>OY776085.1:23283424-25783424 GCA_963675205.1 Catocala nupta | reverse complement strand
TGAATGTATAAGTAGGTTGTTTTTATTGGATTTACATATAATTAATTCAAAAGGGATTAAATATATCAAAAATACTAATTGCACAGCGTAACGAGCACCTATACGCCTCAAATCACTGCATTCTGTCGACTTAGTTTGATCTCTAAATATATTTTGCTGCGCAATTAGTATTTTTTGCTGTGCAGTTAAATACTACCCTACTTAAAATAATTATTCGTGGTCGTACGTCGAGATCCTTCCTTTCTACGGTTGTTGTTACTGTGGAGGCAATGGTAATATTTTGCTTTCAATTACTTAAAGATTTCTAGTTCCGAATCTTATAGCATAGATATACTTATAGGTTTACCCTTTCATCCTTTCTTAGTAGTGCGCATTATTCTATTCGAATAATATCCCGATATAATTGTCCAGCGATACTTAGTTACTGTCTGGTCAAGGACACAACGCAGGGCCTTATGTATAGTGATGTCAATACATTCGAATGAAAATTATTGCGCGAAAAGCTATCCTTGCCGAAGATATTTAAGTAATGTTCAGCCTTTTACTGAAGCCTGACTATAAAAATAACACTTATATAAAGGAGATGTTTAATTTTCGGCTATGAAATGTACTATCAGCCAAAAAATAGCAAAAAATACCAGGAATCGAGAAAATATATTATTTCCTGAATTTAAGTCGAATTACGTTTGTGCTTAAAATATTAGTTTTATATTATTGCCATTATATTCAATATCGATGGCCACACGTTGATACCTCGTAACACTAATTTTTTAGCAAAATGAGTTATGCACTTCAAAAAATTTGAAATTAAGCGCCAAATCTTCCCATTGATAACTCATAACGCACAAAAAATGTCACTCGAACAATTTTTGTCAAAGTTGGCAACTCACAATTAACAGGTATGAACTTGAATTCACTAGTGCGCGAGTTACGAAGTGTCAACGCAGAGTTAAGTAGTTCGCAATACACTGACAGAGTAAGATTACGCCGCGAGGTTTAATTGTTTAAAAATAGATTTATATATAATTATGACTTTGAATACTTCTATTTATTTCCGAAAAGTGCATCTGAAGATATATTGGTAAGTTATTTATATAATTTTATGAAAATGGCTCAAAATTAGCTCACACTTTAAATTTGTAGCCATCACTCTTAATGTTATACTAATAATGAGAATTATTGACTTATTGAATACTATTTAAGATAATAATCATAATTAAGCGTATAGGTACTATTTGTATTAATTTGCAGGCACTGATTTAACTAAGTAGTACCTACTCATTAACTGGCATACGAATCGTATTTAATTTTAGGCATTTCGTCTATTATTCTTTATTAGCTAAGATCCATGGAAAGTTTCAACATATTTCATAAAGGCAGGCAGAAAAAGATAAATAATTGCAAAATTAGGTATTTAAATATGTAGTTCTTTTGTTTTAGTGTTTCCTTATGGAGACAAACAGCGAAGAAGAGCTTTTTAATCAAGTTGTAACTGGGTTGAAAGACCAAGAACTCTCGTAAAAATAGGAATGACTTTGTTTATGTAAGTCAATCACAAGAATCATGTCAAAAGTTGCCGAGCTCTTCCGAGTTACAGGTGTACACCTACAAGGTAAAAGGAAACGGAGAACTGTTACTTTTGACAGAAAATTATTCGTCAGATCGAATAGAGAATGTTCCCCCGGAAGCACTTAGTGCTGAACGGAGCTGACAAGATAATGGCGAGACAGATACTTTGACAGATCCATCACTTGATATTTTAAACGAATGTACCAATTCATTATTTTAAACCAGCCTCAGCCACCTTTCAGCCCACGTCATAACTCGGAAAATATTATCGAGGGTATTGTGGAAGTCATGTTAGAGTCAGTCATACGTGATGCAGAATCTCCTAAAATTTTTAATTCATATGATTTTGACTTTGGAACTTCGCATGTTGTGGAGGAGGAAGCACGACGTGATACAGACTCTCCTACTCTTTTGAGCTCATATGATTTTAACTTAGAACCATGGTCATCAACTTCTCATGTAGTGCCCGAAAGCACGAGTGATGATCCTAATTATGATCCGGATCATACATCCTGCTCTTCTGAAGATAAGGATAGTAGTATAAATGAAGAAAATAGTACTGGAAGGAAGACAAAGAAAATAAAAGGTTTAGCTGAATCAGAGATATGGTAAGCCTGTATGAATAAAAGGTTACGAGAACATAGAAAAGACTATATAGGGTGGAGAAGGAATGAAAATTCATGTAATACGCATAATGCGTCACGAGCAGCAAGAACACTGAAAGAGACTTACAGTTCTGCATTTTGCCGCTCGTTCAAAGAACGCCACTGTCACGAATTCACGTCAGAATGTAGACAGCGTTTGTTTGATCTATTTTGGAGTCTAAGTTGGGATCAAAAGAAAATGTTTGTGATTAACACTACTGACCAAGTATAAACTTTAAGACCCAACGGGAAAAGTACCAGAAGAGGAGCATCCCTTCAATATTATTTGAAACAAGGGGATATAAAATTGAGAGTATGTAAGTAAATGTACTTAAATACTTTAGGTATTGGAGAGTGGTTGGTAAGAAGCTGGGTTAATAAATCCGATAGTGGTATATTTGCAAGAAAAAGTACTGAGAAAAAAAGAGGGGAGAGAAGAAAAGACTGTCACGTGAATTTTTTAACGAGATTATAGAAAGCTTACCAAAGCTCCCATCACACTACTGCCGCAAAGACACTAATAAGGCATACTTAGAACCCGTTATCGGAGGTATCGCGGAAGTGTATAGGACCTACACTGAAGCGAGCACAATAAAACACCTGGTGCCGTTATGTCGAACTATGTTTGATAAGATTATGAAAGAAAATATATTGGGTTCCAGCAGCCGAAAAAGGATTTGTGTGATACGTGTCTAAGCTACCAAACTAAACAAATATTGGAACAGCAATATAAAGATCATCAGATGAGGACCCACAAATATCTAGACCCTGGACATACCCAGATGGAAGTGGATAGCGTTCATGCTGCCATCTAACGTGGCATCCAAAAATACGATGCTATGTATGTTCCATCGCAATATGCAGACATAACTAGGAAATCATGCAAAGATCCATACGAAGTCAAGATGTTAAAATATGACTTTTTTAAAAGTTTGATGATCCTAAAGTTATGCTTTACGAAAGTATCAGGCCTGGCAAGAAAAAAGGAGACCCTGTTGTAACAGATTTTAAAGTTTTATTGTACAAACCAGATGGTCAAATTTACTTTAAAATTAACTTTTGCGACGAAAACTTCTTTGTTGCCAAATAGGCCAAGAAATATTAATTTTCCAATAACAGCCTACGAGCAACTTTTTAAGGACTCACCTAAACTTACGTCATGCAAATTTAATGACTTGTAGGCTCTTAAAACTGTAATACCTTCAGATTATCACTCTTTCTATGATAATTTGCCGCACATGTAATTATTTCAATCTAATTAAATCCAGTGCATTTTTTTAAAACTGACAACTCGTAACTTATATTTGACAACTCGTAACACGTTAATAGTGAGATTTTAAATATTGTTTACTCGTAACTGATTGTATCATGATTATTTAAATAAAAACCTAAGTGGAAATTTAATGTTTTAAATTATATCAATATATAATTCGATTATCTGCCAACTACTTTTATGTTTTAATTTTTTAGAATTTATTTTCGATATTATACAATTTTTCACCCGCCTGTAAAATTTGACATATTGTAGTTACGTGTTGTCAACCTATGACGGTCACATCGATATGGCGGTGGTTCTCAGTCATATAATTTTGTATGCGTTCATAAATCATATCGAAAGTACGAAAGTACCAACTATATAATAATGTAAATAATATATAAATATATATGTCAACAATAAATATGTTTTAGAGTATAATTTATTCATTTCAACTATCATACACATCTTTTCAACAAACAATCAACATAAAAAATATATTCATATAATATAATACTGATTTTGCAGGGTGCACTCCGGAACGAAAGATTTTGTTTATATATGACATGAACTGTCAATGTTATATTGACTGATAATAAATATTCCAATTGTTTGCAATATGTATGTAGTCATTTATTATGTAAAATGTATGTAGTTAGTTATGTATTTATTTATTTTCCAAACTCGGAATAGGATACAGGGAAATGTTTCGCTGTATCCATAGCACGTCTGGAATTTTACTTGAGAAGTTTGTGTGGTGTAAGGGGAGATTGCCAACATGGTTTCTTTTATATTTAATTTTTTTTATTCAAATAACATTTTGATATCGAGATACAAGATTCGAAACAATTTCATTACTATACTCATTCACAAAGGATTTACGTAACGAAATCTTATTTCGTAATCATAATAACTTGAAATTACACATTACATAAACTTACCAACTAAAGTTAGTTTATAACACTGAGTACGGAACACGCTGGCTTTCTACTAGAGACCACTATATTCTTTACAATATAAACTTGCTAGTAACACGCAGGTGATAGAAATATGACATTATTTTATATGACGTTGTCCATCGCTCGCCACGAATAATAATTACTCTCGCCTCTACTAGTACAGCACGCAGTGTTCCATGATCTTTGAGTTATTACAAAATAGAAAATAAATTACTAGTACAAGTTTATTCGGTATTAAGATATAGATTACATTTAATCTATCTTTATGTGTCAGTAAAGGGACTTCATCCTATCCTATTTCTAGATTTTTTAACCCCCGACGCAAAAACGACAGGGTGTTATAAGTTTGACGTGTCTGTGTGTGTGTGTGTGTGTGTGTGTGTGTGTCTGCCTGTGGCATCGTAGCTCCTGAACGGATGAACCGATTTTAATTTTGTTTTTTGTTTAAAAGGTGATTTAGTCGGGAGTGTTCTTAGTTATGTTTGATGAAAATCGGTCCAAGATGGCCGCCACCACAAAATGGTGGAGTACATATTTTTTTACAACTCCCTCAATATGGGTATCAAATGAAAGGGCTTGACTAGTAGAATACTATACACTATGATAAATTTCAAATCCAAGATGGCCGCTACCACAAAATGGCGAATTAAATTTTGTTTTTCACAACCCTCTCAATATGGGTATCAAATGAATTTTGTGTCGGGGGTTTTTTAAATTTTTTATTCATGTTATTGAAGATAATATGGTAACCTTGTGGTTTGGTCCCAGACAGGTAATCTGTATAGTCACTCTTCTGCAATAAATATATCCATTGACGTTTTATCTAGGAGGGTTAGAATTTTGGGTTGATGACACAACCTGGTATGGACGCCAGACAATCCTGGGGTACGTACTAGACAATCCTGGGGTAGGCACGGCCTACTTGGTTCTTCTTATACACACCAATGAATGTCTGTGGCAGTCAGTCATATAGGAATATGATGGATATATTCATTGCAGAAGAATGACTATACAGGTTACCTGTCTGGGACCAAACCACAAGGTTACCATATCAAACCATAATAGTGACAACATTACCTAACCTTGTGGTTTGGTCCACGGAAGTGCGTAGCATCACGGTTACACGAGATTATAGACGAAATTACCTGGCGATGTTATTAAACTGTTGGTGTGGATGCAATTGCGGTTATTGAAAAAGGATTTCATTGTACATTTTTATACCGACTATAACAAAGGAGAAGATTTTTCTGCATACTTTTTTATAATGATGTTCGCGCATATCTCTTATTAATTTATATCGGCTCCTATGATAGCATTTTCTGTAAAAGAAACTTACCCGAAATATGAGAAAAGGCTTTCACAGATAGACAATCGAATTCCTCTATGAACAACAGCACGTCACTAGTATTGAATAACAAATAAACTAATTTGAAGACAGTTTTTCAGTTATTGCAATGACATTTAGTGGAAATATACGTTTTAAGATCTTAAATCTAGTTGTACAACAAAGTCATGGACATCTTTCATCATCACGTCAAACTTTACTCGCAGTTCCTTCCCAGTGTATACATCTGACTGCGGGCTCACTCGGTATCGACGTAGGAGCGACATGAGAGCTGTCTTCATCGACATCATTGCGTATTGATATCCTGAAAAATAAGTGGCTTATAGTCAAGTGAGAGATAAATTGTTTATAAAGGGCATCTCCAGTACTAGGAATATTTTTTTTATCAAAATTGATATATTTTCGTCTAATTTGAGTGAACTCGCGTAAGTCCCTTCATGTGTTGTATCGTATACATAATGCGTAATGTGTGTATAATACGTAATGTATTTTTAACTGAGTCTATTATGTGATTTCGAAGTTTAGGTTTAATTTTAGTTTAATTTAAGTTTTGTTTTATATTTTAAATGTATGAATGTAGGGTTTTTAATGATATATATTATGTGAATTTATTACCCCACATACGAATTAGGTTGTCCTGTAAGGATTGTGTTGGATGTGTATATAAATAAATAAAACTCTCCAGCTAAACTAGAAGGCTTGTGGTAGAAGTGGGTTCACGTCTATAGTTTCATTAAGCGTGCAGTGTGCCTGTTTGTTAGTTTTGTGTATAAAAATAGTGTTTATTTAACTGCGACAACATCAACACTCAAGTTAAAGACAAACAATTTAAGTATTAGTTCATATTGTTATCATGTCACTCAACATCCTGATGTTCTTGTCTACTTAGTTTTAAGTAAACGAGGAGTTTATGTTCAAATATTTGACATTTACCATAAAAACTTGAAGGACCTACAAATAACTCAGTCGAGGATTTTCCGCGAAAAGTTTAATTTATTCACTGATTTTTAAAAGTTGTTAAGGTCTTTTTTGTTTACTGCGTATTTTAAGATTCGTACAAAATCTTTAACTTTGTCCAATTTATAGTTTGGGCTTTATTTTGCAAAAACTATATGCCATACCGATAATATCGAATCGTACTCTGTACCCTGCGCTTTTAAATTGTATACTAATCGGTGTTATTGGAATAAAGAGGTCAAGATCAAACTTTATCCACTGCGCAACTGACGGGCACTTCTTATGCAAGCATTAAGCTTAGCTGCAGGAGGTAAAAAGAAACAAAATATTAGGTGTGTTTTATGTTAGTTATTGTAAAAGATTGTTAGTAAGCTTTTATTGTGTCCATGCGATGTTCTGGGATTCCAGAGTATTACTATAGGCTATGCTATAGGCAGTGGCTACTGCCTATTGTTATGATACGAAAAAAAAAAGGGCGAGTTCATTATTGTCATTTGTTTATTTAGAGGAGCCCACTGTTGATAGTTTGATAATGACTTAGTCAGCAACGTTATTATTTAGATTGCTTTTTACTTTTATGTTATCAGAATATTAAATATCAATCTCTTACCAAGGCAACTCCTAGGTCCGTGACTGAACGGCATGAACGCGACAGAATGCGTCAGCGGAGTATCAAGAAACCTCTCAGGTCTATACTGCTCCGCGTCTTTACCCCAGTAGTGGCGGTTACGGTGGATAGACCTGATGCTCACGAAGAGGCCACATCCTTCTACCAAAGTCACTCCAGAGGCTGAAAAGAATAATGTCCTGTAGTACGTGCCAGAACTGAAAGTACGATAAAGAAAAATAAATAGTCAAGTGATCGCTTGATACATAGGTCTATCAGAGTTCAGGTAGGTTGCTAATAACAAGTTTGATTAATATTAATCTATCCTTTTTTTGTCATAACTATGGTTATTATTTATGTATAAACTTGTTTATTAAGGTTTTGAGTTAATGTCAGGTATTCAGTTGATATAAGTTAAACTACTGTAGCCTTTTTATAGATGAATAATTTTATTTATTTTATATTTAGTCTTACGGCTATACGTAAACGCAATAGCTTGTAAAATGTAAATGTATTGCCGTGATGATACCAAGGAGTAAACATTTACATTTTACAAGGTTTGTCTATAATTTCTGTGACTCGGGCAACTTTACAAACATTCAAACAACCGACATAAAGAACACTCAGACCAGGACTCGAACCCACAAAACTCGACGTAATGGCAGTGGCGAAGGTAACCGCTTAAATCACTATGCCATCCGTTCAGTCAAATAATGTCCTAATTATGAATGACATTTCAGAAAAAAGTAAAATATAAATGTATCGTTCCTAAAAGAAAATAGTTTCTACTAAAACATGAATTCCTAAATTATACTCACGTAAAGTAACATCTTTCTGAATATGTCTGACGATGAAGGGTACAGGTGGGTACAGACGAAGTGTTTCTCTGATCACAGCGTCTAAGTATTTGAGACGAGGCAGGTCTTCTAAAGTCACTGGTCTGTCTGAGTCACCAAATTCCTGTAACCTAATATAGATAAAACTATAAGTAAATAAACTAGGTAATTTGATTGCATACAAATTGTGTATAAGTGTTATTTGTAGACCTTTGCTATAGATTTATTTTTATTATATTGCAACGTGCTTGATTGGCACAAAGCAGGCAGGTAAAAGGCCTAGATCCGCTTTGGGTCGCTGAGTCAGCGAAATAAGTAAGTAACTACATTCCTAGGTAACAACAGTTTTAAACATACATTTGCAAAAGATTAACGATCTAACAACTAAATTATCTTGTAAAGAAAACAACACTGACATTATTTTGACGACATCGTGGTAAGGTTATTCAGATTTTCGTTTGTTTAAAAAATATTATTTAGTTGGTTGTTGTACCAGTGTTATAAGGTTAAATGTCCGGTACTCTCACATTCATGGATATCAATTATCAGCATTAATATTCTTAATATTCTATTACATACACACAACACCATCTTGCCCAAACTAAGCAGAGCTTGTACTATGGGTACTAGACAATGGATAAACATACATATACATACTTTTTTTTTTGTAAATACATACGTATTATACATAGAAACACCCAGACCAAGACAAACATCCATGTTCATGCACACAAATGTTTGACTTGAGCGGGAATCGAACCAGCATTAAAATTTATTGAAAAATAAATAGATAAATAATCACAACTTACTCTTCATAAACTCTCTCCTGTATCTTAGGATGTTTGGCCAGCATCACAGTTGTGAAGGCGGCGCCCACAGCTGATGTGTCAGTGCCAGCTAGCACAATAACTAGAGTCTCTTCTCTAAGCGCTACGTTATCATATCCTTTTTCGCGACCCGATGACTCTATGAGTAGCTCCAGAAAAGTTTTCAGGCTGTCTTTAGGTACTAAAAATACACCAATAAAAATTATCTACATATTATATATTAGATTTTAAATGTAGGTTAGGTTAATTACAGTACTTTTTCCTGTATGAAAGGTAGGCCTTTTCTGTACTCCTGACAAAGTGTATGCGAAATTTCGGTATGATCGGTCGCGTAACAAATAAATAAACTAACTCACATTCACATTCATGATATTAGTTAGATATTAAATAATATTTAACGAAAATACTACTTAATTATTGACCCTCTTTGTAAATAAAGGTGATCTTGTCTTATCGAAAGAATCATGATCACGCAAATCTTGTATTGAATACTATAAATGCAGTATGCAGTGTATACGCAATGCCACTTATGCATAGTCGCCCACCTTTTTCAGCTAAGGCTTAAGACCCACGTAACAGCCGCTAGCCTGTTGTTATTCCAGACAATAGCCCAGACTTAATTTTGCCACTAAGAATTTCTTGACAGAAAAGACTCGATACAGTAATCGAAACCGAGACTATAAGTCCAGTACAGCAGTTGTATTTACTACCGCGTAACCAAGGTAACCAGCAGTAGTTTCAATACTTACTTTGATCCGATTTGCATTCAAATTTCTCTTTGTTCAAGGCCTCCCATTTCGATGAAATAGTCTGCGTAAACAACATTGAACGCATTAAATATCAATTAATATAAACAGACGCAGTGCGGTTGAATGAACCAAATACCGCCGTCAATTGACGGTGGTCATAAGGATCATTTAAAAAAAACTAGAACGTTTAATTGAACTTTCTAGTTTTATAAGAGAATAAGCAGACACAAAATAAAAATTAAAAGAAAATCTTTATACATTTTATGTCTTTGTTTGTATGAATTACATTAATACTTAATTGCCAAATTCTGGAATGAACTCATTTATTATTAATACTATATATTTGTGAGTACTAACTTCTTATCTCACTTGCGTGGTTTGGTATTATTACGTCTTATACAGTCATGATAGTGTAGTTTTATTATAATATTAGCCTTATATTAAGCTGTCCTAATGCTGGGCACGGGCTCACTCATTGTGAGAAGGGTCAGACCTTAGTCCATTACGCTGGCCTAGTGCGGCTTGGCAATCTTCACATATCTTCAAGAACATTATGGAGAACTCTCAGATATGCAGGTTTCCTCACGATGTTATACTTCACCGTTAAAGCAAGCGATTATTAATTATTTAATATGTTAACTTCGAAAAGTCCGAGATGCACGTATTGGCATCGAATTCAAGACCTCTGCGTAAGTGTCCAACGGTTTCAAATTAGGGTATCGCTGCTTTTATTATTAAAATTATATTTAGAATCTGTTCAGTAGCTCATAAATTAAATTTACTTCTCGGTACAAATAAACAAAAAGTGTCTCTTTATAATAAAAATTACTTATAAAAAATATGAATTAATCTAGACGTTTTACAAAACTACAACACAAAGAATGTTGGAGATTGATTTCTTGGAGAGAGAGGAGAAGTCTTGGAACAACTATTTGTCGTTGAAGTATGCAGTTTTGTGTCCTTTGTGAATTTTGAACCCACAACTGTCACCGCATGGGCTGTGACATTCGTTCTGTTTAATAAGATATGCTCTACGGATCAAGACCTGTGTCAGAGATGATTTTAAAAAGTACACTTGGCCTCAGAAATATCTCAGATCACACAAATAATTGTCCTGTGTAGGACCGCTTGGCCACTGCGCTGCTGTGAAATGTATACGCTGCCTTGTATTCTTACCTTGTCCATAAACGACCAAATCAGATTCTTGCTATACGAATAGAGGTCGTAGGAGTCCGCAAAGAAAAACCGATACACCTTGTCGTTATAGAGCCATGGCTGACACGCACGTTTGGCGTCTAACCGACAACAGTTCTCGAAGGCTCGGAGGAACGGCTGTTCAGGTTGCAGCTGAGCTTCCACTTGAATACCCAGAGTTGTCTGGAAATGTATTTTTATCGTTACACTACAATTTGTCCGCGGTTTCACTCGCTTATATGTAGATTAGGCCAGGTATTATCAGTAACAGTCATTTTCTGTACCACTGACAACATGTAGATATGCGAAATGACATGATGATCTGTAGCGTAGTTACGACGAGAAAGCGTAACAAACAAACAACTCACATTCGTAGCTATAATATTAGTTAAGATTAGGATTACACATCCATATTTCGGTGCCTAAGTATTTAAATCCTAATAGGTGGCAAGTTTATTGTCATCTCCATGCTGCTATTAAAATTTACTAACAGAGGAACAAAGATCCATTTCAGGTATCAAAGCTGAAGTAAGCTAAAGCTGCCACGGGACTGAGGCGGTTTTCCTAAGTCAATTTGCAAAACATCTTTATTTGTTTTTGCAAATGCATTGCCTGCATTGTGACACGTGTATACACAAAATTTCTTGGCAATATAAATATAGATTACTTTCTAAACAAATAAAACTAGATAAATGAATCCGTGCACAAATATTTATACAACGGATACTAGAACATCTAGTCTCCAAACAATTATACCTATGTAGATCTTACATATTTTTGTCCCGTATGGCAATTGGCGTGTTAGCCGATGCAAGAGGTTGACTTAAAATTCGGTTCTTGGTGTCCATATTGCAAAGTATGTATGGAAAGGAAGGTCCTGACGAAGATGACGAGATATCCTGGGCTCCTTTAATAAAGTCTTAGCCGCTCTTGAGAGATAAAGAGATAGAATGAGAGTGAAGACAACCTCATTATTGCCCTGAAGTAGGCATTATTGACATTTACAAAATAGGATTAAAAATTCCATACCACAAACGGAATCCATAGTATACGTAGTCACGTACTTCCACACAGAAAAAGCTCTTTTCCCAGCGGCCGATGACAACTGCTTCACCATAATACTGCTCTGACGTGCGAACACATGGATGAAATGGTTCAGATTCTTCTGACTGAAGGTTGGAGCGAGAATCTTACGACGTGGTCGCCAGATCGGTACTAAAATAAGACAAATACAAAAAATATACGGCTGTCGTTATTTAAGGCGGTATGAATAACAAATTAATGAAGACCAGCTCATCGATAGGGGCATTGTTACTTCGTTTTGATATTTTTTTTACTTCTTATTCGTATCAAGTAATTGTCAACAGCAGGCTATTTATTTATTTATTTAACTTTATTAACAAACCTGGTGCAAATACACTGCCATTGCCTAGTAGCACTCTGAAAAAGTTTATGACGTCATATTTTTCTAGGCATGTTTTAAGCACCACCTCTGCTGCTACAGGAACCGCTACCACTGTTAAAGAAGTACACATTTAGATCTAGACTATATTGAGGACAAATAATGAAACTATTATAATATTCTGAAATATCATATACCTATTTTATATATTTTGTTGTGTGTGAATGTGTATATTTATTTTGGTATAGACATATTCATACTGTATAAATAACCCAAATAAGTAAAAAAATTGGTAATTAAAATGTAGGTTTATTAATTAATTAAGACTTGCTTTTATGCATATTATACAGAATGTCCCAGAATATGTGAATCAAATTGTAATGGGGATTCCTTAGGTAAGGAGCTTTCAAATGTGCTAAATAAAAAATATTATGACCATTGTGTATAAATAAAAAATCAAAGTTAAAAAGAAGTACGAACGCACCAAAATAATGCTACGATTTCAACGCTACGTCAGTTTTTAAAGCACCTGTAGTTAGAAGTCTGCTTTTTTAAAAACTTTGATTTTTTATTTACCTCGGGAATCGCCCGTTACAATTTGATTCACATGCTTTGGGACATCCTTATCATTTATCATAATATACTTACTTATATAAAGTCGATTTCCTTGCCAATGTGAAATAAGTACACCTTTCTCAATTGCCTCATAGCCAATGTTTTGGAACATCATCATGCGATCTAGAAAAAAATAGATTTATTTTATTCTTTCGTAAGTAATAATATCAAGTCTCTTTATAAATTGACTACTGCTGAGTAAGACAACTTAAAATATTATGTCATTATATTGCCGATATTGCTTACACCCCACAGGCAAAATGTCATCAAGATCCACATGCAAAGTGCGTGTTGGCAAATATATGATTCTATGTACCTATCTTATAAAATGTCCTTCTTTCTACCTATTTATTTATGATTGTGTCTATAAGGTCAATGTGGTTAATGGTATATTAGATACTTGTAACACTCACTAAAGCAAGCCTGGCTGTAAAATTTACTTAATTTATTTAAATACCTAGAGTGAAATATAATAAGTTTGATACTTTTTACTCTTATGGCCTATGTTACTCGGTGATAATATAGCTTCCTAATAGTGAAAAAAGTTTTTAAATAGGTGCCGTAGTTTTTGAGTTAAATCATTACAAACAAACAAAGAAAAATTCAAATCTTTCCTTTTTATAATATTAATCTAGATTCTAGAGTATGGATAACATACACTTATTAGTGTTATGTTATATTGAATCAGTGACTTAATTAGGCCGTCTGAATATAAAGTATTAATTATAATAATAAATAATAATAATAAAATTTATTTATCAAAAAAATTACAATAAAGTACACTTACAAATTATATTGTTGGCCTCGATGGCGTAGTGGTTAGTGTAACCGACTGCCACGCCTGAGATCGCACATTCGATTCCCGCACAAGTCAAACATTTGTGTGCATGAACACGGATATTTGTCTTGGTCTGGGTGTTTCTATGTATAATATGTATGTATTTACAAAAAAGAAGTATATATGTATGTTTATCCATTGTCTAGTAACCATAGTACAAGCTCTGCTTAGTTTGGGCTAGATGGTGTTGTGTGTACATGTAATAGAATAATAGAATAGAATATTGGTGAAACAATAATATTTTATAAACAATAAAAAGTAAGTGTTTTTGTTGAACTCTGGTACCCAATGTAAGATCTAACTTGTTTTATGGGTACCAGCGCTCTTCAGTAACACGTCATCCGTTATACATGGCATATTCCTTTGGCAATGTCAAAGGTATGTGAGTATGCTTATTGTGTGTGTGTGTAAACTTTCTGTCTCATCATAATTTTGTGTCTGTAACCATTTTAAAACTTTTGCCTTGCATTCTTTTAAAGTGAGGGAATAAATTTTGCAATGTTTATTAATCATATTGTAAATGTGACCACTAATAATCCGAAAATATCGATGAGCTAGAGCTGTTCTAAAATTGAGAGAAGGACATACTCTGTAAGATGTACGTCTGTTGATAACACTTGCATCAAAAGGGAGGGAGTCATGCTTTCGGAGAGTTGTTTGGAGAACAAAAAGTTGTTTTACTGTAAGGACTTGACAATCACTGTAGAAGACTGCTGTAGGATATCTAAAAGGCTTAAATGTCATAATCTTTAAGACAGCTCTTTCTGCTCGTTCCAATTGCAGAAAATATGTCTTATATGCCCCACCCCATGCTATGATACAATATGTCAACAAGGACTAGCATAGTGCAAAATACACCATTTGTAAAGTGTTATAATCAACAGAGTGTCTTAATTTTTTAAAGATGTATATTAGCTTACGAACCCGTGAGATAAGATTTGCAAGATAGTGCTTTCAGTTCAGTAAGTTATCTATTTCGACTCCAAGATATTTTATGGTATGCAATCTTTTTAACTGTGGGCAATTACACTGTAAATTGGACAAGTTATGGTTGCATATATGGGCTTTAAGTTCTAGTGAATCTGGACCAGGAAGTGAAGTAGATTGTAAAGAAAAAGGCAAATATGCAGGTTTTCTAGATTCAAAGTTAAAAGATTTTTAGATAACCAACACATTATCGTTTTAAAGGCTTCTTCTGCGTATTTTAATGTCTCGTCCCAATCATGACCATGTGGAAGTAAAGCGGTGTCATCAGCATAGGTAAATATAGAACAGTTATTGATAGTCAGTTTACACAAGTTATTTATATAGATTAAAAATATCATTGGGCCTAAAATTGAGCCTTGAGGCACACCGAAACTCACCGGTTTACTGTCACTTACTAACCCATTTATTTTTACACATTGTGTTCGATCACAGAGGTAATCCTGAAAAAATTTAAATGCTTGTTCACGTATACCAGTAGCTTCTAATTTCGACAGAAGATGCGGCACCGACACAGTGTCAAAAGCTTTTGTTAGGTCTAGAAATATACCAAGGCATTTAATTTTGTTATCTAATTTATCTACAGTATGATCTATAAAAGAGGCAACTGCATCTTCCGTAGATTTGCCCCGTCTAAAACCATATTGGTTGGTATCTAAAAGATTATGTGATTCTAAAAAGTGAATGAGATGGTTGTTTATAATTTGCGTTATGATTGACACTAATGCCGGTAGACCAGATTTTAAAAGTTTAGACGATATGCCGTCCCAACCTACAGCAGCATCCGTACGTAGACCATGGATAATTCTTTCTACCTCTGTTTCATCAGTTGGTAGAAGAACCAAAGAATTAATTGATTCTATATTATTGCTAAATTCATTAAATTCATTAGTCGATGAGCTTGAGTTATTGAGCATTTCAGCTAAGTTTTTGCATACATTTGCAAAGTAATAATAAATTTTATTGATTGAGACTTTATTATCTGGGGTCATATTAAGTAATTCTGAACAATTAATGACTTTACGGTGGGTATTCGATATTAATTTTATAGTTTTCCAGGTGACTTTCGGGTTATTTTTAGCTTTTTCAAATTCAGTTCTCTCATATACAATTTTTAAATTCTTTAAGAGTTTGTTACAGAAATTGCGGTATCGTTATAATGTTACTTTGAGAAAATAATTATCGGGTTCTTTTTGTTGTTTGCAAGCCAAGTTGTCCCTATGTCGTATACACCTTAGTAAACCATTAGTAATCCAAGGTTTAAGTATCCTGCGCTTAGAAGTGATATATACAAGCTTTGAATGTGTTTTGATGATGGAACCAATCTTGGGCACTAATGATTCTGCTGCTATATTTGCATCTTGTACTTTGGTTATCTCACTAAAGTCCTCAGAAGTGATTTCTGAAGTGACCGCTGCATAATGCTGCGATGTGGCAATGCGGTTGAATTTAGTGATTGCAGGTATAATTTTACAGTTCATGTTTATAAGTGTAGGCTTGTGATCGGTAATATAGGTGTCAAACACTAATGTTATAGTGTCTAAATCGGACTTAACAAATACGCGATCGATACAAGCGTCATCACGAGTAGGGGATAGATGTGTGTGTAAAAATCCAAGAGAGGCAAGCATAGTTAGGTATTCATTTGCTAATTTGGTTTAATTATTAGGCATTATGTTGATGTTGATGTCTCCCGTAATCACTATATTATTCTGAAAAGACATTCTTGTAAGTGTATCATTTAAACCTAGTATAAAAAAATTATAAGACCGTATAGAGGGAGAACGGTATATCCCTAAAACAGAAACGTTTTTATTTTTTAAATGACAGACCAAGCAGCTAGCATCCGGAAGGTTAGGTTCTGAAATACAATGTGGTAGTTCTGATTTTACGAACATAATAACACCATTATTTTGGTTTCTTGGTCTGCTCGTGTGATACGAATCATAACCCTCTAGCTTTGGTATATTCGACGAGACTGTATCTAACGAACATTCCGATAAAATTATGATGTCGCACGATATGTTTATGCTAGAAAGAA
The DNA here is from genome assembly GCA_963675205.1 of Catocala nupta. Lineage (NCBI taxonomy): Eukaryota > Metazoa > Arthropoda > Insecta > Lepidoptera > Erebidae > Catocala > Catocala nupta. Next base: position 25,766,602 of record OY776085.1, on the reverse strand, counting down.
ATACTCTAAAGCTATCAAAATTTCGATTTACACTACGTATATTGAAATGCATAATATTTATTGACCGTGGAGTATTTTTAATACATTTTTGCTTGATTCAGGTGTGCAGACATAAGAATGAGCTGTACCAAAATGATCAATTTCATCTAGTCTAAGTATATCAAGCATTTTGTGTATATTGAAGGGACTCGAAATAATAATATTGAAGGCATTTAATTTAATATACGATGCAAGTAAAGAGTTTTCACTATAACAATAATAATAATGATTACCTGACAGACATTTATGTGAACGGTAATGCACTAAATTTTAGATGAAGACAGCTGTTTTAATAAAAAAATTATGAACGTCAGTAAATTGAAATTAAACTACTATATACAGATTTTATCGCGTTATTTATTTAATACTCTATTACATAATTTAGAAACTGTTAGACTACTATACTATACTATTAAACTTTACTAATTTTAAGCTAATTTAATTATGAAAACTATCAAATCTATTTGTTTTTAAGTTTACACTTTCCCTGAAGTTTCGGTTGCTTTTCAGCAGCCATGGTCACGGGGAGACTAAGATGGTAGTTGTCTCAATGTTCCAGTGTAGTTATTTCAAAGTACCCGAACATAATTTAGTTATTGGTGTTTTTATTTATGCAGAATGAGCTCAAAGTATCATGAAGTGTAGCTGTTTCTTCTTGGGTTTGACTATTTGAAGTACTGGATCCCAAGCTGGTGGTACATTCCAACCATCTTCTCTATTGAAATTGGGATGTTTTTTGATTTCAATAGCCTCGCGAAGCATCCTTGGCAGGAATCGGTGTTCTTTAGCGAGAATCTGTGGTTTGTCAAATCTCAGGTAGTGGTTGGTCCCCTGTTGTACATGTTCACACACAGCAGACTTCAACGAGCGTTTGTGTTTTACGTCAGCTATGTGTTCTTTTATGCGGGTGCCTATGCTTCTCTTGGTTTGACCAATGTATGAGAATCCGCAGTCACAATCTATTTTATAGACCCCTGCATCTTGTAAAGGTAATTGGCACTTGACGGATGGTAAAAATTGACTTATCTTCGTTGGCGGCTTGAAGTATGTGTTGATTGAAAAGCTCGCTTCAAGATGAAGCCAATCTTGTCAGTGTCACACCTTGCATAAGGCAGTATAGCAGGCTGGCGCTCGACTGTGGCTGGCTTTTCTCGGGATCTGTGACAGCGGCGCGGCTGTTGGAGCTTGTTATCTTGCAGTACTTGCTTGACATGTTGAAGCTCGGCGTCCAGGTGTTTCTTGTCACAGATCCCGTGGGCTCTCTGAAACAAAGACATTCCCACGGTTGCTAACTGTTTAGGATGGTGGTGAGATTCACCGTTTAAGTACCTATTTGTATGGGTCTTTTTTCTATACACAGTGTGGCTCAAAGTATGATCAGGATTCCTGATGACAAGTACATCTAAGAATGATAATGAATTATTTGCCTCTAATTCCATAGTAAATTGGATGTTGTTATTAATGGAATTAAGATGTTCTAGGAATACACTAACACTATCTGTTGGTAATATTGTAAAAGTATCATCTACAAACTTCTTATAAATCCTGGGTGTGATGGGGGCAGTCTGTAAAGCTCGAGCCTCGAAGACCTCCATATATATGTCGGCAAGAATAGGGGATACAGGGGAGCCCATTGCCACACCATCTACTTGTATGTAAAATTTATTGTCCCACAACAGATAGCCAGTTGTTAAGCAATGCTTAAGTAGTTCTGCATATTCCTCAGGCATATTGTACTCTTTTAGCTTTCTTTTAGTTATTTCAATACAGTCATGTACAGGTATGCATGTAAATAATGACTGTACTTCAAAACTAACCATTGTTTAATTGTTAGTGAGACATAGGTGTTTAATCTCACTCACAAAATGGTATGAATCCTTTACATATGCTCTCGAGTTGCCTCTGAGTGGTGAGAGTATCTTCGCTACGTGCTGAGCCAGTCTGTAAGTTGGTGTGTCGATCTGACTCACAATAGGACGTAGGGGAGCGTTTCTTTGTGTATTTTTGGTAAATACAGCTTTGGAGGTTTTACGCAAGCTGGTATTAATTGTTTAACTTCTAGATCTAGTCTTTCGGAGTATTTATGTATGATGTCCTTGGTTTTGTGCAATATTTTGTTTGTAGGGTCTGTTTTAACATGTTTATATGTTGTTTCATTCGAAAGTAAATTTTCAATTTTATTTTTATAATCTGACGTATTCATTATGACCGTAGCGTTTCCTTTATCTGCACGGAGTACTGTAATATCTGGTCTAGCTCGCAAGTTCTTCAATGCGACGAATTCATCTTTGGGAAGATTCGGTCTGGGCACTTTACTTCGACGCAAGACTGATGAAATGTCCTGACGTATAGCCTCCAAATCTTCCTTTCTTATGTTATTCTTGACTAGGCAGTCCTCAACGTTGCAAATAATGGCCTCATACGGTATCCTAGCTGGTGTTATAGCATAATTTAAACCTCTACTCAATACTTTTTCGGTTGTTTTGTCTAAAGTTTGTTTTGACAGATTAATAACTGCTTGTCTTTGAAATGACGGCGGTGTGTCATTGGTCCGTGCATTGACGTTTCGTTTCTTGCTGTTGGCATTTGATTTCGATAATAAATTTTCATATTTTTGAATTTTGTTTGTTTTACACGCATTATATTATGATCTTTCTCTGTGATTTATAGCATTGATGCATTGTTTAAAATCAAATGGAGTTATTAATCTCTGTATTTCATTAGACAAAATCTCAATGTTCCTATTTATGCTGCGTAAGTCGGCGCGATGTTCTCTGATAACTTGTATTAATAACTTTTGACTTGCCTGTTTTAAGATCTTAGCGCTTCCTCGTATGTCTTTCTTGGCAGATATCTTGACACACGTAGGAATGAGACTATGATCACGACATCTCTTCAAGAAATTTAAAGATGTTACATATCTTGCGCGCTTAGTTTGTAGATCTTCTAACCGGCGTATTTTTGTTGCTGTTTCCAGTCCGTACTGATTTACATAATATTGTCTTCTGTTTACGCGAGTAAATGTAAAGTTTAATAGTAAAGTATAGTAGTGTAACAGTTTCTAAATTATGTAATAGAGTGTTAAATAAATAACGCGATAAAATCCGTATATACATAGTAGTTTAATTTCAATAAATAACATTCGCGTAAACAGAAGACAATATAACGTCAGTAAATGTTAAAAGAATGAAATATGTAAACTCCGGTTTGTTGTGTGTGTTATAGAGTAATACAACACTGAATGACCAGTGAGGATTGATAATTAGTATAAGTATAATAAAAGGAAGCAAAATCAAAATATAAACATAGTAACAATAGTAAGAATTTAAAATTACTAACGGTCGCCTAGTGCTCGAAATTCGACCAAAGTTTGCCTGTAAGATATTGCTGATATATGTCATTATATATTGATATAGGTAACCATAGTTACACGTTACACGTTGTGTGTGTGTAGTGTTTTTCATTAATTTAATGTATTTCTAATGCATATTGTATATAAATATTACGATTTGCTCCTCCTTCTCCATATAAACTTTAAATGTGTCTAATTTCATACTCCTCCGTCCGCGCAATTTTCGTAAAAAGGGGTACAAAGTTTTTGCTTTGCGTATTAATATATAGATATAAAGTAAAAACTTACATTTAAAAAATCTGTAAAATTTAGTTGAGGTCATAGAAAATCGAAAGTCTTTGTTAATAATATTACTCCGTTTTTTGTAGTTTCTCGAGGCATTTGATGAGTTGATAATGAATGACGGCATACCTTCGCGTTCACGAAGAAAATATTTTGCATTCTTTGTCCAACAAAAATTATATTTGTTATTTTTGGCAAATGTACGAGCCTCGTAAAATAATTGACGGAGGCTGCCAGGTAGATGAGATGATAAGTGATCCAATTCTCATCCCGAACCATGTTCGTCACATTGAACGACTTTGGCATAATCATTTCATAATTGAACGTAACGCTTGGCGGATCATAAACTGCTTCCTTCTGGCATCAAGTAAACCAATACGATAAAGATATACAAGTTATTATTACAAGTCCACTTTAGAGTGTAGTAGCGCAAACAATCGCATTCGAATAATATTTATTTTAATATTCAAATACAATTATACGCAGCGCGTTAAATACTTTGTTTGTTTAAGACATGTATGTAAAGCGCTGAACAATTATTCCCAATGAATAAAGTATCAGACTCGGGATCGAGCTTAAGGATATGAATCCCACGCATTACTACATTACCGATTCAAAGCTAGCCCTGATATAAGCATATAAGTTAAAATCCCTAAGTACACGATTAACAAGAATACCTACTCAATTTATACCTAACCTGAAATCATCTTAAAAAAATGATTTATGGGCGGAGCTTGCAGTGGTGTTTTAAGTACCAAAGTCAAAGTCAAAATGTGTTATTTTCACAAAAATCCAGGCAGGCAAATCCAATTTTGTTTTATGACTATGAAACGGAGGTTTAAGTCCGGTTTTGTTAGAAATAAATGAGTTGTTCAGAGACCGCAAAGAACACGATGCAAGCATAATTTGTGTTTGGGGCGGAAACAATTATACGTGAATGTTCTGCAGTATTTTCAGAAGTCAACGCTTCACGCGTCTTGACTTTAAATCGTCAAATTATAAGTACGTACAAAGAAAGAAAGAAAATAATTTATTCAGCATTTGCATTCTTGGTTACAAATATTTGAGCTGAGTTTTAGGCAAGTTGTCGAATCCCAAGTCAAGTAAGCATTACAAGGTATCATAGCATATATAGCTAAAAAGCTTACCAGCTCAGCATGTGCTAGGCGTCAAAGACCCAGCGCTGGTTTTCAGCTTGCACCCTGCAGTGCTACACGGACGGTGGTAAGCATACGATACCTAGGTATATAAATATATAACCATATTTTATATATAATTAATATATTGGATAAGATAGTGACAGTGAAAAGTATATATACATAGTAATGATATGAGTCATCTACTTGAAGTAGATAAAATAAAAAAAGGATATAGGACCTCTAAGGGTTATGTAGATGTGTAGTACATCCATATTTCATTAGGTAAGATTTTTGGTTCCACGTTATAAGACGCAAATTACTTATTGTAGTCTACCGGATAAGGTTACAGCCTTTAGGTTAATTCTGAGAAAGTCTTGACAGAAAATCCATAAAACACTTTATTCGCTTCGGATATCGAACAAGAGACCGCGTGTACAGCAAATACATTCGGATATGTAAGCTATCTGCTGATTAAAAAGTCCATATTGAGCCAGAATCCTTAACTTCCTCAAAACGAAAAAGCATCGTGTCTGCAAAACGAGGTCCAAGTCGTCCGTTGACTAAGATTAAAAAGCACAAATTATTTACCTTCCTCGTTTCCCAGGAACAACTAATGTGTCCAATAAGAGGCAATGCCACACTACTAGAACTTAATTCTTTAGACAATGCAATCATTTTCCTTTTCTTCCATCTTGAAATAATACCCCATATGGTCATAAACAAAGCTGCCAATTTCCACCACATTATATCAAACACTTTTTTGGTAAAATTATTATTCTTAATTATATTAATAAGAAATAATTAGTATTACTATTTTAATTATAAATAATGGTAAGTTAAATAACGTCTGCTGACGATTTACGGGGACGGGGTAAATTCGGACACTGAGGTCTCTGGTTAGTTACCACTCCCCGCGACCCGCGAATCAGGTGTTTCGGTCACGTCGGCCATCTTTAGTGCACGGATAGTAAGCAAGACGGGAGGCCGCGCACGCTCTTCACGGTAAGTGTTTTTTAAGTTTTTCGTCTGTTTTCTTATAAATTTTTACAATTTTTAATGTTGTGTATTTGTAGTAATATATATATTACCGAAATGTTACTTTGAGATCAAGGTCTTGTAGGGTATAACATACAAATAATGACGTCAAAAAAATCACACGTGCTAAAGATAACCTACAAAAAAAAAATTTCTAAATAAATACGATTTGGGGTGAATCCGGACGTCCGAAATTACCCCATTATGCATGTTTAGGTATGTGTGTCTCGGTGTCGGTGTCGGCGTTGACGTCGGTTTTAGTGTCTGTTATGGTGTGCCAGAGTAGATGTCGGTATGGTGGTGGTAAATGTTATTACATAAATAATATATCTTTGTTCATGTACTACTTTTATTGCAGATGCCTCGCACATACAAAACAAAAACAGAAAGAAAATACACAATTGAAACACTGAAGCTAGCTATACGGGAAATAAAAGAAAAAAAGATAAGTTTCAGAAAAGCGGAAGAAATATATAATATACCAAGAGCTACACTTTTTGACCAAATAAAAAAAAATGAAGAAGATAATCTGGCTGATCTTAAACGTGGTGCGAAGCCTGTATTTAATGAGTCACAGGAACAAGAACTAATCACTTACATTCTTAAATCTTCTAGAAAGTTTTATGGGCTCACTATACCGACGCTACGAAAAATTGCATTTGATTTTGCTGAGGCAAACAAATTGAAACATAGATTTGATAAAACAACAAAAATGGCTGGAATGGACTGGTATTATTGTTTTATGGCAAGACATCCGGAAATATCTCTTCGAAAACCTGAAGCGACCTCATTGCACAGAATTTTAGCATTTAACAAAGAAGAGACTCATATATTTTTTGACAACTTGACCCAGTTGATGTTAAAATATCGTTTTGAGTCAAATGCTATATACAATGTTGATAAAACTGGCATCAGTACAGTTCAAAGAAATTCTAAAATACTAGCCCCCAGAGGTATGAAACAGGTGGGCAAATGCACGAGTGGTGAACGTGGTAGCTTAACAACTGTTATTAATGCATGTAATGCTGCTGGCAGTTATGTTCCACTGTTCTTTATTTTTAAGAGAAAAAGGATGAATCCATTGTTAATGAAACAAAGTAACAGTAACATGGTGGCTTCTGTATCCGACTCTGGGTGGATTTCCGAACAGCTATTTATAGATTGGCTTTATCATTTTAAAAGTTTCGCCCGACCCGCTGAGGATAATATTATTTTACTAATTTTGGACAATCATGAGAGCCACATTAGCTTAGCAGCATACGAATTTTGTAAAAAGAACTATATACACGTATTGACACTGCCTCCACACGCTTCCCACCGCATGCAGCCTCTTGATTTGACTTTCCACGGCCCTCTAAAGACTGCTTATAACAAAGAGTGTGAATCATTCATGGTTAACAAACCAGGAGCTAAAATAACAACATTTGATGTTGTTGGTGTGTATACGAAAGCATTTAATCGGACAACAAATATAGAAAAAGCAATGAACGGCTTCAAAGCTGCAGGCATTTATCCCCTGGACAAAGACAAGTTTAAGTCAACATTTGAGAGTCTTGCTGATACAACAGACCCTAGCACAATATCTGTTGCACCAAGATCAGTTGCTTCTCAAGACTCAAATCAATCGACAATTGATCTACCAACGCCAGTCACACAAGATGTGTCTATTACAATTGCTAATAGAAACCTAGGCGATCAATCTGATACATCCTGTGAGTCTCTAGATGGAAATGAATCTCCAACACTTTTAGTGCCTTCTGATTTGAACGAGACTGATATTCAGGCTGGAAAGAGTAACGATTTAACATTACCTGTTCTGGAAGACACCGCCCAGCCTACCATTGCAAACCTGAATACATCAATTCCATTGTCTGATATTATAAACATGCCTTCTCTTCAATCTCCTCTTAAAAATAAAACACGATCACTAAAAACGAGGCATTCCATAATATTAACTAGTACTCCAGAAAAAGAGGAATTGGAGAAGAAACAGAAGAGAAAAATAGAAAGAACAAAGACAAAGACTGATAGAATAAAAAAAAGTATAAAGAAGTGTAAAATACTAAAACAAAATCGAAAAAAGGAGTTAAAAATTTGAAGAATTTTGAAGATAGCGCCAATGAGGAAGAATATTATTGTATTATTTGTTGAAGTATATGTCACCCCCCACCGAAGACTGGATTATGTGCATTACATGCCAAAAATGGGCACATGAGAATTGTACGGTACATTTGTGATTTTTGTAAAGTTTAATTTTGTTATTCGTAATTACCCCTTATAGTTCGTAATTACCCCAAGCGAGGTCCGGGTAATTACGGACACGAATGTTTTTGATTATTGCATTTATTTTATACTAAATTATTACAAGAGGTTAAATTATTATGTTAATTTTGTAAGGTAATAACCAAAGCTTAATTTAAATAAAACAGAGACTGATTACTATTAATGGTCTGGTTTATATTATTGTTTGAAGTTAAGTGTCCGCAATTCCCCCTCTCTCCCCTAATAACTGCCGTAAAATGTTTTTTTTTATATATTTCGACACTAGCTGCAATCGCCGCTTCGTTCAGACTGAAGACCTTTTTTCTGCACTCACCCTTAAATATAAACCATCAACGTCTTATTTTTTAAATTGGAATTATTTTCAAGAATGTTTGTCATTGGGCAAATGTAGTAATATTGTAAATAAAATTTCCCACGACCCTTTTCATAAAAATAGACTAATTGCCTTGCACCCTGCGGTTCTGTGTAAAATAAAAAAGGTATTTTGGTGTTTGCTTAATTTTGCCGCCTTTTTCTATATATTGTGGTTTACTTGTTGTCTATAAAATATTTCGCGTGCTTTATAAACTTGCGTCTATTTATTAAAAGTTTCATCGATTTCATTCTATAAACGTTAATAATGTATTAGAATCATTAATTAATGTTGTTCAGTCAAGCATTTTGTAAATATACTTGCTTCTCTTAGTGCTGTTTCTCACGCGTGGTATGTATTGAGATAAATAACATGCTAGCTAATACTATAAATGCAAATATGGCTTTTTTTGTAACGTTTTTACGCCTTAACTATTCGACCGACCATCATGAAATTTAGCAAACACGATTTCAGGGATATAAAAAACGAAAGAGAGAACATTTAAATTGTTTAAAATGTCAAGATGAAGCAATTTCCAACAGTTATTGTAAGTTAGTATTTGCCTAGCTATAGGAGCATTATTCTTATTCCATCTTTCTTTTATCCCGGCGAGTCCGACATAATCCCTCCGCCCGCCCCCGCGGAGGGGTATGCGTCAATGCATTCCACAACGCAAAAAAAAATTTACGTTAATTAAAAATTAAAACATTAAATTAAATTCACAGGAAAAAATTTACGTGTAACTTTGACATTCATAAGTGTTACCTTGTAACCTAATTTGAATAAATTTATTTTGATTTTGATTTTGAACGAAAAAAATTAAAAAATAAAAATAGGAGCTTGTGCACGCAAATTAGTTCGATGTCTTGGCACTTTAAATAATGTTTTTTGTTTTTTTTTTCTAGCATCTGGTCTTGGAAGACATAGATTAATGAACTCAAGGAGCCCATCACACTGCAATAAACCTTACTATCCTCTAAAAGAACAATAAGTCGACTATGTTTCTTCTTTCTTGAAGAGTATTTAATTTAAAATAGGCTTGTCGTTCCTTGTAAGAGCACCTAATGCTAAGTCCTGGAGTAATAAATGCCAGATGTCTGGTTAGGGCCCTTTGTATGGATTCTATGCGTTGTGTGTGAACTTTATACTGAGGATTCCAAATGACACTACCAAACTCTAACACACTCCGCACCAAGGTATTATATAGTAATAATTTGGATGTAATACGCTTAAAATCCTTGGTTTATTCCTATTAGGTACGTAGAAGCTGAAACATCACTGACGTAATGTGGATTAAATAAATAAGTTTTAAAGTCACAGTCAAAATCATTTATTCATTTAGGTTACAAAGTAACACTTATGAACGTCAAAATATATAGGTTAGTGAGTTTACTAAGTTACTGAAGCTACATTTAGGTTAATTGCTAGGTTCAGGCAAATGGTTGAACCTATGAGAAGAAACCTGCAAGAAAGTCATGGCCACTCTTTTAAATCGCCAATTAAATATAATTTCAGTATTTTACAACTTATATCAAGAAGGTGTTGCAGCCATTATGCCATATATTACAGACTATATAAATCTAAAGTTTATAACAATAATTTTAAATAAATAATTACTGTATAATGTAGAGGAGATGACAATAATAAAGATTTAGTAGAATTATTTAATATTAATCTGTAATAGACAGTAGAATGGCATGAGGGTGCATACACTTACATTTTGTGACAATGCAAAGGCAATTAAACATATGAATGCACAATCGCATTTAGTCATGGATGACTAAATGCAATTGTGCATTCATTTGTTTAATTTTATTTTCAATAATAATTGAAATGGGAAGCACGTTACTTGAAAACATCACAAATAATCACGACGTACCTCTACATTACACAATTTACTTATAAATACAAAACTTTAATCCTGTATAGAACAAGCAACTAGTTCCATGAGTTTTTGTCATTTAAGTAGTCGTTGACTGAATAATAACCAACTTACCTGTGTTTTCACGAGACTTTTGAAGTTACTTCACAAATTGAAGTAATGGGAAATTCATGATATTAATGGGTAATTTATTAAAGAAACTCTTTTCGTAAAAAGAAGCAGCTTAATATTAGTTTTTGTACTTATCGAGCAAGTTTTCGTAACTCCCGCCTTAGGGATAGCTCCTGTATCGGGAGGGACTTTACAGACAGTCAAACAACGGACACAAAGAACATCCAGACTCGGCACAACCGTTTGTGGAACACCAAAATTTTTGTCATGTGTGGGATTCGAACTCACAATGCAGTCAATTAATGGCTGTAATGTTCTATAGGCCCACATACCTAACTCTCCCATTTCTTTCATTTTATTACAAAATATGTATTTTATTTAGGGTCTGCAACGCAAGAGTAATACTCATGGTATTGTTAGCAATCATAGGTAACAGTAACAGCTTACGACCAAGCGGTCTATAACAAAGAAGGCTTTTTTTAACGTGCGGGAATACATTGACGCCTACCTTTCCGCGGAAAAGGGGAGCGGAGAGGTTATATCGGGCTCATCCAGAGTAAGATGGAATGTCCCGTGTTCTACCGACTAATCCTACCACGGTGTGCCAACTCGCTGCCTTGGTCGGTGGGTAGCTGGAACTGAAACTATAACAAAGAAGCCTGCATCAATCGGTAGAGCATATCAAAAGATTTTGTAAAAAATATAGCATCTTGTATCATAAATATATGCGCTCATCAAGCATAATTATAATAAACGTGCAGACCGGAACGTGAATTTATAGTAATAATATTTATGTATATCTCATATAATGATACTAAAAATATATTTTAGAATTAAGAGTTGTATTGTTAAGTCAAAATAACGCTTTATTTAGTGTCGGCATATTTATCATATCTTTATCTTTTGTTAAAACTGGTAGACCACTTGGCTGACTGCAACTACAAAACACCAAACTTTTTACTCAAATAAATTTCATTATGATGAAAATAAATATATCCATGACATGAATTTATGTATGTATAATCTGACATGTCAATATAAGGACATTTTATGTTTTGATACTAATATAATTATTAGTAATTTTATTTTGACAAAAGATAACATGTATCTTTCATTATATTACAAACGACAACTTGCTAAATTATTAGCATATAATATACAAAATGACACAGGTGCCTGTAGGGTATCCATTTGTTGAGGACACGGCGCTGCACACCTTGGTGGTTTGTCCCGCCTGGGCATCGCAGCGCCATGAGTTGATCGCGGCATTCGGATCGGTTGCCCTTTCGCTCCCGGCTATAGTTCAGTCTATGGTCCTGAGTGAGAGGTCGTGGAATACCGTCGCCTCCTTCTGTGAGGAAGTGATTTCCATCAAGGAGGCGGCGGAGAGGGAGAGGGATCGTTTAAACCCTCTCCCCAACCGCAGGGCCGGGCGCCGGAGGGCGCGAGATGACCTCCAGCCACCCTAAGGTTTGACCTGGGGGTGGCGGGCTTTGTGGGCCTGCCCGCCATCCGCTCAGCACCAGGTCCGGGAGGCGGCGTGCGTGTTCCCACGCGTGCCTCTGTTTCGAGTCCGTCTCCCCTCTAGAGGGGGAGACAGTAGGGTTCTATAATGTGAGAAGTGCCTATTTTGGGTAGGTCTTATTGCGTAGTGGCCTGCCGTTTCATACGGCGGGCCGTAACCTCGGCGGGGTCGCGACCGCATGCGCAAGCGATTCGCGCGGCCCCGTCGATAGTAATTTTGTCGAGGAACACCGTGGTAGGTTTAGTCGGTATTCCGGGAGGTACTTTACTATTATTCCATCTTTCTTTTACCCCGGCGAGTCCAACATAATCCCTCCGCCCGCCCCCGCGGAGGGATATGCGTGAATGCATTCCCGCAGGTAAAAAAAAAAAATAGGTATCCATGAATTTAATTTCTGTAAATAACTCTATTTCAATCAATTCTTGTATTATAAATAATGACAAAGTTGATTTATACTTAAGGTTGGGAGAAAGGATAGAGGTTATCAATTGAGTGTTGCTCACCAAAACATACAAGGACTATCCGGCAAAGATTTAGAGTTAAGTTTATTTCTAGAGACCCACAATGTTCAGGATATGTGTATAACAGAACATTGGCTCAAAAGCTATGAAGTAAGTTTTTTAAATAGTATGAATTATATGGTACATAGCAGTTTTTCAAGAACACAAGCCATTCACGGTGGTTCTTTAATACTTGTTGCAAACACAATAACTTGCAGGGAACGTAAAGACATAACTTGTCTGTCTATAAAGCGTACCATAGAGCTGTCCTGTGTTGAGCTTGAATGGTATATAATTATTTGTGTATATCGCCCCCCCATTGAGTAACTTTAATCTGTTTGAATCAGCGATGGAAGATGTAATTACTAAAATCAGAACTAGTAGGCAATACATATTAGTATGCGGTGATTTTAATATTAATATACTAGATGGCTCTTCCTTGGCTAATAGACTTATAAACTTATTTAAATCATTTAATTTAATGAATTTTTTTTGGGACCCACAGGAATAACTGCCACGTCTTTCACTTGTTTAGATAACATTTTCAGTGATTGTAACGCTTCATACAAATTAGTTACCACTGTATACACTACTATACTGTATTTAACCTCAGATCACTGTGGACAATTAGCAATGTTTCCAAACATTAACAATAATAATATTATTAAACAAAAGATACTTGTTAGGCCTTTAACAAATAATTGATTCAAACATTTTAGAAATAAAATTTCATGTAATATGTACTCTAATATAAGGGAAGATAAATCTCCTAATAAGGAGTATGACAGCTTTATTGGTATTGTTAAGAAAGGATTTGATAATACGTTTAGGTTTACAGTAAAAGTTATTAAAGGAACTAGGTCACTTAACGAATAGGCAACCGTAGATATTTATAAGAGCAGAGTGAAAATGTATAAGTTATATAGTATGAATAAATATAATTTTGATCCTACTTTTACTGAATATGTTAAGAATTACTCCAAAATTTTTAAAAAGGTTTGCAACTTAGCTAAGTTCAAGTTCGTCAGTAACAAAATCAAAAGTCCTCTAATAAAGTTAAGGCTACCTGGCGAGCTATTAACGAAGCTAGTGGCAAGATAACTCAAAGAGACAATAGTATTAGTCTGATGGCTAATAATAAAATGATTAAAAATAATGCCGATGTAGCATACGTGTTCAATAATTTCTTTGCTAGTGTACCGATTACCACCACGAGCGCATTATGTTAATGCGACTGATATTATCAACGCTTTTCCATCTCTGGTATCTAAAAATACGGGAGATCTCTGGGGTATCTCCGTTATGGTCGTAAAAACTATAATATATATAGTTGCTCCTTATTTAAGTGGGTTATTTAATAGGTGTGTAGATTCGGGAACTTTTCCAGATTTGATGGAAAATAGTAAAATCATACCTTTATTTAAATTCGGTAGTAAAACTGATCCTAGTAATTTTAGGCCAATATCAATTCTACCAGCTTTTAGCAAAATATTTGAAAAATGATTACTCAAGCAATTACTTAAACATTTTAATTTAAATAGCCTCTTTCACGACAGCCAATATGGCTTTACTAAGAGTCGTTCAACAAAGGATGCAGGAGTAGCTTTACTCAAACATATATACAGAGCGTGGGAAAACTCACAAAATGCTATTGGTGTTTTTTGCGACCTCTCAAAAGCATTTGACTGCGTCTGTCATGATACGCTCATACGGAAACTAAGGCATTACGGTGTTCAGAGTAATTCACTGGATGTAATTACGTCGTATTTGAATAACAGGATTCAGTGTGTAGAAGTCAATGGTTCAAAATCAAATAGCTTACCTGTAAAGCTAGGGGTGCCGCATGGTTCGATTTTAGGCCCATTTTTATTTTTAATTTATACAAACGATTTACCTTCTTATTTGAACAATATTTGTGACTTTGTACTGTTTGCTGACGATACTTCTTTAATATTTAAAGTAAATAGGAATAGGTACCATTTTGACGAAGTAAACAGTGCATTGATTCAAGTAACAAATAATTTAGTACTGAACCCCAAAAAATCAAAATGTGTTAAATTCATACTGCCTAATGTAAAACATCTTGGTCCTAGCATAACATTGAACGGTGAGGTACTGGAAGCAATAGAATCTACAGTGTTTCTGGGCATTACACTTGATTCAAAGTTACAGTGGGGTGCGCAAATATCTTGTCTCTCACCGAAACTTAGTTCGGCCGCTTACGCCATTAGAAAAGTCCGTGAATTAACTGACGTTGATACAGCTAGATTAGTTTACTTTAGTTACTTTCACAGCGTTATGTCATATGGAATATTATAATGGGGAAAAGCTGCTAATATACAAAGTATTTTTATATTGCAAAAAAGAGCTGTGCGTGCAATTTATCAATTAGGAATTAGAATCACGCTCAGAGAAAAATTTAAGAATATAGGTATTTTAACTGTAGCATCACAATATATTTATTTTAATATTATGTACGTCCGTCAAAATATTTAATATTTATACATAAAAATAGTGACATACATAACATCAATACTAGAAATAAATATAAATTATGTGTTTATTCTACCGTCTACATAAAGTTCATGATTCCTTCATGGGTCTTGGTATACGTTTTTATAATCAAATCCCGAGTAATATTCTAGAATTACCAGAGAATACACTTAAAGTTAAAATTAAAACCTGCTTAATTTCTAAAGCATAATTTATAATATAGATGATTATTTAAATGACAAACATCCATGTCACTAATATTTGCATCAGATCACAGGATATTAAATGACAAATACTAGCACTTATGTTTTTTTTAAATATATGTATATATATTTTTTTGTAATGTTACACCTTGTTTAAGCTAGAATGTACATTGTTGTTACACTCAGTCGTATTTTAATCAAGAAGAATGTGCAATGAAGACATCTCGTGATTATGGACAGTTCCATTAAGCTTTCTTTTGAGTCTTATTCTGAGTTCCCAAGCTCACTCAAATGTCATTGCTTGTCCACCACAAGCAATGACATGGACCGGGTCGTTCCCTTCCCTTCATTATGGTGAAGGAGGCGATGATTGGCCCATGCGTCGTACTCGTGAACGGGTGCTGGTTGTGGTGACTGGTCGACCTTGGTTTCGTGGAATTCGATAATTAACTTACTACATTTTATATAAACAGTTAGATTAAACTACGGACTACAATCATGTAAGTGTAAGTGGATGCTCCTATTTACCATACTGCTACTTTAGAGGCTACCATCAAAGTTTATCAAATGCTTGAGTATGTTGAGTAGTAGTTCATGGTGAAATGGTTGCAACACCTTACAGTTATGTTTTGTAAACGAAATATTATTGTACACTTGGCGATTAAAAAGAGTGGCTATGAGTTTCTTGCCCATTCTTCCCGTGAGCCCTACACCCTTGCTTTGCTGAACGTGGCAGTAAATGTAAATCCACAGAAAAAAATTACGTGTAACTTTGACATTCATAAGTGTTACCTTGTAACCTAACGTGAATAAATTTATTTTGATTTTGATTGATTTTTGATTTTGACCTTAAGGTTCTACAATGAGGATTACTGTTACGGCTTCTCGCTTAAGACGATTAAAAATGTTTTCTGTTAAACATTTCTGTAAATTGTCACTACCAAACTCACTTCTGAATCTGCATAGAAAATTTGAATATTGTAGAATAGTTTATTTTGTTACCTTAATTTATATATGACAGCGAGCATATATATTACCAGCGAGCCTAGTGGGAGACCGTTGGACTCCCACGCAGAGGTCTCGAAATCTATCCCAAGGCACGCATCTCTGACTTTTCAAAGTTATGTGCGCATTAAATAGTTAATTATCGCTTGTATTAACGGTGAAGGTAAACATCGTGAGGAAACCTGCATGTCTGAGAGTTCTCCATAATGTTTTCGAATATACGTGGAGTCTGCGCTGGCCCAGTGCGCAGCGTAGTGGACTATGGCCTAACCCTTCTCACCCTAAGAAGAGTTTAATACAGGAATGATGTTAATTATATAACGGAAGACGAATTCTCGTGATATGTTCCAATAATATAGATATGCGTTTCTACATATGTAACGTATCTATATATTCAGCTATCGATGCGACGTTTTGTTTGCTAAAAGACGTATACGAGAAAATGTAAGGCTAGTGCCATCTGTCGGCACTGTGGGGAAGGCTCAGCGGTCCCTTCTAATAATTTATTACAGCACCGTCTATTGACATCTTACGGAACTACGTAGTTGTCGGTACGAGTAGAGTAGAGAGAACGCTAGCACATTCTCGAATCCTCGTACTGTTACGTACCGTGTATGACGTTTCTAGAAAACTCCGGTAACACTTTAACCGCGTATAAAAGGGGAAGGCCACTGCTCGCCGAGTCAGTTTACAATCGTAAGCGGTCAAGTATTCATCGAAGCGAACGGAAGCGAAAATACTACGGCGTACCGAAACAGTTACAGTGGAAAAGTGTAGTATAGCGTTTGTTGTGTTTTAAATTTAATTGTGTGTGTGCTAGACTAAAACGTTTTAGTTGGTAATATTGTTTCACATTCTTATCTCTCGAACCCAGCACGTAATAAATTGGTGTCAGAAGTGCGATAAGAATATGCCAGTACTACCGAAGGAGGAAGTGGAAGGGGTGCGTACCAGGAATCAGCGCCAGCAAGATGTGGACCAGAGACACTTTTGAGACGCCCCCTCGCCGACGTCAGGTGGACCACGTGACTCCGCGGCTGCAGCGGAACCACCTAGCGCAGCTCACTCGCCGGTAAACCCCGACCTCGCGACCCTGATGGCGTTCATGCACGAGCAGGCACGCCGAGGAGCACGCTCGCCGCCTCGAGGAACAGCTGCAACGCGATAAGGAAGAGGGCATGCGCCGCCAAGAGGAGCAGGCACGCCGCCAGGAGGAGCAGGCACGTCGCCAAGAGGAGCATGCACACTGCCTCGAGGAACAGCTGCAACGCGATAAGGAGGAGGGTATGCGCCGGCAAGCCGCCTCGAGGAACAGCTGCAACGCGGCTAAAGGCTAGAGATGGGATCGTGACATCTGCGGCTGTGGAGCCCTCACCACGTGGCTTTAAAGTCCCACTATTCGACGGCTCATCGTCATAGTCAGCCTATAAGATCCAGTTCGAGACCGTCATAAGATCGAACGGGTGAACGCGAGAACAGGCTCTGACTGCTCTCACCTTGGGGCTTCGCGACCAGACCTTGACCGTGTTAAAGGCGCTTGGTCAAGACGTCACGTTCGAGAAGCTGTTGGATGCATTGGACGCGAGATATGGCGACGTACACCTGGAACACGTGTTTCGCGCCCAGCTGAAAGATCGATCGCAACGTGTTGATGAAACCTTGCAGCAGTGGGCCCTGGAGGTGAAGAAGCTGGTTCGAAAAGCGTACCAGTCCTTACCTGCGCTCATCGATGGGAACCTCGTTCAAGCTTTCACCGACGGGATCTGAGACTCGGAGGTTAGGGTCGCAGTTAGACTCGGACATTTTAAAAACCTGAAGGACGCCCTAGCCCACGCTCTGGAGGTGGAAGCAGTGTGACGGGACGATCGTGCTCACCGTATCAAGGGAGTGTCGTTTTCACCCCAGTGCAGCTGCCCGAAGCGAAGGAGCCACGCAGCAGAAACCAGTCGCCGGTAGGAAGAACACCTGATGCGTGTGCCGGACAACAATTACAAGACTTCGTAATACAGCATCGCAGTGGCAAGTCACATACTAATGCAGATGTCTTGTCGCGTGGATCGTATCCCAACCAGTGTAAGCACTGCGCCAGGCAAGGTACAGAGGCCAAGCAGGAAGGACTAGTGAGGATGTTGAGGACGGATCTTAGCGAAGATTGGAAGGAAACTCTCCAGAGAACGCAACAAGAGGACAAAGACATAAGACCCATCCTCGAATGGAAGAAAACAGGTGCTTCGAGACCTCACTGGTGTGAAGTTGCTGCAATGAGCTCTATCACCAAGAGTGATTGGGCACAGTGGAAAAGCTTAATTATCCAGAATGGAGTTCTGAGCCGGAAATGGAAAAATGCTCGAGGTGACATGTGTCACCTGCAAATGGTCGTGTCAAAGCTCAAGGTATCGGAACTTTTACAACTCTGTCATAATGGGAGTTCAGGAGGTCACATGGGAGTTAAAAAACTCTGATTAAGATCTGCGAACGATTTTATTGGGTCCATTGTCGAAAAGACGTTGAGGAATGGTGCCTTAAATGCACGAGTTGTTCTGCCGTGAAGGGACCACGCACTGGCAGCAGGATGAATTATGTAAAATACTCGAGGTGACATGTGTCACCTGCAAATGGTCGTGTCAAAGCTCAAGGTATCGGAACTTTTACAACTCTGTCATAATGGGAGTTTAGGAGGTCACATGGGAGTTAAAAAAAATCTGATTAAGATCTGGGAACGATTTTATTGGGTCTATCGTCGAAAAGACGTTGAGGAATGGTGCCTTAAATGCACGAGTTGTTCTGCCGTGAAGGGACCACGCACTGGCAGCTGGATGAATTATGTTTACCAGTACACCAGACAGACCGGTTAACAGATGTCTGAGAGGATGAAGACCCGGTACGATCGGAAGGCGAACAACAAAGGCTTTGAGGAAGGATCATTGGTGTGGTTACATAATCCGGTACGCACCAAAGGATAATCTCCTAAGTTGCAGACAAAATCTAAAAAAAAACAGCTTCTGCAATAGGAATAATTCCTGTGTCGTAAGGGACTTTACCAACGTTCAAACAAAGAACACATAAACTTGGAACATTAATTTGTGAATCACATAATTTTTTGCCCTGTGTGAGATTCACACAACACTTTGCGTATAGGCAGTGCCTAGGCTACCACTTAAACCATCACCATCACCACTAGTTGGTATAAAGTTAATTAAACAAGAGACTTTACAGAGGCGTAAGTACTCCGCTCTAACTTTAATAAGCCAGCAAAGTACTTTCAGCCAACTGAAGATCAAAGATATATCTATATATTCTTTTGTTATGTTTCTAAGTCGAGCAGCATTGCCAGGCCTTTCAAAAACGATGTCATTAGCTGTTTAAAACCTATAATTGTCGCATTTAGTGAAAATATACGGTGCATAATCAAATTTCACTTGCTTGAGGTGCGAATGGCTGTGCGGGGCAATTTTCATACTGGGTGAATAAAACATAGATATCAGCTGAAGAAAATGAGCAGCGATAGCTCAGCAGGGACACCAACAGACTGCAATGCAGAGGAGGGTTCGAACCCACGTCGCGCACCTCGGACTTCTACCTCGGACCTTCGGAACTTATATGACTTTTCGAAATTATGTGAGTATCGATTGACAATTATCGCCTGCTCCGTACCGGGAGAGCACGTTAAGCCGTCGGTCTCGGCTGCCATGAAAATCAATAGCAGTCGTTATTGGGAAGTCAGTGCCCTATAATATACTGACACTGGTCTAGTCTCAGGGCATCGTTAGCCTTCGGGTTGCGGAGATCAGGTGGCAGCCGCTCCGTGTAAAAACTGCTATTCAGTCAAATCCGGTTAGACTAGAAAAGCCGACTCCAACTGACTTGAAAATAATAAAGGCTAGGGAGAAGATCAGCTGAAGAAAATAGCCCAAAGCCTATAGGAAAACTTATGATTTAATAATGATACTCATCGAAAGATATCATTACTTAAACAAAATAAATGTACCTACGTGAAATATATATTTTTTTCTAGATTTGAGATATCCTATGTCCTTTTCTGTTCGTCTGACAACCTGAATGCGAAATTTCATGATGATTGATTGAGTTGTTAAGGCGTGAAAGAGTAACAAACAAAAAAAGGAACAAACTCACTATGTTGAAAATATGTTATGAACAGATAGACACTTTAGATCTCTACTGTATTGAGCTGATTCGGCTCAATGCTCCTAACAACTTAATTCGCGCTAGAGACGTAGGCTGTGCACGCGCGCGTGTGCCGAACAGAAGCACGCGCTTCGTCCCTCGTACCGCGTGTATCTTCCTCCGTTGAATGCACTTGTCGAGGCTAACTCGAACTGTTATATCTTTGCTGACAACTTAAATATAGTGATGTCTTATTCATTGTGCAAGTATGTTTGTATAAATTGTTTTTAATTTTATATTAATTAATGTAATTGGTAATCTATACTAATATTATAAAGCTAAAGAGTTTGTTTGTTTGCTTGAACGCGCTAATCTCAGGAACTACTGGTCCGAATTGAAAATTATTTTAGTGTTGGTTAGCCTATTGATCGAGGAAGATTATAGGCTACAGGAGCAGCGCAGTAATCATAAACGTGAGTGAAACCGCGGGCACATCTAGTTTAAGTATGAAACAATTCTAATTAAATAAATAAACAATAAAATCTTGACAATGTGTATTATATTATGATCATAGTGTCTTACTAAATAAAATTTAATAAAATCCCACATCCTATACCATGCCAGAAGATTTCTTACAACGCTTAATAACTTGTAATTTATTGTTACACGGAAGGTGTCTGTCTACAGATAAACGCACCAAGTCCCAAACCAGAAGATTAATTAAAAGAAAATTTTGAAGAAAGCCTTCAAACATGTATCGGTTTTGATCTCGCTTCCAACCTCACTTTGAACCCATCGACGTCCTTCAGCATGACATCAAATGACACTTTCATAGGTACATCTGATGAATTTTTGGTACCCGTCTTAGTACCTTCATCGGCACTTAAAAATTTATACTTTCTTAGAAGTGATGCTACTGCAGTCTTCATTGACATCATAGCGTATTGGTACCCTGTAAAAGATTTTTAGGTTTTTTTAATTTAAAAAACAACAGTAAGGATGGTTACTTGAAAAATATCGCTATCTAATATTCAGCTGTCTCTCAACTAAATAGCTTTTCAGTCCTTGATCAATGGGTTACGTATAATCAGTGGCGCATCGCAGTTATCAATTAACATTCAATATTAATAGATGTTTACTTTTCTAATTAATACATAGGCTATCTACTACCTAATTCATGTTGGTTTACAAGTAAGGCTGTTAATATTCAATTAATTAATTTAGTATCGGACTCTACCTTACAAATAGTAAGGTAAAGAGAGGAAATTCATAAGTGACTTGAACTTTGTCACCTAAATGAATAAATGGTTGTTGACCGTAATTTTCATATGGAGAACGAAGTAATGCGCATCTCGTTCCTATAGGAAATAGATAAATGAATAAATGATGGACGCAGCCACGCAGTCAAGGCAACACCGTCAATTGTAAAATATAATTGTCATATTTGTAGCGCTTGTTCAGTTTCATTTGCCACTGACACGTATGGCTTGTATACAAAATAACAGATAGAGCCTTTATAATTCTAAGGACGGATCGGCTCTAGAAGAAGGCTAGCGTGTTCTGTGTTCTGAACATCATAGGTCTGGGGAACTAGCGGAAAGATGATGGACTTATCAAAATGTATAAAAAGACATTCAGATGGTCAAAGGCATTGCAGAGGTAACTCATCTGAAAGATTCCTTTTTATATCAGTGCAATTTCAAGCAGTACTACCGCGGTAGCTGTACTGCTATGGTAGTGAATAAGACTGCTCGGTATGAGAGCTCAGGGTTGATCCCGGGTCCGGCAAGAGTGGAACGATGATAAGCTAAAATAGTAAACGCCTATATAAATTTAATGGCACCTCCCACAACTATTTGATGCTATAAAATTTATTTTAATACATTTAATTGTAGAATTTTGTCACTATTATATGAAACTGGCAGAATTATTCTACAAATTAATTTAAATGAACGTGTATTATGTATGTATATAATACATAAACCTGTTCGATTTAAAGCTGACATCGAACACGTGAACTGTGCCCGGCCGGCGACGCATTATATTACTTAATTTATTAACAGCAATTAGTGTATTTTTCGGAACCATCGCTACCGGGTGCATACATAACGTTACCTTACATTTTAACATTAACATTTAGAACATTTAGTTTAGCACAGTTTTATGAACAGCGATAGTTTTAGTGTAAACTTTTTATATACCAACGGATATTTCTTACTTTAATATCTAGTATTTTAAACATTCCCGAACGCAGCCCCAATAAAACCCTTATCGGTGTAACCAAAAAAGACTAAGTTTTTATGCATAATGCTTTGTATAAGTCCAAAATGAACAACGGTTCTCATTGGATTTTCTGATTCGAAATTTTCAGTAGCTGTATTGTAGCTTCTCGATCTCTCTTGTAGCAATTAGTATTTGGCAATTGAAAGACGAACTTCAATTCTAAAGAACCTAAACAATGCTGGTTTAATGCAGGTACACCAGGTGTTCATTTCAACTCACCACTTCGGGAAAATACCGGCTATTTGCCTTGGTTAGTAGTAAGTATCGCAAGCAAATCCTTCACATAACCATTTGTTCTATTTTTTATCGACTACTGTATTAATGGACACCGTTTTAATGGAAATTTATTGTTATTGCTAACTAAACGAAGGTTTCATTCTCTAATACATACCCAAACAACTTCTAGGTCCATAACTAAAGGCTAAATAGGCAGCGGGATTCTTTAGCGACGCCTCAACAAAACGTTCAGGCTTAAACTGTTCCGCATCAGTGCTCCAGTACACGGGATTGCGATGTGTGGCCCAAATGTTTACCAAAACTCCACACCCTTTCATAAGAGTAAGACCTGATGCTGCAATCAGAAAGTAAAACCATCTATAAGTATACAGGCGTCCTGTAATTAATGGATAACCTTAAAATGTCTTATAGTAGAACTGATGGCCGTTCAGAAAAAAATACGAAAAGAGATCTATCCTAACTACTACCTGAGATATGACTTTTTTTAATTACCATATTATTTAACTTTCTTGTACACTACGACCATCAATGAATAAATTCCATCGGTTTTTTGTTGTTTTATTATTAAACACTAATTATGCTAATAGATAGACAGTCAAAAGTATGACTAGCTATTGCACGTTTTTTATTATTTTTTTTAATTAATTTTATAATTTTTTTTATTTTTTCTTAACGCCCTTCAGTTCTACTATAAGACATTTCAAGGTTATCCATTAATTACAGGACACCCTGTATTTTTTGCTATTTTAATAAGACCAATTCCTATACTATTTACTACACTACCAATTGACTTTCGGATGGCGTTTTTTTAAGTGGTTGCCCCGGCACTGCCATCGTGCCGAGTGTTGTGGTTTCAATCCCCACATGGGACATTTGTGTGATCTACAAATAGTTGTTCCGAGTCTGGGTATTTTTTGTGTCCGCTGTTTGAATGTTTGTAAAGTCCCCCTCGAATTATTCCTAGTACGCGTGTTGTCTTTTTAAACAAACAATAATTTCTGTATCACGAGGGACCTTATACAGGCTGATTGGTAAAAGACTGGACATATTGAAGGAGGGTATTCAGTACTAGATTTTGGACACAAATATATAAAAACAAATAGGTACTTAAAATTTGACCTATTTATCCAATGAAAACTTAATATGCGGACACTCTTGCGCATATACCAAAGCTTTAGCTATTTCATACAAATTTCCATAAAGATTTTCTATGCAGGTTACACAGATTTAATCTTTAATAAAAAGAAAGCTAAAGCTTTGGTATATGCGCAAGAGTATCCGCACATTAAGTTCAAAACCTCCGCCCCCGCCCCCCGCTACCCATCCCGGACTCTCCCAAATTTGCACCTCTGCCCGTCCTTTTCTTATAAAATGTCATTAGCCTAGGTAGCAGCTCTGTGCGACGCACGCAGTGTCCACATTTTATGGATATTTCATACAAATTTCCATAAAGATTTTCTATGCAGGTTACACAGATTTAATCTTTAATAAAAAGAAAGCTTTAGCTTTGGTATATGCGCAAGAGTGTCCGCACATTAAGTTCAAAACCTCCGTCCCCGCCACCCGCTACCCCATCCCGGACTCTCCCGAATTTGCACCTCTGCCCGTCCTTTTCTTATCAAATATCATTAGCCTAGGTAGCAGCTCTTTGCGACGCGCGCAGTGTCCACATTTTATGGATATTTCATACAAATTTTCATAAAGATTTTCTATGCAGGTTACACAGATTTAATCTTTTATTTCTTTTTATTCTTTACGTTTGACCATACATTATCATGTCCTTAAATATGTACAATGTTTAACCAGTCACACTGTATATATAATTAAACAACGGATACAAAGAAAACCCAGACCGGGATAAGTATAACAAATAATTGTCCCCAATACTTGGCGCACTGACAGAAGCGGGGTAAACACTACAGTCAAATTGACATGACATAAATACTGTATAACGGAGAAAGACTGCTTACGGCTAAACCTGAGGCCTGAGTTTTATTCAAGCAATAAAGGGACTTTCTTTTTATTAGTAGAATATTTTAAGGAACATTATAGTTTTAGCAGCATTGTATCATAACTACAACTTAAACCAATAGGTAAGTTTTGTATGCAAAGGCGTAGCAGTCTAAGTGGTGGCTTCACCACTGGCACGACCACATGAAATATTTTGAAATAAAGTGAAAGTAAGAGACGCCGCAAAATGCCATAAATCTTAACTTACGTAATTCTAAGTCCCTGTCAATTTCTCTGACAATAACAGGCACGGGTGGGTACAAACGCAGTGTTTCCTTGATCACGGCAGTTAAGTAATTAAGACGAAGCAAATCATCAGCTGTTATCGGTCTATCTGAATCGCCGAGCACTTCTTGTAATCTGTAACCATATAAATTATGTTTGATGATCAACAAATCATACAATGTTTATTTGTTGGTGATCATTTTTGAGTATCATATTGAATGTAAAATTTAATTTAAGTTTATATATTTGCTAAAGGTACATATTTGTTGTTACTATTACTATTGTGAATATGTCATACCATATGTTATTTGTAAGATAAGTACATTATAATGTAGATATTCATACTATTGATGTTAGCATACTATACATATTGTTTCCTATGTATGTGCGAAAGCTTGTTATTGGCAATTAGTTTATGTTACATAGATATACAAAATAGATAGAGGTTTCCTTAACCAAATAAAAAAAAACATACTTTGATAAGCAAATGCAGAAACAGTTAGTCAAACACGAATTAAATCATTAATTACTCTATAATTTGCAGATTCGATGTCATTTTCACAAAAGGGATTCCTTTGATTTTGATTTTTCTGATGCCTTTTAAATAATTTACAAAATAAATCGTATGTATATCTATCCTGTTACTACACTATTCACAATGATGCAAGAACTTACTCTTGAACCACCTTTTCTTGCACATCTTGATGCTTAGCCAACATAGAGAGTACAAAGGATATTCCAACTGCAGAAGTATCAGTGCCGGCTACAACCATAACCAATATTTCTTCGTGTAGTTCCAGATCAGTGAAGGTGCGATCACTATTGGGCGAATCTATAAGCAGTTCTAGAAAGCTCTTTACATCATGTGTAGTACCTGAAAAGTATTAGTAAACTCGTGAAAAATACATATTTATATCTTAACGGCAAAATCCTATATTTTTGTAACTATTAAAACTACACATTTATATTTACAAATGTATTAAAAAAGATAACATTATTACAAAATCACAAATAATTATAATACTAAATATTTACAAAAATGGTTTAGGCATCATATAATTCTTCAGCATCGCTGTCAACTGGTAGCGTGCCCAGAAGACTGGCAGCATTGCCACGATGAATGGCAATGCTGATTCTTTGGGCCAAGAAAAGACCAGCCTTCTGATCACGCGAAACGTCGACCAGGCGTTTTGCGATCTCCCTGTACAAAATACGAGCGGTCGGACCCCATGAACCTAGGGTTTCCACCCCAAACGGCGCAAAAATGTAATTTCCGACTAAATTACTATATTTGCGCCGTTTGTAGGTTTCCGCGGTAGCAGCAGTAGCGCCGGCACATCCTGCAGTGCTTGGAAGATGTGATAGCGCAAGGGTGTCAACGCACGTTGCGTCCCACACCAAAGGCCTACCCATCTTCCAAGGCAAAAATGACATTCCATCCGGTCCATTGGGTTCAAGCACAGCTGGAACGCCAGCAGCGACAAGAGCACGACGTAGTATGTCATTAAGATTAGCGTGGCAAGAAATTCGACCAGCGCTTCGGCTACAAGAGAGTCCATGGTGTCCGAGGCTATCGACAGCTTCTCCACAGTGATAGCAATGCGGAGAAACACACGAAACACCTAAACGGAGGCAAGTGGCGAGGCGGAAAGTGGTATTGTCCAACATGGTACCTTTTTTTTAACGGCAAAATAAACTTAATCCTAAGTGGAATTGAGGTTATTTTCACGTAAATAAAAACGTGGTAACTATAAATATATCGCGACTTGGTTTGCAATCCGAGGGTTTCGTAGCATGCACGTTCATAATAGCTTGATTTCGACTAAAGTAAGGGTAGAATTGGCTTTATTAGGCACTAGATATTATCCACCTCTTTGCTTGTGTGAATGTAGATTTTATCTGTAAATTTCCTTCCCTCGTGAAAAGTACTTTTTTCTGGATGAAAGGTTATGTACTTTTATTCACCCCTGGAAACATACATACATAATAGTTTTCTAGAGGGACTACGGAATCCGCTTTGCTACGATTCTGACACACTTCCCTGGGTTCGTTCACTTTCATAACATTCCTCATACACGCTCGGCGGTTTAAGGTGCTCTTAACCGGGCCTTTGTCCAGAACGTCTCCGCTCTAATTGAAAATCATTCGCATAGGTCTTCCCCTTGCGACTGTTCTACTCGGACTTCTTTCTACTCTGACTGTTCTTAGTTAGTTTTTTTGCTCGTCCATTATTTCTACATGCTCAAACCAGCTTAACATATCCTTTTCTATTCTTGTTACTATATCCACTTTTATGCTACATCTCTCTAATTACACTATTCCTTATTATATCTTTCAGAATCACAGCACATATGTTTCTCAGCGCTCTCTATACATTTCGACTGTTCATAAAAGCGCGTAGAGCTCCATTCACTTTATTGCCAGCAATAGTTCTTCTTTCAATATCTCCCTCATGTTTACCATCCCTTGTAAACAAATTACCCAAATATACAAACTCTTTCACTTGCTCATCTTGTTCTCAATCAATCATAATATTACACATTGTCATGCACTCCTTCTTTTTAAATACCATTAATTTCATCTTGCTTACATTCATTTTCATTCCTTTACGACAATGGTAACTATTATGCACGGTGCTTTTGAGAGAAAAGCACCATGCGTAATAGTTACTATCGCCTGCAACTCTTCCGCCAATGACGCAAGTATTAATTGTCGTCGGCATAAAGAAGACATTTGACAAGAAACTCAATCATTCTTAATCCCTATTCACAATCTTTTAAATCTTTCAAACAATTGTCTATAGATGTATAGGTAAAACAGCCAGGGTGACGCTACACATTCTTGTCTCACACCTAAAGATGTAAATCGATGCTAAACCATTCTGTGTAGGTCCAATTTATCCTAACACAAGCTCCGGAATCTCCATAAAGACGTTTCAGAGTTTGCGTGAAGTTGCTATTCACGCCATACATGTACAATATCGACCAAAGTTTATTCCTCACCACTATATCATAAGCCTTTTCCAGATCCACAAATGCGCAATAGACCTCTTGACCTCTGGCCAAACTTTCTCGGCTATGCTCCGTAAGGAAAAGACCTGATCCGTACATCCTATACCCTTTAGAAAGCCCGTTTGTGCATCCCATATTTTTTCGTCGGTTACGTTCACAATCCTTTCAATTAACTCTTTCGCATACTATATACCGACGACGCCGAGCAAGCTAATGCCTCTATAGCTTTTGCAATCTTGCTGTGAGCTTTTTCCTTTATATATGGGTACTATGACGGCCTTGCACTAATCACTTGGTACACGGCTGGTATTCCAGCAAAAGTTAAAAAGGCAGCACAACTGAGTTACTACCTGTCCAGCTGTCAGCATTTCGGCTATAATCCTATCATATCCACCCGCCTTTCCTAATTTTATGCTTTTAAATGCTTTCATTATTTCATCCATACTAATAGGGCTTTCATCATTACTATCATTATCATTCATTTCGAAAATTTGCCCTTGCCATGACTCTTTTTCAAATTAACTTTCAAAATATCCCTTCCATCGCTTCAGTACGCTCTTTTCTTAATTCAGTAAACTTTTATTCTTATCTCTGATCGATATCAGCTCTGTGGTTACGGTTTTATCTCAAACCGAGCGAATGGATTTCCAGGAAAACTTTGTGTTGGTCCGGCAATCTTCAGAAAATCTTCTATCAAACTCGTCTTTTAATTCCTCTTTTTTCTTTTGATCACATCTTTCATAACTTTATTCAGTCTTATAAACTTATATCTAGCTTTATGTGTATGCAAAATTTCATGGTGGTTGGTCAAGTTGTTAAGACGTGAACAATTACAAACAAACTTACGTTCGCAGTTATAATATTAGTTTGAATGGTAGTGCAGCACTTCTCTTTAAAGCCCTAGAATTACAAGCACTCATAACTTAAATAGTTACCGCTGTTTAGATTACCGTTACTCCATCAGGCGTGTTGGTATTTAAATCTAAATAAGTGACTGAATCAAGTAATGTTAATTTCATCCAATCCAAAGGCATGAAAATATCAAGTTAGTTTTTATGATGATGTGAATTAAAATACTACGTGACCCTACTATTATAATAAATTTAACCAATTAATAATATTTTGTACGCCAGATATTGGCAGAATATGCCTGAAATGAACAACAACTTTGTATCATTTATATTAGTATTTATTTATTTAATAGGAACTCCTGTGTATTAAGTTAATCTTTAATTAACTCTTAGTTGAGTAATAAGATCCTGGCAAACATTATAATAGAGACACTATGAATAATTGTTACTTATAGGAATATAATTTTAATTGCAAAATGCTTTTTCTCATCGTCCACATAAATATAATTTACATAAACATTAAAAATATTTTATTATTAACAATATAGGGAAAGTACTCAAGAGACTATTTTAATAGGTCTAATAAAGTTGTGACTGTCTATTTTATGGCTATGGTTTGGACCTTATTGACCCGGTCGGTACAATTTTATGGCGTTATAAACGTAGAGGTTTATTGAATAACGATAAATTATTATATGTATAAAAATTAGTGTGAAATTCATAGTTGCTGTGGTGCATGTTAAACAACTTTTTGTACACAGCAGGTTTATACTCAATTCAGCGATACTGCAATTCTGAATTCCGTCTTTATTTACTCGAATCTCGAAGACTGTTCTTGTACAACTATAGTTGTAAAGTTGTACCTACTATTAAAACTTTAACTAGTTAAGGGCCAGCTTTAGGTGGGCAATGCCAATAATTACAGACGGAAATGCAGTGATCATGGAAGTGAGTACAGGGGCACCAATAATGCTGATAGGAAGACGTTGTGTACCGCAACGATGGCTAAAGTTGGTCGCGCAGTCTTATATTACAATCAATTATGTTACCATAGCGTTACTTAAATGTTCTATAACGTTCATAGAAAATATTGAACTTACTTTTGATAGTTTTCTTCTTTAACATTTTCTGTTTTGATCTGATTGCCTGAAATGTTACATGAATACATACATAACAACATTTATATCTTCTAAGGTTAGGCCGGGTATAACACTAACATTTCGCATTTATATACTATCAGGAGTAAATTTTCCCTGGCAGTACGACTTCAAGAGCTATGTCGGTTAAACGTTAATAGTTTCGGCTTTGTGTTACATGAGAACATAACTCAAGTAGCAGAATATAAGTATGATACATACCTGCCTATATGTATACGGATGTAAAGTTATGTATCGTGTAACAGAAAGGCATTGACATACATATATGATCGATGTTAAAGTGGAAAAGCCGTTACAAATTTTTTGGGCATCATACGACTGAGCTTCGCCCAGAAACATACTACCTATTACCTACACAATGCCTACACATATATCTTACAAGGAACCATGCGTAAGAATAGTATTACTATTACTACATTTGGCCTAATAAGCAAGAGGCTCAATTTTCTAAATTCTAGATTCTTGTAATTTAATAACATCGTTACTGTGATATCATCATTATCATAATGAGATGTAGACTTATAAGTTTTTGAAAGAGAAGCAACTTCGAATTATGTTTTATTTTATTCTCGTAGACTACCTGCCTCTCCCATTTATTTTCTTTTAACTCATACTTAATTTCTTTTCCCTAGGATCGGCAACACATCGGTTATATTCCTGGTATTGTAAACGTCTATTGGCTACAATAGTTGCTTGTCCATCAGGTGGGCAATTTTCTTTTTGCCACCCTTTTTTGTGTTACAGTCACATTAAAATAAATAGCTAGATCATAGAACAAAATACGTTTACCTCCTCTATATAATTCCAGATTACACTTTTGTTCTTAGAAAATTCGGCATGATAAGGCAGAAGTCTGTAGACTGCATTAGGATACAGCCACGGATTTACCATTCGAGATGCTATGAGCTTGCAACACGTCTCGAAAGACTGCAGGAATGGTTCCTCATGATTTCCTTGTGAGTCCAATGTCAGCCCCATCGCTGTTTCTGTAATAACAACTTTATTTTTTGTTTTGCCCCCTACATCATATCTTTAGTTTATTTTTGTATCAAAAAAGTCAACTCCTTCTTTAAAAATAATTCCTATATCGTAAGAAAGTTTACAAACATTCAAACACCTGACACAAAAGTCATCCAGACTCGTTTAAACTATTTCTGGACAGGTTTTATTTGCTCCTTGGCTTCAAACCCACAACACTCGGTGCAGCGGCAGTAGCGAAGCGACCTCATAAATTATTACGCCATCAGTATAGTCAATACTTAATGTTCATGCCTTTATAAATGGTCTGATGTTTTTACCATCGATAAGTTATGAGATTCTACGTACCACATACAGAATCCAAAGTAAGGGTGGTTGCGTACTGCCATATGGACACAGCTCCTGTACCGACTACGGTCTGTAGCTTCTTCACCATAATATTACTTTTATGGACAAAGATCGCCACAAAATTATTGAGGTTCTTCAAATTGAAGGTCGGAGCGAGGCCCTTGCGACGAGAACGCCATATTGCCACTGGTAAAATGAAATATGAAAGTTGTTACGCCCTTTAATTCCACAGTTATCAATATAAAACTACTTGTTATTTAGATCTTCAATTTGACGATACCGATTAGAACTTAGAATTGCACCATTGCACGGTGCAATTCTAAGTCACTTTAATAGCTGAGATCCAGTCGGCTCGGTCGAAATATTCTAGTGATTATCAAGCTTGTTCTATAAGTACTTCTTCCTACTGTTTGTTTGAATATTGCTATTCAAACAAACAGTAGGAAGAAGAATTAATAGATAAGCGGCACGCATATTCTATGCTCTTTGATCACAGTGAACGTTATATTAAAACTTTCCAAGAAGTTATTAAATCTCATACATAACATAGAGAACTGCTAATTGCTAGTTTTGTAAATAAGCCTTCTAGTTAAGCTTAATGCTTATATTAAGACCAGATTCAAGTCGTTAGTGCAATGGCTTTTGATCCAACTTATGACCTTTTCATTGCAAGTCCAATTGCCTATCCATTAGATAGCCGCGGTGCAACTTTGATTGTAGACGGAGCAACATATTGGATTACATCGCCTTATTAGAACCCGAAGGTTATCCCGGTTTATATCTTACCTGGTGCAAAAATACTTCCATTGCCGATAAGATTTCTTCCAAAACGCATGACGTTATCTTTCTCAAGAGATGTTTTCAAAATTACCTCTATGTCGGTGGCATCTACTGTAACTGAAAAAAATAATATAGATACACGGATATCATACCAACTTCTTACGCTAAATGTAAAGACTTGGTCTCGAGTATTAATGCTCCATGATGTCTTGTAACATGTGATACAAGAGATGCAATGTCTTGCAAGGCAATCGGTCATTATCAGTAAGATCCATTTTGCTTACTTGTTTTTACTAAACAAATATAGCGTACTGGTAACTAGAGACATTACATAGAGACCCATATCTTTATATATTTTAATTTTTGTCTTTGTAGTCATAAAAGTCTTTTTAGTCTGGCAAAATATGAGTGCAACTGTCAAACGTGATATAATGTTATTACCCGATACAAGCTGTTGCTCGCGGCTTCGTATGCATAGAATTCGGTTATATCGCAAACCTTGTTTCGCTTCTTTAGTGATGGTGATTTAAAAATCATATGGATGAACCAACTTGTACAATTTCCAGCTATCTGACTCAGCTTTTTGGGCTGTGCCTTGATCGGTTTATCAGTTATAAACCCATTTTTCACGCCTTCAACGTAGGATGACGGTTTAAAAATATTTTCTTAATGCTCGCCTGTATGAAAACTTTCTTAGTGCCACGTTGTAGATCTTCTATGCAAAAGTTCAAGTCTAGACACAGAGATTTGGGCTGTGCGTTGATATATCAGTCGGTCAACCAGTTACACAGTTTAGTCTTTTATATACATATCTAAATAGAGAAGTGGTAATTTTTAGTATCTAAAAGAATATTGGGATATAGCTAAACCTACCAACAAAATATTTTTCTCCCAGCCATAGGCTGCTCATGCCACCATTTTTTATCGCATCGCTGCCAAATTTTTGGAATGCTTGCATACGTTCTGTAACAAACAAATACATTGAACACTAGACTATAATTGCACTTTCAAGGATTAAGTGCAGGTCAGTCGCAACATAATTTATGTTAACTATTTTATGCTCCAGATAAACCGAACGGAATTAGATAAAGCCCAAAAGATTTTAATCAATCAGCCCATCGCAGTCCACTGAGGAACATAGGCCTCTGCCATTTTACGCCACAACATCCGGTATTAAATTTGATAACCTGCATCAAAATTTGCCCAGTAATGTTTACGTAACAACGGAGCAAACATACATAGAGACTGACAAAAAAAATTAATATCATTTATTACGCGGTCAGACGCTCCTAAAATATAGCAATTAAGTAGTTTTACACAGCATTTTCAATGGGTAGAGACAGCGTGGCCGTTTCCATTTTATACGTAATTAAGTCTGTATAAAGTACACGCCTTTGTCACTTGACAATGTGGCAGGATTCGACATGAGACGCTTCCATATAGAATGATCTAGAACCATTTCTTTCCGATAAAAAAATTGCAGCCGTAATATGTTTTATTCACGTTTAATTCACCTGCTTCGGTGCTTTCCGCCAATAAACTCATAAGACGGGTCCTTATTTAAAATCAATTTAAATATACCAATATCGCCTTAACTTTGTCGAAATCAATGAGTTATAGATATTGTTTTCAACATAGGTTAAACCGCTAGCTGCTAGCTCTTACGCTATGGAGGCAATAAAAACACCAAGTACCAAATGAAGTATTTTCACTTACTTGCACCGTCTCCTAGAAATAAATAGCTATGTCCAATGAGAGGGTAACTTTTTATTCCGCAATTTACTTTGTTGGCCACTTCTACGAGCTTCTTGATTTTCCATTTCCTTACTACAAAGTATACTGATATTATAATTACAATTAACCACGACATATTGAATACTTCACCGTACTGGTACTGGTTGTAAACATGTTCTACTAAGATTTATATAAAGATACTTATATTATTTGTTTTATGTATCTTGAAACAATGTTGCTGTTTAAGGTTTTGTACTATTAAAAGTAATAACGTATATTTTTTAAATACCAATATATACTACATGGCTATACCTACATATACTGCAGAAAAGACACGGTTGTGTAATCTTTTCAACAACTTGGTAGTTTTGTTTGAGAATAGAACGTACTAACTTACCTCTCAAACAAAACATATGTTCTGTGGATATTAATGCATATTATTATTATGACGCCTCCTTACAAATACATACAATCATCTTTGTTCTGGGCCAATATTTCTGTGATGAGAGTTAAAACAAAGATTGGAAGTTCTTGTCAAAACTTATGTTAAATAGAAGCACAAAAAACCAAAACATCCTCAATGTATGTGTTCGAGTTAAAATCGAACACTCAGCTAATGCGCATAAATGCATCGCTAGCAATTATGCTCATTAGCGTTTTAGTTGAATCTTTTAACCAGTTCGCGATCGATTCTCGTTGAGACACCGCATACTCAAACCAAAACCATTAACCATTTATACCATTTACCATTTATTCTACAAATTTATAGTATTAGTCAAGTATATTTTGTTCAATTAGCATAATTTTAGTTTACGTGACTTTTGTTGATAGTTATTGAATTCTTGTGTTAATTATATTACATAATTACTCGCAACTTACATTTTTTATTTAACTACATTTACCATACCATAAAACTCTAAACAGAAAGTAGTGTCTTAGGACCCTTAGTCACCTAGCCACCAGACCTCACCATAGCGCCGCGGACAAATAAACACAAGTAGTGTAGTGTAGTCTTTATGGTCCTTCGAAATACGAACCAGTGCTAATCAAGTGAAACAGTGCCACGAGTTATTAGAAAGGTGCAGCGAGTAAGTTTGGCTGCAGAGCCTATTGGTTGGAGCAAAGGTCAGTCAGGTCAGATCAAACCATTTTCTTAATCGCACCAACCATTTTTATTGCCAATACAAAATATGGATTCCGTAACTCTGTTTATGAACCAAAGTGAGCTTTATGAAATTCTTAAAAAGTTTTTAATTAACATTAAGAAGGATGGCTCCGAGAGAAAAACTGTCGATAACTATAAGCGGAAGGCTGATATGTTCGAAGTTTATTGGCAGGATTACCAAAACAACCATAGAAACATGTGTGAGTTAGCTGAATTCGACCATGTATATTTTAAAAAGAACTGTTTTGATACCGCTCAGGAAGTTTATTTAGATATCAAAGAAATAATCGACAAAACCATGAGCCAGTTAACC
Source organism: Catocala nupta (assembly GCA_963675205.1). Classification (NCBI taxonomy): domain Eukaryota; kingdom Metazoa; phylum Arthropoda; class Insecta; order Lepidoptera; family Erebidae; genus Catocala; species Catocala nupta. Next base: position 25,731,184 of record OY776085.1, on the reverse strand, counting down.
AAGAAACAGCAGCTTGGCGTGAGCCCCCGTGGACCAGAAGGGGAGGTATCGAACCCGTCACCAGGTACTCAAGCTAGGCGAAAAATTGGTGCTGACCAAAGTGCAGCCCAAGAGGTCACAACCAGGTATGTCATCTCATTATGAATACTCTTCCTACGCATCGAGAGGGTCCAACAGAATGAGCGAGTTAGTAAAGAAGCAGTATATCAACTTCAAGGCACTTATGAGAACTGTAAGCAAAATTCAAGTTGACAAGTTTGAGAACCAATGGCAGTTTGAAAACGCATTAAAATCATTAGATAGCCGCTGGGGTGAGATCGATAAGCTGCATTGGGAAATCGAAGGTGAGGATGGAGCTGAAAATTCTGATTACCAAGAAGAGTTCACAAAGCACAAAGAAATTTATGGCGAGTTGACTGAAAATATCAATACAAAAATGTGGGCAGTTAAACATCGGGCAAAGTCAACACCTCAAATGAGCATTCCCGTATTTCACGGAAGTTACAACCAGTGGGTGCCGTTCAAAGATTTATTTAGCGAAACGATTGATAAAAACCCGTCGATGTTCAATGCTCAGAAAATGCAGTTTCTAAAGAGCAAAGTTTCTGGTGAAGCGGAACGTCTGATACACCATTTACAGATCAGCTCTGACAATTACAAGGTATGCTGGGAAATACTTAACCATCGATGTGACAACAAAAATTGATTTTCACATCCCATATCACCACACTGCTTAGCCTTCCCAACATACAACAGCAATCATCTAATATGATTAAGAAACTGCACGACGTCACGAAGGAGTCCTTACACTTATCCAGAATCTGAGTGTCGATATTTCAACGTGGGATCCGCTTTTAGTACATCTGTTAGCGCAAAAATTAGACAACGAGACATTTACCGATTATACAAATTCCATCAAAAAGCCCAGAGAACTTCCCTCTTTACAGGAGTTCTTAGAGTACTTAGAGATGAAATTCACTGCAATGGAAGCGTCTCGTCGCAAACAGGAGCCTATAAATCAAAAAACCGCACCAAAATCAGACCATAACAACCGTTAAAGTTATCAAAAGAAAAATTTTCAACGCAATAGCCAAACCAACAAGGAAAATTGGAAAGCGAATACGGGTGCATTTCATGTATCGCGATCAACTAGCTGCGCGTTATGCAATAGTGAACACGGTTTATGGCAGTGCCCTGAATTCTTACAGATGACTCAGGAACAAAAATTGCATAAAATTAAACAATTAAACTTTTGTGTCAACTGTTTATGCAGTCACTTCAAAAAACCGTGCGTGTCAACAAAACGATGCCGGAAGTGCTTAGGTGCTCATAACACTTTATTACACGAATCATTTGTAAATCAAAGTGCACCTACGTCGACAAAACCGAATGACATAGCAACCAGAGAGAATTCATCTAGGTCAACACACATTTCCTATGACGACATGTCAGATGTGCTCCTAGCAACCGCTGTAGTCAAGGTTACAGGTACAGATGGTACTCAGCATAGCGGGAGAGCATTCATAGACCAAGAATCGCAACTGTCCTTAATCAGTGAGAATGCAGCTCAGATTTTAGGATTGAAAAGGACAGTTCAAAGGTCAAGTTTTCGGAGTAGGCATTAAATCAAACAACTGCAAAGGTATGATTGAATTAACCATACAATCAATTCACAGTGATTATTCCTTGAAGACGAATGATGTTATTATGAATAGTTTAATCAAAAGCCTGCCCAATAAGACATTTGCTACACCATCGTCATGGAAACACATAAAAGGAATTAGTTTGGCTGACCCCGAATTTAATGTAAACAAAAGAGTGGATTTGCTCCTAGGCGCAGACGTCTACAGTAAAATAATGTTAGGCGGTATATTGAAAGGAAACGAAGACGAACCTATCGCCCAACAAACGCAGTTAGGTTGGCTGCTCTGTGGATCCATGAAACCACAATACCAATGCAATGTCGTTCTTAATAACATTAAGGACTTGCTCAAGTTTTGGGAAAATGAAAACATACACCAAAATATCGAAAAGTCTAACGAAGACTACGAGTGTCTTCAACATTTTTCAAAAACTGCCACTAGACTAGGAAACGGCAAGTACGAAGTTCGATTACCATTTAACACATCGCTTAAGGAAAAATTGGGTGCTACGAAACCGCAAGCTTTAGCTCAGTTTAGAAACTTGGAGAATAAGTTTGAGAAAAACAGTCAGTTGAAGGAAGATTACCAAACATTTATGAAAGAATATTATAACTTGAACCATATGATAATATTAACCAACAACCACTCGCCTGAGTGTTACTTACCCCACCACGCAGTAACCCGAGCGGAATCAACCACTACGAAGCTGAGGGTAGTTTTCAACGCGTCAGCAAAGTCGTCGTCACGGTACAGTCTTAACGATATACTGTATAGAGGCCCAAATATACAGAAAGATTTACAAGATCTTATTCTGAGGTGGAGACAGTACCAATTTGTTTACACTTCTGATATCGAAAAAATGTACAGAATGATACTTGTTCACAAGGACGATCAAGTTTACCAAAAAATACTTTGGAGGGATTCAAAAAACCAAACTATTCAATCGTTTCAACTCGTCACTCTCACTTACGGTACCAAACCAACAGGATTTCTCGCAATGATGTGCCTAAAACAGCTGGCGGCCGATGAAAGGCATAAATTTCCTAAGGCAGCAAAGGAGTTAGAGGAAAACTTCTACATGGATGATTATTGTGGCGGCAGTCATTCCATTGATAACGCGCGCAAGCTGAAATCTGTTCTCATACAGCTACTGCAATTAGGAGGATTTAATCTCAGGAAATGGACCTCGAACAAACCAGAGCTTTTAACCGACGTAGAGAGGGCACAGTGCAATGAAGCGACCTACGAATTCAAACAAACTGATTCGACAAAAACGTTGGGTCTAGGTTGGAAACCACAAAGCGATAATTTTATATTTAATATGAAATTTAATGTTGAATCACCTCTTATCGCGACCAAAAGGTCTTTACTATCGGATATCTCAAGGCTATTCGATCCATTAGGGTGGTTAACTCCCCTCAGCACTTCCATGAAGATATTATTTCAGAATGTTTGGATGTCAAAGATAGAATGGGACGATAAACTATCAGAGGAAATAAACGCGGGATGGGCTAAATTGAAATCTGAATTCACATATTTGAAAAACATAGAAGTTACCAGATGGCTAGGAATGGGTGAAAACCAAAATATATAGTTGCACGGGTTCTGCGACGCGTCGAGAAAAGCCTACGCTTGCGTAATCTATTGCAAGGCCGTAAAAAATGGGCAAACAACCATAACATTAGTTGCTGGGAAAGCTAGATTAGGGCCCCTTAACAAGGTCATCTAAACATTGGCAATATGTTAATACCATGGATAACCCAGCAGATTGTGCAAGTCGTGGTTTAACCGTCCAGCAACTTATTAACCATAAATTATGATGGCGAGGGCCTTCATGGCTCCCATCATACAAACCAGAAAAACCACATGCTATCGTATATAAAACACAATTGGAGGAAAAATCATCCGATTCTAAACAATCGAACGTTGTAATTTATAAACAAACCAAAGGTCATGTCCTAGTAACCGATATTATAAAACGCTTACTACACGAATACAGCACAATAACAAAAGTCGTTCGTATTTTTGCTAGAATTATGCGATTAGTCACATCTAAAAAACAATTGTATCAACAATACCTTGAAATACACGAGTTTCGTCGCACAAAACTGCTGATTATTAAATACGTGCAAAAACCAAAATTTGCATGCGATCTAGATTATATAAATAAACACGGAAATGTGCACTCTAAAAGTAAGATTTTAAATTTAAATCCTATCATAGATGAATATGGAATCTTACGAGTTGGAGGAAGACTGAGGAACGCTCACATAAGTCATGACATGAAACATCCTATTATATTGCCACACGATTATAGGCTTACCACGTTATTGATTGACCAAGCCCATAAACTAACATTTCACGGTGGCGTACGTCTTACCTTAGCGAATATTCGGCAACAATATTGGATTATCGGTTCATCGCGGTTACATGGCCTCGAAAAAGTTCGTAACGAAATGCGTTACATGTAGAAGGCAAGATCCTAGTAAGCACTACCAACTCATGGGAGACCTACTGGAACCAAGAGTCAATCCTAAAAACGCATTCCATCACTGCGGCGTCGATTACACAGGATTCGTCGAAGTGAAAGCGAATAAAGGACGAGGTATTAAAACCATGAAGGGCTAAATAATATATATAACATATGCAAATGCTATGCTAATATAACAATTTTCGTGTGCATGGCTAAGAAAGCTGTTCACCTAGAGCTCGTGTCAGACTTGAGCAGTTCAGCATTTTTAGCTGCACTTAGCAGAATGGCTGCACGTCGAGGAGCTCCGCGTCACATGTACAGTGACAATGGAACCAACTTCGTAGGAGCGAACAGGATGATGCAGGATGAATATAACCAGCTCCAGCAAGTTTATAACGAGAGCAGAAGCAGCGAGAGAAAGAAGTTACTGAAATGGGTATCAAATGGCATTTTAACATACCAAGCTGGCCTAATGCTGGTGGATTATGGGAAAGAGCAGTGCGCAGTCTTAAACATCACCTAAAGAGAGTTATTGGTCAGCAAAAACTAACCTTTGAAGAGTATTCTACATTGCTGGCTAAACTAGAAGCATGCCTCATCTCACGTCCTCTCTGCGCTCTAAAAGAAGATCCTGATGACCCCAGCAACCATAATAGAAACTGAGCAAGATGCCAGAACCAGATGTCACCTCACATCAAAATTATTTCAAGATCTGTGGAGAAGATGGAAGTCTGAATATTTGGTACAACTTTCATCCAGACAAAAGTGGTCAAAGGTACAAAATAATATTAGTATTGGCGATTTAGTCGTAATTCACGGCGACAATTCACCCCCAGAAAAATGGGCTCTTGGGCGTGTAATCGATACCTACCCGGGAAATGATGGCTTAACCAGAGCAGTGTCATTAAAAACCAAAAATAACAACCTGGCGCCCCCACATCGAAGCAGTGAGTGTGCGAATTAGAAATGTAATTTATATTTTTAAAGAACTTAGACACTCAGCTGACAGTGCAACATTAAGCCTCGTTTATCAGAGTCTCTGTGTCTCTGTAATCACATATTGTATTCCTGGAACTTGCAAGACTATATTAATCGAAGCTGAAAGAGCTCAGAGAACGATCCTAAAAGTTATGCAGTTTAAGCGCAGAGATTATCCCACTGCACAACTTTACTCTGAGTCGGAAGTACTCACAGTGTGTCAATTGTTTATTCTGAGAACATTACTACGCCGCCACTCTTTACTCCCCCTTGACAAAAACATTACAAATAGACGTAAAGGTCAGGCTGTCTGTAAACCCGTACAATGTCGTCCTTCTTTCGCAAGCCGTCACTTCATAGCTCAAAGTGCACGAGTATATAATAAAATCAATCGATTACTTGACATATACACTTTGACTAAACATAAATTAAAAATTAAACTTACAAGTTGGCTACAAAAGTTATCATACGATGATACCGAAAAGGTCCTTATCATTGACTCATAGACTCATTGATACATACTGATAGTGAATAAAAATACATGTATATGTATATAAATACAAACACACCTCACACATATATACACACGCCACATACGCAGACACACACATAAACACACACACACACACACACACGCACACAGACACACGCACTTAATTAACTTTTATAATACACTTACCACAAAATTATTATTATTGTATTGCTTTACCTTTAGTACGTAATTATTAGCCAGAATTGTAACTCGGAGCGGAGACCTGGTGACCTATAACACAGGTTTTTACATAGCTTAGGCACCAGTCCTCCACAATATTGTCTTGAGAAACTGTATTACTTACTAAGCATAATATTTGTAAATATCTGAAATATTGTGTGTGAGAAAGTAAACATATTTTTATTATTATTATTTTTTTTTTTTTAAATTTATATTTAATCTCCCTTTTATTTCAAAGGGGTAAAAACCTGACACACGGGCCTTAGCCAAGTGTGCCAGAGGGGGAAAGTTAAGAAGTAGATGATGCAAGAAATTTACGTGTGAGGCGACATGTGTTAAGAAGAACGGCTTTTTGTATGACTGTGATTGTAGATTTTGGCATGTCAAGTATGCTCAGGCTATGTAGAAGTGTCTTAGGGACTACTCCGGTTGTAGATATGACAATAGGGATGATTTTAACAGTGTCTACCTGCCATTGCCTTTTTATTTCGGTAGCTAAATCAACATACTTCGACATTTTTTCCGCGTGCGTAGTGAGGAGATTATGTGTGTTACATACTGCGATGTCTATTATGAAAACAGATTTTTTTGTTTTGTCCAGTATAGTTATATCTGATCTATTGTAGTGTATGGTTTTGTCAGTAATAATAGTCCTATCCCAGTACATTTTAAAGGAATTATTCTCTAAAACAGTACTGGGCTTATATTTGTAATAGGCAGTTTTTTTTTCAATAAAGGAATATTTGTGGGCTAGGTTCTGATGGATTATTGCTGCAACTTGATCGTGTCTATGTTTATAATCAGTTTGTACTATGGATTTACATGAACCAGTTATGTGTTGAATAGTTTCAGAACTACTATGGCAACGTCTACATAAGTCAGTGGGAAGGTTAGGTATACGGGTTATGTGTTTCTGGTAATTTCGGGTGTCTATTACTTGATCCTGAATAGCGATCACAAAAGCCTCTGTCTCCGGAAAGAGCTCTCCGCGCCGTAGCCATTCGTTCGACGCTTCTTTGTCGACGTGTTCTTGGCCGAGATCAGCGAGATGTCTCCCGTGCAGAGACTTCTGGGACCACAAAACTATTTTCTGCTCTTTGCTCAATAATTTTGGCTGTACATTTCTATTCAATAGGTTAAGGGGGGTTAGTTTTTTATCTGCATTCGTTAAGTATTTGTGAAGGTGAGATTGTTTAGCTTTGGAATAGAAGTATTTGCGTAATTTATCTATTAAGTTATTGTGTAAGTTTTGTATGTCGATGAGGCCTCTTCCTCCACTTTGGCGTGGCAGTGTGAGACGCTGTATGCATGATCTGGGATGATGTTTTCTGTTGGCTGTCATGTGTGTGTTGATTATGCGCTGTAATTTAATTAAATCACTTTGAGACCAATTTATAATCCCAAAGGAATAGATAAGAACAGGTATTGCATAGGTATTTATTGCCTTTATGATATTGCGAAAATTTAACTGGGTTCTTAAAATTTGGTTTAGTCTTACTTTGAATTGTTTAGTTAGCTCTAATTTTGTTTGTTTTTGCTGAATTTGCTTGAATTGATGAAAACCTAAATATTTGTAAGTGCTGTGTTCGTTCATGGGTTCAATTTGTTCACCTGTATTAAGAGTATATATATTGTGTTCAGTTTTCCCTCGAGTTACAGAGTGTATTTTGCACTTATCAACTCCAAATTGCATTCGGATGTCCGTCGAGAATGTTTGTGTGATGTCAGCTAGTTTTGTAAGTTCGGTGTTATTTGCTGCATAAATTTTGATATCATCCATGTAAAGTAAATGTAAAAGAAGGTGAAATGAGTTATTACATTTTATTTTAAATCCTATATTGTAATTATTAAGTAGTTCTGACAATGGGTTGAGTGCTATACAAAACCATAGGGGGCTAAGCGCATCTCCTTGAAATATGCCTCGTTGAATTTTTATCAGTCTAGTAGTCAATAAAGGGTTTTCAATTAATTTTAATTTTGTTTTCCAATTGAGCATAGCTGCACCTAAAAATGAAATAAGACTGGGATGAATTTTATAATGTTCTAATACAAAAATTAACCAACTATGGGGAACAGAATCGAATGCCTTTTTGTAATCTATGTACATTGTATGTATATTCCTATTTCTAGTCTGTGCTTGTCTCATTACTATTGCATCTATAGTTAACTGCTCCTTACAGCCCTGGCTATTTTTCTTACAACCTTTTTGTTGTTCTGCTAAAATGTTGTACTGCTCTAAATGGTTGTAAATGATTTCGCTAATGCATCCTGTGATAATCTTGTATATAGTTTGAAGACATGTGATAGGTCTGTAATTTGCGGCATTTTTTGGGTCTGCGCCTTTCGGTAACATATAAGTGACTCCATGTGTAATGAATGTTGGCAAAGTGTGTGATGATTTAATGAATTTGCAAATGTGGTTGTGGATGAATGGATGAGTACTGCTAAACTTCTTGTACCAATAATTATGTATGTTATCTGTACCCGGTGCCTTCCAGTTATGGGTGCGTTTGATGATTTTAATGAAAATGTCTACAGGGATGTTCTCAAACTCCATTTGATTAATATTTGCTGTGTCAGCTATATTTGGTAACCAATCAGCGTTAATGTTATGTTGTACTGGGGTTTCCCAGATGCCCGCCCAAAATTGATGTAATAGTTGGGGCGATGGATATTCCGGCTGTGAAGTATGGATTGGATTATTGTGGCTAAGAGATCTGTAAAACTGTTTTTCATTATTTATAAAGGTTGCATTTTGTTGTTTGCGTTTGGTACATGTTAAATATCGTTTAAGTCTATTTGAAATCGCGTTTAATTTTTGTTTCAGTGTATCGAGGAAATGTTGAGGTTCTGTATTGGGTTCTTCGTGTTGTGAATGGGTTTTGTATTTATTTTTTATTTCTTCTACGGTCTTAAGTATTATTTGGTTTCTATTTCCTAAAATATATTGTGTTAATCTGGCTATTTCTTGTCTATATTTTTGTATCCTACTTTCAATCCTTCTTTGCCAAGACGGCTTTTTATTTCGCCTATTTGTTGATATATTTTCATCGAGGTTAAATCTCGTGCCATTGCAAGTGGCAGCTGTAAAGGCAGCAGAGTATATTATGGCGTGCAGTGTCGTGAAATCTAAGTTGTGGTTCAAGTGCTTTGGGAGAATATCCTTATTTAAACAATGAACAATTTGAGCAAATTTACGTGAGGATTTTTGTTTTGGGATGTATGGTCTTGATTCAGGATCCACAGTAGTAAATCGGGCAAGAGCGCTATTGAATTCTATTTTGATGTTATTAATTGTTTCTATACGACTAAGATTAGGGCTATTTTCATTTTGACTATTGGTTATTCCTTGGGCAAGTGTGGATGTGCTATCTATTGTGCTATCGGGGTGGGTTTGCTGTGTGTGATCTATTAAAGATTGTTCTAGTTCATTGGATCCCTCACCTTCTCTGTCAGATTGGCGTTGGTTGTTCAGCTCAATCAGTTTTAATTCTATTTCTCTCTTCAATGCATTTATTTTATTGCTGTATATCTTATTGTTAAATATTAATCGTCTTTGATCGGCAATTCTCTGCTCAGTGAGGTTCGACAAGTTTGGATACCTTTCTACAAATAATTCATGTAGTTTTTTTCGGTAGGCAGTTTTATTTGTCTCTATTTCAGTTACTTCAAAATAACATTTAATGATGTCTTCATTCATCTCGTCTGTCCATTTCATTCTGGCGTGGCTAATAATGTCATTTGTTTGTGGAGAGATGTGTGCTGTATGATTGTGCATAGGTGAATGGCAAACGTTCTCAGTATGTATGTGTTCATTTACTTCGTATCCTATCTCATCTAATACATGCTGTGGCAGTAGTTTTCTTCTCAATATAGCTCTTCTTTGGTCTCCTATTCGTTGGCGTGTGGTTTGCATTTCCAGATATCTATTGTTAAATTGTAGGTGTAAAGATTCTAGATAGTTGTTCATGTTTGTTGTCTCACATTTGGTTATCAGAAGGTATGTGCGCCATATGAATCGGTTCATATCTTCAGTCCATTTTTTTCGCGCACAGGCAGGGCCAACAGTGGGTGCAGGATTAATGGCTAATGCCTCCTGCACAACAGCCGTTGACCTTGTAGTTCGGGATGAATATGTGGATAATGGTGAAGAATTGGGTGACTGAAATAAGCTGTAAGTTGATGAAGGTGATGGAATGTTAGCGAAAAGTGAATGTTCTGATGACGTAGTAGGTGAGAGTGAAGGTGATCGTTCGGCTGTAGCATTTTGTTCGAGGGGAACCCGCCTGTTCAGTCCCCCGTCGCCAACGGTTCGCATGCTGTGACACCCAGCGTCAGCTCCAAGTGTGCCCCGGCGATAGCCCCCAGGAAGCGATCCTATACGTTTACTTCTTAGTATCATCTCCATAAAAATGGGTTACCAGAGCCATGTTAGCCGCACCAGAAACAATATTGCGTGTCCGCCCCCTACGTGAGTCAGGTGTTCGACTTGGACGTATGGTTGGATTATAGGGGGCTTATTATTATTATTATTATATTTTTATTATTTGACATTTCTATTAGTCACAATTTGAAACTATTATTAATCTGTCGACATGAATACCAATTATTTAACCTTGCGACATTACTTTGATTATTATTTTATATTGCGTCAACCAATTTAAATACACGTTATGTTTGTTAATTATATTTATTAGTTGTTGATTATATTTATTAGTTGACATTTTAATGGGTTAGTTAATTGTGATATAAATGTTGCATGTGCCTAAATATATAATAATATATGCATACTTCTTTTGAGGTTATAATTCAGCATGTTCAATACTATATACCATATACCAACCTACTATATACCAACTTTATGTACCTGATTTATGCAAATAAAGGTTTGATTTGATTTGATTTGTAATAATAGCAATTTATTAAATTTATTTTATTAGTTTGGCGACTAACACTACGCACAATGTTATTTGTAACTGTGTGAATATAAACAAAATATATTAAATATAAAAATCGATTTATGTTATATGAACGGGCATCTAGTTATTAGTAATATTGTTATAAGTACAATTGAACCTTTTATTGTTATAGCCTTTATGCTTTCCTACAAATAAATGAGTATATAAAATTATAGCCGCTTGTCTATTAGTAATGAAAAATGAATGAATATAAATTCACATCGCTGTCAATTGGGAACGTAGAGATAGCATTGGCAATTGTATTAAGAAATTATAACAACAAACCATATCCCTAAACAAAATATCTTTTCTTGGTATTAAAATCAGTGGGCAGTTTTGTGGTTGGGAAAGTCACAATCAATACATACGATTTAACTAGTTGATCCAGCAAACGTGTCTGTGTGTGTTCTGTCATATAAACTATTTCTTAGCGGTATGAAATTGACTTTACGAACTATTCTCATACCTACCAAATACATATACATAAAAAATATCATAAAAATCAGTTGAACCGTTACGGAGGAATGCCACCTCATACCGTGCCACGAGATTTTTATATAATATATAGATTATAACTGATCGATACTTGTAAATAGGATGTATGAGAAAAATAATGTGAGAGAGTCTTTATCTATACAGCTAAAATTCTAAAAGTAAAACAATTACTTTTATAATTTTTGTCTGTCTGTATGTTTGTACCCGTATCATGAAAAGCTACTGCACAAAATTGAATGCGGTTTTCACAGTTGTATTGGCGGTCTAACTTAAAACTTGGTGCATGTTTCTTCTTGATATGGCGCTTATTAGTCGAGTATTATGTGTGTTGATCAGTTTATTCTTAGGATTGAGATAGATGACTGAGACACAGGAAAGCTAACTGGAGACATTTAGATTGGAGTGGAGTCAACAAACAATAATTATAATCGCAATATACCTCACAATCTAATCAAGTTTCATAACTAATCAGGGAAGGGCCAAGGCTCAGGATAATTATACCGATATAATTATATCAACAAGCCTAATTACCACTCTGGACAAATAATAACTAATTAAAAGATTATAGTCATTGTTTTCAAACCTGTTTTTAATTTTAGCTAGAGCAATGACGTAGTGACCGTATACAGGGTGTAAAGATGGTGCAATTAAAATTTTTGTAATATGAAGTTATCTTGACACTAACTTTAATTCATAATAAATGTGCATGAAGAATGCTTGCTACAAACCGCTCTAATGTAATTGGTCGCCACGCCACTGCCATTATACAGAGTGTTGTGGATTCGAATACCACACAGGACAAAAAATTATGTGATCCACAAATGGTAGTACCGGGTCTGGGTATTCTTTTTGCCTATGTTTGTAAATTCCCCACGACACAGGAGCTACACCAAGAGTCACTTAAAAAAATAGTACTGTTGTTTAGTAGTATGTGCGCGTTTGGGTTTTTGGAGATCGTAAAAACTCTTATACAACAGCTTTGTCCGTCCGTCTGTCTGTTATACAACTTTCAACTCAAGTACCGTAAGAGCTAGAGACTCGCAGTCTACACCATTCGAATCAGCATAGTCGACATACCCCGGAAATGACTATGACCTTTGACCACTGATCTCAAGGCCACGTGGTATCACGTTACCTTTGCATATTACTTGAACCATTTTTTCGAACTCTATGATTTACGGCAATTCATTGCCGTTTCTCACTTGTATTTATTCAAATTTACTGTTTACGCATTATAATTATTATAGGCAACAAACAGAAAAATTTAAAATTGAAGCAGTTATATGAGATACTACTTACGATCTGGAAAATTCTAACGATTTGTTGTATAATATTGTCTTATGTTTACGCGAATGTTATACATTGAAATTAAACACTTTACATGGATTTTGTCGCGTTGTTTATTTTACTTTAAACACTTTTATTACATAATTTTGAAACTCTAACACTACTATGTATTATTGAACTTTAATACTATTTAAGCTATTTAATTTAATTAAAACTATTTATTTAAGTTTACACTTTGCCCCGACGTTTTAGTTGCTTTACAACAGCTATGCTCACGGGGAAACTACCAAATAATGATCTGAATCTACTATTTCAGTTTTTGGTAAGAGTCTGCTGCGCTGAGTGTTGTGGATCATAGATGTGGGTAATTATTTATTTATGTAAATCACCCATTAATAATTGTATATTCTTAGCACATAGACATACTTGTGTAAAATATATTTGTCTACCACAGAACATTATAACAACTCTTATATGTTCTGTGTTGTCTACCATAATCTTACGGAACCGTCTCTACTCGTCGCCTCCTATCCATGCATTCAGAAAATAACTTTTAGGTTTTTGTTAATTTATTATATGTTCAGTAGTTTCAGACGCCCTGCTTCTAATGAGAACTTCTTGACAAAAAAAACTCAATAAGCTAGGAGTCGATGTTTTGGTCTTCTGGTAAATTCTCAGCATGGCGTCGACAGAATGTTTATTGTTTAAAATTGTGTCTATTAACTTTTAAACTTTTGCGTTGTATGATTTATATAGTATAATATGTAACGGGTATTAACGCGATCATTATATAACGTTTAACTTTTTAATGCTTGACGTTTCGATCAGGTTACACCAGCCGTGCACCAGCACCAGTCAGCTTGTGACCACCACCATATGTATATTTATTATTGTAAGTTTTAAAAACAATATGCAATGCAAGACATGGATGGTATCCATATTCTAGTTATTTCGTAACAAAATTGAGATGAATATTTATTGTTTGTTTTGATGATATTTTATTTGACATAGAAATTCGGCACTAGATATCACTCTTGTCTTGCGGTGGATTCTATAAATACTGAAATAACAGACAAAAAAAAACCTAGACTAAGAACAACTGTTTGTCACAAATGTTTTTGTCGAGTCGACGAATTAAACCAGTCGTTCTGAATTAGGATTTTTCAGGTGTATTACCTGAACTAGGTCAGAGACCTGTAAAAACAGACTTTATAAACAAGTCTCTTGTGTTCAATATTTAAATTGTAAATGTTTCTCTTTAGGTTAAATATAGTTTTAATGTGAATTTAATACAATAAGTAGCCTGTAATGTGTATATAATTTTGTAAATACTTTTATTTATTGAATAAAAATGTATTATTTTTATAAACTACTGTGGTTTTGATCAAATTGTTAACATGCCAACACATTTTTTAGGTAATAGTAGTACATTAATAGATGATTGTTATCTGCACAGATGCCCCATACAAAGATTTAATTATAGACCATGTAAGTGACCTTGGGCATCACTCATTCATAACATGTCAATTAGTATTAAAAAAAGAACAAAGATAAAAATAGATTAGTTGTGTATATAAAGATATACTTATGAATAACTTTGAGCGAGACCTCGGTCTTATACAATGGGACCATATACGTAACCTACAAGATGTAAACGTGATGGTGTCTACCTTTAACGCGCACATAACATTTAATTTACATGCTTCCATCTAATGTAAGGTGTTTAAATGCCGCCCAACGCCATGGTTTACTGAAAACATCAAATTAATGTTTAAGCTGCAAAATGAAGCGCGTTGCTGATACCGACTCACTAAACTAGAAGGTCACAAGGTGTATTACCTCCAACTTTAAAAAAAAACCGCTATAAATGTTTTAAATAATGAAAAACGGGCTTATTTCACAAAACATATAAATGAGCATATACATAAATTACTCCAAAACTTTGTGGAAAAATTTAATACTCAATATACTCAATACTCAATACTCAATACTTTATTTGCATTCCACAATGTTAATTTGGTGTTATAAAAATAATACATGGTATCATCATGGACCTTGTCAGGCACAGCAAATGTAGAAGGGAGGAAGAGGGCTTTAGCTGCATTGTTCTAGATTTATTCTGTTTCATGTTAATTATAATTATATTAATTTTGCATTATTTCTAATATAACATGACAGTTGTATTACTTATAGCAATGCATATATACTGTATTTTAATCAATTTTTAACATCTTTTAATTTTATTATAATGAACATTCCTTTATATATAATTATTCTATGTGTATTTGTAGGTATAGTGGATATAATATTAATTTTATATATTGATATTACATAATTTGATGATGATGTATATAATATGTCTGCAACTTATTGGTTATGTTTGTAGTTTTAATACTATTTTTAAAGATACTTTTATTATATTAATATAATTTGCGAGTTATGTCAATAATTATATGTTTATCTTTATTTATATTGCTAATATTAATGTAATTTGTCAGTTATGTCAGTGATTTTATTATTATTTTTGCAGGTATTATTATTATTTATATTATTGTAATTTGTCAGTCAAGTAATCATTTAAATTGTAATAACATTTGTTTAATAGTAGTGTTTTTAATTTATTTATAAATGGGTTAAATTTAGGTTCGTTTTTAATTTCATCCGACAGTTTATTATAAATTTTTATAGACATCACATATGTGCTGTCTGTGTGTTGTTTTAAACGTGAGGTGGGCAGTTTAAGCCTTTCCCTATGGCGTAGTGCGTACCTACATTGGGTGTCTTCTCTCTTAGTAAACATGTTTAGATTTTTTCTTACAAATTTACACATTTCCAAGATATATATGGAGGGTAAAGTTAAGATTTTGAGTTCTTTAAAATGGGGTTTGCAACTATCTGTATCGTCGATGTTCACTAAAATTCTAACCAGCTTTTTTTGAAGTGTAAAGAGAGTTGGTGCATCTGTGCTATTGCCCCACAGTATTATGCCGTAGCTAAACCATGCATAAGCATATGCATAGTATGTAGCAAGGGCAGTTTGCAGGTCTGTTGTCTTTTTAACTTCACTAAGGGCGTATGTAAATTTTGAAATCTTTGCTCTCATTTTCTTAATGTGTGATTTCCAGTTTATGTTAGTGTCTATGGATAATCCTAGTAGTGTAAATTCTGGTACGGTTTCTATTTTTATATTATTGTAAATAAAATTTATTTCTAGTGGAGGTTTTTGGTAGGGATGGAAGGACATTCTTTTGGTTTTTGAGAAGTTAATTTCGAGATTGTGTTCGTCCATCCAGGTTACTGCTTTGTCAAGCGTTACTGTTAATTTTTCATTTAATTTATTATTATTTTGGCAGGTTGTTAGGAGTGAGATGTCGTCTGCAAATAGAACACACGGTCCATCTATTGTTTTGGGCAGATCATTGATATAAATGAGAAACAAAAGACACCCAATTACGCTACCTTGTGGAATTGACGCATTGATTATTTTTTTACTTGATCTAACGTGTTGTATGTCATTCGTGGAATGGTTGAAGTATTCTATTTCTACTAGATGTTCTCTATTTCTTAAATATGACTGAAACCACTCGTGAGCTTTGCCGCGAATTCCTATATCCTGTAATTTTCTAAGGAGTATGCTGTATTGGACTTTATCATAGGCCTTAGTCATGTCTAATAGAATTCCAACCGCGTATTTTTTGTCGTTAATAATGTTTTGGGCTTCTTGTATAAATTTATAAATGGCTAATATTGTTGATTTGTTTTTTCTAAATCCATTTTGACATTCATTGAATATTTCATATTTCTCACAAAAATTGTAAACGCGATTACACATTGCCTTTTCGAATATCTTCGAGGCGGTAGGTAGCAGAGCGATAGGACGATAGTTACTGGGGTCGTTGTGTGAATTTTTCTTATAAATTGGTTTAAGTATGGCTTTCTTCAAGTAATCAGGGAATTGGCCTTCTTCAAAAGATTGATTTATTAATAAGTAAAATGGCAAAGTTAATTCTTCTGCACATTGTCTTATTAGCATATGTGGTAATTCGTCGTAGCCATGGCTTTGTTTGTTTTTTAAGCTTTTTATTAAAGTGTAAATTTCATAGGGTTCTACAGGACTTAGGTACATGGTATTTTCAGTAGGTGATATCACATAAGAGCCACACTGCCTGTCATTTTTTATGTGGTTTGTATTTTCTCCAATTGATGCGAAGAAATCATTAAACGTATTAGCTATGATTTGAGGGTCGGTGACATTATTATTATTTATTTTTAATTTTATGTTAGACTTTTCATTTTTTCTTTTTTTGTTGGTACGTTCATTTATAATATTCCACATTGTTTTTACCTTATTTTCTGATTTTTTAAGTCTTTTTATGTAATTTAATTTTTTTGCTGTCACTACTACGTTTTTTAATATTTTTTCATAACTTTTGTAATTCTTTTTCAGTGTTTCATTATTATTTTTTAATGTTAATATTTTAAGGAGACGTTTGTTTCTACAAGAAATTTTTATACCCGTAGATAGCCAGTGTTTTGTGTAGTTTTGTTTTAATTTAATTGTTTGTTGTGGTATACTTTTATTTAATGTATTTTGTAAAATAATATTAAATGCTTCATAGTTTTCATTTATATTTTTGTCCTTAATTATTATTTCATTCCATTTAATTTCCTTTAGTTCGGCTTTAAAAAATTCTATGTTTTTTTTATTAAAAAATCTTTTTTTTGTGTACCAAATTATTTGTTTGGTCTGATGAGCCGGAGTCATTTGTATTATTGCAGCGCAGTGGTCCGAGAAACCTAACTCTTCAACTGTTGTGTATATGTGTTTGTTACTAAAATTGGTAAATATTAGATCAATACATGTGGAAGTGTTATATGTAATCCGTGTAGGTTTGTTAATGTGTTGTATAAATCTATATCTATAATAGAACACGTATATCCGGGCAGTTAACTAAACTAACACTGCCAACTTATTTAAGTGATCCTGACGAGATTAATAAAGCGTTTTTGGATGTACCAGGTAATTCCAAAGTCACCATTTCGCAACTTACATTCTACGAATATCACAGGTATGTGTAAACGACCTTCTCTTTTAAAAATGTGTCCGAAAATGCATTTTCGAAAGCAATTTATAAAATTTCGACAAATGCGCAAGGGATAGATGGCATTACGAAAACATGATACAACTTATACTGCCGTTATCCCTAAGTAAAATCACTGCAATTGTAAACCGGTCATTAAATAGACACTAACACTCTTCCCGAGTTGTGGCGCAGCGCAATCGTCCGGCCAATACCAAAAAATAGTAACCCGCTGTCAGTCAAGGATCTCCGCCCAATCTGCATACTGCCATGTCTGTCAAAGATACTTGAGCGTGTAGTATACTCAGGTATCGGACTACTTAGAGGCAAATGATATTCTGCTTGAGCTTCAGTCCGGTTTTAGATCTGGACGTGGTACTGCAACAGCGTTGGCAGACGTAGTAGGCGGTATCCTTGAAGCCCGTGATCGCGGTGAGAGGACAATACTCACACTACATGACAGGCATTTGATGCTATTAACATAAATCTGCAATTATCAAAACTTGCATACTATGGCTTTGACCAAAATTCCGTAAAATACTGTAACATCATCACCGCGGTTAGTAACCAGAGGGATACCACAAGATTCTCTGCTCGGGCCCATTCTTTACATTATATACAGTGCTGATATTACAAGATACATGCGAGTATGCAAATACCATATGTATGCGGACGATATCCAGCTGTATTTGTCATTTGAAGCCAGCGACACCTTATTACCGACACAAAAAATGAACGACGAATTAGAAAGAATAATAACTTGGTCTGGTTGGAACTCTCTAGTCCTAAATCCCCGTAAATCTAAATTTCTTATCATGGGTAGCAACAGTCAAATCGGTTCCATAATATGCGCCCGATCGAATATGAAAATAAAAGGCGACTGTATTAACCGCGTAGATACCGCATGCAATCTGGGATAAGTCATAAATCCCGAACTACGTTTTGAAAAGCATATAGGTACAGTGGTTAGGAATTGTTTCTCTAGGCTAAAATTTCTTTACCGCTTCAAACAATATCTCAGTGTCGAGCTTAGAAAAACACTAGTAGACAGCCTAGTACTGGCAAAGCTTAACTATTGTGACACCGTATAAGAGCCATGCTTATTATCTAGAACCGAAAAACTCATACAACGTGTCCAAAACGCATGCGCTGGGTTCTGTTTTCATATACCACGTCGTAACCATGTTAGGCCATTCCATGAAGGCAATATGTTAAAAATGCAGGCAAGGCGAAGACTTCATCTGGCAACTTTACTTTTCGGTCTAATAACCACAAAAAAGCCTAAATACCTCTATGAGAAATTGGATTCGAGGCAAGATCGGTCAAAATATCATACACGATCCACAACAGTGCCGCTGTCCGTCCCAATGTATAGAACCACTGCTTTTAGAGGTTGCTTCAAATACGCAGCCCCCAAATGCTGGAACAGCATCCCGCCACCGCGGCGGGCCGAAACCTCGGCGGGGTCGCGATTGCATGTGAAAGCGATTCGCGCGGCCCCACTGTCTATGGTTATGTCGAGGAACACCGTGGTAGGTTTAGTCGGTATTACCGGAGAATCTTGTCCCTGGTGAGCTCAAAATAACCTCTCTGTCGCCCCGCGGAGAGGAATAGGTCAAAGCATTCCCGCAAAGAAAAAAAATGCTAGTACTAGTACTACTATATTTATATAAAATATAGCCTATGTTACTCGGCCATAATGTAGCTTTTTAATGGTGAATGATTTTTAAAATCAGTTAAGTAGTTTTCCAGTTAAACAACAAACAAACAAGAAATCATATCTCTATAATATTATTAAACCGTCCCACTGCTGGGCACGGGACTCTTCTCAGAAGCCCGAGTGTAAATTTCGTGTCATTTGACGTAGTACGTAACGATCAAGTCAATCGTGCTAACTATCGATCGAAAGTACTTCGAAATAGTCAGAGTGTGAAATAATGCAAACCAATCTATTCGCATCGTGTAATCTCACTTTGCCGAAAGTCAGCCGAAAGTTAGGTAATTTTTTTTAAGTTGCCTACATTGCATTACGAGTATCTCTATTTCGTTTTATGGAGCAGCGAGTAAAAGAGATGCTAAATGCTCTATGCGTCGCGTCATGTTTCAATACAAAAAGTCCTTTAAATGGTGATCTCAACCCAAATTATTTTTCTGTATTTCTACCAATATCTGCTGTATCGAAATACCAAATTACATAATTTGTCATGAATATAATATTATAATGTATGGAAGTTATATTATAATATTCATTATGTATCATACAGTTTTTCCATTTCTATTTATATTAAACAAAGATTGAATATTTTCTTTTATCATATACCGATTTGGGTTAGAAACCTACCGACATTTCTGAATTACTTTAAATTTTGACGTTCGCCTTCAAAAGCTTAGCGGTTTCTTGTGATTTTTGAATTTATTGAAGTTATAATATTATAATGTGCGCAATTTAGACCACGCCATTCCAATTTGAAATTCTGGTAAAGTTTATGGAGCAGTAAGTAAATAATACATATACAGTTATGCATGTTTACCTACATATAAAAATAATCACTTTATAACGAAGTAACGATATAAAAATTAAACTGCTTTATACGGAATTTATCGTGTTTAAAGCAGATTAATCGTAAATTATATATAAAGGACAATGCGCAAATTTCATACAAAATTACCCCAGCCCCGGCGCAAAAGAAACCTGTCTCAGATTTTTGTACATTTTATGGGTATTAAATATACATATATGTTATGCCCGTAGTCATAGTCATACCAAGAAAAACTGCTTTAATTATTCTATGAGGCGCCAAATACTTATTCGATCATATTACTAAAAAGCAAGCAAAATATGAAATAAAGGCTACTTAACTACATAAATATATATAGGCGCCAGTCATATATACAATATAAAATATTGTATATTGTGAATGCTGCATACAAATATTTTTATTGAAGTTGAAACTATTTTTATTACGGGATAGTTTGCTATTCTAGCTAAAAAACGGGGTTGGGTTTAGAAACGTGCCTATTCGTTGGGCAGAATCTAAGGATAGTACGTGATACTAGAGAGTTTTCTGAGCCACAATCAGTAATTTTTTCTTGCCGGAGACCACTCATTTAAAAAAAAATAAGATATTCATATTGCGTTTTTTGAGGTTATGAATAAGTAATTGACAATTGACACAGAATTACGTTCCTTTCTACTTAGGGAAGTAGGGAGGAATGCAATTCAGTGTCAAAATATTTATAAATTAAAGTTATTATTAAAGATATTTATTTCAAAGTCTATAAAAATGAGCCTGTACTTTTTTTTATGGGAAACGAAACGCATTGCTCCCATTTTGTTAAGTTGTTTTGTTGACATTCATTCCGTTCCGCAATAGAAAAACAAAATACTTCAGGCAAGATAGGTCCTGGCAAAGTAGTACAGATCGACGAATCGAAATTCGGAAAAAAGGAAGTAAAATAAAAGTAAATATTAAAATCTGTGACAGACCCGAATTAGTTTACCCCGACTTCACGTGGTACTTTTTGCCCTACCCCTAGAGTGTTTTTTAGAGCCCGGAGGCACGGAGGGGGTGCAGCCTCCGGCCGCAGTAACAAAGCATAGGCACAAGCGAGCCTAAGCGGCCGAGGCTGGTCGCCGCAGGCGACCAGCAAGCCGAGGCTGCTTAGGTGAGCGCAGGGGCCAGTGCTTTGTTACGCTAGGGCGAAGAGGCTGCACATCCTGCAGTGCCGGAGAAGATGCATTCTCAAGATATTGTATAATATAGACTTTATGTGGTAAATTATATTTTCTGTAAACTGTTAGATAAGGACAGTGATTTGCCCTCTTATTCTTTGTTATTTATCAATATATGTATAATAATATTTTAATATATAAAATTTTAAAAATTAAAGTTAATTTTTCTCGGAAATTATAGGGCTCCGGCGGGAGGGGAGGGCGGGGATTAGTTACCCTTCCCCCTCCCCACCCTCCCCCCACCACCGTTACCCCCTATCGAATAGGCACGTTTCTAAACTTTTACCAAAAAACGAGTTATATTGTTTGTTTGGGCCGCATACGCACGATTCGCGCAGCAGGTAACAAATAATAGCTAACATTGCCGTTTCGCTCTTTCCCTTATGCTAGAAAGAGAAGAGTAGTGACACCATTGTCGTAAAGGCAGGTAGCTTTGTTTGTATTATGATGACGCACTCGTTGTTTTGACTTCGTGAACGTTTGTTGTGCTCTTTGTGAACCTATTTTGATTGCATTTTATTTTAACAACTTGGCTCTTATCTCCCTGGACTTGATAGTGCAAGCGGTTGGACGTTGATATGGAAGACCCTAATCATTGTGTTGTGTGTCATCGATCACTTTTGCGACGACGAAGACACGTCCTTAATGTTCGTTTTCTACAAGATCGTGCAAACTTCGTGGAACATATCCTACGCAACATAGAACCACCACAAGAGGTAAGAAATCAAGTACTTGTGAATAACGTTTTCTGTTTCTTAAGATAATAATCTCGATATTTTATATATGCTGTGTTTGTGTGTTTGCAAAAAAAGTTATGTTTACTGATCGATAAGTTGGTTTATTACATTCGCTCGCGTTGACCACATATTTTTATATATATTTCACCTATATTTCACCGGGATGCCATGGCGGCGCAACCAGTCGCCGCTACCAACAAAATGTATGTACATGGTTGCGCAACCAAACGGACACCAGGTGAGTAACTCTCTATAGAGCTGTATACATTTTGTTGGTAGCGGCGACTGATTGCGCCGCCATGGCGTCCCGGTGAAATATAGCCCTAAGTTAGCTGCTAACAGCCTAGTTACTATGGTCAAAATGTAACCCGTCAAAAGTGACAAGCTACGGTAGACGCTAACGTGTATAGTAAACAATAGATTTTACAAACTCATACTAGGGGCTTTCTTCAATGTACAAACATAGCTATGAGGGCTTAGTTCGAGTTGTTTTTACGTTTACGCGATCGAGACGTTTACCGCAGTTAGCTCTCTGATTGGTTAAGAGCTTGGAGCGGGCAAATCGGAGCGCCGAACGTCATAAGCGTGTCGATCGCGTTAACGTAAAACAAATCGCACTAAGCCCTCAGTTACAGTTTATATAGTATAGATAGATAAATATATTAATTTGATTTTGATTATGCTACGCGTCCATTAAGTACATCCAAATCAAATTTATTTTATATTTACGTTTTTTTACAGGTGCCATTTGACGGCACACGATCAATATGCCACCCGTGCTGGCACAGAATTGACTCCACTTCAAATGAAGACCGACCAGCCATGCCTGTCATTCCAGAACGGGTTAGAGCTTCAATAGCTGTACCGAGATTGGCTCGAGCTGCTAATACATCTCGGCGCTGTATGATGAACAGTTGTCGAAATACATTATTACGCCAACTTCCAAATTCTATCAAGGTATACCTCCTCAGCTATTTTAATCTCTACATACCAGATCGTGCTCGGATCTGCCAGCGTCATTTAACAACCATGGCTGTAGAAGAATTCTCACAAAATATAACACAAACACAAAATGAATTCAATGCCGACAATATTATTGATATTGTTAGCATCTACACACGTGCCCTTGAAACAAGAACATTATTTGACATAAACGAAATGCTGGACAATGAGCTCCATTTTTGGACTGGACTAAACCGCGAGAAATTCAATCGCCTCCTGAATCAAGTTCCATCTTTACAAGAACAATCTAATACACCAGAAATAGATTTAGCTGTGTATTTAAGCAAGATTAGAACTGGAGAATCCAGTGCTAGGCTGTGTTCTATTTTTAACTTTTCAAGAAGAAGCATTGACAGGAAAATCCATTTGGTCAGAACATGTTTACTGAACGATTTTGTGCCACTGCACATCGGGCTGGACCATATAACCCGAGACGAGATAATTGAAAGAAACAGAATCCTTCCAAACTACATCTTCGGAAACGAAGAGTCCCCAAAAGCCGTGATATTAATGGATGGCACTTACATATTCATTGAAAAAAGTTGTAACTTTTTATACCAGAGACGCACCTACAGCCTCCACAAATACAGAAATCTTATAAAACCATTTATTATAGTTTGTGGTGATGGTCATATAGTTGATATATTGGGACCTTATGCCGCTACAACTACGGATGCTAACATCATGACAAAAATATTAGAAAATCACGAAGAACCTATAGAAGACGGCGCATTTCATTATTTATTTGAAGAGGGCGACGTTCTAATATTGGACAGAGGTTTTCGTGATGCGATACCACTCATAGAAACTTATGGATATGTTGCACATATGCCACCGACTAAACGACGAGACGAAAATCAATTGACCACCGTGGACGCAAACAAGTCAAGATTAGTTACTATTTGTAGATGGGTGGTTGAAGCCATTAACGGCAAGTTTAAAAGAGATTACAAGATCTTCAGGCAAAGAATTTGTAATCGCGCCTCACAAAATACTTTTAGCGATTTTAAAATAGCAGGAGCCATCATCAACTGCTTTCAAGAACCTTTTGACGATAGTGAATACACAAACGAATTCATAGAATCTATTAGACTGAATTTAAATAGACCAAATCTTCTGGCTGATTATATAGAAGAAAATAATATAAATCGTCAAAGAGTCACATTTGACAGACTGGACGCTAACAACCAACTTATGGACTTCCCTGAACTCACATACGAGGATTTAATTGTGATTGCAATCGGAACGTATTTGAAGCTATCACGGTATTACTGCAGTGAACATATTAAAATAACGGGCGTATACGAGATCTTTTATTGTCAACATTCAGAAAGAATTTTAATCAATAATGAAGAAAATGTTTTATTAAAATGCAAAATACAATCTCGGCATGTGCGAAGCAGAACATACTATACTTACGTTTTGTACAATGCTGAGACACAGGGCCAGGCCGCCATTAAAGGGTATTATTGCTCGTGTATTCACGGTCGTCGAACACTTGGAAGTTGTGCCCACGTAATCAGTGTTTTGTACTATCTAGGCTGGGCCAGACACAACGATTTCGAACATCCGGCTGCTTTCTTAGATAGCGTATTAATAGACTTAGAATTGTGATACCATAGAATAAACAAGTTCCTTATTATATCTTGTTCTTATTAACTATCACCCTTTAAATATTATTAGCTACACATCGTCGTCATAGAAATGCATATAATTACGCGATTTGTGATATTATTGTTAAATAAAAAGCCGCGACTATATAAATAATCACAGCATTTTTTTTCTATGTATGACTATGACTACAGATATTACATATATATTTTTTTAATACACTTGATATGTACAAAAATCTGAGATAAGTTACTTTTGCGCCGGGGCTGGGGCAATTTTGCGCATTGTCCTTTTAATCATAAATTATAGTTATTTTACATAATATTATACTTCGTTTACGCGAATGTCATACATTTTAATTTTAC
Source organism: Catocala nupta (assembly GCA_963675205.1). Classification (NCBI taxonomy): domain Eukaryota; kingdom Metazoa; phylum Arthropoda; class Insecta; order Lepidoptera; family Erebidae; genus Catocala; species Catocala nupta. The sequence continues at coordinate 25,706,109 of OY776085.1, read as the reverse complement.
AGACACGGTGACATACATAAGCCGTCGAATAATGTAAAAGGCAGAAATCAAGCAATACAAGATTGGAAAACTTTTCAAATTTATTAAATAATGATCCCACCGGGGCAATGAAAAATACGGAAAAGTGAAGAAAGGTATCTACCTCATCGATTACGATAAATACCTACTTATATAATGCATTTAACTGATGAGAGTTAATTATTTTCAGAGCCAAAATGACGATAATACTATTACTTTGTCACCAACATCGCCTATAGGTGCTAGAAGTCCTCAGGTTCTTGAAGCAGAAAGCATTCCTGTTATTGAGTTAAGCAGGTACACATACTGATTATAAAAATATTAATATTATAATTTATAACATTGTAAGCCCAATTAAGGAACCGACAAGTGTTTCGAATTGTGAATGATAAATTGCTGTAATAGGTTTAATCACTTTGATACGTGACAGACATATAAGAATATAAATGTGTGTGCTTCATCTTCATAATATTCAGGTGTGAATTTTAATTGCTTTCTTTTTTAGCTGAATGCGATATATGGAATATGCCTGGACCATCACATCAGAGTCTCCATACTCTACATTCAAACAATACGCACGTACCACAACCGGAAGCCGATACATCAACAGGATCCCAACGTCGTCGACGTGGAAGAGCAATCTCAATAAAGTGTCATAGACATATAAGAATATAAATGTGTGGCTTTCACACATTTATATTCTTATATAGATCGTTTGCCTGAAACTACGTAAATGTAGCTTCAGTAACTTAGTAAAGTCACTAACCTATATATGTTGACGTTCATAAGTGTTACTTTGTGACCTAAATGAGTACATGGTTATTGACTTTAATTTTAGATAAAGAAAATGAGAATGATTTCTATGTAACAGATGTTGCAGATGTTGTTAATTGATTAAAAGAGAAACATTATTTTTATGTTAATGCGCCTGTCTTCTTTAATTAAATAAATAAATTTGAATATGGTGTTAGTAGTGTTATTTACAAAGCCACATTGGCACAGTTTTTATATAGATTCTTAATAAAAACAAACATACTAAATCATATTCATGTAAGTAATTCATATTGCCAAAAACATTATAAGAAAATGAGAATATGACTTATGAATATAACAGTTAGAAAAGCGAATGTAAAGATTATTATACCAATTGAGATCAAAATATAAAAAAGAACCAGTGACTACGTCTAGCTATTTGATCATGCAGTACTCTTCCTCGAATCAACTCGGTGGTTGCTTGTTGCTCTTCCATATGCTGGACATGACCTATTGTAGCTTTATGATGTTCACTTAGATCTAAAATTAAAGGAGATTTGTTTCAGTAAATCCTTAATGTTCATACTGTCCATTTGAAATATAGATTCATCTTAATATTATGAACCATTCTTACCTAATTCATCTGGTTCAGGTACTCTATAACCTAATGCAATATTATAGAGCACACTATTGTGCCTGAATAATTGTGGCCTGAATAATTTGTGCGTATTTTAGAGGCTTGTAATGCAATACTCTATCTTTGCAAAGGCAACGCCTACGATTGGTTGGTTGTAATTTGTTAGTTCTTCTAATTGCATATTTCCTATACATAGAAACAGGAAGGTTTCCTTTGATAAGCAATATCTATTTCTAAATTCAATGTTACTGAGGTCTTCTACCGGATTAAATGAGGCACGAAAATCAGCTCTCTTTTTCTCAAGTAATTTATTTCATCTTGGTAATGAGTGGCCATCATCAGTTTTCACCAGAAAAAGCTACGAGCCGTCATTTTCACCTAAAAATAAACACAAAATTACACAGTTATTAATATCGTATTCAATGTCAACTACGTCTACGTCTAACTACGTCTCACCCACCCAACAACAAGTGAGTTTACTGCACGACCGCGTTACCGTTTCGAGACGATTGTAAATGTCAAATTTTAGTTCACACTCGCATAATCTTGAAAAACGTTTGCCGAAACTATCAATACCGCGTCCGACACGATAATTTTTACGTCACTTCTAGTGACACCGCTATTGTAGTAGTGCAATAGTCTCCGCTAGGGGCGCTTTGTAAGTTACCATACATTTGTTAGTCGATACGACAACTTTGTAGATTGAGTTAGCTTTATGAAAAATCCACACTTGGGCCTCAGTATAAGAAAGGTTAGGCCATAGTCAACTACGCTGCCCTTGTGCAGCTGTTGTTAAGTTGGCAGCCTGTTTTAAATTAATTAAATTTTATTGAGCTAAAAATATATTACAATAGTCAACTTATATTACGCTTAAAATTAATTTTAATATCTAATTTTAACACAATGCCGTAATAAACTTGTTTATAACTGAAATAATAAGTATTCTTAATTGCCATAGTTATATTATACTTTAACATTTGATAAAAAAATTATTGACCGCACGCATGACGTACTGGTTTAATTGGCTATCCTTGCCATTGCGCCGTGTACAACACACGGGTTCGATCCCGACACGGGTAAAAAAATAGTGTGATGCGATAATAGTTATTCCAAGTCTGGGTGTTCCTTGTGTCCGTTGTTTGAGTGCTTGTAAAGTTCTGCGCGACAGTAAATATATTGCATGCATGAGAGATGTATTTTAAAATAAATAATAGTTAAAAAAAAAACTTAAACATACGCTTTATTAAAAAAGTAGAAAGTATTTTAATAATTTTAATGTAAAAAGCGTGGGGTGGGGTTATCAAAATATCTTAGAAAGCACTTATTTTCTAGTTTTTTTTAACTATTATTTACTTTCATTTTTAAACTATTATTATTTTATTTTCTAATTTATTGTATTGTCATCGGTCTTTGATAAGTGCGCAAAGTTTCAAATCAATCTGTCGGTTTGAAAGGGGTGAAAATCACGTTCAAAGATTCCGTTATATAGATTCATAGATACATACGAGGGGTGTTCAATGTATTCTCGGTATAGGCATGAAAGAATAAGCAGAAAATTCTGAAAAAGTTATATTTTTCCATGTAGTCCCCCATCACCACAATACACTTATTAGAGCGGGAAAGTAACGTTTCAAAACCCCCAAAAATATTTTTTCTTCCGTTTGAAAAATGTTCATCAAAAAAAAATCCTGCAACTCTTTATCGTCGGAAAAACGTTTACCTCGAACATCTTTCTTAGGGTTTAGGAACAGAAAGTAATCACTAGAGAACAGATCTGGGCTGTAGGGTGGATGATTGATTTCTTCAAATCCGCATTGCCGCACAGCAGCCTTAGTAACTGCATTCTCGATGAAGAAGAAGAAGAAGCCTAGCTAAGCTTAGCCGCTCCTCAGCGAACATGCAGAATTGTAAAAATCTTTAATCCTGACTTCTAAACTAGGCATATATGCCGTATCTTAGGAGTCAGTGTCTCTCCTTAAATATAACAATACAAGCCTTATAATATAATTTATATTGTATCATGACATAATTCAAATTTTGAAAAAATCATGTTAAATATGATGTGTCTGTGTTTGTTTGTGTGAGTTGTGCGTGCGTTTGTTTATATGTGGTGTGTTTGTATTATTTATGTATCAAAGGTATGGAGATTTTCTTTTGTGTCAGATATATTTTCTTAAATCTTAGGAATGTTTATTTAATTCGGGGAGATCGGTCTCGTTTCCAGGAGATGGGCCTCGTTAGCATTGGTTTGTAACCCGTCTAGGAGAAGAAAACGCCGAGGTCAAACCTAATTATAGGGAGCAGAATCGAGAATAAACCCCGATCCAAGGTGTTAACCGACCCGTGCTGATGGATTCGTGGCCAGAGGGAAGAGCTGGTCGTGAACGGTGGGTGCCTGTGTTGGTGGTCACAGGGCACAGGAAGGATCCACCTTACCTCCGTAAAGGGCTCTGCGGGGGTGGACAGTATTTAATTTTTTTCCTATCAATCGTGGGAACGCCTATGGATTTTACTAATATTAATCATCCGCATGGCGGCGACGCGGTCCGCCACCCGTCACGTCTCGTTTCTCGCGAGGGCGAAAAGTGGCCTACGGAAAGCCATTTTGCTACATTGAATGTTGGAGGAGAGATGGATGGTAAATTGAATGATGTATGTCAGATGATGAATGAGAGAAATATTGATGTTCTGTGCGTGAAGTAGATGAAAAGGAAAGGCTATGTATATGGATAAGAAAGTTTATGATTGCCAAAAAATTAAAAGTGATATAAATACAAAACTAAAATGTTGAAAAGACAGTATTATTTTTAAATGTTGTAAATTATTGTAAATTTATTTACTTAATTTATTAATAACAACTTGCCACAAAAAAGACACATAGTTAACCCTTTGCCGACAATCTGAGAAAATGCACTTTATACGAGTACTTAATTGAATATTTCTGTAACTTTTTTATCATTTGTCTTATTCTTATCAATGTGGTCTAGAAATAAATAAATCATTTATTCAATAATAATACATGGGTATACATTTTTGTTATTAGTCTAAAATAATATTATACTACAATAAATTATAATTATCCTCAATCTGGTACATTTTTTACTTTACTTTAATCGGGCGACATTGTGCATTCTAATTCAATTTCAAGCTCTAGGTTTTATTAAGTGATTGCCTGAACTAGGTTTAGACATGTGTTTCTGGCTATTTCTCTACTTACAAAAAGATATATGCCAAGTAATATTAGGGTTTAGGTCATATGCATAAACTTAAAATAAATATGTATATTGATACAATAAAAATAACTTAGATTAGATATTATTATAAATTACTGATGACTTAAGGCTATCGGAGAAAGTCAGTGTTTGCGTGTGTTTGGTAAAAATAACATTACATTGTTTATAACTTATATTATAAACAATGTAATGTTATTTTTACCAAACACAAATTATATTATTATTATAACTAAAATTCTATTTAATCTATTATATAATTAAGGTCATAGTGTGTGTTGTTTAAGCACGGTGTGCAGAATAAGCAATTGGCGAATAGTTAGGATATTAGTGGATTGGTACAACTCATAAGTAGGAAACATGAAAGGTCGAAAGGTCGCCACTTTTAGAATAGCCCGTTGAGCTCGTTCCAGTCGCAATAAAATCGTTTTCAATGTTCCACCCCATAAGGTAATGCAGTAAGATATGATTGGCTGACATAGTGACAAGTATACTTGTCTTAATAATTTAAAGATAGCGGCTCGACGCATGGATTTAAAAATAAACATTAACTTTCTTACTCTCTTACATAATAACACAATGTGATTGCGAAAATTTAGATTAGCACCAAGCGTTATGCCGAGGTATTTTATAAAGCATGGTGATTCTAAAGTAAGACAAGTGCATGCGGTGTCAGCGTATGAATGACTTTTATTATTGTGAGCAAATAATATGTTGTTATGTGAATCATGTGTGTTGTGTTTTCTGGGTATTTAGGGTGAGTACATTATGAAAAAGCCATTTACTAACAGTATTGAAGCCATGCTGAGCGTAGTAGTCACTTAAGTCCAAGTTTTGTCCGTCAATAATAGGGGTGTATCATCTGCATAAGACACTATGATACCATTTTGGAGTTTTAGGTTGCATAGGTCATTTATGTAGATCAGGAACAGCGTAACTCCGAGTATACTGCTTTGAGGAACTCCAAAAACAGCAATGGAGATATCTAAGCTAAAGCATTTACCAATTTTTACGCATTGATATCTGTCCCTAAGATAGTCTGTAAATAATTCTAATTGTGTACCTCATATTTCCACATATTCAAGCTTTTTTAGTAGTATAGGAACTGAAATAGAGTCAAAAGCTTTGACAAGGTCTAAAAAGATCCCAATAGCATGCATCCCGTTGTCCATGTTAGCCACTACGTGATCAGTCAACATGTGAACCGCTTGACTTGTTGATCTTTGTATTAAGAAGATATTCTAGTATGTAATTAAGTATTTATTTTAGAATATCGGGACTTACACGACAATTACAGCTTACAACGGGCCGATATTTATTATTTTTTGTTTTAATTTAAACTTTATACCTAGTATATAATTAGTAGGTATTACCGGTTTTACAACTAAACCAATTAATCTTGAAAATATGTGTTTCCTGTAAAAACTTTAAAAGGGTATGCCCATCGGTGGCCCAGCAATGCACACGATATTAAAGCTATAGGAATTATTAAAAGTTGGAAAATGGGTTTCGCAAGAAAATAAAGGCAGCAAAATCATCGAAAACCCAGTTATGAAATACTGCTTCACCAATAAAAAAGAATGTCATTACTCCAACTAATTGTGACAAGTGACAAAAACATAGAATATTTTCGCTACGCACAAATACTAACAACGTTTTAGAGTGAGTGGTCCAGATTAAGTATAAATTACTGGGGTGGAAAGAGATAGCCAGATAAGTATCCGTATGTCATAATTTTTGCGAGGAAGCGCCCAACACATAACGGTCAGTTGTAACTTTGTAAGGCGGAATAAATAAAAATGCAATAAAATATTATCAATTAGATTTGCTAATATAGTGTCTAGTTCAGTACGTAAATGTGACGTGACAGGACGTGATAATCCTCCGTAAATCCAAGTTTTACAGGTGATTTATGAACATTTTCATTGCATTGTTGATATTTATATTTTGGCGGTTTTCTATTATACATTGACAAAGATATCAATTAAAATTATAGATCTAATTATTTGCTTCACACGTATTACTATAATTCAGTGTAGAATAAAGAATAAGTCTCCTCTTATTCTTATTCGAGTAAACATCATAATTTTTTTTTTATACTGTCGTTAAGGAACTGTATTATAACTACATAATAACTACCTAAATATATACCTATAGTTATTATACAACTGTATAATAACTACCTAAATAAGATATTCAGGGGACAGTAAATAATAAATTAATGTTTCCAGTTTATTTATACAGATTGTTCCACTTTCCATTTTGATCGTTGTCAATTCATATGCGAATCTATAGGATTCGTCTGATGTTTAAACAGTTTCCTTTTTAATAATATTATTCCTGTTCTAATGTGTTTCGATGGTTTGGGTCTATATCGAGTTCATAATTTAACAATGACATCCGTACATAACCTTGTTTAAAATTTAAATTGAGAAAAATATTGTTTAGCTCAGCCTAATTTTTTTTGAGCATTTGCTCAACATTTTTCTATTAGAGAAAGGCAATAAAATAATTTTACAGTTATTAAAGTCTTTTACTTTTCTCCTTGTACATTTACAGTGCATGTCTTTCTTGTATATGTAATTAATGACACATATTAAAATTTACATTTAAAAGTGATTGGCATTATATTTAAATTCTATATTAATTGTTTTAATTTAGGCATTATTATATTATATTTTATTACTAAATAGTAAGTTAGTTTTAGGAATATACATATGAAGGGTAAGGGGGAAGATGGGTCAAAGTCAATAAAAAATAGTTTATAGAAAAACCAAAAAACGTTCTTTATTTTGAAACACGTTATTATTTGAAAGAAATTTAACTTAATTAGCAAAGGAAATAATAAAGTCTTATAATCTACATTATCACTTAAAAACTATTTTAATAATTTTAGCTTTCAAACCAAATATAAAAAAAAAATGATACAAAAAATCTTGAAAATAGGTCAAAGTCCGTAGATATTTTTTATAAGTTCTTTTTATTTATTGATACGTACTCCAGCAGAAATATAAAACATAAAATACAACAAATTGTATTACGAGTATATTAAAGAAACAAAAACAGGCCCGAAAAATACTGACAGATGAAAGCAGCTGTCAAAAATAGCTAAGAAAGGTCAAAGTCATAGACAATGATCTTTTTTTTTAAGAATATTGTTGACAATGATCTTTTCTTTAAAGAACCAAGCTTTTTCCATTTCAACTTTTTGAGGACTGTGATTCTTATTTTACGTTTCTGTTTTCACTATGTAATAGAAACCCAGTCTCTCCTCTAGATGGCGTTGTTACCTCTAATTATGAAAAACACTGACTAGGATCCTACTTTCCCCTTACCCTTCATACGTCATAAGTATCGATATTCGATATTAACGGCAATGGCTATTTTAGTACATTAATACAATATCATGTTATGATTAATAACATTTATTTTTTTCTTTTATGCCGTATAGATGATTGTTTAATCGAAATTCATGCAAGCGAAGCTGTCAGGAACATTAGTTTATGGTCATAATGATTAAATTGATTTGTGACAACACTATTGCACTCACACATTTGCATTTATTTTTTTGTTACACATTTCATAAGACATTGTTTGTCTTGTACATTCTAAGTCTATGGACAAAAATGGATATATTTTAAGAATTCAAATCATCGTAAATCATAGGTGCATCGGATGCAAGGTCACATCGCTTTCTAAAGAACACAATGCGCTGTGTTTGGTGGGATCAGAAGAGTGTAATCTATTATGAGCTGCTTAATGCGGCTTATTTTCCAGACTTGGCTCTGTCTGATTATCATCTATTTGCATCATTGGGACACGCTCTCGCTGAACAACGCTTCAATTAATGTGAATATGTACAAACATAGCTCGATAACTGGTTCGCTTCAAATGAAGAACTGTTTGCGGTGGAAAAAAATTATAAATAGCAACCGAGATTTTATCATTCTTAATCAATAGACGTGTAATTTTTACAAAAAAAAGGCACACATTCTACCCCTGTTTTGTTTTTTTTTTTGTCTATGGCAGCCATTGGAAACTAGGAAATACAAAATAATATATTGTCTTACGTTTACGCGAATGTGATACATACATTGTAATTAAATTAGGTACTATATACGGATTTTGTTGCAATGTTTATTTTAAAACATTTTTATTACATAATTTTGAGCTTTAACACTATTATTATTGAACTTTACTACAATTTAAGCTATTTAAATCAATTAAAACTATTTATAGCACTCATGTTTACGGGGAGTCTCGGAGAGAAGAGTTTCTCCGTGAACATGGCTGCTGTAAAGCAACCGAAACCTCACGTCGGGGAAAAGTGTTAACTTAAATATAAATAGTTTCACAAAGTCGACTCGCGTACATTGCGATTAAGAAGCCATAATTGTATTATTCACTTTACATCATCATTATCTATCGTTCATTATTATCTATTTATTTATTCTCTTTATTTATTTCATTCACTTTTTATTATAAAAGTTTCATTAAGTATTTATCTTTTTAACAACACAAATCTCTCGTAATTCCATCTCGTGGACAATATCGATCGAGAATTTGGTTTATTTAAGTAAATAATTGTTAGACAAATAACACATTTATATAAATTACACAATATTCAGTAAATCCATTGGAAAAATTATTTGATTATTAATCGCTCCACTACTTTTAGTTGATCAGACGGCAAGTAAATGGGAACATTAATCATCAAATATTTTTATTGTCACATTAGCTATACTTAGGTACATGGTCAAAAACATATTTTCTCATCTCGTTTTGTGTATAATTACAATGTATAGTTACAGTTTATAACAAAAATTGCAAAGAGTTTATTCTGCCACTAAGGTGGGAGATCCTCAAGTTTAAAAAAATATCCATTTCGATATCAAGGCAATTCGCATTATCAGTATAAAATTTTAATATAGTAGACATATGAATTGATTATAAAAACAATAGGTATCTAGGCTATATATAAATACGCGTGTAAAAGGGAAAAAAAATATCCATGTGTAAAATTCTCATGTAAACGAAATAAAAACTATAATAAGGGCATTACAACGTAAAAATAAAACGCACTGGCGCACATTTTTGCCACTTGTCACTTTAACACATGGTCAACATATTATCACTGATCACTGGTATTATTTTTCCTTTTCTTTGTATCTTTTCACGTGTTAACAACCATCCCTTTTATTACTATTATGTAAGTTCCATCAGATATAGGACTTATATCCAATTTCTGTGTAAGATTTAATTGTCAGATCCAGTTCTCCAATTAGCGGTAACCGTCCGCAAAACAAAAAAAATATTTACGAAATGCATTATGTAAATCTAATTAAGGCTTCTTCTTGAATATTATTTATGCATTTTCGTCTAATCACACTTTGCGGTATTGTCACATGTTTGGAATGCACTCACGTCAGCTCGAATCCAGTTAAAGGCAGGGTCGCCATGTAAAGGATGGTGAAATAAAAGATGTTGTTAGTGCGACGATTAGATATATTGTGAGTATATTATAATGTTTACATTGATTATATACTTAGGTGCTAGCTCTACACTACACTGCTTCATCCACGTAAATATGATGTCAGATGGAGCCGTGAGTAAATGCTTCCAGCATAATAAGTGTCACGTAGACATGTTTTGTAAATCCTAACTAATATTATAAATGCTACTGTGAGTTTATTTGTTACGCTTTCACGTCTTAATTGCTCGACCGATCATAATAAAATTACGCATACCCGTTGTCAAAGGAAAACAGAAACAGAGAAGGAATTTTTTTTTTTTAAATCTGCATTTATTTAGGGGCTTGTAGTCACAAATAAGACCATGTCAGCCCCATTGTAACCTAACCATAATTATAGGGACTTATTTTTAATCTTATTCTAAGGTTCTGTACAGTAAAATTGCTCCTTCGGACAATGGTTTGGACAATAAAGTTTGAAAAGTACCCACATCAAATAAGTTTATATGATTTTTTTCCATTAGCTCTTGTCTCACAGCCCCAGTTCTGACACATTCCACTAACAAGTGGTATACATCCTCCACAAAGCCACAATCTTCGCAATTTGGTGTAGAACTTATCCCCATAAGGTGTCTAAACTTGTTTAGTGGGACATGTCCAGATCTAAGTCTGTGAGCTATAACGACAGGTTTTCTTTTGAGGGCAGCAGTGGTAAACAAGCGAATACGAGGAGGCTCACTTTGTATTGTTCTGTACCAGATTCCTTTTTCTAATGATCTTTCATTAAAATATTCTCTCCAATTTTCTTGACATACCTTTTTAAACTTTGGCAAAACTTCGAAATAGCTCGGATTGACATTATACTCAAGGCCATTTGATACAGCTTCTTTTGCCAGACGATCAGCCTCGTCATTCCCCGGCAAGCCAATATGTGACGGAACCCATTGCAACACTATACTTATATTACTAGATGAGAGCAGATATAATTGCTCTAAAATGAAATAAGCTACCGAAGCACCTCTGTGGCCAGAGGCGCATCGAGCTATATGCTGGAGAGCACTCCAGCTATCAACAAATATAACGCATTTCTCCTCGCCAATGTTTTTGTAATATTTAATAGCTTCCAATATTGCTATAAGTTCCGCCGTCATTATACAAATCTGCTTGTTAGTTACTTTAAATTTACCACAGTTTTTGTTTTTAGGGTCAATAAAAGCAGCGCCGGCGCTATTGTTCAGCTTGGAACCATCGGTATACAATTTAAGCCAGTCCCTATACTGAAAATTTAAAACTTCTAATACATTAGTTTTTAGCAAGCTAATCATAATATTTTTTCGGTAAATTAACATTACAAAGCTGCTCTTTAATGATGTTATCTAAATTTATATTAGGAATCCATGTCTCTAAGCCAAACATTTCTAAAGGATACGAAGAAGAAACTTTTTCGTCCTTAATCTCGGTATATACTGTCACTAATAGCGGTAATTTTTTATTTCGCCAATAACCGTTGGCACTGAAACTTATCAATTCATTCAAAATCACAGTTGTAACATTATTATCTATTGATTTAGCCTTCAAGCAATATTTATAAGCCAAATATTGCCTTCTAAGAGCCAGGCTGGGGATACACAATTCGCACTCCATTACATGAATAGGTGTGGTACGAATGAAACCTCCAATTATCCTCATGGCTTGATTTTGTACTTTATCAAGCTTCGCCAGATGTGATTTTGCACTATTATCAAAAAGAAAACTCGCGTAGTCAATCCTACTTCTTATCAAAGACATATACAATGTGCGAAGGTGTTTAGGATGAATACCCCAACCGGAGCCGGATAATATTTTAAGTAACCTTAAAACCTTTTTTCCCATACCTCCTTTATGTGTTTCCCCCACCGCAATGCCCTATCTAACCAAACACCCAGATATTTTATATGTTCTGTCGAGTTAACTCGTGAGCCATGTATATTTAAGTAAACGGATTGTCTACGTCGTCCTCTGCTGAATATACAGTATTTAGTTTTATTTTTAGATAGCTCTAAGCCCAATTGTTCCAATAATATAAAAATAGAGTCCAATGCACTTTGGATTTCAGCAACACTGTCTTTAAGATTATTACAGCTACTATACAAAACAAAGTCATCAGCGTACTGTGATATTATCACGTTTGTTATATTTCGGCAAAATGTACGCGTAATGATGTTAAAAATTAAAGGTGACAAAGGATCACCTTGTGCTATGCCTTTACCGGTCCATCTAACCAAAAAATTATTGTCCATGTTACAGTGAATTGTTGATTTTAGATGTCTTTCAGTGAGAAATTGCCACAAATAATTGCAAATTTTCTTGCCAACATTAATTTTATCAAGATTTTGTATCACACTTTCAATTGTTACGTTATTATACGCGTTTTCTACGTCCAAAAAACAAGCTAATGTAGATATGTTTTTAGAAAATCCTATTTGTATGTGACATATCAATCTAGCCAAACTATCTAAGCATGATTGAGAACGTCTGAAACCTACAGTATTCATTGAAAAAATCCTGTTTTTTTCTACAAACCATTCGATCCTTTTGCATAATAACGAATGGAAAATTTTACATAAACAGGACATTAAGGATATGGGTCTTAATTTTATTGACATATCAGTCCCTGCGTTATTCTTAGGAATTGGCACTATTTTTATATTTCGCCATTGGTTGGGGATATATCCTGTCTCTAAAATCAAATTATATATATCTAAAAGATAGTATTTTACTATTCTAGGTAGATTATATATCATGGAAAATGATATTTGATCATCACCCGGTGCTGTATCTTTTCTTTTAAGGCATCTTTCTAATTCTTGCTTAGTAAATTTTATTTCAAGAGATATGTTGGTTGACGATATTTCGGGCATTGACGGTGTTACGAAATCAGGTGCCAGGTTACATAATAATTCTTCAATTTGTTCCGGAGAAGCACATGTAATAGTTTTACTTTGTCCTTTCACCCAGCGCATACGATTCCACATTTCCGACACCGAAGTGGTTTCCTTTATACTGCTACAGAAATCTCGCCAGTTTTTCGATTTAGATAACCTTATTAACCGTTTTGAAACGAGAACTCGCTTTTCTAAAATATCTAAATGACCCGGAGTTGGGTTGCGCCTGAATTTCGCCAGTGCCAGTCTTCGCTCAGCAACTGATTCGGATATCGCGGCATTCCAATATGACTTAGGTCTAAACTTAGAAAGAGGATCAGTGCATATTTTTATTAAGGGTATACTTTTATCAACGGCATGATTGATATTATCAACTAAATAATCATAATTTACTTGGGCGTGATCGGAGTCAAACGGAGGGTTAGCAAAATTTTCTTCGAGAATCTGTCTATACAAGAACCAATTTGCTTTTTTAAAATTACGCCTTTTCGTGAAGTTTCTTCTAACTATTGAACTTAATAACTGTATTTTGATTACTAAATGGTCACTGCCCAAAGTCTCATTAGTGGTATTCCACTGGAAATTTACTGCAATATCTGATGACACAAATGTTATATCAGGGGATGACTGCTGTAATATGCCACCGACTAATTTAATTCTTGTTGGCATACCGGTATTTAAAGAGATAAACGAGTTTTCCAATGATGCATCCATAAGTTGCACACCTCTAGTATCATTTTTGTATGACCAGTTGGTATGATGACCATTAAAATCCCCTGCCAGCAAAGATCTATGAGAAAAAGCACTGAAAAGTGTATCCCAGTCTGACTGCGTGGTTCTAACACTAGAAGGACAGTATATACTTACAATGTTATCCAAGGAAGCACAGTTGAATACTTTCACATGTAATATCTCTACACCAGAATTTCTTAAATTAAATGATGATACATGAGCCTTTACCGATTTATGACATATAATTGCTACTCCACCATAGGAATCAAACCTATCTCTTCTATATATATTATATTCACTTATATGGGCACGAGATTCAGGTTCCAACCAGGTTTCACTTATTATTGCGATATGTATATGTTCTTGCTATAGTAGACCTTCCAGTGCTAGTAGTTTAGGTCTCAGGCTTTGAGAATTCCATTGTAGTATGTTTAGCGCTGAACGTTGGTCAGTATTATCCATCAAAAATATTTAAGAGCAATTTGGGCCACACATCTCCAAAAAGCTTGTCAATAATTAGGAACTTCAGTTCTTCTAAAATTAATTGTGTAATTTCTGCCACCTTTTCTTCTATGGTTTTACTTGAAAAAAATATATTTTTAATCTGTTTTATTATTTCCCAGAATCCTTTACATCTTTTTTTCCGTGATTCTGATTCAAGCTCCTCACCAGACTTCTCATTCTCTCTATATTCTTCGAATGGCTGTGCTTCAAATTCCATAATCTTCTTATTTGTTTGTCTTCTGTTTAGTTTCTTATTTTTTTTCTGTTCTTCTGTCCTAATATCTTTGTTCTTATCATCTTCTTTAGGCTTTCCAGTACCTTTCAATAGAATGTCTCTAAATGACGGTTTTAGTATCTTATCTAAAGTTTGCTCAGAAATCAATTGAACTTCTTCTACATCACTACCTTGGGCGCTAAAAGTTGTCTCGTTTTCATCTCTAATATTCTCATTTCTATGTAATAGTGTTTTTACCACAGTACGTGTTTCCTTGAGATATTTTTCTAGGGCATTTCTGTAAGAACAATTTTCAGACGTCATGATATACCGAATCTCTTTCTCTTTTAAAAAAATTGGACATGCTTTGCTTAGCGATATATGACTACCTTTACAATTGACACATCTATACGCGGTAGTTCCACAATTTGCGTGAAAATCACCACATTTTGGGCATATACACTTTTTAATTGTACATTGCTTTTGTAAGTGACCATATCGCCAACAATTTGAACACTGTGTTACTGGAAAAGTGTATGATTCCACCATAAGTTGACATCCATATGCTTCAACAAATTTAGGTATAGCCGGGCTTTTAAAACAAATACGCACAGTTTCGCTCTTTATCCATTTGCCGTCTGATGTAGAACGATTTAGTCTTTTAACAGATATAATGTCGTATTCGCAAGAAAATATCTGGTTTAGTTCTTCTTCTGTAATATCAAGTTCGATGTTTTTAACAACACCATAAGATAAGATCATTTCCTGAGGAAAATGGCATCTATAGCCCAAATCTTTAATCTTCTGACATAACAGTAGCTTTTCAGCATCTTCACGTTTCTCAAATTGTATATGTACTCTATAAGGATTTTTATACACAATTTTTGATATTCCTAATATTTCTTCTGTTTTAAAAAGCTTGGCCAAGCCAATTTGCTTGAGCAATAACTCCTTTGAAGTGATGTACACATCAAATTTATCACACCCTTGTAATTTATTGCGTCCATCATAGTCATTTCTAGAGAAACTTCGATGAAACCGCTTTGAATTTCTTCTTACCGTTGTAAACTCACCATCACTATCGTCTAGATTTTCCTCGCTCTCTTCTCTAGTTCTCTTCTCCGGCACTTGTTTCAAACCGTGAACTTGATTCGCCATCATATCATTTCCACCACTAAATCCTGCTACTTCAGTTACTTGTTGCTCACTCGCTATACTTAAACTCGATACAATTAAGTCTTGCGCATTACTATTCATTCTGATTATAAAAAATTAAGAGGGTAGATTTAAAAAGAGTTGACATCGCAAATACGCAGCTCATAAACAACGACCGCTCGCTACAATGTGTCGCGCGCGCAGAGAAGGACTTAGAATACATTATACATTTATAATAGACCAGGGGCAATTGAAACAACCGTTATAATACTAATGATTACTTTATTGCTTCTTTTTCCTTACACTTCGACGGTTATAACTCAACTTATCGTCCGCACAGCTCCAACGTTCTACCTTAACTGCGTGCTATGCGTGCGCTACTACCTTACAACAGTTTACAAACCGGAACAAACAAGTAAAGGAAGTAGTGTACGCGTTACTACAATATTTTGGAAATATTAATTAAATTATTCTAGATTTATACATTTTGTTTCTAAAATTAAAACAATAATAAATTTATCTATTATTAAATCAACATAAATATTATTAAAACGTCAAGTGACGTATAATATAAAACAATATTAATGCATAATTTAGGACACGATTCTAACAGTCGGCCGTTCCTGATAAATGTCCCGTCCTGGAAAAGCAAATTTATTTTAATAGTAAAATAATAACGTAGGTACATATAATTTCATTAATAGAAATAAAATCATATTTTTGACAGATAAATCTTAAAACATAGGTATATTTTGACTATTATGTTAGTATAATCGTTGATAAGATATATAGTCTATGATAAGATATTAAAGCCCTCATACACATCTTTAATATCTGTCCTAACTGAGACCTCAGACTTATTCTCAGTTAAGCCACATGTTAGTTAATTGTAACGTTAAGATATTAAGGTCTCATAAATATCCTTAATATCTGTCCTAACTGAGACCTCAGACATACTCCCAGCCAGGCCAATTATTAGTTAATCTTAACGCTAAGGTATTAAGACCTCATACATAACCTTAATATCTGTCTCGGAGCATTGGTGCCACGAGATGCATCGTGGACACGCGACTTGCTACGCTCTCGCATGTCGCTGTGTTTACCTGACTCGCTGCGATAACGAGAGCCTCTGCGATGTCGCAGCGCATCGCGTCGGCGGCTTGTCTTCTGACGTCTAGACACAGGGGGCTCTGAGTTACTTTGTGATGACTCAGATGTCAGTCTCGTGTGTTACAGCGACTTACTTTTGCGATCCATTATGTCTGAAACTGATATACACTACAAAAAGTGGATGTCCTAAATTTCATTTATTATTTCGATGGGCAAGGTATCAATTGTGTTTAATAACAAAGATAAACATGAGAGACAAAGAAATATAAAACAGCCTAATAATAAAAATAAATGTGTACCCACTACAAGCAGAAAGCAATTTGCTATGAAACTAATGTAATATTTCAAATGGTGTATTTGTATTTATAATGTATTCAATTGTGATTCGTTTCTATCCGTATACACTAACAGGCATTAAAAGGATACATTTCATGCATTTTACATCGATAAGCCATTCAATGGATCCCTATCCATTAGCATACAATTTTAAGACCTAATATAACTTAGCATAATTTTGTTTCGCATAATATAATTACGCATAACAGCTTATGCATAATTTTTTAAGCATAATATCTCTAACCATAATAATGATTAAGCATAATATTCTAAAGCATAAATTTATAAATTTTTATTAGCAGCAAACAAGCAAGCATGCAGCAAACAAGCAAGCATGCAGCAAACAAGCAAGCATGCAGCATGCAAGCAAGCATGCAGCAGGAGAGTTTCTGTCACGGCTCCGGCGCTGCGGGCCTCCGGTGGCCCCACGTTTCTTCACACGATTTTAAATTACACTCTAGGGGTAGGACAAACAAGACTACGTAGAGTCGGTTTTGCAGCAATTCGGTCCTGTCACTAACTTTTGTTGCACAGCATATTAAATTTTTAACCAACAATATTATTTAATTGTTACAGAAACTATAGCAAATTGGTTTGATCAAAATTATGTATGGGGCACTACAAGTTCAACACCACCATTTCCACCTAAAGTCTGGAGTACGTATCTACTAGAAAAGGAAAATATACCTAGGACACTAAATCATGCAGTCATGGCATAATAGATTTGCACATTTTGTGGGAAAACACCATCCTGGATTTTATTTTTTGCCAAAAAAGATCGTTCAAGAAATAAAACATCAAACCATTGAAATAGATAAACTGGATGTCGGAACATCACTTATACCAAAAAAAAAGAAAAATACACGGACAAAACCAAAAGAATTGAAAAAATTTATTAGTTAAAAAGATGAGTATATTTCTAAACTAGCATATTTACAAGCAATTGCTAAAAATATACACCTAAAATAAATAATTATACATAATTAAGGACCACTGTTTCAATCAGTTAACTTCTATCTGAGGAATAACCGCCATATTTATTTCTCATAATAGAAGTTAACTGATTGACATATTTTTTTATACAAAATCTGTCAAAACATCTAATATATTCTTCAGATAAAAGTTATCTCGCGATTGAAAAATCGTTTAAGTTACATAATGTTATGGAGGACTGATGGCTTGCTCTTTATCCACAAATTATTGCATAATAAAATGAATAGTACTTATTTGACTGCCAATATAAACATTATGCATGCATGCATAATGTTTATATTGGCATTATTATACATGCGTCGGCCTCGATGGCGTAGTGGTTAGTGTAACCGACTGCCACGCCTGAGGTCGCGGGTTCGATTCCCGCACAAGACAAATATTTGTGTGCATGATCACGGATGTTTGTCTTGGTCTGGGTGTTTCTATGTATAATATGTATGTATTTACAAAAAAAAAAAAAAAAAAAAGTATATATGTATGTTTATCCATTGTCTAGTATCCATAGTACAAGCTCTGCTTAGTTTGGGCTAGATAGTGTTGTGTGTATGTGGTAGAATATATATATATATTAATGTACCCAGAAGACCTCCTCGCAAGCCCGTCTACAATATTCTTACTGTACCCTTGTCCAGAACTAACCTTGGTTTGAATGCACCCTTAAGCAGAATGTGTAGGGACTTAAATTCGTTTCTTAAGATTGTGCCTGATGCTGATGTGTGTCATGATAAAGAGAACCAATTCCGGAACAAAATATTGAAATCTTTTAAAAAAATAAGTATGAATTAGGTTAGATTAAGTAATAGGTATTTGTGTAACCTTTTTTGTATAAATATTACTGTTGCTAAGTGTTATGTTTGTTTTGTCTTTCTATACGGTTATTTATGTTGTATGCTTGATTTCTTGATTTTTGTATTTTACCGATTTGTTCGTTTTTGTTTTAAATATTAACTATAAACATTGTTTTTTTTTATTTTAATTCTTTTTGTTCACATTTATATTGATTTTATACGTGTAATCACTTTTTGTATTTGTTTTTAAACATTCTTGTTATTTTACATGTGAATGATGTGTTAGCTCGTAAGTGGCATGTATATAAGAACCTTTGTGTATAAGATGTTTTGTAAGTGTTTTATATATATGCTGTGAGTTGACCTACTAAATAAATAAATAAATAAATAAATGTATAATAAATCATTTGCATGAAAATTGTTTTTGTTATTTATATTAATTGTATGCCTAAATATGATTATGCTAATAGTCATTAGGCCTACTAACGTTATGCGAATCAAATTTATGCCAAAACAAATTAGTCTTTAAGATGATTATGCCAACATAAAATGTATGCCTAAAAAAATTATGCCGAAGTATTATTATGCCAAAACAAATTGTGTCAAAATCGTTATGCCGAAGTATATTAGGACAAAGAATATTATGCGAAAAGAAGGGATCCTCCATACAATGGCTTATTCCCGCCCGCTCCGCTATTTTGTTCCCAAGCGCTCCAAAACTAAAATTAAATAATATTATTATTTTTTATATCGTTCCCAAGGGCTCAAAAGCTTATGTTAATTAATTTATTTAAAACCTCCGATCTCCATACATTTATTCCCAGGAGTTCCAAAATTTTAATTATATTACAATATTAAATAAAGATCTACTTACTAGTGTGTTCCCGACAGCTCCAAAACAACCTGTGTGGTTAGCAGAATAAAAAAATGTAATATTATAATATAAATTTGTTATTATGCAACGTTGCACATGGTTTTATATGTATAGAAAGTAGTCAATAATGAGTTTTTTTTCTTTTATACAGGGTGTCCAAGAACCTGGCGTCCAACTGGATTCCCACGATGCCCCAAGTTCTAACAGTACTCAGAAAAATATTTTAAAAAATCCACCCCATGTACTTACAGAATTATACTGATTTCAAAAAAAAAGGGGAAATGAGCACCCTGTGACATACTTTTGAATGCTGTGACTGCTAATGCTGATAATTTCGATATTTCTTGGAGGTTTTGTAATCTAGGGTATTGCTGTGTCTAAATAGAATGTAAAAATAAAGTACTTATTGTACCATTTTAAAATAAAATATTATTTTAACTAAAGGTGATATGGAAAACTATTGAATTTCGCAACTTTGACCGACTGTAGTGTAAAAAAAATGTACCAAAATAGTATGGCAAGTGACGTCAAATTTTGACGCGTTTATTCCTCTTTTTAAAAAGGTATAATACTTACACATTAATTTGAAAAAAAAAATTTTGATAATATTTTTACTCAACAACCCAATTTTTACGAAGTGCCTACCTACTAACGGTAACTGTCGGACCCTTTCTTATCTTAGAAACTGTTATGTTACTACTATTATTTACTTCGGTTCCAAGAGTGAGCAAGAAGGAAATACACACAGGTAGATGGGTTCCCAGTAGAATAAAAGCAAAGAATGTTAGTTTAAAGATATTTTATTACAATAAATGTTCAAAATGTTGACCACCCGCGGCAATACAAGCTCTCACTCTCCTTAAAAAGGACCGCTTTATGTTTCGCGAGTAACTTTTTTGACGTATCACCTGCACTGCTTGTGTTATCTTCTCACGAAGGTCAGCGATGTCATTAATGGGCTTCGCATAAACGAGCTCCTTCATAGTTCCCCAGAAAAAAAAATCCAGCGGATTTAAGTCAGGTGAGCGGGCTGGCCACGGGATTGTTCCTGATCGCCCAATCCACCTGTTCGGGTATTGCTCGTCCAAAAACTCTCTAACGGATACGCGAAAATGTGCTGGACAGCCGTCGTGTTGGAACCACATATCTGGTGGGGTCTCTTCTAGTAAGTTTGGCAAATCATTTTGAAGAAAATTTAAATATGATTCGCCAGTCAAATTCTCGGGCATCTCAAATGGACCAATAATATTCCCACAGAGAATACCGGTCCACATGTTCACTTTGAACCGGTACTGGGATCTATCTTCTCGCATCAAGTGCGGATTTTCCACATGCCACTCGTGCAAGTTGTGTAGGTTCATGTAGCCA
The DNA here is from genome assembly GCA_963675205.1 of Catocala nupta. Taxonomy (NCBI): domain Eukaryota; kingdom Metazoa; phylum Arthropoda; class Insecta; order Lepidoptera; family Erebidae; genus Catocala; species Catocala nupta. Next base: position 25,685,003 of record OY776085.1, on the reverse strand, counting down.
TCCTTCTTAAATGTAGATTCATCTGACCACAAAATTTTGTCGATAAAGTTTTCGTCTTCTCGATGTTTTTGCAGGATTGTTTCACAAAACGCGACTCGGCTCGGATAGTCTCGAGGTAAAAGACTTTGCACTTGCTGTACGTGGTACGGATGATATTCTTCTTTTTGGAGAATACTGTGTGCTGTGCTCTTCGGTATCCCCGTATCAGCTTCTATTCCTCGCACAGAGATGCTTGGATTTGCCGACACCGCCTCTAAAACTTCATCGCGTATGAAGTCATTTACGGGTCGTCCTTCACCAGCTACTTGATTGGGGAACCGCCCGTCACATAGTGATCTGTGCACATTAATGAAAACTCGATGGTCGGGATATCGCGTAGCCCTCGGATACCTTTCTCTGTAAAGTCTCGCTGCAGCTCGTCCATTACCTCTACATTCTCCATAAATGTAGTGCATATTTGCGTATTCTTGCGGAGTGTAGGTCGCCATGGTAGCACACACAAAACACAAACTGTCCAAACACAGGCAAAGGTCGTCGTAAAGAGTTCGTTTCAAAGTCCAGAGCACAAAGAGTAATCGAGTCCAATAAACAAAGCTTTAAATCGTAGTACGTGATCAATGGTAACAATAAGAGAGAGGTGCGTAGTAACGGCAGGAGGCAGTGACGCGTACTGACCGTACTGTTATCCTAAATAGCACGATCCCAGATAGCGTCACTATCTATCTCACTCGCACCTCTAACCTTTTTCTCCCTCACTCTTACCTGAATAATGGGGTACCATAAAGAAGAACCAGCAAATCGCAAAGATAGTTTCTGTCTTGCTCCCTCCTGTTGTAATAACGAATCACTATGGTGAGATGCATGCACATACCGTCCCTTACGGTCTAACCTGTTTTTTGAGAGGCCTGTTGTTATTTTTATGAGCATACAACAGTAATTCTTTAGAGGTTAGATTCAATTCGTCGTAAATTTTTCTTTCTAAGAATTCTGTAAGACATCGTAAAAATTGGGTTGTTGAGTAAAAATATTACCAAAATTTTTTTTTTCAAATTAATGTGTAAGTATTATACCTTTTTAAAAAGAGGAATAAACGCGTCATAATTTGACGTCACTTGCCATACTATTTTGGTACATTTTTTTTACACTACAGTCGGTCAAAGTTGCGAAATTCAATAGTTTTCCATATCACCTTTAGTTAAAATAATATTTTATTTTAAAATGGTACAATAAGTACTTTATTTTTACATTCTATTTAGACACAGCAATACCCTAGATTACAAAACCTCCAAGAAATATCGAAATTATCAGCATTAGCAGTCACAGCATTCAAAAGTATGTCACAGGGTGCTCATTTCCCCTTTTTTTTTGAAATCAGTATAATTCTGTAAGTACATGGGGTGGATTTTTTAAAATATTTTTCTGAGTACTGTTAGAACTTGGGGCATCGTGGGAATCCAGTTGGACGCCAGGTTCTTGGACACCCTGTATATAATGAATATTAATTGCTTAAAATTATGTGGGTAACAATTTTAAAGTGAAAGAAGTGAAATTTAACTATAACTACCGATATTGAAATAATCACAGTTTATGTCATCACAATCAATATTATGATTTAGGTATTAAAATAGCCGACTAAGATTACTTCTCTGCCAACATTTTAATCTCTTTTAACCTAATAATGCACTATAATCTTTTATACAAACAAGACACATTTGGTGTTCAAAAAATAAAACGGTTCATAAAACGTTGAGTTACAAGAAAAAGTACTCGAAGGTAAAATGTAAAGATTATTATGTGGTATACCTCTGTACACTGACAATAAATAATTGTTGTACCACTCTTTTAATAACTATTTGTTTTCCAAGTCATTAGGCAATTGTAGACCGCAACGAGAAGATGCGGGTGACGCAAATCATCAACGATACGCGACGGCGCTGAGTGGACGCATTTCTTTCCTGTGATTGTTTTGCCCACGTTACTTTAAAATCTTCGGAGATTTTAACGATTTATATATTGAAGTATTGACTTTTTCTTGGAGCTGCTGGGAATAAAATCTTAAAGTACCTAGATAATGTTTTAGAGCTGTAGGGAATGAAATTGGTAAATGTGGCTTTATTAATTATTTTAATATAAAAATCCTTGGAGCTCCTGGTAATGAATGTATGAAAATATTAACATTGGAGAACAATAGAATCAATAGAAAACAATAGAATCCTTTTATTGTAACTTCTTTAGCATATGCTAAAGGAGTTAACATACAAAATGTATCTGTGTATAATGTGTATCTGTAACTTTTTGGATCAATAAAGATTATTATTATTCTCTTTATTTAAATACTTACAATATATTTTTCATTTTTAAATATACATATATCTATAAAAATACATTTAAAAATATAAAATATATGGTACCCCACCGGCATCGGGAACAGGGTCCAAGCTGCCGGTGGTTAGGATTCCAGAGATAGGAACCTCCTCACAATGCGTGCTGTATCTAAAAGCACTGCCTTCTGCATCAAACCCTTGATCCAAGCACCCAACGCGAGCCTCTTTAGATGGTGATCTAGGCTCTTGGCTATTAGACCATTGACAGATATGACTATCGGCACAATTATTGCCGAATCAACATCCCACATGTCGACAACCTCGCGAGCCAAATCGAGATATTTAATTTGCTTATCTTTTTCAGCTTTCGCGAGATTGCCGTCATGCGGAATGGTGACATCGATAATCAATGCGCGGCGCTCTGATCGATCTATCACCACAATGTCAGGTTTGTTGGCCACAACAATCCTGTCTGTGATGATAGTTTGATCCCAGTACAACGTGACATGACCATTTTCGAGAACTGATTCAGCTATATACCTGTAGTACGGCACTTCAACATCTACAAGTATGTATTTCAGAGCAAGTTGCTGGTGAATAATCCTGGCTACTTGGTTATGTCTGTGCAAGTACTCGCCGTTAGCAAGACGAGAACAACCGGAAACTATATGCCTGAGGGACTCACCAGGTAGATGGCACGCCCGACAAATGTCAACCGTACCATCCCTCAAGATATATCTCCGGTAGTTATTCGTCTTGATAACTTCGTCCGCAATAGCACAGACAAACCCTTCGGTTTCCCCAAAGAGGTTACCGAAACGTAGCCAGTTCACGGAGGCTAACAGATCTACATCAGCTCCATATAGAGCCTTGTAGAACCTACCGTGAAGCTCCTTGCTCTGCCATACATCCCTGCGATCGTTAGTGCTAAGTACTACAGGCTTGCGCCAGTTCTCTTTAGCCAAACTGAGCGGGGTGAGTCCGATGTCTACAGCAACTACATCCCGATGCATACCCACGTCTGCCTGAAGAAAGTATTCTCTGAGGTTGCATACCTCGCGGTTATGAAGGGCCTTGGCATTCAGAAAGCCTCGGCCTCCAACGTGGGTGATGCATACGGTATGCCGTCAAGAGTGTACGGACCCGCTGGTCCAGGGCATCCAGTTCAGTCTGAGTCCACTTAAGTATGCCAAAGGAGTACATGAGCACCGGCATGACCCAACCGTTACAAGCGCGCACCTTGTTGCCACCTGATAAAAGACTATTTAAAACTTTTTTCAGGCGACCAAAGAAACGCTCCTGCAACGATTGCTTCATGTCAGCCTCATTGATACTTAACGCCTGTGACATACCCAAGTACTTGTAAGTATCGGTTACAAGAAGTGATCGTAGGTTAATGGAATCCGAAAGTTGTGTTCCTTCGGATTGCACTATCCTGCCTTGCTTTACATGGATGACAGCACATTTGTCCACACCAAAATCCATACTGATAGACTTACTAAAAGTTTCAGTTACTTTAAGTAAATCCATCAACTGTAATGTAGTGTGGGCAAACGACTTTAAGTCATCCATATACAACAAGTGGGATATCACTTCACCACCTCTATGTAACCTGTAACCTAGCCCTGAACCCTCTAGTAATGTACTAAGAGGATTCAATGCTAGGCAGAACCAAAGAGGACTCAGGCTGTCGCCCTGAAATATACCCCGCTCAATTTTTATCAATTCGCCATTCCCAGGGATCTGTCGACATCCTGGATAGCTAAGAACCATTTTCCATTGCCCCATGCATGACTTCAAAAAGGTGCGCAGAGTTGCATTTACTTTATACAACTCTAACACCCTCAAAAGCCATGCATGAGGCACCGAATCATACGCTTTCTCATAATCTATCCAACATGCCGCCATATCCCTTTGTTTACGGCGAACCTGTTGGCTAATGGCCATATCAATGAGGAGGAGCTCCTTAGTACCACTTATTATTATTATTATTATAGATTTGGAGCGCTCGGGAATAAGCCCTGTTGAGCAGTTACCTTTGCCTGATTATTATTTATAAATTATATTGTGTCGGTTGGCAGCCGCAAATGGCTCGACACATTTTTTGTCATTCGAACTAAACTAGAGAACCAGACGTAGTAACAGTAAAATAAATCTAATATTATCGCCATAATCGTCTTTTCATTTCTGAGTGACCCACTACAATATAAAACAGGTTTGCTTACAGCTATTATAATCTTATATCTTCATGAGATATTTTGTATAATAATTATGTTGACCTTGAGTCTACTCTATCAAGTCATGTAGTTATTTTTAAGATTGTATCTTTCCCATGGGTCAAAAGTACCGCAATTAACCAACAATAAAAAGACACAATCTACATATTTATATAAAAATCAATGCCACTTTTCGTTGTAATTAAACTTCTCCTAAACGGCTGGACCGATTTGAATTTTTTGTGTGTTTTCATGTGGATTCGAGGATGGTATAGATATGGTTCTTTTTTATGTATTTTTTTTGTCGTCTGTACTAACAACTTATCTGACGATCGATGTGCTCATGTTTAGGACTGGCAGCATTGCCAAGTTGAATGGTTTCCTTTTGCTTTTCGTGAGAAAAAGGCCAACATTTTGGATAAGGGAGCTGTCTAACAATGTCCTTTTGCGATGTGTCCGCATATTATACGTATATATTTAGAAGAAAATTACTAATAACAACGATTGATATATTTTTTTAAATGCAGCTGTGGCGTCAATCCATCTCGCCATGCTAGGAAGATGTGTTTGTGCAGGGGTGTTAACATATCCACCGCGCCCATACACAAACACGTACAACATACCCGCAGAACAGCACACCGTCACCTTTGTTAAGAAATTATCATAATCAATGGCCCTTAGCAACACGTTCCGGGAAGCCGTGGCTGTCGCCTCACTGTTTCGCAAGACCGCCCGAACATCTAGTGTTACCTAGAATTATCTTACCGTGGGGACCGTCTGTGACTTACCGTCATCGATTGCGTTATATTGTTAGCTTTATTTTAATAAATAATTAATAACTCACTTTCTGTTCTCACGTCGAACGATTGTCACGCCTTAATAATATAATTAATTGTAAAATTATTCACTTAATTATACTATCATAAAGCAATAGTTTCGGTTTCATTGCATCCTCAACGGCAGCCGAATAAAATTGGCACAGTCGGTAGAATGCTCGCGGGTCGATTCGCGTAGAAGATTTCCTTTAATTGGCGTAGAAGATTACCGTAATTCACGTAGAAGATTTCCGTAAATCGCGTGACGCCCTGCCGTGGCTCGTCTAGCTGCATATAGGGCATCCGGATCTATATATCGTGCTGCACGAGAGGTATCCAGAAATCGATAAAGCAGAGATACCGAAACATGTTCAAGTAAGTAATCTAGATTCTTTTTAGTGGTTGCTCAATCCTAGCCTTTTAACCTGTGTTATTAAAAATTTCCAAGATTTTTCATTTAAGAAGATCGGAAGCTTATTTATTAGTAGTAGGCAAACCTTTTTAGATCATAATAGAAATCTTAATTTGAGTAGTATAGAGGAAGAAACTGAAATGTCTGAGCTAGATAAAATCTATAAAGCTTTAAGGTTGGTACCGGAGTTCGATGACAAAACGAATGTGCTTACCAGATTTCTAAAATTGTGTGACCAGTTAGTAGAGCAGTTTTGTAGTCAAGTAGTAAGACAGTAATGAACTGAGTAAGTGTGCCCTCATCAATGGGAGTCTTAATAAAGTAACGGGCTCTGCTGCTCGCTTAATTAATTCTAATGGGATTTCATGCGACTGGCAAGGCATTTGTAGTTCTTTAATGAATAATTACGCGGATCAGCGCGATGAGACCGCTCTTTATAATGATTTAGCTATCTTAACACAAGGTTCTAGTACCGCCCAGGAGTTTTATGAGCGTTGCCTAAATTTATATAGCACTATTATGACATACGTAAGCCTGCATGATACCGTCCAGACAACCATAGATGCTTAACACTCCAAGCGTACGTGCGAGGATTGAATGATCCCTTAGGATCACGTATACGTTGCATGCGCCCAGAAACTATTAAAAAGGCATTAGAACTCGTTCACGACGGGACAAATACCATCTACCTACAGAACCGGAACCAACGATTACCTGATAATAAAATTATAAATAAATTCTATGCCCGTGCCAAATCATTCTGTAAGTGCCTATAAAATGCCTAATCAACCGTTTTCAATGCTCGCGTCTAAGCCTAATAACTACAGTTTTCCAAGACCTTCGCGACCTCAATTTACACCGCCATCTGCACCGCAATTAAGACAAAACCTTTATTAACCCCGTCAGTTTGGTTCTACTTGCACGTAATAAAATATTTTATATAATAAAAGTAAAATAAAAAGAACCCATTAATTCATTTATATGTATTTATTAAAATCATGTGCATAAGGTTATATTTGTTTTATATAGTATATGTATATATACATTTATTCATATACTTAGCATAGACAATGTAAGGCTATCAAATCATTTATAGAAAACCCAATCTTAATTCATATTTATAGGGTAATGAAAAGAAGTATAATTCAATTCATATTTGATTCTTAAAGTTTATAATGTCGTATATAATACATAGACACAAAATAGAAATATCAAACGAGAATGGTTCAATTTAATATTTTATTTAAATTAATCATTTTGATTTTAACAGGTAAATAAATAGTAATAACAATTGAATAGTTACTCAGCTTTTATTTCGTAGCGCAAACTCGGAGCTCCGTTCAGTTCGGCGGCCAATCAACAAGTGACGTGATCCGTCTGACACGTGTCCTTTTATACTAGTGAACAAACAAGTCGGGCGGCCACGTGTTTTTAGAAATGATTATATTTGAGCTACTTAGTTTTTGTTAATAATGTTGTTAAATCATAATTTATTTTTCTTTATGTTTGAACATGTAAATAACTCTAAAATTGATCTTATTATTGTAACTTAACCTAAAATCTAACCTATAAATAACAATGACATAAAATCTAGCCGGATTCATTACACAGTTTGTTATCGGCACTATTGCCGGGATAAATAGGTACTTACAAATGAGACACACACATATTTAAGCGTACTTATTTTCATATTTCTTTGAATATTTAGACAAAATATTTCGAATAATCTATCCCACGCAACAAATTTTTAGGGCATTACCACCCAATTACAACCCTCAGTATAGTAACTTTCAAATGAGTTCGCGTCCTAACCAACAAACCGGTAATCAACCACGTCCTATGAGTGGTGTAAGCCATTTTGTTACACGACCATTGCTACCTACACAACTGGCGTTTACTGGACATAATTGGCAAAAATCCGGCAACCCACCCACTACGAACTATTTTAACAGCAAGGAAATAAATTATAATAATTGCACCGATGACTCTTACTACGTTGAATACGCCGATTATTACGAACCTTACTACGACAACTGTGAGTACGTAGAATATCAGCAACCCTATGAATATTCCCTTCACGAAAATATAGAATACCATACGAAAATCCCCAGGATATACCAAAGACCGCCTTTAATGTAGAACATGGTCATTTCGAAATTTTACGTATGCCTATGGGCCTTAAAAATAGTCCATCCACTTTTCAGAGGGTCATGGATAATGTGTTGAGAGAGCTTCAGAATACCATTTGTCTAGTGTACCTACATGTCATAATAGTGTTTAGTACATCCTTTCAAGAACATATAACTAACCTAGAAAAAGATTTCCAGAAATTACGCGAGTTCAATTTTAAATTACAAATGAACAAATCAGAATTCTTAAAGCTAGAAACGGCATATCTTGGGTATGTCGTTAGCAAGGACGGTATAAAACCTAACCCTGATAAAATATTGGCAATTAAAAATTACCCCTTACCAAATACCCGTCCAGAAATTAAACGATTTTTAGGATTACTTGGTTATTATAGGAAGTTCATACCAGACTTTGCTAAAGTAACCAAGCCTATGACTCAATGCTTAAAGAAAGACTGCAAAATTGTCCAGGATCAAAATTATATTCAATGCTTTGAAAAATGTAAATCTGTACTTGTCAATGATCCAATCCGACAGTATCCGGATTTTACAAAAGAATTCGTTCTCACAACAGATGCCTCAAAACTAGCAATTGGAGCTGTTCTTTACCAGGGCCTCATTGGATCCGATAAACCAATAGCATATGCATCAAGAACCCTTAATACGAGCGAAATAAACTACAGCACTATAGAAAAGGAACTACTCGCTATCGTGTGAGCAACGAAGTACTTTAGGCCGTATCTTTTTGGAAGGAAATTTAAAATCGTGACAGACCATCGTCCTTTGCAGTGGATAATGAACATCAAAGAACCCAATTCCCGCTTAACACGTTGGCGACTATGCCTCAGTGAATGTGATTTCACAGTCGTTTACAAGCCAGGTAAAATTAATTGCAACGCCGATGCTCTATCAAGTATCGAAATCCATAATGAGGAGTCTAGTTCTATCGTAGTTAACACTTCAGACAAATCTAATTCAGAAAGAACCAAAAGTATCAATTCTAGAACTGATAGTATTCATAATGATATAGAAAACCCTATCCTAGAAGTTCCTATTACCGAAGACCCGCTCAATAAATTCAGTAGACAAATTGTATTCAATGTTGTTGGTGATATTAAAAGTATACCTAGCATATCTAAGCCTTTTGAAACCCATACAAGAACTTGCATTCGAATCTCCAAATCAAACCTTGGACAAGACGTAATAGCCGCGATAAGGGAATACGTCCAACCAAAAGTCAAAACAGGTATCTTAATTAATCCTCCAATTGAGATTTATGCAATTATACCGGTCATACAAAGATATTTTAAAATTCAGTTTTGAATCTAGTTCTTTCCAAATCAGAAATTGAAAATGATAAAGATTACCTAAAGCAGCAAGAAATTATTAAAAACTATCATGAGAGCAAGACTAATCATAGAAGAATCAACGAATGCTACTTAGCTCTATCAAAACGTTATTTCTGGCTGAAAATGAAACATCAAGTAATAAAGTAAATTAATAACTGTCCTGTTTGCGGTCAAGCCAAATACGACCGTAATCCTATAAGATCTAGATATCAAATTGTACCACCACCTACCAAGCCTTTTGAAGCCGTGCACTTCGATTTACTTAGTGTGGATAGTGTTAAATACCTAACTATTATCGATGCGTTCTCAAAATATGCACAGGCATATTTTTTGAGAGATGCAGCTGTTAGCGTAATTCAGACTCTATTAACATTCTCTTCCCATCACTATATGGTTTTAAGATACGTTACGGATAATGGCCCCGAATTCACAAACCAGTTATTTTTAGAATTTACTAAACTACACAAAATACCATATACCATAAAACTATATGGTATATGGTATTTTGGTAATAAATGGAATGGTATAACGCTTTCATAACACCTTACTCCAACATTTGCGTATCATAAAATTAGAACACCTAAATGAACCTGTTACCAACCTTATGACATATGCTATACTGGCCTACAATAGTTTATAATAAGTTTATTTGCATCAATTTACAATTGTTTTACATATTACACAGTAAATAGCTTAAAGTAAACACTGCATAGTTTATACGGCCGGTGCTTAAAAAAGGTAGACCTGTACTATAAGCACCAGCACCCTTCAGTTTCACAGAAAATTTAGTGTTTAGTTATACATGGAAAATAGTAGTTAAAACATTAAGGCCTGACATGTATAAATATATGCATGCACAGACATATATATATATACATATACAAGGTATATATCTTTACTTATTTAACAGCTTTAGGCTCACAGTGTGTGTATGTATGTGTGTGTGTGTGCGATAGTGTGTGTGTGTATGTGTGTGTATGTGTGTGTGTGTGTGTGTGTCTGTCTGTCTGTCTGTGTGTGTGTTCGCGTGTGTGTAGTTGCCAAGTATGTGATTTTTAAGTATCCCTGTATAATTACAACAAGAAGGATCATCGATTATAGAGACGGACGAATAAGTGTTTCTGTTTCTGCGTATGTCAGTTTTTGTAGGTACTTAGTGATAATCTTCTTAGTCTCATAGTTAGTTTTAGTGCAAAAGTCAAGCGAGTTATTCAGTTTATTATATAAATATCGTCCTAGAAAATAATTGAATCTTTGCGCAAAGGATGTTTTACATGTGATTGTTCGCGGTATAGTGTTTTTACGTTTAACACGGGATTGGGCAGAAGCTTGTGAAGAGGATAGCGCAGTAGTGTGTTGTTTTAATATAGTCTGAGCTATAAATATTTGCCGCACTCTGAGAACTTCGCAATATTCGTAGAGATCTTTAGTAGGAAAACGGTACGGTTTGAAAGTACAAACCTTCAGCACAGCTCTTTGTGCACGCTCAAGTTTAATTAAATAATTTTTTGATGCTCCACCCCATGTTAAAATACAATACCCCAATAGGGACTGGCATAATGCATAATAAGCCATCTTTATAACATTAAGTTCAGCTACGTGCCTGAGGTGTTTAAAGACATAGATCAGCTTACGAATCCTACCTGCCATCTTGTCAATGTGCGGTTGAAAAGAGAGATGTTCGTCTAAAATAACACCCAAGTAACGAGTAGAAGCCGTTTGGGTAAGTTTGGGACAGGTACATGAAGTACTGCACTCGGTATTGTTGTGTATCCTGATAGTGTGGTGATTTAACAAATTTGAGGGGTTATCCCTAATTTTAAAAGTAATATAAGAAGACTTATCGCCATTGAGAGTTAGTCGATTTGCAGACAGCCAATTAGTTACAGTATTTAGACCAAGTTGAGCCGCCTGAAAGGCTTCTGTCCAGGTTTGGCCCTTGAACATCAGCGTAGTGTCATCAGCGAAAACCACCATCCTGCCGTTTTCAAACGTAAGTTCACATAGCTCATTTACGTACACGAGAAATAAGGTGGGGCCAAGGATACTTCCCTGTGGCACACCGTAAGTCACAGGAAGCTCTTCACTAATGTATTCACCCACCTTTGTACATTGAGTACGGTTACTTAAGTAACTTTGGAATAACTGTAACTGATTACCCCTAATTCCTAGCTTTTCCAATTTATAACACAGCTTGGGGACAGAAACCGTGTCAAATGCCTTAGACAAATCGAGAAATATTGACAAGCATTTTTCTTTCTTGTCCAATGCGTCTACAATAAAATTTGTTACATCATGGACTGCATGATCTGTAGATTTCCCATTTCTGAAACCATATTGCCTATCGGAAAGGAGGTTGTTCATCTCGAGATATTTCTTTAGCCGATTATTAATAATTCGTGCCAATATTTTAGAAATAGCAGGCAATACAGATATAGGCCTGTAGTTCTGAACACGATTTCTATCCCCAGATTTATGTATGGGATGGACTAAAGCTTTCTTTAGCTGGTCTGGAAATACTACTGTACTAATACATAAATTAAAAATGTATGTCAAAGGTGGGACTAATGTAGATTTGTGCTGTTTAATTACATTTGAAGGTATGCCATCAACCCCAACCGCACAATCGGGTCGAAGGCTGGCAATCATTCGTTCCACCTCAGCCTCATCCGTTTCTAGGAGTACCAGGGATTGTAGTGTACTGTTTCCAGGACCAACGTCACGATTGCTACCACAAGCCTCAGAAAATGAGAACCTCTCCGCCATCTCGCGACCAACGTTAACAAAGTAGTGGTTTGCTTTATTTACGGAAGCATACGGACAGTCAGATGTTAAAAGCAAGTCATTAGATGTGGAAATCTCTTTGGTTGAGTGTGTGACTTCTCTAATGGCGCTCCAAAGCTTTTTAGGGTTTGCGTTAGCTTTTCTAAGTTTATCAGTTTCATATTGCCTCTTAAGATTTTTTAGTATATTGTTACAATAATTGCGATATCTTTTAAAAGTTAACCTTAGAATTTCATTGAATGGAGACTTTTTTAGTTTTACATACATGTGATCTCTATTTCTCATGCAACGTAATAAACCCGGCGTAATCCATGGTTTAAATATTCTCGCGCGATGAGGTATTACTAGAATGTATATTAAAAGAATCGGCAAATTCACTAATCAGCAAAATCAAACGATTCTTCTCTTCACGTACCAACGGTGTATTTATTACGTTAGATTTTAAATCACGTATGTAATGTACCTGAGCTGCACTATCTCCTCTTCTCTATATCTACTCTTGTCAATCGTTGTCCGTCAGTTGTACGTACGTAAGTAACCCCCTTACGATTTAGTACATCTGTACCTAGCAATAAAGACGCACCAATACAACTGGAAGGCACAACAAATAACTCCACCTCTATAGATATCTCAGGAAACTCAACCACTGTCGTTACATAGCAGGTAGATTCTTTTTCCTGACTACCTATGCCACGCATTAACCGATACGACGGAAGAACTTTATTGCAACTTAGATTTTTGAGAACTGTATCAGAAATCAAAGAGATATCAGAACCACTATCGATTAAAACGTCTACAGGAACCTTATTAATTACTGCTGTCATTGTATTACTGTATCAGACGTCGTTTGATAAAAAAATACATTACTATTATTCTGACCTTTGGATTCGACGCATTGTTTGGCAAAACACTTGTCAACTGTATGCCTTATTCTGCTACAGTAGGTTACACGATATGGGAGTTTTATTTAGCACTACTAAGCCGGCAGTCGGTTTATAAGATTCCGTTTTCTGCCTCTTGGAACAATGAAATTTCGTATGACCAACACCGCCGCAATTAAAATACTTTGTATTTGGCTTAACCTCTCATGTGTCGTGTGAATACCAGGTGTACATAACCGCCAAGGCCTTCCTTTCACTTTTTTAATCAGACGTTCGATGGGTTAGAGGCCTTATGTTTATTAGGGTCGGATAAATTCAACGGTTGAACAAAATTGCAGATACTTCGAGAATCTGTCTTAGGCTTCGTATAAACGGATAAAAATTCTACCTATTCATTGTGTTGTAATTTAGTTAGAGGCAGTGGCTTTGATTTGGGGATCTGTGTTACCTCGATTTACAATAGCCGTTTTTAGATCGTCTGATAGCCCTTTCACAATATTTAAACGCAACAACGACTTGCGTGCATATTCGGCATATGAAGGAAAGTTATTAGAGTCCGTTTAAATAACATCAAATAAAATATTTGCGATATCGACGCTTCGAGGGCAAAGTGACCGGAATTCAACTTTAAAATTGGTCCATGAACGATCATTGGACACCCAATCGTCCAGCCACGTAAGTGCATCGTCTTTAAGACAACGCCCTATATGCGACAAACATTGACGGTCATCCCAGCGATTAATCTCACGACCTTTATCAACCTCTGCACACCAAACGTCGAAATAGTGTATCTTTCGGTCCAAATTCGAGATGTAATAATGACTAGGTTTGGTAATGAACGATGTTAACGCGGTTACAATCTTATTTGTAGTTTCGCAAACAGACTCAACCGGTGCGGTAACTGTATTTGTAACAATAGGCAACGGCGAAGTGTGGCATTCACGCCCTGGACGCGATGACTCAGATCCAGAGGCAGATAATCTGTCCTCGATTGCATTTAATCTAACAAGAATCGTGTCCAGTGCGTTATTACGAGGACTATCACGTCCAGCACATGAATTATCGCGACATCGCTTACGAGAGATACGATGGGAATGAACATGTTCCTTACGTGACCTACTACGGTGTCTACGTGAACTATCAGATCTCTCATGAGATCGCGAAGAGCGTCCCAACATTATAAAATTAAAGAGTACTTACGGTTTATAATAACTCACCACAACACTGAATTTAAAACTCAAAATGATAAGGAGCAAACAAAATATTAAAATTGCTTTAAATGGTTAACAGAGACAACAACCAGCAAGTCTTCGTGGTATATCTATCCCACTTCTGATATTACAAACCAAACAAGAAGATTTAGAAAACAAGAAAATTAGTTTACCAAGGGTAGACTTTAATTTTATAAGTAAACTGATCACAATATAACGCTTATAAAATTCGTCCGAATGCCGCCAACAAAGTGAGCGCGCTCCGCTAGCTGTGCTGGAGGCGACCGCTGCCCTCTCTACTGCTCACGTCACGTGACGTCACGATGGCGCGATACTTGACGCCGCGCCTTGGTCGGATAGTTCTAATAATTGTGTATAGGTAGTATAGTATAGTGTAAAGACTTTAAAATTTAATACAGATAGTATAAAGACCTACTTTCCACAATGAACATCACAACAATCACTCTCATGACCAAAGAAGCAGCCCGTGCACACACACACGTATGGCCAATGTCTGTTAAAAACATAACTCGTAATACCAGATCAATATTTAGCACAGTCTACGCATAGCTTCCGTGGCTGTAGACTGCGCCGAGCATAAGAAGTGGTTGGACTGAATGACAGAGCTCGATATTAAAATCGGCGCGCGGCCACCATAGTAAAATTGTATAGAGAATTTGAAGTGCTTTTTTGATAAATATGTATCTTTATTGTCAACCAATATTTGATTGAATTGAAATTAAAATAATTGACAAATTGTAATATAACAAATTATGTTCCGTTAAAGCTGTAAAATAGGATAGATATTTACTGTAATAATCTAAAAATCACGTAACACGAGCTTACGTTTTTGCATTTTTCGCCAAATTTACGTAATTTTGTAGGCGAAAATATATTTTAAGTTTATTACGCGGAGTAATTGTAAACACATTCATTGTTATGGTAAATGTATATTTTATATTTGTATTAAACAAAAAGTGCTGATTTTATCAACTTAACTATGACCGCCACGATAGGCTGAAATAGGACTCTAGTGGACTTGGGGATTCATAAAAATCATCATGCGATTCTTCATAAAATGAATACGTATTTGGGTTCTACCCTTAAATACAAGAAATGTTCATAAATTTGTATTTTTTATCATACTTAGGGTAAAACCGGGATAGATGCCGCAGCGGGATAGATGCCTCATATTCTAAAAACCTAACTTCCCGAACTCGCGACTAAAAATTAACTGCATAAGTAGGAGCCGCAGTCACCCCGTACCTCAGTTACCCGCGGGCAGTCGTGCGGCGAGGGCGCATTTCGCTCGTGTGTGTAATTATTTTCGCGGCGAAATTCACGAACACGTCAAAGATTTAAGAGTTAGTATTTTGAATTGTATAACTTTATAATTAGTAATTAATTCCGTTATATTTTTTATTACGTCAGTATACTGGTTCATTGAGTTTGCATCTAGGTGTAAATAAACGCTTTTTTGTTTATAATTAAAAAAAAAAATACTTGGGCATCCCTATTACAAAGGATAGTTGCCCTTTTTATTTTTTTTTTTTTTTTTTTTTTACTGCCGGTTTTGGGGCGGGCGATGGGGATATGTCGGGATCCAGCCCCTAAGATGGATTTGGGCTGAACCGACTAAAACCACCGCGGTGTTCCTCACACCTTTATGGCGAGGCCACGCGGATCGCTCTCGCATTCGAATCGTGACCCCGCCAAAGGTTCGACCCACCGATGGACGTGGCGGGTCCCACACAACCATCAAAAACACAGACAAAGCGGGGGACCTAGTCCCCCTTGCGACATCGAGAGGCGTGCGCGGAACACGAACGCCGCCTGCTCGGACCTGCGCTGATCGGGCGGTGGACAGCCCCAATAGGTCCACCACCCGCAGGCTTCTACTCAAGGTGGCTGGAGGTCGTCTCGCGCCCTCCTGCGCCCGGTTCTGCGGTTAGGGAGAGGGATTGACCGTTCCCTCTCCCTCTCCGCCGCCTCCTTCACTAACATCACCTCCTCACAGAAGGAAGCGACGGCATCCCAAGACCTCTCGCTCGAAACCATGGACAGAACCATAGCCTCGAGCGAGAGGACGACTCTACCGACTGCCGCGTGCATGACATGGCGTTGCGTGGCCCAAGCAGGGCAATCTACCAATGTGTGCAACGCCGTGTCTACGACAGCGACGTGGCAGTCACCGCAGTGATAGCAACCTGTTTGCCTATTCGACACAGGTACCGACCGAAACAACCGTGGTCGGTCAGCACCTGCGTCAGACGAAACGTGAGGGCGCCATGACGCCTCTCCAGCCACTCTCTAAGAACGGGTCTTACCGCCACGATTGTGGCGTGCCCGAAAGGATAGTTGCCCTGATTTTTCGAGGTATAGGTGCCCTTAGGGGCATCTATCCCTCCATACACTTTTATAATATTTTAAGAGTCTGTTATATTTTTTATATATTTACGTATATTTATATTTGAACTTTTTACTCACTCCAGCAAAACTATGCCACGAAAATATAAAAGAAAGGAAGGAGTGATAGCTCGAGTATGTTCCTGGACTACAGAAAGCCTTCAGTTAGCTTTCAATGAAATGGACAGAAAAACCATGGGGATAAACAAAATATCCCAACAATTTGGAATTCCATCGAGGACATTGCGAAGATGATATGCTGCTAAAAATACAACAAAGTTGACACTGGGTAACTTTTATTTAAATAATTTATTTAACTTATTGCTATTTCTAGTTTCCAATAGATGTATTAACGTCAGTATTTTCTTTTTAGGAAAACATCCTATTTTGGATTTTGATAACGAGAAGAGGCTAGTAGCACATTCTCAAGCTTGGTGATGCAGGATTTCCCCCAAATAGACAAGCCATACGCATGTTAGCTTATCAATTTGCTAAGAAACTACAGCTAAAACATAATTTCGACCACGAAAACGAAATGGCTGGAGGTGCATGGTTCAAAAGTTGTATTGAACGAAATCCGAAACTGTCTATCAGACAAGCTGAAGGTTTATCCGTGGCTAGAGCTAAAGGTCTTAGTAGAGAAGAAGTAAATAAGTTCTATGATCTTTTGATCAAAGTTCTAACCTTAAATAATAAACCCGGCAAAGTCGTAGCAAAAAAAGGTGCAAAAGTCGTCAATTCAGTCACATCTGCCGAGAAAGGTGAGACCATGACGATCGTTGGCTGTTGCAATGCAATTGGTAATTTTCTTCCACCAACTCTTATAATAAAAGGTGTGTATACGTGATATGTATATACATAATTTTATTGTGTTTACCTATTCACACAACTTCAGCCTTACAGCCCTTAGACAGATCAGTATTTGGGCCTTTTAAAACCTATTTCAACCATGAAACGAATCAATTTATGCGTTTGAATCCAAATAAAAAGATCAGCCGTTACAATGCTGGAATGCTTATACATAATGCTTGGATTCGTGCTGCCACCCCTGCAAACGCTCTTGGCGGCTTTAGAGGTAGTGGAATTTACCCAGTTGACCCAAATGCTTTGCCAGATACTACATTTCTAATATCAGATACTGCACTGGGCAGTGAAAATCCTGGCATTTCTAGTGCACCTGATCAAGTTGTAGGACGACCGTCAACAACCCAGCCTCAGACACCTTATTCATTAAATTGCCAACCAGAACTCTCCAATGTCTCGGAAAATATAGAATCTCGTGAGCCTATTGCGGTCAAACAAAGAAAAGAAACAATTCTACCTCAGATTTCTTCTTCTGTAATTTGCCGACTAGAGCTGAACAATCAAAAAGAAAATATTTCTCAACATGAGCAAAATAAGACACCACCAAATCCAATACGTACTCCAATTGACACAGAATCTCCTAGTCTCTTGTTCGATTACGAGATTTTAGAGGATATTAGTATTGTTGACATTGGTGATTCTACAATTGCCGAGATTTTAGAAAGCAATATAGAACAAGAAACACCTTCGAAACTTCTAATAGAAGCATCGCCTATTCCAAAAATCCCTTTGACCATGACTAAGAGGGCGAAACAATCAGCAGACATTTTGAATTCAAAAGAAAATATAAAACACAAGGAGGATGTGGCTGAAAGAAAAGAAAAACAAATAAAAACTAAGTTACACAAGAAAAACAAGACAACAAGAAGTTCTTTGGTAGTTCCAACCAAAGAACTTAAGAAAACAAAGAAAGGAACCAAAAAACAAAATAAAGCAAATTATTTTAGAGAAAATGACGATGACAACCTAGCTTATTTGTGTGATAAAGAAAATGATGATTATTTAAAACTATACCAAAATCGAGTATCACTAAAAAGACAAATTATTTACAGTTCAAGCAGCGAAGCTGAAGACAATCCACCTAACTATAAAATTAAAGGAAAGAAAACTAAAGGTTTGCCCGTAAAGAAAACTAAGAGAGATGGACAGGATAACCCCAAAGATAACTGCATTGAATGTTCTGAAAACTATAATAATACGAAGTCGCAATCTAACTGGATTCAATGTGTAATGTGTCAGAACTGGCTACATGAAAGCTGTACACTTTTCAGAAATTATTGCTCAAAATGTGGCAAATTAAAAGCACTCTCTGGCTAAACTTCAATTAACTTGGTTAAAGTAATGAAGATATCTTTATTGTGTTATTTTAATATAAAAAAGTATGTGCAATGTGCATGTTGACATTTAACATGAATATTTTATAACAACAATTAAGAATTTATATATTTGTTGAAAAATGCTTGTAAAATTTTATTTAACAAAATAATATGATTATGCATGTTGAAACGTGAGAATTTATATTTTAGCTAAACAAACGCTTTAAAATTTATTCATAGTTTTTTATTGTGATATTAGAATTATCTTCTAATTATAACAATTAAAAGATTTAAAAGAAAAATGCTTTTCATTATTATGACCCATGTTTCTTAGATACAATTGCTGTTTTAGGAGTAGAAGTACCTAACATTTGGTTTGTGTATTTCGTTTACGCGGTATAAAGGGCATCTATCCTACACTGCAGGCATCTATCCTTCTTAGTATTTTCATGGTGGGGCAACTATCCATACAGGTAGGCATTTATCCTCAAAAAAAATGTTTTAAGAAAAGCTAATTTCTGCAAAATCTGTATTTGATAGGTTCAAGAAAATAATAATATTTCAACATAAAGGATTGAGTTAGCTACATCAATAAAAATTATTCAGATAAAATTAATATTTTTAAATTTATGTGGCTATTTCAAAAAGTGGGGCATCTATCCCGGTTTTACCCTAATAGTTTCGAAGATATAAATATTTATTGATTTTTTTTGTAAGAAAATAACTACATTTCTTTGAATAACTCCTGATTCTCAAGATATCACAAAAAATGGTTTCCAGATTAGAATTGTGTGATTTTTTTTGCTAAATTATCAGCTATTATGTTGTGCTTCGATTTTCTTCGATTTTAGAGAAATTTCATTTTTCCATTCTCTTTTCCACACCACCCTAGAGGTAGAGAACAAAGCTCGTTTTTTTATAAGTGGTATCCTCCGGAGGCCTAATCCACTCACACACTCTAACTTATACATATTTACATACATAAATACAATGGTGCCCATCACGTCCAATTTTTGTGATACTATTGAGATATTATTGAGGAAGATACATACCATTTAACACAGGGGACGATTTTCAGATCGATTTATTATATACTCGAGTCGAGTTCGACTAATTATATAATCGAGAACTGGATATCTGCTTAGTGCCTAGTGAGTTTGTTTTACGTTTTACGTTAACGTGATCGACACGTTTATGACGTCCGGTGCTTCAATTGGCACGCTGCAAGTTTTTAACCAATCAGAGAGCTAAACGCGGTAAACGTTTCGATAGCTTTAACGTAAAAACAACTCGAACAAGTATACTCCCAGGAGTGTTTTATATTTTATATAATTAATCATAATGCCAAATTTTCTCTTTCTAACTTTTATAGCTTCAGGAATAACTCTTATAAAAGGCTACAACATATTCATACATTTTATGGCTCTGCATCGTAACCCACTTTATTGGGGGCCCGACGCTGAAGAGTTTAGACCTGAGCGATTCATTGAAGCGCCACTCAAGCATCCAGTCGCCTACATGCCGTTTGGTTGTGGTCCTCGTGCATGTATCGGTGAGTATCTTTAATCCGTTGCGTTTTTTTTTAACAAAACTACGTGCAAAACTATCATGCTTAGTGGTATTGTTTTTGTTATATATATATATATACCTATATATATAATAATTCAGATATCACATAAAATTTTATAACGATCAGCCCATTATAATCTACTGTTGAGCATAAATTTGACCCAACTTATTAATACACACTATTTAGTTATTCCAGTGGCAATAGATTACGTTTTTGCAAAATTTTAATCAAGGGACCCAGATTCTAATTTAACGATAAGGCAGAGGTGCATCTATTAATTCTTGTGTTTAAATTTAATATAAATTGGCCTGCAATCTTACATTAAATCAAAAATACTTGGCAATATTATCGATTAACAAGCGAAAAAAGAAACGAGAGAACAAAAGAAAAATAATAGATAAAATGTAGGGATAATAACAAATAAATTTGAAAACGAAATTAAAGATGCGATGGATTCCAAAAACATGGTTCCTACTATTTATTCAAGAGTGTTATGTTTCAGAAAGTACTTATTTATATGTGATTGCAGTTTCACATATAAATAAGTTATTCCTAAAAAAGTAATTGCCTTGGTTATTTTCAAAAATTATTTATTCTATTTAATTTTTGTTTGTTTCAGCTTATCAATATGCCTACATGTCAATGAAAACAACAATTGCAAATATTCTTCGCCACTTTCGATTATCGCCGGCACCTGATCCTGTAACCGGACAACTCCCCCAAAAAGATGAACCTTTGAAATTGAAATTTGAGTTAATGTTGAGACACGCTGATAATTACATGATTGGTTTACATAAAAGATTTTAAAATGCTATTGTAGTAAAGCTCAGTTTTGATAGCTTTTCACAAACATCTTGTATAATTTATTAGTGTTAACTCCCTACCTCCCTCTCATTATATAAGGATAGCACTTCGCTCGCGTACGCACTTAAATCTTACATTTTATTAATAATCAATATATCAATACCATTCAATCGCCAGTTATTATTTGTTTGAAAAGACTAATATAATGTTTTTGTAATATTGTGTACTACATTACTACTTAACTATTAATAAAATGCTATTATCCACTTAGATAATTGTAATATTTCTGAGGAATGCACTTCTTGCCGGAATATGAGGGTTGGAAATAATACACCACTTCGCCATACAACGTATATTGGCCGACTGCCCGTTACCATATTAAGGCTAGATACTTATAGCTACGTGCCGCGCGTTGTAGTTGTAACCTACCCGCTATTTACAATATATTACACCTCCACCACGATACAACAAGTGAAAACATTAATTTAAAGTAACACACTTATGAGTAAAACTTACTATCTACAACTTATTGCTAGCTTAACCTAACATTATACATATACAATTAAACTTGAAGCCTGACGACTGGTTTCCGTGTTCGCTTTGAATATCGATTCACTGGGGGCCCAGTTGGAGATGGCAAGGAAGGTGACTTGTTTACCTTAGGACTATTGTTTGGCAAAACATCAGATACATCTTTGGTGTCATCTACAGTCTTTCCTACGCTACCCCTATCCTCACCAGAATTGTCTTTCCCACTAACCGCGTCACTTGAGGGCCCCATAACCTTCTCCCCATCTGGTAACGAGTCACTCTCGCCTTCGGGAACAGGTACGGTAACATCAGACAAGCACGATCTACGACGAATTTGATCAACGTGCCTTTGAAGTAATTGTCCATCATCCCCTGCCACGGAATACCTCCGTGAACTGTCAACAGTGTCCACGATACCCTTTACCCATTTATCCCGGCTTCCGTAACCGCGCGCCCATACCGTGTCGCCTTCTCGAAAGTTCCGTGATACCCCGCCTGCGTATTCCACTTGGCGCCTTTGAGTATTCCGAACCTTGTCCTCAACAGTTCGCTCGGAGCGCAACAGATCTAACCTCGAACGCAAAGACCTCTTTTGCAACAGCATAGCCGGTGCTTCACCGGTCGTACTATGGACAGTGTTTCGATAAGCTAGAAGGAAAGTTTGTAAAGCTGCATCTATATCTACATTGTCCCTATACGCTTTTTTAATTGCACGCTTACATAACTTAACAGCGTTCTCGGCTGCACCGTTTGAGGCTGGGTGATATATCGGTGAGAAAGTTTGTTTTATACCATTGTTGGATAAGAAATTTTTGAATTCTAAACTAGTGAATGGCGGGCCTTGATCTGAAACTAATTCTTCTGGTAAGCCAAACCTTGCGAAAGTGGATCTTAATATTTTAATTACACTTGACGCAGTAGTGCGAGGCATTTCAAAAAGTTCTATCCACTTTGATGTCGAGTCTATCAAGGTTAAGAAAGTTAACCCCTTGTATGGGCCTAAGAAGTCAATATGTAGCCTACTCCAAGGACGGGCGAGGTACGGCCACGGTTGTATTCGAGCCCGTGGCGCGGCGTCAGCCTCCGCCGCACAAGTCTCACACTGCTTACACATCATTTCTACATCATTATCTACCTTAGGCCACCATATGTAACTTCGAGCTAAAGATTTAGTTTTTACTATACCCATATGACTGATGTGTAATTGTTTTAAAACGTTATCCTGTAATAATACCGGTATCACCATACGATAACCCCACATTATACATCCATATTCGGTATACAACTCATTGCGTCGAACAAAATAAGGTTTTATATGATCGTCGGGGCAAGACAAAGGCCATCCCGATTGAATGTACCCCAAAACCCTACTTAGCACTGCGTCACCGGCAGTCGCCTTTTTAATTTCTTTACTTGTTATCGGTAAGAAATTTTCTACAAAATTAACGTATGTATTCTCATCGCTATTTTTAATTTCTTTATTCTTGCTTTGAGGAAGCCTAGATAATGCATCTGCACAGTTTTTCTTAGATGATACATATTCTATCTCGTAACTGTACCCAGATAATAAGACTGCCCAACGTTGCAATCTTGATGCGGCCATTACCGGTATGCCTACTTTATTACCTAAAATATATGTTAATGGCTTATGATCCGTTCTGAGTATAAAATTGCGACCATACAGGTATTGATGAAATTTGCGGACGCCGTAAACAATAGCAAGTGCTTCCCGATCTATTTGTGAGTAAGCGCGTTCAGCGGCAGTCAACGCACGAGAAGCATATGCCACCGGCCGCTCGCCGCTCGCAGTCGTATGCGATATAACCGCGCCAATACCTACACTACTCGCATCTGTTGTCAATATTAACGGCAACTCAGGCGAGTAGTGCATCAATATCTTACTACTTGCTAACAACGTTTTAACCTCGCGAAATGCCTGTTGACACGCTTTACCCCACCGGTACTTAGCCCCTGCCTTGAGCAAGTTATATAAGGGTGCTAAAATCGTGCTTATATTTTCTACAAACTTCCCATAATACATAACCATACCGATAAATGCCCTTAACTCGGAAATGTTAGTCGGTGCCGGCGTTTCGACAATAGCTTTGACTTTGTCAGGACATGTGTGAACTCCATCCTTACTTATCGTGTGACCTAAATAGTTTATCGACTTCTCGAAAAATACACACTTTTCCTTCTTTACTCTCAAACCGTATTTACGTAAACGATCAAATACCTTACATAAATTAGTTAAGTGATCCCGATTGGTGCAACCTGTAATAATAATATCATCAAGGAACACGCCTACATGGGGCATATCTGCAAATAACTGCTCTAAATGTCTTTGAAATATACCCGGACTTGAAGAGAGTCCATAAACTAGTCTATTATACATAAATAAACCCTTATGTGTATTAATTACGGTATATTTCTTTGTGTCGTCTAATTCGAACTGCGCGTAAGCTTGTGACAGATCTATCTTGCTAAAACGTTCGCCCCCTTTCAAACGTAATAATAATTCCTCGACTCTCGGCAACGGATAACGGTCAATTTCTACAACTCTGTTCAACGTTAACTTATAATCAGCACAAATTCTGATGTTACCGTCCTTTTTCACGACCGGCACGATCGGAGTCGCCCAGTCAGAACGCTCAACAGGTGAGAGTATGCCATCGCGCACTAGCTGTTCAAGCGCGCTCTCGACGGGCTCGCGCAACGCGTAAGCCAGCGGCCGCGCGCGCATGAACACCGGCCGCGCCCCCTCGCGGACGTGAATGCTTACTGTGCCACCAGTGAATCGACCCAAGCCATCCGCGAACACTTCACAGTATCTGGAACTGAATGCAATTACATCAAACGCATTCCTTTTAAACATAGATAAATTATTACAATCGTAAGCAACTGGGGGTAACTGTATTTTTAGTTCTGCCATCCACTGTCGGCCTAACAGAATGGTTTTACCATTTTCTACAACAAACAATTCTAGTAATTTAGTTTTATTTCTATATTTTACTAATGTTAACAGCTTTCCTAACGGTTTAACTAATTCGCCCGTATAATACTTAAACATTAAATCACATGGTGTAAGAGTCAAATTTTTAAACAGCCTATTATAACATGCCGAACTTATACATGACACAGCACTTCCTGTATCACACTCCATTTTGAGATCTTGACCATTCACATTCAAAGTAATATAGATAGGTGTACATTGTGTTGGCGATAATAAGCGTATGTCTATTACCTCGTCACTGGCCACGCTATTGACGTCGTCAACGTCGGTATGTCGAAGGTCAACATGGTGCGATCCCGTTAACCTTGGGCAAACCCGTCGCAGATGACCCTGCTGATTGCACACTCTGCAGACATAACGCCCGTACTTGCAAGTGGCTGCGTCGTGCTGCGCTCCACACACGCGGCACTGCAGTCGCGGCCACACGCGCGCCGCCGGAGTCGGCGCGGCAGCTGGCCGATATGCCTCGCGCCTGCCGTGCCCGCCCTGACCTCTGCCTCGCTCGCCCACCGCAGACCTTGCGTTGCGCCTCGGGTTCGGAGTCAGCACCTGACAATCGACATCGGTCACACTGGTGCTGGTCGCCGGCTGCCTGCTACGTTCCACCACAGCTGCTGCGTCTTTCTCGGCCGCCTCCAAACTGACCGCCAGTCTGTACGCCTTGGCAAAATCTAACTGACTTTCCGCGAACAATCGCTGTCGTATTATTTCACTGATTATCCCGCATACCAACTGGTCTCTAAGGCTCTCTTCCAACCACGTTCCGAAACCACACGTCTTGGACATCTTTTTTAAAACCGCAGTATAATCTGATATACTCTCGCATTCCTTTTGTTTTCGGTGCCTAAACTTATATCGCTCAGCTAATTCACTCGGCTTCGGTTGTAAGTGCTTCGCCATAATGTCCGTTATTTGTTCAAACGTCTTAGATTTTGGTTTATCGGGGGTACACAAGTTAACCAAAAGTTCGTAACTCTCCGATCCCATGACGGTGATTAGTGTAGGTACTTGCAGATCTGTCCCAATTTTATTGACTAAAAAATACTGTTCTAATCGTTCCACATATAACCGCCAGTCGTCACAGTTAACTTTGAACTCGGCAATTTTTCCGATCGACATTTTGCTCGATAATAATCTTCGTATTTTTTAAACGTACTAATACTGCGGCCGTATTTCACGCGTAATTTCTTGTTCCTCGTCGCCACTGTAATATTTCTGAGGAATGCACTTCTTGCCGGAATATGAGGGTTGGAAATAATACACCACTTCGCCATACAACGTATATTGGCCGACTGCCCGTTACCATATTAAGGCTAGATACTTATAGCTACGTGCCGCGCGTTGTAGTTGTAACCTACCCGCTATTTACAATATATTACAATAATAAACAACTTATTTCAACATGTCTGATTTTAAGGCCATCGCTTCTTATTTGATAGCAATGTGAATTATTAACTAGAGCGTCTTCACTAATTGTAATTTTGATACGGATACCATCATCATGTCTGTAGATTTATTGTCAAGCGACTAATGTTGCTGGTTGTTCCGATGCAAATCTCGAGCTTAGTGCTGCTGCTTATTATAAAATGTTAAAAGTTCCAATACATAAATAAATATTATAAAAAAATATTTTGTCATTTTGCTCTCCTACCTTCGTGTGACAAATTTCTCTTAACAGAAAAGCATTTTAAAATGATATATTTTATGCTCATTAACCTGCAAGATTAAAAAGCGCCTGTGAAAAATGTAAAATCAAAATAACTTTATTCATTTAGGACACAAAGTAACATTTATGAACATCAAGGTTACACTAACTAAATTAGGTAGGTATAATATGAATTTACATTTACCAGTTGCCACGTTCAGCAAAGTAAGGGTGTAGAACCAATGAGAAGAACGGACAAGAAACTAACTGCCAACCTTTTTATTTTCTTTTCCTTTTCGCCAATTTTACAATGCTTCATCAAATATATAGTAATCTATACAAATATTTAAAAGAGGCAAGATTAATTGATTTATGTTTTTATGTAAGGATTTTACTCAAAAATTACTAAAACGATTTTAAAAATTCTTCTGCCATTAGAAAGCTATATTATCATCCAGTAACATTGTCTATATTTTATGTTTAGTAATAAACATTTTCATAGCTAACGTCCTAAATGAATTATTCAGTGTATTATTGAAGGATAGTTTCCATATTTTTATTTCGATATTTATATATAAATATATATTAATAACAAATGTAAGGTGCATGACATTTTAATAAATTTTATTTAATCTTCATGTAATTCGTGTACTGCGTATTACAATTATTCAAACGACAGATACAAAAACACAAAAAACTCGTGTGGTGTTCAAAATCTCAACAGGGCGCACTCTGTCAGGGGCGAGCTTATCGCTACGTAATTTATCTTAAGAAAGAATGGGAATGTTATAACTATTTATGTTTACGTAATATCATTATACTTTTATTTTAATGTCGGTTTTCTGCAATATATGAACACATCATCCTGTGCTGTTGAATCTAAGCATCAGTATAAAATTATAATACCTGGACACAAAAATACATGGTGCTACTTTTTAGTCTCACAAAACATATTTTAAGAGACCAAAAATTACATCTTGTTTTTATTACATACTAGCTTTTGCCAGGGATTTCATATGCGTGGATTTTGGAAATAGGTACCAATCCTATCGCAGGTGTGTTAAGATAAAATATGCGCCAGATTTGTGTCCTACTCTGCCGCAGAGTTACCATAATAAATACCGATCAATTATATCTTAAAATGATGTACGTCAAACGTACATAATGTATGTCTAGTGATATCGCTTGTACGTACGCTAGGTAGCAAAATAATGTGCATTGATTATGGCTCTGCTGCGGAGCTTACTCCCTAGCAGAGCCACTTAGACACTGACATAAAACACAAACGCTCGTTGAAGTCTCCTGTGTGTGAACATGTACAACAGGGGACCAACCACTACCTGAGATTTGACAAACCACAGATTCTCGCTAAAGAACACCGATTCTTACCAAGGATGCTTCGCGAGGCTATTGAAATCAAAAAACATCCAAATTTCAATAGAGAAGATGGTTGGAATGTACCACCAGCTTGGGATCCAGTACTTCAAATAGTCAAACCCAAGAAGAAACAAACCACAGCTAGACTTCATGATACTTTGAGCTCATTCTGCGTAAATAGAAACACCAATAACTAAATTATGTTCGGGTACTTTGAAATAACTACACTGGATCATTGAGACAACTACCATCTTAGTCTCCCCGTGACCATGGCTGCTGAAAAGCAACCGAAACGTCGGGGAAAGTGTAAACTTAAAAACAAATAGATTTGATAGTTTTAATAATTTAATTAGCTTAAAATTAGTAAAGTTTAATATTATAGTAAGTATAGTAGTGTAACAGTTTCTAAATTATGTAAAAGAGTGTTAAATAAACAACGCGATAAAATCCGTATATAGTAGTTTAATTTCAATGAATAACATTCGCGTAAACAGAAGACAAAATTACCTAACTATAAAGCAAAAAGTATACACAGTACATACAAACAACTGCGTCATCATATAATTAGGTACCTAAGTTTAATAACATAATATTAATATTTGTAGCAAATAACATCGGTCACAGTCCATACATCCATTTTATTTTCAGGTCACACCTGAAAATAAAATGAAAATAAAATATCGCGCACATATGTAACTTACGGTTCCTCTACTTACAACCATCTCACATAAAATGAAAATATATTTTTATTAGGCGGAAAAATTTAGAACTATAGGATTTATTATTTCCTATTTTCGATTTTATGTCGTTACGATTTGACATGTGTTAGTTTAAGCTAGGTACTACTAGGTACATAAAAGTCATTAAAACGACAAAAATGAGAGTGATACTCAGCTTTTGTAGTTTTTAATTCAATTTCGTTGTGTGCCTAGACAACTACAATGCAATATATAAACACTCATGTGAAAACTATTTCGCGTCATAATACGTTTATAATTATTACATGGCACTAATTATATATTATTCAGATAATACTAACAAATAATCACTTTCAACACAGATGACAATCACTTACCACTTTTACTTGCCGGCCACTATTTAGGAAATTAAAATTATTAACTCTGGCTTCAATTTATATCTATGAAATTGGCATCTTTGTGAAAAAGCACCCTTACTTATTTGAAAAGGCTAGTAACAATAAAAAAAAATCCATAAGAGACCCCACAAAATTAAAGGTCTTCATGACGTCAACTGCATTACATAAAAAGAATAGCAGCTGTATGAGTATCCAAATCTATAATAAAATACCGAAAACCATCCGAGAATTGCCTCTTACTAGTTTTATGTACAATTTAAAGAAATGGCTCATAGAAAAATGTTTTTACACGGTTTCGGAATTTATATCTTACAAAAATGTTAAATAGATTTTATATATTATGTGTTAGTTAGAGTTTTAAGCTAGATATTTAAATGCATAAATAAGATTATATAAAAATAAGTATGTAAATTAGTTAGTATTTCTATATTGTATAAATTTATAGTGTGTAAATTTTTATTTTAAGATTATTTTATTGTATTTTTGCATGCCGTATATACGGTGGAACATGTTGTTCTAGAATATAACCCTACCATCTATGTAACCATGTTTCTAGCAAATAAAGATTCTTATTCTTATTCTTATTCTTATAAAATATTCTATTAATAACAAAATCTTGGTACATAAACAACAATCAAAGTGAAAGCTGTCATGTATACTAATGGTTCCAATGCAAGACGTTTCGTTCTATAATAATATAATAATATTCTACCACATACACACAACACCATCTAGCCCAAACTAAGCAGAGCTTGTATTATGGATACTAGACAATGGATAAACATACATATATACTTTTTTTTTGTAAATACATACATATTATACATAGAAACACCCAGACCAAGATAAACAGCCATGTTCATGCACACTAATGTTTGACTTGTGCGGGAATCGAATCTGCGACCTCAGGCGTGGCAATCGGTTACATTTACCACTACGCCACGTGTGTTTAACCCTTTTCAATGACTTTCTGAACTGAGAAATTCAGATTATTTTAACTTCGTATTGAAAAATAGATTATTACGTTATAAAACAAGCATAAAAAAGAAATTATTATAAAACATTCGATATTTAGAAAAATGTGAACTCATTTTTACTAGCGTTTAAATTGTAATGTTAAACACAATGACATGCCATAGATTAAAACGGAAAGTATTAGTTGCATTCAAAATATACGTAAAACCTAAGATTTTTATTTTAACGCTACCTTATTTTGTAGGCCTTAATAAAAATTAAAAACCGTAATTAAACGTTAACTTAAAGTACTATTTTTTTACGCATCACTTATTAGTGGTCGTTACAACATGGTCAAGGTCAAATTTGGCCATTGTTCTTTCTGTTTCCACGTAATGAAGTTCACATAAATACCTATTTCTTTATCATAACAAAACATTTTTGTTAGTTACGCCATATATTTTTAGTAATTTATTTAACCAATTAATTATACAAAGATGGTCTTAAAATATATAAAACCTGTTAACAGTAAACCCGGCGAGAGTGTGGTGGAAAAATGTAACAAGAAGTATGTGGCAGGGTATGATATACCCGTTTACAAAATTGGTCGTAACATTTTATTTATAATAAAATACGTTATTTTAATGATGTTTTATTTTTATAATAAGACATAATTAAAATAACGTGGCTGGTTTATATTCCGCAACATAATGATTACTGATCCGATTTTTAATTGCAGATTATGAGGTGGTAATCCAGGCAATTCCAGCGAATTTAAAACTCAGTTGGATAGTTGACAACATCATCTTGGTTTGTAACGGAATCAATCGATTTGTATGTCATTAATTCGCCAGCTATTTTGTTTTGAATCTGAAAATTCATTACGTTGACATCAACGTTTTTTGCAGCCAATATAACTCTTTCGCTCAACCATACATGATCTTTGTAATTTTAAGTAATGTTTGGGAAAACCTTCACGATTAGTTCGGTATTAGTTTCAGTAAAGTGACAAAAAATGGTAGGAAATATGATGTATCCAGACGATGAGTCAACAGGTATTTTGCCATTACCAATATCAATTAAAATTAATGCTTCATTGTACGTACTCAAGAGATCGCCGGGAAGCGAGACAAACACTTCATTATTAGACAGCACCAAATCTAAAATTCTGCTATTGGTGTTCATGTGACAATTGTACTGCTGTACATTACAGATGTCTGTCTGTAGAGAAAACAAAATATCTCACATTTTCCCTTTCCAACGTAAATAGACCCTCTCCTGCTGACTTCTGTTTGACAGCCCACTCTTGCTGCAACCCGACACATGCCGTATGTAATTGCACTCACCTCAAAAGCACTAGCTTTATAAAATATTTAGGCATAGAGATTGACAACATTCTGTCGTTTCAGTGTCATATGGAAACTCTTGTAACCAGAATACGAAAATTAATGTTTGTTTTAAAAAACCTCCGGAACGTAGCTGATACTAAGATAATAAGACAAATATATTTTGCTCTCGGCCAATCACTCCTACAGTATTGTATAGGTGCATGGGGTCGCCCTACAAAAACAAGTCTTTTAAGACTAGAGCGTGCACAGAGAGCACTTTTGAAGGTAGGTTGGAAGCTGCCGTTTCTGTATCCTACTTCAAACTTATATAAAACCTGTGACGTTCTATCAGTTCGAAAACTTTTCGTACTTAACCTCGTACTCACTACTCACGCACAAACACCCTACGAGCCGTCTAAATTTGCTACCATAAGACGCAAACACACCGTCTGTATACCAGTCGCAACAAACACGACATTAGCTCAACGATGCTTACTTCCTCAGTAGTTTCATTTATAATAAAATAAATAAAATTTTAAATATTTATCCAATGCGTAAAGAAGAATGTAAAAAAACAGTTATAAAATGGTTACTGGGATTGGATTACTCTGAGATCGAAAATTTCATCCAAGTAATAAAACAGACAATGGGTATATTTTACTCTTGTACCATTCTATCTTACTTACACAAACCCAGATGCATATTTTTATAAAAACATTATACACACACTCACACACAAATACACATATAAACACACTCCCACACACGCAAAAACACACACATAAACACACACATTCAAATACAGATTTAATGTTAAATTTCTCATTTCTTATCAACTAAAATATAAAATCTGTTAATTTCTAAAATGTAAAACTAAACTAATGACCGGAGAGAGAGCCTGGAGATCTGTCATACAGGTTTTGAACCTAGTTCAGACTCCAGCTCTCACAAAGGTACCTATATTTAAAGCTGTAATGTTAAGTGTTACCACTGTTACTGTATTACCTTTATGAGAGAAATAAACGATATATTATTATATATAGATTGTCAATCAAGTTTGACTGTATCTCACCTTGTTAATTACTCGGGTTTAGCGCACGAGCATCGTCTGAAGGGTTCCAATTAATATTTGGTTGATTGAAATCACCCACAATAATAAACTTATTTGTCGGATGTGTAAGGACTATATCCATAAAACTACTCGAAAAATTATTTAATTGGACTGCTAATGAGTTAGCGAGATGTTGATTACATACATAAACAACACAGATGTGCATCTTATAAGAAACTCGAGGATTCTTGCGCTGCAATGTAAGAGTAATCCATAGATCCTCGGCCGGTGAGCACCAATCACTGCAAGCGTTAGCGACAAGTGCCCGTCGAGTCACAATCAAAACACCTCCTCCCATGATCTGACCGGTACTAGCATAGTTTCGATCACGTCTCCATACTAAGTACCTATCATTGAATAATTCTGAATCCGAAATACCGTCATTTAGCCACGTTTCTGTTAAGCAAATTATATCAAAATTACTCATACAAACGTTTCTATAGAATACTTCTGTCTTGGTTCGCAATCCCCGTACATTCTGATAGTAAATCCTAATAGGCGCCATCATAAATTATAAACAGGTGCGCTATCGTTTGAATAGAGAAATACAAGATACATACAATAAGCAACGATAAAAGAAACAAAAGAAAAACAGTTATAATTTATAACTGTTTTTATAAAATAAATGTTCAATACAGCAAATAACAAAATTGAAACTTTACTGTCGTGTAAATTAAACTTATAACTAAATGCGTAAGGTAAACTTTTAAAACAGAAAATTAAATTATTAACAGTTAAATCTTTTTAAATTAGTAAGCTAAATGCGCCATTATATTCACAAGCATAGCGTTCAAAATTACTGTGGCAAAAATATGCTAAGCATTCTATGTACAGAGATAAGCGAACAAAAGGCCGGTGAGTATGAAATGAGTATAAAAAACGGGTACCTGTGTTTCTCAATCTATGTAGGACGATGCCGATAATACTTAATGACATGCCAGTATGGTGAGTCGAAAAGTTTATGATAAAAACTTCTTCAAATCCTGGTCTGTTTTTATTTGATGCTTTGGAGAAGTATGGTTCTTTCGCAGAAATATTCTGCAACCTTTCACCCATACATGCTCGTATCCTTGTTCCTTGGCCCGAATTTTGGTCTTGTTCAATAGAATTTTATTGTCTAAAGTTAAGTGGTCGTTTATATAGATCTTGCTTTCGCCAGGTAACCCAAGTTCCGTGGCCTTCAGAGCTTTGTGCTTTTTTGCGGCGGCAATGAAATTACCTTTGACATAACCATTGTGAATTGAGCATATAATATTCTTGTGGTTTTTGTCACTGCGCACTGGTACCCTTGCTATGTAGTTTATTTGTTCGACAGGTATTTGACAACCAATTATGTCACCGATTTTAGCCACTGTATTGAATAGGTTTTCCGAGCTGGATAACGGTACTCCTTTTATTTCAAAGTTGTTCATGCGTGACCGTTGCTCATTTTCACGACACAAACTCTCAAATTTTTCGATACGTTCTCTTAGGCCCGATAGTTCCTTCTTGTTCTTCTTTATAGTTTACAATTCCTCCTCTATAGCTGAAACTTTGTTCGTTAAAGCTTCCATCGAGACATGTACAAAC
Organism: Catocala nupta; assembly: GCA_963675205.1. NCBI lineage: Eukaryota > Metazoa > Arthropoda > Insecta > Lepidoptera > Erebidae > Catocala > Catocala nupta. The sequence goes on along the minus strand of OY776085.1, from coordinate 25,651,298 downwards.
TCCACGGACGACTTCATCTCTGCAAATTCGGATCTAATGACCTTCAGCTTAGCAAGTTTTTGTTGAATAGCCTTGACGCTGTCTATAAGAGTCGGCAAGGAATCCATCTGCGCAGAAAGTCTCTTCAACTCCACAAGAATATTGTCCGACTCCGTTAGTGGTATCTTGATAGTGTTGGTTCGGGGACTAGCTGCTGCTAAGGCCTTGCAGCTACTACATTTCCACGTAGACTTCCGATCACCGAGCTTTCTCCATCCTGCCTCAGTGATTCCTGAGCAGGGGAAATCAAACTGGCTCTCACACAACGAACAAGTGACACCATCTCGAGCTTCATTTTCACAACGTTTGCAGATAAACATTTTGTGCGAAGTAAAAGTTTGAGAAACGCCAGTATGGTGATTAGTTGCGCGTGCGTCACGTTACCGAGGATTCCCGAGCGCAAAATTTTTGTTCGACTAGAAGCCAGGTTTCGTGAAGCTCGACAAAATTAACGACTTTATGAGAAGTTACAGGTTCTGTGTATTTAGTGGTGGATGTGGTTGGGGAAGGAAGTGGATTTCTCGACAGATAATCAGCGTGTTCCATGCTGCGACCCTCTTTATAAATTATATCGAAACTATACGCTTGGAGATAATATAGATATAGATAGGTCCACCAAAGGTGAACGCGTGGTGAGAGATCAACCTTAGCTTTAGATGCTTTCAAGGAGTTGGAGTTGGAGACTGTAAAAACTGTAAAGTGCTGACTGTATAGGTAGTGACGGAAATTTTCAACGGCATGCACCACCGCTAATGTCTCCAGTTCATATGAGTGATATCTAGATTCGGCATCAGCGGTTCGGCGCAAACAAGCTATTAAAAAAATATATATATATATTTATTCACCAAATAAAGAACACATTCTCAGATGTTAATTAATAATATAACTAAGGAAAAGAATGTATTGTCTTGCCAAAGACTTCCTACACTAGCCTTGGCCTGTCCTGTAGGTAGTCTTTTTATTCACATTTACCATTAATTATATTTGACTCGACGTAAATAAATATATCGTATAAAATGTTTACAATAACTAACAATCTCGTATTTAAAATTTATAGTAAATTATATGAATAAAAATTAAAAAAAAAAACAATTTAATTATATATTTAGAGTAAAATAAAAACAAATTAAATAAAATAAAAAATAAAAATAATAAAATTATATTATACATACTAATTTGAATATCAATAATTTAACAATTATATTATTAAACTCTTTTAAATTAAATGTTTTATAAAGTTCTCGGTATCATCATAAGTCCAGGTAAGTAATGTTTCATGTACAGTTAATTTAACTTCGTGCATTGACATATTGGCTAGGCTACATATTTTGTTAATTCTGTTATACACAAAGGGCTTCATATAGGTACAAAAACGTTGTGCAAATCTATTATTAACTTTAACGAGAGGAACTCTGTAGACCCGTCTCTTGATCATGTCTCCATAACCGCTAGAATTGATTATTTCCTTGTGTATCATAAGAGTAATTTTTAAAATATATAGTCTTCTGACACTCAGCACCTTTGTTTCACTGTACAATGAACTGGTTGGAAACCTGTAAAGTTTTTTTATCATAGCTTTCAGCACTGCACGCTGAGCTTATTAGGGGTCGTTAATATTTTTCTCGAGGAAAAATAAGAAGAATTACCTATAGAAAATGGGAAAAAGAATAGGACAATAGACACAAGGACCCTTAGTGCCTGCAACACGACGGTCGATGGTGGCCACTTATTGCCTCATGGATCGCTTCGAGTTATATCCGTGAGTATAATCAAGTTTATGTAAGTTTTCAGGAATACAAAGGAGATATTAGACATACAACACCGGGCTCGAAACCCGATTAAGAAAACGACAAGTCGCTATTAATAATAATAATATAATAATAATAATTTATTTGCCATAATTTTACAATCCAGGTGAACATATATCTAGGTATAATAATCATAACATCAAAAGTGTTGAACTCTGGTACCCAAGGTAAGAGTTAACTTGTGTTATGGGTACCAGTGCTCTCGCATAGAAATTGACAAAAGAGAAGTACAATAACTTACGGATTGTTACAAGTTTTAGTTCAGTGAGTTAGTTATAAAATTAAAAATTTAAAAGATTTGCTAGTCTATATTTATTCAGTAAGTGTGTGTTGGTATGTGTGGTGTGTGTTAGTAGGTATTGTGTGTGTGTAGTGAGAGTGTGTGTGGTGTGTGTGTGTATGTGTGTATGTGTGTATCTGTGTGTATGTGCCAGTACGTGAGTATGTGTATACGTCAATTGATTTGAATTTCAAAAATTGTGTGAATGTTTGTTTTAAAGGATTGTGAGTTTAAGTAGATTCTCTGTTTCAACGTAGGACTTAGTCATGAGCCATTTTTTTAATATTCTCCTACATTGGAATTTAGAGAGAGGATAGATATTGCAGGCCTTGTTTATAACATTGTACAGATGACATCCAAGAACCTTATGATGCCGTGCTGCCAAAGTTGTTCTAAACTTCGGGGTTGGGCAAATATGATATGCACGACGCTTTTTAGCATTATTCGAATTATACACTAGAGAGGCATGTTTTTTACAAATGGTGTCGAACACAAAAAGCTGTCTCACAGTAAGAACCTGACAGTCATAATAAAGTTGGATAGTTGGATATCTGAATCGTTTAAACGTCATTACCTTGAGTACAGCTCTCTGTGCACGTTCCAAAGGTAGTAAGCTGGTTTTGGCAGCCCCTCCCCAGACTGTTATACAGTATGTCAGTATGGACTGACATAAGGCATAGTAAACCGTTCGCAGGGTGTTAAAGTCCGCAGAATGACGAAGTTTCTTAAATATAAAAATCATTTTACGAAGTCGTGCGGCAAGACAAGTTAGGTGGTACTTCCAGTTTAAAAGGTTATCAATATAGATGCCCAGATACTTTATGCTATTAGATCTACTTATTGTGGGGCAGCTGCAATAGGATGAAGAAGCATTTGAAAAACAATTACTATTGTGAGCTTTAAGGGTAAAATTAGTCAGAGATGGTTGTGTGGTCGTCGTAGAACTGAAAGTTAAGTAAGTTGTTTTGGTGGAGTTTAGGGTTAATAAATTGGTCGATAGCCAGGCCGTAACTCTTCTAAGTGCCTCCTCAGCTCTGGTGAACACTTCTGAGCAATTTTTGCCATGAATAAGCAGAGCGGTATCATCAGCATAAACAAAGATATCGCAGCAGGGTAGCGGAAGCTTACATAAGGAGTTAACATATAACAGGAATAGAGTAGGACCCAGTACCGAGCCCTGGGGCACACCGAAGCGAATGGGAGCACCATCACCAATGATGGTATCAATTTTGACACACTGTTCCCTATCACACAAATAGTCCCTGAAAATTCGGAGAGCATACCCTCGTATACCCATCCTTTCCATCTTCCGTAGGAGGTGTGGAACAGAGACAGTGTCAAAGGCTTTCGTAAGATCAAGAAAAATACCCATACATTTCTGTTTACTATCTAAACTTTCCACTACTTTATCAATGACAGAGGCTACAGCATCTTCGGTCGATGTACCAACTCTAAAACCGTACTGATTTGAAGCCAAAATATTATTTGCTGTCAGGAAACTTACTAAACGAGAGTTCAAAAGCTTTTCCAGCACTTTAGATAAGGCGGGCAACACCGATATAGGTCTGTAGTTGGTGACACTGTCTCTGTCTCCACCCTTATGGATTGGATGAATAACGGCTTTTTTTAAACATTTGGGGAAGATACCCTGAGCCATCGATATGTTACATATGTGCGTAATTACCGGGACCAGAGTATCAGAGCAGTTCTGTAACAATTTACTAGGTATAGCGTCCCAGCCTACTGCGGCATTGCAACGTAAGCCATGGATGATTTTTGCTACTTCGCTCTCATCCGTGGGAAGGAGTGCAAAAGAGTTGGCGGTGATGTCATCATCTGGTAACTCTAAGTAACCCTGTGAGCTAGAACAGATATTTTGAGCTAGATTTTTACCAACATTGGAAAAGTACTCATTCACTTGATTAACTGATGTTAAGTTATCACGTCCACTATTTAAAAGTTCGATAGATACGTTTTTGGGATGGTCGGATTGTACGATGTGTTTGATCACCTTCCAAGTATCTTTGGGATTATTATGGGCTTTCTGTAATTCACATTTCTCATATGCATGTTTTAATCTTTTTAGAAGCTTATTACAAAAGTTACGATATCTAACATAGGTGACTTTAAGTAAGAAATCGTCTGAGTTTGCCTTCAATTTTCGACACATTAAATCTCGATTACGGATACAGCGTATTAGGCCTTTAGTAATCCAAGGTTTAAGTATTCTACGTTTAGAGGGTACATGTAGAGAGGTCGAGTGTGTTTTAATTATCGTACCGATAGTTTCAACCATGATTTCAGTAGCTGCATTAGGATCTGATGTATTCAATACTTTACTATAATCGGCACAGGACACGGCTGCATGTACAGAAGGATAATCCACTTTGATGATATTTAGGTTTCTTTTAACTGACTTCGATATATTTTGCATATTCAAGAGCACTGGGAAGTGATCGGTAATTGAGGTATCAAATATCAAGGTGGTTGTTTTTAGTCCGGATTTCAAGAGCGTATGATCTAGACAGTTATTACCTCTAGTGGGTAGATTATGCGTGGGAAGAAGTCCATGCGAGGCAGTCATGTTAAGATAATCATTTGCATGTGAGCTTAGGTTTGTCGGAGTAATATTTATGTTGGTGTCGCCAATTACGAGTATATTCTGCCAGTTGGAGATGGATGTAAGCGTAGTATCTAAGCCATATAAAAAGATATCCACATTCATATTGCACGGGGGGCGGTACAGGGCTACGATAGCTAAATTTATTGTATCAACTTTACAGATCAAGCAATTTGAACCCGGAATAATCGACTCAGAGACTTTGTGAGACATTGTAGACCTTATGTACATAGCGACGCCATCGTTTTGGTTGGAATTGTTAGCAGTGTGATAGCTAGAGTAACCTTCAAGTGTCGGTAAGTATATCGTCTTGCTTAACCAGCATTCTGAGAGGACTATAATTTCGGGTAAAACCCGTAATGTATCTAGGAAGACGACAAGGTTATCAAAATTCCGGTTTATACTGCGTATATTTAAATGTAATACTTTTACTGAGTTTTTGCTATTAGGTAAGAGACCATCGCATTTTTCAACTTCACACACATGTACTTGTGTTTGTCCTAAGGTGTCAATATCGTTAATAATAGGTGTTAAATCCAGCATTGTGAAAATAATAAAAACGCGCAGACGATTATCCACCGAGGCCGATTTGACGATACAAGTAATAGATTTAATCCAAGGGTGCTTATTAAAAATGTTTTGTAATGGTGATTATTCTGTTTAAACGATTGATTATTAAAACACATCGTGGCGTGTGATATGCATTTAAAATTATGATGTCTAAAAATAATAAGTTGTGAATGACGTAAGAGCCGTAATTTATATGTAGCATGGGTGAATGTGTGTTTGTTTTGTGTACGAATTGAAGTATGTTGTTTAGCTGTATAGAACCAACCACATATACTTTGTAGACAGAAGATGTAAAAATAATTATAATATATTACAAAAAAATAAGATGATACTACACAGTCGTATTTCCATTGAGCTAACAATAAGAAAAGGAAAATAGTTGTAAATATTGCATTCTGTTTAGGTATATAAAAGTAATTATTGTAATTTAGACAAATTGATAAGACAGGCAGCTGAAGTAACAACAATCGAGTCCAAACCTTCAATCTTGCGAAGAAAAATCTTATTGTTATGTGTCCAACAAAACTTGTAATTATGCATATTAGCAAACTTGCGAGCTTCATAAAACAATTGCCGCTGGCTATTAGGCAGGTGATCAGCTACGTAGACAGGCTTGGAGTCTCCCGTAATGCCAATGTGCGCCGTGTTCAGTTTTTCCGCAAGTGGTTTTCCTCTATTGAAGAGCCGAGTGGCTTCTAAAATTTGTTTTTTCAAAGGGACTCTTTGCAGCTCCACAACAATTGGTCTATTAATTCCCTTTTTTTCAGGAATGCGATAAATGTCACGTAGGTCCGCTGGCTGTAAAGGCACGTTAACAGTTTTACATGTATTTATAACCGTAGTCGTGAGATCATTAACAGTTTCTTTTTCGCTGCATGGAATGTTTCTTATTTCAAGAGAGGCTGATCTTGATAGTTGTTGTAAATCTAAAATCTTTTTCTCCAGATCTATAATAAAAGAACGTTGTTCTTGACGCTCCTTTTCTAATGACTCCACTGTCTTTTTCATGTTCTCATAGGATTGGTTAATATATTCAATTGACTTCTCTATTTCCATATTTGATTTTTGAATTTCCTTATTCTGTAGTTTGACCTCGTTTATATCGGATGTCAATTTGTTTAGTAAATTATCCTGGTCCTTTTTCCACGATGTTAATAAGTTCATAACCTTGTCCTCGAATGCTTTGAACTCGCTGTGAGTTTGGTCTGGGGAGAAATCAGGCCGGAGGCGCTTATTCCTGGTTGTGATGTTTGCTGGAGTGGGTTAATTTTCTAAGCTTGATAAATTAGGTGATGATAATACTCGCTGTTTCTCTTTAGCAGGCGATGGAGGCGGTGAGCGTATCGTTCGAGGCATTATATAAATAATAAATCAATTGACAACAGTTGTACTCACAAAGTTGTATTAGTAGTGCCGCGCACAGCGCACAGGTGTGGATAGATAACGCGCCGTCACCGCTGCCGAAGACACGTAGGTTAGGATACTTCCGAACAAGGCCGATCGGGCGACGCAAGAGTGTCCTTCGTGCACGAAGTTTGCCGAGCAAAGGCCGGTCGTTGTCCCCACCGTTCGAGTCCGCTGTCACGGTAGCAGGTGACTCACGCACCGCTAGTGTGAATTCAAATTTTTGCCAGCCGTTGTAGAATAAAACTGTGATATCTTCCTTATTTATTGACGAATAGATAAACTAATCAATGCAATGTGAGGCCCATACAATAGGCAACACAGCAGTATAAGTTAATATATGAAGAAATAACTTTTTACACTATTTATGATTTAAGTATGCGAGAGCAAAATGAATACGTGTTGTTGCAATGAGTGTCGCGCGGAGAGTATTGCATAACTTGGTTTCGTATAGAGCCTGTTATAGTAATCTCTAACGACAACGATGTGTGTATTTGTTCTGAAGGAGTTCGAATCTCCTGGGTATAAGTAACATAGCTCTTTAGCTATGTTACCTTTGTGATAATCTTAAGTTCACGAGTAAGTCAAAATGAACATAATATTGTCAACATTTATTATGAAAATATCATGGGTGCTGTACAAACTACTAAAATAAAACATAAACTGACAGAAGTGTTAGTATATGACATCGTCAAGTTAGACTTAACGATTACGTAAACCAACTCATAGTAAAAGGAAAATACAAAGTGGAAAAGGGAAAGAAAGATTTGAAGATTTATGTGTGCTCGTATGTACTAGCGGTATTAAACATTCAACCAGTCATCATGGATGTCTTTGTATACTTTATTTGTGTTAAAACAATTTTAGTATATTGCGGTTAATGAATAGAAGACAACGGGTGAGGCTTCGAGACTATGTGACGCGGAATTGCCGAATAACGCATCCACGAGTGCAACTACTAAAAGTATCTTTGATAATTAACAAAGTTAGTCCAAGGTTCTCTAACATAAAAACATTTTGATTGTGTATAACAATCAAGATTTTTTGCTACTAATTAGTAAAATAAGTACTTATATAATGAATTCCTATATAAATACTTTGACCCTTCTGACATTCAACATTAGATTGTTAGACATTGTATTAAATGTTTGTTGTTCAGTCAGCTTATCTTCAGTTCCTACCGTTAATTAATTTTTAGATGTATACTGAGCTGTATTTTAAAATTTGCAAAAATGTTGTCGCTATTTTTATTAGTAATTATAATTTTGGTGATCTTCATAACCACTCGAAGAGATAAGAGCTTGGTTTTGCTGTTCAACCAATTGCGCTGTGATGCAACAGAATGGCCGGTTGTGGGACATACGTATAAATTTTTTGGCAGTAGCGAAAGTGAGTATTTTTGCGAATCATTAATAATATCTCAGATTTAGATGGCGATGGCGACTAAAACATTGTTTATGTTTTATATATTATTCTTTTAATTAACAACGCAATTAAATGATGCAATTGTACTAAATTGTAGCGGTTCTGAAAAATAATAAACCGCTATATGTACCTGGTCACAATTAATTTTATATATGCATTACTAGCAATTTTTAATATTATCTATTTAATCGTATAGGACTATTCTCGTTTTAATATAAGTATTATTTATTTAATCTTTAAACATTTTCTTTCTTATAATGCCGTACTGTCGTCCGTAAGTAGGCCTCAGCTGAAAATCAGCGCTGCGGTCATCCGCAGCATAGGCTGAGCTGGAGACTTTTAGGCACACTGTTGCTAAAAATATTATTGACTTTTTGTGAGCATAATGTAATCTGTGTGTATCTAATAAATAGTTAATTAATTAATTCCATACATAACAAAATACTGTTCACTGGTATTCACATCTAATAGTATTAAAATATATATTATGTTATTATTGAGCCGTTTTTTATTTGTTAATATTCATGTTAATATTTATAGCAGCTAGGGTTAAGAAGTCATTTATATTAGTCTATTTCACATAGTGCCAGATTTTGTGCTGAAATATATGGCAAAAGCGATAACATATTAAATACAATCTGATATCGTAACCGGAATATCTCAATTGGCAGCAAAAGTAACACAATGTTTCAGGTATAATGAACGTTTTTCAAAAGATGGGGAAAGAGACAACGAGTAAAGGAGGGATCATGGGAATATGGCATTTCAACAAGCTTTTTTTAAGTGAGTTACTTTATAATACTATATTATTTTAAATTACTATTCGCGACGGTTAATATCATTTCTGTATTTTTTATTATTTATGACTTCAGTGGTCACCGATGCAGATGCAATTGAATACATCCAAAAACATTGTTTGGAAAAAGGTTTAATTTCGAAAGTAGGTAGGATTGTCTTGGGAAACTCGAGTATAATCGCTCCAGGTAAGATTGATGATTTATTTCAATATTTTATTATTTTGAGAAATCCAGGAAAATGAAGTATGAGCGTTATTCTTCTCAAATTAAGAAGAGGCCGGCGCCCTGCTGTTGGACAGTTTGTATACAGAGCTGATATTATAATTAGAAATGAAAATACTCGTACGCTATGTGGAAACGAAAAAGGTTAAAAGTAAAACAAAATATGTACTACAGCGTTGGGAATAATGCTATTTACGTTATATAGTGTACAAGTTTAACATATCAGGAAAAATGAAATTAGAACAAAGAATCTTTTGTGTATTTGGATACTGAATAATTCGAATTCCATTCGAGTACCGAATTAATGCGTGACTTATTCTAAATAAGCGTGTTGTATATACGTAGTCTTAGCTTTAAGTAAATCAATTATTTATGGACTATGAAAATATTAAGACAATACACGAAATCCATTCTTACCAATCAGCTCAGACACGTCCGTCAACCCTTAAACATCAAAGTACAACAAAAGTCTGCAATTTTCCGATCGTACAGAGACAACATAATTATGTTGTCTCTGTACGAACGAAGGAAAATTGCAGACTTCTTATTGAAGTTGTTTTATTGAAGTCATAGTTGGTTATTCAAAGAGTGACGGGTATGATATATCAAAACATAAAATTCTCTAAAATCGACACATTCGTGGTCCAGCCGCCATCACACTTCACCGTTATTTTACTGCGTTGAACGGCATCATATCGTATAAACTTAAAAAAATCCAGACTCCACTTAAAGTAACGGTAGAATAAAGGTTTTTAAAAGTTTCAATTTAGTCCAATTCCAGTTCTAGCTTGTAAGTAAACCGCTAAATGCCGTTTATAAAGTTAACCGGTATTTTAAGTACCTTTTTGAACCTCGGATTCTGTAGATAGAAACTAGTGTTTTGAATGCTTTTCGACTATATCATTTATATGCGAATCAAATATAAGTTTAGAGTCAAAAATTACTCCAATATCACTGATAACACTAACCTGATTATTAAGATATGAGATAGCTTGTATAGATAGCAACAAACACTGTGAAATTGACTGTGGTTTGGCTTACGTGTGAATGTACACACATACCACTTTGATACGTTAAGATATAGCCTATAAAGAACGCAGTAGGATTGGAACTAGCCAAATTTGTCCTGTCGACGACGTGCGTCGTCAAAGTTTGTAACTTGTTTAAGAATTTTCATGTCCTCTGCATACAGTAAGATTTAAAAATTTCGAAAACATAAAGCGAAAATTTAACTAAATATTTGAATAAAAGAGTTCCTAAAAATAATACCTGTAGAACTAAAATTAATTGTTTAACCCTAACACTAATTAGTAAGAGTTGTCGCATTAGTGTTAAATAATCTACTCGATCAAAACACATGCTTTAGTCAGTGTATATAACGTCGATATGAGACGTAATATCCATATGCTCCGATAGTTAGACACTACATACCACGAGACTGGAAGCCAGAACACTCCACGTGTTCTTTTAAAAGTCCATGGTGTTTAGAGAAACTTAAGAAGTAGAAATGAGAGTTACTTGTGTATGATTTTCTCCATGCTTTTAGCGAACACACATTGTTTGGTTTTCAGTCGATAATATTCCATGCAGTCCTTTAAAGGGCTTTGTGGCGTTACGCTGACGTCTAGATTTGTGGTGCCACTACTCATTTAAAGTATCACTTAAATAATTATTAAGGGGACAAATAAACATTTTGTACAGGCGCATATAAAAATTGGTGGAATGTTTCCAGGGCCAGTCATTTTATTGAAATTCTTTTAATATTTTAACAACCGCAAGATTTCTTCTGCATAAATCACACTGTCGTTCTGTTTCCTTCGGTTCTTTCATAGAACAGTGTACTCTTAGCGATAGCATAACCGATGTACTCTTAGCATTAATTAATAATTAGTAGGTCACACTATTTACCGGCAAGAGCACAGCAGAAGCTTACCATGCCTCCTATCTTCTATGACATGCAGGTAATTCTTCGGTTGATTATGCTATAAATTTAAGAGGCAGACCCATTAAGCATTTAGTGTAAAAGGTAAAAAAATTACTGCTACATAAATATGTAGTATTTAAGGAACATTTTCTTTAAGCTATATTAATTTGTTTATAAATACGTGTACTTATAAATTCCAGTTCCAATCTGGCGACCTCGCCGTAAGCTAAATACCTTGGCTTTCAGCCACAAGAAACTCGTCGGGTTTGTTGAAATTTTCTCAAAACAGAGTTTCGTGTTAGTCGAAAAGTTGAAGGAAGTCGCTGATAAAGAGTCTGTCTCCATGTGGGACTACATACCTTTATATGCTATGGATGCAATTTGTGGTATGTGCAGTAAATTATACCTTAAAATTGGACACAATTTTTTTATTAGATTACCGTGGCTTAATTTGCGTTTAGCAATTTGTCCATTCATATTTTAATTTTATTTCAGAAACTACAATGGGTGTCAAAATGAATGCACAATACAATCCAAGTAATCCATTTATAATTGCAACGAACAAGCTATTCGTTTTGGCAATTGAAAGATTCCAGAAGCCGTGGCTTTATTTTGACTGTGTGTACAAAATGTTAAAACCTAAATATATGGAGTATGAGAATTTAATATACAATTTCATAGAAAAGGTAATCTGGTACTGTTTTTTTTTTTTTTTTTTTTTTTAATAATTATAATTTTTATTTGTTTCTCTCTCACACAGAATGATTACAAAATCAGGTCTTAAATTAGGTTGTACATGATCGAGTAAGTGTAACTACGATGATTGATATTAATAACATTTAAAAGGTGAGATCTGTGTGAGAGACTGGTATCCGTACTAGGTGGGAAACCTGTATGACAGATGACCAGCCTCTCCTACCTCTAAACATGTAGTTGTTAATGTAGTTTGTATTCAATAATTATGTTGTGATATTATTTTAATTTGTGAGATGAGGAAGTGTATCATTATTTGTGGTGTGTGTGTGTGTGTGTGTGTGTGTGTGTGTGTGTGCGCGTGTGTGTGTGTGTGTGTGCGTGTGCGTGTGTGTGTGTATGTGTGTGTAGTGTGTGTGTGTGTGTGTGTGTGTGTGTGTTATGTGTGTGTGTGTGTGTGTGTGTGTGTGTGTGTGTGTGAGTATGTGAAGGTAGTGTGTGTGCAAGTATAAATTTGAGGGTATATGTAAAGGCGTCTATATATGTGTATGTAGAAATAGAAAATGAATAAAGCTAACAGATTTGTCTATTTAATTGGTAGTGCTAAATTAATTGTGACCTTGAATATGAAATAACTATGATGGGATAAATAGTAGGTTTTCGGTTTCGTCATAATTAAGAGATTTTAGCCAATTTGAAATATTCTGTTTGCATTGATACTTAGTTAGGGAGTAAATATGTAATTTTTGATTTAGTTTATTATATAAGTACCGTCCGCGAAAACTGAAGAATTTGCGTGCAAATTCTGTGTGCCAACGATTGTCAGTTGAAGGACAAACCCTATACTTGAGACGTTTTTTAGTGGTGGAAGAGTCGTATGGAAGAAGAGAATGCTGTTTTAAAACAATATTTAAAATATATAGCTGGCGCACTGTAAGAACATCCGAGAGTTTATAAAGGTCAGTAGTAGGGTGTAAGAAAGGCAAAGAGTGGCTAACCTTCAATACTGCTCTTTGAGCTCTTTCAACTTTTATTAAATTAGTCTTACAGGCGCCACCCCATACTGAAATACAATAGGATATGATGGGTTGGCATAACGAGGTATAGACCATTTTAATGATCTTCTTATCAGCTATGTGGCGCAAATTTTTAAAGATAAATATGAGTTTGCGAATTCTGGCTGAAAGAAGATCTATATGGTAGTTGAAACTTAAGGAACTATCCAATACGACACCGAGATATTTAATGTGGGTTGTACTTTTTAGGTGGTTACAAGCACAGGAGTGATACTCTAGGCAGGTATGGGCCACAATTACGTCATCATTAGGTAGGTTTGTTTGAGTATTTTTAATTGCGAAACAAATGTATTTGGTTTTGTCTACATTTAGCGTTAGTCCATTATTTCTGAGCCATAATGAGACTACATTGAAACCCAACTGTGCATAAGAAAAGGTATCACTCCAAGTATCTCCGTGAAATACTAGTGCAGTGTCGTCAGCGAAGGTTACGATTTTGCCATTTTTTAGCTGTAAGTACACATAAATCATTTACGTACGTAAGAAAAAGCGTAGGGCCGAGTACGCTGCCCTGAGGCACTCCAAAAGCAATTCGCAGATCATTACTAGAGATATCACCGACTCTTACTCTTTGGTATCGATCACTTAGGTAGTCTGCGAACAATTTGTGTTGCACATCACGGATGCCCAGCTTTTCCAGTTTTTTCAATAGGAGTGGGACAGAGACTGTGTCAAATGCTTTAGCTAGGTCAAGAAATATTGCTATTACTTTTTTCTTATTATCTAGATTGCACACAATATGATGAGTTAATTCATGCACAGCATCATTCGTTGAGGTACCTGCTCTGAAGCCAAATTGAGATCTAGATAAAAGGTTTTTGGTCTCGAGATAATCTATCAAACGTTTATTTAAAAGTTTTTCTACTAATTTAGAGAGGATTGAGAGAATAGATATAGGTCTGTAGTTGTTGACACAGCCTCTGTCCCCACTCTTATATATAGGAATCACTTCGGCGAGTTTGAGTTCTTTCGAAAAAACTCCTGTATCAAACATAAGATTAAAGATATATGTTAGATGGGGCACTAATATTTGGTGATATCGCTTCAGAAAGGCTCCCGAGATATTGTCCCGTCCAGTGGAGTTTACCTTTTTAAGATCGAATATGTAGTTTCGAACCTCGGCTTCGGTAGTCGGAGTTAAGACAAAAGAAAAGGGACACTGGTTTATGGTCGACGCTTCAGGTACGAAGGAGGGGATTTTATCGGCTAAATTTTTACCCACCGATGCGAAAAAACTATTAATGTTGTTAATTGAAGATACTGGATTATTAGGTGTTATTAAATCTGTAGCTGAATATGATTTTGTGTTGTAGTGTGTAACGGTTTTTATAGTGTCCCACAAGGCCTTACTATTAGTTTTAGCTGAATTTTTTAGTTGCTCTTTTTCATAGTTTATTTTAATCTTTTTAAGTAGCGAATTACAAAAATTTCTGTATCTGCGGTAAGTCGTTTTTATTGTGTCGTTGTTAGGATTTTTCTTAGATTTAATATGCAATTTATCCCGATTTTTTATGCACCTTAAAAGACCAGTAGTCATCCAAGGCTTTTTAACACGCCTGCGATTTGGGACTCTATTCATATGCGTGTTAGATTTGATTACGGAGTTAAGGATAGATATTAAAAGTGAAGTAGCTTCATTAGCGTCATATGAGTTATAAATACAGTCAAAGCTTATATTACTCATGTCAGCATCTAATCGGTTGTAATTGATTTTCTTTATAGTTAAAGGCTTTGTTTGTTGAATCTGGAGTTTCAGTACGATAATTACGGTGTCGTGATCAGTAACCGAGGTCTCTGCAACAAAGCAGTAAGCTGGAAGTGTGCTTTTAAGCATGACATGATCCAAACAAGTTTTACTATGAGTGGATAACTGATGTGCAGGTAAAACGCTGTGCGAGGCAAGCAGATTAAGATAAGTCATTGAATCGGGATCTTTGTTGTTAGGCATTATGTCTATATTTATATCTCCTATTATTATAATATTAGGACATTTTAGATTATTTAGAAGCTCGTTAAGAGAATCTAGAAACGGTTGTAAGTCTTTATGGCCTGGGGAACGGTAAATAGCAATCACGATTGTATTTCTGTTTACTTTTATTGTAACGCAGTTGGCATCGCGAAGAGTGGTCGTCAGTGCAGTTACTCGCATAGTATTTTTTATATAATAATAATAATAATAATTATTTATTTCTTCAATTGGTGGTTTACAATCAGTTTGTGATTGGAGCCTACTTTTAAGCAAATAATGCTTGTATTAGTAGACTCCACTCTTCCATATCAAAAAATCGTTATAGATAATAAAAAGAACACAAGAAATATGTACTAGATATAACAATGAAAGAAAACAAAAATAAATAATTTTAAGTGGACAACTATTTGTTACATTTAAGTATGTATTAAGTTTTTGCCTAAGCGTTTGTGTGTATGTGTGTGTGTGTGTGTGTGTGTGGTGTGTGTGTGTGTGTGTGTGTGTGTGTGTATGTGTATGTGTGTGTGTGTGTGTGTGTGTGTGTGTGTGTGTGTTTGGGTGTGAGTGTGTGTGTGTGTTAGTGAGTGAGAGTGCGAATGTTTACGTGTATACGTGTGTTATTATGAATTATTATGAGTGTGTATTAAATAGCTTATTTTAAGAGTGCTTCCGTCTCCTCATAAGTAAGTTCTTTTATCCATTTAGTTATAGCTTTTTTACATTCACGATATTGTTTAGAGTATATAGATAATTCTTTATTTATCTTGTTGTATAATTTAGCCGAACGTTTGTTATACTGAAAAATATAGACAATCACACCTTCATTTTGCGTTAGATTATTTTCGCTTTGAATGTAATTATAGCCATCTAAAGGGGGAATGAAATGAGCATGACGTAGCCAACATTCAGATAGTACAATCAGATCCCAATCGATACTTGATCTTTGAAGTGTTGTTAGAAATCCTGGGAAGTTGCGATTTACACTGCGTATGTTCTGATGTATAATTTTTAAGCTTAAATGGGGGGTATCAATTTGTCTGGAGCAATCATCTATTTCGCAATTTGATGATTGTGCGACTTGAAAGTCGTCAATTATTTCGTTTATATTATCAAATGTTAACAGCAGTATTACAGATAGGTGAGTCCTGAAGATGTGCGACAGGTATATTAGATGATTTTATGACGTAATGTGAGAGTGTCATGATGTTTGGTAGAGGCGAGTGGGTATTATAATGTGTTATTATAATGTGTAAGAAACCATTTTGTAAACATGTGTTTGGATAATGAGTGTATATAAGAATTGTGTGTAGAGTGTGCATGTGTAGATATGAAAGTAGTGTGTGTATGATGATCGTGCGTTGGAATGGAGTAGAGTATAAGATTTTACATGGAAAAAAGAGTATTGCAATACAGAATATAAAACAAAAAATACAGAATATAAAACAAAAAATACAGAATATAAAACAAAACATTATACAATTGCCCAGGGATAGTCACTTTGGTACAATTTTATTTAGATCTTGTTCACAGTTTATACGTATGGCTGTTGAGTCCTGTGTTCTTTTTATGTATATTTTCCCATATGAGGTCCAAGTGCTATAGTAGTTATTGTCTTTGACTAGTTTTCTGGCCAGATACGCAAGCCTTCTCCCAAGGCTCGTTAAAGATTCGACGACAAATACAGGCTTAGAGGGGCCCTGTAATTTGAGGTGTGTGGTGCTCAGTTTATTGTCTTTACTGGTCTTGTTGAAATCTTTACATTGTTTTAGGAAACCATCTTTGCATAGAGTTGAGGAAAAGTTTACTATAATATGATTTCCAGACTCATTTTTCGTCTTAAGCCGGTAGGCGTCTCGAATATCAGCGTCCGACACAGGATGCTGAATCACCTCACCTATACTCTTGACGAGTGATCCTAGAGCGATTTTATTTTCGGTAGGCTGCTTAGGAATATTCCTGATTTCAATAGACGATGATCGGGAATTTCGTTCTAATAATTCTATTTTATTTTCGAGTGACTCAATTTTGGTTGCATAAGACTTATTTTGGTGCTCCAGTTGCGATATTTTCGTGACCATTTCATCGTATTTCGCCCCCAGAAAGTCCATACTTTTTTGTATTTCAGTATTTTGATTTTTGATAGTCACCACTGACTCAATCAGTTCCTCAAATTTTATGTTCTGTTTCATTTCAAAGGACTGAAACATATCTTTCATTTGGTCGGCGACAGAGATATGTTCCGATGATTTATCACAATTGTCCAAGAGTTTACGCTTTATTCTACGTGTGACATTGAGGTCAGTATAGTCAGCAGGCATAGGGTCTTGTGAAGACACATGTAGCTGTGGGTCAGATCCGTAGGACGTAACAGGAGACATTAAGATGTTCGGGCGATTGATTGACATCGGTGGACTGCGTTTTACGGACATTTTAATAAGCCCACGACAAAATACAAACTTAGAAAGATAAAGTTTATTTACTCACGACGTGACAGTTGCGTACGCGCTTATCGGTATCAAACGGCAGGATGTAGCTTCGTGCGTAGACACGGCGGGTGGGGCTCGCAGCGATGTGGAGTATTCTATTTGTCTCGCTTGCACGGGCCGCGTTGCGCGTCGCTGGAGGTGGAGCTTGTACCCAGTCTTCTAGTGGGCAGGGCGAGATGAAGCTTGCTACGTATAACTGTCTCCTTTACTAGTGGTTGTCTCGCTTTAATTATTGTTCGTAGACCTCTTCGCTGCGTCTGCGCTCCGAATATTTACGCGTAATATTACAAATTAATTTTTAATTTTATTTTTTGCACAAAATAAAGTAATAGCGGTTTACTATGCACACGACCGTACACCAACGGTATCCAGAGGGGAGAGAACTGTAAAACTATAATACATTTATATCAATTTTAGACTGGCCATATTTTGTGAGGATCACTATTTTTGGGCTTTGCCTATGTACGTTTGCATCGCTAGGTTGCTGGTTTATTTTGCTTTTTTGCTCATGGAGTTCTGGTAAGTTAACTCTACGCTGGACCAAGATACAATATTCCTTGGTTGTAGGATTGAGATCGCTATTACGTTGCTTCAGGCTTGAGCGTCCTTACTTATATTTTTACAATACATATTATAGTTAACTTATTATTCATATTTTTCTTTTACCAGGTAATAGAAGAAATAAGAAAATCTGCAGTAGTACAAGCCAAGGATAAGCAAGGCAAGTATTTTAAGATAATGCTTATGATAATGTGACGTATAACTGCGTTGATGGCGTAGAGTACACAACCAAATCAAAAAAATGAAATATTATATTCGTCAACAAGTGCAACAATAGTATACGATTTTAAAATATAACTACACCTTTTTACACAGCGTATACTAAACTAGCTGTCCCTCACTGTTACAACCACGTTTATGATTACTAATACACTCCAGTAGTTCGTAGCGTGAAATAATACATTATTTGTCCTTTCACAGTGAAGGAACTAGACAATGTAAAAGACATCATCAAACTGACCGGTATTTTCATAGAATATTATAGCAAAAAAATATCTTTAGCTTTATATTATATACATTAAAATAATTTAATATTATAGCCCACACATCTTTTGCAGAGATTAAAACTGAAATGTCGAATTCCATATTAAGCATTATGATAAATTCGTCTGATGAGGAACAGGAACTTACAAACGTAGCTCTGCAGGAAGAAGCTATGCTATTTATAGGAGCTGGTACCGATACATCCTCTGTTGGAATTGCGTTCACGATAGTTATGCTCTCTCGGTATCCTCATGTACAAGAGAAGGTATATCAAGAGTAAGTACATCACTAAACAAAAAAAACATGATAAAATTAATTGATTGATTGACAATATAACTGATTGTAGCTTAAAACAAATACTAATAGTAAATGTTACTGCTTTGCATTTATCTAAACGCAATGCAGTAGCAGTTTTCCAGTCAAATATCAATCAGCCAATTTGTAAGAACAAATTACAAATATTTTTTATTTGAGTGATTCGAATTGCCTCGTCGGTATCTCTTATCATCTCGTTAGGATTTAACACCAAGTGTGGTAATATTGTAGAAAGCGGCAATGAATTTAATGTACAAATTACATAGGCATTAAAGTTCATTGAGAGATTTTTCTGATGCTTCAAAATAAGTACATCAACGTAGTACAAAAGCTGCAGTAAAATTATATGGAATAAGATTAATTAATTATTAATGTTTCAGATTACAAGAAGTATTTGGCGATTCTGATCGACCTGTAGTTGCCGAAGATCTATTTCGCCTCAGATATTTAGAAGCAGTTATTAAAGAAACTCTGAGGTTATATCCGCCAGTACCAATAATACTTAGAGAATTGCATAGTGATATGAC
This sequence comes from Catocala nupta, assembly GCA_963675205.1. Classification (NCBI taxonomy): domain Eukaryota; kingdom Metazoa; phylum Arthropoda; class Insecta; order Lepidoptera; family Erebidae; genus Catocala; species Catocala nupta. The sequence continues at coordinate 25,632,099 of OY776085.1, read as the reverse complement.
ATTACGTAAGTTTTATCAAATATGTAAATCTTTCGAATCTATGTTTATTTAAAACCTTCATAAAAATAGTTTTTTCGCGCCTTTGCTCGCGCTGTATTCAGTTTAATAATAATTAATGGTCTAAGAGCGTAGGCCTATAATTTGACTTAATAATGACGATAACCTCAGCGGGTCAAATCAAAACGTATTTTTACTAAACGTAGAATTTCGGTGAGACTGGTGTGTATTTATTGATTTAAGAAATTTTATACCCGCTACAAACATCCCTAATGCACATCCCTAATGTCCAAAATCGTCTACTTCAGTGGTATGTTAATTTAAATCGATAGCAAAGATTTAAGTCAAAAGGCCGGTTTAAGAAATAGAACTTACTTTTTAAATAATATATGAGTTAGTGTGCATGATTGGTTTTAACAAATACATCTATACTAATATTATAAAGAGCAAACATTTGATATTTGTTTGTTTTTTGTAAGGGTTTAAGTCAAAAACTACTCAAGCTATTTAAAAAATTCTATACCAATAAATACCTATATATTATCAGCGTGTATCATAGGCTACTGTTACTGTTACTATCATAACTTACCTTACTTTTACGCGACTGAAGCCGCGGTATTTGCCTTTCCTTCGCTAGTATTTTATAATGTCGAAAAGTAAACAATGAATGGTCGTGTCTGGATATCGTTTGCACCCCTGCATACATCGGGAGCCCGAGTATGCCCCTTACTAGTGAGAAGTAACGTGACGGCTTCAGACATTAGCGAGAAGATAACGTAGACTTGGCGTTACACATTTGAGCTATCAGAAGCGAGCTGAATGCATTTCGAGCTGAGCTCAAGCTAAACTTTAAATGGATTTAATGCGGCAAATGTATTCGGTCTAGCTAATACTGAATAGGATAATGTTTTCTATGACCGGTTTCGGTGAAACTTCGAGATTATGCAGCTAAAAGAATTACAAAGATTATTAAATAAGCGCTGTAATATAAGCTGGAAAATTTACAAAATAAATGCTTATTACTTAGTGAGATACAGTAAAATCAAAGGAAAAAGCAAGGCAATATGAAATAAGTGGCTTACAAACAAATTTCATTTTCTGGTTTTCTACTGATAATACAACGCTTACTTAATGCAATTTATTTTTAATTTAATAATAATGAAAAAGGTTGTGAATATCAACGAGGTTGTCGATATTCATAAAGTATAATTAATGATTTATTTTACAAGTGCACTGGTGTACGAGGTATGTATGATCACTGTCCAATTTTCGTGATACTATTAAGATATTATTGAGGAAAATATACACCATTTAAAACAGGGTAACAATTTTCAGACCGATTTATTATATACTCGAGTCAAGTTCGACTAATTATATAATCGAGAACTGGATATCTGCTTAGTGCCTAGTGAGAATTTGTTTTACGCTAACGTGATCGACACGTTAATGACGTCCGGCGCTCCGATTGGCACGCTGCAAGTTTTTAACCAATCAGAGAGCTAAACACGGTAAACGTTTCGATAGCTTTCACGTAAAAACAACTCGCACTAGTAAACTCCCAGGAGTGTTTTATATTTTTATATAATTAATCATAATGCCAATTTTTCTCTTTCTAACTCTTATAGCCTCAGGAATAACTCTTATAAAAGGCTGCAACATATTGATAAATTTTATGGCTCTGCATCGTAACCCACTTTATTGGGGGCACGACGCTGAAGAGTTTAGACCTGAGCGATTCATTGAAGCGCCACTCAAGCATCCAGTCGCTTACATGCCATTTGGTTGTGGTCCCCGTGCATGTATCGGTGAGTATCTTTAATCCGTTGCGTTTTTTTTTGTTAAGAAAACTACGTTAAAAACTATAATGCTTAGTGGTATTGCTTTTTGTTATATACATAATAATTCAGATATCATTTTCCAAAATTTTACAATGATCAGCCCATTATAATCTACTGTTGAGCATAGATCTGACCCAACTTATTAATGCACACTATTTAGTTATTCTAGTGACAATAGATTACGTTATTACAAAATTTTAATCAAGGGGCCCAGGGTCTAATTGCCCGATAAAACAGAGGTGCATCTATTAATTCTTGTGTTTAAATTTAATATAAATTGGCCTGCAATTTTACATAAAATCACAAATATTTGGCTATATAATCTAATTTTTCATTTTTATTTATTTCGGGCTCACGCCCGTAGATAAATGCCTTAACCTAAATTTACATATTATAAAATTTGATGACGCGATAAAATCCTATCCTATAGTAGTTTAATTTCAATTGATGTCAGTAAATAATAATAAGATATTCTATCACATACACACAATACCATCTAGCCCAAACTAAGCAAAGCTTGTACTATGGGTATGGATTATCGATTAACAAGCGAAAAAAGAAACGAGAGAACAAAACAGATAAAATGTAGAGATAATAACAAATAAATTTGAAAACGAAATTAAAGATGCGATGGATTCCAAAAACATGGTTCCTACTATTTATTCAAGAGTGTTATGTTTCAGAAAGTACTTATTTATATGTGAGTGCTGTTTCACATATAAATAAGTTACTCCTAAAAAAGTTTAATTTCCTTGGTTATTTTCGAAAATTATTTATTCTATTTAATTTTTGTTTGTTTCAGCTTATCAATATGCCTACATGTCAATGAAGACAACAATTGCAAATATCCTTCGCCACTTTCGATTATCGCCAGCACCTAATCCTGTAACTGGACAACTACCCCAAAAAGATGAACCTTTGAAATTGAAATATGAGTTAATGTTGAGACACGCTGATAATTACATGATTAGGTTACATAAAAGATTTTAAAATGCTATTGTGGTGAAGCTCAGTTTTGATAGCTTTTCACAAACATCTTGTATAATTTATTAGTGATAGCTCCCTCTCTCCCTCCCTCTCATTATATAAGGATAGCACTTCGCACGCGTACGCACTTATATCTTACATTTTATTAATAATCAATATATCAATACTATTCAATCGCCAGTCATTATTTGTTTGAAAAGAATAATATAATGTTTTTGTAATATTGTGTACTACATTACTACAGCTTAACTATTAATAAACTCTTAAAGCCTGAAAACTTCTATAGTGCGTATGCTGTTATCCCCTTTGATAATAAACAACTTATTTCAACATGTCTGATTATAAGGCCATCGCTTCTTATTTGATAGCAATGTGAATTATTAACTAGAGTGTCTTCACTGATTGTAATTTTGATACGGATACCATCATCATGTCTGTAGATTGTTGCTAGTTGTTCCGATGCAAATCTCGAGCTTAGTGCTGCTGCTTATTATAAAATGTTAAAAGTTCCAATACATAAATAAATATGATAAAAAAATATTTTGTCATTTTGCTCTCTTATACCTTCGTGTGACAAATTTCTCTTAACAGAAAAGCTTTTAAAATGATATATGTTATGCTCATTAACCTGCAAGATTAAAAAGCACCTGTAAAAAATGTAAAATCCAAATATCTTCATTCATTTAGGTCATAAATTAACATTTATGAACATCAAGGTTACACTAATTAAATTAGGTAGGTATAATATAAACTAACAGCCAACCATTTTATTTTCTTTTCCATTTCGCCAATTATACAATGCTTCATCAAAAATATAGTAATCTATACAAATATTTAAAAGAGGCCAGATTAATTGATTTCTGTTCTTATGTAAGGATTTAACTCAAAAACTACTAAAACGATTTTAAAATTCTTCTGCCATTAGAAAGCTATATTATCATCGAGTAACATTGTCTATATTTTATGTTTAGTAATAAACATATTCATAGCTGTCGTCCTACATGAATTATTCATTGAAGGATAATTGCCATATTTTTATTTCGATATCTATATATAAATATATATTGATAACAAATGGCCAACCTAGGGCTTAACTCGCCAATAACTAGATTGACGAAGTTGTATAACGAACTCGCTCGTCTGCTTAAGTTAGACATTTTTGTGATAATATGCCTAAATTTAAAAAAGCAGTATTAGAGTATTTCAAAAATACAAGTTAATTAACTTGTATTTTTACACTGTTAACCATTTTTTTATCTATCGTTTATCTACTACTACTATCGTTACTCGTATCGTACTATCGTTTTTTGTCATTTTCATATTTTTATTATTTTAATATTATAGTTTATTTTTAAGTTTATTATACTGGTACTTCCTGTGTTAGTTGTGGTTGCCTATAAAAGAATGAGCACAAGGCATATATTATTATAACATCTTGTTGGCGATCCTTATAAATAAATAATAATAATAAATAAATGTAAGGCGCCTGACATTAATAAATTTACTTCATCTTCATGTAATTCATGTACTGCGTATTACAAATATTCAATCGACAGACACAAAAACACAAAAAACTCGTGTGGTGTCCAAAATCTCAACAGGGCGCATTGTCAGGGTCGAGCTTATCGCTATGTAATTTATCTCAAGAAATAATGAGAATGTTATAATTGTTTATGTCTACGTAATATATGCATTTACTTTAATGTCGGTTTTCTGCAATATATGAACACATCACCCTGTGCTGTTGAATCTAAGCATCAGTATAAAATTATAATACCTGGACACAAAAAAAACATAGTCCTACTTTTTGGTTTCACAAAACATATTTTAAGAGACCAAAAATTACATCTTGTTTTTATTCCATATAGCTTTTGCCAGGGATTTCATATGCATGGATTTTGGAAATAGGTACCAATCCTATCGCAGGTTTATTAAGGTGAGATATGCGCCAGATTTTAAGTTAGAAGGAATACAATTGTATGATATAGGTATACATATTCAATTTCGCGCAGCAGTATTTGCGTGATGCGCGTACAAACATACAAACAGACAAACCAAAATTCTATTATTTATTCTGGCTTCTATAATAATAGCTCTTACAAAGACTCCTCTCATATTTTTGCATCAGACATCGACCAGTTTAAATTTAAAAGGTTAGATCACATGTCGTAAAACCAAGCGCGCCTGGCCAAAAAGAAAAAATGAACTCCGTAAATATACAAACGGATTAAAATAAAATTAAAACTACTTGGTGAAAACGGTTATTATTATTTTTATTTATTATTATTTGCTGATTGATAAAGCCTTCAATATACATATAATTGAGCTATAAGTATTAATTCAAATCCATTTAAAAGGAAGTTAATAATGTTTTAATTTTTGTTTTTATTTGATAACCTCAAATAATCTACAAATTCGGAACTGAATTTACATACACAAAAATTGCATTAGATGCTATTTATGTATAGTCGACAATAAAATTGCGTTACCGCCCTTAGAGTAAATGTCGTTTGCATATCACAAGACAATAAGGATGCATTTCCACTGGCGCGGAGCTGGGCGGAGTGGAGAGTAGCGGACCGTGAACTGGCCAATCACAGTGCTCGATATCTCCACTCCGCATCAGTGGAAACTGTGCAAGTGGAGCGGAGCGGAGCTGAGCGGAATTTCAATTAAAACAAATGAACATGCGGCACCGATCGGCTGCCTAATTACGTAAAAATAAGCGCTTAGCAATAATGGCGCAGTCACGGCGCAGTCATGGCGCGATCGAGGGCTAATCGCAAAAAAAAATCGTATTACATAAGCGTTCGTTCGCTGATGGTTTGCTACCGGCTAGTATGCACTTTTTGCAGCGATGCTAGCGCCAGAAACGATTTCGTGGCAATAACTTGAAACTGAGAAATGACATTTGTTAATCAGATGTGTAAAACTTTGTTAGGAACTTTTGTATTATTCAGAATTTTTTGTCGCACAAGCACTTTCTTGAAACAAACGTGACAATGTTTGGCGTCGTTTTTAAGTGTAAAATAAAAATAATGAAAATTGTAACTATACAATTTAATAATAAAACTAGTGTCAAGTACATAATGTATAAAACCCTTATTATTTGAACATTCCTATAATGATAATGTTTCCTGTTAAAAAACCTTTCTTCATATTCTGTGGGTTGAATTATAGCAACATGAGTACAATCAATGCAACCGCATTCCAAATTTAGTTGAAAATCTGTAAACACATATTAAAATTTCTTGGTTTTTACGTCTCCGTGTGGTCTGTATTAATTAGCATTTACCTATCCCATTAAAAATGACTAAAAAAGTCCAAGCAGACAAGTTACTAAGTACCGAATACAATTCATATACTTAGATAACACTTCACAAGAAAATTGTACTCTCAATATAATTACTGACCAACAGGTAATGAAAAATGAAAATATGTTTAAACATTTAGCAAGGGCCTTACAATTGAATCATAATCTCTCAATTATCTTACCCATTTCAAATAGTTAGTCTTTCTTGATATGTTTGAGGAAAATGAATGTACTTTGTTAGAATGTTTTGTCTGTTCAGAGCCATTGTAACTTCTTTTATAGCATTAGATACACTGACCTAACTAAGTCCATGGAGGTAGCTCATGCCTACGGGTTTCTGATATGAGCCTGTAGCATAGAATGAAAGGGCGGTAAGTACCTGCAATGTGAAAATTGAACCACTAAGTTTCTTTAAAGTCAATTAAAAAAGGCAGTACATAATTGAGTTTACTTACTTTGCATTCTACACTAATTTTAGTTTTCCTTCTCCTTCGTGCCATGAATGGGCGTATTTCGGCGCACAATTCCATAAATAGCTCTTTGGAGAGTCCGTAATGAGCTTTAAATTCTTCATCGGCAAGATCTAAAGCTTTGGCATGTTCACGCAAATCACGCCTTAACCGAGCTGAATTACAATTCTCCATCCTTCTGATCGCAATTTCTAGTCCTTCCAGTAAAAGAACAGCACGAGCCATACCCAATAAAATATAGATTTTACACACAAAACTTAAGTATTCATAACTTTCTAAGAAACAATCACAAAGCGATCAAAGCAATCCAAGAAAAGGTTATCGCGATTTGACAGATTTATTTACTCGCCGATGGCTTTCGTTGTGCCGTCAAAAACGATACATAATACCAAAACAATTGCCTCCATACAACAAAAATGCATTATTAATTCATAGATTCTTACATAGAGGCAGCACTGTCACGTTAAAGCTATGGCTTTGCTATGGCTAATACATAATACGAAGTAGCGAAAATATAGCAAATATTGCTAAAATTTCGCTACGGTTAGGCTATTGCAATATAGGTAATAGCACTGCCGGGCAGAACAGAGTCGAGTGGGCTATGGTGCCGAGCGGAGAGCACGAAGCGGAGGGTAGCGGAACGGTGTGGAGCGGCGACTAGTGTAGACTTGTCAGAAAGGGACTTGTGCACTACATTTTAGTTTAGTTAGCGATATTACGTCATACACTTCACAAGTCATCGACATTGTATGTGAATCAAAATGGATGAGAAACTAATTGAAAGTGTCAAAAAATGTCTATGTTTATTAGATACACGACTGATAACATACAAATGCAATGCAAAGATATGGTGTGTGAATTCATAGTTCACTTGCAAACAAAAATAGACATGAGGGTGCGTTTCAACTAAAGCGGAGCTCCGCTTAAATGCAAACACTTGCTACTTTTCACTGATCTTCTCCGCTCCATTTTGTCCAGCTCCGCTTTAGTTGAAACGCACCCTCATGTCTATTTTTGCTTGCAAGTGACATCAGTACAGTGACAGTTGTCATCAATGCCCGACCTCGGAGACGTAGAACTATACAGGGTGTAAGAAGAACGCTTCCGAAGCCGAAAGGCTAATATTATACTATCTAAATACTATTGAATAACGATAATAATTTGCCTTATACTTATTTTTTTTGGAATTTGGAAATTTGCAGCACCGAATTGTACATCAAACATAACTCGGGATCAGTGCCATGCATATCAGCGCGCACGATAATAAATATTATTAATCACAAAGGCCGCTCTAGCCCGCTCGCCGCTGCGCTCGGCGATACAAGTTCGTAGCGAAATAGGGTGAAGGTTTTGGTATAATCCTACTTACCTAGTTAAATCCGCTGTGCTCAGCGTCTGCTCGTAAAGGCGGGGCATAAATGTGGGGTCTTCAGTGCAGTCCGCACGAAGTTTTTCGAAGACGCTCACTATTCGTCGACGCGTCTCTTCAGCACTATCACACTCCCGATCAAACACTCTTTCTTTTACTTAACCCCACAAAAAATAATCTAAAGGGGTGAGATCGGGGGAACAAGGTGGCCATGCGTGCGGTCCTAGTCTCCCACTCCCTCGGTCACTGAATAATTCAGTGAGACGCTCACGGACGGACCTTACAACGTGTGGTGGCGCACCGTCGTGCTGGAACCACGTAAGCCGATACTGAGCCAGCGGCATGTCATCTAATACGCCATTTAGATGCTCGTTAATAAAATCAAGATAACGTGGTCCGTCGAGTCGCTGCAGTATAAATACTGGTCCGAGTATTCTATCATTATAAACACCAGCCCACACGTTAACTGACCATCGTGTTTGGTGCCTGGTCTCTTGGAAGGTATGTGGGTCAGTCTCTGACCACACGTGAGTATTCCTTCTATTCCACAATTCGTTCCTTGTGAATGTGGCCTTGTCCGTCCAGATAATGTGCTCGACGAAATTTGGTGCTTGATGTTGCTGATCTATAAGCCAACAGCAATAAGCATGACCGCGCTCATGGTCACCGGGTACCAAAGCTTGCACTTTATGTACCTTGTATGGGCGCATCCTATTTTTCCGCAATACCTTATGAATATACCAGTGCGACACAGTTATTCCGTCCCGCCGCCGCATTAATTTCACAGCACTTCGCGTGCCGAGGCGTGGGTTTCAACGAATGACATTTAATACGCGTTGTTCCGTGTGCACATCCACTTGTCTGCCACCACCTGCCACCGCTGTAGCAATCGGTCGATTCTCTAACACACGTTGAAACGCTGCCGTTATCATACGCGGATCAGAAGGATGCCGGGCAGTCGGATGTCTTTGGCGGTAAATCCTCAGAGCATAAGAAGCATTTCCTCGAGCTTCTCCCAAACACATCAACATATTAAGTTTAAGTTTAAAGATCTTTATTAACTCAAAAGAACATACTGTCCACTTAATGATCTCTCCAAGGCATTCGATCTCGTTTCTTACGATGTGCTCTGGAGAAAGATGGGCGACAGGGGTATAGCCGCGGAAATATGTGGGCTATGCCAGTATTGGTATGGTAACCAAGCCAATCAGGTGAAATGGGATGATACAGTATCCGAGCCGTATGGGTTGGAGTGCGGGGTGAGACAGGGTGGTCTGACGTCTCCCAGGCTCTTCAACCTCTACGTGGATGACCTGATAGTAGCACTCAGCAGCATGCGTGTCGGATGCAGTGTTGATGGGGTTAGAATTAACAACATCAGCTATGCAGATGACATGGTGCTGCTGGGTCCGTCGGCGGGAGCAATCAGAGAGATGCTGAAAACGTGTGAGACCTACGCTGCCGCGCATGGATTAAAATACAATGAAAAGAAATGTGAATACATGGTCTTCGAGGTCAGTGTCAAACGCCGTGGAGAGGGTCCCGAGTTGCGTATTAATGGGTCACCAATTAATAGGGTATCAACTTTTAAATACCTAGGGCATTGTCTTGCCGCTGACCTCAGGGACGATGTAGACATTGAGAGGGAGCGCAGGGCGCTAGCGGTCCGGAGTAATATGTTGTCCCGTAGATTTGCGCGGTGTACAGACCAAGTTAAAGTAACACTTTTTAAGGCTTACTGCCAAAGTTTGTACACAGTCAATCTATGGGTCAATTATACTAAAAGATCGCTGGATGCCCTGCGTGTCCAATATAACAATGCTTTCAGGATGTTGTTGAGGCTGCCTCGATACTGTAGCGCGTCGAATATGTTTGCGCAAGCCCGCACCGACGGCTTCTATGCAATTGTACGTAAAAAAACTGCGTCGCTTCTGAGGAGAGTGAGGGGCAGTCAAAACAGCATCCTGAAAACTGTAGCCGAGAGCTTCGGCTCTCCGATTGTACAGCAGTTTGTGCGAAGGTTGATTGTTACTAACACTAGGCAATAAGTTATTTTTTGTATGTTACTAACACCATATGGATATTTGTGTGTCCGAAATAAAGAAATTCTATTCTATTCTATTCTATTCTATTAACAAATATGACAGTAGTTCGATCTTTTTGAAACGTAATGGCTCCAAAAAAAGGGTATAATAAATAATGTAGCAGACGTTTTGTGAAAACTTTGCTGCAATGACATAATGTGATGCTGTGTATCTTTAATATTTTTTTATGTTTATAGACTTTAGTTGTGTATTATTAGTTTAATTATTATAAATATATAGTATAAATATATATATATGGAGGAAGCTATGAGTCGGGTTGATTGTTGTTTGCACGTATGATTTACAATACAAATTGTCTACATTTTAATTACTTTTAAAATTCTTAATTTTATTTTAATTGATTTGTTAAGTGATTCTATAGCTCAAAAACCTTATTAATCTTATAAAAGTTATGAATATTGTAATTCACGTAAAGACCAATCGGAGCAGAGCGTGTACTTGAGTGGAGTCGAGGGGCCATCTTTACTTTAGGAAGGCCGACAGTTATTGAGACACATTTGAGCATAGACATTTGAGTGATAGCGACTGACCAAGTCGGAACGTTGAGCTGTGAGTTGTGTAAAGAAAGTAAGATCAGTGCCCTGAACCCACTGCTTGGTCTTAACTATTATTTCACATGCGACATTATTGTGAAGTAAAAATATTGTTTATTCTGAATAAAAATAGTGTATACTCGGCATCGCTGTGTTTTGTGCTCGCATATTACCCAGATGACATCGACTAAACCCGCAACTACTAATGACGTCGCCATAGAAAACAAAACTTCTCCGACATCAGAAGTGGGATCTGAACTCCATTATAAGTATATCGTATCCACGATAAGTCACAAACTACTTTTAAAAAAATTAGAGGTCACTGGCATCACAGGTAAAGCCCTAAAAATGTTTGAATCCTATCTAACAGACAGATTACAGGTGGTAGACTGTGGTCACCAAAGTGATCCACTGTCTATCACTTGCGGCATTCCTCAAGGTTCAATTTTGGGCCCTTTGCTCTTCTTAGTCTATATTTACAATATACATGTGTTAGATCTACATATTACTCTCTACACAAATGATACTTGCTTATTCTCCTTTGGTACATCAATGAGTGACATAGTCTCCAAAGCCCAGCATGACTTAAATATCCTCAATATTTGGCTGCAACATAACCTCCTTACTATCAATGTCACTAAAACCTGCTACATCATTTTCAAAGCCAAGAACAAACCTCTGCCTATACACACGCCTCTCACAATCAATAACATTCCCTTGCAGCAAAAGAAACACGAAAAATACCTATATATTGACTCCCACTTAACATGGAAGACGCATATTGATCATGTAAAATCGAAATTAACAGCCCTCAGTGGATCACTTCGCCATATTGTACGATGTATCCCACGCAACTTACGTATTACAATTTATAATGCCCTTATAAAACCTCACTTACTGTATCTCATTGAGGTCTGGGGTAATGCTGCCAAAACAAAATTAGCCGAATTACAAGTCGCACAAAACAAAGTAATAAAAATACTACTTAACTACCATTTTCGGACACATACTGAAAAAATTTACCGTGAAACAAACCTAATGAACGTCAAACAAACATACGCATACAGCAGTTGCATTTTTATACGTAAATTTATTAATAATAACGTTCACTCTAACTTAACGTTTAACAAACGCCACAAGGTTGCTAACCCCGCTATTCGTACGCGCCACGCTAGCTTTCTGGTTTTACCGAGAATTCGCACAGACTATGGTAGAACCACAATTACGTATGAAGGAGCGCGTCTATATAACAAACTACCTACTAACATAAAAAATGTAAGCTCATTTAACGCATTTAAAACAAAACTTGCACAGTTTATCATAGAAAATAAATTATCCTCACTATAGAACAACTTAATTTTAGTGAATGTGTTGAATGGGTTTGCGTATGATACAAAATATATCTACATTATAAAATTGTGAGTGTATTAGTGACGAACAACTTAATATTATTTAAAATTATTTGCTATAATGTAAGTAGTGACGACAAACACATTATTATTATATTCTTGTAGTGTTCTCATGGAAGTGATATGTATATCTTATATGAGAATAAATATCTTTAAACCTGAACCTATTCTCACTGGTCTTGGCGATAGCTCAATAAACGAGCGCCGCGTGGACAGCTGCGAGATGGTTGCTGTGCAGATAGTTACAACAATCTGGTGGGTCGCTTTCATTTTATTTCGTTTTCGGAGTCGAATGTTCTCTTGTGTAATTACTAATTAATTGTAGCTGACATTATTTAACTGCACTTGTTACAATAATTCTGTTCAAATAACTAGTAGGTATTGATAATTCCATTGTTTGTTGTACTGACGAACTCTGACTGAGGTTATTTTTAATGAGAATAATCTTGCAATTTTTTTCCATATTATATTAGTATATAGTCGGGACTATGCTATAAAACATGAGGTTATAATAGGCCGTGATATTTTAAAATAAGGATTTACAATTACAATAACTTGTTACTATTTGTGAAGTACCTTCAGTAATTAGTTTTTATAATGTTGATTTTGAGGTCTACTCGGACAACGTGCTAAAGTTAATGTTGTTTTTGCTTAGCTATTGAAATTTCATTGTAAATGGTTAACGAAAAATGCGTGTGAATATTCGGCTAATCAATCCAGATCTTATCGTTCAACATCGTCCAAACCGATTAAGTTTAGATGACAGGCAGGTTGTACGTACTAAAACTAACGAATAATAATTGTTACAAGTTAGAAGTATTTGTCCCAGTTATTAGACATTCGCGAGTCCCGTTCTATTAGTCAAAAAGCGCAACGGTAGTGATGGTATAAGCGTGGACTATCGCGTACTTAATAGAAATACTGTGCCAGATGGTTTTCCTTTGCCTTTAATTTCGAATTTGATTGCGAGTCTGTTTGGTGCTTAGTTTCTTTCGCTGACTGACTGACAGTGGCAAAAATAACAGATACATTACATAATCATTATTATTGACGCTTTTAATAAGTTGTTTTATTGTTTTACAAAATGTTGCCCGCGTCTTTCCTCGCATGAATATAGGTTATGTTGAGTTAGGTTATATTAGTTACAGTCCTGGATAAAAAGCACCCTTTGTCCTTTTCTGTTTCCCTGACATCGTGTATGTTTAGTGGTAATCGGTTGTGTTGTTAAGGAGTGAAAGTGTAACAAACAATTCACATTCGCGTTTGTAATAAGTTGCGTATCGACATACCTAGCGTAATTAATGCCTTATTTGGTCTAGCATTTTTTTATTAGTGTTCCTTGTCGCGTAATAACTTAATTCTTTATAACATCATAACGGAGGTAGTAAATTGTACAGAACAAATTTTATGTGATTTATGAATTATAGCATTCCTATATTGTTTCAAACTTGACCGGACGATTGTCTAAAATATTACGAGGAAATGATTGGACGCGACAATTTAAAATTTGTAGTGGGTTTTCAGTTTATTCAGTTTATTCGATAAATAGCATTATGCATTTTTCAAAACCAATGAACGTTGATACGTGTAATGTATTTTCATCTTAAATCTTAACAGTATTGCAATATTGCTATTAATAGTTTTTGGTTGCGTTACTGAGTGATTCTCGAATTATTATATCAAGGCCTTACGCCGCACTCGGGTAATCATGGGTGATCTAAAAAATTAGGCTATAAGACCCGGACCGTACTGTCTACCGTCCATCTAATAGGCTCAGCCTTAATGCAAATCGTACAAAGTATACTAAAGGAATTTCTATTTTCAGATATTAACCGTTCCAGTCAATCCTGGTAAAAAAAGCGAAATGGTACGGATGTCAAGGTGATATATTATCGCGAACCGACTTGAATACTATCCCCGCTCTTAGCCGATCAGATATCACAACAATCAAAGGCAGATTATTGCATTTGTCTATGTGCTAGTGGCTATGTTCTAATTCCTATTTTAGAAACCGATTGTATCAAACTCAAGGCTTTATTAAGCCCAACAGGCAGTTAGTAGCAACTAAGGGAAGCAGAATTTTAGTCCTTGGTTATACAGAAACCTGATTTCAGTTATGTAGCTATAGTACCACAAGCCTTTCGATGGTCTGTCATTAACTATGTTCACAAGCTAGTAATACATTTTGGGTAGGAAAAGATGCCCAAAAGTCTGTGACTACTATTGTTTTAGTCACATAATAAATTATTTCCTTTTTTGTTTGCTTTTCTATGGGCTATTAAGGCCTACAGGCATACAGGGCATATAACGCACAGGTTAGTTTAAAGGTAATACTATCTTATGTAGAAACGGCGTGATAAATAGTTGCGTTTAGAGAAAGAAAGAAAGAAAATACGTTTATTTTGACAGAAAACACACAACACATACTGCAGACAGCATAAACGTAGTATACAGTTAGACAGGCAAAGTCAAAGGGACACTAGGACAAAAGTAAATGACAATTTAAAATACAATAATATTATAAAATGGCATCATTAATTAAAATAAATAATAAACAATAAAAAAACAAAAATATAGACACAAATAGGAAATAACAAACAAAAATATGCATATTAACAAATAAAATATAAAATTTTTTTAACCCTTGGCTCGATCCATTTAATAAATTTATAACCTAGCGTATGCAGTGTGCCTCGGCGGGGTCGCGATTGCATGTGAAAGCGATTCGCGCGGCCCCGCCGATTGCGGTTATGTCGAGGAACACCGTGGTAGGTTTAGTCGGTATTACCGGGATATCACTCATCATCTTTCCCCGGTGAGTCCGACATATTAACCTCTCCGTCGCCCCGCGGAGAGGTATGCGTCAAAGCATACCCAACGTTAAAAAAAAAATGCTGTGGGCGTTGCAGTGTCTTTCAAAAAAATATATTGCTCAGCCTGAAGCTGTATCCGCATAAGCGAAACAGCGCTGATTTTCAGCAACACCTTGGTGACCGATGTTTATGTACCTAGTGCGTTTGAGTGTGGAGCAAATAATCAATTTTTGCACTGCATTTTTTATAAGAATTTAAGAAATCTTATTGAAACAATTGTAATTATTGATAATAATAATATCATTTACTGCGTCGATATGTGTATAGCATAAATAAATTATAAAAAAATAAAATAAAAATAAAAATTCTTCAATATCATAATTATTTAAGTAGGTATATTAATTAATATATTTTAAAAGGCAGGCTATTTAAGAGGATTTTTGTGAATTTAAAAGAAATCTTTTCATATTTACTTTAAAGTTGGCAATAGTTTTCAACTTACGAAGGGTTGGAGGGAGGTCATTCCAACGTCGTGTAGCCGCGTATTTAAAACTTCCTCTAAAGGCTGACGTATTGTGACTCGGGATGCTTAAAGCATGATTGGGTCTCAAAGAATATGTGCAATAGTCATGCGTCCAAGTTAGTTTCTCATACAAGTATGTCGGTTTCTGATTGAACATGAGACGATAGACCAATGTGGTGAAATGCAACTTCCTCTGTAGCTCATCTTGAGTATGTTATTTTCATTAAGAAATAGCGTTACATGACTTTGTTTAGGTATTTCGCAACAGTATCTTGCATATGCGTTTTGTATACGCTGTAGCAGTTTTTCTGTTCTAGCAAGAAGTCATGGCCCGTATACAACGTCGCCATAGTTAAGCCTTGATAATACTAGCGTATCTACAAGACTTTGCCTTAATTCTACATGGAGGAATTCACGTACTCTGTATAATATTTTTAGTCTATAAAAACAATCACTCAGTGCATTATTTATGTGAGATTTAAGTCGTAATACAGGGTCAATTTTTATACCTAAGTTACGTGCCTCAAACACTCTTTCAATGTCATCTCCCATAATTTTCAAGGAAGGATGGGATTCCGCTATAACATTTATCTGATTTTTGCTACCCAGTATCATATATTTGGACTTAGCAGGATTTAAAACCAGTGCGTTTCTTTGGGCCCATTGAAATATCCTGTCCAGATCACTGTTTATAAACTGCACTGCAGTTGACATTGATGGCACTGTTGGTTCAAAGGAGAAGTAAACTTGTATGTCATCAGTATAAATATGATAATTGCAGTGTTTTATGCAGTTTGTAATATCGGCACTGTACAAAATAAATAATAAAGGACCCAATATTGATCCCTGAGGCACGCCCCGGAATATCAATCTGGATGAAGAAAATAATGATGTACCATCCTCTTTTAAAATGTGTACGACCTGTGATCGATTTGTGAAATAGCTTTCAAACCATTTAACCGCTTCCACGTCAAACCCGTAATAAGAAAGTTTAGAAAGGAGTAATGTTATATTTATGCAGTCGAATGCGCGAGTAAATTCTAATTAGACCAATAGAGTTCCTTTATCCTTATCACATGCCTCTAGAATATTACCTACAACGTCCAATAAGGCAGTAGAAGTACTACGTCCCTTACGAAATCCAGACTGAAGGTCCGGCAAGATGTTATTTACCTCTAGATAGTCCATAAACTTTTGACAAGCATGGTAATAAACTGATTGGTCGCAAGTCCCTAATACATTGTGGGTTAGAGTGCTTAGGTATAGGGCGCACCATTGCCTCGCGCCAAACTTGTGGAAAGGAGTGCGAAGCAATAGATTTATTAATGATATTAGTTATAGTTTTTAGTGATTGAGGCAAAGTGAGTTTAAGCATATCAAGCGAAATACCATCCGCACCCTGAGCATTTGAGTGTAAGATATTTAGTATCTTGAGTACACATGCTTCACTGACTGTTTTCAACGAGAAAACGGTTTGTTGGAATCGACTAAACTCAAAATAGGTGAGGTCAGAAATATTTATCTGACATTGACCGGTACGTTTAAAAAGGTATTGTTAATTTCATCCGCGTTGTTAAAATAATCTGGAAGGCTATTACTTTTACTGGGTAACACATCTGATTTAAGATTCCTCCACAGTATTTTTGAGACTTTTAAGTTTTTGTTAATGTTGTGCGTAAAATATGCCTTTTTCTTGTTGAATAAAGCAGTGGCAGTATTTCATTTTAGGTCTTTATAATATAACTTGTGATCTTCTAGTTTAGTAGATTGGTATCTGTCCTGAGCCCTGTTCCGTAACTTTATCATTAGCTTAATATTTTCCGTGATCCAGGGGGTGAATCGATCTTTGAAAATTTTTGTTTGATTTGGAGCATGGAGGTCAAATAAAGTTGTTATTTGTGAATTAAATGTTTGTACCATACCATTAATATCATTCATGCTGTCAATAACTCTCCAGGTCACAGAGTCTAGGTCTGCTTCAAAATATTCAGGAATGATATCTTTTAATGGTCGGAATGTCACGTGTTTCATAGGAATCTTATCTTTTTTAAGGAGGACTTCGCAAGTAAGAAAAGCGTGATGACCAAGTTCGCTCACTCTATCGACCGTCACATTCCGAGTTCGAGCATTAGTACAAATCACATCGATCAATGTTTCACTGCAATTAGTAAAATGAGTAGGTTTATCGATAATCTGAGCTAGGTTAAAGTGCTTTAAATATTCGCTCATCTTTTTAGCTTTCGGGTTGTTTTTATCTAACAAGTTAATATTCATGTCACCTAATACTACTGAGTAGTCGCTGTATGAAAAAGAACTAAGACTATCAGAAATGGCATCAAAGTACAAGTCACTGCTAAGCCATGGCGGACGGTAGGCCGTACCTATGATAATTTTTTTTTGTTGATATTCAAACTTATCCACATTTGTTCGACTTGTGTATGAATAGGGTAAGCTCGTACTCGTGCATTGATACCATTCCTGATGTAGAATCCAACTCCACCACCTCGTCCACGGCGTACGTTTGTTGTTCTAGATATATGACGTAACCGATATCCAGGAATAGCAGGAGCTCGTCCATCTTCCCCAGGCCGCAGCCAAGTTTCGTTGATCGCCATTATGTCGACCGAGTGGTGGTTCATAGCTATTATAAATTCGTCATTATTCGTAGACAAGGACCCCGCATTAAAAAATCAATTTTTAGATTTTTACTGTTAGTCATTTTGTAGCATAAATTTCGACGAGACAGACACCAAAAAACATAATATTATGTAATAAATGTCCCTCAGGCACACACACAGGCAGAAAATTATACTCCAAAAATAAAACCCTAAATACTTAAATATAGTACACACACGATCAGCATAGGTGACTAAGTACACATTAATGAAGTATAATAATTGGAAATAAATATGATTAATATAAAATTAAGATATAAAACTGTAAATTTCAAGACCATAACAACATATACAATACATATCACAATAAAAACTTATTAAAGCACATGGAACGAATAGTTTATACCCTAGACAAATATTGTGACGCACACCGCATACTGTATCAATTTTATAAAAGTGACAATTAAATATAACATAGCAATAAAACAAACTTATTGTGAACCAAAAAACCGAATGACATCAGCCTCTGACCTTATGTACACAGCAGGCCGTCCTGTTTCTTTACGAGCTAAGATTCTTCCCTCTTTGGTCCAAACATATCGCCATTTCAAACTTTAGAGCTAAGCAGGATGCGTTTAGAGCTAAAGCAGGCGAAGTTTAGAGCTAGCTTAAGCTGGACGTGTACCGTCATGTCATCTTGAACTTTTAATAAGACAGGTAGCGTGACTTCTGACCTTTCAGTAATTAACGATATTAAAGTAGCAGTAGCTATTTAGAAAACGAGACGACAAGCGGAAAGGAACTTGTTTTGACTGTAATATGGCAAAACTAATAAAACTCCCGAATTGTCATCTAGTTGTGATTCAAAATAAAAATAAAAGAAAACTGATTAGATCTCGGTTGAATCCTGAATATGAAATGCCATTTAACATTATGAAATTGCTTGATGGAGACTGTTATCTTTTGAAGTCCCTTACTGGCAACTAAACTTAAAAGTACGCTCGCTTTCGTATAAGAAATATGCCTTGAAGTGTAGTTCCTTCCAAATTAAACTGGTGTGATTGGGAATCCGATGTTGAGAACATTGGAGAAGGTACCATTGGGAGTACGTTGACACATACCATGGCTATTTAGTGGCACTGTACGCACTTGATGCTGGTGGTGCAGCGATGACCTGAGTCTCGGAGGAGACTTTTGTTGGTGGTCGTATCGCGGGAGGCGATAGCGGTATGGGTGACTGCTAGTCACTAGCTGTTGAAAAGGCCATGTCATGTCATTGTATGTGATCGAGATAGGTTAACTTTTGATCGTTGGTTCTTTTGATTTTGCAAACGATCTTCACTGAGAGGATAAGACATTTAACTGTTGCAAATAAATAAAGAAGTTCCCTAAACACAATTTGATTAGGTAGGCTAAGGTTAACAGTTTACTCCAAGATGATTTCTTGTTCACAGATACACAAGAGGACGTTGCAGATCAATGTGTGATTTGATGGCATCAAGGCTCAAAGATTACAGGCTCCAGAAGAAGCCACCACTGACTAACTAATACTGCAACGTAAAATGCCGCATTGCGACGCAGTGGCCGAAAAAGGAAATCTATACAAGTTTAGAGCACGTAGACCCTCGAGTAGATGTTTATACAATGCAGCCAGTTATGGATCACGTTTTTTAAAGCCCGGTGAGAAGTTTTTATTTTGTTTCGATACAGGCAAGTGTAGCTAACTGATTCGTAGGCAAATGGCAAGAAACTAGATTTACTTTGACAGCTATAGACGTTTGTTTAAAATGATTAATTATCGGAGTGTGTGTGTGTGTGTGTGGCGAATAAAGTCTTTTTATAAGATATCCTAGCAACGTGGTGGTTGTTAAGGTTTAGTTAAGCTTTGTGAAGGGCGAGGTGGCCACTGAACGCGAGGTGGCCACTAAAAGTGAAATCATTAGGTGAGGAGGCCACTGATGGCGAGTAGGCCATAAAAAAAGTGAAATCAGTAGGCGAGGAGGCCACTGATGGCGAGGAGGCCATAAAAAAAAGGTGAAAGTAGTAGGCGAGGAGGCCACTGAAGGCGAGGAGACCACTGAAGGTGAGGTGGCCATTGAAAAGTGAAATCAGTAGAATAAGAGGCGAGGAGGCCATTTAGAAAATAATAATAATATTCTACCACATACACACAACACCATCTAGTCCAAACTAAGCAGAGCTTGTACTATGGGTATTGGAAATAATCTAATGTGTAAGGCAATAAACGGCGAGTTGGCCGTTTCGATACTACTGACTTGATGTAGTATGTGGTATGGAGTCTATTAGGAATCAGATTCGATAGCGAAAGGCTTATCATTTAATTATAGAATCCTATTTAACGAAAATATCTAAAAATGAAGTTGTTGCACAGAAGATAAGATGTACACGATCTCCTTCAGTAGGACAGGTGTAGGTCAGGAGTGGCCGAACTATACACAAGTATCTCTTTCATTTCTGCAGATAACGTTGATGTGCGGCTTTCAACATCACACGAGGGCGTGTGATACGTCAGGACGGCCATGTTGGAGGAAGCTATGAGTCGGGTTGATTGTTGTTTGCACTATAATCCACAATCTAAATTGTCATAAGATATATATTTAAAAGGTACATATACGTACAGTCTGCTGCCATAGCCATGACCTTATTTGGCACCGTGGCCGGGCCAGAACGGAACATACTGACCAATAAATAAACCACCTCATTACTTTAAGGACATACCGTATAGTTAAAGTCGCAATAGTTACACCTTTCTTAAAACTTAAACACATAAATTATCACAGTAAAGATACTGTATGTCTTATACACTTCAGTCAGTGCCTCACAGAGCAGTCGGCTCTACACAGGTTAGTCGGTGCCACACAGGCTAGTCAACGCCACACAGGCTAGTAAGCGCCACACAGGCCAGTAAGTGTCACACAGGCTAGTAAGTGCCACACAAGCTAGTCAACGCCACACAGGCTAATCAATGCCACACAGGCTAATAAGCGCCGCACAGGCTAGTCAACGCCACACAGGCTAGTCATCGCCACACAGGCTAGTCATCGCCACACAGGCTAGTCAACGCCACACAGGCTAGTCATCGCCACACAGGCCAGTAGGTGCCACAAAAATTAAATGATGATAAGCTGTATAACAAAGCAATAATCTTATTCTTTGCCGTCATCGGCACATTCTGTCACAATTTGATTTATAGGGGTTTCTAGTCCACCACTTAACTCTAATGGAACGTAACATTCGGGCAAAGCACGCACACGATCATGTGCGTATAAATACGTCCTACTAGAATTAAGGGCCTTTAGTAGATACCTGTCCCCATCCAATAGCTCAACCACCCTATAAGGGCCTTTAAATTTGGAATCTAGTTTCGTCTGATTGCGTTCGTGGTTTTCCAAAAGTACATAATCTCCTACATTGAACTTTTTCAACTTTGCTTTATTTTTATCAAACCTGATGTTTTCCGAAGACGCGTTAACTTCTATTTCTCGTGTTGATTGTTCTCTAATACTATCTAAATCAATGTCTATATCGTCTGTATCTAATGCCATTAAGTCTAGGGGTCTAGCAACCTTTCCAATTAACAATTCCAAGGGACTTGCCTTTCTCACCCGACTTATGGTGCAGGTGGTTAATAGCTAATTGTATATCAGGCAAAGCATCTTGCCACGACCTATTCTTATTTGTCTCGACAGCAGTCAATATATTCTTTAACGTGGACATAACTACTACTTGCCTGTTTGCGTGACATGTGCCAGTGGCTATAAGATGTAAGTTAATATTGTGTGTATTACAAAAATCTTTAAACTCTCTTCCTGCAAAACATCGCCCCTGATCAGCTATGATGCGTGTAGGCGCCCCAAATAATAAAACATTGTATTTCAAAGCCTTGATAGCGCTATTTGTATCTATGTTACGTGTATGGTGTAGTACCACATATTTTGTAAACCCATCTATAGACACAAAAACATATTCTTTTGTGTCTTTCTTTCCACTCAATTTGCCCGTTGCATCTAAATGAATGATGTGCCATGGGATTGTGGTTTTTGGGATAGGGTGTAGTTCAGCTTGAACTTTGTCCGAGTTGGACTTAGCAATTCTGCAAGTTATGCAATTTTCTACAAACTTCCGATCGTATCTGTACATATTCGGAAACCAAAAATGACAATAAACCTTTTCGAGGGTTTTTTTTCATCCTATATGCATGACGCTTTTATGTACATGATTTATAATAGCCCACTGAAATGCTTTAGGTACTATAGGTAACCAATAACTTTTATTGTTCCTATCAATCTTTCGATGAAGAAGACCACGCCTAATTTCATATGTTTTAGCAATATCGGTACTAAGCTCATTCGTCTGAAGTTTAAGAGTATTTATTTCATCATCTTTGTGTTGCTCGGCCTGTAGCCAGTTGTCTGAAATTTCTGTTAAATTAATTAGTTTTTTTTCGACACTGATTATATCCTTTGCTTTGGCTGGTAAAGGATTACGGGAAAAGAAGTCTATGTGATTCATATATTTGCCCCGTCCATATTTAACGTCAAAGTCAAAGGTCTGTAAGAAACACTACTACCTATGTACACGTGGTGTGAGGTCGATCTTCGACTTTGACGCTTTGACAGCGTTGCAATCCGTTACCACCGTAAACTTATTACCTTGCAGATAATGACGAAAATGCTTGACAGCGTTCACCACTGCTAGCGTTTCCAGTTCATACGAGTGGTATTTTGATTCAGCGCTAGAAGTTCGGTGACTGTAATATTCTACCACATGCAGTTTGCCACTAATTCGCTGCATGAGTATCGCACCATAACCTTCAGCGCTTGCATCAGTATGTAGCTCCGTAGGGAGTTTTGGATCAAATATTGTTAGTACAGGTTTGTCAGTCAGTATTCCTATTATGTCTTTTCTAACTTTCTCAAGCTCGGGTGTCCAAGTGATTTTCCCCTTCCCAGAAGTTACGCCATAAAGAGGAGTTGCTTTTTGCGAAAACCCAGGTACGAATTGACGAAAGTAGGAAGCTAAGCCAATAAATTGGCGAAGCTGAGTGACAGTCTGGGGTGGTGCTAATTCAGTAAGTGCTCGAATCTTTCGTGAGTTTGGTCTTATCTCACCAGCCGATACCTCAAATCCCAAAAATTCGACTCTTGTTTTAAGGAAATTACATTTCTTAATATTTAAGGAAAATCCGGAGTTGGTCAAAGCTTTAAGGACAAGTTGTTCTCGTTTGAGACCCTCATCTAATGTACGTAATGGGATGATGACGTCATCGATGTAGACATCAGCGAATGATTCCGTCTCTAGTGCCTTATTAATTGCCTGTTGATAGACAGAGGGTGCATTTCGGCGCCCAAAAGGCATAGACAGATACTCGAACTGCCCATCTGGTGTGACGAATGCAGTACGCTCTACGGAATGTTTCTCAACCGGTATCTGATGATACCCGCTAGCCATATCCAAAGACATAAAATAATTTGCCCCAACTAAACGTTGAATTTGGTCTAAAATAAGTGGCAAAGGATATCTATCAGGTACCGTGTTGCTGTTCAATTCCCTATAATCAACACAAAGACTATCAGTCCCATCCATCTTTTTAACTAGTAAAATAGGACTAGCGAAAGTAGAACAGCTTTCGCGGATGATACCAGCGGACAAAAGCTCTTTAATTTGCTTGCGTACCTCGTGTCTTTCCTCAGGACTCAATCTATAAGGCTGACGTTGAACTGTTCGATTGGGATCAATGAGTTTTATTATCAGCTGACCTGTACTGACTCTACTAGTACAACCGTCGACCTTCTACAAAATTACTAGAATTTATTTTTAACAATGAAAATAATCGTTGTTTTTCACATTCAGCTACGTCACTGTCGATATCTTCGAAGTTATTAACTTTTAGCCCTATATCACATATAGAAACTACACTAATCTTTTAAGCACAAGGTGTTTCTCAAAAATTTCTATTGATAAACCTAAAGTAAGTACATCCCGTCCTATCAATATGTCGTTCGAAATACTAGAATCAGGTACTATATGAAATAACAACTGTACTGAGTAGCCCTGGATTGAAACCGTCGAAAGAATTTGGGTATTACAGTTTATACGCACGTCGCCTAGCCCTTATAATATTACTGCATTATACTCTCGTTTGCCAGGGAATCGATCTGCTAAGCATTGTTTTATAAGAGAACATTCAGCACCAGAGTCAAAACAAAACGGAAACATCTCACCCGTTTCAGCCGAGAGCTGGTCAGTAGCTGGTTGGATGGTACAGACATTTACTCGTCGTTCAGTCCGTGCATCGCTGGCCGTTGCATATTTACTGGGGCACCGCGTCGCGATATGGCCCTGTTCGCCGCAGTTGAAACAGGTTGGGGTGATCGTCTTCTTCTGCGTGCCGACTTCTTTTGGTTGCTAAAGCAAAGTAGTACCTGAAAACTCAGATCGTGTGTTAGGTGTGCTGTCGCGGCTATTGTTGCCTCGACATTCACTAGATACATGGCCTAGTTTGCCACAATTATAGCATCTTCGAGTGTTCTCTACACGCGACTTCTTCGCTTCTACAGGCGGGGTAGTCTTATCATAAGACAGTGGTCCTCTCTTTCTAAAAGTAAAAGCCATCAGTTCTTTCTGTAGTTTATTGCGCGTGTCAATGTCTGTAGTGAAAGCAATCCTTTGTAGCCGGGGCTCGATTTTTGTGGGATGTGCTAAGGTAAGTGCGATCGCAATCTGTTCGGTCGACAAAGACTTCCAACGTGCGGTTATAGCGCTCATAAATCGACTTGCATACGCAGACAAGCATTCGCCTTCCTTTGGAGTATCGCCATAAATTTGCAGCTACTCCAGCTTCCACGAAATCGAATCTAGCTAGAAACAGGTCTTTTAATTGAGGCCAAGTAATTCCAGGAAAGCTAGATTGGGCGAGCCATGATGATGCTGTGCCCTTAAGTGCCTTGCTCAATGTTATTATCAAATTACTGCCCGAGAGGGGCCTTTCTTGTAAACATAAGTCCACTGTTTCACACCAAGCACGAGCGTCGCTGTCTTGACTATCTGGATTAAACGTGATTTTTATTTTAGGTACACGTGGTTCTTAGGGTATGTATCAACTCTTACATATTTCGTTGCTGCATTTCGAAAAGATATTTCCAGCGTTCGCACTCATTTTCTAATAAAACATTTACGCTCTGAGCTGTATATCGTTCCGGTGGTGCTTCTGGTAATCCCACTTCTGATACTGTTATCAGAAGTGCCTGCGAAATGGTCTCGGCCATCATTCTCCATTGTGGGCGTGTAGAAGGCGGGTGTTTCGAAATAAAGACACAGTTGCACTAGTTAATCTTCTATAATTTCAATTTATAACACTTATACACGAAATATATCACAATGATGTGGATTAAAATCGATTAAGAGCCAATAGGTTAGCACGTGTCCGCCTCGCGTACTAGCTGTCAATCGAATGACAAACTGTCACTACGTTTGGCGCCACCCTATTCGGGGCTACCCGCTCTTATTTTTAATTTATCATAATTTTAGTACAACATAAATATTAGTTTTTTTTTTTTTTTTTTTCTACGCGGGGAAATGTGCAAGTCACACCCGCCCCAAAACCGGCGATGGGGATATGTCAGGATCCAGCCCCTAAGATGGATTTGGGCTGAACCGACTAAAACCACCGCGGTGTTCCTCACACCTTTATGGCGAGGCCACGCGGATCGCTCTCGCATTCGGATCGCGACCCCGCCCAAGGTTCGACCCACCGATGGACGTAGCGGGTTCCACACAACCATCAAAAACACAGACAAAGCGGGGGACCTAGTCCCCCTTGCGACATCGAGAGGCGTGCGCGGAACACGAACGCCGCCTGCTCGGACCTGCGCTGATCGGGCGGTGGACAGCCCCAATAGGTCCACCACTCGCATGCTTCTACTCAAGGTGGCTGGAGGTCGTCTCGCGCCCTCCTGCGCCCGGTTCTGCGGTTAGGGAGAGGGATTGACCGTTCCCTCTCCCTCTCCGCCGCCTCCTTCACTAACATCACCTCCTCACAGAAGGAAGCGACGGCATCCCAAGACCTCTCGCTCGAAACCATGGACAGAACCATAGACTCGAGCGAGAGGACGACTCTACCGACTGCCGCGTGCATGACATGGCGTTGTGTGGCCCAAGCAGGGCAACCTACCAATGTGTGCAACGCCGTGTCTTCGACAGCGACGTGGCAGTCGCCGCAGTGATAGCAACCGGGCGTCTCCTGTTTGCCTATTCGACACAGGTACCGACCGAACATAAATTAACGATAATCATATCGATTTAAATCTTAAACAATTTTATAATAAAATTAATCAATTATCATTTTAATCACTTATTCTTTTAAAATTAACTAAATAATATTCAGCCAAACCACGCGTGTATATATTGAACAAATAAGGCACTAACATAATTTATTTTGTATGTAAAAATAAACTCTAATGTGTAATTAGTTTATATATATAATTTAGTTAATTCGTTTATTTTTAGTTAATCGTTTATTTAATTTCATTCTGATTAATGCTTGAGTGTGTTTAGTTGTGATACGGTGACAGCTAATGAATGACAACTGACAGATGACAGTTAGTCGATTTGAAGGGACGGACGTCCGTACGACGGTCATTCTATTGAGCACGTTCGGAGCGGTCGGTCATATTGTGTTACAACTAACCTCACTACATTCCAAGTGATTGTAATTTTAAAATAGTACTTTAATCGTTAAATATTGTGAGCATCCTCAGTGATTTTATAACTAAAGTTAGGTTACCAATAAAGATCGGTGTAAAGAACATTACCCTAGTGTTTTTCGAGATTTCCCTCATGTCTGACCACCACGTGGACGGACTAGAAAATGAAGATAGGCCTCTTACGCCGTCATATATATATATATATATACATATATATATACATATAGATCGACCGTAGCTATTAACAATGTCGGAACTACATTTTGGCGAATTTTGTTTTATTGCACCTAAGGTCCTAAATTATCCATTTCTATGACCTTGCAAAGTTTCAAGTTAGTCGGAACTTTTAAAAGCGTCCGATTAATAATGTAGGTAGATAATATGTTACTACGCTGTTTGCGGGGCAAGGGAGGGGCATGGGCGCCCGCGCACCGCGCGTATCTGCTATTTCGTTCATTGTTAACGGGCCGACTGCACGCGTTAGTGTCTTGTTTTTATTTAAATGTTTACCGCAAATATTGCAATATTTAATATAAATAACAATGTCTAGATCTAGGCATATATTAGATTTAGTGCAACATCACGTCACGGCTGAAAATATTCTTGCTGAATCAAGTATATCCAGTGGTATTCCAACGAGTTCCAGTCAAAGGAAGAAAAGTAAGATAATATTTTTATTATAAGCTTAGTTTAATCGCAGACCTATATATAAAATGCATTTAATTCTTGCTTTATAGTGAAATACTTTTAAAATTGCTATGAAAATGTTAAATTGAGGATTAAACGGTTTAGATTGTAGTACGTGCCAGATCCTACATTGTTAACGGATTATTATTTTATTGTTTGTGTCGGATGTACCACATTCTACATTATTGCACGCTTGGAGTGCGTTAATTTTAGTCAGATATGGTAGTACCGACTTTGTTACTCGCTCCTCTTTTACACGATTTTGTCGGATATGGAACTACCAACTTTGATACTGGTTTCACTTACACTATATTTTGTTGGATATAGTACTACTGACATTGTTAAACATTCTTATTTTAAAAGCTATTGTCGGATATGGTAATACCAACTTTTTTCATTGTGCATAATTAAATTTTGATGTTGGATGTGGTAGTACCGATTTTGTCATTTAAAAACAGTGATAAAACATAGGTCGGATATGGCATATACAGCAAAGTTAAGGTAGGTTTGGCTTATTTTTCTTGTGTTATGTGACATTTTAATAGTAGGTTGGTACTATGTTTTCTATGTTATAGTATATATCTCCTTAAAATATACATATACTCTTACCTCATCACCTCACTACAAACTTTATCATCATCATCCGAGTGTTATTTCCAGTTGCTTTCAAGGGCTAGGGGTCAAGGCTTTCGCCTTGAAGTCCGGGGTCCGCCACTACTGATTTAACCCATAATTGGCTAAATATGGTGTTTTTCACGAAGTGACTCCCGTTTGACCTCCGTAACCCAAAGGAATAAACCAGATCTTTAGTTTAGATGAATCGTCAGGTGATTAGAGAGAGTACTAACTTCCCGTGAAGACTATCATTATTGTTCATGACAGCCGGGACCGACGGCTTAACTTGCTCTCCAAGGCACGGGAATCTGTCGTCCGCCAACTTCCTGACCGAAGTCAGGTAGTCCGAAGGCTATGACAGGAATTTTGTAACAGAAAAACCCAACATCAACTAGCTCGACCCGGGAATTGAACCCGATGCCTCTCGATCAAGCGTTACAAGTTTATGCCACTAGATCAACGCTTACCGACAGTTAATTTGCGTAGAAGGCAGCAAAATGCTTTTTTTGTTTACTTATTTGTATCTTTATTATTCTAGAAGAATCTCCACTCCCCAAAAGTTTTCACGAGGATCTTATAAAGTTGCAAGACCTACTAGGAGATGATGTATTTAATGATAGTAATAAGACCTAAACCTACTAGACGGTTTTCCCTATGATGTGGATTTTATAAGCTACCAAGCATCATCACCGGCCACTCATGGGCTCCGCACAATTGTCGGACCAAAACCTCAATCGAATTGTCTTTTGCTATATCTTTTTGTAGCCAAAAAAATTATCTGTCACTCATCGCTTTCTGGAAAATCACAATCGAAAAATCTTGCCGCCGTAAATCTATTTGGTTTTCAGAAGACTGGTATTGCTTGGCTCGATGGGCTAAGACTGAAAATGACCCGTATATAGTAAAGGAGTTAAGACAGGAGAATGTCTTTAATTTTAAAGCCTAGCTAGCTAATAAAAACTGGACCAAAAATACGGCAAATGAGAAAGTTGTTTGAACAAAAATAAGGAAGGTTAAAGTGAGTGCTGAACAGTACGATCGAATAGAGTATAAGTACGATTTGGATGAGGAACTATGCCCAATAATTATAGTTAGATCTGGTAGGCGAAATCAGCAACGTGTTGAGATGGAATTTGATCTGAAAACGGCCTATAATGGTCCTTTACCTATCATCAAAGACAAATACAAAGATTTGACGGACCTCTGCAAAACTGAGATCATACCTACCCGCTACCACGATTTTTATTATTAGCTTACACTGATTCTGCTATTTTGATTGACCAAGAATATGCCGAAAAATAAATTAGCTTTCCTAAATACAAGCAAAATAATTTTTTGTGAATTTTTTCCCGATAGTGTCAATTAAGATTTTTCTATTGTTACCTAAACTTTCTAGTTATCATAGTTGGGTTCTTGCCGAAATTTTAAAAGTATTTCTAACAATACTTTGTGAAATTCGAAAGTTTAGGTAGTAATAGAAAAATTTAATTGATATTATTGGGTCTTATATACGAAAATTATATTTTATTGTAAACAAAAAAATATATTTTTCGTAAATATAAATTGGTCAATAATGAGGTGTCTTTAATCTTTAAGGTTGTTATGTTTTTATGATGTTATTATAATTTGTTGCAGTGATCTTAGCACTTTATGTTCAGAATATTAAAATTGAATTTATATTCCTGTGATTTTAATATCTAGTAGGCAATTCTTAAAGGATGTATAATACATTATTATGTACGAAACTAGTTAATTAATGAAACAAAGGCTGATTTAATTTTATTTTGATATCGATTCTTTTTTGTGTTAATGGTTGTGTTATTGTAGGTACTACATAGAAGGTAGTAATTTATTTAAAATCCGAGTCGCAGTGATCTCAGTTAATATTAAAAAGTTCTACGAGTAAATAATTAACTTAAATAAGTAATTTAGAAGTCAACAAAGATTATCACAGCAACAGTGAACAAAGAGATAATTAATAGATATTTAACTCATAAGTTTAAAAGAGAAAATATACGTTTTCACTTATTATACTACATATAAATTTTTGATATTCTGCAAAGTATTTGTGTCAGACTTTTTTCAATATTATGAGCTTTATTTTTGAAGTGATTCTTAAAGTGTTTAATACCTACCTTTGGAGAGGGTTTAAACGCTCCCTCTCCCACTCCGCCGCCTCCTTGATGGAAATTACTTCCTCGCAGAAGGAGGCGACGGCGTTCCACAACCTCTCACTCCGGACCATAGACTGAACTACGGCCGGGAGCGAGAGAGCAACCGATCCGACTGCCGCGATCAACTCACGGCGCTGCGATGGCCAAAGTGTGCAGCGCCATGTCCTCTACAACGTCGCGGCAGTCGCCGCAGTGGTGACAACCGGGCGTCTCTTGCCGGCGTATACGACACAGGAACTGGCCAAAACAACCGTGGCCAGTCAAAACCTGTGTCAGCCGGAAGGTGAGGGCGCCATGCCGCCTCTCCAGCCACTCCTGAAACACGGGACTTACCGCCACGATCGTGGCGTGCCCGGCACTGGGGTGCACAAGTCGCTCCTTCCAATTCGCCACTAGGACCTGGCGGAGCTCGGACCTCGCCGCCTTGATAGCGGACGAATCCGGTACTTCGCCCCGAGCTAGCGCCTCCTGGCGTTCAACACCTACCTCACGCTACCTTGTCATTATTTAATAAGACAAAAGTCTATTAAAAGGTGCCTTTTATAATTATACATTTAATTCGATATTATTAATAAAACGATAATACGTTTCTTCAAGCCTTTTTTTAGTCTATAAATCCCCACATGCGACATCATTTCGTAACTACATACCGGAAAACATTGTAGGATATGGCAGTTCCCACACAACTACATAGCTAAACTCTGAATAAGACAGTGTGACATTTTCGACTTTCACACTACGTGAAACATTGTAGGATATGACACTTAAGACAAATTTGCTATGTTCTGTTTCGGTTAACAGCGTAACATCTGCTTTTTCTAACATTTCTTATTATTTTATTTTATTTTTTACGTGACGATATCCAAAAACGTCCAAATCATATATCATATAGCATTATGCAAAAGTTGGTTTCAATATATGGCGATTTGTCAATTTGGTGCAATTTTAAAACTTTTTTAGCCCGTCCTGAAAAGTAGCACTTTTGCACTTTCACATATACATATATATATATATATATATATATATATATATATATATATATATATATATATGTGTATATATTATTGTCTTCTTTTATGGTTTATTTTATTTTACTGTATTAAATATGTTATATATTTGTTTTGTCGAATGTTTTGTTTAATATTTATTTGTATAGGATGATTTAAAATATATTTTCGGTTATGTATTATGCATACTTTTTAAGCTATTGCATAGCTTCTATCGCGGGCCTTGAGCGTGGAGACCAAATAACAAACAAATGTTTCACTCCCGCGCGGCCAATCGAATTTAAAATCTTTAACATTACTAGTGCCTAGTGAAATTAAGTAATAACTGAAAAATCCGTGCGAATAATTGGCACAGATTAAAATAAAAATGATTAGGGGAACCTGTTGCACCTTGGACAGTTTTTACATTTCTAATTTTAATTGATATTTGACGTACTGTACACAAACTATATTATAGGCACGGGAGAAGGGAGGTTCCCTGCGTGACAAGTATAAACCTGTTTGTATGCGCTGATCGTTGGGAGCCACGACCGCGCTACTATGCATCGACCTCCGATATAACTTCCGATTTAAATTTAGCGGAACCGAAATCGGAATCAAAGGTGCAAAATCAATCGAAAGTTCCGAACTTTCGTAATCGGAATCGAACCTCCGTAACATCTCTATTATGTATTATAAACTTTATGTAGACATTAATATGAATTACGCCGTTAAGGCTACTCGAAAGTAATAGTACCCTAATAAATGGTTTTTATGAAAACATTATTAAATGATTTATTTTATTTTATTTTACTTTATTGGTTCATCTACAACTGTACACCATACATACATATATTCTTTCATGTTAAATTATAACATAGGTATACAATTTATCAAGGATAAACACAGCGTTCACATCGTATTAGATAAGTGTATATACTTATAATATAAAATTAAATTTAAGTTTAAGTTACGCTACTTAGTAAATAACAATTACACGGTCCTGTGGTAAACTTGGTGCCTGTATTTATTGAGAGTAGTGCCAAAGATATCTATTTCATTGTCAAATTTATTCTGTAGCCGACAAAGTCTGGGGATGGGCGAATGAAAGCCTAACACTGTTTTGCGTGACGGAGGATACAACAATTTGACATAATTGCGAGGAAATTTGCGAGGAACATTAAAATTGACTTGAGTTAAGAGTTGGGGACTGTCCATAAAGTTGTTTAAAAGTTTGTAGATAAATACTAAGTCATGTGCTTCTCTACGCGTTTCAAGGGACTGCATGTTGAACCTTTTAAGGCGTACATTATAACTGCGAGACTTTTTGGCAATACCTGTGAAATAAGCTAAGTGATTAAGGAATCGCTTTTGTATTCGTTCTAATCTGAGACTATGTGTAGCGTAGTGAGGACGCCAAGCGACAGAGCAGTACTCCAGTATACTTCGGACGAAACAGTTGTATAAATATATTCTAGTTTTTGGTTTTTGAAATGGTTTGCCGTTACGTACAATAAAGCCAAGCGCCTTAGAAGCTTTTTTCACAACATAATCCAAATGTGGAATAAATGTTAGCTTTTGGTCAATGAGGATCCCCAAATCCTTAACGACTTCAGTTTTAACTAAGCATGTCCCGTTGATGTGGTATTGTGCATCGAGGGTCTGTAATTTTCTTGTAAATGAGATTTGAGTGCATTTTTTTACATTTAACTGCATATGATTTTCATTACACCAAGTAAATAGCCCGTTTATATCCGCTTGTAGTAATTTTGCATCTTGCTGAGATTTTATCACTCGAAACATTTTTAGATCGTCTGCGAACATAAATGGACTTGTGTTGTTGAGGTAACTAGGTAGATCATTAATAAAAATTGAGAATAAAATAGGGCCTAGGTGGGATCCCTGAGGAACACCGGATGTTACTTTATATGTTACCGATTTATGTCCATTAGCCACCACATAAAAAGATCTATTGGTCAAATAGGAATTAAACCAGCTAAGAAATGAGCCCGCAAAACCATAAGCCGAAAGCTTTTCAACTAAAACGTTGTGTGGGACTTTGTCAAAAGCGCTACTGAAATCAGTGTAGATAGCATCTACTTGTTTGTTAGAGTCCACTGCTTCAGAAACACTTTCGACAAAGGCCACTAAATTAGTACAAGTGGATCTACCGGCTATAAAGCCATGTTGGCAATCAGAAACATATTTTTTGAAGTAATGTTGTATTTTAGGACATAGTAATGCTTCGAAAACCTTGGCCAGTGTTGAAAGTATTGAGATAGGCCTGTAATTACTTATTAAATTGTCGGCGCCGCTCTTATGAATAGGTATTATCTTTGCTTGTTTCCACCGATCAGGAAATATTCCTACGTTAAGAGACTTATTAAAAATTAGATCTAATGGTGTAACTAATTCATTGGCGCACCTTGATATAAAATAGGCGGGTATCTCATCACACCCTGATCCTTTGCTAATATCCAGAGACTTGAGATAATCTAAAATTTCTTTCTTGTTAATATTAGTCGCATTAAAATAATCCCCGCTATACGCCAATTTCCGTATACAGAATGAGCTGTTTACATTCACTGATCGAGTAATTGGACTGTAAACACTATAGAAATGTAACCCGAACATATTACACATGTCAGTCCCATTAGAACAGATAATAGAACCATTGGACATAGACGCTGGATACGTTTTTGATACATCGCGTTTGGTTTTTATATAAGACCAAAAATATTTAGGGTTAGTTGATATTTTTTGCTCTATATGAGCTATGTAGGCATTATAACATTGTTTTGATAATTTAGCGCATTGTTTACTACAAGTCCGAAAGGCGATTTTATCCATTGGGTTCTTATAATTATTGTATCTTTTTCTGTAATTGTTTTTTTCTCGTATCAATCTTACAAGACCTTTACTGAACCAGGGTGGGTGCGAAGTATTCTTCACTATGGTGGATGGAACGTTTTGTTCGATAATTTTATTAATAATTTCATAGAAAATATCCAGCATTACATTTGGGTTATCTGTATCTGTAAATAATTTATTCCAGTTAGTATTCTGAAGTCTTTCTTTTATCTGAGAGTAGTCTGCTTTATAGAAATTTAATCTTTTGGTTATATTGTGTTTTAAAAAATTGCATATTCTAGGCTTTAATACTACCTCAAGAGGTGGATGATAGAGATCTACTTTTGTCAAACTACTGGCGGCCTCCGTCACAACAACATCGGGATATGAAACAAGCACCAAGTCTAGAATCCTATTCTTAATATTAGTGATGTTATTACATTGAACGAGATTATTAATGTACATGAAATCTATGAAAGCTTCATTAACTTTCGTACCAGTGCCCGGGATAGCAACCGGACGACCGGTAATACTGTAAGTACAACTCCAATTTATGCCACTCATATTGAAATCTCCAATCAAAATAGAATTAAAACTATTACTTTCTGACACAAAGTTATATTTGTCCATGAAATGTTCCAGAGTAATAAACTGTACAGGTGGTGGTAAATACACTGCACAAATTGCCAATTTGAAGGTGTTATGAATATTTATAGTAACCCACAGATCCTCACAGTTGCCCTCCCAAGCACATTCTCGAGTAGCTGAATACTTTTTATCAACAGCAATTAAAACGCCACCTCCATCTTTCTTTTTATTAAAGCTTGAGGTCTCCCTATCGCGTCTAAAAACCATATATCTTTTATCAAACAGTTCACTGCTTAGAATATTATTATTAAGCCAAGTTTCAGTTAAGATCAAAACGTCATAGTTAGTACAAGCTAAGTTACATAAAAAGTCATGACTTTTTGAACGTAATCCACGAGCATTTTGGTAGTAG
Organism: Catocala nupta; assembly: GCA_963675205.1. Taxonomy (NCBI): domain Eukaryota; kingdom Metazoa; phylum Arthropoda; class Insecta; order Lepidoptera; family Erebidae; genus Catocala; species Catocala nupta. The sequence goes on along the minus strand of OY776085.1, from coordinate 25,597,089 downwards.
ATGTTAAAATCTGCGAATTTTAAAAAGAAAAGAGTCTCACGTTATTACATTTATACAAGCCTAAATTACTTAATAAAGTTTAAGGAATCAATGTCTTTTATAATTTTGTTTTCCGAGTCCTCAGATTTTTTTACGTAGATACGCCCTCCTCTAATCCACACAAATTTGTATCCCTTTTCCTTCGCTTTGAGACTTTACAACAAATATTGTCTTCTGTTTACGCTATTAATTTATATTATTCATTGAAATTTTACTACTATTTACGGATTTTATCGCGTTGTTTATACTACTACTACTATTGAATTTTACTAATTTATAAGATAATAAAATTATTAAAACTATTTATATTTAGGTTTACACTTTCCCCGACGTTTCGGTTGCTTTTCAGCAGCTATGGTCACAGAGAGACTAAGATGGTAGTTGTCTCAATGTTCCAGTGTAGTTATTTCAAAGTACCCATATAAAATATAATTATAAATAAAACATAATAGCGATATAATCCGTATATAGTAGTTTAATTTCAATGATTTACAACAAATTATTACGGGCTAGTTAAGAATCGATATTCTACGAACTCTCTTAAATATCAGTCTTTGTGAAACAATAAAATAAATCTATTATTTAGAAGTCTGAATGAAAAGACGATGTGTCCTTATTAATAAGAGGTATCGAAAAGTTACTTACATTAAAAATGTGGACATACATAACATTATTTTATGTAGGTACCTACTTATAAAACGGAATGTATGTCAAATACTGACTTTTTTGGACCGACACGTCTATTTAATCTAATCACTGCAACGTGCAGACGCAGTCCGTTTTGCGCATGCGCGGTGTGACCGTGAGAGGCACCGCGTCACCGCGGCACCGCCATGATATTTTTGTTGTTGATGGTTGCGAGTAGCGAGTAGAAAAACAGTCGATAGGCATTGTAACTTCGTTTATTAACACTATTTTAATTATTGCGTAGTGTTTAAAATAAGGGTTGGTTTAATAAATTAAAATGTGTCATCAATGTCATCATAAACAGTCCACAATTCTGGTAAAACTTGCAAAGTCCCTAAACAGAAACGTGTGAAGTTATTTCTACGATTTTAGGTCTTGGCTTGCGCTCGTCGGCATCAAGTAGGTATTATTTGAAATTAATTAATAGAAGTACAAAATAATAAGCGCGATAATAAATTTTTAATGTCTCCGTGTCAGGATTAGATACGCTTATAATCAAAATTAAAAATTGATTCTCAGAACCTACCTAAATGTATGCCGTGGCAGGGTCGACTCCTATCTAGGATCTAACTAAATAACTTTTACTGAATACTGTTTGCCTATGTTTTGGCAATAAGTATAACGAGACTCAGATGGTGTTATAGTCTGTTTAATTTCAGTAAAAGTAAAGCTTATATACTAGTGTGGCGCGTATATAAATTTGCATGAGTGTGCATTTTAACTTATCTTAAGATATGCTCTATCGAAATACGTGTAATAATGTAGTCACTACATATTATATTTGAAGACCATGTTGCAGTTTCTTTAATTTTTGTAACTGTAATAGCTACTGCTGCGTTCGCAGTACACTGCTTTCCTTGAGAAAATTAAGAAATTTACATTTTGATGAAATGAACGTCTTAGTATACGCCGATTATTATCAAAATCTTGAAAAAAAATTTGTGTCATTTATATTTTCCTATCGTATTATGTTGTTATTTTGAACATGACAAATTTCGTTAACATCGTAGTTTTCATTATTAAATTTTACTGTAACGTTTCTATACAAAGGATTATTGGCAATCAACCAATCTAAAGCAGCTCGCAGTTTGTGAATATTTATTGAAAATCGACGTAATCTTTGAACTGATTCTAATTGTTCGCAAACAATCACTAGACCAGCACTACTCATTTTCAGAGGAAGATGCTCAGCGATTTCTTCAACATCTTGACCAAAAATTACGGCTTGACCATGGAAATCATGTGGTCCAAAGCGACCACTGAGTTTGACCATTTGTACGAATGGAATTATCCTACTTAACAAATGTATTTCTACATCAGATAGTGTCGCTATTTCTGAGGGAATTTCATCTAATGACATACCATTCCAATAGGCTTGAGTAGGTGTTCTTGATTTACGAAGTGCTCTGACACATCGCTGACAGGCAGAGATAACATCATATTGTGCCATTAACTCATTTGGTAGTATATCTCCGGGCAAATTGACTAATGTTACTGACTGTACTTGCTTACGATAGCAAAGCTTATTACAAATTAAACAAACTGTATCAGCAAATTTGTTTATTGAATTATTAAAATCTATCCTAAATTTGGCTCTAGACAGAACTGTAGCTGCTGCATATTTAGCAAGCCTCGAAGCACGTTGTTCCGGATTCTCATTTAAACGAGGCTCAGCAGTAGACTGTGCATTCGTAGCACGCCTTAGCGAACTTTGTTCTGGAGTCTCGTTTAAACGAGACTCAGCAGTAGACTGTGCGTTCGTAGCACGTCTTAGCGAACTTTGTTCTGGAGTCTCATTTAAACGAGACTCAGTAGTGGATTGTGCATTTGTAGCACGCCTTAGCGAACTTTGTTCTGAGGTCTCATTTAAACGAGGCTCAGCAGTACACTGTGGATTTCTGGAATGCCTGGAAGCACGTTGATCTGGAGTTTCATTAGATTGCGAAGTACTAGTATATCTGGCATTTCTTGTATTACGTAAACAACGTTCAACCCTAGTTTCTTTTGATCTCCGTAAATCCTTTGATGCTACATCACTATCCAAACGACGCTGTCCATCTAGTAAACTCTCTTGACTACGCAGTTCAGCTTTTCGAGTAGCTTGTGACAACAAAAAGCTATTTTATCCCAGAAGTATTCTCTTCAGGCTGAGCTCTTTTAGTTTTTCTGCCCAGTCCCATTTTATAAACTAGATCTGAAATACCTAATATATCTAATAGCTATGAAATACTTTTAGGAAAGTTGAATAACTAAAGGAAGAACTAGAAAAAGGACATAACAAAACAAAAAAAATTGTTTAGTCTTAAAAAATATTCTTCAACTATAAATTAATAATTGTGGTTTTTGACGGATAAAAAACCTGATTAAACACCAAATTACCTGAATCTTAAAACGCAAAAAAGCAAAGGAATAGAATATTAAGGAGTCCCTACAAAAAGGAAGAAATAAAAAATTAAATTGAAAATTTAAAAACTCCCGAAACAAAATAAAAAAAATAGTATGAACGTGAAAAGCCTAAAACAAGCCAACAACAAAAAACTATGACAAAATAGCCACAAATAGAACAAAAAAGGTTTAAACGTGAAACCTAATAAAAAGAAAAAAACAACATTTTTTTTTGCTCTTCAAATTGACCACACTCCGCCTGATTGTAAGCAGTCGTGTGGTCTAAGAGCAGTGGCCTCCACATCGTCCTCATAGCAGCCGAGGCGATATTGAGGTCTCTACTTTGACGGCCTGAGAAGGTGCTTTTTCACGCCCCGCTTAAAGGACCCAGGATTGAAGGAAGAAGGAAACACGTGCCTTGGCAGAGAATTCCATGCCTTGATCGTTCGGCAGAGGTATGAGAACCCAAACCTATTGGTACGCTCTCTAGTCGACTCCACGTTATAAGGATGGCATCTGAGCCCAGCACGCGTTGTTCTGGATAGGAAAGGGGAGGGCGGGATAAGGTGGAATAACTCTTCAGAGCACTCCCCGTGGTATATTCTGTAGAAACATGCCAAAGAGGCAATATCCCTACGGAGTCGCAGAGGTTCCAGTGAACTCGTGACCTCTGGATCTCTGATGATATGAACAGCCCGCCGCTGTAACCTCTCAAAAGCGTCTAATCGTCCTTGAAATTATGACTCTAAATAAATACGTATGAATTTTTTTGAATGTTGTCGCGTCGGGGGACCGCTCTAATTATTAGCCTAACGTTTTGCTAAAATACATACGTAACATATGAAGTTTATTCTAAGTCCTCAATCGATTTATTTCGTTAGTGCTGTGATATTTATGTCTAAATATAGAAGATAGTCTGTGAAACTAATGTAATATTTCAAATGGTGAATTTATATTCATAATGTATTCAATTGTGATTTGTTTCTATCCTTATACACTAACAGGTATTAAAAGGGCACATTTCATGCATTTTACATCGATACAATATGTCTATGTACAATAGGAAGCTAATTAATAATAATATAATAATATTCTACTACATACACACAACACCATCTAGCCTAAACTAAGCAGAGCTTGTACTATGGGTACTAGACAATGGATAAACATACATATATACTTTTTCTTTTGTAAATACATACATGTTATACATAGAAACACTCAGACCAAGTCAAACATCCATATTCATGCACACAAATATTTGACTTGTGCGGGAATCGAACCCGCGACCTCAGGCGTGGCAGTCGCTTACACTAACCACTACGCCATCGAGGCCGAAATAATATATGGAGGCAGAACAACAAGCATTTAGTTGTGTTAACCGATATGTAGTTAACTATTTAACAACATTAACAACAGATAGTACTATATCCTGTTACCTGGTTGAATAAAAAAAAGAAAGTAAAACGCAGTCTATATCCAGTCTATATCGTCTTTTTTTCCATTATAATGTAGGTAGCATTGGTTTGCGCGCTACTTCCTTACAACAGTTTACAAACTGAAACAAACAAGTAAAGGAAGTAGTGCACGCGTAACTACAATATTTTGGAAATATTAATTAAATTATTCGAGATTTATTCATTTTGTTTCTAAAATTAAAACAATAAAAAATTTAAACAATAATGAATTTATAATCAATTTAAATATTATTAAAATGTCAAGTGACGTATGATGAATGATATGGGTATAAAACAATATTAATGCATACATTAGGGAACAAATCTAACAAATGTATATAAAGCAGTTAATATTTAGGCATAATTTAGGACACGATTCTAACAATAGGTTCTAGTCGTTTGTGCAAATCGATATTAGTTGGCTGTTGAGCAGTTATCTTTGCCTGATTATTATTTTTAAATTAAATTATGTCAATTGGCAGCCGCAAATGGCTCGACACATTTTTTGTCATTCGAACTAAACTAGAGAACCTAACGTATTAACAGTAAAATAAATCTATTATTATCGCTATAATCGTCGTTTCATTTCTGAGTTGAAGGTGACCCACTACAATATAAAGCAGGTTTGCCTACAGCTATTATAATCTTATAAGTCTTCATGAAATATTTTGTATAATAATTATGTTTACCTTGAGTCTACTGTATCAAGTTATGAAGTTAATTTTAAGATTGTATCTTTCCCACGGGTCAAAAATACCGCAATTAACCAACAATAAAAACACACATTTGTAAATAAATTAAGATCTGTATTTTATTCTTTTTATCTGACGACCGATGTGCTCACGCTCAGGACTGGCAGCATTGCCAAGTTGAATGGTTTCTTTTTGCTTTTCGCGAAATAAAGGCCAACATTTTGGATATGGGAGCCGTCTAACAATGTCCTTTTTGCAATGTGTCCGCATATTATAGATATGTATATAAAATTACTAATAACAACGATTGATATTTTTTTTTTAAATGCAGCAGTGGCGTCAATCCTTCTCGCACTGCTAGGAAGATGTGTTTGTGCAGGGGTGTTAACATATCCACCGCGCCCATACATCCCACACACAAACACGTTCGTACAACATAACTGCACAACAGCACACCATCACCTTCAGAAACATAGTCATATTTATCATATACAGTATAAATATTGTGATCCCTGTCATATATTCACAATTTCAACCACGTACATTTGTATCTATTTTCATCTTGTTTTGTTTTCTTTCATTTCCACACTTCTTAGTTTAGCTTTGGTAGTTGTGACTTTATTAAGTGCTAAAGTTTATGTTAATTTATTATTTAATTATGTAATCCTCGATATTGGTTTTCAAGATACAGGCTGGCCTAGTTTAGGGTCAATGTTACATTATACTTTATATTATCTTTTTGGAAATACACTAAGTAACATGCTGGGACCTACCAATCCTATCCAAGGGATTAATGAGATATCGTGTAGCCTCTTCAATAGAATATCCATTATCTGCAGAAAAAAAATCAGCATCAATGTGGCAAGAGTACGACAGATCATGTCCGTGTACGTTTGAGGAACTTCAAATGATCTTTAAATGTGTAGGGACGAGTAGGTGAAGCAGTGTAGCGCTTGCGTATGTTACGTAAAGACATGTGAAACTTATTACGGGTTGCACACGACACCCCGCGGGTGCTACCGCGGTACGTTTGGAGCTGTTGATTTGGTTTCCTACGAACGTAGGTTTACCAATTGTTTCGATTCCAATATAGTCTGGTTGTCATTATAATAACTCAAACGTGACGTGTCAATATATTTATGTGATATAATGTACAGACAAGTAAAGGTTGAAATAAAACAAACTTTATACGGATTTTATTAAAACAAGAGAAGCATGTTTATATGTATAATATGTATGTATTTACAAAAAAAAAGTATATATGTATGTTTATCCATTGTCTAGTACCCATAGTACAAGCTCTGCTTAGTTTGGACTAGATAGTGTTGTGTGTATGTGGTAGAATATTATATTATATATATTATATATATATTATATATTATTATATAGGCACCCGCATAAAAGAACACATAGCTGATGTAAAACAGCAACGCTCGTGGAAGTCTGCTGTGTGTGAACATGTGCAACAGGGGACCAACCACTACCTGAGATTTGACAAATCACAGTAAAGTCCCGCTAAAGAACACCGATTCCTATCAAGGATGTTTCGCGAGGCTATTGAAATCAAAAAGCATCCTAATTTAAGTAGAGAAGTTGGTTGGAATGTACCACTAGCTGAGGATCCAGTAATTCAAATAGTCAAACCCAAGAAGAAGCAAACCACAGCTAGACTTCATGATACTTTGAGTTCATTTAACGTAAATAGAAACATCAATAATTAAATTATGTTCGGGTACTTTGTAATAACTACACTGGAACATTGAGACAACTACCATCTTAGTCTCTCCGTGACCATGGCTGCTGAAAACCAACCGAAACGTCGAGGAAAGTGTAAAATTAAATCTAAATAGTTGTATAATTTAAGGTTTAAGAACTTTATTCTCATAAGAATTACAATAATTCACTTACTGAGAATCCATATTTACAATAAATGAGCGTACAGAAAATACACAAAAATAAAATTTTATACAAACAATAAAGTGGGTAAACTTATAACTTTATGTTAAACATATCACTGTCAACATCACCAACCAAGCAAACACGGATCTAAAGTAACAAAATACAAACACAGCTAGATGTGGCTATCATGGCAATAAAGGCAGGAGGTATATTTTTTTTATATTATTTTTTTTAAATTTGAAATGTATGTGTCCTGAGCATGTTTTTAAAACTGTACATACTTGTCGCTTCTTTAACTTCAGCCGGTAATTTATTATATATTTTATTTTAACACCCTCGCATTCTATATTCCGTTTCCCGTAATTCGTTCTAGGTCTCCGCGCTACTAAGTAATTTCCGTTGCCTAATTTCATCTTTTGTGTCTGTTGCTTTTTAGTAAAACTTAGAGTCGTGTGAATGGTTTTGTTTAGTATTTTCCTTATAAGTATGCACGTATAGTATACATATGATTGTGTGATGTTCATTATGTTAGTTTCATCATATATTTTTTGGGTTGAAGTTCTAAATTTATAATTAAATAATATTTTAACAAGTTTATTTTGAGCCTTTTGTATTAATTCTAAGTTGGATTTTGCTGCAGTCCCCCATATTTCAATTAAATAGTCAATGTGGGGCTTAATTAATGAGTTATATATTATGTAACGAACTTTTCGAGGAATACATTTTGTGATACCGTGGAGACCTCCTGTAAGAGATATTAATTTGGCTCTAATTTTCTCAATATGTGGTTTCCAAGTTAGGTAATTATCCAAAATAATACCTAGATATTTTTCTTTGTTTTTCCTTTGAATAATTTGATTAATTATTTTAAATTGAATACTATCAGTTATCTTTTTGTTGTTTGGAGCAAATATTACATAATTTGTTTTAGTAGTATTAATAGTTAATAAATTTGTTTGGAACCATTTATTTAATGAGTCTAAGTCTTTCTGAACGTTTGGTATCATATTATTACCATCAACTGACCTGCCGAAATAGAAAATAGTAGTATCATCAGCGTAAAGTGAAATATCTCCTGTTAGGTTTATTTGATATATATTATTGATGTATATAAGGAACAAAAGCGGTCCTAAAATTGATCCCTGTGGCACACCGAATGTGACAGGGCAGGGACCACTCTAATGATAACCTATTCCTACAATATGCTTTCGATTATGCAGATATTATTTAAAAATGTCGAGTGCCTTGCCAGTGATACCTATATGAGATAACATTCGAATTAATATATCTGGGCTAACTGTGTCGAAGGCTTTCTTGAGGTCGATGAAAAACCTAGAGCGACTTGTTTTTGATCAATTTTGTTTTTAATTTTGGTTATAAGGTCAATGGCTGCCAAGAGAGTATTTGAACGTGGTCTGAATCCGTATTGTTTAGGATAAAGGAAATTTATTGATTTGAGATATAGTTCTAATCGGTTATAAAGTATATTCTCAAAAATTTTCGAGATCACCAGTAGCACAGATATTGGGCGGTAATTACAGGGATCAGACTTACTTCCCGATTTATAGTGTGGAATTACCTTGGCAATTTTTAAATCATCGGGAAATATGCCTCGTTCAAAACTATGGTTAATGCAGTTTGTGAGTTCGATAACAATGGTCTCTTTTAAACACTTTATGGATTTAGTACTAATGCCATCAATGCCAGAACTGCAATTTAAATTTAAATTATCAATAATTTTAATTACTTCGTCCGTGGTTGCAAGCGTAATACACTTTAATTCCATTTTGCCACTTGTTTTAGGTCTATTAGGGTTTGCTTCCGAGTTGTTGGTAATCATATTAGCTAAGGACGAACCAATGATCACGAAGTAGGCGTTGAAGCTTTCACATATTTCATTTTGATCTGTAATAGTTCCAGTTTCTGTGTCAAGTTTATCTGGTCCAGTTTTATTTTTCATTTTGTTTTTTGAAAGATCATTTATAAGTTGCCACATTTTTCGGGGTTTAGTCATACTGTCCGTGAAACGTTTATAGTAATAGGTATTTTTTGTTTTTTGTATGTTGTTGATAATACTTGCTTTTGTTGTCTCGAATTCTGTTTTTAATTTCATATCCGATTTATTTGATTTTTATTTCTTCCATATGTTGTTCCGGTTGTCGATTTCATTATAATTTCCTTTCTTATCCAGTCTTGACAGGGCGCATTCAAAACTTTTAATTTCTTGATTTTGCTCATGTTTAGACAAAATTGCAATTTATCTGCCAGTCTCTCATATATAGGCTCTTCAATTTTAGGTTGCTCTTCAAAACATTTGCAGAGGTTTGTGTAATTTACTGCTGTGTATTCCACTTTTTTGACCAGAGGTGGTTGATATCGTTTAATTTCTAAATATATTTGTCTGTGGTCGGACATCGATGATTCTATCATGGCGAAATGATAATTATGTTCCTTAAGGTTAGAGGAAACATGGTCTAGTATGGTTTTGGTGCTAGCGGCTTCACGGGTGCAGAATTTCCGATCAATTTTATTTAAAATTTTGTAATTGCTTTCCTTTAATGTGTCCTTATAGTTACGAGTCCCGTTATCATTGGTTAGTAAGTCAATATTATAATCTCCAAACACTACTGCTCTCTTCATCTTCTGTAGCTGTTCCGAATACGTCTCAAGAAAATCATTTATGTTAGTTTTATCGGGTTTGTAGATGACTCCAATGTTTAAGGAGAGCTTTTTTACGTATATCCAGAGGTAATGAATGTTATCTATGCAATGCTCTTCAACAAGATTATGTGCAATGCTATTGTGAACAAAAATCGAGACCACACCTCTTTTTTCATTTTGTCTATAATTATAATAGTGCGTGTAACAGGGTATCTGAAGTCTATTAGCCTCATCATCACTCTTAATCCAAGTCTCCGTAAGTATAATAATGTGTATGCTTGTTTGAAGAGAGCTAATAACGCATCTGAGCTCGTCAAATTTTCCACGTTTCACAATACTACGAGCATTAGCATAAAAGAATTTTAGAGATTTTTTGGTATAAACTAGTTCGGTGTAATTATCCGCGACTTGGTATGTTATTTGCTCTGAGGTGATAGTTTAGTTTTTTGCAGGGATCGTAGTTTTAGGTATGCCTTTTATATATTTAATTTTAAGATTCGTTTCACCATTTGCAGTGCGTGTTTGAAGTACGCCTTTTAAATTTTGTAAGTATTTTCGTTGGTACGGAGTTTGGTCTGAGTAAATTCTAATATTTTTCAAGTCTTCACTATTTCTATTGCGTAAAATAGCCTTGGCCGTATCATCTGATCCAAAACATGCTTTGATAGCACGTGTATGTTCTTGATTGTATTTGCCAAGACGAATAATACGATGTATAATTTAAATAGCTTAAATTAAAGTAAACGTGACAAAATCCGTATAAAGTTTGTTTAATTTCAATGTATAACATTCGCGTAAACATAAGACAATATTAAACAAGTAAAGGTACCAGGCACGCACAGTATAACATTATTTTGCTCTTGTAACGGTTTAGTCCTTCACACAATAAATATATATTTCACACGTAAATAGTCTATTATGAAATGCACACATTCATTTACCATAAGTGGCGTCATCGTTATGCAATTAGCGAAACCATAAATTATATGGCTCTGACAACTGTAACCTCTCCTACAAACATAAAATGTTTAAAGTATGGGACAGCTGGACAAACGCTCAATGCTTTCTGTGAATTTAAGAAAATACTTGGCTACAAGAGTCTTAATAACAAAGCATCCCCATATCTGGTAATCATAAAGTAGGTAACGGAGTGGACCACTTTGCATTAGTTATAAAGAGATGTCAAAAATGGTCATGAGACAAAAAACCATGAGAAAGGATCTTAGCAGGCTAACATGTTCGAAATGAGCAAATTAGGTGACACTTAATTTTTAACTCTGGGAGAGGAAGGTCGTCGGGGCGATAGTTGAGTAAAGAGAGCAAGAATTGAGTGGTGATAATGGATAAGATAAAGGTAGTGTAGTTGTGTGGCGGTTCTACCTAATCCGGTGAGTGCTTAATATTCATATTATGTTCGCGGTGTTATAGGTGTATAATATAAAAAATAAAAAAAAAAAAATAAAAAAAAAAAAAGTTTATTTGACACAAAAGAGAATACATTCACTGTAGGCACATGGTTATTAAATACTAACTAAACAATATGTATTTCACTAAAAGGTACTGAGACTGTTTACCAAACTAGGCAATAGCCTGTATTTTGGCTGACAGTGTTCAGTCGTGGTAATTGACACTAGAGTTTAAATTAAGACGTGAATGTTGCTGTACAGCGAATTACATTTGTCAAAAGTAAGTAAATCTAGATTTTTTAAACAAATATATATATTTTTTATAATCATTTACTGGTACAGTAGACGTCCATTGGTTTATATTGTGAGCGAGTGTGGTGTGTGAGTGTGGGTGTGTTGAGGGGATGTGTAGTGTGAGTGAATGTGGCAATATGTGTGATAGGTGTATGTTGTGCGTGCGTGCGAATGATTGTGTGCGGGGTATAAGTGTGATTGTGTAGACACAAGTACATATGTAGGTATGTATTAGTTGAGTGAAGGTGAGATATAGCTATTATGCGATGTAGGTGAGTAGGTCCTCCGTCATTTGGTAATTAAGTTGCTGCAACCAGGCACATACTTTGCGTTTGACTTCATAACTGTTTAGACTGGCAATATTTATGCGTTTATTTATGTAGTTATATATTTTGCAGCTTAGACTATAAAATTGCCGCCTCCCAAATGACGTTTTGCAAGAAGCGTTGCGGATGATAGGCTTTTTACTACGCTTATTGGGATCTGGAAAGGGTACAGTCAAATGTTTCCTTAGCACCAGTCGATGCACAAAGAGCTGGCGTACAGTAAGGATGTTGGTGTCTGAGTATAGTTTTGACGTGGGATACCTGTAGGGTTTTTTTGATAAAACTTTGAGCACGGCTCTTTGTGCCCTCTCTAGGCTCATGAGATGTGTTTTGGCCGCCCCTCCCCATACTGTGATGCAGTATTGGATGACGGATTGTCCTAGCGCTAAGTATACTAGTTTTAATTTTTCGTGTGGTGTTATGTCTCTTAGTGATTTAAATAAATGAATTAGTCGTCTTACGCGCGTTGTCATCAAAATTATGTGTTTATCCCACCTCAGCCCACTGTCTATCTCTACTCCAAGATACTTAGTCGAGTGGGCTCTGGTGAGTTCGTAACATGTACACGTATGTGGAGATGAGCAAACGTGAGCTTTGATGGAATAATTTTCAGGTGGGTTATTTACTTTTGTGATAGAGAAGGGAATGTAAAGAGTTTTAGTTAAGTTAAGAGTGAGTAGGTTTTGGTTTAACCAATGCATCACTTTCATAAGCGAAAGTTCTGCTCTTTTCTTTACTACTTGCCAGTTGTGTCCTGAGATTAGGATTGCGGTGTCATCTGCGTACGTGAAAATGTCGGTGTAAGGAAGGGAGATGGTACAGAGATCATTAATGTATATTTGAAAGAGTGTAGGGCCCAGTACACTCCCTTGTGGAACACCGTATGAGACCGTGCGTTCCTCACTTATATGTTCCTCTATCTTCACCGCTTGTCTCCGATCTGTCAGGTAGTCTTCAAATATTTTAAGTGGTAAACCACGAACGCCAATCTTTTCTAGCTTGGCAAGAAGGATAGGGACAGAGACTGTGTCAAAAGCTTTAGAAAGGTCTAAAAATATGCACAAGCACTTGGTGTTTGCGTCAAGATGTTTGCTTACTGTACTTGTTAGATCGAGCACAGCGTCTTCAGTTGAGATGCCTGATCGGAACCCATACTGATTTGCAGCCAAAATGTTGAAGTTCTTAAGATATATTTTTAGGGCGTTGTTCAATATCTTTTCGAGCACCTTAGACAAAGCTGATAGTATGGCAATAGGTCTATAATTACTGACACAGGCTCTGTCCCCGTTCTTATAGATTGGGTGGATAATAGCCTTTTTAAATGCTACAGGGAAGACACCAGTAGTAAGTGCCAGATTGCATATATGTGTTATAGGGGGGATTAATACGCGTCGAGATTCCTTCAGGATCCGAGACGAGATACCATCCCATCCCATGGCACAATCAAGACGAAGTTGAAGAATGATACTTTCAACTTCCGACTCCGAAACCTCTGTAACTACTATTGATTTCAGTGGGCTATGTATAGTAGTGGTTATAGTGGGCAGCGATGTTGGGGATTGAGGAGTGGAAGTTATTATATTATTGGCTAAGTTTGTACCTACATTGCTGAAATAATTACAGACATGATTTATTGATTTTTGGGGGTCAGTCATTATTTGTAATAATTCTAAGGCGGGTGTATTGACTTTATCTGTATTTGTTATTGTTTTAATTGCCTTCCAAAGAGCTTTATTATTATTACCAGCTTTATCGATAAGGCTTTTTCCGTATTCTAGTTTCAGCTTGCGTAAAAGTCCATTGCAAAAGTTTCTATAGCGTGTGTAAGTTATCTTAAGTGTAATATTATCTGGATATTTCTTTGATTTAATGTGTAGCCTATCACGGTTCCTAATGCATCGCAGTAATCCTACAGACATCCAGGGCTTTAGGATTTTGTTTTTCTTTTTTTGCGTGGTTGTATGACTATGATTGGTTATAGTGGATGATATCATGGACACGAGTTTATTCGCAGCCAAGTTTGCATCATTTATCCTTGTTATAATGGAAAAGTCTAAGTTTTCTAACTCGAGCGATACTTTTAAATAGTCCACGGTTGTTTTAGTGCAGGAGTATTGCCGTGTCGATATAGCAGTATTCATACTCCACACCAATGGCATGTGGTCTGTTATATATGATTCCAACACAAGAGTAGTCGATGGCAGCTTGAAATTTGTGAAAATATGGTCTAGACATGTCTTAGTTCTTGTGGGATAGTTATGAGTAGGATAAAGGCCGTGGGAGGCATTAAAGGTGAGATATTCTTCGGCTAAAGGGTCTTTACTGTCGGGACTTATGTCGATATTTATATCGCCCACAAGGACCAGGATCCCATCAGAAAATTTATTGAAGACACTGTCTAAACTATCTATAAAATGGTTAAAATTATTTCTTGTTTTTAGTGATGGTGAACGATAGATTGTCACTACGCTAATGCCATTTAATTTGCAAATTAAGCAATTTGCATCTACAAAGGTTGGTTCACATATTGTACATATTAAATTTGTATTCGTATATATAACAATGCCGTCATTTTGGTTCGACGTGGATCTTGTAAAGTGCGCGGTGTAGCCTTCCAAGATAGGCAGACTAACAACCTTACTGAGCCAGCATTCTGTTAGAACTAAAATGTCGTAGTTTGTGGCAGTTTGTGTTAACAAAATACGAAATTGATCGAAGTTTTTGTTTATACTACGAATATTTATATGTAGTAATTTCATAGATGGATATTTATTACCAAGGAATTCATGACAGCATTCTGGTTTGCAAATGTAAAAGTCTGTAGGTATGTGAGTGTCTAATTCAGTGTTTATATATGACCAATATATATGCATAAATATCCCAGGCTGAGTAAAGTATTATATTTATAATAATATATCCAGCAGTAAATTCGTGCAACGTTTGTCGCGTACGCATTAGTATAGGTCCGGTACCTTAGTCAGGGATGAATGAAAGGATGTCCTGAGGATCGGGAATCAGGCTGTAGATCAGGTGCAGGCTTTGTAGACTATGTGCTGAAGCCATCACAATAGCAGACTATGCACCCGTCATACCCTCGACAGGTTATCGGGTTACAATTCCCCGTTGGGTGAGGCGTAAACCTTGTGACCCTGTAATCTATGCGCGGTGGCCCTATACAAAGGACGACGCTCCTGTGAACATCAATTATCGGGATGTAGTCCAAGGTGGTAAACTGAGGCTTTGATTCCACGTCGTATAATGCTCAATACAACCGTCATCATGCGTGGTGGACGCAGCCTGGCCGTAGGCCTCGTTCATAAGTGTAATACGGCATATAGTGGACATGACATCCGTAGGATGGCGGCAGATGCGGGTTTAATTCCCTGCCGTGGCAATCGTACGCTATTGAAGTACGCGACCTTGCAACCTCTTTTTAGGTACGCGATTGTATGAAAGAGTGATCACAAACTAATACTAATGTATCGTCGTTCTAAAGTAGATATCTGTATGTCGTCCTCAAAGGTGTTATTTCGATTTCCTCTCATAATTCAAGTATTTATTTACACTTTGTAAATACCATCGGTGTATACCATTGTTGATGATGGCAGATGTATACCATCCAGTAAGGTAGGAGACCTACAGGTTTTGCGCGGGGTTAGGGGTGCTAAACTCCCTCCAATGGGCGAGAGCTGATCATTAGTAAAAATCCCAGTTATAGGGAAAAATAAAAAATAAAAATTTTAATCAGGGTTGGGTTTTCGCAAAACAGTTACATATGGTGCCTCGTCATAAAATGTACTGATTCAATTCAGTACAACGAGGAAGAACTAAAGGGTTACTACATAAACACAACGTATCATAATTGACAAATAGCTTTGTATACACAACGTGGACGATTACATTAAAATTTAAGTAAAGCATTAGACGATGGCACGGCAACAGCTTAAAATTGTAATAATCGGAGGGGGGCGACAGTGTGTATTATCTTACGCACTCCTGTATGCATAAGTAACATGTCGGTAATTATTGTTACATTTTAGTTAATACATAATGTTGTAATTTCCAATCCGCAAATGGGATTTTTATATAAAGTGTTTCCTTGGATCACTAACAGAAGTGAGGGTGTTTGCGTGGCTAATGACCAATGTTGTCTTGGGTTCGAGACCCAATAAGCTATTAGGGGCCGTTAATATTTTTCTCGGGGAAAAATAGATCACTAACAAAAGTGAGGGTGTTTGCGTGGCTAATGACCAATGTTGTCTTGGGTTCGAGACCCAACAAGGTATTAGGGGTCGTTAATATTTTTCTCTAGGAAAAATAAGAAGAATTACCTATAGAAAACGGGAAAAAGAATAAGACAATAGACATAAGGACCCTTAGTGCCTGCAACACGACGGTCGATGGTGGCCACTTATCGCCTCATGGATCGCTTCGAGTTATATCCGTGAGTATAATCAAGTTTATGTAACTTTTCAGGAATACAAAGGAGATATTAGACATACAACACCGGGCTCGAAACCCGATTAAGAAAACGACAAGTCGCTATTGCATACCTAACTTAGTCTCGTATAGACCGTGTTATAGTAATTTCTAACGACAACGATGTGTGTATTTGTTTTGAAGGAGTTCGAATCTCCTGGGTATAAGTAACATAGCTCTTGAGCTATGTTACCTTTGTGATAAGCTTAAGTTCACGAGTAAATCAAAATGAACATAATATTGTCAACATTTATTATGAAAATATCATGGGTGCTGTACAAACTACTAAAATAAAATATAAACTGACAGAAGTGTTAGTATATGACATCGTCACGTTAGACTTAACGATTACATAAACCAACTCATAGTAAAAGTAAAATACAAAGTAGAAAAGGGGAAGAAAGATTTGGAGATTTATGTGTGCTCGTATGTACTAGCGGTATTAAGCATTCAACCAGTCATCATGGATGTCTTTGTATATTTTATTTGTGTTAAATAAATTTTAGTATATTGCGGTTAATGAATAGAAGACAACGGGTGAGGCTTCGAGACTACGTGACGCGGAATTGCCGAGTAACGCGTCCACGAGCGCAACTATTCGTCGAGAGCGCATAAGGTCGCGTTCTATCAGTATAAAACTAACAAAATGGTACGACGAGGCATCGTCTACAAGGTGACACTTTTTAATACTGCTTAACGGGCGATCAGGACTGCCTACCTAAGGTCACAATACTACTGCAGCCGATATCAACAGAATAAAAGGGCGGATCAGGTATCGTAACTTCGCTATGTATTAAAAACGCTAGGAAGATATCTGGTATGTAAGTACATTTCCATTTTAAGCATGGCTAGGCTGTCTTTTGGATTATGCGGCTGTAATGACATGGGTCGAGATTCGGCATTTTAAACTATTTAAACCCAAACACAATGGATAATCTACGGCTTGCGCAAGTGGCAAGTGCAGCAGCGCTAATGGATAATGTCCGTAATTGGGTGATCCTTGAAATGCGATGGATAATGTGATGGTCATTCTAATTAGAACCGATAGGTTCCGTATCAAACTGTAATAAGACGGCAAGCACTGCTTAAATAGAATCTAAATTCAAAGTTAAATGCTGTACTTAATTTCATGCAGCAAGCAAAATGCTATGGTCACTAATTGTCAGTGACCACACAGCCACTAGATGCCTAATGCTTAATCTAATACATCAAAACAATTCTGGCACCTAACTGAGGTATGAGGGACGGGGTACTGTGCTCTAATTGGTCCCTACAAAGGTCATTTCGCCGAACTAGGGATGGGACAGGTTTAAATAAAACCATGACGGTATCGATATTTTTTTAATTAATGTTAGCTTTTTTATTATTTATTATACAGTAATAAAATAAAATGTTAAAACTAAAAACATAATATAAAATTCTAAAAGATAACATAGTTTTTTCAAAGGTTGATCCATAATATTAAATATTAGTAAAATAACGAAATCAATAGAAAAAAAACTTAATTCAAACTAAATCGTTTCATAATATTTCCACTGCTGGAACAGAGGCCTTCTCTCCGTAAGAGGGAAATTTTCGGAGAGAATTAAAATTCCCCTATCTTTTGTACAATACAAATCACCACTATAGGTACTAATCATTTTTGAAATGTATTAACTTTGTATATATTCTCCAAACAATGTGTTTCTGCTGAGCAGACTTCGTAAGAAACGCTAGCCTTGTGGAAATATATTTGTGAATAACACTCATTGACAAATCCACTACATGATTAGTAACTTCAAAGTGGAATTGATGGTTACTTATATTGGGAAAGAGTTCCTCGCCAATGAAACTGCTTCTTTCTTCAATGTTTATTTTTGTAAAAATAATATGTAGGTTTTTAGTTCTACCGATAACATATTTGGTCATAGAATATGGTGCATCACTAGTTATGTTTACCAAATTATAGAGGAAAAGAGATAGAGAAAAAAATACGTTTAAAAGAAAGAGACAAAACACCAAAGACATCAACGAGCGCGACAAAATTTGTGCTGTTGCAGTTTTCACCTACAAATATAACCAGTATAAATTGAACTCCGATAAATAAAATCAGAAGATAAATCTAATTATGATTATGTAACTACTAACTTACCGATGAAATGTTATGCCATTTTCCGGGTAACTCGAAGTCTGGCTGTTGTTACCACAAAAACGTATTGTACAAGGGGCCATTATAATATTTATTTTACCAATTCGTAATTGACTGATGCGGAAGTGTTTACGGCTCATAGAAGTGGCACTATTAATTCGAAATTGTCGAGTGGCGACCTATATTAGATTGTTCGGGCCTTTCCGTCCCTCGTCGGCTGCCTACGCCGGCGCGGCGCGCGGTGGTGCGGGTTGGACATCTCACCCGCGCACTTCACTTCGCTACCATATTCAGTGACCGACGCACGCGCATTTTTTATTGTTTTTAACTACCAATTATTATACCAGTTTTACAGTCCACTGGATTTTATTTATAGCCCTAAGTTAGGTCTCCAACATTTTGGTCCTTCGAGCCGGATTGTCCTTAGACGGCACGTAACTCCACTTATGCCCTGCAGTGCTTTCTTGTATTTCATTAACGCGATTACGAACAAATGGCTTTAATGAAGTCGGCGTCATCGACAACCAACCCAACACAATGGTTGAATCGCACCAAAACTGGCATCTGCTAATTGGCAAGGTAACAGATTTCAACACACTACTACACAGTCTTGCTCCAAGAATAGCTGCACACAATTCAAGTCTTGGGATAGTACATAATTTTATAGGTGCTACTCGATTTTTAGAAACCAAAAGTTGCACTGTCACCGTTCCATCCCTATTTATAGATCGTACATATACACAAGCACCGTATGCCCTTTCTGATGCATCCGTGAAAATATGAAGTTCACATGCATTTATGTTGTTACATAAGACCCATCGTGGAATATTTAACAAATTTAAACATGGTAAAGTACTAACAAAGGAATCCCAGAGTCTTTGTATCTCATTTGGAATACGTTCATCCCAGCCACACTTCATCATCCACAGCTGCTGCATAATAATTTTAGCCTCGACAATACAAGGACCAACTAAACCTAACGGATCAAATATCTGACTGATCACAGATAGAATGTGACGCTTAGTGACCTGTTTGTTGTTGTCGATATTAATGGAAAATGCTAGAAAGTCCGATGCGCATAACCAATGAAGACCCAACGTTTTTGAAGATACGGTCCCGCTTTCAGCGAAATTTAGTCTACACGTATCGCCTACGCTACCGATCATCTCACATAATATTTCGGGGCTGTTGGACTGCCATTTACGCAAATGAAAATCTGCTGTAGCTAAAACGGAAACGACTTCCTTAGCCATTGCTACCACTTCTGAAATGGTGTCTCCACCAGCAAGATAATCGTCGACATAAAAGTCATGCACGATCGACTCTCTCACCTTTTTATTAGAAGCTGCAGACGCAAGACTTACCAAGCATTTTGTAGCTAAATAAGGAGCACTTGCTGTGCCGTACGTCACGGTGTTCAGACTGTATGTCTTTAAAGGTAAATTTGAATCTGTCCTAAAAACAATTTGTTGTAAGGGTCGCTGTGTTGGTGTCAATAAAATTGCCCTATACATTTTTTCCACGTCTCCAGAAATGACGTATTTGTATTGACGAAAGCGTATCAAAATAGCAAATAGATCATCCTGGACTGTGGGACCTACCATTTGGATATCGTTGAGCGAGAATCCAGATGTAGTTGCAGCTGAGGCATCAAAGACCGCTCGAAGCTTTGTGGTAACACTGGACTCCTTAATGACTCCATGGTGTGGCAAGAAATATTCAATAGTACCACCTGAATGAGGTTTCCCTAATAGTTTGTTTTCGGTCATATGCCCCAGGCGCTCGTACTCCTGCATGAAAGTGACGTACCTTTCTTTAAAGGCGGGATCACGCTGGAATCGACGCTCTAACGACAAAAAACGACGCTTCGCCGTATTAAAGGACTCGCCTAACACACTGGGGTCTTGCTTCAGAGGCATGGTAACTATGAATCGACCAGTTTGATCACGGATCGTATTCAATTTAAAATTATCTTCACAAACTCGCTCTTCATGAGACAATGAGTATTTTGAAGAGACGGAGTCAATCTCCCAAAATTTATTTAATGTATTATTAAGTTGATTTAGTGAAACGTTACAGATTTGTGATCGTGATGTCGATAGATGCAATGAAATAGGAATAGAACCTGATACTATCCACCCGAATTTGGTGTCACGTAAAGTAGGCTGATTTTTACCTAAAGTTATAAAGGCAGTACCAAGACAACTCCAAAATAATTCTGCTCCCACCAGTATATCAACCACTTCAGGACTGTAAAATAACGGGTCAGCCAACTGTGCATTTGATGGAAAAGGAATTTTATCGACATCAATGAAAACAGACGGCAATGCTTTTGTTATTACAGGTAGGACGAAACAATCAATACTAGTTCTATAACTACTGCAGCATGATTCTATCATTAAATTGCAAGACTGTGTAGTAGTAGAAGTCTGAGTGTTGATACCTGTTACTGTGGAACTCGTGCTACGTCGAGGCAAATTCAGCTTATCGGCTAGTTTCTGAGTAATAAAATTGGCCGTGCTACCATTATCGAGCAAGATTCTGGCGAAGAACTTAATAATTCCTTAAATTTTATTTTACGTCATGCTCAAATTCAAATGTTTCCTAAAGAGTATGAACTATTAAAATCAGGAAAGTTGTTACCTCGTAAGAACAGACTTCTTTCATTGAGTCCTTTCATAGATTCTGATGAGCTTATACGTGTGGGTGGGAGACTGGATAACTCTCCTTATGACTACAACGTCAAACACCCTGTATTATTATGTAGTAAACACCATATTACCAAAATAATTTTTAGTCATTATCATCTTAAGTTGTTACATGCAGGCCCTCAATTATTGTTAGCGAATATTCGTCAGATGTACTGGCCTCTTGGAGGCAGAAATTTATCGAAAGTCACAGTCAAACAATGTATTAAATGTTTTAGATTAAAATGTCAGACTGTGCAGCCGATAATGGGTCAATTGCCGTCTTCGAGGACATTGCTGCAATATCCATTTTTTAACTGTAGCGTCGACTATGCCGGCCCAGTATTGATAGCCAACCGCCAAGGGCGTGGGTGTAAGCTTATAAAGTCATATCTGTGCATATTTGTTTGCTTGGCTGTTAAAGCCGTGCACATCGAGCTCGTTACAGATCTGACCAAAAAGGGTTATATGGCTGCTCTTAACCGTTTTGTGGCTCGTCGCGGCAAGCCCAAGAGTATCTTGTCAGATAACGGTACCAACTTTGTAGGTGCCTGTAATGAATTAGGGCAATTTATGCAAGATGCTGAAATTGATTTTGAAGTCAGGCAACAAGGCATAGAATTTTCTTTTATTCCACCTTTTACTCCCCATTTCAATGGCATCACTGAAAGCGCAGTTAAGTCCACCAAACATCACTTAAAGCGGTTACTAGGTTTAACTTACTTCACTTATGAGGAAATGTCCACGTGTCTAACACAAATAGAGGCTATTCTAAATTCTCGTCCCCTCACCCCTCTTTCCTCTGATCCATTAGATTTTACCTTTTTAACTCCTTCCCATTTTTTAATTGGCAGACCACTCACATCAATTCCACATCCACAGGTTTGTGATGTCGCCATCGGGAGACTGGAGCGCTACCAGCAAATAGAGCACATCAGGCAGCATTTCTGGAATCGTTTTCAACTAGAATATGTTTCTCTGCTCCAGACTAAAACTAAATGGACCACTTCCACAGGCCAGTTATCCGTGGGGACACTCGTCCTAATCAAGGAGAGAGGACAACCACCTCTAGTGTGGCCACTGGGGCGTGTTATAGAAATTATCCCTGGCAGCGATGGAGAGACACGCGTTGTCAAATTGAAGACCAGCAAGGGGACAATGCTGCGGGCGTTCAATAACGTCTGTCCGCTTCCCATCTGTTGAAGACTTCAACCCCGGGCAGGATGTTCGGGCCTTTCCGTCCCTCGTCGGCTGCCTACGCCGGCGCGGCGCGCGGTGGTGCGGGTTGGACATCTCACCCGCGCACTTCACTTCGCTACCATATTCAGTGACCGACGCACGCGCATTTTTTATTGTTTTTAACTACCAATTATTATACCAGTTTTACAGTCCACTGGATTTTATTTATAGCCCTAAGTTAGGTCTCCAACAATTAGATCTTCAAATCATATGTGTTGACAGACATCGCTCGCCTGTTATTAGGCGTCTAGGGGCTGTGTGGTCGCTGCTAATTGTGGTAGTAATGGTCACGGTAAATGATTCCTAACATTTAGTAACTAGTATAATTAGATTCTTATTGGACTAAATGTTTCAAAATATTTAAATGATAGGTATGAGTCCACACAGGTTATAAGTTAAAGTTATACAAGATACTTTTGTATAACATTGGAATTTTGGTAATACAAGAGATATGATAGCGTTATAACAGGCTTAATGGTATTGTCTTCTGTTTACGCGAATGTTATTCATTGAAATTAAACTACTATATACGGATTTTATCGCGTTGTTTATTTAACACTCTATTACATAATTTTGAAACTGATACACTACTATACTATACTATTAAACTTTACTAATTTTAAGCTAATTAAATTATTAAAACTATCAAATCTATTTGTTTTTAAGTTTACACTTTCCCCGACGTTTCGGTTGCTTTTCAGCAGCCATGGTCACGGGGAGACTAAGATGGTAGTTGTCTCAATGTTCCAGTGTAGTTGTAGTTATGTTCGGGTACTTTGAAATAACTATATATGCTAATATATTAAATGCTTAACATGTATTGTAGTGATAATAATCACAATCGTCTTACGCTTTTACCCTTTAAACTCATCTCCTTATCGCTTTTATGATACCTCTAATTATAATTAATTCTAATTATAATTAGAGGTATACTATTAATACTGGGTGTAAGGGACGGCGTAACGAAAACTTTACTAACACGTCATTCTATAGGTACTTATCTCGACGAAAACTTCTATTAATAAAAAACGCAAGATGAAAGATTTTAAATTGATTAATATATTTACGCGGTACGCAATGGATTGCTACCGATAGAACGCAACGTTCATGCTTTAAATCACGCAAATTTAATTACATTGCTGTATTTTAGTAAAATGTGGTATTAATGGATTTTTATTTAATAAAATTTTATGATAGACAGTCACAAAAATTAAAAATTTCAGATATAAATTGGGATTTTTCTGACGAAAATTCCAACGATTGTAACTCAGAACAATGGTCTGCATTCATGAGATATTATGTATAAACATAATATCTCATGAATACTAATTATCGCCTTTTTGTCGCCAATTGTTTTATTTATCCTTACATGAAGTGCTAATTAATTTCTTGTGTTTCGGGCGTATTTATTATTTTCAAAATTGCAGTAACTACTTGTTTTAATGTCCTTGGAACGAGTACAAACAATGCATCGCTGATTTTTACACTGCCAGACAAGTCATACATTACACATCAATATCAAAGCCAAAGTCAAAAATCTTTATTTGCATAAAAATGTGTAAATAATTCTTGGACAAGTCAATTAACTAATATATTAATAAAAATAATAAATTAAAGGAAATAAAAAAATCAGCATTAAAAAAAGCCTGTTAGAGGAGTAGAGCTTTCATAAGAAGAAGCTGGCAAGAAACTCAAGGCCACCCTCTTCAATCGCCAAATCTTTATTAACAATACAAATCAATTTTATATATTTTTCTTATTTGAGTTGCTGAGCATCATTAACAGTAATTTAGCTAAGAAATGATGCTCTCTGGAATCAGTAGGATACAGATTTCAAAACACAGCCTTTGCTCTCGCGTTTCACGCAGCCTCGCCAACTCTGGTAATGTCGAGGTACACCATGGTAGGTTTAGTCGGTAGGACCGGGACGTTCCATCTTTCCCCGGGTGAGTCCGACAGACATCATCACGGGGCCGCCACCCCACGGAGAGGTCGAGATCAATGTGTTGCCCCACATAAAAACAAAAGTTATGATGTATTTATAGTATTTATCGTGTGGTCTAAGAGCAGTGGCCTCCACATCGTCCTCATAGCAGCAGAGGCGATGTTGAGGTCTCTACTTTGACGGCCTGAGAAGGTGCTTTTCACGCCCCGCTTAAAGGACCCAGGATTGAAGGAAGAAGGAAACACGTGCCTTAGCAGAGAACTCCATGCCTTGATCGTTCGGCAGAGGTAGGAGGACCCAAACTTGTTGGTACGGACTCTAGTCGACTCCACCGTGTAAGGAATAAGAATGGCATCTGAGCCCAGCATGCGTTGTTCTGGATAGGAAAGGGGAGGGCGGGATAAGATGGAATAACTCTTCAGAGCACTCCCCGTGGTATATTCTGTAGAAACATGCTAAAGAGGCAATATCCCTACGGAGTCGCAGAGGTTCCAGTGAACTTGTGACCTCTGGATCTCCGATGATACAGACAGCCCGCCGCTGTAACCTGTCAAGAGCGCCTAGCAAGTACTGCGCGGAGCCATCCCAAAGATGAGAACAGTAATCCACGCCAGGGCGCACTTGTGCCTTATACAATAGGCACAGCTGCCCAGGCGCGAAGAACCACCTCACCCTGTTCAGAACTCCGAGTTTTCGCGAAGCTTGCTTAATGACGCTCTCGATGTAGGTTTTGGGATTAAGGCTGTGAATAGTTAGCTATTGGCATGGCTAAAATTGTCGCTTAAACATCACGCAAATGGTCCAAGGATAATTAACTGAGACATTAAAAGTATCTTTGATAATTAACAAAGTTAGTCAAAGGTTCTCTAACATAAAAAACATTTTGATTGTGTATAACAATCAAGATTTTTTGCTACTAATTAGTAAAACAAGTTCTTATATAATGAATTCCTATAAAAATATTTTCTTCCTGCTAACATTCAACATTAGATTGTTAGACATTGTATTAAATGTTTGTTCTTCAGTAAGCTTATCTTCAGTTCCTACCGTTAATTAATTTTTAGATGTATACTGAGCTGTATTTCAAAATTTGCAAACATGTTGTCGCTATTTTTATTAGTAATTATAATTTTGGTGATCTTCATAACCACTCAAAGAGATGAGAGGTTGGTTTCGCTGTTCAACCAAGTGCGCTGTGATGCAACAGAATGGCCGATTGTGGGACATACGTATAAATTTTTAGGCAGTAGCGAAAGTGAGTATTGTTGCGAATCATTAATAAATTCTCAGATTTAGATGGCGATGGCGACTAAAACATTGTTTATGTTTTATTTAAAATTTTATTAATTAACAACGAAATTAAATGATACAATGTTACTAAATTGTAGCGGTTCTGAAAAATAATAAACCGCCATTACTAGCAATTTTTAATATTATCTATTTAATCGTATAGGACTATTCTCTTTTTAATATAAGTATTATTTATTTAATCTTTAAACATTTTCTTTCTTATAATACCGTAAGTAGGCCTCAGCTGAAAATCAGCGTTGCGTTCATTCGCAGCATAGGCTGAGCTGGAGACTTTTAGGCACACTGTTGCTAAAAATATTATTGACTTTTTGTGAGTATTATGTGATTTATGTGTATCCAATAAATAGTTAATTCATTAATTCTGTACATCACCAGATATTACTGTTCACTGGTATTCACACCTAATAGCATTAAAATATATATTATGTTATTATTGAGCCGTTTATTATTTGTTAATATTCATGTTAATATTTATAGCAGCTAGGGTTAGGAAGTCATTTATATTAGTCTATTTCACATAGTGCCAGATTCTGTGCTGAAATAGATGCTGATAAAAGTGATAACATATACAATCTGGTATCGCACCCGGGATATCTCAATTGGCAATTGGTTTCAGGTATAATGAACGTTATTCAAAAGATGGGGAAAGAGACAACGAGTAAAGGAGGAATCATGGGAATGTGGCAATTCAACAAGCTTTTTTTAAGTGAGTTACTTTATAATACTATACTATTTTAAATTACTATTCACGACGGTTAATATCATTTCTGTATTTTTATTATTTATGACTTCAGTGGTCACTGATGCAGATGCAAATGAATACATCCAAAAACATTGTTTGGAAAAAGGTTTAGTTTCGAAATTGGGTAGGATTATCTTGGGAAATTCGAGTCTAATTGCTCCAGGTAAGATTGATCAAATTTATTTAACTATTTAATTATTTTGAGAAATCCAGGAAAGTGAATATGAGCGTTATCCTTCTCAAATTTAGAAGAAGCCGCGCCGGCTTCTTCTAAATTTCCTGCTATTGAACTGTTTATATACAGAGCTGATATTATAATTAGAAATGAAAATACTCATACGTTATGTGGAAAAGAAAAAGGTTAAAAGTAAAACAAAATATGTACTACAGCGTTGAGAATAATGCTGTTTACGTTATATAGTGCACAAGTTTAACATATCAGGAAAAATGAAATTAGTACAAAGAATCTTTTTGTGTATTTGGATACTGAATAATTAGAATTCCGTTCGAATTAATGCGTGACTCATTCTAAATAAGCGTGTTGTATATACGTAGTCTTAGCTTTAAGTAAATCAATTATTTGTGGACTATGAAAATATTAAGACAATACACGAAATCCATTCTTACTAATCAGCTCAGACACGTCCGTCAACCCTTAAACATCAAAGAACGACAAATCTCTGTATGAACGAAGGAAAATTGCACTTCTTATTGAAGTTTTTTTATTGAAGTCATAGTTGGTTATTCAAAGAGTGACGGGTATGATCTACCAAAACATAAAATTCTCTAAAATCGAGACATTCGTGGTCCAGCCGCCATCACACTTCACCATTATTTTACTGCGTTGAACGGCATAATATCGTATGAACTTAAACAAATTCAGACTCGACTTAAAGTACCGGTACAATAAAGGTTTTTAAACGTTTCAATTTAGTCCAATTCCAGTTCTGGCTTGTAAGTAAACCGCTAAATGCCGTTTATAAAGTTAACCGGTATTTTAAGTACCTTTTCGAACCTCGGATTCTGTAGATAGAAACTAGTGTTTTGAAAGCTTTTCGACTATATCATTTATATGCGAATCAAATATAAGTTTAGAGTCAAAAATTTCTCCAATATCACTGATAACACTAACCTGATTATTAAGATATGAGATAGCTTGTATAGATAGCAACAAACACTGTAAAATTGAATGTGGTTTGGCTTACGTGTGAATGTACACACATACCACTTTGATACGTTAAGATATAGCCTATAAAGAACGCAGTAGGATTGGAACTAGCCAAATTTGTCCTGTCGACGACGTGCGTCGTCAAAGTTTGTAATTTGTTTAAGAATTTTCATGTCCTCTGCATACAGTAAGATTTAAGAATTTCGAAAACATAAGACTAAAAATAATGCCTGTTGAACTATAATTAATTGTTTAACCCTAACACTAATTAGTAAGAGTTGTCGCATTAGTGTTAAATAATCTACTCGATCAAAACACTTGCTGTAGTCAGTGTATATAACGTCGATATGAGACGTAATATCCATGTGCTCCGATAGTTAGTCACACAGACCACGAGACTGAAAGCCAGAACACTCCACGTGTTCTTTTAAGTCCATGGTGTTTAGAGAAACTTAAGAAGTAAAAATGAGAGTTTTTAGTGAACACACAGTGTTTGGTTTTCAGTCGATAATATTCCACGCAGTCCTTTAAAGTGCTTTGTGGCGTTACGCTGACGTCTAGATTTGTGGTGCCACTACTCATTTAAAGTATCACTTAAATAATTATTAAGGGGACAAATAAACATTTTGTACAGGCGCATATAAAAATTGGTGGAATGTTTCCAGGGCCAGTCATTTTATTGAAATCCTTTTAATATTTTAATAACCGCAAGATTTCTTCTGCCTAAATCACACTGTCGTTCTGTTTCCTTCGGTTCTTTCATAGAACAGTGTACTCTTAGCGATAGCATAACCGATGTACTGTTAGTATTAATTAATAATTAGTAGGTCACACTATTTACCGGCAAGAGCACAGCAGACGCTTACCATGCCTCCTATCCTCTATGACATGCACGTAATTCTTCGGTCGACAATGCTATAAATTTAAGAGGCAGACCCATTAAGCATTTATTTATTTTATTTTTTGTTGGTCGGCCTCGATGGCGTAGTGGTTAGTGTAACCGACTGCCACACCTGAGGTCGCGGGTTCGATTCCCGCACAAGACAAATATTTGTGTGCATGAACATGGATGTTTGTCTTGGTCTGGGTGTTTCTATGTATAATATGTATGTATTTACAAAAAAAAAGTATATATGTATGTTTATCCATTGTCTAGTACCCATAGTACAAGCTCTGCTTAGTTTGGACTAGATAGTGTTGTGTGTATGTGGTTAGAATATTATAGAATATTATATTATTATATTTAGTGTAAAAGTAAAAAAAAATACTGCTACATAAATATGTAGTATATTAAAGAACATTTTCTTTAAGCTATATTAATTTGTTTTTAAATACGTGTACTTATAAATTCTAGTATCAATCTGGCGACCTCGCCGTAAGCTAAATGCCGTGGCTTTCAGCCACAAGAAACTCGTCGGATTTGTTAAAATTTTCTCAAAACAGAGTCTCGTGTTAGTCGAAAAGTTGAAGAAAGTCGCTGATAAAGAGTCTGTCTCCATGTGGGACTACATACATTTATATGCTATGGATGCAATTTGTGGTATGTGCAGTAAATTATACCTTAAAATTGGACACAATTTTATTAGATTACCGTGGTTTTATTTTTGTTAAGCGATTTGTCCATTCATATTTTAATTTTATTTCAGAAACTACAATGGGTGTCAAAATGAATGCCCAATACAATCCAAGTAATCCATTTATAATTGGAATAAACAAGCTTATCGTCTTGGCAATTGAAAGATTCCAGAAGCCGTGGCTTTATTTTGACTGTGTGTACAAAATGTTAAATCCTAAATATATGGAGAATGAGAATTTAATATACAATTTCATAGAAAAGGTAATCTGTTACTGTAAAAATATAATACATTAATATCAATTTTAGACTGGCCATATTTTGTGAGGGTCACTATTTTTGGGCTTTGCCTATGTACGCTTGCATCGCTAGGTTGCTGGTTTATTTTGCTTTTCTAATGGAGTTCTGGTAAGTTAACTCTACACTGGAACAAGGTATAATGTTTCTTGGTTGTAGGATTGAGATCGCTATTACGTTGCTTCAGGCTTGAGCGTCCTTACTTATATTTTTACAATACATATTATAAGTAACTTATTAATAATATTTTTCTTTTACCAGTTATTAGAAGAAATAAGAAAATCTGCAGTAGTACAAGCCAAGGATAAGCAAGGCACGTATTTTAAGATAATGCTTATGATAATGTGACGTATAACTGCGTTGTTGGCGTAGAGATCACTTCCCAAATCAATAAAATGAAATATTATATTCGTCAACAAGTGCAACACCAATAGTATATGATTTTAAAATATAACCACACCTTTTTACACAGTGTATACTAAACTATCTGTCCCTCACTGTTATAACCACGTTTATGATTACTGCTACACTCCAGTAGCTCGTAGCGTGAAATAATACATTATTTGTCCTTTCACAGTGAAGGAACTAGACAATGTAAAAGACATCATAAAACTGGCCGGTATTTTCGTAGAATATTATAGTAAAAAATTATCTTTAGCTTTATATTATAAACATTAAAATAATTTAATATTATAGCCCACATATCTTTTGCAGAAATTAAAACTGAAATGTCGAATTCCATGTTAAGCATTATGATAAATTCATCTGATGAGGAACAGGAACTTACAAACGTAGCTCTGCAGGAAGAAGCTATACTATTTATAGGAGCTGGTACCAATACATCCTCTGCTGGAATTGCGTTCACGATAGTTATGCTCTCTCGGTATCCTCATGTACAAGATAATGTATATCAAGAGTAAGTACAGCACTAAACAAAAAAAACATTTTATTTTATTTTATTTTGAATCTCCAACAAGAAATAGACATTTATAACAAGGTAGATTTACACTTAAATAGGACATGTGTTTCCTCAATAACAGGAGATCACAGCATGCAATATAAAGAACATATTAATATATAACGAAAATACAACAATGTCAATTATAGTAATTACAAGTATACATCAATAAATAGAAAATTAAATAAAACTTACAATACTGTAAAAGTCAATGACATAAATAAACTATGAAAGCAATGAATTAGACAATTAAAAATTACGTAGAAAAGAGGATTATAATAAAATACATTAAAATTGAAATAATTAATCAAAATATTTATACAATAAAATTTAAACACAAAATTATATCAAATGTCAAATGTATACTATTAAGAAAGAATAATAAATAATAAATAATAATTAAGGCGCATTAATAATTAAGGGATCTTCGAACCTTCTTGTAAAATAATTAAGAACTAGATGTTTGAAAGTAGCAAGTGAATTGCTAAAGATGTCTATGTCTGCCGGGGCACCTGATACTTTGTTATACTGATCAACCATCCTAACAACCGGTGAATGATTCCCAAGATTAGTTCGCTGTCGAGGAGCTCTGAACAGCGAGCACAGATAACAAGGTAGTCTAGGGGGTATATTGACACATATTTTTTCCAACAAATGTGAACAGTCAATTTTATTGTTGAGCAACTTATATAAAAATATCAAGTCAGAAAGATTAAAACGTGTTTCAAAAGAAATCATTTAAAAAAATTTAAATCGTTCGACATAAGAGCTTGTGGACCTCATAACCCCCGTCCGAAACGCTAGATGACGCAGCAGACCCTTCTGAGTGCGCTCTATTCTACTAATGTGCACGTGGTAGCTAGGATTCCAAACTGTGCTGCAATACTCTAACTTAGTCCTAACAAAGCTGTTATATAATATAATAGTGGTTGATGGATTTTTAAATTCTCTCGAGCAACGAAGAACGAACCCAAGTGCTCGGTAAGCTGAAGTCAGTATATTATCATAGTGTTCGATAAAACGCAGCTCACTATCCCGATAGACACCCAAGTCTCGGACAATAGTCACTTCGGTTAAAGCACTACCACCTATATTACAACTTGACTGAAACTTGTTGCGTTTCCGTGTAAATTTTATGTGATAACATTTGGTACAATTAAGTTGCATCATATTATGATGACACCATTGATTTAATTTATCAATATCAGACGGTAGCTTATTAACATCTGATTGCTCTCTTATTGTGTGGATTAATTTTAAATCATCAGCGAATAAATAAGGGGTCGCGTGACTAAAGATGTCTGATATGTCATTTATAAATAAATTGAAAAATAGGGGTCCTAAATTAGAACCTTGCGGTACCCCGGATGAGGCGAAAAATATATTTGACTCTTCTCCATCAACCACTACTGATGACGGACTAGCATCAAGGTACGATCCACACCATTGCAAGATTGTACTTGTTATGCCCAATGACATTAATTTCCCCAAAAGTGTTTTATGATTAACTTTGTCGAAAGCCGTGAAATCAGTGTATATAGCGTCAACTTGGAAGCCCTGGTCTACTGCTGTTGATAAATTTGATACATAACTAACTAGATTTGTATTCGTGGACCTTCTATTCACAAAACCATGTTGATTAGTAGATAAGTAATTTCTTACATGTTTATAAAATACCGAGTACACAAGCGCTTCAAAAACTTTTGACAAAGTTGAAAGTTATCAGAGAACATCGCGCTGACTTACGTAGCATAAATAGGAACGTTGAGATTTTGTCTAATGAAATACAGAGATTAATAACTCCATTTGATTTTAAACAATGCATCAATGCTATAAATCACAGAGAAAGATCAAAATATAATGCGTGTAAAACGAACAAAATTCAAAAATATGAAAAATTATTATCAAAATCAAATGCCAACAGCAAGAAACGAAACGTCAATGCACGGACCAATGACACGCCGCCGTCATCTCAAAGACAAGCAGTTATTAATCTGTCAAAACAAACTTTAGACAAAACAACCGAAAAAGTATTAAGTAGAGGTTTAAATTATGCAATAACACCGGCTAGGATACCGTATGAGGCCATTATTTGCAACGTCGAGGACTGCCTAGTCAAGAATAACATAAGAAAGGAAGATTTGGAGGCTATACGTCAGGACATTTCATCGGTCTTGCGTCGAAGTAAAGTGCCCAGACCGAATCTTCCCAAAGATGAATTCGTCGCATTGAAGAACTTGCGGGCTAGGCCAGATATTACAGTACTCCGTGCAGATAAAGGAAACGCTACGGTAATAATGGATACGTCAGATTATAAACATAAAATTGAAAATTTACTTTCGGATGAAACAACATATAAACAGGTTAAAACAGACCCTACAAACAAAATATTGAACAAAACCAAAGACATCATATATAAATACTCCGAAAGACTAGATCTAGACGTTAAACAATTAATACCAGCTTGCGTAAAACCTCCAAAGCTGTATGGGTTACCAAAAATACACAAGGAAAACGCTCCTCTACGTCCTATTGTGAGTCAGATCGACACACCAACTTACAGATTGGCTCAGCACGTAGCGAAGATACTCTCACCACTCAGAGGCAACTTGAGAGCACATGTAAAGGATTCATACCATTTTGTGAGTGAGATTAAACACCTATGTCTCACTAACAATGAAACAATGGTTAGTTTTGATGTACAGTCATTATTTACATGCATACCTGTACATGACTGTATTGAAATAACTAAAAGGAAGCTAATAGAGTACAATATGCCTGAGGAATATGCAGAACTACTTAAGCATTGCTTAACAACTGGCTATCTGTTGTGGGACAATAAATTCTACATACAAGTCGATGGTGTGGCAATGGGCTCCCCAGTATTGCCTGTTGTTGCCGATATATATATGGAGGACTTCGAGGCTCGAGCTTTACAGACTGCCCCCATCACACCCAGGATTTATAAGAGGTTTGTAGATGATACTTTTACAATATTACCAACAGATAGTGTTAGTGTATTCCTAGAACATCTTAATTCCATTAATAACAACATCCAATTTACTATGGAATTAGAGGCAAATAATTCATTAGCATTCTTAGACGTACTTGTCATCAGGAATCCTGATCATACTTTGAGCCACACCGTGTATAGGAAAAAAAAAAAGACCCATACAAATAGGTACTTGAATGGTGAATCTCACCACCATCCTAAATAGTTAGCTACCGTGGGAATGTCTTTGTTTCAGAGAGCCCACGGGATCTGTGACAAGAAACACCTGGACGCCGAGCTTCAACATGTCAAGCAAGTACTGCAAGACAACAAGCTCCAACAGCCGCGCCGCTGTCACAGATCCCGAGAAAAGCCAGCCACAGTCG
Organism: Catocala nupta; assembly: GCA_963675205.1. Taxonomy (NCBI): domain Eukaryota; kingdom Metazoa; phylum Arthropoda; class Insecta; order Lepidoptera; family Erebidae; genus Catocala; species Catocala nupta. The sequence goes on along the minus strand of OY776085.1, from coordinate 25,563,338 downwards.
AGCGCCAGCCTGCTATACTGCCTTATGTAAGGGGTGTCACTGACAAGATTGGCTACATCTTGAAGCGAGCTTCAATCAACACATACTTCAAGCCGCCAACGAAGATAAGTCAATTTTTACCATCCGTCAAGTGCCAATTACCTTTACAAGATGCAGGGGTCTATAAAATAGATTGTGACTGCGGACTCTCATACATTGGTCAAACCAAGAGAAGCATAGGCACCCGCATAAAAGAACACATAGCTGACGTAAAACACAAACGCTCGTTGAAGTCTGCTGTGTGTGAACACGTACAACAGGGGACCAACCACTACCTGAGATTTGACAAACCACAGATTCTCGCTAAAGAACACCGATTCCTGCAAAGGATGCTTCGCGAGGCTATTGAAATTAAAAAACATCCCAATTTCAATAGAGAAGATGGTTGGAATGTACCACCAGCTTGGGATCCAGTACTTCAAATAGTCAAACCCAAGAAGAAACAAACCACAGCTAGACTTCATGATACTTTGAGCTCATTCTGCGTAAATAGAAACACCAATAATTAAATTATGTTCAGGTACTTTGAAATAACTACACTGGAACATTGAGACAACTACCATCTTAGTCTCCCCGTGACCATGGCTGCTGAAAAGCACCCGAAACGTCGGGGAAAGTGTAAACCAAAAATAAATAGATTTAATAGTTTAAATAATTTTATTAGCTTATAAATTAGTCAAATAAAATCAATAGTAGTAGTAGAGTAATATTTTCAAAATTTTGTAATACAGTGATAAATAAACAACGCGATAAAATCCGTATATAGTAGTTTAATTTCAACAAAAATATTACTTAGCGGACACAAAGCGCTGCAAGCGATAGTTAAAGCGTCAAGCGTCTAGCAGTACACAATTTTATCAGCGATGTTTATACTCAGGACTATCAATGTAGCTCCGTAGGATCGCACAGAAAGTTCGCGCCTAAAAGGTCTTAAGCGCCGTGCATTCGCCGGCACTTACGCGTTTGATTAAACAAAGGTTTTTTAAAACACTGGCACACAATTATTTTAACGAACTGTTTATTAATTTGTTAATTTGTTCACTTTGTACGTTATATTTACAATTGAAACTTGTACATCATGTAGTAAATATACTTTTCCATTGATCTTGAGCAAAATTAAACTTGTAACTTCACTTTAGACGTTATATTTTTCGTACTTTACAGGAGCGAAGCAATAACGGTCTGTTCTTGTTGACGTTTAGCATAATAAAAATTAATTGATTGATTGACAATATAACTGATTGTAGCTTAAAACAATTACTAGTCGTAATAGTAAATGTTACTGCTTTGCATTTATCTAAACGCAATGCAGTAGCAGTTTTCCAGTCAAATATGAATCAGCCAATTTGTAAGAACAAATTACAAATATTTTTTATTTGAGCGATTCGAATTGTCTCGTCGGTATCTCTTATCATCTCTTTAGGTTTTAACACTAGGTGTGGTAATATTGTAGAAACCGGCAATGAATTTAATGTACAAATTACATAGGCATTAAAGTTCATCGAGAGGTTTTTCTGATGCTTCAAAATAAGTACATCAGCGTAGTACAAAAGCTGCAAAAAACTATATGGAATAAGATTAATTAATTATGAATGTTTCAGATTACAAGAAGTATTTGGCGATTCTGATCGACCTGTGGTTGCCGAAGATCTGTTTCGCCTCAAATATTTAGAAGCAGTCATTAAAGAAACTCTGAGGTTATATCCACCAGTACCAATGATACTTAGAGAATTGCATAGTGATATGACATTACGTAAGTTATATGAAATATGTAAATCTTTCGAATCTATGTTTATTTCAAACCTTCATAAAATAGTTTCACTGCGCCTTTGCTTGCGCAGTATTCGATTCAATAATAATCAATGGTCTAAGAGCGTAGGCCTATAATTTGACTTAATAATGACAATGACTTCAGCGGTTCAAATCAAAACGTATTTTTACTAAACGTAGAATTTCGGTGAGACTGGTTTGTATTTATTGGTTTAAGTGAATTTTATACCAGGTTTTAGGTTAATTAACCTAAGGGATAATTTTTTCCGCTACAAATATCCCTAATGCACATACCTAATGTCCAAAATCGTCTATTTCAGTGTTATGTTAATTTAAATCGATAGCAAAGATACGAAGGTCTAAGTCAAAAACTACACAACGTATTTAAAAAATTCTATACCAATAAATACCTTTATTATCAGCGTGTAACATAGGCTACTGTTACTGTTACTATCATAACCTATCCTACTTTTATGCGACTGAAGCCACGGGTTTTGCCTTTCCTTCGCTAGTATTTTATAATGACGAAAAGTATACAATGAATGGTCGTGTCTGGATATCGTTTGCACCCCTGCATACATCGGAAGCCCGAGTATGCCCTTTACTAGTGAAAGCAATGTGACGGCTTCAGACATTAGCGAGGAGATAACGTAGACTTGGCATTACAAATTTGAGCTATCAGAAGCGAGCTGAGGTCAAGCTAAACTTTAAATGGATTTTAATGCGGCAAATGCGTTCGGTCTAGCTAATACTGAATAGGATAATGTTTTCTATGACCGGTTTCGGTGAAACTTCGAGATTATGCAGCTAAAAGAATTACTAAATTTATTAAATAAGCGCTGTAATATAAGCTGAAGAACTTAAAAAATAAATGCTTATTGCTTAGTGAGACACAGTAAAATCAAAGGAAAAAGCAAGGAAATATGAAATAAGTGGCTTACAAACTAATTTCAATTTGTTCTGGTTTTTCTACTGAATAATAATAAAAAGGTTGTGAACATCAACGAGGTAGTCGATATTCATAAAGTATAATTAATGTTTTATTTTACAAGTGCACTGGTGTACGAGGTATGTATGATCACTGTCCAATATTTGTGATACTATTAAGATATTATTGAGGAAGATACACACCATTTAAAACAGGGGACGATTTTCAGACCGATTTATTATATACTCGAGTCGAGTTCGACTAATTATATAATTGAGAACTGGATATCTGCTTAGGGCCTAGTGAGAGTTTGTTTTACGCTAACGTGATCGACACGTTTATGAAGTCCGACGCTCCGATTGGCACGCTGCAAGTTTTTAACCAATCAGAGAGCTAAACGCGGTAAACGTTCCGATAGCTTTAACGTAAAAACAACTCGCACTAGTAAACTCCCAGGAGTGTTTTATATTCTTATATAATTAATCATAATGCCAAATTTTCTCTTTCTCACTCTTATAGCCTCAGGAATAACACTTATAAAAGGCTGCAACATATTGATAAATTTTATGGCTCTGCATCGTAACCCACTTTATTGGGGGCCCGACGCTGAAGAGTTTAGACCTGAGCGATTCATTGAAGCGCCACTCAAGCATCCAGTCGCCTACATGCCATTTGGTTGTGGTCCCCGTGCATGTATCGGTGAGTATCTTTAATCCGTTGCGTTTTTTGTAAACAAAACTACGTTCAAAACTATAATGCTTAGTGGTACTGCCTTTTGTAATATATATAAAAATTCAGAAATCATTCTCCAAAATTTTATAATGATCAGCCCATTATAATCTACTGTTGAGCATAGATCTGACCCAACTTATTAATACACACTATTTAGTTATTCTAGTGACAATAGATTACGTTATTACAAAATTTTAATCAAGGGGCCCAGGGACTAATTTCCCGATAAAACAGAGGTGCATCTATTAATTCTTGTGTTTAAATTTAATATAAATTTGGCTGCAATTTTACATAAAATCACAAATATTTGGCAATATAATCTTATTTTTCATTTTCTTTTATTTCGGGCTCAGGCCCATAGATAAGTATATAAACCTAAATTTACATATTATAAAATTTGATGACGCGATAAAATCCGTATATAGTAGTATAAATAATAATGAGATATTCTATCACATACACACAAAACCGTCTACCATCTTTAATTTTTGTTTGTTTCAGCTTATCAATATGCCTACATGTCAATAAAGACAACAATTGCAAATATCCTTCGCCACTTTCGATTATCGCCGGCACCTAATCCTATAACCGGACAACTCCCCCAAAAAGATGAACCTTTGAAATTGAAATTTGAGTTAGTGTTGAGACACGCTGATAATTACATGATTAGTTTACATAAAAGATTTTAAAATGCTATTGTAGTGAAGCTCAGTTTTGATAGCTTTTCACAAACATCTTGTATAATTTGTTAGTGATAGCTCCCTCCTTCCCTCTCACTATATAAGGATAGCACTTCGCACGCGTACGCACTTAAATCTTACATTTCATTAATAATCAATATGTCGAAGGTGTGTGTGGGCGGTTATTGTTTAACAGCTTTTCATCCATCGTAGTTGTCGGAAATAATACACGATTTACACTCAATAGGTTTAATCACAAATTATTAATGCAAAATTACACTAAAATAAGCACACGTGGCCCGGATGGAAACGGATTACTTTTCGGAACGCGACGAAGTCGGACAGAGGTTGGCTTTACGTGCGTTCAGCGTGACGTCTCTCTAACAAGTGCTCGCCCCACGTGTTTGCAAGCTTGTTTTATATTGACATTTGACAGCTCGTACGATGTTGCCAACCTCCGCTTTCCGAATACGTCCAAGTCGATTCAGGCTTGACGTTCCGAACTTCAATCTCCGACACGGCCATCTTGACACGTCACACGTCCCTGTGTGATGCTTCTGTAAGAGAGAATACTAGCTGCAATATCTAAAGGTCTCCGCTCGGCCAATCCTGATTAACTTTTACTAAAACAGTATTGGAGACTTACTTTGCAACAAACTACACCGTTAATGGTAAACAAAAAGTTTATTTTAAACAGCATCGGTAATACCATAGCATTATAGCTACAATACGGCATTTTCACTTATTCTAGATAGTATTATTGGATTATAAATCAACCCTATCTCATCAACGAATAGTATCACCACAGTGAACAGTAAACCCGTTTATTAATCAACGAAAACTGAGCGTTACTATCACCTATATCGAGTGATAGTAACTCATGCCACCTCCATCGAGTGACGATGACCTTGCCACCTCCATCGAGTGACGATAACCTTGCCACCTCCATCGAGTGACGATAACCTTGCCACCTCCATCGAGTGACGATAACCTCGCCACCTCCATCGAGTGACGATAACTTAGCCGCCTTCATTGAGTAGCTCATAAATTAAGTATTGCCTCCATCGAGCAAAACAGTGAATACAGAAAATCAGACTGACAAACAAAATTTAACAAATCATTCAATTGCATTTTGATCATCGGACTCTAAATCTTCTACATCACTAGTTCCTACAAAAGAGTAATTGCTAGGCATTTTTCTTAAACGATCGTGTGCGTACTTATAGGTACGCTTTGAATCTAAAGATTTCAAAATGTACCGATCATTCTCCAACACTTCAATTATTTTAAATGGTCCTTTATATTTGACATCTAGTTTCGTCTGATTACGTTCCTCATTTTCAATGAGAACGAATTCTCCGACCGAGTATCCACTAACGCTAGCCTTAGTTTTATCAAAACGCTCTTTATCATAACGTGCTGAACATAACGGTCGCTCAAAAGGAGCCCTTGTACCGAGGTCTAATTTTGTTAAGTTATGATCTTCGTTTTAAAACAAAACAGTCACCGTTAGAAAGCCGAACTCATTGGGCCTTGATGCCATCAAATTGCACATTGATCTGCAACTTCCTCGTGTCTACCAATAGAAAGCCGAAGTAATAGGGCCTTGATCCTGTTAAATCGCGCCTTGATCTGGAACGTCCCCTTGTGTATCTGTAAACAAGAAATCATCTTGGAGTAAACTATTAACCTCGGTCTACCTGATCAAATTGTGTTACGGGAATTTCTTTATTTATTTTCAAAAGTTAAATGTCTTATCCTCTCAGTGAAGATCGTTCGCAAAATCAAATGAACCAACGATCAAAAGTTAACCTATCTCGATCACATACAATGACATGACATGGCCTTTTCAACAGCTAGTCACCAGCAGTCACCGATACCGTTATCGCCTCCCGCGATACGACCACCAACAAAAGTCTCCTCCGAGACCCAGGTCATCGCTGCACCACCAGCTGTCCATCGCCCCCTGAACAACTCACATCTGAGTTTCAGTTACGACCACAGACAAGTGCGTACAGTGCCACCAAATAGTCATGGTATGTGTCTACGTACTCCCAATGGTACCTTCGCCAATGTTCTCAACATCGGATTCCCAATCACACCAGTTTAATTTGGAAGGAACTTCACTTCAAGGCATATTTCTTATACGAAAGCGAGCGTACTTTTAAGTTCAGTTGCCAGTAAGGGACTTCAAAAGATAACGGTCTCCATCGAGCAATTTCATAATGTTAAATGGCATTTCATACTCAGGATTCAACCGAGTTTGAATAGTTTTTTGTTTTATTTTATTTTTTTATTTTGATTCTCAACTAGATCACCATTCGGGAATGTTATTAGTGTAGCTATATTACAGTCAAACCTAGTTCCTTTCCGCTTGTTCTCTCATTTTCTAAACATCTACTTCTACTTTAGTATCGTTAATTAGTAATAAGTTCAGAGATCACGCTACACATCTTGTTAAGTTCGAGGTGATTATCACTTGTCACGCGGTACACGTCCAGCTTATGCTAGCTCCAAACTTCGCCCGCTTTAGCTCTACAAGCATCCTGCTACGATTTATTACACAGTTTTTACAGAAGATAGTATTATTACCTTTAAACTAACCTGTGCTACCATTTTAACCAGTAGCAATCAAATGAAAGTTAATTCAGTTGGACTCACAAAATTCTAAAATGTTTGCTGGCAAAACTTTTGTCAGCGACTACACACAACTGAGTACCTAAAAGAAACGTTCGCCTTAAGGGCCTTACTAGTTCTGAAAGGCAAACGAAAACCACCTGGCACAGTATTTCTATTAAGTACGCGATAGTCAATGCTTATACGATCACTACCGTTGCACTTATTGACTAATAAACTCGCAAAAGTCTAACAACTAAGACAAATACTTCTAGCTTGTAACAATTATTATTCGTTAACTTTAGTACGTACAACCTGCCTGTCATCTAAACTTATCGGTATGGACGACGTTGAACGATAACATCTGGATAGATTAGCCGAATATTCACACGCATTTTTCGTTAACCATTTACCATGAAATTTCAATAGCTAAGCTAAAACAACATTAACTTTAGCACGTTGTCCGAGTAGACCTCGAAATCAACATTATAAAAACTAATTACTGAAGGTACTTCACAAATAGTAACCAAGTTATTGTAAATCCTTATTTTAAAATAATTATCACGGCCTACTATAACCTCATACTGTATAGCATAGTCGGGTAAAATATGAAACAAAATTGCAAGATTATTCTCATTAAAAATAACCTCAGTCAGAGTTCGTCGGTACAACAAATAATGGAATTATCTGTACCTACCAGTTATTTGAACAGAATTATCATAACGAGTGCATTTAAATATGTCAGCTATAATTAATTAGTAATTACACAAGAGAACTTACGGCTCCGGAAACAAAATAAAATGAAAGCGACCCACCTGATTGTTGTAACTATTCGCACAGCAACCATCTCGCAGCTGTCCACGCGGCGCTCGCTTTTTGAGCTATCGCCAAGACCAGTGAGAATGGAGTTCAGATCCCAATTCTGATGTCGAAGGTGTGTGTGGGCGGTTATTGTTTAACAGCTTTTTCGGAACGCGACGAAGTCGGACAGAGGTTGGCTTTACGTGCGTTCAGCGTGACGTCTCTCTAACAAGTGCCCTCCCCACGTGTTTGCGAGCTTGTTTTATATTGACATTTGACAGCTCGTACGATGTTGCCAGCCTCCGCTTTCCGAATACGTCCAAGTCGATTCAGGCTTGACGTTCCGAACTTCAATCTCCGACATATGCATTAGAAATACATTAAATTAATGAAACAACACGACACGCACACATCATGGCATTTGACACACGCAGTCGAATCACGGATCACGGAAAATCATCATCACGGAAAAATATTAGGATTCGCCCCTCCTTCTCCATATAAACTTTACCTGTGCCAAATCATACTCCTCCATCCGTGCAATTTTCGTAAAAATATTTATAAAAATATTTTGCTTAACGTATTAATAATATATAGATATAAAAGCAAAAGAATACAATGTCAATAAAGTTAAAAGATTACGGGCCATGACTACCTAATAAGCATAGAGCATACTAACTCAGTTGTTTTTTAAACTATTAATACATTGTATTTTGTAGGAGGTATATCAATAATTATATTAATAGCTTTAACTTCTGTTAAAGTATAAGTAGGTCCAGATAATTAATATTTAATAATATAATTTCAGTTACGCTTCGACTCTCTATTGAAAATCGACCCGGCAGGCAGGCGCGTTCGGCGCTACTCGACGCCGCGGCTACCAGTAGCGCTTATACACGATATTATACACAAAAATTCACGAAGCTGACCGGAATAAACCGAACGCCGCCAAACGATACTCGCGCGTGCGTGTGATTTGATATCAAGTATGGCGTAGTGGTTTAATCGCTTAAACCGGGTACTTATCGACGTGCTGAGTGTTATGGGTTCGATTCTCACACAGAAAATAAATTATGGTCAATAGATTTTCTGTGTAGAGTCTGATACACGGCATAAGCGTAACCGTAGGAGACCTTTTAAAAAAAATGCCGATTTATTATATTTATTTTGATTTTCGATAGTTAAATTCTAAATAATCTATGTGATGTATTTTATAAATAGTCATGAGTTCTGTTGAGTAGTAGAATCAAGCTGATTACAGCGAATGGGCCGGCTCGACCGGGGAAGTACTACCCTCTCACAGAAAATCGACGTGAAACAGCAGTGTTTCACTGCTGTGTTTCGTTCGATGAATGAGAGTGCCGAAGGCCTAAGCATGAGGTAACGATTCTCGCAGCTTACGAGGGACCTGCAGAGTATTCGTAGAGTCATTTTGTGGGTGGCGCGAGTCGACCCGGCGGCCAGAGAGAGCCGTAGAAACGGTGCTCTGCTGGCCGCCCGCGGTATAGTACAGAAGCCCAACCGAGCCTTTTTTTAAAATTTTTCTTTAACGTCAATGGAATGCGTTTACGCACCTTCCGCGCCCGGGCAGGGCGCGGGTGTGTGGGGCTCGAGCCAGAGAAGCCGGCTCCATACCCACTAAACCCCTGCCGACGTTCCTCCAGTACCTAGTGTCGGTGCCGCGCTAGCATTCGCCGCGACACCGACAGGTCTTAGCCCGCCAAGTAACTAGGCGGGCCCCAGCTCTTTGGGGGAGGACCAGATGGTACAGCCCTCCCCTCCACTGAGGGGGGCGCGTGGAACGCTTACGCCCCTCCTTCGGGCCTGTGCTGCTCGGGCGGCCGACTAGCCAAGTCAACCACCCGCAGGCTGCCCCCTAGGGTGGCTGGAGGTCTGCGCGCGCCCTACGGCGGCGCCCTGGACGTCTCCTGCGGTTTGGGTGGGGAGAGACCACCTCCCTCTCCCGTTCCGCCGCCTCCTTCGCGGACATCACTGCCTCGCAGAAGGCGACGGCGGCCTCCCATGCACCCTCGCTCCGGACCATAGAAAGAACCATTTCCGGCAGCGAGAGGATTTGGACACCCAGTGCCCCGATTAACGACCGGCGCTGCTCTACCCAAGCCGGTGACAACAAGACGTCTCCTTCCGGCCTATACGACACAAGTACCTCCCGAAGCATCCATGCCCGGTGAGGACCTGTGTCAGCCGGAAGGTCAGGGCGCCATGGCGCCACTCCAGCCACTCCTCCAAGATCGGGCTTACCGCCGCTATTTCGGCGTGCCCTGCACTCCGTTGCGCAGGCCGTTCTCTCCAGTCCGTCCTTAGGACGTCGCGGAGCTCCGACCACCGCGCCTCCACCTCTCTCGGCAACGGCCGAAAGCCCCGCTCCAGAGCCTCCCCGCGCAACTGGTAGAGCGACACGAGAAGTCTGGCCTCCAGGTCCCAGGGTGGTGATCCGGCCAGGAGGCTTGCCGCCTCAAAGAAGATCGTGCGGTACCCTCTCGCGACCCTGACGGCCATCACCCTCTGCGGCCTCCGCAGCAGGGCGCCGTTACGAGCCGTCAGGTTATGACCCCAAATGGGGCTCCCGTATAGGGCCATCGCCCGCACGACCCCCATAAAGAGCCTCCTGCAGGAGGCGTTTGGACCCCCCACATTGGGTAGCAGCCGCGACAACCCTGCGGCCGCGCCCATCAATTTGGGGGCCAACCTTCGAAAGTGTTCTCCGAAGGCCCATCGGCCGTCGAGGACGAGGCCCAAATACCTCATCGATTTCTCGACGCCGATGCGGACGCCTCCCACTACAATGTGAAACCCCTCCGGCGGCGCGTTCCGAGGCCCGTAGAAGAACAGAGCCTCAGATTTGTGCAGCGCCACCTCAAAAGCCCAACCGAGTCTAACCAACTTGGTTGAAAGCCTCATCATGCCGCACATAATCTTGAGGTGGCTCCTCGTGCCTGATGGTGACTGGAGGGTGGGCCCGGCGACCACTTTCGGTAGGGTACAGGGGTCCTTCCGTCCGTCGGATCGGCTATCGCCATACCACACAATAATATGACGAAACTTGCTCTGCACCTTGCCCCACTTTGCTGCGAGAATAGCCGCCTCTTTTTTTCACGCTTTCCCTTCCTTTTACTCTATGGCAGTACGAACAAAGCATTGTCATTCAACAGCAGCCAATCGCCGTAACCCCACCGCTGCTTCCTCTTCCTGTGTTGTGAAGTTTATTAACATCAGAGGACTTCACGCTAACCTTAATACCGTCCATCACCATCTGGAGACGGCTCGGCCGGCAATGCTTTTTCTAACGGAGATACAATATGCCATCCTGCAGACATGACCTACCTGCAATATCCCGGCTACGTGCTAGAGGAGTGTTTCCTCGTGAAAGCCGGGGTATGCTTGTTTGTTAGGGCGGATATTTGCTGTCGCTGTATACACTGCCTACGGGGCCCTTCCTTCTCTGTCCTTTGGGTACACGTAGATAAGGCTCTTTCAGCCAAATCTACATGTGCCTCTACCGATCCCATTCAGGAGATGCTGAGACAACTCGACTCTTTGATTACCTGAGTCAGGCGGCAGACGACGCGCAGGAGTAGTTTCCGAACGCTGAGTTGGTGTTCTTTGGAGATCTCAATGCCCACCATGAGACCTGGTTGGGTTCTCCCAAAACAGACCACGCGGGACGAATTGCCCATGCGTTCGCTCTCACACATGACCTGTCTCAACTAGTACTCCACCCCACCCGGATTTTGGAGGTCAGGCGCCCTCTCTGCTCGATCTGCTGCTAACGAGTAACCCGAACCGGTACAGAGTGTCGATTCGTGCTCCTCTGGGCACCTCAGACCACTGTCTTGTTTGTGCCACAGCTGTTGTTGTTACGCCCCCACGACCCGAGGAGGCAAGATGACGACTGTGGCACTACTCGTCAGCAGACTGGGATAGAATGCGGGAGTACTTCGCATCCATCCCTTGGGCTCAACGCTCAACAACAGTGATGTCACGAGCGGCGGCAGCAAAAGGCCCTGGTTTGGTCGTGAATGCGCTGATGCTGTTGAACGCAAAGGAGAGCGCGAGCCCTGGCAAAGTGACATTCGTGCGATACTGCAGTCTCTCGATGTTCGAAAAGCCAGTGGGCCTGACGGTATCCCAGCTGTAGTCCGCAAAAAATGTGCAGCGGAGTTGTCTACCACACTTACGCGCCTATACCGGACGTCTTACGCCGCAGGCACTGTGCCTAAAGGCTTGGAAGAAGGCGAACGTTCAACCGATTCCCAAAAAGGGGGGCCGTTTCGAGCCAGGCAACTATCGACCCATAGCTATCACCTCGGTGCTCACCAAGGTGTTCGAGCGGATTATAAACACCCAAATTGTCCGCTACCTGGAGGATCACTCGTTGATCAATGATCGCCAATACGGCTTTCGGGTTAAACGATCAACGGGTGATCTTCTAGCGTTCGTCACGCACCTGTGGGGTGAGGCTAGGATAGCACGGCAAGTCTTTGGCTATCAACCTAGACATAGCCAAAGCTTTCGATAGAGTCTGGCACCGGCCTTTTCTTTCCATGCTTCCGACCTATGGCTTGCCCCCTCAACTGTACACCTGGATTGCAAGTTTCCTGCAGAAGCGTCGTGGTCGGGTCCTTTGTGACGGTCGCGCTTCCAAATTTATGCAGGTCAATGCAGGAGTGCCTCAGAGGTTCGTCTTATCCCCTACGCTCTTTCTTCTGCACATCAATGATATGTTGAATCTCGGCAACATACATTGTTATGCGGACGAGAGTACCGTGCATGGGCGATATCTCGGACGTCCTGGGGCCAAACAGACTGAGGTTGAGGGGAAAAGGCAGGATCTTGTCGTTGAACTTGACCAGACCTTGGGCCGCATCTCTGAATGGGTTGCCAAGAAGTTGGTCCAGTTCAACGCCAAGAAGACCCAGGTATGCGCGTTCTCAACAAAAAAGTCTCTGTTCCTTCCCCTTCCTTCTCTGGAGAACACTCCACTAAAAGTAAAAAAAAAAGTAAAAATTAAAATTGCCTCGGTTGGTTAACATATGACTATCTGACACCATTTGACGAAAAAAACGGAACAATAATTTTTCAAAAAATATAATTCTAATTAAATAAAAATATGGTCAGGGTTATTCTATATCACCAGTAGAATGCGTGGTTAAAAGGAATTACACGATTTCAAAATCACCCTGTATATACATACATACATAATATTACCATCGACGTTAAATATTATTGAACATTTTAGTTTAAACTTTATTCAATGATAAGGTACAAATAGGATTTCATAAACGATTGAGTCGATGGCGTAGTGGTTAGTATAACCGACTGCCACGCCTGAGGTTACGGGTTCAAGTCAAACATTTGTGTGCATCGACATGGATGTTTGTCTTGGTCTGGGTGTTTCTATGTATAATATGTATGTATTTACAAAAAAAGATTATATATGTATGTTTATCCATTGTCTAGTACCCCATAGTATAAGCTCCGCTTAGTTTGGGTTAGATGGTGTTGTGTGTATGTGATAGAATATTATATTATATTATATGTGCTCACCAATACAACCTCGAAGACCATAACTGAATGGTATGAAGGCGGCTGGAAGCTTGAGTGGCGCTTAAATAAACCGTTCAGGTCTAAACTCTTCAGCGTCAGGCTCCCAATACAATGGGTTGCGATGCACAGCCCAAATATTTATAATTATCTCGCAGCCTTTTACTAGAGTTATTCCTGAAGCTAAAACAGATAAGAAAAATATCAATCTGGACAAAATATCAGGGGAATTTCTACAATTCAGAAGTTGTTGTATCTGGCCGCTGCGCTGGTGTGCCGCAGCGAGTCAATAGGTTAACTCACAATGTTGGCAAAATTGCAAAATCAAAATCTCTGTTGTTATGCTTTCCTATTACAATTAAAAATGTATAACTTGGCCCTAGGGCAGGTTATACATTTTGGCAACCATGCTTGTCTTTTTTGTTTCATTAAGGTAAAATTTCAAGATACCCCCCGTCTGAAAAATTATCATCTCAATCATATAGATCATAGATTATATTTTTCTATAGCTTTGCGGTAAATATAATTTCTTAGGTTCTTTAAAGCATGCACATATTAGTGAGGCACCAGTGGTCTATCTTTACATTGGACATGCTTTGGCTTTTGCTGGTTCAGCAACAATCAAATAATGGCATCATCGACAAGCAACTAATTATAACTTTAATATTATTTAACTTGAATATTTTTAGCAAAAGATTTACATGTATAATAACACTTACGTAAGGTCACATCTTTGACCACTTTTTTAAATATCATTGGTGCTGGAGGATATAACCCTATAGATTCTTTGATAACTGCTTCTAAATATTTTAGGTAAGGCAGATTTTTGGCAACCACTGGTCGATCAGAATCGCCGAAAACTTCCTGTATTCTGAAACATTAATCAAATTTATATAATTGTACCAATAATCTTTACATTTTATTTAGTCTTGTTATATTTTATTACGGAGTTATGTATTTTGAAGATTACGATAACTAATAAAACGTAAGCGTCATTAAAATTTCAATAATACGACGAAAATGTCGAGTTTCTATTATAACCACAAATCCTTACTAATATGATTAATGCGAAATTGTGTTTGTTTGTTTGTTATGCTTTCACGCCTACTGAACCGGTCATCATGAAATTTCGCATACACGTTGTTAGGGGTACATTTTTATAGAAAGTACTGTTGCTAACGTAACTAACCTTTTTTTTTTATTTCCTGGGTAAAATTCTTTATACACTGTCCGCCGGCTAGGGGACGGCACTGGCGGGGTGTGTGGGACTCCCAGCATGATGTGCTGGTATACCCACTAATAAACCTGGGATGTTCCCTCTCTCACCCAATGGGGGGGACTAGTTGGGAGCTTTTGAAAGATTCATCCATAGCAGCCCCCCTCGCGTGGGTGCAGGCCGGATCAAACGGACCCGACCACCTCTCGTCCTCAGGGGAGTGCCTCACTGCTCTCTCCTTTCAACGTTAGAAGGCGCGCGGGAACACCGCGCGCCTTCTAACCATGCGCCTTTTAGGGGCTCTTAATTTACGGGTGGCGGGGCCTCAGGGGACCTCACAGAAGCCCCTAGGTCGCACGTCTCCTGCGCCCCCTCCTCCAGCGGCGGACATCCGGGGTGTAAGGATCTTTCTCACGTCCCCGTTTCGCCGCTTCGCGAGATGACAGTCTCGCAGAAGGACCTCATTGCGCCCCAGCACCTGTTGTCACCGACCATCTTGGATACGACGGTCGGCAACGAGAGGTTGGGGCCAGTCACCGTGACCAGGGCACAGCGCTCCGCGGTCTACGACGGGCACTCCTCCAGCGTGTGCTGCGCCATGTCCCGGTCACACCCCTCACAATGGTGACACCTGGTTGTCGGCCCCCTACCGGCTATCTTGCAGAGGTACTCTCCGAAACAGCTGCGTCCGGAGAGCACCTGAGCAAGCCGGTAGGTAAGTGATCCGCGCCGTCTGTCCGTCCACTGCCTTAGCACCGGACGGACAGCCTCGACGGTCCTCACCCCGTAATGGGGCTGGGCTAGCCTTTCTTCCCACTTCGCCTCAAGGACCAGTCGAGCCTGGGACCTTCGCATCTCCACCGCCCCGTGCCTCGTGATGGTTCCTCACCATGGAGCCGGAGGTCCGCGCGCCAGTAATACAGCGATGATTGGACCTCCGCCGCCTCAAAGGAGACGGTGCGGTACGCCCGTGACACCCTGATCGCAATCGCCCTCCGAGGTCTCCTTAAGACGGCGACGTTTTTGCGACCGAGGGCGTCCCGTAGAGGACCATCTACCGCACTACCCCCAAATAGAGGCGGCGGCAGACGACACTCAGCCCCCCGATATTCGGCAGCAGAGAGCTAAGCGCTTCCGCCGCCGACATCAGCCGAGTGGCCAGGCGACTAAAATGGATGTGAAAGTTCCAGCGGCCATCGAGGTGGAACCCCAAGTATTTCATATTCGGTTCCACCCCGATGCGGACCCCTCCCATAACACAACAATATATTTTTTTTTTTTACTAACCTAATCTAAAGTACATTTACGTTAGTGAAGTCGTTAGGAATATTTAGTAAAAGAATATTGTATTTGTAAGTTGATATAACATTTTAATTTTGTAAATGTTTGTAAAATTAATTGAATAAAAAAATACATTGATGATAATAAATATGTCCTCCAGACAGAATTTCGGTCATGGCGGCCAATCTTAACGGAGAC
Organism: Catocala nupta; assembly: GCA_963675205.1. Classification (NCBI taxonomy): domain Eukaryota; kingdom Metazoa; phylum Arthropoda; class Insecta; order Lepidoptera; family Erebidae; genus Catocala; species Catocala nupta. The sequence continues at coordinate 25,547,512 of OY776085.1, read as the reverse complement.
TGGCCATCGGCGCAGGAGATATTATAGTGCACAAGCGTGTGCGCAAACACAAGTGCACTCTCTGTTCCCTAACTCTCATGACCCGACGGGACGGATAATCCTTTATGTGCTTTCCGAGGCATGGGGGTGTCTAACACCGCCAACTTCCTAACTCCGGGCTCGTATCGAGACTTCTTAACAGAAAAACACAATAACCTTTTGTTGGCCCGACCCGGGATTCGAACCCGACTACATACTTAAATGCATAATATAATATAACATTATACTAAATAATTAATATAAATACATATAATATAAATTTAATGAGTAATATATCTAGTAATAAAATTGAAATAATAATCTAAAAGCATAAATAAGTATTACCTAAATGGAATAAGACTAGAACGTAAATAATACATACATTTAAAATAAAATAAAACACATTCAATTTAAAATAATATAAAACAAATAGTGCAATAATTAATTTAAACAGAGATTTATTTAATGTATAAAAATACCCTCCTCCTCTCTTCTACGTTGCCGTGCCCGACAGGGTCTATATTGTACCTACTGTGATATTGTGTAACAACCTTTTTTATTATAACATATGGAGTGCAATTAAGATATTGAGTATAGATTTTTAAACATGTATAAGAATTTTAATACTTTGAAGCTATTACGATGAATTATATCGTTCACATGTTGTACTTAGTCTTGATTTATACTTAATCTTGTATATGAGGACACCTAGACAGCATTACTGTAGTAAATGCAGCCGCAACAGCTGAAGTATCGGCACCAGCTGCTATTATAACTATAGCTTCTTCCTGCAGTGCTACGTTCGTAAATCCCTGCTTCTCAGATGAATTTATCATCACATCCAAGACCGATTTCAACGTCTTACTTTTAATTTCTACAAAAATGTGATCTTAATTAAGTAAACAGCGTATAACAATAAGGTATAGTCATTATTTAAGATAATCCATTAAGAATTCAGATGTGTATTAAAAATTGATCATGAACATACAATTTTAAACACAGTTCATTATGTTTGAACACGAGTTTCAGTTTTGAAAATTGCCGGACGAATATGGACAGGCGATTAACAAACTCAACTCGTTTATGCTTAGACTGGCCATAAATACTATTACAATTAAAAAAACCTTAATATTATATTTGAATTTAGAATCTACCATTCTTATATTAATATTCATTGTGTTTTCTCATTTTCGCGCCAATCGCTATTAAATATTTTTGTGATATAAAAATGGAGTGGAGTGATACAGAGAATTATAATGCTGTGATAGCATTCTACAAAATAGGTAGGAGCCAAAGTAATTTTTAAAAATCTCTATCCACTTGGTATTAGTCGAATGTTTGTGTACCGGACTATTGATAGGTACAATGAAACCTTCTCTGTTTGTTACAGAAAAAGATCTGGCCGTCCACATAGTATTCGTACGAAAAGGCTATCAAAGCAGTGCAGGAAAGAATTCAAAGAAATCCTGTCCGAAAGCAAAAGATTTTATCTCGGATAATGAATTAAGTACCTAGAACCTTGTCGCGTATTTTAAAAGATGACTTTGGAATTGCAGTCTTTAAGAGACGCACTGGTTATTATTTAACTAATAATTTAAAAATAAATAGGGGGGTAAAATAAAATTAACTTCTTAAACAGTACGCAAAGGGAAGTCGAGTCTACCCAATTAGGCAGCAGAATACAACGTGGACATTATCCGACTTCAGCGATGGTTTGATAGGGTGTTAGCTATCAAGAAGTGACTGAGCCATATTTTTGTGGCAAAGGTGTCAAAATATCGGCACAAGTTTATCATGATACGATTCTTAAGAAGGTTGGTAAGCCTCTTAATAACACCATGGTCCATAATCAAGAATCGTCCTTTCAGCAAGACTGAGCATCGGGTCATAAAGCTCGATCGACCCAAGCGTGGTTGAAAACGAACGTTTCGGACACCTTAGGCCGTCTATAGAACCTGAGTTTCGGAACTTCATCAGAGCTGAAGACTGGCCGTCATCTAGACTCGATCTTAATCCGCTGAGTTATTGTTTATGGTCAGTTTTAGAGAGTTTACTGTAAGCATGCTCTAAACGCTTTGATAATTTGGAGTCCAATCCAATAATCCATAATATTGGCTGTGAAGTTTTCTTATGGAGAGAGTGCGTGTTTCTATTGATGACCGTGTGTGTCCACGTTTCAGCACCATAGATCATAACAGGTAGGACGCACTGGTCAAAGCGTTTGGTCTTCAGGCATTGCGGTAAAGGCGATGAGAAAACCTGACGAAGCTTACGAAACGCTGCCCACCTCAACTAGATTCTCCTGTCAATTTCTTTCTCGAAGATGTTCCTACTAAGTTGAATCACTTATCCAAGGTAGACATACTCTTGAACAACTTCGAGCATCGACCCATCGACGTAAATCGGCCTCGGCAACATGTCTATTATACATGATCTTAGTTTTATCCAAGTTCATACCGAAACCAACCCGTCGCGAGGCTCAATTTAGGCTGTGCAGCATCCCGCTAAGCTGTTTTAGCGACTCTGCTATAATGACGATGTCATCAGCGCACCGTAGGTGGGAGATATACTCACCATTCACATTGATCACATCCACAAGTGCGTTGGTGAACAATTTGGGCGATATTGCATCTCCCTGTCTCACTCCTCGACGCAGCTCTATCGGATTTGTTTTCATTGCCTGAAGCTGGAAAGTTATCGTGGCGTTACCATACAGGCATCTCAACACTTCTATATAGCGCCAGTCAATGCGACATCGTTGCAGAGCATCCAGAACTGCCCAAGTTTCGATGGAGTCGAAGGCTTTCTCGTAGTCCACAAGATCCATACACAGCGGCTGATTGTACTTCTCGGTCATCTGTACAATCTGCCGAACAGTATGGATATGGTATTTTGGTCCACGGTATTTTGTTCATTATGTTTTATTGAGATTTTCTGTCAATTAATTTTCAATAATAACTCAGAGTCTGGAACTGTAAACTGTACCCGTTTGAGGGCCTATTAAATGGGACCTACCACCATGTAACGAAATGTATTTGTAGTGCATCGTTGCGTGCCCTATCGGAGATATAATTATGTAGATGTGATTATATATGGACTATTGTAAGAAATATGTATGGTGTATGTTTAAAGGATAGTGCCACGATTAAGAAAGATATACTGAAATAGTCTTAGCCTAATGGGTGGAAAGAATGAATGGCAAAATGTTGACTAAAACTGTACGTTTAAAACAAACGTAAAGGACACAATCGGAAGGGCACGTATGAGACGCTATACGAATTTAATAATCTAACACAATACACTCGAGAGCAAAAAAGGCGACTAACCCTATACTTTTCAACTGAACACTGGCTCTAGCACTAAATTTAAAACCTACAATTTCAGTGTAAAAGTGTCTTAAATTCCATATGTTCTAAGTCTTAGCTTTAAAATGAGTACTAATTCTTTTAGCTTGTACTTGTTTTAGTAAAAAAATGCTGATATTTTTAAATTTCAGTGGGTTGGTATAGCGTTAGTAAATTTTTAGTCTCGACTTTATATTACCATTTCCAATAGATCAATTTATATCCATACGGTCATTATGGCCAGCATAAACGTGAATAAAACCGCGGCCAAATGCAATTTATAAAAATAAACTGCATACTGCATATGCATATTTGACATTTGAATGAACCTTTAAATATCAAGGTTAGATAAACAAGTTTCGCAAGTTAATTAAGTATCTATTTGTTCGTGTTGTCGACGACCTCGTCATAAATGTCCACCTCTTACAGCTGAAAACAGACATAGATTTGCATAAAACTTTAAATAGTTTATAATTATATTATGTTCTCTAGCCTATGTCTCGGAAAAAATGTTATTATACCCTTATTGACTTTTTGAATGATAAACTGTGACATGAATGTAATATGATTATGTTAACTAATGTATTTGTTTTAAATCTAATATCACCGGTATTGATAGTATTCATATTTTTTGTATTCTATTAATTAATGTACCTTGACTGTGATCTGCACTAATCTATGCATTTTTTAATTTCATTTTATATAAATACTTGTAACAGTCTGCCTAATTATTCTCTTAATATATTTGTACGCCGATCACGGCAAAACATTTCGCACTAAATAAGACTTTCCATCTATATGCATGACATTTAATGTACTATGAAAACACATGTTTATACAAATAAAATTATTATTATTCTCTTTATTTAAATATTTTCAATACATTTTTCATTTTTAAATATACATATATCTATAAAAATACATATCATTTAAAAATATAAAATATATGGTACCCCACCGGCATCGGGAACAGGGTCCAAGCTGCCGGTGGTTAGGATTCCAGAGATAGGAACCTCCTCACAATGCGTGCTGTATCTAAAAGCACTGCCTTCTGCATCAAACCCTTGATCCAAGCACCCAACGCGAGCCTCTTTAGATGGTGATCGAGGCTCTTGGCTATTAGACCATTGACAGATATGACTATCGGCACAATGATTGCCGAATCAACGTCCCACATGTCGACAACCTCGCGAGCCAAATCGAGATATTTAATTTGCTTATCTTTTTCAGCTTTCGCGAGATTGCCGTCATGCGGAATAGTGACATCGATAATCAATGCGCGGCGCTCTGATCGATCTATCACCACAATGTCAGGTTTGTTGGCCACAACAGTCCTGTCTGTGATGATAGTTCGATCCCAGTACAACGTGACATGACCATTTTCGAGAACAGATTCAGCTACATACCTGTAGTACGGCACTTCAACATCTACAAGTTTGTATTTCAGAGCAAGTTGCTGGTGAATAATCCTGGCTACTTGGTTATGTCTGTGCAAGTACTCGCCGTTAGCAAGACGAGAACAACCGGAAACTATATGCCTGAGGGACTCACCAGGTAGGTGGCACGCCCGACAAATGTCAACCGTACCATCCCTCAAGATATATTTCCGGTAGTTATTCGTCTTGATAACTTCGTCCGCAATAGCACAGACAAACCCTTCGGTTTCCCCAAAGAGGTCACCGAAACGTAGCCAGTTCACGGAGGCTAACAGGTCTACATCAGCTCCATATAGAGCCTTGTAGAACCTACCGTGAAGCTCCTTGCTCTGCCATACATCCCTGCGATCGTTAGTGCTAAGTACTACAGGCTTGCGCCAGTTCTCTTTAGCCAAACTGAGCGGGGTGAGTCCGATGTCTACAGCAACTACATCCCGATGCATACCCACGTCTGCCTGAAGAAAGTATTCTCTGAGGTTGCATACCTCGCGGTTATGAAGGGCCTTGGCATTCAGAAAGCCTCGGCCTCCACATTTCCGCGGGATATACAATCTCATCACAGACGAACGTGGGTGATGCATACGGTATGCCGTCAAGAGTGTACGGACCCTCCGGTCCAGGGCATCCAGTTCAGTCTGAGTCCACTTAAGTATGCCAAAGGAGTACATGAGCACCGGCATGACCCAACCGTTACAAGCGCGCACCTTGTTGCCACCTGATAAAAGACTTTTTAAAACTTTTTTCAGGCGACCAAAGAAACGCTCTTGCAACGATTGCTTCATGTCAGCCTCATTGATACTTAACGCCTGTGACATACCCAAGTACTTGTAAGTATCGGTTATTATTATTATTATTATTTATATTTTATTGGTTTTATCCTCGCCCATTACTGGGGAAATTCGCCAGAATTGCGGGCTTTTGGCCAAAATAACTCTGGTGGTGTGGTAATTAATCTAAAGATAAAAACTTTCTGACAATTCTGCATGTATTTAAGATAACTGCTTTCTGTAATAGTGTGTATGTGAGAGCATGGATGTTTAGTGTTTTTAGGCTTGTATGGAATGTTTTAGGTATGACGCCTGTGCTGGATATGATTATGGGGATGGTCTTGACCATATGAACTCGCTATTGGGTTTTGAGTTCAATAGTCAAATCTGTGTACTTGGAAAGTTTGTTAGTATGAGTAGAACTTAAGTTGTGTGTGTTGGGTATAGCTACGTCAATGAGATATACAACTTTATTTTGCTTGTCGTGTAGTGTGATGTCCGGTCTATTATAATGTATTGTTTTGTCAGTGAATATAGTTCTGTCCCAGTACATTTTGAAGTTTGGTGAGTCTAATATAATTTGAAGTGTGTATTTGTAATATGGTGTTTTTCCGGATAGTAGTTTGTGTTTGTAGGCAAGTGTTTGGTGTATGATAGTTGCTACCTGGTCGTGTCTGTGCTTATAGTCTGTTTGTGTGATTGATGAGCATGCGCCTGTGATGTATTGAATTGTTTCAGGTAGTTTGTGACAATGCCGACAATGATCGCTAGTTAAACTGCTGCCTCGAATGATGTACTTTCTGTAATATTTTGTGTCTATTACCTGGTCTTGGATCGCTAGCATAAAGCCTTCTGTTTCAGGAAATAGCTCGCCTCACTTTAGCCATGCGTTTGACGCTATTTATCGCTACATTAGTGCTATTTAAGTCGAGCCGATGACGACCATGTAGAGATTTTTAAGTCCACATATCTATTTTTTGTTGTTTAGTTATTGTGTTCATTTGTTTAGTCTGATCAGTGAGAAAGAGTGGTGTGAATGTATCTGCCTGACATATAGCGTTGTGTAGTTGTGAATTGGGTGAACGGTTGTGGAAGAATGTCCTGAGTAGTGTGATCTGTTTGTTGTGAAGTTTTGTGATGTCGATGAGGCCTCAACCACCCTCACTTTTAGGTAAAGTTAATCTTTGTATACAAGCTCTGGGGTGATGTTTCCTATGTTTAGTCAATGTGGTATTAATGATTCTTTATAGTGTAGTGAGGTATGTTTGCGTCCAGCGGATGATTCCAAAAAAGTAAGTTAATATAGGAATAGCGAATATGTTAATAGCTTTGATGGTGTTTCTTGCGTTAAGATGAGTGTGTAGTATTTTGTGTAGTCTACTCCTAAAATTTTGCTGTAGTAGTTTTTTGGTGTTTTTATGGTGAATTTCTTGTGATTGGTAGTATCCTAAATATTTATATCCTTCCACTGGATCCACGGCATCTATAATTTCGTGATTTGCTAGTTCGTACGGAGTATATTCTACTATCCCTTTGTTAACAGATTGAATTTTGCATTTATTAATTCCAAATTCCATGTGTATATCTGTTGAAAATGCTTGTGTGATGTCGGCAAGTTTGTGTATTTCATTTAGTGTACTTGCAAAAAGTTTGATATCATCCATATACATGTTCTATTACATTGCCCCATTCATAAGTAAGAAGAGTATGAACTCATAGATCATCTGTTGTTATTTTAGTTATGCTTCTATTTCTTTAGTATTTATTCTAAGTCCTATTGCGTATTAAGCACCTACGACACTTGAACAGTGACTGTAAGTTGTCAAGTTATACTATTGCTATTGAATTATTGTCAGGCGTATGCTACATAAAAATTGAAGTGACTTTTAAATAGATTTGAAAGGTTTCATTTAAATGTAAGTAGGTCTGGTTTATAGTAGATAACACGTACATTTATCTCAGATAGGAATCATCCATTAAAGTTGTGGATTTCAACCGATCTAAGCGTGGCCGTGCTAGGACGGATACGCTGTAGCACGGCCACTGAAATTTGTCTATAATAAGTCATGAAATAATGTGGTACTCTTATTTCTCTTTCTAGTACCAAAAGGTACATACACGTACAGTCTACTGCCATAACCATAACCTTATTTGGCATCGTCGCGGGGCCAGAACGGAACACACAAAAATTATAGCGCCAGGTGGTATTAGTCTTTAATGACGCACAAGCAATAAATTCTATAGTTATGTCCAAAGGAGGGTGATGAGGGTCAATGTTAGCTAATGCGCTTGTAGACTCCCTAACTGTAGTGTCTGCAATGTTGTTCAGAACCAAATCCAATATTTTATTTCCACTGTTTATTACTTTGTTATGTAGTGTGAGATTGTTAAGTGAGACGAAATCTAGAAGTAACTGTGCCAGTGATGAACCCTGATAAGCAACTTGATCGTCACAGTTATCATTACTGTTATCAGGCCATGAGATGCAACTCATATTAAAGTCACCTTTAAGGCATACATTTTTCATTTTATCGGAAACACGGTTGAAGTTATCTAAAAAATCCTCTAAAATGTTTTTGTTTAGTGGAGGGGGGAGGTACACAGCACACAAATACATATTCTTTTTCCGATTAATTTCGACTTTTACATAAAGATCTTCGCATTGACTTTCCGCTTGCCTATACCGAGTAGAATATAATGTATTAGATACTGCTATAATTACACCACCACCGTCTTTGTTAGCGTCAAATCCTGTGCTTTCGCGATCTCTTCTATAAATTGTGTATCGGCTATCAAATAATTCATTGTCAAATATTTTGTTGTTCAACCATGTTTCCGATAAGACGATTATGTCGTAGTTAGCACATGCAACACTTAATAAAAATTCATGTGTTTTGGTCCGTAGACCTCTAACATTCTGGTAATATATTTTTAAACTATTGAATTTTAACGAATAAGTACACGGATGTAGCATTTTAATTAATATAAAAAGTAAACTAAGTAGACCTAAATATAAAATTATTTGAGTTTATCTAAAGTGTCCTGGTTTCTAATATATATGTATTCATCATTTTCCGTTTTACGCATAAAGACTCGGCCTTGCTTAATCCACACGAATTTGAAGCCTTTATCCTTGGCGGTTTGTCGGGCAGCCGCGTGCAGTTTTTTGTTCATTGGTGATAGGTGCTCAAGAACGTAGATTGGCAATTTATTTCCGCCAATACCCAGATAGCTAGTGTTAATTTTGTCTGTAGGATTTGCTTTATTAAACTTAATAGTTTTAGCCAAAAATGTATCTCGCAGTCGTGGTGTAGTAAGTTTGACCACGACCGCACGGGGTCTTTTGTCGTCCTTATTACTTTTGGCTACACGAGTACAATTATGTACATCGGTTTCTTTTAAATCGCAAGATACCACCTTGGCGAGTTGCATAACAGTTGATAGTAAGTTTTCCTGTCTATTCTCGGGCAGGCATTGTATCTCAAGATTATTAGAACGGTTATGTTGTTCCATTACTTGAAGTCTAATTTGCAAATCCTGCACCATGTTTGTAAGCTGAGCATTCTCTTTCTGTAGTTTTCCCAATGTATCTTGATATGTGTTGACAGTAAGTTTGGTGTTTTCGTAATTTTCGTTTAAAAATTGCATGGTATTCTCCAAAGTGGATACATCCTGTTTAATAGGTTGAAGTTCAGTTCGTATCATTTCCTTAAATGTTTGGTGAAGTTCTTGATGCAAAGCCAGTCTCATAACGTTAAATTCCTCTCGAATAATATCAGGAACATCATCGTTAGTGAGTATAGCTGCGCGCAAATCCATGTCCAAACCGTCTGCATTAGAGGATTGAGTACTCACAGGTATTTTGCGTTGAGTAATATTATCGCAGAAAGATGGTGAATCATTCCTATACACTGACTTAACAGGTAAGTCATCTGGCCGTAAAGGAGTATTACTGTCATCGGTTTTAGGCTGCTTTGCACGACAGCCTTGACACTTCCATTTATTTTTCTGATCAACACTCATAGCAGAAAAGCGTTGTCCACTCAATCTTGCGCACTGTATGTCATATTTAAGTTTGCAGAAAGCGCAGCTTAAGTAATCTCTGTTAGGGATTTTATTGCGACATCCAGCACATATACCAAGCGCAGTAGCTATAATGCAGTATAATGCAATTACCTAATTGAAAAATGGAAGAAAAAATATTGCAAAGAATTATTCCTGCGTCTAATAAGCATGCAGCGATAAAGCGGATTCAGCGCTGAGTTGTATAGTACGATGCGTGCACGTGTCGCCTTTCTATGTGTGCGTAACAGCGGCCAGCGGCCGGCGGCCGGCTTGCGCGAGATCGTTCGTCAGTTGCTCACGGCGCCAGTTGCAAAATATTTTAAAAATATATTTTACGATTACTCACACGTTTAGCAGATTTTCAGTTTGACATTTATATCACTGTAAAGCTCACTTCACTAGCTTAATGATGACGTATAATTATTGTCTAACTAAGCAGATATTGTATAGAATTTCGATCAAAATATACACAGCAAAAAAAAGAACCATTTTTAGCACTTAAGCGCCAACGTCTGTGCTTATATCATCCAACCTTGCAGTTTGGTGAGCGCTGTTATCGTAGGTCAGTATTACTTTTAATGCAGTGAATTACGTATAATAATAATTTGGCTAAGCTGGGCGACACGTTGGTCGAAAAATTCCAGGAAGCGCCGCTGTCCTATCAAGTGTAAGTATGCGCGTTGTAGTTCGCGAGTGAAAGGTTTTAAGCGCCGTGCAGTTGTCGCTTACGCGTTTGGTTGGAAGAGTTCACTTTGTAACCAATAACTTTTGTGTTTTGTTATAACTAAATTGTGTTTTAGTTTTGAATTGGTAACTTATTTATATACTATTGTTTAATTAGGTATCACAGAGCACTGACACTAATTGTATTGTGTTTGTAATATGTTATTTATCAGATTAACTGTATTGTCACTTGTTATATTAATAGTTTATTTCTCTGTACTGTCACCTGTTTAATAGTTGTTTATAATTTAAATAACTGTCTCGAAACATAAATGTCCTATAATACACTGTCGCTTATGACGCGGAACAAGCGTTATAGTAGCACGTGCAAGATGACGTAGCGATGCAGGTGCGCGCGGAATAATTCTAAGAATTGAATTTATATTTTGATCTTACGAATTGTAATTAAATTAAAATACGGATGCGCACACGTCTAATCGCAACCGCTGTCCCAAAAAAATATAATAATAAATCTATATACATTGTGTGGATGTTGCGTTTTTGGAAATGTGCCTGTTTCGACGCTACCGCATCAATCGTGTGTTGTTCTTTGCAACCTTGGCTGTTTTTGCGGCACCCTTTCTGTTCTTCTGCCAGAATGTTATGTTCCTGTATGTGTTTGTGGATATATTCACTTAAGCAAGATGTTATAATTTTATACAGGGTGGATTAAACAGTGAGGCTTTATTTCTAACTACATATAGTATGTACCACATACAATCTCTACACCAAATTTCAGTTTTAGTTTTTGCTAAATAGCAACGGGTTGTATCTGCCCTAACAGCTGACCGAGAGTCTAAGCATACGTATACGTAAAATGTTGCCGCTCTTGCACTTTTAAGAAGAGAGTGAACAAATCATAATAAACGTCCCGCTCTTATTCAATAAGAGTAAAAGAAAAGAAAATAGATCACTATGCACACTTGAAAGCGATTGGGCCTCGGTCATTAGCCCGACGGCTGGCGTCCACATTTGGAAAGACCATCGTACCTATTGTTTGGGTCCGGGAATTACCGGATCCAAACGAGTTAAAATCTCCAAAAATTAAAAGAACTTTTTTAGTTTGCGACAGCGCAGCGCCCGAGCCGCTCGGATCTTTGGATTAAATAGTGTTTGTGTTTGGCTTTTTTAACTTTGTGACACACTGTTTGTTTTTTGTTTTTATTGTGATTACCTGATTAGACACGCTGATTGCAATAAAATGCCTCGCTTCACGTACACGTCGTCTGAATACACTGACATGATATTGATATACGGTGAATGTTACGGAAATGCCGCCCTAGCGCTGCGAATATACAGAGAAAGGTATGGAGACAGACATACATGTCCCAGCAATGCCTGCACTATAGTAAAGGCAGTACAAAGGACACGGGAAAATAAACCCATAGTGCCGCATCAAGAGGGAGTAGCTGCACAGCGGATACCCGCTGCACGAGCTGCAAGAACAAATCTTGGAGCATTTCGCCCGTAACCCTACAAGCTTTCATAGAGCCGCGCAACAATTCAGAGTAAGTCGTGGCACCGTGCATACGGTTTTAAAACGTAATAGGCGCAAACCTTACAAATTTAGAAAAGTCCAAGCCTTATTGAGCCGAGACTTGCCGGTTAGGAATAGTTATTGTCAGTGGCTGTTAAATTACGTTAGTATCGACGATAACTTCTTATCCAATATTGTGTGGACCGATGAGAGTACATTTACGCGCAACGGCATTAAGAACAGACAGAATCGTAGATATTGGAGTGAAGAAAACCCACTCATGTTTCGGGAGTCCGAACATCAATACCGCTTTTCACTGAACGTGTGGGCGGGCATGCATAAAAATCATGTCATCGACCCTATTTTTATTGACGGCGCCCTTAACGCGACAAAGTTTTTGGACATATTAAATGGTCCCGTTAGTGAGTACGTAGATGAACTGTCCGTAGGCGAATATCGGCGGTTGTGGTATCAGCTAGACGGCGCGCCTCCACATTCAGTGGTGTCTTCCAGGGCGCGACTCACAGAAATGTTTGGGCAGATTCGGCCCCGTACGATGGCCCCCCCGATCTCCGGACCTAACGCCTATGGACTTCTTTTTGTGGGGGTACGTGAATGGTGAAGTGTACGCCACGGATGTAAATACAATAGACGAACTTAGAAATAGAATAATTGTAGCATTCAATAAATTAAAAAGCTTGGTAGCGGACAATAACTTCATTGTAAGACTACAAAATAATATCTTACGTCGATATCAGTTGTGTGTAAATGAGAATGGTGGACATATTGAAAATTTAAAGATTTGAGGTGATTTGTGTAGTTAGTAATAATTATGTAGGTACTAAATATTGGGTTCTCTTTGACTAAAATTGTGTTGTGCCCGTAAAACTGTATTAGCTACGTACACACTTGAAACATCTGTGGCTCCGCCGCCCGCCATCGGCAAAATGAAAGACAACAGAATGCGACGTTGCCGTTTTGTTATGCAAGTGACCGCAGGTTAGTGTAAATGTTTATAAATGGTGTTTGCGTATTAAATTGTTTTAATTTGTTTGAAAAAAGTGATTTTCTATTTTTATCTTTATCGAGTTTTTAACCGTTTTGAATTAACACTGAGCCCATATGGAATACTCTGTCCATTTTAATGCCCATCGGTCATAGACACCTTGTATATGTTCTGTAGGCATGTAGTAGGTCGGTATTTAGCAGGGTTTGCTGAGTCTGATAAATCTTTTGGTAGTATGTATGTGATGCCTTGTGTAATATAATGTGGTATCGTATCAGGTGACTGAAGGAATGCGTTGATGTGTGTGTTTAATAGTGTGTGAGTGTATGTCAACTTCTTGTACCAAAAAATGTGTATATTGTCGGAGTCTGCAGCTTTCCAAATGTGTGTTTTAGCAATTACTTTCTTTAGAAGGTCTAACTGAATATGTTCTAATTTCATTTCTGATATATCTCGCAATGTCTCTTTATCTTCTTCTATCCAGTGATTTTGTTGATGTTGTATTGGGTTTGACTAAATATTTGACCAAAATGTATGTAACGCTTCAAATGTAGGTAAATTAGGCTTATTTTCATGTAGGTTGTTGTGTTGTGGTGTAATCTGTCTGTAAAATAATTTTTCATTATTGCAGAACTGCTTTTTTGTATTTTCCTAATCGTAGTCTGCTTATACCTTCTTAGTCGGCTAGCTAGGGTATCGAGTTTTTGTTTTAAGGTGTCTAGAAAGTGTGATATGTCAGTGTTTTGAGTTTCGTGTTGTGAGTGTATTTTATATAGCTGTTTTATTTTACATACGTGTTTATCTAATGCTGGTGACCTAACACCCCTAGTATATTCAGTAAGTCTCCCAATATTTGCTCTGAGATGGCTTATCCTACCTTCTAGCCGTTTCTGCCACCAAGGTGCTCCATGCAGTTTATTAATGACTGCATTATCTTCTAAAATTCTAGCACCGTTCAATTTGGCTGAAGTGTAAGCCGCACAGTAAATAGATGTATGTAATGTTTTAAAGTCTGTATCGGTTGTTAATGTTTTTGAAAGTATGTTAGTGTTGATATGGCTAATAATAGATGACAGTTTTTTAGAATATTTTAGTTTAGGTATGTATGGTCGTGTTGTTGGATTTATTTCAATAAATTTGACGGCGCTTCGATGTTTTGAGAGTGTCAAGAAACGTCAAGAACGACAGCTGATATTTAACAAGCGTGGTTGACGTTTCCCCACTCTGACGCAGCTCTGAGCTCTTTTGCACGCGGTGGTCGAACGGGATATAATCCGTTTGCATCGCGCTCAAGCAAGACGTGTTCGGTGAAGTGTCGCAGTGTCTTAGCTAATTAGAAAGTGCTGATTGTAATACTGTTAATATTTAGTTAAAATAATAATCGTAATATCGCCGCAACCTTCGAGCAGCGTGTCTACACAGCTGATTAAATTTGATCCTGATGACAAAGAAGCGGATATCGAAGGTTGGTGCAACGTGACTGAAATCGTAGTAAACAACCGTAAGTTAGAAGGCGCAGAACTACTTTTGTACACACGTGCGCTCAAAGGCCGAGCTGCTACCTGCTTAACACGTTTGCAGGCTTCGCAGCTGATATGGCCTCAAATAAAAAAAGGTATTGCTTTCTTAGTTTGCTAAGCCTATGATGCTACAGGATTACTTCGATGAAATTCTACGTTTTCAAGTTGGCGTTAAAGAGACCGCGAGTGAGGCAGCCGTGCGCCTTTGGAACATTATCGAACGCATTCTGCGGATGGAGATGTCTGAAGATGTTACAACAGGATTTGTATATTCAGTTTTATGTCAAAAAGATGCCGCGATTTGCCGTGAGTTGCACTCCCATAACTTGACCACTAGATCTCAACTTCTCCGCGTCCTCAACTGCATTTCACTGATACGAAGGCACAAGGGTAGTGATAACCATGACACGGATGTAAAAAGGACCCGATTCAACGAATCACGCTTCATGGGAACTTGTCATCGCTGCGGTACTTCGGGTCATAAAGCGATAGACTGCCGCAAGCGAAAAGAAGAGCCTACTATTTCAGAGAAGAAGCACGATCAAATATCCAGAGCCGCTGATAAGTCAAGACTAACCAGCTGCTACGTGTGTGGGCGACCAGGACACTTGGCGTCTGCGTGCCCAGATCGAGCGGGTGGCAGCGGAGCAGCGGTGGTCAAAGAAATCCATGTGTGTGAACGCAAGGCATCAAGGAGCACCTTGACTACATCATCCGGTGAGCCAGTTTCCTTTCTTTTTGATAGTGGTTCTGCTTGTTCGTTAGTAACTAACAGCTACGCCGAGAAGTTCCCTGGTGCTGCGCAGAATAATTTAGTTTATTTGACAGGCATAAGCAGGGGGATGTAGAATGTGTTTCCCAGATTATTAGCCCCATCAATGTTCAAGGCCTCTCGCTCTCAGTGTTGTTTCATATAGTACCTGATGGGACTATCGCCGAATCAGTCATAATAGGTAGTAGTATAATAGATAGTTTTTTATTTTACTCCGATAATGCATAATATAAGAACATGAAGTAGGTTTTTTGTCAACCTCATAGCTAATCCTTAAAGCGGACTTTAAAACTGTGTGAGTCAATATATAAGTCCACTTCCACTCAGTCCCGGGCACAAAAAATGGCAATAAATACTAACAAATTACGCAGTAATCGACATGAGCTAGACCATAATGCAGTAATATGCACAGCTGCTGCATTTAATTTAAGTACAATGTAGTTCTCGCAAGACCTGATGGTAAGTCTAAACGCAGTAATGCGCATTATATTTGGATATATTAATAAAGTAAATAAAGGAAAATTATCTTCGAAAAGCTTGAATTTTTTCTTATTTATTTGATATATTTCATGGCCAATAAAATAAGAACATCATGCTCAGATGTTTAAAAACATGTTTGCCGCGTTTATCTCGGAACCGCCATTTTGCGATTACTGCATTCTTAGTTATCACGGCAGAATGGGCTTCCTTGGGCTGTGCTTTAATGTTCTAAGCAATGATTCACATGTTACAAAAGAATGATGACTAAGATCGCTATTGGAGTCTACTACTATGTTATGAATGCTTAAGTCGGTACATATAACGTCTATCAATGTACTGATGTCCCCTACAAAGTGAGTTGCTGTTGGAACAACCTGTCGTAGATTAACAGTTCCCAGAAATTTACTAAAAATCCTCGTTTTGGAGTTACAAATATCTAGCATGTTGATGTTGAAATCCCCTTAAACCACCACATTATCATATGGAGCCAATGAGCTAATACTCTCTGGTAATCCTTCAAAAAACCTGTCAATGTCGAATCAAGGTAGACGATACGCCGTGCCAATAAGTAACTTCCGGCCGTTTATTGTTGTAGTCAGCCATAACTGCTCAATATCAGGCTGTTCGGGATGTGTTTTCACACGCGCATTAGTGCCTGTCTTGATATAAAAAGCAACGCCTTCGCCTCGTCCGGCCTTTGTACACGGTGGTTGCGGAATGTGCCCGTCCGTCTTCATCAGGTCGTAGCCATGTCTCGTTAACAGCTAGTATGTCAACGGCATGCCGGTCCATAGCAATAAAAAATTCATCTTGATTAGTTGCTAGGGACCCAACATTAAACAAACCTAACTTTAAACACTTGCTACGTTTCATTTTGTGTGTCAGAGCTATGTATTGTGTCCATAGTATGATAAATAAAGAAATGTTAGCCGTGTCGGTGTTATAATGGGTAGTATCATGTACATGTAAATATATAATCAAATAAATTGTGTAAATAGAATAAGGTTTGTGTATAAGACAATATAACATTAAGTTACATCTAACTGTGTATGTAATAAAATGATGTGTTTATTTTAAACTAATAATAGCAGCTAATGAGACACACAAGTTCCCTAAACAAAACAGTATATGATAATTTATTTTCTATCAATAAGTAATAAATAAAGATAAAAATAACATAACCAAAACTTTTCCAGTTAGTAAAATTAGGTGAAACAATGAGTCTTTTGGTATCAAATATACCATCTCTAATATTTGTTTTGTCTTGCTTATAATACAGTTTAAAATTTAAAATTAGATTAATTCAAATATGTATAAAGATAAATAGTTGAATTATAGAGAAATTAAAACTATTTCTTTTTATCATTTTCAGAGCCGAAGATATGCAGTATATCAGTTTCAATACGTACGACGCGAACGGGATCGCCATGTTTCTACCTGGCGAGGATGCGGCCTCGTCTTGTCCATACGAATTGCTAGACGCTGAGCAGTATCCCGAGTCTGCCGAAAAAACTGCTTGTTTGCTGTGGTCAGACGTTCATTAACGTAAAAACGTTTCGGCGGTCCGGATAAGCCAAGATCAGCAGAGATCACACCCCTGCGCACCCGTGCATTGCGCAACAGCTTGTCCCGTAGATCACGTTGTGTCAGACGTACGACGATACGGCGTGGTCTCACCTGCTCTGCACCTGCCACATCCGACGTCCCTAATATGCCGCCGAGGCGATCCGCACTCACAATATCCCAGTCGTCTAACTGAACACGAAGCTTAGTGGCTATGAGTTTTATGTAATGGTGTGAGTAATATTTTCACCGGTCACTTCTGGCAATGTCATTGCTCAGAAGTTCTTGATCACGAACGTTTAGGTCTCGCTTCAATCCAGAAATTACCTCTTCCAGTGCTGATGAGCTCGTTGAAGCATTTGCGGCATTTTCGAGTGCACTTATCCTCGACTTAGGCTATCTATACGCTCATTGCAGGCTTTTAAGGAATCTTTAATTTCTGAAACGTCTAAATGAACCGACCGAAACTTCTCACGCAAGGTGCTGTTATAGACATGTAATGCACCCTTTCTTACAAACCACACATTCCCTTTTGCTCACTTAGCATATATCTTTTCATAGTCCAAGTGTCCATCCATTTAATTAGTCTTATCCTAAAAGCCATCCTAAATGGTTGTCTTAATACGATTAAAGAATTTTCTTTTTTTAAAAAGGTAACCTTGGCGAGACTCATAACATTTGGTGGCAGCGTAAAGGGATTTGGAAAAGTCCCCGGTACGTCTCTTATACTAAACCTAGTAACAAGTCCGTTGCGTGTGTGTGTTCGAGTGCAAACGCCGACTCCACTGTGCATATCATACTGTGCACCGAGTTCCGGCCCGGCCCTCTTAGACGTCCGTGTTCGTGAAAACCCATGCTGCGCACTGTTTGTGCTGTAGCCGGTCTCTGTTCAGAACCAGCAAGGTTATACCCAGTGTCGCGCATACTTCAGTCCCGCGACCGGTATAATCTCCCCGACGACGCGCTCCCGTGGCTTATCAACACTAACATTACGTCGAGACCTGCGAGAACTTCCAAGAAATTATGATCATCCTTATCGCGCTGTCTGCATTCATGTAAGTGAATTTATGTATTTGGTCATTTATAATATCTTGTAAAGAATATTGTGGTTTTAATTAGTACATTTCAATATACACTATATTTTACCATTGTTATTGACGTAGTAAATATATAACTATCATAATGGCCGAGAGATCTCATAGTCAAAAGTTCGAAATACCCGAAATTGCTGTAACCTATACTAAGGAGGAAGGTCAAGGCCACTGTCCTCCCCCTCAAGGACCCTCTACTAGGTCCGTCTCTAAAAAGAGACCAGTTACAACGAAACCAGATATTGAGCTTTCTATTTTACTCAAATTTATAAAACCTTATGATGGTTGCAGAGAAAAATTAAATTCCTTTTTGGTTAATTGCAACAATGCTTACGACTTAGCTTCAGATTCTAAAAAATATATACTTTTTAAATATATACTATGTCAACTACAGGGCAAAGTGGAAACCACTTCCCCAATTAAGGAGTTTACAAATTGGCTACAAGTTAAAGAATTCCTTAAAACCCAATTTAGCGAGAGGAAACACTATGCCCATCTTCTCACAGATTTACAGAAGTGTAAGCAACAAATAAATGAAAACGTAAGTCAGTATGCTCTAAGGATTGAGACATCTCTAAGCCAATTATTAATCGAGATATCTATCTCATATGGCCATAAGAGTCGAGAGCTGATAGGACGAACAGCAGCCATGGAGGAATTAGCCCTCCATCATTTTCAAATAGGGTTGACACCCCGTATCTCCGAGATTGTCTGATATAAGCGTATAAAAACCCTGAACGAAGCTAGATTAGATTAGATTAGATTAATTTATTTCTGAACAAACATACATTTGTGTTGAAAATTCTTAAAACTAACACGACAAGAAATAGAACAAAAACAAATTAAAAAAAAAAAACAAATTATAAGAACACAAATATAGATTTTATATCGAACTTACAAACTATGATATGCTTATTATTGTTGCCTTATATGCATAAGCCTTTATTTGCATCCTTTATATAATCATCCACGCTGTAGTAGCATTTTTTTAAAAGAAATTGCTTAAATTTACTATTAAAAACCTTATGGTTTACTATTGTTTTGAATTCGGAGGGTAATTTATTGTACAATGTGACTGCTTGTACACTAGCACAATGTTTCACCACATTCAGTTTTGGATGTATTCTTATTGGTAGATCTTTTCTACGAGTACTGAGACGTATTGCTCTTTCAGATTCTGTCTCGAATTTGGAAAGATGTTTTATTAAGTTGGTCAAAATTACTAAAATGTAAAGAGATGGTGCAGTAAGTATCTGTAATTTAATAAAAAAGTCCCTGCATGATTCAGTCTGATGTATGCACATCATTGTTCTAATGGCTCTCTTTTGTATTATGAAGGCTGCTTTTATATTATAATTATAGCTATGTCCCCAGAATTAATTGCTATACCGCAGTTTCGACTCAACTAGAGCAAAATAAACCATCCTCAGTTGAGCTATTGTGAGAACATCCCTAAGACTTCTTATTGCATAGCACGCTGAACTTATAGTACTAACAATAGAAGACAATTCATGTTTCCAGTTTAAAAAAGCGTCCATTTGTACTCCTAGAAATTTTATATTGTCTACAATATCAATATTTATGCCATTAGAGGTGACCTGGATAGTTCCAGTGTTTTTTGCTGTTGATTTAAATAGCAGACATTTACTTTTTGCTGCATTAAGCACTAAATTGTTTGCCATAAACCAATTTTCAAACTCCGCAAAAGTTGTCTGGATTTTCAACACTAGATTTGGTATACTTTCAGCGGATATAACAGCATTAGTGTCATCTGCAAATATTACTAGTCTAGCATCTGGGACTCGACTTTTCATGAATGCTGTTAGATCGTTTAGGAAGATAATAAACAAAATCGGCCCTAACACTGAGCCTTGGGGTACCCCACAGGATATAGTGCTAATATTGGATTTACCAATCTTTTGTTCACCATCTATAATTGCTTTGATTTCCACAAACTGTTTTCTATTCCGTAGATATGAACCAAATAATTCTAGATTTTTATTTCGAATACCATAGTGTTCCAATTTATGAAGTAAAATGTTATGGTCTACCGCATTAAAAGCGGAGCTTAAATCTAGAAATAGACCTGCAACTTTGTACCTGTCATTTAAATTACGTAAAACATCCTCAATAAGAGAGTCTATTGCATCAGCCGTACTTATATCTTTCTGATAGCCAAATTGTCTCGTGTTCAAAATGTTATTATTGTTTAAGTGTCTTAAAAGACGACCTTTCATGATTCTCTCAAGTAGCTTTGACAGGACTGGGAGTAAGGAAATAGGCCTGTAGTTTTCTGGATCAGTCTTTACACCCTTTTTGTATATTGAGTATATATACAAGCTCCCGACATCAACCGTCGGGCCGCGGCCCGCCAGGCACGATCAACCAGCCTGGTCGGAGGATCCTCCCTTTGTGTTGGAGGGACTTCACACCCTGTTCCTCCACATTGGTGACCCCGACGTGATTGAAAGCAACCTTCACGGAGCAGATCAGCAGCAGCAATCATCGCCATCGTCTTCACTTCTCTCACACAGCACTTCTCCAGATGAGCAGTAATCAAGTTGCAGCCAGCCAGCCTCTTCGGCCTCAACAGGGACCACCACACGCCTACAGCGAACGCGCAGCCTGGTCTTTCCTACGGCCTCACCAGCGTCAAGGCTCAACCCACTGCACACACGGTCCACGCAAGCAGGGTACTTCACTCGCCGTCAACGCAGCAGCTAGCCACGACGCAGCAACTACGCAGAATCAACCCCGACTCACTGTGGGACTCACTGCAACGCAACAACCCCGACTCACTGGGGCACACGCACCGCTCACCGCACTTCGACCCCGACTCACTGGGGCACACGCACCGCTCATCGCACTCTGACCCGACTCACTGAGGTCTAGCGACACACAGTTCCGACTCACTGGAACTAGCGACACACAGTTCCGACGCACTGGAACTAGCGGCATCCTTTACTGGCACTGGCAACGCTCTTCAGCAGCATCGACAGCTTCTAATCAACCTGATCGACCTTCGGTCTTGAGGGGGAATACTGTGGCGACTCCGCACAGACGAAGAAGTTCAGCCTACATTTAACAGATGGCGATACAATCGCACTTCACATGACGTCATACTATTCTGCATCGCACAAGTGAAGTTTACACAGCGACTGAGTATATATACAAGCTCCCGACATCAACCGTCGGGCCGCGGCCCGCCAGGCACGATCAACCAGCCTGGTCGGAGGATCCTCCCTTTGTGTTGGAGGGACTTCACACCCTGTTCCTCCACACATACAATAACGTTAGTGTGTATTATCTTACATAATTTAAACTTTATATATTCTACTAATTGATTATAATTTTTTGCGGTTTCAAAATCTGTTTCCCCTATATAAATAATACAATAGTCATCCATAGTAAAACAGTCTAGTTTACTTTCAATATTTGAGAATAATTGTTTTATTCCTCCATTTGGAATGCAATAGTGGCAAAGTAAAACATTAGGAAAAGTATTTTTCGCTATTTTCAGTATATTATTTGTCTTATAATAATAATAATATAATATAATTCTTACTAATAATACACATTTTTTTAGATGGATTTACTGAGTCCGTGATGTGTTTTTGGTGATCTGTGCTAATACAGATTTGATTCTCTTCTTCTCTGACTTTTAATTTTATATCCTGTGTCCGATTTTGGTTTTCAACAGTATCCTCTATATATTGCGAGCTTAATAAATCTGTAGATTTTACAGGTGCCTCCAGAAGTTGATTGTCAGGTGAAGATAATATTGAAATCGAATTGTTTTGTGGCGAGTGAACAAAACTAGCAGTCAGGCGGCGTCGGCTACTACGTCGTTTTTTTTTAGCTTTCCTAATCGACGATAGGGGGCTTTTACATAACTTTCTAAGTATTTCAATTTCCTTATTCAATTGGCCTATATTTTTCTGAAACTCATTATTTTCCATTATATTTTTCTGAAACTCATTATTTTCCATTATTACGTTTTCTAGTTCGTTTTGAGTCGACAATAAAGCGGATTTCAAAGTATCAATCTCTGATTTTAGATCTTCTATAATGCTTGAATGTAAATGCGTAGATAAATCCAAGCTTTTGGTGGACAAGTCTTGTGACATAGGACTGTCAGAAGAACTGTTTAAGCTTTCACACTGTTTTGTTTTGCAGATTTGATGACGTCTTATGGTTACATTCGATTGTTGTTCCATGGTAGATGTAAGTATAAGTCAAGACAACAAATATAAATAATTTATATAAATAAATTATATTACACAGTACTTTCAAGAAAGTTGTTGCTCTGCTCTGCTTGTTGTAACTCTGCTTAGTACCGCACGAAGCTCGGGTGTCGTGATGTTACCGGCGCAGTGGCAGTACAGGTGTCCGCGGGTGGTGGGAGGTGCGCGCGGCGGGCGACCGAGCGACGTCTATAAATATGGCTATTTCAGAGGAAAAGATTCAGCAATCTTTATCCAGACAAGGCTCAGGCCCGTCTAGTAGTCAACAGTTACGACTAGATAGATCGAACACCTCGAGGCCGAACGCTCAATTTTCACGTCGCAGTACAAATTATCAATCACCAAATTCAAGCCAGTCTAATCCAAAACCTACGGTTAATGTCAATCGACCTTATAATAATTCCACTACTCCGTTCTATAGATATTGCAAAACTTCAAGGCACACTCTAGAACAATGTAGAAAGCGAGAATACAACAACAATCGCTTTAAGAACATTGAACAAAACCAATTGAGGACGCCCTAACGCGTCAACTTTGTATTAGAGGAAACTGATAATGATGAATGCCATGTGAACTCTGTAGAAAGCTACGACACAGTTGATGCCGATCCAAAAAACGAGTAACCGTCTCGTCCCGGTGTCGTACGGGACCTCGTAATTTAAAAACCGGCATCACATACGCAAGTTCCATATCAAATATTTCATTGCAGGCATCGCTACATAATCGCCCGCCAAAATCCTCTGTATCCGTGCAGTAACGTAACAACATTGATCTGCATAATTCCCCTGTATCCGTGCAGCAACGTAACAACGTTGATCTGCCAAATTCCTCTGTATCCATGCAGCAACTGTTTTAAGTTGACCTGCTAAACCCTACTAAATCTAACGTTTTTGAGATAACAAGTAACCCCGCAAAAACGTTACTACCTCATGTCCTTGTTAAATCCTGCGTATCCGACGTGCCATTGTCCTTATTGGTCGATTTAGGATCTTCAGTAGGCTTATTAAAACACTTTAGTATAAAAAAATATCCTACACTTGTAAAGGAAACCATCCAACTCAAAGGTATTGACTCAACGGAAGAACGAACTCTCACTCGAGGCCATTTCCAAATAAAAATTCATCTTCCAAATTCTAAAATATTACATCGGTTTCATGTTACCGATTTAAAACACTCACCTTACGATTAGCATTATAGGGTCTGACCTGCTCAATGCACATAATTGTAATATTAATTACACCGATAACCTGCTTGACCTTGGGCAGTCATCCTTAAAAATGCAATTTCATGATCCTGCCTACATCATTCCAGCCAGGACTGAAACTGTTATCGAATGCTCCGTTTTAAATCCTGAAATAAAAGAAGGCTTGGTCCTGGACAAGAAACTTTCAGAAACATTATTAATTGCCAACTGCCTCGTACGCGTTAAAGATAATAGAATCAACATAACGGTTGTAAATACTGCCGAACAAACCATATCCTTAAAATCAAACCTAAACCTAAAGCTTGAGGCCATTGATCCCCTAGAATTTCAAACACACACTTCTGGTTCGATAAACCCTATAAAACTAACAAATAATGGCGTTACACGTAAAGAAGAAGTGTTAAAACTACTACGTGTCTCACATCTGAAAATTGAGGAGAAAAACGCACTTTTGCAATTATGTTCGGACTACTCAGACATATTCTATCTCCCAAGTGAAAATCTCACCCATATGAACGCCGTCAAACACGAAATTAAAACAACAACGATCGTTTCAATATTATACTAAATCATATAGATTACCCGAAATCCATAAGGCTGAAGTTCGGAAGCAAATTGATAAAATGCTCGAACAAAACATCATAGAGCCCTCTAATTCCCCTTGGTCATCTACCACCTATATGGGTAGTCCCCAAAAAACTCGACGCCTCTTATACACAGAATACAATTTTAAATTGTTTTTATACATTAAATCGCACAACCGTCTCTCCCATCACTTTCCTATATTCCCTCGATCAACTTCAGTAAACTCACCCGTAGACGAATCCCAAGATCCTGAAGCAATAGTTTCTATAAAAATTAATAAACACAATTCTGAAACTGATAATCTGTCATCTCTTAGTATTAGACGAAATATAAAAAAAAATCAAATTACCTCTCCTAAAACATTACTGGTGTTGTGTTATGGTTGACTTTTGCTTGATTCGAGTTTCGATGAATGAAAAGACGTGCGTGCTCTGCTAATGTTTATTTGCGACTAATTGTGTATTTGATTTTAATGTACATCATTCAACATACCGCCCCCCAAAGGACTACTTATGTCCTTTCAACGAAATATAAGAAATTGTATTAATACGCGCCGGTACAAACTGATTACAATGCAATTAGGTAACAAGGCAAAACAAAGTATTTTACACATACTATACATGCAAAGAATAAATCATAGGTTTATCTAAATTAACAATTATCATTACAGTCTACAGGTAAATAACACAACTTTGTTATACATCTTTTTACGACACTGTCTCCGCTCTTTACACTATAGACTCTGGTTAGGCCATTAGAGTCTATATACGGATTTAAAGATTTTAAGATGCTTGTTTTCTTTACTTCATTCCCTTTTTTCAGTATTTGCATTTCCTCTTCAAAATCATTTTCCTGTACTAGTTTTAAGCATCTGTGTAGTGATACTTCCAATTCTTTAGTTGTTATGCCATTCTCTTTTTCTAAGTTGATTTAGTTACTTTTATAATTGAGAAATCTTTGACAGTAACATATAGATGTAAGAAGCTCCTTCAGATTATCGAAATTATTAAATTGGTCTATCATCTTTATCTTATCTTTGTTTACATAGTTTATGTTTAGATGTGTTTGTATCTCTTTCTTCGCTTCTTCTTTTGTTTGTACGTTGTTTAGTCGATTGTATTGTATTTATTTGTCGTTCAACCAACTTGGCCCTTTCCACCAAAGACTGCAAATCTTGTATTGACATTCCTCGCGAAGCAATGTCGGCAGGGTTCTCTTGAGATTGCACGTGATACCATTTGTTGCTGTTTACGTTTTCCAATATTTCAACCACCCGGTTTGAAACAAATGTCTTCCATCTCCATGGTTCGCCAGATAACCATGCCAGGACTATAGAAGAATCGGTCCAAGCGAAGATTTGCGATTTGGGTATATTCATTGCTTGTCCCACATGTTTTAGCAGTTGTGACAGTAACAGTGCTCCACACAATTCAAGTCGAGGCACGGAGATGGGTTTTATGGGAGCCACTCGCGTTTTCGCTGCTACTAAATCAGTATGAATATCGCCATTGGGACTGGTCACTCTCACGTACACCACTGATGCATAAGCACGCGTAGAAGCATCGCTGAATCCGTGCAGTTGGATGTGGGTCTTGTTTTCATTGTACGTATGTATCCACCTGTCTACGTAAACGCAATTGTTGTTCTCAAAATCCGATCTAATGTGCAACCATTCATTAGCTAAATCTTTATTAATTTCATCGTCCCAGTTAACTCTTTCCAACCAAAGCTTTTGAATGAGTATTTTGGCGAGGATTATGCTTGGTGAAAGCCACCCAAGTGGATCATACAACTTCTGTACATCTGATAGAATGGTTTGTTTGGTTACATCGCCGTCTATTGGTTGCAAATTAAAGTTATATTCAATTTTATCTGTTTTCAGGTTCCACAGTATGCCCAACGCTTCGCAACCTTTCCCTCTTTGTTTAAATCAAAATGTGCATTCGAAGATCTCTCATCTGGTGGTATAGACTTCATGAACTCCACGTTGTTGGAGGACCATTTCTCCAATGCAAAACCACCCTTTCTCATCATCTGGCCTTAATGGCATCTTCTAATGTGTCTTTTCCAGACAAAAGGTCATCGACGTAAAAATCAGACACCATTGACGCAGCAATTGGATAGTTTTGACCTTCATCATTTGCTAGTTGTATCATGGTTCGACCAGCCAAAAAGAGTGCTGGAGCGGTACCGAAGGTTACGGTAAGTAAACGGTAGTCATTATCATCAGACGGATCTTTTCTCCACAGAATACGTTGAAAGTCTACGTCATCTTTGGTAAGTCACACCATCCGATACATCTTCTCGATGTCAGCTACAAAGCAAATATCGTGCATTCGCCATCTCATGAGGATGCTGCGGAGGTCGTCTTGTACTACAGGCCCAACCAATAGTTCGTCATTAAGTGATGTTCCGTTGGTGCCTTTACAGGAAGCGTCGTAAACAACTCGTACCTTTGTAGACTCCTTGTCACTACGGACAACGGCATGGTGTGGTAAGTACACAGCCCTTTTTGTGTTTATTTCTTTTACAGGTACCTCTTCCATGTGATTTAGCGTTTCATATTCCTCCATTAGTTTCTCATAGTCTTTCTTTAAATCTGGTTGTTTTGTGAATTTTCTTTCTAATTGTAATAGTCTTCGCAATGCTATTTCTCTTGTGTTTCCGTCTGGTGATTTATGGTATTTTATTTTAAAAGGTAGTTTAACTCTGTATCTTCCTTCCTCATTTCTTGAATATGTTGTTTTGAATATATCTTCGCATAATTGTTCTTCTTGTGTGTATCTTCTTTTGTTTTCTGTGTCTATTTCCCAGAATCTTTTTAACATATCATCTACATCGATGTGATGATGCATAACAAGAAAAGAGTTGTCATTGTTTTTGTTCTGTATCTCTCCGAATAGAATCCAACCGAAGCTGGTTCGTTGTGCACATGGTGTACCTGGTGGACCCTTGATTAACTCTTGTTGTATAATCACTCCATATTCTTTCACATCCAGCAGAATATCGGTAGACCCAGGTGTGTTGTAACTTGGATCGGCTAAATCTAACCCTTGAAGGTGAAGAAAGTTATTGTTTACAGTGATAGAGTGTTGTAGTATTTTAGCAGTCAGCTGTTTACTCATTACATAGGCTTGTATTTTAAGACAGAAGTTGTCTTCTCTTCTAGATAAAACCTGTAGCTGAACCACTTGCTTGATATCTGTTTTTGTAGATGCTATACCAATCACGGTGCCTCTCACTGTTCGTCTTTTAAGTCTCAGGAGTTGAGCCGCTTTCTCGCTTATGAAGCACGCTTTTGAGCCTTGATCTATTAGCACTCTTAAAACAATGGTTTGTCCTTCTTCGCTCTTAGCTGTCACCACTGCGGTCGCCAACAGTGCCGTCGCTTGTCTGTTGTTATAATGTGCTGTCAATGTCAATGTTGTCTCCTTCTTGTCTTCGATAGTATGATTGACAGACACATCCGAAGTTGTGGCTTCTTCTTGTTGTGTTTTCAATGTGGTTTCTTTCTTTTGTTCGTGAAGCAAAGAATGATGTCGCTTGTTACAAATTCGGCAGTTAATCGGTACTCGGCATTTGACTAGCGAATGTCCGGCCAACAAACAATTGTAACACAATCTATTTTGCTTCACATAATCGTTTCTGTCTTTTACATTCATTTCTGTAAACTGTCTACAATGGCACAGTGTATGATTTCCTTCGCACTTGACGCACGTTTTCTCAGTAGAAGTAGTAGCAATAGCAGCGAATGATTTATCTTTAGGCTTCTCTCTTACAGGTGTAGCAATAGTACCAGGTGACACGAGCTCGAGTGTGCGGAACTTCGATTCAAGAAACTTCTTTAGGCTGTTCCAGGTAGGTAGCTCCTCAGAATCCTCTTTGTATGAATATTCCTCCCAGTCTTTGTGAGCATCTTGGTCCAATTTCTGCACGGATAGAAATATCAATAAAGGATCCCAAGACTCCGTAGTCACTGACATATTATTTAAGTTGTTAGGACACTCATTAGTTGTGTCTAACAATGACTTAATCTGACTGGCACTCTGTGTGTTCATTTTTCGTTGGTTAAATAAACGTTTAAGAACGGCGTTCACAATCAATCGTTTATTTCCGTATCTTTGTTTCAGTACTGACCAGGCTTGAGAGTAATTACTTTCGGTAATTTGAATGTGTCGCAGTAAGGTTTGTACTTCGCCCCCAACGCTAGATTTTAAATAGTGTAATTTCTGGACGTCACTTATTGAAGTATTTTTGTGAACTAAAGAGGTAAACAAGTCGTAAAAGGTAGCCCATTCTTCGTATCTTCCCGTAAATTTTGGCAGTTCGATTTTTGGTAGTCTAAGACGTGACGTAAACATCTCATTGTTGCTCAGATTACAATCCGACGACGCCGCTGGACTACATGATGACGTTTGCAATAAGTCCTTGAGGTCCGCTTGCAATGATAAATAAAGATCCTCACATATAAAATAATCTTCGTTCACAAAATAACTTATATATTGTCTACTTTCGCGAGTTGTACATTTAATTAACTCTTGGTGCGTGTTTGTGAAGTTCTTCCAATAATCTTCTATACATTTTGCTCGTGTTTCTATATATCCGCGTGTTAACCGTTGTTTTGGACATTTTCTCAAATTTACTTGTGTTTTTTGCAGCAGTCTTGCAGTTTCTTCTAACGTTCCGAGCAATTGTTCCAGTGTAGACATTTTATACGGTTGTATATAGTCACTTCACTAACTCAGATTTCTTCCAATATAAAGTTTTTACAACGTTTTGTAGTTATAATATTGTAAACAATTTGCCAATTACATATAAAAACACATTAATTAACGATCGGCTCACTCCTTATCTAAGGAATGCGGCTGTCTATTGTTCTCGACGCTCGGGTCCGGTCGCTTCGATGCACTGGTGTATCCGGCTCGATATAGGCCATATGGTGTTGTATTATGGTTGACTTTTGCTTGATTCGAGTTTTGATGAATGAAAAGACGTGCGTGCTCTGCTATGTTTATTTGCGACTAATTGTGTATTTGATTTTAATGTACATCATTCAACAATTACTATCATATCGATCTTTTTGAACTAATTTGCTTTTGAGTAGGTTCTCTCGTGCATCTTTCAGTAACTTTTGTAATCTAAATTTTAACTCAAATGTGGGTAAATGTCATGATTGTAAAGAGGATTAACAACCATATTTAATTTTGTTAAGTTACTCGGTAAAGTGCACTTTTTACCGAAAACTAACTCATAGGGAGTATATTTAGTAGCTGAATGCACTGAAGTATTATATGAAAATGACCAAAATGAGAGCCATGTACTCCATGACTCTGGAAGATTATCTGTTTGGACATGAGATATGAGTTTAAATGTTTGTGGGTGTTTTCCAAAGCACCGATACTTTGGTGATGGTAAGCTGTCGAGTTAAGTTGTTTAATGTTTAAAAGTCTACATACTACTACTCTTTGAATGTGGACGAGATAAACTCTGTCCCACGATCCGTTGCTATCACCTGAGGTACGCCAAACCTTAATATAAAATTATGTACTAATGCTTTTGCTACCTCGTCCGTTCTTTTTGTAACTAAGGATTATGCCTCAATATATTTAGTGTGTTCACATTGTAATGTGTGAATGTAACTATAATTATAATTATCCCTATCTAGGGATCCTACTAAATCAATAAAAAAAATTTCAAATGGGCTGTGCGCCGTCGTTATAATTTCCATAGGTTGCTTAATATGCTGTACAGAATATTTTTGTTTCTGATATTTGTCACACCGCTGTTATAAATTGTTTTATATCATTTTCTAAACCTGTCCAATAATAATATTTTTTGATGTTGTTGAACATTCGTCTTACAACCGCATGGCCACTTGTGGGTAAGAGATGAAAATCGTTCAATATAACGCGTCTATCGACTTTATTTTCTATTCTCTGGACAACGTTTATATTATGCAAGTGTGATCCGGCCCACTTCTCTACTTTATTTATCTCATTTAATAGTTTTCTATTAAAAATTTTATTCCTATGACTTTTAATTAAATATATTTCATTTACTTTTAAATGTCTACAAAAATATTGTAACTCTTTCACAAATTCGGCCCGCGAGATTTGTGATGAAGAAGATACATATTTAATATAGATCATCCTTTCACTAGGAACATAATTAAATGTATCACTTTCTTAACTTATTACGCCGCTCTTTGTCAATGTCTCTAACTTGCCTGCATCAATGAAACGTAACTCCACTGACTCGTCTGACGTATTAAAAGTGTGACCAAACTTTAGTCATGTCCGTCATAGTTGTACTGTCAGTCAAGTTTCTTTTCTGTGCTCGAGTCATAACTGAAACACACATATCATGCATAATGTTTTAAGTCATTAGATGTTATAGAAATTCGGGATAATGCGTCTGCAGCAGCATTATCCGAACCCTTAATATATTCTATACTCAAGCCACACTCTTATAATAATAGTCTGAATTTAAATAATCTACTCGACGGGTTTTTAGTATTAAACAATGAAATTAAAGGTCTATGGTCTGTTAAAATTCTAAAATGTTTTCCGTATAAATATGGCCGAAAATGTTTAATTGCCCATACTATAGCCAACAATTCTTTATGTATTGTTAGACAGTTAATTTCAGATTTATTAAGTGTCCTAGTAGCGAAAGATACTGGTCGTCCATTTTTATTTGACATAATTGCACCAATTGCGTAATTATATGCGTCTGTCTGAACAATAAACTCGTTATCTACAGAAAAATCTGGATATCGCAAAACCGGTGGGGATAATATATTTTATTTCAACTTTTCAAATCCCATTTAAAAGTAGCATTTCCACCACAAAATTTATTTAATGGATAAGCTAGTGTTCACGTTTGTGTTGTTGTGAGGTGGCAATGGAATGATACGCATTTAATTTGAATAAAGAGGTATAAAATCATAGTAACAGATTACAAGCTTCTTGTCCGTTAGCGTAATTGTCCAGAAAAAACATTTTTACACCATACATAAAATCGGTAGCCGCGCCCCTCCCTGCACGCAGCCGCCATCTCATTGGTCGATGCAAGTATCGCGTCATCAAAAACCAATAACGAGTGAACATGACGCGATACAGATGCGTCGACATGCTCCCGGCCTTGGAAGCATCAGGTTCCAATGTAGAAGAGAAGATTGCAGGCACCCATCAGCTTGTAGTCACTCATCACGCAGGGGAAGAGGATATATCTTGGAAAATACTTGTCTGACGATGCTGTCTGCTGTGCGTATATTTGCAACACGTGATACACCATCTTTGCCTGGATAGGTCTTGAGGATTCTTCCTAAACTCCATTTGAATGGTGGTAACTTATCATCTTTGATGAGGACAAATACATTTTCTTGGAAGTCGCCTTTATGCTGTTGCCACTTGCTTCTGGTTTGCATCTCCGATATGTATTCTTTAGCCCAGTGACACCAGAAGTTTTGTCGTATTTGCTCCACTCTCTGGTATCGTGTAAGTCGGTGCTCCAGTACATCCTGGATGTCGGCAAATACTGGCAGTCAATGAACGACCAACCAACAAATGAGCTGGGCTGAGGGGGAGAAAATCTTGTGGATCAGTGGACATAGGAGTCAAGGGTCGGGAGTTTAGGATTGCTTCAATCTGAGTTAGCACCGTGCTAAGCTCCTTGAATGTCAAATGAGCATTGCCAACCACACGCCGCAGGTGATTTTACAGGCCTTACCCACAAGCCCCCAAAATGGCTAGCTTAAAATGGTATAGTTTTAATTTGATATTCTGAGAAGCTGCGTAATCCTTTATACTATCTGAACAAAAATTCAAAAAATTTTCGAAGTCATTCATGAGCCTTACTAAGTTTTTCCGTTATCGGAAAAGATTTCGAGCGGCTTTCCACGCCTGGAAATAAAACGCTTCAGCGATAAAAGGTAGGCATCTGATGAGAGGTCACTAACCAGTTCCAAATGGACAGCGCGCGTAACAAAACATACAAATAAACATATATATGATTTTTATAATCTAGCCCCCCTCCCTTTCCGATTCAATGTAAACACTGGCCCGGCATAATTTACCCCACAACGTAAAAAAGGAAACCCTGGGAAGGTTCCCCATTATCGGGCTAACTGTTGTTGTGGACAATCGGGCAAACTGTTGTTACGGACAATCCGGCACACTTAACACAAGCATGCACAATACTTTTAGCGAGGTTACGACCACCAACCGGGCACCACGCCTCCCTCAATGTAAAAAGAAGGAGCTGCGGCCCCGCATGCATAGTACGTAAGTGTTTGTGATAAGGTTGCTCTCACAGTGCAGTTTCCAGCTGCGCTCGAAACTACACTGCGCTCATTTGTTTACAGCTGTCGAATAAATATTGACCGTATTCAACTGCCTTTTCACAGCTACTTACTGCATTTTATATATCGATGTGTATTTGGGTGTGTGTGTCCAAATAAATATACTAAACAGTACCTACAACAGAAATAATGAAATAAAAAGGATAAAAAGTAATATATGTATGTATGTATATATGTCTTTATAAGTAACTATAAATAACCAAACAGTACAATAGTTATAAAAACAATAAATAATAAAAAGTAAACTCAAGACATAGGTACTCGTACTTACCTAAATCACGAAGCAAATCGCTTCCGCTCAGCTACTGTGTTACAAGACCTTAATAAACACCAACAAAGCGTGCGAGTACGCAGCGGCCGTAGCTGACATTTTTGTAAAACTGCCCTCTTTTACACCAAAATAGTATTATTTGTACTTATTTTACTTTTGGTTTTTATTTATTTGAATATGTTTGTATACATTGTTTTACGTTTAATCTCTTAATAATTTAGATATGTTTGCGTATAACTTTGATGAACGGTATTAATTTAATGCACAGTTTAGTGAGTGTATTAGTAATTGTGCTTTTTCATTGTACCACAGCTGCCCTCCAATTTATTATAGGTAAGTTTACTATGCCGCATAAATATCTTCCTTCTATATACTTATATAACCTAAGCTTTAAATAAAATCAAATATAGTACAAATTAATACTAAAACGTTTTCCTGTGGTTAAATATCGACTGGCCAGTTCGTGTACCTATTGTGTTTAAGTTTAGATAGTAATATATACTGTTATCATTGCACAGATGCATGCATGCTTCGTCACTAGACGACAACCTTGTTTATATAGTTTTGTAAACATTTTTCTCATACCAGCCATCATTCATACGTCGTGCGACCTTTGCTCGGAGTACAGTGTTTGTCAGTTGTCATTCAGAAAAATAATCTAAATAGTGCATTCTTGGCTTATTGGAGTGAAGTTAATAGTGATAAACATTAAATAACATTGGTTTAAAACAATACTATAAAATTATCAATCAAATATCGTAACTGTGCATAATATCTAAATAAAAACAAAAACTTAAACGTGTTGTCGTGTCATTCAAGTGAAAGTGTGTGTGCGAAGAGTGCAATTATTTCTGACTCACTCTCATAACGACTGACTTTAAGCTCTGTTCAATACTGTCCATAAATTAGCGCTAGAAAGCTATGTCACAGTAGCAGAGCGGCAAGGCGGTGTCTTCTAAGTTCGGGCTACGCTTGTGGTCGCTGGATCGAATCTGACCCAGCACACAGGGAACTTTTTAAAATCATATTTATAATTATATTTAATTTACTACATTTATTAATAGTTGTTCACAATGATTCGTTCTCCTAGTGATAAAATTAGCAAATGTTCATCGGATGGTGACTTAAATAAAGCGCCTACGACAAGTGAGGAGCAAAATGTTGCTATTCGTAATAAGCGCAAAAAACCAGAATCAGATTGGTCTGCAGCGTTGGAGGTAATAACTGTCGAGTTATCCAAGATAACCGATAAAGTAACGATGATTCAAACCGATCTATCCGCCCTCACTCAAACCTCCGTTGAAATTAAAGCAGAAATAAATAACATTCGGTCGGAACAACTTTCTTTTAAACAGCAACTTTTAAGCTTAGATTCTAAGTACAATGGAATAGCAGAAGAAATTACAAACCTACAGAACTCGATCCAGTTTACTGATGAACAGCAGAGAACTATAAATTGTCAAATAGAAACTCTGAGTAAGAATATACAACACAACTCAGAGTTGCAAAGCACTATCACGGAATTGGTCACTAAAATTGATTACTTGGAGCAGAGTGCTAGACAATGTAATTTAGAATTATGTAACGTACCAGAAAGGAAAAATGAGGATTTATTGACAATCGTTGAAAATGTGGGAACCAAAATAAACTGCACTATACGTAAGCAAGATATTATTTCAATTCATCGCGTTCCACACGCACACCGAGAAAACGTGAATCCCAAGAACATCGTGGTGAAGTTGACTTCACGTATACTGCGCGATAATGTACTCAGTGCATACCGCTTAGCTAAGGGACTTAACTCTGAACAGTTAGGTATAGCAGGCTCTTCCCTCAAAATTATGATGCATGAACACCTCACCTTAAAGAACAAGCATTTGTTTCGGGAGTGTAAGGAGGCCTGTAAGAAATTTAACTATAAATTTGTGTGGGTCAAACACGGAACAATCCTCGTACGTGAGAAAGAAACGACTAAAGTATTTCCCATTCGATCGCAACAGGATATTGCCAAAATCAAGACAGGATACGCATCTACATTGCCTAATTAGATTATTATTCGCTCCTACGCTATTTTTAGCGTGTCCCCTTATAAAGAGATTGCATGTTTATTATGCTTTATTTATGATTTTAACGATGTTTAAGTTCAAAATACGTATTTCAGTCACATACAGATATTTCTATTGTTATCTTATGACGGCATGTCGAAATCAAATACAATATAATTTAAGATTAATGTCCTATGTCACGGCATATTTCAACTGCTCACTATTTTCCACAGGCAATATTGTGATAATATTTTTGATGATTTGTTTTCATTTAGGATCGCAATCAAGCTACTGCTTTTGGCAACCATATATTACCATATACTATATTTCAAGTTTTATGAAACTATATTGTTATACTACACTTATTTGTAATTTGTACCATTCAAATGGCTATTAGTAATTTAGCAATATTCTATCAAAATTGTAGAGGGCTCCGCACTAAATTGCATCTCATATATGTGAGTATTCTATCCAATTGTTATGATATTATAATTCTAACAGAAACTTGGCTAATTCCTGAAATATCAAATAATGAATTTATTGACCAAAGATACGTGATATATAGGTGTGATCGCGACCGTGCGGCCACAGGTAAAAATGATGGGGGTGGTGTCCTCATTGCAGTTTTAAAGAATTTAAATCTGAACACAGTACAGATGGCATCGAATATTTCGTTACATTCTCACATTGAACATATCCTCTTACGCTTTTCAGGTTCCGGAAAAGGTAAATATCAGGTTATTAGTGCAGTGTATATACCGCCGCATACTCCAGAGTTCGTGTATGAATCTTTTTTCAACATGTTGCGGTCTAAGCTCAATGATAATAACATTGAATACTTTTATCTAATAGGAGATTATAATTAACCCGAAATTGAGTGGGTTTTATGTCTTAACGATTCATCTGTACAGAATATAACTTGCAATGGCACCTCTGGTAATGCTATAAATTTAAATGCGTTCTTGAATTTCATTGATGGCTATCAGTATAATATGGTAAAAAATATAAATGATAAAATTTTAGATCTGGTTATCAGCAATAATAAGATATCGATACTTGAGTCTTCCGATGGCCTGGTTAAGCCGGATGATCAACATCCACCTCTATGTATCTTAATGCCCAATAATTTAAATCTGAAATTTATAAATAGTAAACCATTAAAAAAACATAATTACTTTAAAGCCGACTATGATCTCATAAATGTTGAATTAGATAAAATTGATTGGGTTGGCTCTTTGTGTGATTTGTCTGTGGAGGAAGCATTAAACTCATTTTACGATAACGTATTCCGTATTATAAAGATGCATGTACCATTGACTACAGTAAGATCAACAAACTTTCCTGTATGGTTCTCCCCCGCACTCATACATATTTTTAAAAATAAGACAAAGGCATGGACGAGGTGGAAGAAATTTCATAACATGTCGGATTATGAACTTTTTTCAATTTATAGACAACGTTTTCAGAAGGAATGTGAACATTGCTATAGAAAATATATAAAATCAGTCGAAAATAGTATTAAACATAATATTGGATATTTTTGGAAATTTATCGCAGGCCGTAAATCGAATACTGGTATCCCTTCCACAATGCACTACCAAAATGCCTATAGCAGTGACGGAAACGAGATCTGTAACCTCTTTTCAAGTTATTTTCACTCGGTTTACGAATCGTCATCGAGTAGCTCATCATTTTTAACGGATGATTACGCAGATATTTGTTGCTTGATTAGCAGTATTAGTTTCAGTGAGGATACAGTTCTTAAAGCACTCAAATCTCTGGACTCTACTAAGGGTCCTGGACCTGATAGTCTACCTGTTATTTTTCTCAAAAAGACAGCATCTCGTCTATGTGTTCCCCTGCAAATAATATTTAATAAATCGTTACTGGAAGGAGTTTTTCCTGCAATGTGGAAGCAGGCAAATATCACTCCAGTTTATAAGTCGGGTCCTAGGGACGATGTAGAAAACTATCGCCCTATATCTATATTGTCGGCCTTGTCGAAGCTCTTCGAGAGATTAGTCCACAATGAATTATACCCAATTCTTAAAAATAATATCACCCAATATCAGCATGGTTTTGTAAAGAAAAGATCTACAACCACCAATTTAGTAACTTTTGTGGATTATCTATTTAACAGCATGGACTCTCGTACTCAAGTTGACTGCGTGTACACTGATTTCCGAAAGGCATTTGACAAGGTCGATCATATACTACTATTACAGAAAATTGCATACAATGGTATACGTGGAAACCTACTCAGGTGGTTTTCCTCATATATTTCTAACAGGACTCAGAGGGTTGTCGCCAACGGTTTCCAATCACCAACGATAAATGTAACTTCCGGAGTCCCGCAAGGGTCTATCCTAGGGCCCCTACTCTTTATTATATTTATTAACGACATACACACCTGTTTCAAGAACTCAAAAATTCTTTTATATGCCGATGACCTTAAAATATATAGACAAATTAAAAGCATCCAGGACAGTTATCTTTTTCAAGATGACCTTAATAATTTTTCGAACTATTGTGTTAAAAATAAACTCCAGCTAAATATCTCAAAATGTTGTTTTATAAGCTTCACAAAGAAAATGAATGTTGTAAAATATCCTTACTCTCTAAATAACATAAACCTCAATAGAGTGTCAATGGTACGAGATCTTGGCGTGTTACTAGATGAGAAGTTACACCTTGATACTCATATTGCTAACATCGTGGGTAATGCATTCCGAATGTATGGCTTTGTTATGAGGTCTGCAAAAGAATTTAAGAGTCCGGACACTTACCTGTATCTTTATAAATCTTTAATTCGATCACAACTTGAGTACGCAGTTTCAGTGTGGAGCCCTCATTATAACAAATACTCTGACATTATCGAGAGAGTTCAAAGAAAATATTTAAAAACTATGCACTACCGATGTTTTCGATCTACTTTGCCTTACGAAAGCCTACTTGAAAGGTACAAACTCATGGAATTAAAAAGCAGACGCTCACAGCTGGATGCAATGTTTTTGTTTGATATCTGTAATAATTCCTACGATTGTCCAGATATTACCAATAACTTGTTTTATGTGGTTCCTAGAAAAGCGATGATGCGTAGTGTACGTGAACGATCTGTATTTGCCGTATCGTCATGTAAGACAAATGCAGGACTACGTGCGCCTTTGCGACGACTTACAAGTAATTTTAATAAGTATTTTAAGAATCTTGACTTGTTTGCCGATTCTGCTAGGACATTTAGAAAACATGTAATAGAAATTATAGTCTCCATAGAATCCCCCTGAATTTACCTAACATCATTAATATTTTATTTAACTCAAAAGTTAACCAATGTATGTTTTTTTTTAATATTTTTTTCTTGAATTTTCTCCTCCTTTTTGATTGCCATGTTAATTTTGTTTTTAACTGATAATTATAGTTATAGTAGATAATGATACAAAACCAGCATGACGTAGTTTTAAGGATTACAGTCTAGATATTCTGTGAATAACGTAGTTGGATATACATTAGTAAAACTGTCTTATTGTAATTCCATATATAAAATATTGTATATCTGTTTGTTGTTCCAAATAAAAAAAAATAAAAAAAAAAATAAAAAAATACCAGTGAACTGTAATTGTTCTTTTGAGAATAAATATTCTTTAAACCGAAGTGTTCGTAGCGAAATAATACGAGTATAACTGTAAACCAATGATTAGCAGATATTGGTGCCAATTCTGTTGTCACAAATTCTCTAATCTTAGCTAAAAATCTCTAAAATTTAGTTTAGTCCTGTCAAACGACATTTCGTATTCTGAAATCGCTAAACGTGATAGGACTAAAATAAATTTTAGAGATTTTTAGCTAAGATTAGAGAATTTTGTGACAACAGAATTGGCACCATTAAAATTAAAATTAGGCGAATTTTGAATGCGCCCACCGACTCGTATTAAATATTTTTTATCTATAACTAGATTTAGTTTAATTAATTGAGCATTTCTCTTCAAAACTTTCTTATTTTTGAGTGCATCATATACATCATAAAATGATTCTCGTTGACTTAATCTGGCTAATGTTAATTCCGAATATTCAAGCTCCTCTACAGTCAATCAACCAGTCCTGCGATTATTTTTGTGACGTGTATTGTGTATGAATTGAAGTACATAAGCGGCGGTACGCTTCATTCGCATATACTGTGAAAATTTAAAAATAGGAAATAGGGCTCTATCTCTATTATTTATCATATGACAAACAACATTTTTTGATTTTAGTTCGGGTAAATTTTCGTCTATTAAATTATCGCTACTCGATAGATTTGGTACTATAAAATTATAATCATGTAGAATTTGCGGACCATCCCACCATAAAGATGAGGTACTAAGTGCATTGAGACTTAGACCTCGCGACCCTAGATCGGCTGGGTTTTCTTTTCCAGATACATGCCGCCATGGATGGTCTTTGGTCAATTCGTGAATCCCAGCCGTTCTATTTTGGACATATGGTTCTAATAAATTGGTCTGTGTGCCTAACCATCCTAAAATAATAATAGAATCTGACCAAAATACTACTTTATTTAACTGAAAACGCAGAGATTTAGTAATTTTACTATACAATCTCGCACCGAGTAATGCGCCACATAATTCTAACTTACTTCGCTGCCTTTGTCGGTGCGACCTTACCTTTGGCACATAACAAACGCACAGTAACAGATGATTCACTGTTAATCGTGCGAATATAAGCACAAGTGCCATAGGCTATCTGCGAGGCATCGGTAAATACATGCAATTATATGCACGTTGGATCAAAACACATTACATAACGAGGTATTCGTAAACTATGAAGTATTTATATACAATAAATAAAGCGGTGCCAGACATGTGCAACGTCGTTAGGAACCGGTTCGTCCCAGTCTAATTTTAATAGCCAACATTTTTGCCTAGTTGTTTTAGCAATTGTAATCACTGGACTTATTAATCCAAGAGGATCATAAATTTGAGATGAAATAGATAAAATATTACGTTTTGTAATAATGCTAACGTCGGTTTTGATTTGCGAATAATAATTCAATTCGTCCGACTTCCCATCATGATTCCATCCAATACCTAACGTTCTACTTTGAATGTTATCACCTAATGCGAGTTGTTTCGTTATATTCTGTGCTTCATTAGGGTTCGCGCGGTCAAAGTTTAAAACCCATTTATGCAAAACTAAACATACTGAGTTTAAAACCCGCGTAATGCCTTCGCAAATTTTGTTTAATTTTTGTATAGAATCTGCTCCACAAATTAAATCGTCTACATAAAAATTGTTTGTGTTTTCCTTCACGTACGGAACCTTACATTCTTGTGCTAACTGTTTTAAGCATCTGCAACTCAAAAATGGTGCGGAGGCAGTACCATACGTTACAGTGTTTAATTGGTCCACTTTCAGTGGCTCGGATAGTTTATCCCGCCACAAGATCAGCTGAAGATCTAGTTGATCTTTGTCTATTAACACTGGCGATACATTTTTTCGATATCAGCACAAGCTACATATCTATATTCGCGAAATCTTAATAAGATGGCAATTAAGTCGCCTTAAATTGCTGAATCTATCATCTGCAGGTCATTAATAATAATAATAATAATATTCTACCACATACACACAACACCATCTAGCCCAAACTAAGCAGAGCTTGTACTATGGGTACTAGACAATGGATAAACATACATATATACTTTTTTTTTGTAAATACATACATATTATACATAGAAACACCCAGACCAAGACAAACATCCATGTTCATGCACACAAAATGTTTGACTTGTGCGGGAATCGAACCCGCGACCTTAGGCGTGGCAGTCGGTTACACTAACCACTACGCCACCGAGGAAGCAAAGACACCCCTGAACTGGAGGTCATACCAGCATCGAATACCACACGTAACTTCGTTGTTGTAGCGTGTTCGCGAAACATACCATGGTGTGGTAAGAAGTAATGTGGTGTGCTGTATGTACTAACGTAATATATTCATGAATGAAATCACTATACATTTTCTTATAGTTATGATTACGCTGTAGTCTTTTTCTAAAGCATAAAACCGGCGTTCAGCTTGTGCCAGGTTTTGCCTAAAAATTCCGGTGATTGCTTAAACGGGATTCGAACACTGAACCGCCCGTTTTGTCGTTTGAACAAAATATTCCTCGCAAGCGTCTGCTTCATCGCTCTGCAGTTTATTTAAACAAACGGGTAACTCCTCAATGTCTCAAAATTTGCGTAATAATTGATCAAGTGAACACGTATTATTATCATTCGATTGCGTAAAAGTGCATGTTACGTGTTTTACTTGTGTACGCGTATTCGATTGGACTGAACCTGACACGATCCAACCCAACTTTGTGTTTTGAACGAATGGCCTATTTTGAAGTCGCATTTTTCTTTCAATATTCAACTCCCGAAACAAATCCGCACCTGTTAATAAGTCTAGCGTTAAGTAAACTGTTATAGAAATTGGGGTCCGCGAGAGAAAGATTATCAGGTATAACGAATTAATTAATATTTCAAGTTATCGTAGGCAATTTTGTTGTTATTTGTGGCAGAATTAAACATCGAATGTGTGCAGTGAAGCCACAATTACGCGATCTTAACTCAATATTACAGGATTGCGAACATTATGTTACTGAGTTTCCTACGCCAAAGATTTTTTGAGTGGACTGTATATTTTGCGCATTTAATTTTTGACAAAAATTTTGTGTAATAAACGACCGCTAGCTGCCGCTGTCAAGGATCACGCGCGCTTTATGATAAATTCCCATTTGGCTACATATTTCTACTATAGCAGTTGACAGCAACACCGTTTGAGCCGACGACTTATTATTATTGTTCGAGTGAACGTTATGTACCTGGAATTAATGACTTTAACGCATTTCCAGCCGGCGGGCAGAAGCCAGGTCCGTAGCTGGTAACCGTTAGGGTTGTAATGAAATACGCAGACTGATTCAACTGAGAATATATTTACAATTTTCACCTATCTTATATCCCATTTATTAGTCATGCAAGTAACGCTAACACTAATGTGTACAATAATCATTTTCACCAATCAGCGACAAGTAAACAAAAATCTAACATTTACGAATGATTTCTTGGAAATCTGTTCGCGAGTATAAAAGTAGTGCCACGTATAAAAAGCAGAGGGAAGCTTCGCGCGTCACCAGTGCGAATGTTGATATCGTCGCGGCTAGACGTATGATGCTCCGTTCGATCGCCTTCGCGCGTCGCTTGGTTTCGGCGCGGCTAGTTGTACGATGCTCCGTTCGATTCCAGGTTTCTCGTAAAGTTATGTTGCCTGTGCGTATATACATACGCCACAGACTGTATGTGTGCGTGTTACTACTAGTATAAGAAACAGCTGATTGCTCGGACGTTGTAATCGTAAACATTCCTGTGCTGCTATCTGTACTAGAATATGTGTCACAAATTAATGTATTGTGTCTTTGTTCACATTTTCGACACGGACCAAAAACACACGTATCAATGGAGTGACCAGGACGCATACAATTAACACACAAATTGTTGTCTTTTACAAACTTTGATCTATTTTGTACGCTTAAGTAAATAAACTTTTGACATGCAAATAAGGAGTGCTGTGCATTACACATGAGACACGCTTTATAGTTACGTGTGTGTATATTTTGCATTTTGTTATGTATTTTATTGTTGACCACATTACATTTAATTTTAGGTGCCGACAACTGATTATTTATATTTGTCTGTTTCTTATTTTCATACCCACTGTAATATGGCCCTGATTTACTATGCGATACTATAAGCGTTTCCAAAATATCTGCCCTGTTCCTAAGAAATTCTAATAAATCATCTAACTTAAGCATTGCCTTTGAATTGCTACTAGATTTTAGTAAGGAACATCTATGTTGCTCCCATTCACGTTCTGTGATGGAATCTAATTTTGTAACCACTATATAAATTATAAGTGTATCCCAGTGCTCTGTCGGTTCTCCTAGAAGTTTTAATGCACGTAAGTTTTTGAGAATATTATCAATAAGTTTGCGTAATTGTAATACGATTCTTTATTTATTGTTTGAATCGAAAATATTGGTTTTACTTGATTATGAAACAATAATTTTGTATTGTCAAAACAATTAGTCAACAATTCCCATGCAACTTCGTAATTATCGGCAGAGAATTCAAGTGAATCTATAACGGACTTAGCATTACCCTTTAGAGATGATTTAAAAAGTGAAAGTTTTGAATTTGTCTTATAGTTTTACAGTTATGCACTAGGGGTAGAAATGTGTCGCGGAATTCTAACCAGTGTTCATACGAACCAACAAAGTTAGGAATAGATATCGTGGGAAATTTAATAGAATTTGAACTTGTCGTTGGTGTCTGACACGTGCTAGTACTTCTCATCATTATTTGTCATGCATTCAGTGCAAGAACAAAGTAGTATTCCTGCTCGAACTCTTCGCGCGATTCAAGCTGTTTTTCGATGTCTAACTCGGGACTAATATCCTCTATCTGACTTTGAACTTGATTGAAGTCATTCATTAAACTCTGAGATCCTACTATGCGTAATTTTAATTCTGCTCGCTGATGAATAGACAAATCTATTCCTTCAAACGAATTAACATACTTTTTAAAATGTGTTAACTGACATATTAGAGATCCACGTTTTTTCTTAAGATCTTTCATCTTTTACAATACCATTTTAAGAACAAGTAAAAAGGTTACTCACTGTTTAATCCGTGCACTTACTGCAAAAGTCAACACCCACAGCGTATAAGCAGGCAAGCACAATTTGCAAAGCTCTAAAATTTGCAAAGCACAGTACTAAACAAGTGAAGCAGGAGGTTTTAGATAGGTATATTGGTTAGCACGTTTCATTAAAACCTCTGTAATCCTTTGCAACTATATAATTGTTCTCCAATTCTCCGCTGCCTTGGCGTCCATCAATCGTCTGATCCATTTCTTCAAAAAATTGGCTCAACGGTCCAAATGTTCACGTTTGTGTTGTTGTGAGGTGGCTATGGAATGATACGCTTTAATTTGAATAAAGAGGTATATAATCACAGTAACAGATTACAAGCTTCTTGTTCGTTAGCGTAATTGTCCAGGATAAACATTTTTACACCATACATAAAATCGATAGCCGCGCCCCTCCTTGCACGCAGCCGTCATCTCATTGGTCGACGCAAGTATCGCATCATCAAAAACCAACAGAGAGTGAACATGACGCGATACAAATGCGTCGACAGCTAGCTCTGCTATGTTTGGAATAAATTTACTATGGAAGTTAACAAATGCTACAAATCTCCTAGTTTCCTTTACGTTTGTTGGACACGGATCATTTTGTACAACTTTTATTTTATCCGGGTCAGGTAATACTCCATTACCAGAACCTATATGACCTAAATATAACAATTCCTTCTTTAAAAAGTTACACTTTTGAGGATTAATTTTCAAATTGACTTTTCGAAGGCGTTCAAATAAATCCTGTAGATTTTTATTAGGACAAAAATATTT
Source organism: Catocala nupta (assembly GCA_963675205.1). Taxonomy (NCBI): domain Eukaryota; kingdom Metazoa; phylum Arthropoda; class Insecta; order Lepidoptera; family Erebidae; genus Catocala; species Catocala nupta. Next base: position 25,503,038 of record OY776085.1, on the reverse strand, counting down.
TGCCTGAATACAATTAAATCGTCTTGATATATTAGACATTTTTCAAAAGCTAGGCCGGGCATTGCCACGCTCGTCATCCTTGAAAATGACCCTGGAGTTGTTTAGAGACCTATTGGCATACGTGTCATTTGAAATTGTCCCAAGCAAAATGCAGTATATTTTCTTCTACTTTGTTCAAGTTCAATATTGTAATAACCTTAATACATATCAATATATGAAAAATAAATAGAACCAGATAGAGAATCAAGCACTTCGGTAATATTGAGGACAGGAAATTTTTCGTCGTCTATACAATTATTTAATTTTCGGTAGTCGATAACAAGTCGCTACCTTTTCTGTCCTGTATCATCTCATCAGTCTTTTTAGGCACTAGCAATACGGGACTAGACCATGCACTTCAACACGGCTCTATAATCCCCTCTTTTAACATTTTATCAATTTGTTGCTTAATTTCCCCTTTTTGTGAATGTGGCAAACGGTATGGTTTAGTACAAATAGGCGTAACATTTAGTTTTATAGTAATTGAATGCCTATATAAATACTAGATGTAGTTAAGCTATCCCATGGCAAATAAAAATATCTGAATACTTCGCACATAAGTTTTCTATGCCTACTTGCTCTTTCTTATTAAAATGTATAAGTTTTAAAACTGAAATTAATTGTTTTACTCGATTTGCATCATTCTCTGATTTACCAAAATTACAAATATTGTAGTTACATAATTTTTCAATACGCGGATTAATGTTAGGTATTGTGTAGGACTTTTCCGTGGTATTTAATATCTTGATAGGTATAAGTCCATTTACTGGTGATTTATGCAACTAGCTAAAATATTCCCTCATCGATTTCCTTCGAATGCATAACATACTCGTCCGTAAAATCCATCTGAATGTAATGAATAGTCTCACACCTCGGTGGCCTAATGTAAGATTATTATGTGCCATTAACGTAAAAGTATGTTTGCTAAAATCTAATATTGAATTATATTTATCACTAAAATCCTGACCGATGATGCCATTAGCCCTACATAGTAAGGAATTAAAAACATAAAACTTGTTATGTTTAAGGCGATGCTCACCTTAAATAAACATATCCCATTGCGTGGACTTTGCCACCAATTCCATTTACGTGTTTTCCTTTTGTATAGGAATGTTTTGTTCTAGAACATATTTGTACTTCAAAGCTGAAATTGTAGCACCAGTATCAATTAACCATGAATATATCTCATTATTATAGGCTAAATTAATATAAAAATTAGAATCTGTTGCTAAAATAGACTTATTCATGAAAAACTGGTTTTCCGTTACGCGATATTCCGTTACGCTATCTTCCGAATTTGTTACGACATGAACCACACGATTATTTGTATGGCGTATCCCTTGGTTACTGTGATTTCTAAAATATGAGTGATCTCTGCTATGCGATGGCAAGCCTCGACCACGCTGCATTGCCACGTGGCTCTGCTGTTGCAACGGCATGCCACCACGCGCTTTGGGATATCCTTGATGAGAACTGAAATCATGTTTATGTCCTCTATTAAAATATATTTTGTTATAATAACTATTCTGATAGCCCGCGCAATTATTTTGCTGATTTCGTCTAAAAGCATACATACCTAAGATACCACTGGAACCCGAAGATGTCCCAGCCGTGGATGTCTCCTCGTCCTTTGCAGCTGTATTGCATCCTTCATCGACTCATAGTTCCTAGTTGCTACGATAGTAGAAAGACGCCAGTTTTGCAAGCCATTGGCGAATTATTTAATTATAAACTTTTCATTCATAGGTTTAATCGCTTTGTAAGTCTCTAAATTTCCATTGGCTTGTGATAATGTAAGATCAACAAAAAGTTTTGAAAGTTCATTACCATAGTGCAGAATGGTCATATCATTTTGTTTTAACTGCTATATTTTATTTTGAATCGCAGTAGGTGACTTTTGAGGTAATAACACCCTACGCATATATGTTATCAACTCGTCAATTGAAGAGTAATTCTATTTTAATTGCAATTTAGCATTCTGAGACAACATGCTCTTTAAAACAATCTGCACTAATTTCTTTTTACAGTCAACAATATCCAATAACGAGCTATAATATTCTATGTATGTTGTCAATTAATTGCTTATACGAACATTCGTTATCAGTTGTTATCCTGATCATACTTTGAGCTACACTGTATATAGGAAAAAGACCCATACAAATAGGTACTTAAACGGTGAATCTCACCACCATCCTAAGCAGTTAGCTACCGTGGGAATGTCTTTGTTTCAGAGAGCCCACGGGATCTGTGACAAGAAACACCTGGACGCCGAGCTTCAACATGTCAAGCAAGTATTGCAAGACAACAAGCTCCAACGCGCCGCTGTCACAGATCCCGAGAAAAGCCAGCCACAGTCGAACGCCAGCCTGCTATACTGCCTTATGTAAGGGGTGTCACTGACAAGATTGGCTACATCTTGAAGCTAGCTTCAATCAACACATATGTACTTCAAGCCGCCAACGAAGATAAGTCAATTTTTACCATCCGTCAAGTGCCAATTACCTTTACAAGACTGCGGACTCTCATACATTGGTCAAACCAAGAGAAGCATAGGCACCCGCATAAAATAACACATAGCTGATGTAAAACACAAACCCTTGCTGAAGTCTGCTGTGTGTGAACATGTACAACAGCAGACCAACTACTACCTGACATTTGACAAACCACAGATTCTCACTAAAGAACACCGATTCCTACCAAGGATGCTTCGCGAAGCTATTGAAATCAAAAAACATCCTAATTTCAATAGAGAAGATGGTTGGAATGTACCACCAGCTTGGGATCCAGTAATTCAAAAAGTCAAACCCAAGAAGAAACAAACCACAGCTAGACTTCCTGATACTTTGTGCTCTTTCTGCGTAAATAGGAACACCAATGACTAAATTATGTTGGGGTACTTTGAAATAACTACACTAGAACATTGAGACAACTACCATCTTAGTCTCCCCGTGACCACGGGAAACCACGAAACGTCGGGGAAAGTGTAAACCTAAATATAAATAGTTTTAATAGTTTAAATAATTTTATTAGCTTTTATATTAGTAAAATTCTATAGAAATAGTAGTGTAACAGTTTCAATATTATGTAATACAGTGATTAATAAAGCTGAAAACCAGCGCTGGGTCTTTGACGCTTAGCACATGCTGAGCTGGTAAGCTTTTTAGCTATATATGCTATGATACCTTGTAATGCTTACTTGAGTTGGGATTTGACAACTTGCCTAAAACTCAGCTCAAATATTTGTAACCAAGAGTATATGCTGAATAAATTATTTTTCTTTCTTTCTACAAAGAAAGAAAAACGAAAACGACAAACGTACTTATAATTTGACGATTTAAAGTCAAGACGCGTGAAGCGTTGACTTCTGAAAATACTGCAGAACATTCACGTATAATTGTTTCCGCCCCAAACACAAATGATGCTTGCATCCTGTTCTTTGCAGTCTCTGAACAACTCATTTATTTGTAACAAAACCGGACTTAAACCTCCGTTTCATAGCCATAAAACAAAATTGGATTTGCCTGCCTGGATTTTTGTGAAAATAACACATTTTGACTTTGACTTTGGTACTTAAAACACCACTGCAAGCTCCGCCCATAAATCATTTTTTTAAGATGACTTCAGGTTAGGTACAAATCGAGTAGGTATTCTTATTAATCGTGTACTTAGGGATTTTAACTTATATGCTTATGTCAGGGCTAGCTTTGAATCGGTAATGTAGTAATGCGTGGGATTCATATCCTTAAGCTCGATCCCGAGTCTGATATTTTATTTATTGGGAATAATTGTTCAGCGCTTTACATACATGTCTTAAACAAACAAAGTATTTAACGCGCTGCGTATAATTGTATTCGAATATTCAAATAAATATTATTCGAATGCGATTGTTTGCGCTACTACACCCTAAAGTGGACTTGTAATTATAACTTGTATATCTTTATCGTATTGGTTTACTTGATGCCAGAAGGAAGCAGTTTATGATCCGCCAAGCGTTACGTTCAATTATGAAATGATTATGCCAAAGTCGTTCAATGTGACGAACATGGTTCGGGATGAGAATTGGATCACTTATCATCTCATCTACCTGGCAGCCTCCGTCAATTATTTTACGAGGCTCGTACATTTGCCAAAAATAACAAATATAATTTTTGTTGGATAAAGAATGCAAAAAATTTTCTTCGTGAACACGAAGGTATGCCGTCGTTCATTATCAACTCATCAAATGCCTCGAGAAACTACAAAAAACGGAGTAATATTATTAACAAAGACTTTCGATTTTCTATGACCTCAACTAAATAATACAGATTTTTAAATGTAAGTTTTTACTTTATATCTATATATTAATACGCAAAGCAAAAACTTTGTACCCCTTTTTAAGAAAATTGCGCGGACGGAGGAGTATGAAATTAGACACAGTTAAAGTTTATATGGAGAAGGAGGGGCAAATCGTAATATTTATATAAAATATGCATTAGAAATACATTAAATTAATGATAAACACTACACGCACACAACCATGCATTTGACACACGCAGTCGAAGCGTGTAACTATGGTTACATATATCAATATATAATGACATATATCAGCAATATCTTACAGGCAAACTTTGGTCGAATTTCGAGCACTAGGCGACCGTTAGTAATTTTAAATTCTTACTATTGTTACTATGTTTATATTTTGATTTTGCTTCCTTTTATTATACTTATACTAATTATCAATCCTCACTGGTCATTAAGTGTTGTATTACTCTATAACACACACAACAAACCGAAGTTTACATATTTCATTATTTTAACATTTACTGATGTTCATAAATTTTTTATTAAAACAGCTGTGTTCATCTAAAATTTAGTGCATTATCGTTCACATAAATTTCTGTCAGGTAATCATTATTATTATTGTTATAGTGAAAACTCTTTACTTGCATCGTATATTAAATTAAATGCCTTCAATATTATTATTTCGAGTCCCTTCAATATACACAAAATGCTTGATATACTTAGACTAGATGAAATTGATCATTTTGGTACAGCTCATTCTTATGTTTGCACACCTGAATCAAGAAAAAAAATATTAAAAATACTCCACGGTCAATAAATATTATGCATTTCAATGTACGTAGTGTAAATCGAAATTTTGATAGCTTTAGAGGATTTCTTTCTAGCATAATTACAAATGTATTCAATCTGTGTTTTATATAAATAAAGTTTTATTATTATTATTATTATTATTATAATTTTATCGGAATGTTGGTTAGATACAGTCTCGTCGAATATACCAAAGCTAGAGGGTTATGATTCGTATCACACGAGCAGACAAAGAAACCAAAATAATGGTGTTATTATGTTCGTAAAATCAGAACTACCACATTGTATTTCAGAACCTAACCTTCCGGATGCTAGCTGCTTGGTCTGTCATTTAAAAAATAAAAACGTTTCTGTTTTAGGGACATACCGTTCTCCCTCTATACGGCCTTATAAAATTTTTATACTAGGTTTAAATTATACACTTACAAGAATGTCTTTTCAGAATAATATAGTGATTATGGGAGACATCAACATCAACATAATGCCTAATAATTAGACCAAATTAGCAAATGAATACCTAACTATGCTTGCCTCTCTTGGATTTTACACACATCTATCCCCTACTCGTGATGACGCCTGTATCGATCACGTAATTGTTAAGTCCGATTTAGACACTGTAACATTAGTGTTTGACACCTACATTACCGATCACAAGCCTACACTTATAAACATGAACTGTAAAATTATACCTGCAATCACTAAATTCAAGCGCATTGTCACATCGCAGCATTATGCAGTGGTCACTTCAGAAATCACTTCTGAGGACTTTAGTGAGATAACCAAAGTACAAGATGCAAATATAGCAGCAGAATCATTAGTGCCCAAGATTGGTTCCATCATCAAAAAACATTCAAAGCTTGTATATATCACTTCTAAGCGCAGGATACTTAGACCTTGGATTACTAATAGTTTACTAAGCTGTATACGACATAGGAACAACTTGGCTTGCAAACAACAAAAAGAACCCGATAATTATGTTCTCAAAGTAACATATAAACGATACCGCAATTTCTGCAACAAACGCTTAAAGAATTTAAAAATTGTATATGAGAGAACTGAATTTGAAAAAGCTAAAAATAACCCGAAAGCCACCTGGAAAACTATAAAATTTATATCGAATACCCACCGTAAAGTCATTAATTGTTCAGAATTACGTAATATGACCCCAGATAATAAAGTCTCAATCAATAAAATTAATTATTACTTTGCAAATGTATGCAAAAACTTAGCTGAAATGCTCAATAACTCAAGCTCATCGACTAATGAATTTAATGAATTTAGCAATAATATAGAATCAATTAATTCTTTGGTTCTTCTACCAACCGATGAAACAGAGGTAGAAAGAATTATCCATGGTCTACGTACGGATGCTGCTGTAGGTTGGGACGGCATTAAGTCTAAACTTTTAAAATCTGGTCTACCGGCATTAGTGTCAATCATAACGCATATTTGTAATCTATCTATTACCACAGGATGTTTTCCTAAAGTATTTAAAAAAGCTGTCGTACATCCTATCTTTAAAAATGAGGACAAGCACAGTGCCAAAAACTACAGACCGATATCTGTGTTACCATCAATATCTAAAATACTGGAAAATTATAAACAACCGTCTCATTCACTTTTTAGAATCACGTAATCTTTTAGCTACCAACCAATATGGTTTTAGACGAGGCAAACCTACGGAAGATGCAGTTGCCTCTTTTATAGATCATACTGTAGATAAATTAGATAACAAAATGAAATGCCTTGGTATATTTCTAGACCTAACAAAAGCTTTTGACACTGTGTCGGTGCCGCATCTCCTGTCGAAATTAGAAGCTACTGGTATACGTGAACAAGCATTTAAATTTTTTCAGGATTACCTCTGTGATCGAACACAATGTGTAAAAATAAATGGGTTAGTAAGTGACAGTAAACCGGTGAGTTTTGGTGTGCCTCAAGGCTCAATTTTAGGCCCAATGTTATTTTTAATCTATATAAATAACTTGTGTAAACTGACTATCAATAACTGTTCTATATTTAGCTATGCTGATGATACCGCTTTACTTCCACATGGTCATGATTGGGACGAGACATTAAAATACGCAGAAGAAGCCTTTAAAACGATAATGTGTTGGTTATCTAAAAATCTTTTAACTTTGAATCTAGAAATATATAATATAATATAATATATTCTACCACATACACACAACACCATCTAGCCCAAACTAAGCAGAGCTTGTACTATGGGTACTAGACAATGGATAAACATACATATACACCTATTTCTTTTGTAAATACATACATATTATACATAGAAACACCCAGTCCAAGACAAACATCCATGTTCATGCACACAAATGTTTGACTTGTGCGGGAATCGAACCCGCGACCTTAGGCGTGGCAGTTGGTTACACTAACCACTACGCCACCGAGGCCGACTAAAAAAACTGTATATTTGCCTTTTTCTTTACAATCTACTTCACTTCCTGGTCCAGATTCACTAGTACTTAAAGCCCATATATGCAACCATAACTTGTCCAATTTACAGTGTAATTGCCCACGGTTAAAAAGATTGTATACCATAAAATATCTTGAAGTCGAAATAGATATCTTACTGAACTGGAAGCACTATCTTGCAAATCTTATCTCAAGGGTTCGTAAGCTAATATACATCTTTAAAAAATTAAGACACCCTGTTGATTATAACACTTTACAAATGGTGTATTTTGCACTATGCCAGTCCTTGTTGACATATTGCATCACAGCATGGGGTGGGGCACATAAGACATATTTTCTGCAATTGGAACGAGCACAAAGAGCTGTCTTAAAGGTTATGACATTTAAGCCTTTTAGATATCCTACATCAGTCTTCTACAGTAATTGTCAAGTCCTTTCAGTAAGCCAACTTTTTGTTCTCCAAACAACTCTCCGAAAGCATGACTCCCTCCCTTTTGATGCAAGTGTTATCAACAGACGTACATCTTACAGAGTATGTCCTTCTCTCAATTTTAGAACAGCTCTAGCTCATCGATATTTTCGGATTATTAGTGGTCACATTTACAATATGATTAATAAACATTGCAAAATTTATTCCCTCACTTTAAAAGAATGCAAGGCAAAAGTTTTAAAATGGTTACAGACATAAAATTATGATGAGACAGAAAGTTTACACACACACACACACAATAAGCATACTCACATACCTTTGACATTGCCATGTATAACGGATGACGTGTTACTGAAAAGCGCTAGTACCCATAACACAAGTTAGATCTTACATTGGGTACCAGAGTTCAACAAAAACACTTACTTTTTATTGTTTATAAAATATTATTATTTCACCAATATTCTATTCTATTATTCTATTACACATACACACAACACCATCTAGCCCAAACTAAGCAGAGCTTGTACTATGGTTACTAGACAATGGATAAACATACATATATACTTTTTTTTGTAAATACATACATATTATACATAGAAACACCCAGACCAAGACAAATATCCGTGTTCATGCACACAAATGTTTGACTTGTGCGGGAATCGAATGTGCGATCTCAGGCGTGGCAGTCGGTTACACTAACCACTACGCCATCGAGGCCAACAATATCATTTGTAAGTGTACTTTATTGTAATTTTTTTGGTAAATGAATTTTATTATTATTATTTATTATTATAATTAATACTTTATGTTCAGACGGCCTAATTAAGTCACTGATTCAATATAACATAACACTAATAACTGTATGTTATCTATACTCTAGAATCTAGATTAATATTATAAAAAGGAAAGATTTGAATTTTTCTTTGTTTGTTTGTATTGATTTGACTCAAAAACTACGGAACCGATTTAAAAACTTCTTTCACCATTAGGAAGCTATATTATCACCGAGTAACATAGGCCATAAGAGTAAAAAGTATCAAACTTATTATATTTCACTATAGGTATTTAAATAAATTAAGTAAATTTTACAGCCAGGCTTGCTTTAGTGAGTGTTACAAGTATCCAATATACCATTAACCACATTGACCTTATAGACACAATCATAAATAAATAGGTAGAAAGAAGGACATTTTATAAGATAGGTACATAGAATCATGTATCTGCCAACACGCACTTTGCATGTGGATCTTGAAGACAATTTGCCTGTGGGGTGTAAGCAATATCAGCAAAGCGCGGCAAAGGTTGTGAAAGCGTAGCAAAGTACAGCAAAATCTCGTTTAATTTAATTATAAGTAATACTTAATTATTGTTAATATTTACTTTTGTTTTTTTAATAATTTTCTGTCTCGACATTTACAATTTTATTATATATTCATAATCAATATTTTAAATGTAATGTAAGCATAGTGCATCAGTTTCTTTCAATTTGACATTAATTTTGTTATTTTAACGACATTATTTGTTTGCACGTTTATTAGATGTAATTAGTGTAATTAGTCATATCACTTTTTCATCATTTATTTGTTTTTCTTACATACTAGCATAGATTATAAGTATTTAATTTTTTGTTAATGCATGTCGTGGCAGCCTATAATTGAGGCATCACTATATAATGGATTTCTGTGTATGTATCATTACAATGTTTTAGTGTATGCTTTGTTGGTAATCCTTAAATAAATAAATAAATGAATAAAACGAAGCAAAGCATGACAAAAAACAAATTAACTCCATCACACAACTCAAAATAATATAATGACATATATTTTGAGTTGTCTTACTCAGCAGTGGTCAATTTATAAAGAGACTTGATATTATTACTTACGAAAGAATAAAATAAATCTATTTTTTTCTAGACCGCATGACGATGTTCCAAAACATTGGCTATGAGGCAATTGAGAAAGGTGGACTTATTTCGGAAGCCGACTTTATATAAGTAAGAATATTATGATAAATGATAAAGTAAGTATATACAGGTGTCCCAAAGCATGTGAATCAAATTGTAACGGGAGATTCCTTAGGTAAATAAAAAATCAAAGTTTTTAAAAAGCATACTTTTAACTACATGTGCTTTAAAAACTGACATAGCGTTGAAATCGCAGCATTATTTTGATGCGTTCGTACTTTTTTAAACTTTGATTTTTTGTTTATACACAATGGTCGTATTTTTTTTTATTTAGCACATTTTACAGCTCCTTCCCTAAAGAATCCCCATTACAATTTGATTCACATATTCTGGAACATCCTGTATAATATGCATAAAAGCGAGTCTTAATTAATTAATAAACTGAAGTGTGTATGCTCCTTTAGATTATTGACCTATTAGTTATGCTCCTTAATAATAATATTGTATTCTGCTTATTATACAGTTTACTTCATAATGCGCATTATATTGTAACAATTTATTCAATAAACTAATTTCGTACGTTTCGGTCGTTCTTTTAATTTACCATAGGACCCCCAATATTACATGGCGACCCTGCCTCTTGGGGCCTGCCAAGGGGCTTGATTTACCTATTGTATTTAGTATTCTATGTAAAAGATAGTTATGTGTCGCTCGACTGTAGAAAATGAAGAGGTGTTCCTGAGCCAAAATTCAGCTGGCGGGAACAATGACGCCATGCTCAAGGACATTGGCGGACACGTGGAGCGGCTGAGCCTGATCTCTATGATTATACTCGCTGTGATAGCTGTTCTGGTAATCTATTTCGCAATAAAATTATATAGGAATTGTCATCGCCAGTGGATTCAAGAAGAAATAGGTCTTAGTACGTTCCAGCGTATTCGAGCTTCCATGAGAGGACGAGTGGATAACGGGTCCAGCGACAATCGTGAGTGATAAATCGATCATGTGTTCAGTGAAAATTATATATAGGTACATATATAATTTGTATTCAGTGTTTAAAAATCCATTAAGTGTCATATTTCATTACGTTAATAACTTAAACGTTCAATAATCGTGCACAAGTACTCAGTGAATTTGATACCAAGTGCGCAAATCTGCAACGTTGGACATTGTATTACATTGTTTCGAAAATTATTTTACTTAATGCTATTGTTTTGTGTAGAATTATAAGTTAAAGATATCATTAAGCAATGTTTATTATAGAATATGATTGATAGTTTAATAGAAAATTTTAATATTTTAATAGACATACGCAAATATTTGATTGAAAAGGGACAAAGTAGATTTAAAGGTAAAGTCATTGAGACAAAGTTAAGTGAAGCTAAAGGTATTTTCGTCCATTGTCAAAATATTTTTTTATTGTTACAACGTGGTAAAGACGTTAAATTAGCATCGGCGATAGACGTTTTTCAGAATATAAAAAAGGTATACGCAGAAATACAAACATTGTGTAATTTTCCTAAAGCAGATATGACCAAGATGGAATTTGACTTTAAGGTGGCGTGTAGTTTGCTTCCAGTTATGGACGGCACTCAGGAGACTACCAAGCGATTAATAGATTCTGCCGAAATATATGCGAATATGTTAAGCGATACAGGTAACACCATGTTAATTACATTTATTCTTAAAAGTAGGTTGTCCGAAAAAGCAAAACTGCGCCTTGCACGTTCTTACAAGAGTATTGAAGATTTAATTAAAGATTTGCGAGAACACCTCATACCTAAAAAATCTTTCATGGCCGTACAGACACAGTTACAATATATACAACAAGGATCTAGTTCAATTGACAGTTACGGTAGTGAACTTGAAAAATTGTTTACCGAATTAACTACTGCCCAAACATATGATAACCCAAACATGTATGACGGCTTGAAACTTTTAAATGAAAAATTTGCCATAAAACGGTTTTCAGAAGGTCTACGCAGCTCGAGGCTTGGAATGATTATCTCGGTCCGAAACTATAGCAATCTTGCGGATGCCATCCAAGCAGCAAAAGACGAGGAAACAACGCACCAACCATCAGCAGGTAACGTTATGCATGCATCCAAAAATGGACGAGGTTCGTTATTTATTAGACAGCCTCGAGGACATTCCTATCAAAGAGGCAATTATCGTAATTTTAATTTTACTATTTTCTTATTTTGGAACAGCTTGTTTTACTAGAATCTGCTCTCTGAAGGCTGTACTTTAACCTTGAAATGTTAAGTTCTCACAAAAACAATGTAACGAAGTTGCACGTGAGGTAAATAATTTGATACCATTATCAAGAAATTACATAGAATTAACAGAACTTTGAAATTGCAAACCAGTGCATCTTACCTTGTATAATTACACACTTACACACTACACACACTATTACTTGTACATTGTATTATTCACATGCTATCCTAATTATAGGAATTGTGAAGTTAATAAGACTGATATTTTCCAACACAAAGGTAACTTAAATAAAGAGGATACTTTGACTAGAATGGCAACTGTACCATGTGAAAAACGATTTTAGACGAGGTCCGCAGATGCTACGCCTGGCCAATAATCATAGGCTATTTGGCCAGGGGCTTAGGTATCATTGGCCAAGGGTTTGGCACGTTACTGTCCTTGGGAACATTTAAGGAAGTAGGTTTGTGAACTTAATAATATTCCGGTTTACTGTACTCCTCGTACAAGCCAGCTCATTGCTACAGTCACCAAATAATTAGCAATAGCAGATACCGGAAAACCTTTTATGTGGATTTGTTTCATTTTTGTAACCTGGTTTTGAATATTGTTTGAAGGAGCAAATACATGTATATATTTTTTACCATGTTTTAAAAATACTTAAGCTTTATTATCTGTTCTATAGTGATAAATATTTTTATACAGCTTCATCATTTTCAGTTTTGGTAGAGTCAATCAAAATTTGCATGCAACATTCGGAGAAAATATGTCTCACCTTTTTTTCTATTGCTATAAATCAGAAGACAAACGAACATGCTACAAACTCATCAAGTTACTCTTTAGATCTCTGTCTAACAAAACCAGCACTCGTAAGCTAGAATAAAGTAGAGCTTGTTACACAGAAAGTACCGGACATAACACACATGTGTAGTCTATCTATGTGGAATGAAATAGTCACAGAATTTCGGTTTAAGTTTACAAATAATATAATATTGTCTTATGTTTACGCGAATGTTATACATTGAAATTAAACACTTTATATGGATTTTGTCGCGTTGTTTATTTTACTTTATAACCCTGTTATTACATAATTTTGAAAACTCTAACTCTACTATTATTGAACTCTACTACTATTTAAGCTATATATTTTTAATTAAAACTATTTATATTTAAGTTTACACTTTGCCTTGACGCTTCGGTTGCTTTACAGCAGCCATGTTCACAGGAAGACTAAGATGGTAGTTGTCCCAACGTTCTGTTTTATTCCATTCCGTAAGTATGAAAATATGTTATTTTTACCCGTTCACATAAGAACGCCATATTACAATGGTAGATATTCTTGCTACACATTTAATGGTTTTGGACGTTAATGTTGCGTGTACTAATATGAGCTGTTCAATTGCCTTTAGTTTGGTAACAAGTGCAAAAATGATTGTCCAATGTTTTCTTGCCTGCTGCCTTGTATTGCGGCCAAGGTATGCGATGCGAAGAGAATAATAGCTATTGCTTTTAAAAATTGAGTTTTATTTTACAAACTACCAGTCAGACATGATGATGATGATTAGATTATATGTAAATTTATTTAACCGCTGCTAGACTGCTCCTTTTGTGATAACGGTAGTATCATAGGTTTTAGCAAGGCAGTATTTTTTTTAGATCACTACCTTACTTAGCACTATGATAAGGTCCTCCAGGCCGAATTTCGGTCACGATGGCAAATTTTAAAAGAGACTGGACATCTGCGTGTAGTTTATTATAGTGCACAAGTATATGCACTAACACAAACTGTGCCCTTTTCGTTCCTTAGCTCTCATAATCTGATGGAACGGTAGTCCGACACAACAGCTTTACATGTTTACCGAAGCATGGGCATGTGTAACACCGCCCATTTCCTAATCCCGGGCATCTACAGAGATTTTCCTCAGATAAACCTAATTTACTTATTTAGTTTGTAGGTACCTTTATTTAGTTTGTAGGTACGACCCGGGACTCGATTCAAAATCCTCATTTACAGTAGTGATCACAGTCACATATACTCTCGCTGCGCCACCAATCAAATCAAATCAAATCAAAATAAATTTATTCAAATTAGGTTACAAGGTAACATTTATGAATGTCAAAGTTACACGTAAATTTTTTCCTGTGGATTTACATTTACTGCCACGTTCAGCAAAGCTAGGATGTGTAGGGCTCATGAGAAGAACGGGCAAGAAACTCATAGCCACTCTTTTTAATCGCCAAGTGTACAATAATATTTCGTTTACAAATCATAACTGTAAGGTGCTGCAACCATTTCTCCATGAACTACTACTCAACATACTCAAGCATTTGATAAAAATTGATGGTAGCCTCTAAAGCAGCAGTATGGTAAATAGGAGCATCCACTTACATGTACATAAATAATCAAGACAAGACGTGATTATAGTCCGTAGTTTAATCTAATCGTTTAAATAAAATGTAGAAGTAAATTATCGAATTCCACTAAACCAGAATACAGAATAAGACTCAAAAGAAAGCTTAACGGAACTGTCCATAATCACGAGTTGTCTTCATTGCACATTCTTCTTGATTAAAATACGACTGAATGTAACAACAATGCAAATTCCAGCTTAAGCAAGCTGTACTATAACAAAAAAAATAATATATATATATATACATATATTAAAAAAAAACATAAGTGTTAGTATTGGTCATTTAATATCCTGTGATCTAATGCAAATATTAGTGCCATGGATGTTTGTCATTTAAATAATCATCTATATTATAATATGCTTTAGAAATTAAGCAAGTTTTAATTTTAACTTTAAATTTATTCTCTGGTAATTCTAGAATATTACTCGGGATTTTATTATAAAAACGTATACCAAGACCCATGAAGGAACCATGAACTTTATGTAGACGGTAGATTGGAACACATAATTTATATTTATTTCTAGTATTGATGTTATGTATGTCACTATTTTTTATGTATAAATATATATTTTGACGGACATGCATGATATTAAAATAAATATATTGTGATGAAGTCAAAAACCTTTTACAATCATTTGCACAGCAAAATACATGCTCAATGGTGTATGTATACCTTTGACCGAACATCACATGCACGACGATAGTTTCTTACTACTAATCTACTTCCCAAACTCACTATACTTAAGAAGTTATGAAACTATAAAAGATTTAAAACAGGTAGGTACACATAAGCAAAACACAAAAAACGGTAAATAAAAATATCAAATCTTCGAACATTTGATGCAACATTTAATTAGCTTTGTTTATTTTAACTTAATTACCGTATATTTACTTAAAATTTGTACAAGTAACACATTTATACGATTAATTAAGAAGTCGATAAAAACAGGGTACTTACATAATAAATAAGTAAGTAAACTTTTCGACAGAAAACATAAACAGTACTTAAAAATAAAAATAAAACAGCCTTATGTATCATGGGAGACTTTGCTTCCCCGTCCACAAACATGATTTGCGACATTCTATAGGATTAATAGATGAACCCACATCCTTAATGAGGACTTCTTCTCAAATTTTCGATCATAACCTGAGGTCTATATAAATAGAATTCTATAAATATTATATTATATATTTCATTTTTCATCATATTTCATTTTTTAAGAATTATATTGCATAAATACACATAGTACAGGTCAATCATATTAAAATTAACCATAAACAGAATTGGCTTTCACGTTTAATTTCACCTTGTACTTATTTTTATACAAATAAAAATATCCTGATTTTATAACCTCGTTTAAAGTTAAGTATTCAGTTCAATAACGCCAAGATCACGTTCACAAAATAGTAGTTCTTATAAAAGGTCGAAGTAGGTAACTTATAATTTTTACTAAGAACCGTTTCAACTAAAACTTCGCTAAAAGCATCGCTGACTAACAACGCGTCACAGGGTGTACAGCCTGTGGCCTAAACATCGTCAATAGATTAGGCAGCAGTCTCTATAGTATCTTTGATACTTCACACACACAATCAATAAAAAATGTTCAAGATTTGAGGTTCCGATCTAGTCTGAGCTTGTTATCGTAAATATTAATCTTCTAAAATAAACATGATTTGGCGGCAACAAGAGTAAAACTAATCTGTAGTTTTGCATTGCACATTGATTTTTGGACCCAACGCGGCAGCAATAGAATTGTTAAAATATAATTATTTCGTCTTACGTCACTAATGATTTCTAATAGATCAAATTGTCGCCGCCAAAACAATAATGCTTTGAGCAATGTCCTTTATTTATGCTATACCCAAAGCCTAAACTCTCTTCCTAAGCTTACGAGTATACACCTGTATAACTTATGTTTAGGAATAAGAGCTCAAGGTTTAGGCTTAACGAGGGTTAATAAAAGACCAGCTGGGTAGGTACTTTTGAAATTATATTTAACTAGATTTTGCCCGCGGCCTCGCTTGTGGTATTGTGAACTTTTTCTAGATGAAAAGTATCCTATGTCATTTTGTATATCCCCAACGACATAACGTATACAAAATTTCATCATGTATCAAATCATCAAATCGAATTAGTAGTTAAGGCGTGATAGCGTAAGAAACAAACAAACTCACATTCGTTTTTATAGCATACGACTGAACGGATAGCGTAGTGGTCTAAGTGGTCGCATCGTCACTGCCGCCGCGCCGTGTGTTGTGGATTTGATCTCCACACGGGACAAAAAATTGGGTGATCTAAAAATGGTGATTCTGAGTTTGGATGTTCTGTGTCCGTTGTTTAAATGTTTGAACAGTCTCCCGCGATACAAGAATTATTCCTGACGTGGGAAATGTTTAAAAAATATTTATATACATACATAGATTCACGCCTGTTTCCCAGAGGGGAGGCAGAGACTACGTATTTCCATTTGCTACGATCCTGACACACTTCTCTGGCTTCATTCACTTTCATCACAATCCTCATAGACGCTCGTCGATTTATGGTGCTCTTAACCTTGCCGTTGTCCAAAACGCCTCTGATCTGACTGAAAAACGTTAGCCTAGGTTTCTTGCGACGGTTCAATTCGCTCTAGTCTTATAAACTTTCATAGTCAGTCATTTCTCGTCCATTCTTTCTATATGCCCGAACCAGCTTAACATACCCTTTTCTATTCTTGTCCCTATATCTTGTCTTACTTTTCTTTTTTTCTTATCTGACTTTCATGTCGCATCGCTCTCTAATTACACTATTCGCTATTCTATCTTTCAGAGTCACACCACATATGTTCCTCAGTCCTCTCATGTCTACAGCATTTATTCTGCTCGCTACTTTATTGTCAGCAATCGTTCTCTTTTCAATATCTCCCTCATGTTTACCATCCCTTTCAAACGAAGTACCCAAATATACAAACTCTTTCACTTGTTCCAGTTGTTCTCCACCAATCATAATATTACACATCGTCAATCACGCCTCCTTTTCAAATACTGTTACCTTTGTCTTAATGTTCTAGTTTACATTAATTTTCTTTCCTTTACTCTCAAAAGCACCATGTATAATAGTTACCATCGCCTGCAACTCTTCTGCCGATAAGGGAAGTATTACTTGGTCATCAGCATAACGAAGAGATTTGACAAGTACACAACTCATTCACAATCGTTTAAATCTCTCAAACAGTTGCCCTTGTAATATTTATATATATATATATATATATATATATATATTGGGGCAATAATATATATATATTAGCTAGGATTAAAAAAACGTGAGAAAATATTTACGGTGTGACTAGTTTTATATTTAATATTGTCTTCTGTTTTTTTACCATCCGTCAAGTGCCAATTACCTTTAACATAATAATAATACTCTTTAAGCATAACCACTACCTGAGATTTGATAAACCACAGATTCTCGCTAAAGAACACCGATCCCTACCAAGGATGCTTCGCGAGGCTATTGAAATCAAAAAACATCCTAATTTCAATAGAGAAGATGGTTGGAATGTACCACCAGCTTGGGATCCAGTACTTCAAATAGTCAAACCCAAGAAGAAACAAACCACAGCTAAACTTCATAATACTTTGAGCTCATTCTGCGTAAATAGAAACACCACTGACTAAATTATGTTCGGGTACTTTGAAATAACTACACTAGAACATTGAGACAATTACCATCTTAGTCTCCCCGTGACCATGGCTGCTGAAAAGCAACCGAAACGTCGGGGAAAGTGTAAACTTAAATACAAATAGTTTTAATAATTTAATTAGCTTAAAACTAGTAAAGTTTAATTGTAGTATAGTACTGTAACAGTTTCAAAATTATGTAATAGTAGTAGTTAAATAAACAACGCGATAAAATCCGTATATAGTAGTTTAATTTCAATAGTTTTATATTGTTATATATTTTTATAATCTTAACACAATTAGATAAAAACATATCGCTAGCAAAGACTACTTTCTAATTTTATTATTAATGATAATATTTAGTCAAAACATATTATTATAAAATAATTAGAAAAAGACAGTTTCTTTAACATTTCTTTACTAAATTACCGAATACACATACTTGATCGACATGTAACACAAATTTAAGACTACACTGTTTGTACATTGAAGCACTGCTCTAACTCACCATTCGTTAATTTGACAAGTCTCACTGATTCCTTCCAAAGAGCTCTTGCCGTTTTGTCACAATACGCTCGTTTTGCTGCACTACTGAGTGCACAATTCTTAAAATAAAATCCACTTATTAGTCCAGCTTTTTTATCTAAGGCTGCATGTAACGACGTCTGCGCTCCATACCAAGGTGTCTTTAATATTATCATACAAATAAATGTTATAACAGGGCCAATCACTTTATTAATCAAATCAAAAAGCCTCGTCCCTACACCACCCGGATCCACATTATTGATCACAACATTTGAACCCCTTAACTTTTTTGTGAGTTCATTAGCAAAATATATTAGATATATCTTGCTGTTTGCATAAAGTTGAAAAGTATACCAGTAATTAGTTCTGTTTGCATTTTCTAAGTCCACTTTTCCTAGATAATGAGTTACCGAAGTAGTGGTAAGAATTCTACTAGATTCAGCAAGTTTGCCTGTCTTTTTCAAAAGTGGCAGGAGCAGAAGAGTTAGTAGAAACGTTCCGTAGTAATTAACATGCATTATGAAATTTATACCGTCTTTTGTAAGATAGTCTCCTGGAAATCCAACGCCAGCATTATTTATTAAAATATCTAATCTGTCTTCAGTTTTTAAGATATCGGCTGCAAATTTTCGGGTAGATGCCAAAGAAGCAAGATCCAAATATTTGAATATCACCATTTCATTTTCTGTTTCTTGTATGATTTGTTTCCTTGCATTGATGCCTTCATCTTCAAAAGGGCAAGCGATAATGACTTTTGCTCTTCTATGAGCTAAGTCTGTTGCTATTTCCAAACCTATTCCTGTCGACCCTCCAGTCACTATTACAGTCTTGCCTTCGAGTCTTCTTCTTGATAGACATATTGCGTTCGCACTTTTCTGGTAGTATCCAATACATAGCACAATAATAATAACAAATTCTACAGCGAGTAACACGACTGACATTATCCTTGTGTTCAAATTTAATTAAAATTTTAAATTAAATACTATCTGTTTATAGTTTACGTATTTATAGATACGCATAGATGTAAAAAAATAAACAATTATTACACACTGTTATTATTTTACGCTACGGTGAACAAATACAATGTCATGTTTATGTAATCTCTGTAACGAATGTTCGCGTTTTAAGCTCAACTCATAAGCATGTCTGTGCTACCTCGTTTTGCCATTCCCTAGAAAAAAAGCGCAAGTGCCATACCTCATTAATATCTTGCTTGAACACCTGCCAACATATTTATAAAATATAATGCAACTAGATTTTGGAAAGAAGGAGGAAAAGGAAAATGCGAAGGTCATGTTTTATGAGGAGGTCAAGGTATTGGCCGAAAATCGAGGAAAATGGCGTATACTCCACCGACAAGAGCAAAGCTCTTAAATATGAAGAAGAATAAAAAAAGATTTTGCCTTCGGATTCACTCGCGTAAATGTATGTTAAGTTAGGTTAATAATGGTACTTTTTTCTGGATGAAAGGCACCCTATGTTCTTTCTGACAACGTGTATGCAAAATTTATGATGATCGGTCTGATCGGTATCTGAGGCGTTAATTAAATATCTGTTTTTCATGCATTTGTAAGTTTATTAATAGGGTAACATCCTTATTAATATTACAAATGCGAATGTGAGTTTGTAAATGAAATGTAGCAAACACGTCAGGGAAACAGATAAGGACATAGAGTACACTGTACTTTTTTCTGGGTCAAAGGTAATTCATCCAGTAAAAATACTGTTACATACTTAACCTAACCTAACCTATATACAGGATTACTGGTAATTCGACGTATTCCCGGCAATAATAGATAGAGGAGCTAAAGTGAAATAAATTTAACCCCCCATATGTATAATAATAATAATAATAATAATATTCTAACACATACACACAACACCATCTAGCGAAATGTATGGCGAAAAGTTAACCGTTTTCGAGATGGACCCTTAATTTGGGAGATAATAATTAATGACAAAACTAATATCACTAAACATACATAACATCATACAAAATTCAACAATTTTTGATTCGATTTAGATCGGTTAAGAGATCCTTTATCTCTTAACCGATCTATCGCTGCATTCAATACAAACTACTTATTGGCGATTTGATTATGTCGCAGCAGATACAGGCCTTTAAATAGTCAAAATGTTGATATAAATCTGATAAAATACTAATTAAACGAAAAATATTAATAAAATGTTAGTTTTAAAAATGCGTATGGTTTATATTGGCGGCTACTTAATTAATAACAATTACTGCGAAGCGTCAACATGAACATAATTGAATGATAATATTCTCGGCTCTTTGTTTATTATATGTTTCATACATAATTTGTAACTTTGTATACAACCATGAGCCTGTGTTTGTTATGGATAAATTGCTCTGATACGACATTATCATGATTTTAATTATACAATATTTCAATATTATTTACATTAGCGTGACCAGCAAAGTAAAGAATAAAACGATCAGCTATGGAGCTTGGAACGCAGTGTACTAAATATCAATAATATACACACAAAAAGAAAAGGGTATTTCAAAAGCGACTGACGCATTTATGGGCGGACATAAAGCGCGTTTACAAGATAAGAAATTAACCAAAACAACTACGTCGTGTAATGGTCTAAAAGGAAAACGCCACAAAAGAAGACTTCATGAAATATAGTAGAACACAACATCACAAGAACAGCAGGCTCATAAGAGACACAAGTAGCCCACATAGCAGCTTATCATCAGGCGAAGTGTGGTCAATGCGAAGAACAAAATAAAAAAAAGAAAGGCACAGAAAACCATGGGTTTCTTTGGAAGAGGCCTTGAGCCGAGAAGAGTCAGCCAGTACAGACCAGCGACACTTCGACCCAGTGGGATCTTTTGCATCGGCCCCAAGATTTATCCCTTAGCTATCTCCCTATGAATGTACTGCATCAGCCGTACACTTCAGAGGCAGAAGCCTGAAGTCCTCAGTCCTCCTTTAGACACATCCTCAATCCAGCCAACGCATCGCATTCACACAGTAGGTGCGATATATTATACCTGCAGAACTTCCGGGTGAAGCCTGTGGCTCTAGTTGCAATGCATTTCTTGGGTAAGTAATAGATATAACAACAAAATCTCTAATATTAACAACATATATGTTGTTATAACAACGGAAGCGATTAGTTAACATAATAAACGATTGATATAATTTTAAAATAACTTATTTTTATAAGCATAACGTACATTAAATAACATCGTTTGACATAACATACATTAAATATAAAATCGTTTGACATACCACTCAAAAGATATAAAACTTATTTGGTCTAACTAGTAACTGATTACCACCTGCGCTAAGATAGGTCGACAGAGCCCCGCTTTGTTTTATTTTTTATTTATTACAGGGTGGTTTAAAAGAAATAACCACGAAGGCTAAGGTGGGAGCAAATGGTGTAATTCTCTATTTTGTATATAGCGTAGTTATGCGTATATAGGGTGTCTAACTTGATGTGTAGCCGTGTGTACTTGTATTTTTGCAAGAAAAATAAGGTTTTTCTTTTATCTTATGTTAGCGCGAAGATAGTTTAATTATATATATAATATGTAACGGGTATTAACGCGATCACGCATAATGTTTACGGTTTTTATGCTTGACGTTTCGACCAGGTTACACCGGCCGTGGTCACAAGCTGACTGGTGCTGCGACGTCATGTCTCCATTTGTGAGGCAGAAGAATCTTGATTCACCCTCACTTTTGGCATATTTTTGTTTGTCCATGTACAGTCACAAACTACACCCACGGTATTCTTGTTACGTATGCTAGCCGTTGTGTCCGTATTCTGTGAATTACCTAACTGTGCAAAACAGTGAAGTTGCGTATTATTAATCACGGGATTCCACGTCGCGGATAATTTGACACCATCTTCCCTAATTTTTATGTTTTTTGATTTCAATAGCTTCTATGTCTAAGTCCACTACTCTTGGATAAAAGTGGCGATCGGTAGTGAGGACTTTCGGACGATGAAATTCTATCCAATGATTAATACATGATTCCAGTATATGTTATGCAATTGTTGATTTGCTAGTCTGACGGTTATTTCAGCAATTATAGCTTGGTTTGGCCTATGTAGGAACTCCCGCAGCTGCAATTTATTTTGTAGACACCTGGCATTTGTAAAGGCAAAACGTCCTTTGGTGTGCCCACCATGCTGACATACAGGACTTATTATGTGATTTAAAGGTATACAAACTGGTATCATACAATCCAACGGCTAGAGTAACACGTAAGATACGAACTTTGATCCAGGAAAACAAAGACCTGTTTTCAGAAGACGGATACAATAAACTGTATAAGCTAAAGGCACACCTACCACAAAAATTATATAGCCTGCCTTAAGTACATAAGCGCGACGTGCCGTTGCGGCCAAACGTAACTCAAATAGCATCACCTACTTACAACCTTGCAAAGCATGTTGCATAAGTATTGCAGCCACTTGTGGGGAAAACAAAGTATTTTGTAAAAAATCTCGCCATTTTGTTAAAATTATAAAAGACTCACATGTCTAGACCATATTTTCACAAATTTCAAGCTGCCATCGACTACTCTTGTGTTGGAATCATATATAACAGACCACATGCCATTGGTGTGGAGTATGAATACTGCTATATCGACACGGCAATACTCCTGCACTAAAACAACCGTGGACTATTTAAAAGTATCGCTCGAGTTAGAAAACTTAGACTTTTCCATTATAACAAGGATAAATGATGCAAACTTGGCTGCGAATAAACTCGTGTCCATGATATCATCCACTATAACCAATCATAGTCATACAACCACGCAAAAAAAGAAAAACAAAATCCTAAAGCCCTGGATGTCTGTAGGATTACTGCGATGCATTAGGAACCGTGATAGGCTACACATTAAATCAAAGAAATATCCAGATAATATTACACTTAAGATAACTTACACACGCTATAGAAACTTTTGCAATGGACTTTTACGCAAGCTGAAACTAGAATACGGAAAAAGCCTTATCGATAAAGCTGGTAATAATAATAAAGCTCTTTGGAAGGCAATTAAAACAATAACAAATACAGATAAAGTCAATACACCCGCCTTAGAATTATTACAAATAATGACTGACCCCCAAAAATCAATAAATCATGTCTGTAATTATTTCAGCAATGTAGGTACAAACTTAGCCAATAATATAATAACTTCCATCCTAATTTCAATAGAGAAGATGGTTGGAATGTACCACCAGCTTGGGATCCAGTACTTCAAATAGTCAAACCCAAGAAGAAACAAACCACAGCTAAACTTCATAATACTTTGAGCTCATTCTGCGTAAATAGAAACACCACTGACTAAATTATGTTCGGGTACTTTGAAATAACTACACTAGAACATTGAGACAATTACCATCTTAGTCTCCCCGTGACCATGGCTGCTGAAAAGCAACCGAAACGTCAGGGAAAGTGTAAACTTAAATACAAATAGTTTTAATAATTTAATTAGCTTAAAACTAGTAAAGTTTAATTGTAGTATAGTACTGTAACAGTTTCAAAATTATGTAATAGTAGTAGTTAAATAAACAACGCGATAAAATCCGTATATAGTAGTTTAATTTCAATAGTTTTATATTGTTATATATTTTTATAATCTTAACACAATTAGATAAAAACATATCGCTAGCAAAGACTACTTTCTAATTTTATTATTAATGATAATATTTAGTCAAAACATATTATTATAAAATAATTAGAAAAAGACAGTTTCTTTAACATTTCTTTACTAAATTACCGAATACACATACTTGATCGACATGTAACACAAATTTAAGACTACACTGTTTGTACATTGAAGCACTGCTCTAACTCACCATTCGTTAATTTGACAAGTCTCACTGATTCCTTCCAAAGAGCTCTTGCCGTTTTGTCACAATACGCTCGTTTTGCTGCACTACTGAGTGCACAATTCTTAAAATAAAATCCACTTATTAGTCCAGCTTTTTTATCTAAGGCTGCATGTAACGACGTCTGCGCTCCATACCAAGGTGTCTTTAATATTATCATACAAATAAATGTTATAACAGGGCCAATCACTTTATTAATCAAATCAAAAAGCCTCGTCCCTACACCACCCGGATCCACATTATTGATCACAACATTTGAACCCCTTAACTTTTTTGTGAGTTCATTAGCAAAATATATTAGATATATCTTGCTGTTTGCATAAAGTTGAAAAGTATACCAGTAATTAGTTCTGTTTGCATTTTCTAAGTCCACTTTTCCTAGATAATGAGTTACCGAAGTAGTGGTAAGAATTCTACTAGATTCAGCAAGTTTGCCTGTCTTTTTCAAAAGTGGCAGGAGCAGAAGAGTTAGTAGAAACGTTCCGTAGTAATTAACATGCATTATGAAATTTATACCGTCTTTTGTAAGATAGTCTCCTGGAAATCCAACGCCAGCATTATTTATTAAAATATCTAATCTGTCTTCAGTTTTTAAGATATCGGCTGCAAATTTTCGGGTAGATGCCAAAGAAGCAAGATCCAAATATTTGAATATCACCATTTCATTTTCTGTTTCTTGTATGATTTGTTTCCTTGCATTGATGCCTTCATCTTCAAAAGGGCAAGCGATAATGACTTTTGCTCTTCTATGAGCTAAGTCTGTTGCTATTTCCAAACCTATTCCTGTCGACCCTCCAGTCACTATTACAGTCTTGCCTTCGAGTCTTCTTCTTGATAGACATATTGCGTTCGCACTTTTCTGGTAGTATCCAATACATAGCACAATAATAATAACAAATTCTACAGCGAGTAACACGACTGACATTATCCTTGTGTTCAAATTTAATTAAAATTTTAAATTAAATACTATCTGTTTATAGTTTACGTATTTATAGATACGCATAGATGTAAAAAAATAAACAATTATTACACACTGTTATTATTTTACGCTACGGTGAACAAATACAATGTCATGTTTATGTAATCTCTGTAACGAATGTTCGCGTTTTAAGCTCAACTCATAAGCATGTCTGTGCTACCTCGTTTTGCCATTCCCTAGAAAAAAAGCGCAAGTGCCATACCTCATTAATATCTTGCTTGAACACCTGCCAACATATTTATAAAATATAATGCAACTAGATTTTGGAAAGAAGGAGGAAAAGGAAAATGCGAAGGTCATGTTTTATGAGGAGGTCAAGGTATTGGCCGAAAATCGAGGAAAATGGCGTATACTCCACCGACAAGAGCAAAGCTCTTAAATATGAAGAAGAATAAAAAAAGATTTTGCCTTCGGATTCACTCGCGTAAATGTATGTTAAGTTAGGTTAATAATGGTACTTTTTTCTGGATGAAAGGCACCCTATGTTCTTTCTGACAACGTGTATGCAAAATTTATGATGATCGGTCTGATCGGTATCTGAGGCGTTAATTAAATATCTGTTTTTCATGCATTTGTAAGTTTATTAATAGGGTAACATCCTTATTAATATTACAAATGCGAATGTGAGTTTGTAAATGAAATGTAGCAAACACGTCAGGGAAACAGATAAGGACATAGAGTACACTGTACTTTTTTCTGGGTCAAAGGTAATTCATCCAGTAAAAATACTGTTACATACTTAACCTAACCTAACCTATATACAGGATTACTGGTAATTCGACGTATTCCCGGCAATAATAGATAGAGGAGCTAAAGTGAAATAAATTTAACCCCCCATATGTATAATAATAATAATAATAATAATATTCTAACACATACACACAACACCATCTAGCGAAATGTATGGCGAAAAGTTAACCGTTTTCGAGATGGACCCTTAATTTGGGAGATAATAATTAATGACAAAACTAATATCACTAAACATACATAACATCATACAAAATTCAACAATTTTTGATTCGATTTAGATCGGTTAAGAGATCCTTTATCTCTTAACCGATCTATCGCTGCATTCAATACAAACTACTTATTGGCGATTTGATTATGTCGCAGCAGATACAGGCCTTTAAATAGTCAAAATGTTGATATAAATCTGATAAAATACTAATTAAACGAAAAATATTAATAAAATGTTAGTTTTAAAAATGCGTATGGTTTATATTGGCGGCTACTTAATTAATAACAATTACTGCGAAGCGTCAACATGAACATAATTGAATGATAATATTCTCGGCTCTTTGTTTATTATATGTTTCATACATAATTTGTAACTTTGTATACAACCATGAGCCTGTGTTTGTTATGGATAAATTGCTCTGATACGACATTATCATGATTTTAATTATACAATATTTCAATATTATTTACATTAGCGTGACCAGCAAAGTAAAGAATAAAACGATCAGCTATGGAGCTTGGAACGCAGTGTACTAAATATCAATAATATACACACAAAAAGAAAAGGGTATTTCAAAAGCGACTGACGCATTTATGGGCGGACATAAAGCGCGTTTACAAGATAAGAAATTAACCAAAACAACTACGTCGTGTAATGGTCTAAAAGGAAAACGCCACAAAAGAAGACTTCATGAAATATAGTAGAACACAACATCACAAGAACAGCAGGCTCATAAGAGACACAAGTAGCCCACATAGCAGCTTATCATCAGGCGAAGTGTGGTCAATGCGAAGAACAAAATAAAAAAAAGAAAGGCACAGAAAACCATGGGTTTCTTTGGAAGAGGCCTTGAGCCGAGAAGAGTCAGCCAGTACAGACCAGCGACACTTCGACCCAGTGGGATCTTTTGCATCGGCCCCAAGATTTATCCCTTAGCTATCTCCCTATGAATGTACTGCATCAGCCGTACACTTCAGAGGCAGAAGCCTGAAGTCCTCAGTCCTCCTTTAGACACATCCTCAATCCAGCCAACGCATCGCATTCACACAGTAGGTGCGATATATTATACCTGCAGAACTTCCGGGTGAAGCCTGTGGCTCTAGTTGCAATGCATTTCTTGGGTAAGTAATAGATATAACAACAAAATCTCTAATATTAACAACATATATGTTGTTATAACAACGGAAGCGATTAGTTAACATAATAAACGATTGATATAATTTTAAAATAACTTATTTTTATAAGCATAACGTACATTAAATAACATCGTTTGACATAACATACATTAAATATAAAATCGTTTGACATACCACTCAAAAGATATAAAACTTATTTGGTCTAACTAGTAACTGATTACCACCTGCGCTAAGATAGGTCGACAGAGCCCCGCTTTGTTTTATTTTTTATTTATTACAGGGTGGTTTAAAAGAAATAACCACGAAGGCTAAGGTGGGAGCAAATGGTGTAATTCTCTATTTTGTATATAGCGTAGTTATGCGTATATAGGGTGTCTAACTTGATGTGTAGCCGTGTGTACTTGTATTTTTGCAAGAAAAATAAGGTTTTTCTTTTATCTTATGTTAGCGCGAAGATAGTTTAATTATATATATAATATGTAACGGGTATTAACGCGATCACGCATAATGTTTACGGTTTTTATGCTTGACGTTTCGACCAGGTTACACCGGCCGTGGTCACAAGCTGACTGGTGCTGCGACGTCATGTCTCCATTTGTGAGGCAGAAGAATCTTGATTCACCCTCACTTTTGGCATATTTTTGTTTGTCCATGTACAGTCACAAACTACACCCACGGTATTCTTGTTACGTATGCTAGCCGTTGTGTCCGTATTCTGTGAATTACCTAACTGTGCAAAACAGTGAAGTTGCGTATTATTAATCACGGGATTCCACGTCGCGGATAATTTGACACCATCTTCCCTAATTTTTATGTTTTTTGATTTCAATAGCTTCTATGTCTAAGTCCACTACTCTTGGATAAAAGTGGCGATCGGTAGTGAGGACTTTCGGACGATGAAATTCTATCCAATGATTAATACATGATTCCAGTATATGTTATGCAATTGTTGATTTGCTAGTCTGACGGTTATTTCAGCAATTATAGCTTGGTTTGGCCTATGTAGGAACTCCCGCAGCTGCAATTTATTTTGTAGACACCTGGCATTTGTAAAGGCAAAACGTCCTTTGGTGTGCCCACCATGCTGACATACAGGACTTATTATGTGATTTAAAGGTATACAAACTGGTATCATACAATCCAACGGCTAGAGTAACACGTAAGATACGAACTTTGATCCAGGAAAACAAAGACCTGTTTTCAGAAGACGGATACAATAAACTGTATAAGCTAAAGGCACACCTACCACAAAAATTATATAGCCTGCCTTAAGTACATAAGCGCGACGTGCCGTTGCGGCCAAACGTAACTCAAATAGCATCACCTACTTACAACCTTGCAAAGCATGTTGCATAAGTATTGCAGCCACTTGTGGGGAAAACAAAGTATTTTGTAAAAAATCTCGCCATTTTGTTAAAATTATAAAAGACTCACATGTCTAGACCATATTTTCACAAATTTCAAGCTGCCATCGACTACTCTTGTGTTGGAATCATATATAACAGACCACATGCCATTGGTGTGGAGTATGAATACTGCTATATCGACACGGCAATACTCCTGCACTAAAACAACCGTGGACTATTTAAAAGTATCGCTCGAGTTAGAAAACTTAGACTTTTCCATTATAACAAGGATAAATGATGCAAACTTGGCTGCGAATAAACTCGTGTCCATGATATCATCCACTATAACCAATCATAGTCATACAACCACGCAAAACAGTCTGACGCGAGCCGTCACACGGAGCGCACACGAGTTAGACAGTGCTTATAGTGACAGTTATTTATTTAACATCTACCCCCAATGTGAATTATGATGGGAAGTGATAACAGTGATTCTGACTTACTTGGAGATGGTGAAAAAAGTGACACGGAAATACTTAATCAATGTGAACGTGTACTTAGTAGCTTAGCAAACAGGAATGGGACGGATATGGAGCAGGAATCCATGTCTTTGAAAAGAAAAGAACGAGAGCATCAAACTGCAAGTAGTGAAGAAGGTTTTATGATGGTTACTAGAAGAAAACCAAAACGTTTGATACGGAGTGATTCTTTGACTCGGTTTACTCAAGGGCAGTCTAATATAGTGAAGCACAAACAAACAACAGGACGTCACGAGGTTTGTGTTACTTCCTTGAACGAGTTACCAAAACAAATGGCTATGGCAAAATTACTTAGAAGCGAGAATATTGTAGGTGTATCGAGAATTAAATATAAATCGGCATATAAAGTTTTTATTGAATTTGATTCCTATGAAGATGCAGAAAGGTTATTGAACTGTAAGAAATTTGAGGAATTGGACTATCGTTGTCATAAGAATTTTGAAACGAGAACGTCATATGGTCTTATTAAGGGCGTGGATTTAGATATGAAAGAAGAAGAAATCATTCAGAGTTTAGAATGTGTAACTAAAATTTTATCTGTGAAGAGACTTAAGAGGATGGCTGGTAACGGTAAATGGACAGACTGTGAATCAGTAAGAGTTTGCTTTCAAGATTCTACCCTGCCCCCGTATGTCTTAGCATATGGATGTAGGATTATGGTGGAACCTTATATATTTCCAGTATCTCAATGCTCGGGATGCTGGAAATTCGGTCACCTTATTAAATTCTGCCCGACAAAGAAAGTTTTATGTCCTAAATGTGGAAGCAGTGAGCATTCTAACTGTGAAATTCAGGATTTTAAGTGCCTTAATTGCAAAATGTCGCATTTCGTGCTTGATAAGACATGTCCAGAGTTCCAGAAAGAAAAAAGCATTAGAGTTCTGATGAGCAAGGAAGCAATAACATACAAGCAGGCTCTAGAGAAGATATTATACAGTAGACAGAAAGAGAAGAATGATGTTGAGAAAAATATTTCCAGTTCCCAGCTCAAAGATGGCATAAGACAACCAAACCTTCTAGCAAGTAAAACATATAGCGAGGCAATTACAAACGCTGAAGTACATTGCAAGGAAACTGACGAATCCAGCAAGGAAGAGTCCGATTGCTTACCAGGCTTACCAGAAAAACAAAATAAAAGAAATAAGAAGAGTAAACAAAAAGTGAAGAAGGTTAAGCCTCAAGATGATTTTAGTATGGAATGTGAGAATGTTACACAAGTAAGAGAAGAAAGAGATTGCGAAGAGAAAAAAGTAAGACGACAAAATAAATTTAAGTTTGTTATATCAAAAATTCGGGATGCGTTAGTAACAGAAAAATCATTTGACGAAATAATTTGGGATGTACTTAAAGTTATTTTGAATGAAGTGAAAGTATTTATTAAGAACATATTTTCAGGAGGATTTATTGTTGAGAAGGTTTTGGAACTATTTAACCATGACAATGGACAGTAGAGGTGGTAAGAACATTGCTTTTAATATAGTTCAGTGGAATGCACAAAGTCTTAAGCCGAAGATTGCATGTTTTGGGGAGCTTTTAAATCAAGAAAAAATTCATATTGCTGTAATTAGTGAAACGTGGCTTGATTCTGAGACCAATATAAACATAACTGGCTATAACATTCACAGAAAGGACAGGTTTGACTCCTATGGTGGCGTTGCGATTATTACGCATAAGTCTATTCGGTGCTCTGTAGTCTCAACGAGGATTAATAACCCAGGTATAGAACTACTTCATGTTAAGTTACTCAATTGTAAAAATCTTAAGAACGTTGTGTCTATCTATTGTCCTTCATCGGTCCATACGTCACCTTCTGATTGGGAGACTATGTTTGCA
Organism: Catocala nupta; assembly: GCA_963675205.1. Taxonomy (NCBI): domain Eukaryota; kingdom Metazoa; phylum Arthropoda; class Insecta; order Lepidoptera; family Erebidae; genus Catocala; species Catocala nupta. The sequence continues at coordinate 25,471,651 of OY776085.1, read as the reverse complement.
CTGTTTTCTGACAGAACAATTATAAGTGGTGACTTTAATGGACACCACAGCAACTGGTCATACAAAACTGATACTAGGGGCACACAGTTGTTGAATTCAGCCCTGAATAATGGATTCATCTCTTTAAACAATGGTACAGCCACACGTGTCAAAATGGTAAATGGGTATCTGCAGCAGTCGTCCCCTGATATTACTTTCGCATCGTCCGATATTGCGGTGAATTATGACTGGTCAGTTCTTAGCGAGAGTTTAGGGAGTGATCACCTTTGTATCAAGATAAGTACAAGCTTGGGTTTTCACCGAACCTTTTATAAGAAACGAAACTTTAAAAAGATTAACTGGAATATTTTTGTGAACAGTATTACAGATTCTTTTATAGATATACCCCCAAATCAGATGTTTAATAATAATGTGCAAGTAATGTATGATCTTTTTCTCAATCAAATTAATAAAGCTGTTGAGTTCAGTGTCCCCTTTTACAAAGTTTGTTACGATCCACAGACTAATTTTAAGCCCCGTGAATATTGGAATCAATGTTTGTCACTGTCAGTAGCAAAAAGAAGACTAGCACTTTCGAATTTTCGTCGTAACCCAACCCCAGACAATCTGAATAAATTGGAAATAGAGACAAAGAGGTCACATAGACTCATTAGTGATGCTAAGAATAAAGCTCGCCAAAAATTTTATGATTCTATTAATGAACAAACAACAGTAGCAGATATGTGGCAACGAATGCGTTGGATAAAAGGAATACGGCAATATAAAAACTCTTTCACTCTAGACCAACAACTAACATTGCTAAAATCTCTTTCGCCCGACTCAGTGGCTCCTTGTATTCCCAATTTTGTTTCAAATAACAATTTACTTGAGGCAGATTTTACCTTGGTAGAACTAGAGAATTGCTTAAAGAAAAAAGATACTGCTCCGGGAGCAGACGGGATACTGTACTCCATGATATATTACCTACCAAAGGTTGCTAAGATATTTTTACTTAATATATATAATCAGATATTTCATTCAAGCAATATACCACACCAATGGCGTGACATTACAGTTTTACCCATCCCTAAATCCAATACTGCAGATTCCAGCCAAAAACTCAGACCTATATCGCTCATATCATGCATTTGTAAAATATTTCATATAATGATTTTAAAACGAGTAGAATGGTACATAGAAAAAACTATGGTATTTTCGCCTTACACAGTCGGGTTTAGAAAAGCGCATTCTTGTATTGACAGTGTGACAAGACTAGTTTCATATATCCAAATCTCTCAGTCTAATAACAATCCTACTCTGGCGTGTTTTTTAGATATCAAAAATGCTTATAATAACGTCTTGATTAACAAAGTACTCGTTATGCTGGATGAACTTAAGGTGGGCAGTAAAATCTGTAAATACTTGTGGTCCTTTTTAAGTGAAAGACATTTAAACATTAAATCAGAGAATGGAGAAACAATTTTAACGAGATGGACCGATAAAGGCCTAGCACAAGGAGACCCTTTATCACCTTTACTTTTTAATATTGCAACGTATGAAATTTGTAAAAATAATCCAAACAGTGATGTACGTATATCGCAATATGCTGACGACTTTGCTGTCTATTACAGCGACAAAAACCTAAGAGTGGCAGAGTGTCGTGTTCAAGAAGTTTTAAATTCCATAGTTACAATTTTAGATGAACTTGGTTTAGAATTATCGATAAATAAAACTAAATTATGTGTGTTTAGCAGAGGTCGTAGGAGAATTTTACCTACTTTAAAAGTGCAAGAAGAATTAATCCTTTCTGTAGATTGTATTAAGTATTTAGGAGTCTGGCTTGATCGAAGTTTACTATGGGGGAAACACATAAAGGAACTCGAAGAAAAATGTTCAAAATTTCTGAATATTCTTAAAGTACTTGCTGGGTCGTCTTGGGGAGTACACCCTAAGCATATGCGTTGCCTATATATTTCACTTGTGAGAAGCAGGTTGGGTTATGTAGGCTTTTTGTTTTCCAATAGTGCCAAAACAAATATTTATAAGCTAGAAAAAATCCAGAATCAAGCACTCAGAATTATTGGTGGTTTTATAAAAAGCTCCCCAATTCATGTAATGGAAAGTGAATTAAGTATACCTCCTCTACTTTCCAGGTGGCTGTATCTTGCCTATAAATATTGTCTGAAGGCCTTTTCTCTATCCAATAATGTAACGATTGACCTATTCACAGAACTTAGCGGGTTATGTCGGACTAGATATTGGACAAATAAGAAAAAACCACTGTTAATTGTTACATTTGATGATGTGAAAGGTATGGATGTCTATTCAAATATTATTCTCGATATGTTTAATTTGCCAATATGGCTTTCGAGAATAGATGTTAAAAATACTATGTATACCACTTTAGAAGCTGTCAAGAGTGCTAAGGCCAGCCTCGATATAAATTGCATAAAAACGGATGTTTTAGAGGAGCTAAATGGTAAATATTGTACATGGCTTCGAATATTCACTGACGGATCCAAAATTAGGGATAATCGAGGTGCAGCTTTTTTTGATTCATTTAACACACATTCTGAGTTGTTTAAAATTAAAAATGCCTTATCGATTATGTCGCTGGAACTCATTGCTATTTATAAGGCCCTAACGTATGCTGCATCTTGTGATGCAAGGAACATTGTAATTTTGACCGACAGTAAGAGCGCACTTCAACATCTGGCTCGATGCGCCTCTGGTCACAGAGGTGTACCGATAGCCTATAGGGTGTTGCAAGAAATGTATGACTTCGATCAATGCGGTAAGGTCATACGATTTCAATGGGTTCCAGCACATATTGGTTTATGGGGTAATGAAAATGCTGATCGATTGGCAAAAGCTGCAATACACATAGGTAGTGAAACTCATGTCAAAGCTTTTTATCTTGAGCATATGTGTAAATTTAAAAAAATGTGCTTCTCTCATTGGAAAGAACACTTCGATGAGCGGTCTAAAACCAAAGGCATTTGGTACAAGACTATCCAAAGTGAACCTATGCAAATCCCATGGTTTGTAAATTGTAAACTTAATAGAAAATATATAAAATTAGCATTTAGGATTCGTTCAGGTCACTATCCATCCAGAAAATTTGCATACTTAATGAAAATCACCGACTCACCGAATTGTGATGAATGTGGTGTTTTTGACGATATGCAACACTTGTTAACGGAGTGTAAAAAGAACCATTTCCAAAGGGAGTTACTCCTGAGACAGTACAATATAAATGTTTTAGATGTGGGTATCATGCAATGTGCTTTGTTTAAGCCTGGTTCGGAACTAGCATTGGCCATATATAAAATGGTCGCAGCCGCTCATGAATAACTCCCTAAAATCGTTGTTAAATATGTATTTGTGTTAATTTCTATAATAGGTTACGATGGAATTGGCATATCCATTTGGGTAAAAATTCCTAAAACAAATAAAGAAAAAAAAAAAAAAAAAAAAACCACGCAAAAAAAGAAAAACAAAATCCTAAAGCCCTGGATGTCTGTAGGATTACTGCGATGCATTAGGAACCGTGATAGGCTACACATTAAATCAAAGAAATATCCAGATAATATTACACTTAAGATAACTTACACACGCTATAGAAACTTTTGCAATGGACTTTTACGCAAGCTGAAACTAGAATACGGAAAAAGCCTTATCGATAAAGCTGGTAATAATAATAAAGCTCTTTGGAAGGCAATTAAAACAATAACAAATACAGATAAAGTCAATACACCCGCCTTAGAATTATTACAAATAATGACTGACCCCCAAAAATCAATAAATCATGTCTGTAATTATTTCAGCAATGTAGGTACAAACTTAGCCAATAATATAATAACTTCCACTCCTCAATCCCCAACATCGCTGCCCACTATAACCACTACTATACATAGCCCACTGAAATCAATAGTAGTTACAGAGGTTTCGGAGTCGGAAGTTGAAAGTATCATTCTTCAACTTCGTCTTGATTGTGCCATGGGATGGGATGGTATCTCGTCTCGGATCCTGAAGGAATCTCGACGCGTATTAATCCCCCCTATAACACATATATGCAATCTGGCACTTACTACTGGTGTCTTCCCTGTAGCATTTAAAAAGGCTATTATCCACCCAATCTATAAGAACGGGGACAGAGCCTGTGTCAGTAATTATAGACCTATTGCCATACTATCAACTTTGTCTAAGGTGCTCGAAAAGATATTGAACAACGCCCTAAAAATATATCTTAAGAACTTCAACATTTTGGCTGCAAATCAGTATGGGTTCCGATCAGGCATCTCAACTGAAGACGCTGTGCTCGATCTAACAAGTACAGTAAGCAAACATCTTGACGCAAACACCAAGTGCTTGTGCATATTTTTAGACGTTTCTAAAGCTTTTGACACAGTCTCTGTCCCTATCCTTCTTGCCAAGCTAGAAAAGATTGGCGTTCGTGGTTTACCACTTAAAATATTTGAAGACTACCTGACAGATCGGAGACAAGCGGTGAAGATAGAGGAACATATAAGTGAGGAACGCACGGTCTCATACGGTGTTCCACAAGGGAGTGTACTGGGCCCTACGCTCTTTCAAATATATATTAATGATCTCTGTACCATCTCCCTTCCTTACACCGACATTTTCACGTACGCAGATAACACCGCAATCCTAATCTCAGGACACAACTGGCAAGTAGTAAAGAAAAGAGCAGAACTTTCGCTTATGAAAGTGATGCATTGGTTAAACCAAAACCTACTCACTCTTAACTTAACTAAAACTCTTTACATTCCCTTCTCTATCACAAAAGTAAATAACCCACCTGAAAATTATTCCATCAAAGCTCACGTTTGCTCATCTCCACATACGTGTACATGTTACGAACTCACCAGAGCCCACTCGACTAAGTATCTTGGAGTAGAGATAGACAGTGGGCTGAGGTGGGATAAACACATAATTTTGATGACAACGCGCGTAAGACGACTAATTCATTTATTTAAATCACTAAGAGACATAACACCACACGAAAAATTAAAACTAGTATACTTAGCGCTAGGACAATCCGTCATCCAATACTGCATCACAGTATGGGGAGGGGCGGCCAAAACACATCTCATGAGCCTAGAGAGGGCACAAAGAGCCGTGCTCAAAGTTTTATCAAAAAAACCCTACAGGTATCCCACGTCAAAACTATACTCAGACACCAACATCCTTACTGTACGCCAGCTCTTTGTGCATCGACTGGTGCTAAGGAAACATTTGACTGTACCCTTTCCAGATCCCAATAAGCGTAGTAAAAAGCCTATCATCCGCAACGCTTCTTGCAAAACGTCATTTGGGAGGCGGCAATTTTATAGTCTAAGCTGCAAAATATATAACTACATAAATAAACGCATAAATATTGCCAGTCTAAACAGTTATGAAGTCAAACGCAATGTATGTGCCTGGTTGCAGCAACTTAATTACCAAATGACGGAGGACCTACTCACCTACATCGCATAATAGCTATATCTCACCTTCACTCAACTAATACATACCTACATATGTACTTGTGTCTACACAATCACACTTATACCCCGCACACAATCATTCGCACGCACGCACAACATACACCTATCACACATATTGCCACATTCACTCACACTACACATCCCCAAAACACACCCACACTCACACACCACACTCGCTCACAATATAAACCAATGGACGTCTACTGTACCAGTAAATGATTATAAAAAATATATATATTTGTTTAAAAAATCTAGATTTACTTACTTTTGACAAATGTAATTCGCTGTACAGCAACATTCACGTCTTAATTTAAACTCTAGTGTCAATTACCACGACTGAACACTGTCAGCCAAAATACAGGCTATTGCCTAGTTTGGTAAACAGTCTCAGTACCTTTTAGTGAAATACATATTGTTTAGTTAGTATTTAATAACCATGTGCCTACAGTGAATGTATTCTCTTTTGTGTCAAATAAACTTTTTTATTTTTATTTTATTTTTTTTATTTTTTTATTTACCTATCGTTGAAATCGGACGACATCATGGTGAGCTTTGATCTTGAATCACTGTTTACCAATGTTCCAATTAACAAATGTTTGGCCGTTGTGAAAGACAGACTGAGTGACAATGAAATGCCATTTAATTATATTGAGTTACTGCGACACTGCTTAGACGGTAATTATTTCGTTTTCCAAGGTCAACACTACCTCCAGATAGATCGCGTCGCGATGGGAAGTCCACACATGCTTGATTATCTCAACCTTTTATAAAAAATAAAGTTAAAATAACTATAACCCGACTACGTAAAAAAAGGCGTTTTGTACCTATACATTTTTGAATTTTTATCTGAATTATTTGCTTGTTTCATCCTTTTTAGACTCCTTTTTTACGTAGTCGGGTTATAGTTATTTAAACTTTATTTTTATTTAATACTTTTTCGTAAAATTTATATAGCCCATGGCACCCGGGCTATTGTTACGAATCTATTGACACCTCATTCATAAAATCGGTTCAGTAATTTAGGCGCTACGGTGGAACATAAAAACATACATACACAGTCTGCCAAAATCATTACTCTTCCTTTTGGCTTCCCTGTAGTCGGGTAATAATGATCAATGTTTACATTTACGCACTTACGGCGACGGAGAGGTTATGTCGGACTCACTGGGGAAAAGACATCTCGGTAATACCGACTATACCTACCACGGTGTTCCTCGACATAACCAGAGTTGGCAGAGCCACGCGAATCACTTTCACATGCAATCGCGACCCCGCCGAGGTTTTGGCCCGTCACGCCGTATGAAACGGCAGACCACTACACGAACATACCTACACTATTTAAAAAAAAAATCTTACTGTCCCCTTGTGGGGAGACGAAGATAAAGCGACACAGAGGCGCGCGTGGGAACACGCACGCCGCCTGTTGGACCTGGTGCTGATCGGGTGGTGGGCAGACCCACGAAGCCCACCACCCCCAGGTTATGAGTCAGGAATGCCTCAGGGTAGCTGGAGGTCATCTCGCGCCTTCCGGCACCCGGTTCTGCAGTTGGGGAGAGGGTTCAAGCGCTCACTCTCCCGCTCTGCCGTCTCCTTGATGGAAATTATTTCCTCACAGAATGAGGCAACGGCGTTCCACAATCTCTTGCTCCGGACTATAGCCTGAGACTGAACCACGGCCGGGAGCGAGAAGGCAACCAATCCGACTGCCGCAAGCCACCAAAGTGTGCAGCACCGTGTCCAAAACAACATCGTGGCAGTCGCCGAAGTGATGACATCCGGGACACTTACGCACTAGCTACTGCAACCGAAAAAATGTTTAAACTTTTATTTATAGGGTAAAATGCAATAAAATTGTGTACCCATTACTTTAAAGCTAACTTTAATAAGAGCTTACCTACCAACTTCTACCGTCACGAAATACCTAATTAGCAACGGCACTAGACTATCTATATAATAATATATGATAATATATAATAACATAATAGTAACAGCCCTGCAAATAAATTGTATCACTACTGGGCACGAGACGCTTCTGAGTATTAGAAGGGTTAGGTTAGGTTAGGAGGGCGGCTCTGTTTCGGAGAGAAACTGTGCAAGATAGTCGGTAGGGAGCCGTCAACCAGGTGTCACCACTGCGAGGAGTGCGACCGGGACACGGCGCAGCACACGCTGGAGGAGTGTCCGGCGTGGGTCGAGGAGCGCTGTGCCCTGGTCGCCGTGATTGGCCCCGACCTCTCGTTGTCGACCGTCGTATCCATAATGGTCGGCGACGACAGGTGCTGGGGTGCAATGAGGTTCTTCTGCGAGGCTGTCATCTCGCAGAAGGAGGCGGCGGAGCGGGGGCGTGAGGAAGATCCTTACGCCACGGACATCCGCCGCAGGAGGAGGGGGCGCAGGAGACGCGCTTATATCGCTCTCCTGCCCTCCACCTAAGGGTTCTGGGTGCAAGGCCTCAGGGGACCCTGCCACCCGTAAATTAAAAGCCCCGAGAGGGCGCGCGCGGTGTTCCCACGCGCCTTCTAACGTCGAAAGGGGAGAGCAGTCAGGCTCTCCCCTGGGGACAAGAGGTGGTCGGGTCCTATTGACCCGGACGGCACCCACACGGAGGGGCCTGCTATGGATGAATGTTTTAAGCTCCTAACTGGCCCCCTCCATTGGGTGAGAGAAGGAACACCCCAGGTTTTTTAGTGGGTATACCAGCGCGTCTTCTTGCTGGGAGTCCCACACGCCCCGCCGGTGCCGTCCCCCAGCCGGCGGGTAGTGCATCAAGCATTTTTACTGGGTACCAAAAAAAAAAAAAATATGTTAGGTTAGGTTAGTCCACCATACGGGGCAGCTGCCCGTCTTGCCACGGCAGGGGTGGCCCTGGTTGTCGGTAGAATTAGGATGTTGGGACTGGAGGTGGCGCTGGAAAAGTCCGAGGCCCTGTTATTTCATGGGCCTCGGCGGGCGCCGCCACCAGATGCCCACATCATAGTTGGAGGGGTCCGCATCGGGGCGGAGCCGAGTATGAAATACTTGGGGCTCCACCTCGACGGCCGCTGGAACTTTCGCGTCCATTTTAGCCGCCTGGCCCCCCGGCTGATGTCGGCGGCGGGAGCGCTTAGCTCTCTGCTGCCGAATATCGGGGGGCCGAGTGTCGTCTGCCGCCGCCTCTATTTGGGGGTGGTGCGGTCGATGGCCCTTTACGGGTCGCCCATTTGGGCCGGCGCCCTCGATCGCCGAAAAATCGCCCTCTTGAGGAAACCTCAGAGGGCGATGGCGATCAGGGTGTCGCGGGCGTACCGCACCGTCTCCTTTGAGGCGGCGTGCATCCTGGCGGCATCGCCGCCCTGGGATTTGGAGGCGGAGGTCCAAGCGTCGGTGTATCACTGGCGCGTGGACCTCCGGCTCCATGGTGAGGAACCCACTCACGGGGCGGTGGAGACGCGAAGGTCCCAGGCTCGACTGGTCCTCGAGGCCAAGTGGGAGGAAAGGCTGGCCCAGCCCCGCTACGGGGTGAGGACCGTCGAGGCTGTCCGTCCGGTGCTAAGGCAGTGGATGGACAGACGGCGCGGACCGCTCACCTACCGGCTTACTCAGGTGCTCTCCGGACACGGCTGTTTCGGAGAGTACCTGTGCAAGATAGCCGGTAGGGAGCCGACAACCAGGTGTCACCACTGCGAGGAGTGCGACCGGGACACGGCGCAGCACACGCTGGAGGAGTGTCCAGCGTGGGCCGAGGAGCGCTGTGCCCTGGTCGCCGTGATTGGCCCCGACCTCTCGTTGCCGACCGTCGTATCCATGATGGTCGGCGACGACAGGTGCTGGGGCGCAATGAGGTCCTTCTGCGAGGCTGTCATCTCGCAGAAGGAGGCGGCGGAGCGGGGGCGTGAGGAAGATCCTTACGCCCCGGACATCCGCCGCCGGAGGAGGGGGCGCAGGAGACGCGCTTATGTCGCTCTCCTGCCCCCCACCTAAGGGTTCTGGGTGGCAAGGCCTCAGGGGACCCTGCCACCCGTGAGTAAGAACCCACAGAGGGCGCGCGCGGTGTTCCCGCGCGCCTTCTAACGTCGAAAGGGGAGAGCGGTGAAATTGCTCTACCCCGGGGACGAGAGGAGGTCGGGTCCTATTGACCCGGCCGGCACCCACACGGGGTGGCCTGCTATGGATGAATCTTTTTAGACTCCCAACAGGCCCCCCCCATTGGGTGAGAGAGGGAACACCCCAGGTTTTTTTAGTGGGTATACCAGCAGTCGGCTGGTGAGTCCCACACGCCCCGCCGGTGCCGTCCCCTAGTCGGCGGGTAGTGCATCAAGCATTTTTTCCTGGGAATCAAAAAAAAAAAAAAAAAAAAAAAAAAAAAAAAAAAAAGTTAGTCCACCATAGTCCACCACGCTGGCCCAGTGCGGGTTTGTAGACCTTACTTATCAATTGGGACCGTGGTCCCGAATTCCACCTATTCCTATAGATACAATAATAATTTTTGAGTAGTATCATGATACCACAAATCAAATCAACAAAGTTATGTCTTGAAAAAGTAAGGTCAACCTAAAAATTCAGAAGTTATACAAATAAAACAATTTCTATAAAATGATGTTTTTTTTTCCATTTATGATTATGGCCCGTAGTACAACGGTGAAATTATGTCCAACTAGTTGTACCACAGGGATAGGTACCTAACACAAGTTAGAAAAAAAATTGTGTAATACAAATGAACGTGTCTACAAAACAAATGAACGTTTTAACAAAACAAATGACTATCAGAAAGTAATCAGCCATCGATAGTGCTTACAAAAAACAGGTGCATGCGATTTTCAACCTTATTGACAATTCATGGCAGACTTTTTTTGGGTGAATCCGGGACCGTGGTCGCTGCCCAGAAACCCCCTGACACCCTAAGGTAAGTATCATATCTATTTACTGCCCGACGTTTCGAGCTAATTGCATTGAATTATGAATTGACTGGTGTGAGCTCATCATCGTTTTTGTAAAGTGCGGGTTTCAGCAAATACTTAACTTTATTTGTTCTTCGACTCACAACATTAATGACGTCTATACACTAACGCACTGATTCACTATTTTTTTATAAGATATCTTTGGCACTAGGAATAGTTAACGTACCGCTGGGGACTTTACAAATATTCAAACAAAGGACACGAACACCCAGCATCGAAACTATTAACAATTGTGTATCACACAAATTTTTATTCCATGTGGGATCGAATCAACAACACTTGGCGCTGTAAAATGGCTAGGTGAAAACTTAAACACTCAGTAACTCACGACATCAGTTCAGCTAACTGCGGTTACGGTTACATCGCTGGGTTACAAGATATACAAACAGTATTCATTATCCCTATTCAAATTGCTCTCTTTTTTATTTTAACCATTTGAAGTACTATATTGCAGAAACGATCGGTGGATAAGATTTGTGGTTTGTGTAGTTCTATTCGGTTGTTTAGTTTTGGTATCCTGAAACAAATAGTGTATCTTAAACCAACACACACTCTTAGATGTCTCAACAGCTACTCCAACGCCTACTCGCACCACGCTGCCGCTAGCGACACTTTGCATTGCTGACTAACTAAGCATCTGATCTCTATGAAATACCTTGAAAATTGGGAAGTAATCAATTTAAACAACAGTTTGTAAATTAATTCTCTCCGATGATAGTTGTAGACCTGTTAATTATAAAACATTTATTGAGGCTGGGTAGCCTCAGTAAATGCCTTTGTAATAAACTTATAATTGCTAAATACGTGCAACACTATACTCATAATTTTATTCAAATACACTTGTGTACAACTGTGATACTAATCAACATATTTACATATAATTTCAATACAATTGTTCAAGTTGCTAACTGCGACTGAAATTCATTTATCAAGGACAAGGGATACTAAGTACACCTATATTCAAATATTTGTGAATTACAACATTTTTTACTGCCTCGTTAGCGCTCTAGTAGTGAATATGACTACTGTGTAAGATAGTTTGAATCCGGAGTCGGGCCAGAAAATAGTTATTAGATTTTTCGGAGAAGAAATTCTTAGATTTACGAAGTTTGGTATGCTACATATCTCCGTGCCTCGGAAAGCACGTGAAGCCGTTGGTCCTGCGTTCGATCTCACTCCGATCGTGTCAGATTACCGTCCCATCGGGTTACGAGAGTTAGGGAACAGAAAGTGAGCTTGTGTCTGCATACATACTTGTGTACCATAATATCTACTGCGTAGATGCCCAGTGTCCTTTAAGACTGAGCACCGTGACTCATGTTAGGTCTAGAGGACCTTATTTTGAAAAAATCTCGGCGCATTGTCAATGTCGGTTAAGTGCTGCGCCATTCGTTTAGCCATGCAGTAGGAATAGAGTCATTGGCAGATACATATAATCGTCAGCCTGGTGGAACGTGACCAACCTAAAAATGTCTGGTGCCCACCTCCATAACATTACGAATAGACTTCTAATTCTAGGGTTTCTGTAGCCCATAGATCTAGGTCACACCAAGGTATATAGGACAAATATTAGTATTACTATTACAGCCGTGTTAAACAGGGATAACTTCTTTGAAATGATTAATGCCCATGACCTTGTGACAAACATAAAAGAGACAAAAAATACCTATTTTAAATCAACGTAATGTACACTACCGGTTGGTATTTAAACAATCATTAAAATACGATTACCTTGATAAACTGTTTACCTATAATCACTTGATTATTTTTGCTAGATACTGCCCCTGGCTTTACTTGCTTTATTTAATCCCACATTAATGCATACAGGGATCAAGGTATCATGTGCGTTAATCCAGGATATTATTTCTATGTGAGTCAAGTTACGCGTGGTGAACTAATAAGCACACAAACACCTAAACATATTTACAAACTTTGACATTATTATAATTTATAATAATATATTGCTGCTGGGCACGGGTCTCTTCTCAGTGTAAGAAGGGTAAGGCCATAGTCCACCACGCTGGCTCACTGCTGGTTGGCAGACTTCACATATCATCAAGAACATTATGGAGAACTCTCAGATATGCAGGTTTCCTCACGATGTTTTCCTTCGCCGTTGAAGCGAGCGATAATTAAATATTTAATACGCACATAACTTCGAAAAGTCAGAGATAACGGTGGGCAATCAAATCATAAAAAAACAAACAAATACCGAACTTTCCTGATAGAGGTAGCCGCGTTGTGAGATCCGGGCGCACTTTTCTTTGCAGTATTTCGCTTCGAGCACAAAATATGCTTCGACACATGTTTCGCCTCATTGCGGTCATTTGTAGTTAACTGTCTTGAAGATGCCTTTTAAGACAGTTAACTACAATTATTACATTTTCTTTTAATAAAATTTTATTGGGATTGACGATTGCACGTTTAAAGTATTATAAATGATATTTCTCCATTAAATGAGTTAGAGAGAATTCTTGTACTGAAAAGCAAGTTTATCTTAGCTGTTTCTGTAACTTTGTCCCTGTGGACTACCACAGTTCGTCTGCAATATCATTTACGTGAAATAGTTTATGTATCATATCTAGTTTCTACTAAACAGAATTAGGTATATACATATGTAATTACGTATATAGTTGAACACTACAGGCTACCAAACTACGAAAATAGCATCATAATCCGTTCAGTTGTTTTCTGGTGATGCCGCAGCAAACAGGAAAAAATTCTTAAGTATCGTTTTTGTTTCAAACACCGCAAAGTAGTCGATCAGAATTAATACTGCGGCTGCCTCGGTTACACTGCACTATTTATAATTTTAGTTTATATTAATTATAGTTAGAAAATTACACATAGTAAATTATAAAGCTTATTTGAAATTTTCGACGCAATAAAATGAATAATAACTATAATTTTGTAATAATAACAATTTGTAAAAATTGTTAACCTAGTGGAAAACCATTGGACTGCAAAGCAGAGGTCTAGAGTTCAGACCTAAGTCGTGCATCTCTGACTTTTCGAAATTATGTGCGCATTAAATAGTTAATTATCGCTCGCTTTAACGGTGAAGGAAAACATCTTGAGGAAACCTGCATGTCTGAAAGTTCTCAGGTTCCGGACTAGTTTAGTAGACTATGGCCTAACCCTTTTTACACTGAGACGAGGCCCGTGCCCAGCAGTGGGACAGCTTAATACAGGGCTGATACTTTTATTTATTATATATTATACTATTATTTATATTTTTTATTACGTTCATCGGTGACAGATGAGCCAGCGGCCCATCTGATAGTAAGCGAGAACCGTGGCTCATACACATGGCTGTGTTTTCGTAGCATTGCAGAAGCAATGTCAAAAAAACACAACCAAGTCGCTGCCTATCGGAAGGAAAAGGGGAATGGAGCAGGATAGGGTTTGGGAAGGGAAGGGATGACTGGGCCTCCGACGCTTTCACTCACCGATTGAAACATAACAGATACTGTTATTTTATTTCGGTCTTCTGTGAGAGGGTTATACTTCCCCGGTGGAACCAGCCCATTCATGCTGTAACCAGCATGGTACTTTTATTTATGTGTAATAATAATTCTATATTTACATATAAATAATAACTATGAGCCCTATTAAACTATTTTATAAAATTTTAATTACTAATTAATGTACTACATAATGAGTCTCTCTATATAGAACAAATATAAAGTAGATACTTTACAAAGGACAAATGCAAAATACAAATGACCTGTTAGTAATGTAGTATTTAACTAATAACATTGTTTCACATTTGCAAATCGCCAGACAGGCAAAACATGACGTACATAATATGAATATTTTATTACAACATTGTTTGACTGTGTTTCTTACAAATAAATAACATAAATATATTTTTGAAATGCAAGTTAAGAAAATTTACGATAATTAATAATGAGTGAATTTATATACACGTCGTTTAAACAAAGTTTGGAATAATATTTTAACCATCGATGATTCAGGTTAACACTTAAGCACAAAAAATGATTCACAAATTATTTCCTTATATATTTTATTCACATTATAATTCTGCTCATAACATACTTGTTATAAATATGACACGTACTTAACACGGTATTGATTTTTTAATATGATTTAAAACACTGATCTAATTCATCGTTTGTTAACTTGACAAGTCTTACTGATTCTTCCCAGATAACTTTTGCTGATTTATCATTGTAAGCACGTTTCACTGCACTATTAATTTCACAGTTCTTAAAGTAAGCTCCACTCACCTTGCCAGCATCTTCGTCTAAAGCTGCATGCAACGCCGTCTGGGCACCTAGCCAAGGCGTCTTGAACAATAACAGGCAAGTCAATGTTAGAATCCAACCAGCTACAATATTCACCGAGTCGAAGATTCTGGTCCCAACTGCTCCAGGGTCTACAGTGTTGATCACAACATTCGATCCTTTCAATCTATTTGTAAGCTCATTCGCAAAATATACTAGATATATCTTGCTGTTTGCATAATATTGGAGCTTAAGCATATAGTGCTTAGGTTTGTTTGTATTTTCAATATCCATTCGTCCCATCATGTGTGTAACTGACGAAGTTGTCAAAATTCGACTGGGGTCACTAGGTGTTCCTGTTTTCTTCAGAATCGGCAGCAGCAAAAGTGTTAATAAAAATGTACCGTAGTAATTAACTTGCATTATAAAATGCATGCCGTCTTTTGTAACAAAGTCTGCAGGGATTCCAACTCCAGCGTTGTTAATTAAAATATCTAAACTCTTTTCATTTTTTAAGATGTCAGATGCAAATTTTCTGGTTGACTCCAGGGATGCGAGATCCAAAAGTTTGAATATCACTTGTTTGTTTTTCGTTTCATTTATAATTTGGTTTCTCGCTTCGATGCCTTCGTCTTCAAACGGACACGCGATGATGACCCTTGCTCCCCTATGAGCTAAGTCGGTAGCTATTATAAGGCCCATACCCGCCGTACCTCCGGTAACAATCACAGTTTTTCCTTCTAGTCTTCTCCTTGAAATGCATGTTGCATTTGTGCTTTTTTGATACACTGCGATAGAGAGTGTTATGATAGTGATTAATGCTACAACAAGTAGCATGACTAACATTGTAGCGTCGTTATTGACGAACGTAAACAAACTGTACGCGAGACACCAGAACACCTTTTATATGATACTTTCCATACCCGAATTAAACTGGAAGGCACACTTTAAAATCATTTTTATATTGATCGTTTAACAATAGATTTAAGGTTATTTATAACAACCTGACTGCACGAATGGCTCAATGGTTTAAATGGTCATCTTGTCATTGATAGTCACTGCGCCAAGTTTATGTCTTCTCAACTAAAAGTGTTTCTGAGTCAGGATGATTTGTGTCAATTGTTTTGACGTTTGTATAGACCCCGTGAATGCCCGTAATACAGGAATGACTGCAGAAGGTGTTTTTCTTAAAGCAGTGAAACATAATAATAAACTCTATGGCAAAAACTGTTGTAGTTAATGTTGATTACATAATATTGTCTTCTGTTTACGCGAATGTTATTCATTGAAATTAAACTACTACGAGTATATACGGATTTTATCGCGTTGTTTATTTATCACTGTATTACATAATTTTAAACTGTTACACTACTACTACAATTGACCTTTAATGAGTGAAGTTATAATGCCTTTGATATTATATTTTGTCCGTTGTTAAGCAGCTTACGACCTGGGTATGAAAACGAAATAAACAGACGAAGATTCCTATACGTTCGCATATTTTATAAATAGATCTAAGTAGTCTATATTATTTATGTTAACTTCCATAATTTACACTACTTCACTGCCCATGATATCCTGATTAAAATTGTAAATATTCATTTGTATGAATTTTCAAGGTGAAATTATAATAAAAATTACGTTGTGCTAAGTAAAGAACGATAGCTGGCAAGCTGATATGATTATTTTATACTGATTGACTCAGAATATTTTTGCTGCGTTAATAATACTTAGAGGTATATATATATATGTGTACTGTAGCTTCTTTCAAGTTATTTTTTTATAAATTTCTTGACTGTCATGTATTGACGACCTTACCCATCATAATCCTTTTTTTCTGTTGTTATTGACGATGTTTAAATGCCTCGTATTGTTAAACGAAAAGTATTAGTGATTTGTGCTATTTATTAATTTATTATAAAACTTCTGTAAAATGTGTTACTTGTATATGATATTTAAAAAAAAATCGTGAATGCTGTTTTAGAATTTTTTTAGGTCATGTTATACAGCTAATTTTAATTTAATATATCGGTACATATATTTATAGATAAGTTTGCTGTAGATACATTGATTTAGAATTCCCAATAATATGAGATTAGTTTTACAATTGCGTAGTTTGATGAATCTGCGACATACAAAGAAACAAAGACTTATGGAGAGAAAGCATGTTTTGGTATACGATAACTATGAATTGATTCATTTAATTTCGTTTAAAAATTTTATGTACAAATTGGTTTCTCTACAGACTTGTATATTATGGGTTAGTAATAATAATTAGTAGAAAAACTGGAACTACGAAAAGAAGCGACACTTCCTCACATAGCAAAACTGTCGACGCGCAGTACTACGTGAATTAATTATACGTTACTTAGGTATAGAGTTGTCCTTACCCGCTTATTAAGTCCAACCCTAAGGTTAATTACCTCGGTGATCTAATCATGCCTCCATAATTAGTGATAAAATGCAATGAATAAAAAAATCTTTTGAAACTTGTTCATTGCAATAATTAGTTCATGTTTACGCTTATAAATTGCTTCTAACAATAATAACAGGAATATCAACTTATCAATCTACTATCTGTCTTGGATTTACAATTCTCCCTTTCCTAGTCGTGATTGATATAGGATAAGATACTGGAAAGTTGATAGGGGCTTGTATATTATTAAAGTTTGACATTGGTTGTTCATTAAATTTATATTGAATTCACGTATATAATATTTATATCACAAGCATATTGTTTGCTTGAAAAGTGACTCCAATTACCTAAATAGTAAAAACGTACTTTCTTTGTTACAGCTTTTTTTTTAATTTTTCTCCTGGTCTCTGCCTCTAGCCGAGTGTTATGGGTTCGAATGCCACCGTGGGACAAAATTTTATACGATCCACTAATGATTCTTCCGAGTCTGGGTGTTCTTTGTGTCCGTTGTTTAAATGTTTGTAAAGTTCCTCGCGACACAGGATTTACGCCTAGGGCAAGAGTTGTCATTTTTGAAAGAAGAAAAAGAACTATAACATGAATTATGATTATCTCTAGGTACATAATTAATATATTAGCAGAAGAATCATTTGTATTGGACTTTGTAGACGACCTTTTAATCTGGAATGTGTCGAAGGACATGCTATTATTTTGTTTTATTATAATGAGCAACGTCCATTGGGATATACCATATAACCTTGACTTTAGTCCGCTGTTATTCGCTTTAAAATCTATAATATTATCCTCGGGTAAATACTGTGTTTGTTTCTTCCTTACTTTATTTTATTTTCTCATGAAACACCTTCAGTAACTTAGTAAACTCACTAACCTATATAATTATTATGACGTTCATAAGTGTTAATTTGTGACCTAAATGAATGAATAAATGATTTTTACTTTAACTTTGACTATACAAAGATAATTTCTTTTATGTTGATTATTTTAGTTTGTTTGTTTGGTTGAACGTGCTAATCTCAGGAACTACTGGTTCGAATTGAAAAATTATTTTAGTGTTGGATAGCCTATTTATCGAGAAAGGTTATATATATAACATCACGCTATGACTTACGGGAGCGGCGCAGTAACCATACATGCGGGTGAAACCTTTCGTTCGAATGGAAATTAACGATTTGATATTTTCAAATCGAACCATGTTCTTGCGATAAGCGCGTTCAATTAAACAAACAAACAAACTCTTCAGCTTTATAATATTAGTATAGATTGATCGACCACAATTCGTAAACAAGAACAAGTACCTACTATTAATTATAGTTTACGAAAACAGGTTTAACTGGCCTTCCTACCTTTAAATATTAGGAATATTAGCCTTGGAAACAACCTTTAGGTCCTTTTTTATGTTTATTTTTATTTATATACATAGGTATTTTTTTCCGAATTCCATGCCGGGTTTATTAGGCTCGATTCTTTTTTCTTCTGTTCGGGAGTTATTCTTACTAATATTATAAATGCAAATGCGAGATTTTTTGTTTGTTTATTATGCTTGCACGCCGTACCTAATCGACCAACCATCATAAAAATTTTCGCATAAACGTTGTCAGGGTTGTGTACAGAAAAGGACATAGGGTACTATTCAACTTGAAAAAAGGAGTGTTCGAGAGGGATGGAAGATTATATTATTGATAAAATTTACATTTATGCGAGTGAAGCTCTGGTCAAAATTTTGTTTTGTTCTATTTATTGACCGTATTGAATAAATATACTATAAAATAATTCAGGTTGTATTGTCTTTTTTAATATAAGTCGACACACTTAGCACCTTGTCTGTATATTGATAAAATAAAGATCTACCAAGATTCTCAGAACTCTTGAGGTGGTGTCGTGGTATTAAATGTGACGATAGGCGCTCATAGCTAGTTGCACTCACTGATCGGTAAATGATAAGCGAGGTTAAGGAACGTTGGGTGCGGTCAGTCTATAGATGGGTGACCGCTTAGTGAGTGGTATTTCATCTGAGCGTCTCCGTGCTTTGGAGGGCACGTAAAAAAAGTCGGTCCCGGTTGTTGCTAAATTGACAGCAGTCGTTAAGCCAGTTAGAGGCCTACGGGTGGCTTAAACAATTCTTGATAACAGGTTGGCCACTAACCAAACGAAAAGAAGAAGAAGAATTAAATGTGACTGCTGTGTCTGAGGTATCGTGTTCGATTGCCGTGAGTTGCATAGAAAATTTCGTACGATTTTTGTCACGAAATTTTCAGTAGCAACGCGTAGTAAGACACAGGGTCTGATAGATGGCAATATGCTTGCTCTCTATTACGTGAGGCTTAAAACTATACCTAGAAAAATATTGGTGTCTACCCATTCAGTATGATTTTGATAGTGAATTGAAAAAACGCACCTGCATCCTAACTAATATTATAAATGCGAATATAAGTCTGTTTTTTGTTTTTAACGCTTTTACGCCTTAATTACTCGACCGATCATCATGAAATTTCGCATACATGTTGTTAGGGATACAGAAAAAGACATAGGGTTAGGGCACGGTAATGTTATCTAATAGAATTGAAACTCGGTTATGTTCTTGAAATAATTACCTACAGCTGCGCGGTCCGCGAATACAAACTAGGGCTGCCCATTTGCAGTATTTCAATTCCATCTAACTACTTAGGGGCATAGCAATTTGTCAATATCTAGATTAACGTAAGCGAAATCGCGGGCAAATTTTAGTATAGATTTTATAAAGCTTGAACTTCACAGTAATGTCCCCTAAGTACATAAACATAATATTTTTTTCTTTTGTAATTAAATATAATTTATACGGATTTTATCACGTTGTTTATTTTCTTAATAATATAAATTAAAAGAAAAAAAAATAAACAACGTGATTGTATCACGTTGTTTATTTTTTTTGATACACCTCTGTGAGCAGAGGCGCATCGAGCCAGATGTTGAATTGCACTTCTACTATCTATAAAGATAACTATATTTTTATGTGATACTGTATTGGCATATGTAATTGCTTCTGAGATTGCAGCCAGCTCCAGACTCATAATAGGATAGGTTAAGGCAAAAGGATAGGTTTGGATAGATTGTATTAATTCTGCTAATTTCTAGTAGCAAAAACAGGTCTTTAAATGATAACAAATAATAATTGAAGAACAAGTTGATCTGGCTTTACAAAAATATCCCAAACTGGGCTTAACCTGTCTTCTGGAAAACTTTTATGCACATGTTACCAGAATTACTATTAATTATTTTACCAGCAATGTTTGTGAAATACACGCACTGTATTCTGTTCGTATGGCGTCGTGATTTACGTGGCGCCTCGTCACTACCAATGCGCCGAGTATTTTGGGGTCCATTCCCACACGGGACAAAAAATTTTATGAGCTACATATAGTTGTTCTAAGTCTGGTCGTTCTTTGCTCTCTTTATAGTTGTTTGAATGTTTGTAAATCCCCCGCAACACAGGAATTATTCCTAGTGCTTATTCATTTGTTTAATTTCAATTGTCTTAAAAAAATATTATATAGATATAAATACATCTATGCCTACTTTTCAGGTATATATGCGTGAGCCTAGGTAAGTATGTATGTATAAATAAATATACTAATGGCCTCTTTTGTGGCAGTGAACGCACTTCGCCACGTGACAACATATACATAGGTATACCTATCCACGATTGCGTCAATCATTATTTTTCTGCGTCATTTGTGTAACGTGGCTACAAAAAAAACATACTTTATTACCATTTTTACTAAATTCACTCTTAAGGGTCATGATTAAATGAATAAATAAATAATAGTTTATTGTCTCCTAAAAACAAGCAATACATGGATTGAGGCCCCAGATCCCACACTAGGATTCCCTTTGTTGTGAGATCTAGTATCTTTCGTTCAATTACAATAATTCGACAATAGTATAAAATGAGATGAAAGTACTAAAAATATGTTATGTAATTTGTGTACTATGGTTAGTGAGAAGTGTCAAGGGGTGAGATGTAGAGTGGTGTGGTATAGTGTAATGAGTTGTGATGGGGGTGCTTTGGTCATATGTGGTGTGATTCACGTGATTTCTCGTTTCGTTTTCGTTCGGTTACCGAAACGTCAGGGAAAATGTAAAATTAAGTCTCAATAGGTTTTATAATTTAAATAGCTTAAGTAGAAGTAAATAATAACTAGTAAAAGTGTCTAACAATAGTTTAATGTTACAAAAATATGTAAAGTATGAAGGTGAAAAAAACAAACAAACTGATATCATAAAAAACGAATGTCGCTTTTATGATATTAGTTAGGATAATTAGACTACTGTTGAACTTACTAATGTTGTGAGTTTGAGAATAGAAATTGGAGAAATTGGACGAGGTTTAATCGTGTACAATAGATTAGCTAAATCTCTGTACTTTTAAAAACAAGTCCCGTTTTCTGGATAGTCTCTATGTCATGGACGAGTTAACACACATTTTAATAATGGACACAAAGAAAACCCAGTCTCATTATAACTATTGGGATCAGGAAAATGTATTTTCGGTTTGAAGATCGAATCCATGGTGCACAGTGTATACTGCAGTGGCGATGCAAATACTTCAACCACTGGGTTGAAGTATTTGCGTCGTATGTGCGTCATCGTGTTCGTCGTCGTTGAAGTATTTGTCATAAATTACGCAGTCGTCAGGAGTGCATACAATTTTGATTATCAAGCGATTATACAAACCGAAACCTATGCTATAAATACATTAAAATCTATTTCTATTAACAATTGCCTGTGATTAATATACTATTACTTTCAATAATCTATCTTTCAATCATAAGATAAAATCATAAACAGGTATTTTGTCTTATTATATTAGATTTGCATATTGTTCATGTAGCTAATTATTACTATCTGCCTCTATCTCCCCTCTGAAAGGAATATCGTGTCACGCTTTATTGTCCAATGGTATATATTATGCATGTCAGGGTTAAAAATAACTGATTCTAATGAGTCAATCCTTAAGATTATCAAAAAAAATTGGACAAATATTGTTTGTTCTATCAAAACAATTAAAATTACTAAGATATATCGTATGAAATTTCAGGCGTGGTGGCATTGTGACGTCACTCTTTTATAAAATTTGTACCGGCAAGTGACGTAACACGAAAGTTAAACGGGTTGTCGTTGATATTGAACCTATTTTGCTGGCGACATTGTGACAGTATATTGAAGTATTTGCGAATGGTGCTCGCTTTGATTTGCAGTCTTGTAAGTCTCACAAAAGCTGTATTGTTTATTGTACGAAGGAAGATCATAGTTCTTTATATAATTGTAAAGAAAGCAAGCTTCATTTTAATGTACGTGTTTGTTTGTGGGCTAAAAGAACCGTGCGATTTCGTTTTGATGATCCATTTGTAAATCAACACTGGTTTTGTTATAGGTTTTTGCAGAAGGTTTTTGATGATATTAAACAACCGGTTGTTAAATTATGACAATTATACGATTATTGATTAGAATAGAATAATTTTATTTGAATAAAATGTAGGTTCATAAGTTGGAATATTATATAATTGGAGCCATATACATTTTGTCAAACTGTAAATAAACTACAAATCTTAAATAAAATCAAAAACATATTAACATCATAAATAATTCTCAAATTGTAAATTATTGCTAAGACTAATAATTGCTATATACACATGAATATATACTACGCTTTTACTGCAATTTACATTAATTTTTGACAATCTTGAAAGTAATCTTCTAATGAGTAAGAGGATTTATTAATTATTAGCCAGTCTTTGAATTTCTTGCAAAATCTGTGAGTAGGCATTTGTTTGAAGCTACTAGGTAACGCATTAAAAATGCGTTCACACATTACTAAACTACTTTTTAAGTACAAAGCCATTCTAGCTACTTTTTGCAAAACAATTCTGTGGGGATGCCTGGTGTTATGAGGGTATAAGTGTCTTGCTGTTTTAAGCAAGTCAGGGTGTTACATAACAAATTTAGCTGACTCTAGTATATACATACAGGGTAGAGTGAGTATGTGAGACCGTTTGAAAAGCGGCTTGCAGGACAGGACACCCATGGTAATATGGCATGAATGGCGCCAACACATTTGTGCTTTTGTGCCAAAAAAAGCACGTTGTACTTCAGTGGAGTTGCCATACAATATAAGACCGTAGTTTAGCACAGAGGATACATAGCCGTGTATGCCGGTAGCACAGTGTGTTCAGTAGAAGATTTGCGTAATTTGTAAAGGACATACACAAATCTGTTTATTTTACTACATACGTTTTCCACGTGCAGCTATCAGTTTAGATTTTTATACAAATGAAATCCTAAAAAAGTTGTGCTTTTGATCTCATTAATTTCGTGATCCTTATAGTTTATTTTTATGTGGTTTATTTTTGTACGTGGTAAATTAAATGAATTTCGTTTTATTTAAATTAACTTGCAAATTATTATTTTCGAGACATATTATTATAATGTCAGATGAAAATTTAATAATGTCAGCATTTTATCACAAATCATAATTAGAGAAAAATCGTCAGCAAATAATATACATGAGTTGGAAGTGATGTCAGGTAGGTCATTTATATGAAGTAAGAACAACAGAGACCCGAGAACACTGCCACTGCAAATTTATTATTGAGAAAGCGAGATTTGTATATTTGTACCTCTTTTTTATCATTTATGTGTTGTATTATTACTGATTGCTTTCTGTCTATTAGATATGTTTCAAGCTAACTTAGAGCTGGGCCTCTAACACCATATCGTTCAAGTTTTTGCAATAGTAGGTCATGGGACACCAGGTCGAATGCCTTATCGAATTGTTTGTTATTGTTGATATTGATTGTTGATATATTGGGTCCAGATTGCAAAGGTTACGGCAAAGTGGAAAGAGGATAGGAAAGTACATTTCGCTGCAGTGGGACAGAGACTAGGCTTATAATAATAATATATTGATTATTAATCTATCAAATACTGGAATGCTAGACATACTAAAAAGTGTCTGCTGGCTACAGCTCAAGACCTTTATAATCTGCCTATATTCACCTATCTAAATGCTAACTTCTATAATATTAGCTAAAAATGTATTGTGATGAAAAATATAAAACCGTAAAATATTTCAAAAGAGACGATTAACATATATGAAAATTTAAATTGTCATCGTTAATAATATCATCTGAAGAAGAGGATGAATGTTTATTTAGTAAACTAATTACTAAAGCAATAAATACTTAACGGCTAAAAATATCATAAACGTCATAATAATCATGTGTAGCAGAAAAAATATTGACTGGTACTCTTTTGGCACAAATACCATATGAGTTACTCATAATAGACATATTTTACGTATTATATTTTACTTCTAAACGAATTTATAAGACACTTTTATACAGTGTTAAAACATTTTTATAGTTCAACATTATTTAAATTTACGAGTCTTTAAGATTCTTCCCAAAGCACTTTAGAGGTTTCAACACAATATGCACGTTCCACTGCTCTACTCATCACACAATTCTTGAAAAAGCCACCACTAATGTTACTGGCTTTCTTATCCAAAGCTACGTGTAGTGCGGTTTGAGCACCTTGCCAAGGTGTCTTAAAGAAAATATTAATAAACATTTTTAAGAAATATCCAGCCACTCTGTTGCCAGAATCGAATATTCTTGTACCAACGGCTCCAGGATCCACACTATTTATCACAATATTTGAACCTTTGAGTCTTCGAGCTAATTCATTTCCAAATAATACCAGGCAAAGCTTGCTGTTACTGTTTTGTAGCTTGAACCAATAATTTGTTTTATTCATATTTTCAAAATCTATTTTGCTGATTTGATGTAGGACTGAAGATGTTAATAATATCCTACTTGGTTCATTCTGGATTCCCGTTTTCTTCAGAAGCGGTAAAAGCAGAAGAGTTAGCAGAAATGTTCCATAGTAATTTACTTGCATTATAAAGTGCATACCATCTGCAGTTAATGAGTCTCGTGGGATGCCGACACCAGCATTATTTACCAAAATGTCCAATCTATCTTCACTTTTTAAGATATTTGCGGTAAATTTTCGTACTGATTCCAAAGATCCAAGATCAAGCAGCTTGAAGACCACATTTTCATTGTCAGTTTCTTTTATGATTTGGTTCATTGCGTTGATACCTTCTTCTTTGAAAGGACAAGCAATAATAACCTTAGCCCCTCGGTGTGCAAGGTCTATTGCGATTTCTAAGCCCATGCCCGCTGTACCTCCAGTTACTATCACTGTCTTTCCTTCCAATCTTTTTCTTGATAAACATACTGCGTTTGTGTTTTTCTGGTGTATACCAATTATGAGAAGTAATATTATAACAAAAGCAACTAATAACAATACATCGTACATGATTCTAGCTTTAACGGTGCTCTCAAGCAAACTGTTTTAAATATTGTTGCGTCTATCAAATATATACTTAAAGGAAGCTTTTACAAAAAAAAATTGTTGTTGATTCCTCGATGTTTTCATAATATAAACGAAGAGTGTGTTTTTTACCAAAAACAGTGATTTATGATGACGTTTTTGAATCAGTTAATTAAATAGTTTAGCGTATTAAATTGCGTGACGAATTCTGTCAGTTCTGTTTTTAAATTTATGTCTCGATAGTCATCTGTACGAAATATTCAGTCAGTGTATAATAAATGTTTATTAAACTATGTCTTATGATAGCAGCAATCCCGTTATCAATGCAATTCTTTGTTCGAATTTGTATAGTTATTTTTTTACAAACAAGAGCATATAGCAATCAAAATATATCTTTTTAGGAAAACATTATCAAAATTGGTTGCAAAATAAGGAAGTCATTAATATTTACATTTGGATATAAGAAAAAGTGTAAGTGTAGTTGGGATATCAGCCAACTAGGTTTAAGTTGCGGTTACGTCACAGATTGTATCATGCATCCTTATACTGTCATTTGACTATGAACCCTACTATCAGATTTGAAATGCTTGTATCGTATATTATCTTTGAGTACATTTTTTAAAATCTTTGTTTTTAGTGTTTAGGTAATGTAACTAGTTGACTTAAATGATAAAAATTGTTAGTCAACTATCCTATTCTTTTTAAACATCAAAACAACATACACAACAATTCTCAGAATCGTATCACATAATTATAAGCCGATAGACATTTAGTTTTAAGCGTTCTCAGTTAACTGTCTAGCAATATCCCTTACTTTGATTGACGTGAACACTTAAACACCTTGCTATCGTGCAGCCATCCACTCAACTATAAAGTTAATACACGTTTGCGTTTTCGGATACATACATAAATGTATTCTTGGTACATGTAGTTTTTAATGATTTGGAGATATTGGTTTAATATCTTTATTTCTTATTTATATAACATAAAATGTTATTTACATAAGAAAACATAATAATGTTGAAGTTTAACAAGTAACATTTCCGTTATCACTTTTAAGTTCAAAGTTTCACAAATTGTTTACGCAAATAAAATACACTCACACATTGCAACGGAATAGGGAAAGTTAATTTTGAAAATGATAATTATTATAAAGTTATAAGCAAAATAAGCCAAATATTATCATTCCATAAATATTATCATTATACCGTTCCTACAAATAATTAATCCCGTAATGGGGATATACAATCCTTATGTAGCAATTACAGCTGCCGCAATATCAAGTACCTTAGTTGAAACTTTCGTAAGGCCTCTGAACTCTTGAGTCGCCCATGTGGAAGACTAAAGAGTGCAGAGATATACAACATCTAATGTTAAAAAAAATCCGCGGCTAGAAATTTTATAATTCGCCTCTTGGCACATGACGTGGTCGGATAACATTGAATATACGTACCTATCTTCATAAGTACCCTCATAAATAATTGAACCTATTATGCTAATATTCATACTATTTGCCTGATCAAGCACTTGTAAACCACACGTAAGTTTTATTTTGTTTGTCTAAAATATAGTCTTGAGCAAACATAAATTTTATAATCATCCATTTCAAACGCTAAATGTTATAAAATCGTGATTGCTTTATCTTACACATTTTGAATTTACAGCTCTATTATAGAGGTAAAGTCGTATATAAAAATCCTTAAAGGCTGGGCAGGAAAAGAAAATGTTATAACATAACATCCATGTTTCGCCAACTATGTTTTAGCTCTATGCAATAGTGGATGAGCCATTTCCAGATACCAATAAGGCTACTAAAAAATCCTGTTACATTTTGCCGGACTGGTATGCAGGTAATGGTATAATGCTCACGATCACGGTGCAATCTTACCATGTCTTCAATAAGTCATTTTGGTGCCAGTTTTAATATGCTTTCTGCACCTCTTCATGAACACCTTTGGCCAGAGGATGTGGTAGCCCGTCATTTCCGCGGACAAAAGTCTCAGGAACTCACAATGACTCAATGAAAGTGAAGCATTACTAATATAGTTTTTATGTTATAAGTACTAATACAAATTGTATGCATCTTAGTCTGTAATGTTCAAGCGTTGCATAAACGCATAGATAAAATAGGCTTAAAATGTTTCCACGTGTTTTATAATTGAATAATTTTTATTCTTCCATACCAGCATATCTTAGATAGCTTATAAGTTGGGTCTTTGGGTCGTCCTTATGACTTTAAAGCAATCAAATGCAAGTTATATTAAATTTGTTCCATTTAAGAATCGCTAATACCAATTCGTGGACACCTATAATGTATATTTTGATGTTATTCACATAGATGTTTGATATTTAACCTTCAATATAGTGCTGTGTCAGTAAATAGGCTTATATATTTATAGTTATTTCCATAGTATGATTCAAATCAATCTAATTTGATATTAATATTAATTTTGATTTCTTTTTATTATACATAGTTATAAAAATAACTTGATTACAAGATTAAGAATATTTATATTATTCTCAGTTAAAATATAAATATTTTCTATCTTGTAGCTTTTGTTAAAAATAAAACAGCAGTTAATATTTTAATTTAAAAGAATCGTTACGTGTGGGAATATGTAAATATTTTTTAATACTAATAATGAGATGCAATTTTTCTCTTTAATAATTTAATTACGTATAAGAAAATTAATAATAAATAAATTATTAATAATTTATTAATAATAAATCATTAATAAATTTAATTGGACGACACAACGTTCCGCATCACTTCTTGCCTTCGTTTAGGTGCTCCATGTGTTTCTCCGCATCGATGTCACTGTGGTGAAGCCGTCGATGGCCTTGACCACCATGGCCTATCATGTAGCAGGAGTGCCGGTCGTTTTTCACGGCACGCCAACCTTAATGACATTATTCGTCGTGCTCTTGTCACCGCCGGCGTGCCAGCTCATCTTGAACCTAATGGTTTGGCACGTGACGATGGAAAGAGACCGGACGGTATGTCATTGATGCCTTGGAAGATGGGTAGGCCCTTGGTGTAGGACGCAACGTGTGTAGACACCCTTGCGCCATCACATCTTCCCAGTACGACGGGTTGTGCTGGTGCTGCTGCTGCATCCGCGGAGACTCTCAAACGGCGCAAATACAAAAACCTGGCAGGGGATTATGTTTTTGAGCCGTTTGGGGTCGAAACGATAGGGTCATGGAGTCCCAGTGCTCGTGCTATTTATAGAAATATAGCGAAAAGGTTAATCGACGCTGCCCGTGACCAGAGGGCTGGCCTTTATTTCGCGGAAAAGATAAGCATTGCCATTCAACACTACCAGTCGACTGTGATGCGGAGGAATTCTATGACGCCTATTAGAGGATTTCAGTTTTCTTTTTTATTTCTCTGTTTTATAATATTTTGGGTATAAATTAGTTTTAAAGAATTGTTTATATTATGTATAATTAGTAATTTATATTGTTATTAGTTAATAACATCTGAATAAATATTTATGAAAATATTAGGTATTATTTTAAATTATAATTTGTATGCGGAAAAGGTAAAATATTATATTCAATAAACATCATGTAAATCCCTGTCATTATGCAGTCTTGCTCGTACTACTATTAAACTAGTACCTAAAAATATACATAATGTATTTTGAATGCACGAATGGTGTTCTGCTTTAAGTGGTTGCGTCGGCATTACTCTTGCGACGAAACAACCTTGCTCAAATCTCATAGAAATTTATGAGACGAAACAGAAATGTGTCCGCAAATGGTTGTTCTGATTCTGTGTGTTCTTTGTTGTTTGAATGTTTTAAAGTCCCTCGTGATACAAGAATTGAATTAATAAGGAATTTCCTTTTTGAAAAATAAGGCTAATGTAAACCGCGTCTTTCGAAGAATAGATTGTTTTAAATTTCATTTATTCGTCTTCGTGAGCTGTTATAGAGTATTGACATTAATGTCTTCCTTGATAAAGTCATCAAAGCCCTTGAACTTAAATATAATCATAAATTTACATATCATTTGCATGAATATGATATTAAGTGCTGTGATTTTATTCAAATTTATTTTACTTGTCCGTTGGGTTTTGTTTGACTGATATGTAGGTAGTAGGTTTCGTTACCTACTAATACTAAAATGTATTTAAATTTCATAAAAATATCGTTATACATTTAATTTTATCTTTATATATTTTAAGGCCAACTTCCGCAGTAGATATGATTTCTGTGTCGCGGGGGCTTTACAAACATTCAAATAACGTACACTAAGAACTTCCAGACTCGGAACATCCATTTGTGGATTACATACATTGTTGTCCCGTGTGGGATTCGAACCTACAACACTCGGCGCAGTGGCGAGGCGACCACTTAAACCAATCAATTATGAGGCCAGTAGTTATTATGCAAGGACGCATACGTTGCTTAAAATAATTTTTCGCAATTTGCATGACAGCAGATGCGTGCTTTTTAACCTATAGATACATGGAGAATTGTTTGAAAGATTTAAAAGATTGTGAATGGGGATGAGTTACATTTCAAATGTTTACTTTATGCCGACGACCAAGTAATACTTGCGTCATCGGCAGAACAGTTGCAGGCGATGGTAACTATTATGCATGATGCTTGTGAGAGTAAAGGAATGAAAATGAATGTAAGCAACACGAAAGTAAAGGTATTTGAAAGGGAGGAGTGCATGACGATGTGCAATATTATTTTTATTTTTTATTTTATTTTATTGGGGAAAACAAACAACTGTACATTGTGTCTTACTGGCTAGATACATAACAAAATAAATTAATATACAATCCACGGCGTTTCCACATATTACTTTCAGAAGTACAGTTAAACCTAATTGAAGCTTAGAGCTAGTATCTACTTAAATCTAAGTGTATGTGTTTACACAAATGTTCACCAATGTTTATACTATTGTAGCTGACGAAGCGTATGTATTATATTATTTTTAAACTGATTGCGAGTAGAGGCAAAAATATCTATATTAACGAACAATTTATTAAAAATTTTAACTATTCTATGAAGGGGCGCACGCTCCCCCGCATTCGTACGACTAACAGTCGTAGCAAATAGCGGGTAGGTGCGCGTCTCTCGTCTAATTACAGATCTGGGCACAATATAACATAAAGCGTTAATAAGTTCGGTACAATCATACTTATTGCTAATAAGGTCATAGAGCACCATAGCCTGAAGTAACAGTCGTCTCGAGTGTAGTGTAAGCAAAGCAAATTTTTGTAGAGACTCTTTGTATGTGGAACGCCCTAGACGACATTTAAACTGAGTTGCTCGCAGAAACTTGCGCTGCACTCTTTCAATTGCATGGTCGTACTTTGAATAGTAGGGGTTCCAAATCATGCTGGCATATTCTACCTGTGGTCGTACAAGACAATTAAATAGGTATATGTATGTGGTTGGGCTCTTAAAGTCCACAGAAGCTCTCATCACTAAGTTATACATTTTAAAAGCGCTGGCGGTAATTTTTTCGATGTGTACGTCTAAGTGGAGTTTACAGTCCAAGAGGATACCTAAATCACTAATTATATTATCTTTAAGTAGAATTTCATTGCACAAAGAGTAACTAAAATTAATGATTTTTTTATTTTTAGTGAAATTTACATATTTGCATTTAGGTATACTTAATATTAATTTATTATTGTTACAGTAGTCAGATAGCCTATTTAGGTCCTGCTGTAATAAATGACAATCGTCTAATGACTGGATTTTTCTAAAAACTTTAAGATCGTCGGCGTACAATAAAAAATTACTGTGACGGAAGCAGTTGCCAATGTCATTAATGTAAATAATAAACAATAAAGGGCCCAAAATTGACCCCTGCGGTACGCCCGAGGTAGCTAGAAATGAGTTAGAAAGGTATCCATTACTTACAACACTTTGGTTACGATTACTTATATACGACTGGAACCATCGCAACAAATTACCCCTGATACCATTGAATGCAATCTTGTTCATTAAGATTTTGTGGTCGACTCGATCGAAAGCTTTTTTAAAATCGGTATATACAGCATCCGTTTGCGCTCTATTATCCATGTTTTTAAAAAGAGAGGTAGTGAAAATCATTAGATTGGTGATAGTGGATTTACGTTTTACAAAGCCATGTTGTTCCGGTATTATACTTTCTTGGATGAACGGATATACTTTATGATGAACAAGCGATTCGAATAATTTTGCGAGAGCACATAGGATAGAGATAGGTCGGTAATTCTCAATATTTTGTCTAGATCCACCTTTATGCACTGGGACTATATTAGCTTTCTTCCAAGCCAAAGGGAATACACCTGTAGACATACATTTATTAAATATTATAAATATGGGTTTACAGATTGTGTTAGCTGTCCATTTCAGGAAACAAGGGGGTATCCCATCAGGTCCAGGCCCTTTTGTAATATCTAGTATTTTTAATTGATCATGAATCTGGGCGAGACTAAACTGTATGTCAGAAAGATAAGTGTTGTTATTAATAAATAGCTCTGAAGGTGGGCACCAATCAAGTAACAAACTTGTTGGCTCGTATACAGACTGAAAAAATGATGAGAAAAGATTGCAAATATCGAGTGGGTCACTAGCTGTTTTATTGTTATAGCACATTTGCGAGGGGATTCCTGACCTACTTCTCCGATTAGCTATGTATGTCCAGAAGTATTTAACATTGTGGCAAATACTGTCCTCTACGCTTTTAATATAAGTATTGTAGCATTTAGCACATTCCTTCTTAAAGCGTGCTCTATATAATGAGAATACTTCGTAATCCGATCTGTCTCTATACCTTTTCCACTTTGACCACGCTTTTTCCTTATATTTATATATGTGTATTAGAGCTTTGGAAAACCATACAGGAAAATTATAGTGTTTTGATTTTGACATGGGTACACGATTTTTGATAATACCATATAAATAATTGTAAAAAGTGTCAACACAGTTTTCGGCGGAACTGCTACTTAGTATCATGTCCCAATCATGTTCACTTATATCATTATTAACGAGGTTATAATCTGCTTTACGAAAATTATATTTAACGCTTTGTTTGGGTCGTATCAAGTTAAGGTTGATATTCAGAGAGATGAGAGTATAGAAGGGAGGATGATGG
Organism: Catocala nupta; assembly: GCA_963675205.1. Classification (NCBI taxonomy): domain Eukaryota; kingdom Metazoa; phylum Arthropoda; class Insecta; order Lepidoptera; family Erebidae; genus Catocala; species Catocala nupta. The sequence continues at coordinate 25,439,058 of OY776085.1, read as the reverse complement.
TTATCAGCCTGAAGTAAGTGTTGATTGGGCACAAAAACATGGCATACTGTGTTGGACAATAGGAGATCGAGAGTACGCCCGAGAGTATTAGTTAAATAATTACATTGCATAACATCATGTATAGCCATAAAGTTTCTCATACGATCACAGATAGAAGAGGTGCCCATACAGCTCATAAAGTCATGAGTAGGGTTCAATTTTATCCAGTTAGCTGTCGGGATGTTGTAGTCACCCAGCATTAGCAAATCATCAAATTTAGTTGAATTTATTATATGATTGATACCTTCAAAGTGCAGGTCGTATACAGCGAGAGAAGAATTATTGGGTATGTATACTGCACTGATCAGCGTGTTTATCGTGTTATTACGATTAGGAATTGCAATAACAACTTGCTCAATATGTTTGTTTAGTGAAGCTTGCATAGGGAGCTCAATTCTAACAGGATTGTATTCACGTAATACGGCTATTAAAACTCCACCCCCATCTGATTTACCCGTAGCAGCTCTATCACGGTCGCATCGAAAGACTACGTAGCGATTATCAATAAATTCGCTACTGTTTATTGTGGAAGTTAACCATGTTTCAGTTAAGATAATTACATCATAACAATTACTTAGGATATTCATATATAAATTATTAGTTTTAGTACGTATTCCTCTGCTATTTTGGTAGTATAAACTTAGTTTATTGGAAGCCATTATTGTGCTTAAACAATATAGAAATTACATAAAATTAGGGTACAGCTTAATTATTTTTATTTATCGTTAGTTTTTTTATATCATTTGATGATTTAATAGCCATAGTAGGTGAAGTTTCTGACAACTTTACAAGAATGGTAGAATGCTTTACCCAAACAAATTTGTAGTTGAACTTCTTAGCGGCGTCGCGAGTTTCACGCAATAGTTGCTTTTTCTGGAGTGTAAGATGTTCATTGATGTAGACAGTGCGGGGTACACCAAGAATACCAAGATCCGTAGACGTGAGACCTTTCTTCAACCGGGAGGCGCTAAGGACGTTGTCTCTTAGGGCGCGAGTTTTAAACTTAGCCACGATATTTTTCGGTCGTTCACTAGTTGCGGCATGTGGCACACGATGTACGGTAACAATTTCATCTCGCGGTATTGCGGTATTAATTTTCTTGCCAATGTTTTCAAGTAAGGTGAATAAGTTTTCATCACGCCGTTCAGGAACATTACTAATTTCTAAGTTGCACTGCCTGGCCTGTTGCTCGAGGTTGTCAATTTTCGCTTCCAGTGTTTTTAGTATACCTTGATTAAGATCCTTTGAAAGAATACTGTCTTCCAGTGTGTGAAGTCGTTTTTGATTGTCGTCGTACTCATTCGATATGTAAGTTGCCGATTTTTTAATCTCTGTGACCTCTTCAGTTAACTTAATCACATCTTTCTTTATAGATATATTATCCGTACGAAGAGAATCCATTTCTTTTTTTGTTTCCTTCATGTATGTCTCCATGTCACTCCGTATAGTTTTTATATCGTCAGTAATTGTAGATAATTGGGCATCCAGTCCAATTTTCCATTCACTCAATGTTTTCTTTATATCAGAATGAATAATGGCGAGTTGTGTAGTGTGGTCACATTCTGGCTGTTTTCGTTTTCGAGTTGTTATATTTATTTCATGTTCCGATGTAACTTTAGTCAGTTCTGGCTCGGAGATCGATTGCTCAGATCGAAGTGTGGGAGTCGCCGGGGGCGTTCGTTTAGTACTAAACATTGTTATGTGATATGACCGCTTAGGGTAATTAAGAGCAGGGAACAGCGTAGCGGATGATTGCTCAGATAAAAAATGTAGGCGCTTAACCGAAACAACTCCACACAGGTGAGCAGTGACGAAGCGGCCTTGGGGTGGGGAGCGCGATATGATCGTTGTTTTCGACGCGCAGTGACTAACCTCGGTGGCGTGGTGGGAGTGCGACCGACCGTAGAATCAAGCGTCGATGGATCGTATCCCGATGGAGCAAAATGAACAGGAGCACACAATTAACTATTTGTCTTTGTCTAAGACAACCCCCTGGGCGGAGTTTGTCTATATAAACACTCACGAGTGAACGAGAAATGGTTTTAACACTAATTGACCAATCACAATTAATCACTGTTAGAAAGCCAAAACAGGTCTGCACTGTACTGACTCACACGACGGAATGATTATGATTGATGGAGAACAAGTGGAGCAAGTGAAAGAGTTTGTATATCTAGGTACTTTGTTTACAAGGGATGGTACACATGAGGGAGATATTGAAAGGAGGACGATTGCTGGCAATAAAGTGAAAGGCGCTCTACGCGCTTTTATGAACAGTCGAAATGTATCCGAAAAGCCACGTTTGGCTGTTCATAGACAATTAGTGCCTACACTTATGCATGGAAGTTAAAGTTGGGTATGGCAAAATAAGCATGAGAGCAGAATAAATGCTGTAGAAATGAGAGCGCTGAGAAATATATGTGGTGTGACTCTGAAAGATAGAATAAGAAATAGTGTGATTAGAGAGAGATGCGGCATAAAAGTGGATATAGTGACGAGAATAAAAAAGGGTATGTTACGCTGGTTTAGGCATGTAGAAAGAATGGACGATAAAAGACTGACTAAGAAAGTTTATAAGGCTAGTGTGAATGGAACAGTCGCAAGGGGAAGACCTAGGCGAATATTTCTTGATCAGATTGGAGACGTTCTGAAGGCCAGATTAAGAGCACCTTAAACTGGCGAGCGTGTATGAGGAATGTTATAAAAGTAAATTAAGCCAGAGAAGTGTGTCAGGATCGTAGCAAATGAAAATCCATAGTCTCTGCCTATCCCTCTGAGAAACAGGCGTGACTGTTGTATGTTGTTTTATGATTGCATTTCCTTTTTTATAAGTTGAATAAAGCATCTTGTGCTGTCGTCACAAATCGTCACAGTATATTTAGCGAAACTAATTGTTAATTATATTTGTTGGAATTTAATACGTATGAACATTTAAATTACGGTGTTTTGATAGCAGTTTAGATGTCACGTGTTATTATAGCTGTTTATGACTTTTAAAATGAAGAATCAGCATTGCCATTCAACGTGATTCTTTGGGGCAATAAAAACCGGCCTTCTGATCACGCGAAGCATCATCATTTCACGAGTCAAGATTTCTTTATACAAGTTGCGAGTGCTCGGACCCTATGAGCTAAGGTTTCCACCCCAAACAACTCAAACCTATCCGACTAAATTACAATTTTTGCGCCGTTTAAGGATTTCTGCGGTAGCGGCAACAGCGCCAGCTAAATCTCTCTTAGCAATGAAACTGAACGTAATTATAAGGTTAGTTTAAACGTTTGAATGTGTAGACCGACGCTAAGGACATCCACGAGATAGGTATACCAGAAATATGAACAAAAAACAATAGGCAGACATCCAAGTTCTGAGCAAAAATTTCAAAGGAACCACATTTTTTGTAATCAACAAATAGTTGTTTCAAGTTTGGGTATTTTGCATCCATTATTTTCATGCTTTGAAGGACCTGACGAGATTCACCGAAGACTACACATTCCGTCAATTGGTGGCATGCCAGCCATGATGATGGAAAACTACATCTGTTTTGGCTGCCTTCTGGTCGTCGTCGTGGTAGTGTAGGATGTACAATGTACATACATACATATAATAGAAATACATGTACATACATACATATAATTATGTAAGTAATATCACTGTGTGCATTGACTGTAAAATTATAGCATAATTTAAGCGACGAGTAAACAATAGGTCTAGTTGTAGATGTCTACAGATGGCCATGACTACGACGCCTTTTCATGCTTCAGAGAATATTTAATAGGACACGTGACTCAGCAAAAAAGAGCGACTAGGCTATATAGCTCTTGTAATTATTAGGCAATGCTTCTCTTTTGTTATGTACACTGTTTAAATATAATTCTACTTTGTAGGAGTTTCTTCGTAAGGTTTCTCATTCGGCATGTACTTACATAAAAACGAAATTCATATTTGATGCTAGTTAGACTAGATCGGATCTTTAAACAGTTTTTATTACAATATTGGCCCATGTAAAAGTACATTTTATAGAAATATTATTATTTGAAATTAATATATCCGAGAAAATGCTATAAACGTAGTTTTAAATTCTTTCATGTACCTATTCTGATCACATTACAAAACTAATTTTATTTTGTGATCAAAGAGTTGATAATCCTTTGACACAGATTGCAAATCAAATTGTCTGACTGTACGTAATAATATGCAAAAGGTAAACAATAATATTAATAAGGTCAACACGACGGTGTAATGTATACATAAGTATATAAGCAAGTGACTGCCTTATGCGTCGTGTTGACTTAGATTAGTAAATATGCGCAATGTATACACCATGACAGCTAAAGCTATGTATGACGATGTCCTCCCAGACGTATCCGTGGACGGCGACACCCTGTCAATTCTCAGACATCTGTCTGCGTCTGGGTGCCCAGACGTGGCTCGCCAAACCATACTTTGTCCTGAAAATACGGTCACAAGTAACGCAGTTTCCCTTGTGCCTTATAAGTATACGCATAAGAGTGTTTGGTACGGGCTATCAGGAGCTGGCGTTTAAGCTATATATAATTCGATAGTCAGCTTACGTTCACATTACTGTCATCTGTGGGGTAGTGGGGTAAGTTCTGACCAGCCGCTAAATTGGTACCGGCAAATCAACAACGGTATACAGAATATATTAGTTTAACTTTGATATTGTTTAATTTTGACATTTGACTGCGTGGTTGGCGTAGTGATTTAACTGGCCGCCTCGCCAGTGCCACCGCGACGAGTGTTGTGGGTTTGATCTCCACACGGGACAAAACTTTGTGTGATTCACAAAATTAAATAGTTGTTCCGAGTCTAGGCGATCTTTGTGTACGTTGTTTGAATGTTTGTAAAGACCTTGCTTGGCTTAGGAAATACAATAAAAGCAGGAGTACTTCAAAAAAAAACTACATGCAGGGCAGTCTTTGGGGACTGCCGATAGAAGTGAAAACTAAGTAACTAGCGTGCGGTGACGATGACGCAAGTTTCACGCTTTTTGTTCACCCAAAAAGTACACATAATATACACAGTATACATATAGCTCATGGAAAGCGTTCGGTGACGATGACGCGAGATCCGTGAATTTTGTTCACCCAAAAGTGCTCAACGCGCCTAAAACAAGTTTTCACTTCAAAAACATGAATTAAGCCTTAGTTGTGTGATGTAATCATAACATCTGAGAGATAAGAGATCAGTGCTTAATGTGTTTTTACAACATAATAAAATCTAGCTGCATCATTGTTGCAACGACATAATAACTGTCTATTGAGCAATTTTATAGGAAGATAAATAAGGAATCATTTATTACTAGATTAATAAACTGTAATTTGCATAATATTTACTCGTTTTACATAGTGTCTAATAGGTAGGTTATGTTACTTTGTATTCTTACTTAGTCTGCAGGTATCTATGCCATTAAATACATGTCGTACTTTATGTCTTGGTTAAAACCACAGCTTAAAACCATTGAAACCATGTTTATATAATGTTATCTATTCCAACTCTATTATAATTAAGGTCGGTCTTCCACTAGCGTATAATAGTGAGATCGTTAGACTGCTACGCTGTCTCGAGTTCGATCCCAGGGCGCGCATCTCTGACTTTTCGAAGTTATGTGCGAATTAAATAGTTAATTAACGCTCGCTTTAACGGTGAAGGAAAACATCGTGAGGTAACCTGTATGTCTAAGAGTTCGAATTAATGTTCTCTAAGATATGTAAAGTCTGCCAAACCACACTGGACCAGCGTGGTGGACTATGGCCTAACCTTTTTCACATTGAGAAGAGGCCCGTGCCGAGCAGTGGGACAGTATAATACAGGGCTGATATTATGCAGGTTGTCCGGTAATTAATGGATAACCTGGAAATATCTTATAGTGGAACCGATAGCCGTACAGAAAAAAATATGAAAATAAATCTATCCTAACTACTACCTCAGATATGTGTTTTTTTTTAATTACCATGTATAACTTTCTTGTATACTACGACCATAAATGAATGAAATCTATCGGTTTTTTGTTGTTTTATTATTAAACACTAATTACGCTAATAGAAAGTCAGTCAAAAGTATGCTATGCTAATATAGCTGGCACTTTTTAAAATACTTTTTATTTTATTTATTTTTCACTTTTTCAGAACCGCCTTCAGTTCTACTATAAGACATTTCAAGGTTAATTACCGGACAGCCTGTATATTAAATAAATATGCAAGTTAACGAGTAAAATAAAGGAAACTAACATTAAATCTAAAACTATTGTATTGTGTAGCTACAAATACTGGCATAACTAGAGGCCAGGTTAAAGGTCAATAACGCAATACTGAAGAAGATAGTCATCATAATTGATATTGCTCTTGTGCAAGAGTTATAAAGTGCAAGTATCATGCGAAACTCGCACTCTTGCTTACATAATAAATGCAAATCACGCAAGATCCGTGACTTGCATCTCTATGCAAGCGACTCGCGCAAGTAAAACGTATTATCTCGCGTATGCAGCTCGCGCAAGAAGCTCGCGCGAGCAGTTTGCGCATGTAGCAGCGCTACCTACTTGCGTTGCATGCAAGGCCCGTTACTCAAAGCTGAACGATAAAGAAGTTGAAAGGAAACAAAAACAAATAAAAACCAAATAATTTAATTTAAAAACATAAAATATACATTTTGACGTATTTATATTTCATTTATATATAATTGTGACTTAGATGTAACATTCTACAAAATATTATCACACTATAGATTATGGTCATGACACTTTTATTGTATTTATTTATAATACAAAACGTTTTATTTACTTACTTAATAATAACTTGTAATATTATTCCATTTTCCAACAAACATTTTGTACACCGAATGTAAATAAATTAAACATTATTAACTTATTTTGTTTTAAATAATTATTTGTTTATTAAAAATAGATCTTATATTAATCTAAATACTGTATTTTAATATGTGCACTATTTACAAAGCTTAAGAAATAAATATAGGTATATTTATTAGTCCTGTATGCACAGTTTGTAAAATAGAATTAAGTATAGATCTTGAAATTAAACACTTTATACGGATTTTATCGCGTTGTTTATTTTACTTTAAACACTGGTATTACATAATTTTGAAAACTCTAACACTACTATTATTGAAATTTTACTACTATTTAAGCTATATATTTTCTAATTAAAACAATTTATATTTATATAGCTTAAATAGTAGTAAAATTTCAATAATAGTTGTGTTAGAGTTTTCAAAATTATGTAATACCAGTGTTTAAAGTAAAATAAACAACGCGATAAAATCCGTATAAAGTGTTTAATTTCAATGTATAACATTCGCGTAAATATAAGACAATATTAAGTATAGATCTATCAACTATAATACTACAGAAGTCTCTACAATTTTATAATATACCAGCTATCCCACGAAAACAGTTCTTTTGTCGGGATGAAGGTATTCTCCTTTTCTGTACCCCTGACGTCGATAATTCCAAACTTCACGATGGTCGGTAGAGTAGTTAATAATAATAGTAATATATTAAACAATAATAATATCCAAAGTACACGAGTTACATTTTGCAACAATGAGCCATTAAGTTGTTTTTAGGAAATAGGATGTTACTATCGAGAGCTTCATTTTAAACACCTACTAATTCTTATCTACCGTACTGAACTGTTCTAACCAGAGGTATCACTAAAGTAAAATGTTCTTAGATATAATAATAATAAAATAATATCAGCCCTGTATTAAACTGTGCCACTGCTGGCACGGGCCTCTTTTCAGTGTGAGAAGGGTTAGGCCACAGTCCACCACGCTGGCCTAGTGCGGGTTGGCAGACTTCACATATCTTCGAGAACATTATGGAGAACTCGCAGACATGCAGGTTTCCTCACGATGTTTTCCTTCACCGTTATGCACGTTAAATGTTCTTAGATGCAGCCAAATAAAAAGTAGTGTGTCAAAAATACAATGCACTAATATAATAATATGCACGAAAAGTGTAGTTAGTGGTATAAAGTGGTTGCCTAGTCATTACCACGGCGCCAAGTGTTGTGGGCAATCACGGAACAAAAAATAGTGCAATCCGCTAATAATAATAATTGTGCTGAGTATGGATGTTCTTTGTGTCCGATGTTAAATGTTTGTAAAGTACCACGGCACATGAATCATTCATATTTGTCTTTTTAAAGAAAGAAAAATTGCAGTTTTAGTGCCGCCATTTTTAATACTAGAAACAACATGTTTACGCTAGTCTTAAAATCTCATTATACACATTCAAAACTTGGAAGTGGCGTCTACATTTTACAGTATAGAATTTACTGTACACGACCAATCTAATCAAGTAACGCATCAACGCCATAAATCTTTATAATCTATTTACTTTTATAGACATTCTTAAGATAATACTTTATATTTTTATTTTCGCCAAGTATTGTTGTTATATCGTTTACAATTTACAAAATAAAATAGAAATCGTACTGATTATAAATTGTATATAATGGTATATTGGCAAATATTAATAAGTATATAATTAAAATTATATCTTTAATTTAATATCTTATTTAGATATTTCATTAACAATGTAAGGCAAGGTAGTATCCACGATCCTAATATCTTAATCTTATATAATTCTGCCTGATTCAATTCTTTAGGTACTCTCATCGCTTGTAGAATACTATTAATCTGGCCTTTCACCAGAATGCCTGTGGTCTGTTTTATGCAGATCAGGTTTCCTCTAAAGAAAACTAATTTGCCTTAAAGGCTCCGTATCAGGTTCAGAAAGTATTTAAAGTATTGAGGCCGTCCACTATCTTTTAATGCATGCACAAGAACGAGACGAAGCTTTATAGCTTCCTCTCACTCTCGCGCATGCGTTAAGAGTTATATTTACAAACACAGAATTAATTATCTGTAAGCGCTGTCATATTACCGCACATAAAAACCAATACTTAATAAATGTTTATCAGGCTCCTGATTTTAGCTGTATCACAAGTACAGATTCATTACACTACAGTGACCTCTGTAAAGAAACCTACAGATTACAATTTTGTACACATATTCTTAACTTACGTCACTACATGGACGTCACGTGGTATATAAAGGTTCCGCGTACAGTCTGGTTGGCACGGAGATGTTGCTAGCAGCTACTGGAGGAGGCTCTCGACTTATTAAAAGCGCCTCCCGCGCTCTTTTCTTGGCTACGACAAAAAATAGGTACATTTAAATTCGACGTTAACTATAGACTCTATTAATGTTGACTTGATATTAATAATAATAAAATCTTTATTGCCACACTTGTTACAAGTAATATTATATATTATATACACAGGTTATTGTACAGAAAAGAACATCATTATAATGTTTTGCTGGTACTTAAAATAGAATATCTTGTGCTATAAGTACCAGCAACCTTCCAATGTCACAGATAGCTGATCTAACCAATATTAGTTAATCCTAAAACATGTACTTATAATTAAATTTTGCGTAACCTAAAATTAATACTGTAATGGCAATTACATACATACATATATACATACATAAATTCACGCCCGTTTCCCAGAGAGGTAGGCAGAGACTACGGATTTCCATTTGCTACGATCCTGACACAATTCTCTGGCTTCTATCACTTTCATAACATTCCTCATACACGTTCGCCGGTTTAAGGTGCTCTTAACCTGGCCTTTATCCATAACGTCTCCGATCTGATCAAGAAACGTTCGCCTAGGTCTTCCCCTTGCGACTGTTCCATTCACACTAGCCTTATAAACTTTCTTAGTCAGTCTTTTCTCGTCCATTCTTTCTACATGCCCAAACCAACTTAACATACCCTTTTCTATTCTCGTCACTATATCCACTTTTATGCCGCATCTCTCTCTAATCACACTATTTCTTATTCTATCTTTCAGAGTCACACCACATATATTTCTCAGCGTTCTCATTTCTACAGCATTTATTCTGCTCTCATGCTTCTTTTGCCATACCCAACTTTCACTACCATGCATAAGTGTAGGTACTAATAGTCCTCTATGAACAGTCAAACGTGCCTTTTCGCATACATTTCAACTGTTCATAAAAGCGCGTAAAGCGCTATTCACTTTATTGCCAGCAATCGTTCTTCTTTCAATATCTCCCTCATGTGTACCATCCCTTGTAAACAAAGTAGCTAGATATACAAACTCTTTCACTTGCTCCACTTGTTCTCCATCAATCATAATATTGCACATCGTCATGCACTTCTCCCTTTCAAATACCATTACTTTCGTCTTGCTAACATTCATTTTCATTCCTTTACTCTCACAAGCATCATGCATAATAGTTACCATCGCCTGCAACTGTTCTGCCGATGACGCAAGTATTACTTGGTCGTCGGCATAAAGTAGACATTTGACAAGTAACTCATTCATTCTTAATCCCCATTCACAATCTTTTAAATATTAAAAAAAAAGAAAATTAAATTGAATATAAAAATGAAGTAAAATAATATTGTTAATATTAGTAAACCATGCTTGCGTGTGTAAGAATTTATGTGTTGTGTTTGTGTATGCAGTTGAAAAGTGTGAAGACGTATAAAAATATGTGTAATTTTTCTGTTGTTTTATTTTCCTATTTATGCTAGTGGATGAAGAAGTTTTCCGTGTCCTCATAGGATTTTTAAAAGCCATTCTGTTACCATATTTTTACACTCATATATTACTCATATATTATAAATATTGATCATTTCTGATCAATATTTAGTACTTTATTAACTTTAGTGTAAATGAAACGTCCCAGGAAGCAGTAAAATCGTTCACTGAAGGATGTTCTATGAGCGTTAGCTGGTGGAAGTTTAAATCTATGTGTTTTACTTTGCGAAGATGAAGAAGCATGGTCCGATTTATAAACACTTGAATGATGCTTCAAAACTGTCTGTAGAATGAAAAATTGACGCACTGTTAGGACTTCGCAGTATTGGTACAGCTCTTTTGTAGGAAAGCGATATGGTTTAAAAGTGCATACTTTCAATACTGTCCTTTGTGCGCGTTCTAGATTAATTAATACTGACTTACAAGCTCCACCCCACGATAAAATACAATACCCTAACAGAGATTGGCACAAGGCAAAATACACCATTTTAAGTATTGCTAGTTCGGCAACATATCTAAGATTTCTGAAAACAAAAATAAGTTAGCGAATCCTTCCCGTTAGTATTTTAATATGCGGCAGGAAATTTAATTTCTCGTCAATAATCACACCCAAATACTTAGTGGTAGCAGCATTATTTAATATGGAGCACCTGCATGTCAGGGCACAGTCAGTTCCATGTTTATGAGCGGTGATAGATCTATTTATATTTAAGTCATTAGATTTTTTATATAGAATTTAATGTATTTAGTTTTGGCAACATTAAGTGATAATGTGTTGTCTGCTAGCCATTTTGTTACTATGTTTAATCCCGTTTGTGCCGCATCGAAAACCGTAAGTAAAGTGCCGTATCATCAGCAAATGCTGACAGTTTACCATTCGTTATGTCCAACTTGCACATTTCATTTATATAAACTAGGAGACACACATTTCATTTATATTATTCATTATGTTCTATTTTAAAAACCAGATATCACATTGATCGACACAGAAATTTCACGCAGAACATCATAAAGTAAGCGGAAAGCAAAGAATCAGACATTGAAACTTGTCAGAGCTTACAGACATATGTAGAGCGCTGCGTGGAAATATTAATTGTCTCTTTGCCTAATAATAGAAACACAGGTATTGTGCAATCGAAATCTGTACAGATATTATTGACCAAAATGTGGACTTAAGCCCACATTTAATTAAATAATATTTATTTAACTGTTTTGTTGTAGCTTAAATAAACTGCGATAAAATGTAATAAATAGTTAATTTCAATTTAAAACATTCATCTTAGCATAAAGCATTATTACCTTTTACCTCTTACGCACATTATAATAAGAACCATAACTAAATTAAAACATAGCCATTAATAACACACTGACCTCTAATTAAAAGCGGCGTTACTTATAATGTTTTGTTTTGAGAATAATATTTAATATTAAAATTAAAATAATTAGTTGCTTTTTATTTTTATTAAATGTATAAAATCAGTGTATATTGAGGACATTGACATTGAGGAGTCACGGGAGATTTAGTCTTTTTTCATGCATTAAGAACTGATAAATGTTTTATGAAAACCGGTATTACTAAAATATTTTTTGGAATCATACATACATGGTATATGGCATGGTGTATGGCATGGTCGCACGCCTAAATCCATTAAAGGGTAGGCAATCTAAGCGTTAGGTGGTTAGATATATCATATCCACATTTCACGAGATATGGGTTTAGGTCCCACGCTATCAGAGCCTTGATTCACATGGTTCACGTAATCAGCTATGCTCGATAGATTACTATCTACCGTGCATAGTTCAGTACTAAAATCTCTGCTGCTACTAAGAATTTCTCAACAGAAATGCCCAATAATACTTTTCCCGACCAGGAATTCACTACCACCCAGGAAGTCAGAGAAAAATATCAGTCTTATGAAAACTCTAAGCTAAGCTAAGCTAAGCTCAACTTTGTATGCGTCACATACGAGAATTTTCATTTTTGCACACTTTTTATTGATGCTCTGCTCCTATCCATCATAGCGTGATGTTATAAAGCTTATAGCCTTCTTAAAGGCTATCTAACACTAAAATAATTTTAGCGCGTTCAACCAAACAAATTCTTCAGTTTTATAATATTAGTATAGATATATGCTGAGATTTCTGCGCTAGACATGCTGACTGCTTTCTGTCCAATTGTTAGCATTGTAAGACAGTGATATTACTTCCTTTTTATTTTATTCCTCTCAACTGTTGATCTAAAGATCCCTGACATTAGAAAGATAAAAACCCGGGTTCAAAAGGCACGGCTAGTGGAGCCCTATCCGTAAGTACTATGCGTTTTGGGCTTTTCCTGGAAGAGCTTTCACTCTCACAAACCATCACAGCATATCAAAGAATGACTAGAAACTTAATTTTGACCGTCTGTGACTCCAAAACCCTTTTACGACAGGCAGGAACCTTGATGCTATGGTTAACGAAATACTACAGCGTTATTCTACCAGAGTGACTGTCGCCTTTACCCTGATGTCAGCGAGTTTGCATTACACATTTACATTTATCTAATTATATACTAGATTTTAGCCGCGGTTTCGCTTGCGTAAATGTAGGTTAGGTCAATCAGTAACAGTACTTTTTCTGGATAAAAGGTACCCTATGTCCTTTTCTGTTTCCTCGGCAACATTTATGGGAAATTTCATGATGATTATTTCATGTTGAGGCGTGAAAACATAACAAATAAACAAACAAACTCGCATTCGCATTTATAATATTAGTTAGGATCAAGACTAGTTAGGATTACAGTCTCATAGAAGGAGGCTAAGACTTTCGAAAACTGTCTCGAAATCCGTGTCATCACTAGATGACGATTGCATGAAATGATAATTACCTAATAATTTCATGTTTAAAAATGGCGTATATGATAATAACATTGAGATGACCTTTTCAGGTGTTAAAAGACTCCAGTTGTAAACAAACACATAAATCTTAACATATCAGACAAAATATTTATTTTAAGCTGAGAATTTAAGCATAAGTACAATGGCTGGACCATGCTCCTTAGAAGGACATTTTTTAAACAGCCGTTGTTATTGCCATGTGATCACAAATGCCTTCTACTCACACTAATACATTAGTTCGATGGGTGTTGGTGTGAGTAGAAGGCATTTGTCACCACATGGCAATAATTACGGCTTTTTAAAAATTGGCCTTTGAAGAAGCATAGCCTTCCATGGTCCAGCCACTTTACTAATCGCCATGAAAATATCAGATTGATTGATAGCAAAGTGACTTTAGCATTTGTCATTGTGACCTTTACTTGCATTGATGTTCGCTTTTAAGCAAGCTATAATAATAAATAATAATAATAAATATTTATTGCAGACCAGGGTCCATAAAGTGTTAATAATAAAATCCTTAACTTAGTGTTAGTAACAGTTTAATTTCACAAATAATATGATGTGACAAACCGGTTCCTGGACACTGTCTACATCGTGTCCAGTCGTATCCAGCGTCCCAGAATCGGACTGTCCCACCAACCACGCAATGTGCTCAATGCTGTGAAAGCTACCACGCATTCTGCGTTGCAGGGAAGCACACCGTTTGCGGATAATGCATGGAAACCGTCTACTCTAGCCTCCGAAAACATCCCAGAAGCGCTGCAATAGCGCGGCAGCCCAGCCAGTATCCTGAACGCGTTGTTATATTGAACACACAGACGTGCTGTAAGCCCACTGCGCATATGCACGTATAGAATATCTGACAGAAGGTTCTAAAAAGAGTTATTTTGACATCTTTGGTACACCGTGCAAATCTACGGATCAATATATTACATCGGACTGCCAGTGCCCTGCATTCCCTTTCAATATCCTTATTATCGTTAAGATCAACGGTGACCGAGTGGCCCAGGCATTTAAACTCAGTGACTCTTTTTAGCGGAGTATTATTAATTGAAACATGTGGCACATTCGAGTAACATTTGTTGTCCGCCTTAAACACAAGTAGCTCACTCTTTTTGGCATTATACCTAAGCCTTTAAGTTATATCTTCGCTTTTTAATTATGCATATTATACTCAATAATTACTAAAAAATACTGTCATGACTTAGAATACCGGACATAATTTAAAATCGATTGTGTCTAGCCACGGGTGTTCTGCTGTGGCTCAATAGCTTAACATTGCTACAAATATACTAACAATAGAGATAATTATTTGTATGTAAGTTAAAAGCGTTACTCACAAAAAAATATTTTACATTCTTCCATATTATATTTTAAAGATACGCCACGCGAGAGTCACCTTTGGCGGCAGCTAGTGATTAATTGATGTCATTGGAGAATTAATCATTATCAGACACCTCACTCACTGTAATACCTCATCAGCATACATAACAATACTTACCACTAGAATGCATGCAGCAAAGTACAAGCGTGGCTATGAAAGCCGCGAATGGTAACACGCCCGCTAAAGCCAGCAATGCATGCTGAGCAGGCGAGTGTTTCGTCCGGGATACGCCGCAGCTGGTAATGTTGTGTACATTAAACTTTTCTAGAATCTCCTGGAACTCTGTTCCTAAGGCTCGAATGTTTGCTTTCATCGCTTTTGGCGTTAAAGCTTCACCAGACTCAACTTTTCTAAACTGGAAGCAAGGGCTGCAAAGAAAAATATACATTTACTTAGCTGCTGCCAGCGATTACATTGGCTTTTCTTCACGTAGCATTATTAAACTTGCGATCTACTCTCTCATGTATTATTTATATACATATGAATCAATTTTATGAATTGTATTAGGTGTATTAAATACTGGATACATAGCGCTTATATTCGTCTAATTTTGGTAGTACTTTTCCACTTCACAGATTTTAATATTTTTTATATTTCGTCCAATAGGGTACATTATTTTACACACAATAGCGATCAAAGGAAATCTTTTTGTACAAAGAGTTGATACTCTTTGTACAAAAAGATTTCTTTTTCTGATGAATTGGTTATAAAATAAGGCAGTAATTAATATTTTAAGTGTATAAAAAAGGTAGAAGTTTAGTGGGGATATCTCGCTATCTCCCTCGGACAGCTACATTTAAATAGCGGTTACGTCACAGTTTGCATCGTGTATCCTTTTTCTTTCATTTGACAATTACTCCTACGACTTATTTGAAACGTTAGAATCTTAATTAATTTTGAGTAGATTTCAAGACATTAATTGTGTTTTTAACTTTGAGTTAAGTAACTAACTGATTTAAATAATAAATAAATGTCGTTCAAGTACCCTATTATGGTTTAGAGTGGATAACATCGCTTTTAAATAAAAATATATACATTTATGTTCCTTACCCAGGATTAGCAAAGAATGCAGTATTGGCATCGTGCAGTTGCATTCTCAAGCCGCGTCGTGCGAGTGCTTCAGACATCTTGTCGCGAAGTTCGATGTACTTCTGCCTTGTACCACCTGGTATGACTAGACGGAGAAGATCGCGTTCTCTTACTACCACCACCTAGAAAGGAGGTAAAAGATGAAATGGAAAATATTTTATAGACATTGAAATTGTGTCGTGCTTGGTGGATGGTCTACATATTATTATGTAGAAGTAGTCAATCTATCATGCAGACATCGATAAAATAGAAAATGAATATTGAGGGGAGACTGAAAAAGGTTATTTTTCATGAACAAGGAATAATAACATTATAAGCATTGATAATAAAATTAATTGCTGGACATGGACAAATTCTGATATAAATTAGCGAGTCGTTGACATGTTTCCATTTCTGTTATTAGTAAATGAGTTGTAAATATGGTTGGTTAACTTACTTCTACTGAGATATCACTAAATCGTTCAGGATCCAATGAGTTATTCGCTCTTACAACCAACCTGTGAATAAAAATAACTTATGAATGAAGTAAAAAAGTCAAACATCAGTAACAAGTTTAAGCAGTATAAGTTAAGTATTATAACATTATTTATTTGCAAAATATTTTAATAGGTTTACTAATGATTGTCATACCTACTTAAATACAAAAAGCCGAACCAAGGCCGTTCGGTTACAATAGTTACTATACTTATCTTTTAGAATTACAATAAACGTTCCTCACCTAAATATACCATCAGCAAAATGAATCAAATTCCTCATAATTTTCAAATCGCCGGTAACATTATTCAATACAATAACGTCACTTATGTTACTCAATGATTTACCCTTGATAGGTGATTCAAAGCTCATATTCACAAAGTTGTAATGAATGGGTTTGGCATCGGGATCCTTGTCTGTAGCTTTAACTGTAGCTATTAGTGTATCTACACGAACATTTAGCCGGACTCCAACTGTCATATTGGCACTTTCGAATTGTGGAAGATGATCGTCAATATCCAAGATTTTGACTAGAACTTGTATTTCCGAAGGATCCTGAAACAAAATACTATTTAATATTGTCTTCTGTTTACGCGAATGTTATTCATTGAAATTAAACTACTATATACGGATTTTATCGCGTTGTTCATTTATCACTGTTTACAAAATTTTGAAAATATTGCACTACTAGTACTATTGATTTTATTTTACTAATTTTAAGTCGGCCTCGATGGCGTAGTGGTTAGTGTAACCGACTGCTACGCCTGAGGTCGCGGGTTCGATTCCCGCACAAGTCAAACATTTGTGTGCATGAACATGGATGTTTGTCTTGGTCTGGGTGTTTCTATGTATAATATGTATGTATTTACAAAAAATGTCTAGTACCCATAGTACAAGCTCTGCTTAGTTTGGGCTAGATGGTGTTGTGTGTA
The DNA here is from genome assembly GCA_963675205.1 of Catocala nupta. Taxonomy (NCBI): domain Eukaryota; kingdom Metazoa; phylum Arthropoda; class Insecta; order Lepidoptera; family Erebidae; genus Catocala; species Catocala nupta. Next base: position 25,421,648 of record OY776085.1, on the reverse strand, counting down.
TGTGGTAAAATATTATTATTATTATTATTATTAAGCTAATAAAATTATTTAAACTATTAAATCTATTTATTTTTGGTTTACACTTTCCCCGACATTTCGGTTGCTTTTCAGCAGCCATGGTCACGGGGAGACTAAGATGGTAGTTGTCTCAATGTTCCAGTGTAGTTATTTCAAAGTACCTGAACATAATTTAATCATTGGTGTTTCTATTTACGCAGAATGAGCTCAAAGTATCATGAAGTCTAGCTGTGGTTTGTTTCTTCTTAGGTTTGACTATTTGAAGTACAGGATCCCAAGCTGGTGGTACAATCCAACCATCTTATCTATTGAAATTGGGATGTTTTTTGATTTCAATAGCCTCGCGAAGCATCCTTGGTAGGAATAGGTGTTCTTTAGCGAGAATCTGTGGTTTGTCAAATCTCAGGTAGTGGTTGGTCCCCTGTTGTACGTGTTCACACACAGCAGACTTCAACGAGCGTTTGTGTTTTACGTCAGCTATGTGTTCTTTTATGCGGGTGCAACCAAGAGAAGCATAGGCACCCGCATTTAATTTCAACAAAAAATACTATTTGTAATAATATTTTCTCGTATAAGGTTATTTATAAAATACTATTGAGTCTAGTATTAACTTTGTCGACTAATATAGTTACAAACTGTTAAGAAAGTGATTACTAACTTGGATTTATTAACTTTTTATGCGGCCGAAAAATCAAAGAAGGCAAACTGCTTTAAATTGACAATGCTATCTTTCTCATATTTGTGAAATATTACAAAATTATAGCTTCACAGTGGTTATAGCCGGAAATACGTTTTTTATCAAATATACTCCTTCACTCCAGATTTTGGTAGAGATTCTCGAGCTAAATATTGTTAAATCTTTGTATATTCTAAGATCCAGTAGGACTAATACAAATACGTAAGTCGTTATTTTTCTTACCAGCCTGTTATAGGATTTGTTCAGTTTTGGTCTAGAGTTATGTTTAAAACATTTCACAGTTATTAATAGTCTTGCCACCATTTCTCTGTCGAGTCTTGCTGCAGCGATGATCAAAGCTTTGCTGTCATTCGTTCTTTCCAACTTCAGTAAAGCAAAATCATTGCCAGCTGAAAAAGAAAAATATAAATAATTCCTGTTAAGAAGCAACTAAAGCCCCTTTAATTTATGAAAAGAGCATAGCACCAAAGAGCATAGTACCAAATTTAAAAAGAAGAAATTTATCATTTTTATATTGATACACAGCAAAAAGCATTTAGCAGAGAATTTACTTATTGCACACACGCACACTACAGGGCAGCTTGTAATGAGTTAAATATCAGTTAGAACACTGGACCTGAAGTCCTTAGAGACTGTGTGAAGGCTTTTTATAAGCTTGCCTTTATTGCCACCCATGACAGGTATAAGTAGCCAAAACTTTAAACATTTTCAAATGTTTATTACAGACTTTATATTAATTCGTATAGCGTATTTACCAGTAATTGCGTAGTTGACTTCTGCGTTTTCACCAATATCTTCATCTACAGCTTCAAACTGTCCAATTACTGTACCAATAGGGACCTCTTCTTTAACTGTCATTAGCAATGGAGGATCATCCTGTATAAAAATAAAGCATGGTAAGTTGAGAACACTAAGTGTCGCTACGACACTGCTGACGCGTTAGTTTTATATAGTCAGGCGCAAGTAGCAGTAGCGCCGCGCGGCAGTCTCCCCACACCATTAAGTTAGGTTGTAGCCTAATATGTATTTATTGTATTTGTAACTGGTAACAGTGAAAATATATCCATACAGTATTTCATCAAGTTATTTCATTTGAAAATCCACAAGAACATATAAGATTTCCCCAGCTGTATATATGGCATAAAGTTCTTCAGAAAAACGCTTGTAAATTATCTTTGTCCCGATTGAATACATTGTAGTTTATTTAATTTATCCCTGCGCCATTCGTCAATATTGCGGGTTAGTGGAGAACCTTTATAACATTAATTTTAAAGCTATTGGGAATCTAATTCAATGATATCGTATTTGTTTTTATATAGATAGTACCTATATAAAAACAAATTATGATGCTATAGTATACGGTTATCAAGTGAAATACCCGCGCGTGCTAGTCCTCCACAATGCCATAGGCAAAGCATACATTGGTCTCGTAACTACAAGAAATCTGCATGACGCATATAGGAACATTTTAACCCCAATAGATACCAGAACACATCACAACATTCAGCTACGATCTTCTGTACCGTGAAATACTGCTGTGGACCTTTTTAATTGGAGCGCGTATTATATAAATGCATTCATTCCTGGTTTAAGTAAGAATCCTACAGGGCCTCTCCTTAAACATTTTAACAACAAAGATAATTTTTATGTAATATATTTTACCAGGTTACGGGCGAAATGTGGTTTGTGATCATCGACATCGTTAACCATGACGGTAACAATTCTTGTACTTTGTTGCGGTGGCTGTCCTCGATCCGTCACTAGTAACACTAGAGTGTATGATGCTTTGCGTTCTCGATCCAGTGATTGACGCGTAGTAATAAGGCCTGAATGAGGATCTGTAAACAAATTGATATCATAAATATAAGTGTAATTTCGAACAATCTTACTTAATTATTTAGCATATTATTATAGTATTTATTTCCTATATATGTATATATTCATTATGACATAATTACCTACTTTTCGGGTAGACATTGTCTAAATATGTTTATATCGACTCATTAGTTGACATGGCTTGTGCTACCAGTGTGCCAGTTCTCTTTGCAAAATTGGCAACACAATATCACAATACCGCTTCTGCTGTAAGCGTCATAGGCGGCTATCACAGTACTTGTAGTATAATAAATGAGTAATAGAAGTTATGTATCCAATAAAATTGTAAAACAATTCCAGATATGTTGCATTTATAAAAATAACTTACCTATAGCAAATATTTTTGCGTCAGCATTGCTCGGTTGTATAGAATAAAAAAGTTGCCCTGAAGGCTGCGTCGGGTCATCTGGATCACTAGCTACAACTTGGAAAACTGGTGATCCGATTGTGGCATTCTGTGAAATAAGAAAATCATTGATTTCTTTAGAATGGGTTTGAGATGAGAGAAAATTAATTTAATGTAACTTAATTGTTCGGTTATAAGGACACCTTATTATGATTTGTCAACCCCGTCATTTATGTTTGCACCACAGAACATTACTGCTCTTATATGTTCTGTGGTTTGCACTTAGGTATATTTGACAATGCGTTTGAATTATATTGGAATACATTCAATTACAACGCGATACGTACTTGGCATAGTCAAAAACATACCACATGTACTATGTCTATAAATAGAACATTTGCTAAGTAAACTGAATTAAATTTAGTTTTTGACTAAATATAATTACATTTGAATTTAATTGTGCACATCACTTCCCATATTTGTGAAGGTCGTGAGGTGCTGGGTTCGGTGGACCAAATTTTTAGGCTTTTCTTTTAGAAAATTCCCTGTAACAGCATGGAGTCTGTAACCGTGTCATGAAAATGGCAATAGGCTATAGGCGTAAACTACATAATTATGTATTGTTATAAATTAGTGACTAAGATAATGCATGTAAATATACATCATACCGAAGTGCGATGACTTTTACTATACAATTTTCTTTTATGAGAATATTGCATTGCGTATGGCTATAGAAATAAATACTTAAAACGACAGTATTTCTTACCTCGCTAATACTTAGTACTTCTCCTGCCGCAGGCCTAATAAACCTCGGCACTCCATCATTAGCACTGACGTCACCGATATACAGTGATAGAGATGTATCTCCCGTATGTCCACCGCCGTCTGTCGCGCCGACCAGTAGCCTGTATGGATCAGTACGACCACGGCCGGTGAGATCTTTGTGAGTCTTTACTTCACCTGTTACGGCATCTATTGTAAAGAATCCTGAAATAAAAACAACAATGCGATATTATTATTGCGAATTGCTTTCTCAATATAATATACTGGATATTAACTAATTGGTCTGTTCGAGTCCATTGATAGATTTATTAACCTGTGTTAAGTATTTTTTGCTGATAACGTGGTCTAATTTTCTATATTGCATCACATCATCCATATACATTGGTACACTGAACATTGGCACGATGTTAATAAATGAATATCATACCATTTGCTTCTCCTTCGTCTAAAAATTCGTATCTGATTTCACCACCTAAACCTTCATCGGGATCGGTTGCTGTCACATTGATTACGCTTATACCTATAGGAACATTTTCTGGCACCACAGCTGAAATGGAATAACATTATGCTATATTTGTTCTTACATACATGCTCAGTATTTAGGAATAGCTACGAATTAACTTAAGATCTTTAGAGGTATAATAATTCTTAATATTTATGTCACTAAGCAAGTATACCTGTTCAGCCAGAGCTCTTTTTCAATAAATTTATGCTTTAATAATAGTCAAAATATTTGTGGAGACTGATCTTTTATATTTACACATACATAGCTCGGCACCTGGCTATTTTATTTAGTGAAACTTACCGGTATATACATTTTTCTCAAATTGAGGTGAATTGTCATCAACATCTAAAACATCAATGAGTATAGTGGCAGTGGTTTTTAGTCTATCAGCGCCGCCGTTTGGAATATCCGCGGCCTCTATTTCAAGTCTCAACACTGACTGACGTTCTCGATCCAATGTTTTGTTTTCAGCAACCTGAAATAATGTGTGTGTATTATAGCAAGCTTAAATTATTTTAACATAATTATTTACATTACATATAAATATAACTTCAGGTGGTTAAATCAATATAATATTTAATATGGCTCTCACCTGTATGGTACCAGTAACATTATCAATTTTAAAGATATCAGAATTATCTCCTCTCATCGTGTACCGAACATCAGAATAACCCTTTATTTTATCTTCTTCACTCAAAACAGCGTCTGCATCGTGCGCTTTAACAGTTACAATAACTTCAGGGTAATTGACTGATTCTATCACACTTACTTTGTAAAGCTGCAAAAGTATTTAAATTTAAAATAATAATATGTTAAGTTACTTGTCTTGTGACAACTTCAATTGTGTTTCATAAACTTACCTCTTTTTCAAATATAGGTGGATTATCGTTTATATTGACAACCTCAATAATAATTTTAGCTACACTGTGCTTACTTCCATCATTGCTCGCAGCTTTTACAGTTACCGTAAGATTTGGATGAGTCAAGTCTTCATAATCAAGATGCTTAGTTAAAACAACTTGGCCACTTTCTGGGTCTACTTGAAGAAGATCCGTTTCCGAATTAATTACTTTGAAATTTGATATCAAATGTCCTGACACTGGGTCTTCTGCTGTCAAAACAACAACAGTACTGCCAATCGGCTGTTCTTCTTTAATTTTATGATAAATCACAGGATTTGAACTTGTCCATCCAGCATTAGTAAATTGGGGATTTTTATCGGCGTATGGTTGTATATAAATCGTTTGTTCTGTTACAGCAAATTGGGCTTCCTTATTTAGCTCAGCGTTGATATCTATTACCTTAACAGTTAAAATTACTATTGAAGCCTGACTGTAATCTAATGTTCCATTTACAAATATCTCACCTGTTTCTTTATTGATTCGAAACAGGTGGCGATAATCGAAGGGCGAATTAGGTTTCAATTGAACTCCGGCTTTAGAAAGCGCTTTTACTTGATCTAATAAGCTAAACCGCAATTCTGAATTAACATCTGTGTCGTAAGCAATAACTTTGGTCACTAAATTACCAATTTTAGTTTTTTCAGAAATGTAAGTGGTTGATTCAGTCGTATTGAACTTTGGTGGTTTGTCGTTTACGTCTTGAATGGTAACGAAGACAGTGGTAGTAGCAGTTTCCGGTATAGGCATTCCACTGTCAACCGCGGATACAATAATTTCATATCGATCTGGATTCACATCACGATCTAAGTTTGCATCACTTGATACAACTATTAGACCTGTTCTAGAAAATAAAATCAATAATTAAGGACAATTCACTATGTTACAAGTATAAATAATGGATGACTGCAGATAGTAAAATTTTCATAAAATGGCTAATAAAGTTCCTTTTTTTTAAATTTCTATAACTTCTTTCGTAATTACTATAAACAGTTGATGTAATTATTGTTTCAATACTCGGGTCAACAATAATCAATAGAATAATCAAAATAATAACATATAAATATAAAGTTTAAACTTACTTTTCATTGATAACAAAGTTATCTTTAGCACCCGAAACAATATGATAAGTTAACAAATCATCCAAACCATCAGGATCATTAGCTTTAACCATAGTAATATTCTGACCCGCCTTGGCATCTTCCCGAATACTTGCTTTATAATTCATTGGATTCAGATCAAAAGTAAAATCGTCGGTTGTTTCAGGACTGTGCTGGGACACACTATATTTGTAATGGTGGTAATTCCCTTTGAATGTAGGTCTTTGGTTACCTGGGACGCCTACACGGATGTACACCCTGGTTTCGTTATGCAACGGTGGAATGCCTGAAAAAATATTTGAACTGATGAATATAGTATAACTCTATACAGTTTTTTTTAATTTACAGCAATTTAGTCAAGATCATTGCGATATTTTGTATATTTTTTTATTAATAGTTGGAGATTGGTGGGTAGACTGGTGTGTTAAAAGTAATGAAGTGATAATTCATTAAGAGTTCCATTACGAGTTCCTGAAACATCGTTAAATTATTGGACTTTTCTTTGAATGCCTAGCCAAGTACTACATGTTGTGTGATAATTAATTTATTGCATCTCAGGCTGGCGGCACACTCTAAATATACGCATACATACTTTAAGTTATATTTATTTTTTATTCTCACAAAGTTTTTGCATAGATTATCCTTGGCGAAATAAGTGTATTTTTTTCGTAGTATCTATCTAGCTTTATGTAATGATGGGGTACTTTTTAATAAATTCACTGAAAATAAATTTAGTCTATAGTCTGTAAGCACGGTCACAAAGGATGCTGGCAGGAACCTTCATGCGTTTTTCTTATTACCATCTTTATCGAAAATATTAATGGCTTTTGTGCAAGACGCAGTGTAGAATTATTATTTGAGTACGAAAAATAAATATATAGTTATAATAATATTACATATGTATATATATTTTACAGTCATTAATGACTGTAATTAAACTTATTTAAATATGTATGTGATTATAAGAAAGGCATGAAACGAATTAACAATAGAACATTAGTTTTTTATTGAACATAAATTTATAATCCATATAAATACCTTACACTATGATTAACTTAATTATCGTAGTCGTTTTTTAACTCTGAAATAACAACAATCAACTGGTCATTATTAATAAATTTACACAACAGACATTTGTAAGATATACAATTAGCTGTAATGCCCAAAATGCTCATCATAAGCTATTGATAAAAACTGAACAAAGTTAAGAATAACAACTAGGTACAAAAATATTAAAATAAAACGATATCGTGCGATAAAAATGTGAAATCATTTAGTTGTTCTGGATAAATATAATCTCGTAGAGTGTAATGCTTCTCAGTCTCCAAATTGATCGCCATACAAATTGTATATTGTGGGACAAAATCTCTTTGCTAGTTTAGCATAAGGAGATTCATTTTCTATTTTCAAATCTTGCGTCAAGTAATTCCACATGTGATGCATATATGGACCTTCCATGCTCTCTATAGAGCCATTTTTGAAATATGCCGTATGCATAGTATAATATACGGGGTAAAAATATTCCGATGTAAATATTTCCACTCCTGAAATGAAATAAATAACATTTATTTTTATTGGAATATACTTCTTTTATTCATTTTAATATACCTAGTGTAACCTTGATTAATATTTATATAGATTACGATCGCTCTGGATTGTGTGTGAAATGGTTCATACTAATTCGAACAATACAACAATACCGCCACAGGTACCGCTTCGCCTCCACTGTCTATGTGTGGTGGGCTTTAGGAACCAACAGTTTTTGAGTTTATATTTTTTATTGCAGACATAGATAGTCAAAACTCATGTAGATAGTCAGAGGGTACGTTTATGTCCGAGTTTATAATAATATGTGACGTAACATTATGAGTAACAATATATTCTGGCAGTAAGCAATGGGCTCACTCCGCTTTACGTGGAGCTTCGAAGGGTCACCTTTCGAGGATATAATGTCCTCCAGACCGAATTTTGGTCACGGCGGCTAGTCGTAACGGAGATTGAACATCCGTGCAGGAGATATTACAGTACACAAGAGTGTGCACGAACACAAGTGCAAAATTCGACACGACTGGAGAGAGTTCAGGATATATAGGTGTTATGGTATGCTATTGGAAACCAATTCAAATTTATTTATATAACTTGCAAATAACCAAGTTATTTGATAGTTTACCTCCACAAGAGCCGGCTGCCTTGAGAGTCTTCAGCACGTTAGGACATAACTTATCCAGCACTCGACGTATTGCTATCGGACCATTACCAGCCCAGGTATCCGGCGAAAACTTATCGTGTAGCTCTCTGTTGATAGGCGAAAATAAGTCGCTGTTCAAATTTCAACTAAATGCGCCTCTTATTGACGCAATGTTCAGATCATATCTAAAGGCTCAATTACATAATCTCTCAATTTTTTAATCGCAAGTTTAATAGCACTAGAGTGTCATTGAATTGTATGCGTTTTTACGAAGTTAGTGTAAAAAAATATTAAGTAATGGAAGTACCTTCTTTTATTTGCAAATACGATCTTACCTTAGCATTGCATCCGTCACATTGACTCCAACTTCATCTTTTGAAAATCTCATTATTCCGTATGCTATATCGGTATCACTTTCTTTCGCAATCCAGTTAAGTGGTAGCGAGTCTAGATTCTTAATAAGCATAGAGTCTGTATCTAAATATACGCCTCCAAATTTGTACAACGTTAGTATCCTTAATATATCAGCTGCATGCTCAATTGGGTGCGTACTTTGGTTCAAGCGGTTTGCTAGTATTGATTCTACTGCCGTACCTTTGCCATACTCAGCAATATGCACTCTTGAAAACTTCACATTACGCAATTCAAGAAGTTTTGTGAGACTACTTTTTTTAAGTACGTGTTCTGTCACAGGCGCAGTAAAAAGCAAATTTATCTGCCATTTTGGATGAAGTCTAGCTGCAGATTCAATAGCACACGCTTGCCTGGAATTAACACCACCTCGACACGACGTTTCGAGAAAAAATATCGCTTGATCTCCGGGCGAATAGTTTGGATCCTCCGTTGAAATAAGCGCGTCTCCCTTTTCCGAGTAATAACAGCTAATATTGCGTTGTATTTTCGGCCAGAGCATTATCATGGATTCCTCCGTCACTCTTTCAGTTGAGTAATTAATTTTAGAATCACTTACAGAATTTACAGGTAACAGATAATAAGTTATGCTAAATAAACAGAGTGGACACAAGCAATAGAGCAAATATTGACGGTTCCGTAAATTCGGTAGACAGAACATTTTGATACAATTTTACAACACGTTTTACACGCGACGCGTTTATTCGGCATCTATTAGTTAGTAATCGTTAAGCATGTATGTATGTATGTATAGCTTATCACTAGTTCATTTAATTTTAAATAGCGTGTTGTAGTATGACTTAGGTATTTATATATAATTTAGATCATACATGCAATGCGGTTAGAAGAAAGCCATGTTTATGATTGTCATAAACACTTACATAACGTTAATCATGGTAGGAGATCGCAGAAAAGAATTTGAACGTGTATATTCTTATCATTCTGTTGGTTAAACAAATGCTAGTATGTTTATTTTAGTGACATAATTAAATAATTAACATAATATATACGCAAATTATTTACAAGAAATATAAACTAAAGAGAAAAATATAACTTCAAAATTAAAAAGCGTTTTAATATTCCTCCGCATCGTCGTCAATTGGCAACGTGCCCAGAAGACTGGCAGCATTGTCACGATGAATGGCAATACTTATTCTTTGTGCAAAGAAAATACCAATACCGGTTAAACTAGATTTATTTACTTACCATAATCTGTAGCTCTGATGACCAGTTCATATTGACCACGCGGTGTATCCATACTGTCAACCTTTTCAATGATGCTAATTTCACCAGTTTCTTCGTCTACAGTAAACACGTTACCTTTACGACTTATGCTGTTGTCTGATTCCAATGAGTACTTTATTTGGCCATCACCTTGTGTGGGACCATCTACATCAGTAGCCTAAAATACAAAAATAAATCTATTTATAACAAGAAAGTGCTACAACGCGTATCTCTGTTCAATTTTCGTGATAAACACTTTTAAAAGAAAAGTTATTTAATTTTTAAACTATACGTGAATGTTCGTGATAAACACGAAATTTGAGAGTAAAAGTTATTTAATTTTTAAGATGTAGAGTTTACAATAAAATATTGTAGTGTGCACATGGTGTAGACCTCAAATTATGTAAAGTTTCAAATTCAGCTAGTTTATTCGTTGAAAATAATAGGTGGAATACGCTGTAATAATATGTTACTAAAATATTGAATAACCAAATTTAAAAGAAATATTTACTTACACGAACTACAAATTGAGGTTCAAAACTTGTAGCGCCATCTCTTATAGTTCTACTATACTCGGCCGCATCAAACATTGGTGCGTTATCATTCACATCAAGCACCTCGATAAAAATACTAGTTGTTGATCCTTTACCACCTCCGTCTTTAGCGAAAAGTGTTAAACTATAACTTTTCTGTTTCTCGTAATCTAAGATTTGTTTGACATATACACCACCTTTGCTGCTATCCGTTTTAAACATATTAGAACCAAATCCGGTCAAAGTGTATTCAATTTCACCAAATATGCCATAATCTCTGTCACTTGCAGAAACATCACCAATTTTAGTTCCAATAGTTGCATTTTCAGGTATATTAAATTTGTAAGTTGACTCTTCGAAAACAGGAGCATTGTCGTTCATATCTAATAGCTTAATATTGACTCTAGCTGACGATAATTCTACAGAGTTGGCAGATGTTACTATATCAAAACTAAATAGTCGTTTGTCATCATCGTCTACATCGTAATCCAGTTTAGTAGAATCTTTTACTTTTATACTTATGGGTGTTCTTCCTTCACCATGATCTGTACTTATAGCAAATACTCCTTCCGAATTAAACACATCTCGTAGACTCAAGTCATATTTACTGTTCTGTCCTATGTCGTTATCTTCAACATAAATAGATAAACCCGGAATTGGACTGCCATTTTCGATATTTTCAGGTATTGATATGTCAAAAACTTCTTTATTGAATTTTGGTACATGGTCATCGACATCTGTAACTATTATTGTTATGGTGGACACAGTATAGTCTGACGGCACTTCGTTGTTGATTAATTCAGTAGCCTGAAATATAAAACAATTGTTAAATTTATTATTTTTCAACGGATTATAATTTGTGTTATTATATTTTATTATTTAACATAAATAGACAACATTACAGTATACCAAATAGTTATAATATATAAACATGAAAACAAAATAAAAAAGGCACAAAATTTATAACAGTAAATAAATAAAATCCCTGGTTTAGGCAGCGTCATAAAATACCATAGCATTGACAGATGGAATTGTGCCCAAAAGGGTGGCAGCATTGCTACGTTGAATGGCAATACTGATTTTTTGAGCCAAGAAAAGTCCATTAATTTTTATAATTTATGAAATAGTAAGTTGCCATACTAGAAATACAATTACATATATGTATATATAGACTCACGCCTATATCCCTAAAGCTATAAGAAGAGACACACTCTTGTTTTTCCAGCTACGTTTCTAGGTCTCGCGTTATAGGGCGCGAGAATATTGCCGTGTTTTTATTTTGAATTTAAGTAAACGTTACAAGAAGTAAAATAAAACACTTTTCTTATGTTCTTTGTATCTCATCGTAATAATAGAATAGATAGTTAAATCAAAACGTGGATACCTTCACAAAGAAACTATAGACGCCACCGTTTTGCATCACGGCATCACTTTCTCTATCAATAGGGATATCGGTAGCGACCAGTGTAGCTCGTCCTAGAGGCCTATCAGGTAGAAGTTTGAAGTATTGCTGACTGTCACCTTCAATAGTCAACAAAACTGGTCGAGGATTTGCAGTGTCGCCATCTTTTGCCAGTATTTCCATAATGCTTGTATTCTGAAATATAATTAGAATGTCTTAGGTAAAGTTTTCGATACACCTATTGTATTATTAGATACATATTTAAAAAATATCAGTAGAAAGAAAATGTTGCACGGGAGACAATGTGATTTAAAAGAACCTCGCTACTGCCAGTGAATTCACACACAGGACGACATTTATCACCGTGCACTGTGTTTTAGAAACCCAAAAAAAGTGACATCGTCTTTTTATTGCAGTTTCATAAAGATTAGATCAAAAGAAATGCGAGAGTGAAATTCCCAATTTTCTAGTGTGTCTAAACCAGGAGACAGTTGCTTTTGAAAATTCCTAATTTTTCAACCTGATATTCTGAACAACATTTATAAAAAATTACCAGTGAATATTAATAACCAGTCACGCTAGGGTCATGGGGTCCCTGCCAAATCAACGGCTTGGGGATCCCCTGTCACCGACGCTCGCGGCGACGCGCTGGAGGAGTGGGCGATTGCGACCGGTCTCGTGGTTCTTAACCGGGGATCGGTCGCCACGTGCGTGCGCTGGCAGGGCGAGTCCATTGTGGACATTTCGTTCGCAAGCCCTGCCGTAGCGCGCCGCGTCCGGGACTGGCAAGTGCTGGTCGAGGCGGAGTCACTGTCGGACCACCGTTACGTGCGGTTCGACATCTCCGCCTCGCCGGCGATCCCGGACGATCGCCCCAGGAGAGTGCACACCCCGTCGTCCCCACGATGGGCGTTGAAACGTCTCAACGTAGACGTGCTGGTGGAAGCCTCCATCGTCCAGGCCTGGACCCCAATGGGCGAAGGGCCTGTGGAGGTTGAGCTAGAGGCGGAGTGGTTCCGGGGCGCGATGACGCGGATTTGCGACGCGTCGATGCCCCGGGCCAGTGCTCGACTTCCTAGGCGTCAGGTGTACTGGTGGTCTGACGACATCAGTCAAAAACGCGCCGCGTGCATCGCGGCGCGTCGCCAGTACACTAGGTACCGCCGAAGGCGGCGGTACCGTGACCCGACCGTGGAGGCACGGCTGCGGGGCGAATACGTACAGCGGAAGTACGCCCTGCAGTCCGCCATCAGCGAGGCCAAAGCCCAAAGATGGGAAGAGTTCCTGGGGACTCTCGAGGCAGACCCGTGGGGCCGTCCGTACAAGGCGGTCAGGGGCAAGTTGCGCCCCTGGGCCCCACCGGTCACCGAGAGTCTCCAGCCCCGGCAATTAGAGGAGGTGGTCTCCGCTCTCTTTCCTTCGAGAGCGGAGCACACGCCTCCCGAAATGGCGCCGCCCGATATTGAGGAGGGCGGTGCCGATGCCGGGGCGCCAGAGGTAACAATGGCGGAGCTCGGCGCGGCAATGGTTCGGCTCCGGGGCAAAAACACCGCCCCGGGGCCGGACGGAATTCCTGGCCGCGCCTGGGTTTTGGCCTACGACGCCCTAGGGGACCGGCTCCTCAGGCTGTTTAATGCCTGTTTGGAGTCGGGACGGTTCCCTGCCATGTGGAAGACGGGTAAGCTGGTCCTCCTGAGAAAGGAGGGCCGCCCCGCGGACTCTCCCTCCGCGTACCGCCCCATAGTGCTGTTGGATGAGGTGGGCAAGCTCTTTGAGCGTGTAGTGGTTGCCCGCCTCTCCAGGCACCTGGTGCGGGTGGGCCCCGACTTGTCCGAACATCAGTTCGGATTCCGAGAGGGCCGATCGACAATTGACGCGATCAGCCGCGTCAAGGCCCTCTCGGAAGAGGCAGTCGCCTCGCGCGGGGTGGTGTTGGCGGTGTCCTTGGACATCGCCAACGCGTTCAACACCCTGCCGTGGGCGACTATTAGGGAGGCGCTCCGATTTCATGGAGTGCCTCCCTACCTGCGCCGAATAGTCGGGGACTACCTGCACCAGAGAAGCGTATTCTGTGTGGGGCGGAACGGAGAGACGTTCCGGAGGGAGGTGTCGTGCGGTGTTCCGCAGGGTTCCGTTCTTGGACCGATCCTGTGGAACATCGGCTACGACTGGGTTCTGCGGGGCGCCCTGCCCCCGGGCGTCGGCGTAACTTGTTACGCCGACGACACGCTGGTCACGGCCCGGGGAGAGGATTACGGGGCAGCTGCCCGTCTTGCCACGGCAGGGGTGGCCCTGGTCGTCGGTAGAATTAGGATGTTGGGACTGGAGGTGGCGCTGGAAAAGTCCGAGGCCCTGTTATTTCATGGGCCTCGGCGGGCGCCGCCACCAGATGCCCACATCATAGTTGGAGGGGTCCGCATCGGGGTCGAGCCGAGTATGAAATACTTGGGGCTCCACCTCGACGGCCGCTGGAACTTTCGCGTCCATTTTAGCCGCCTGGCCCCCCGGTTGATGTCGGCGGCGGGAGCGCTTAGCTCTCTGCTGCCGAATATCGGGGGGCCGAGTGTCGTCTGCCGCCGCCTCTATTTGGGGGTGGTGCGGTCGATGGCCCTCTACGGGTCGCCCATTTGGGCCGGCGCCCTCGATCGCCGAAACATCGCCCTCCTGAGGAAACCTCAGAGGGCGATGGCGATCAGGGTGTCGCGGGCGTACCGCACCGTCTCCTTTGAGGCGGCGTGCGTCCTGGCGGCATCGCCGCCCTGGGATTTGGAGGCGGAGGTCCAAGCGTCGGTGTATCACTGGCGCGCGGACCTCCGGCTCCATGGTGAGGTACCAACTCACGGGGCGGTGGAGACGCGAAGGTCCCAGGCTCGACTGGTCCTCGAGGCCAAGTGGGGGGAAAGGCTGGCCCAGCCCCGCTACGGGGTGAGGACAGTCGAGGCTGTCCGTCCGGTGCTAAGGCAATGGACGGACAGACGGCGCGGACCGCTCACCTACCGGCTTGCTCAGGTGCTCTCCGGACACGGCTGTTTCGGAGAGTACCTGTGCAAGATAGCCGGTAGGGAGCCGACAACCAGGTGTCACCACTGCGAGGAGTGCGACCGGGACACGGCGCAGCACACGCTGGAGGAGTGTCCAGCGTGGGCCGAGGAGCGCTGTGCCCTGGTCGCCGTGATTGGCCCCGACCTCTCGTTGCCGACCGTCGTATCCATGATGATCGGCGACGACAGGTGCTGGGGCGCAATGAGGTCCTTCTGCGAGGCTGTCATCTCGCAGAAGGAGGCGGCGGAGCGGGGGCGTGAGGAAGATCCTTACGCCCCGGACATCCGCCGCCGGAGGAGGGGGCGCAGGAGACGCGCTTATGTCGCTCTCCTGCCCCCCACCTAAGGGTTCTGGGTGGCAAGGCCTCAGGGGACCCTGCCACCCGTGAGTAAGAACCCATAGAGGGCGCGCGCGGTGTTCCCGCGCGCCTTCTAACGTCGAAAGGGGAGAGTTGTGAAATGCTCTCCCCCGGGGACGAGAGGAGGTCGGGTCCCATTGACCCGGCCGGCACCCACACGGGGGGGCCTGCTATGGATGAATCTTTTTAGACTCCCAACTGGCCCCCCCCATTGGGTGGGAGAGGGAACACCCCAGGTTTTTTTAGTGGGTATCCCAGCACTAGGCTGGTGAGTCCCACACGCCCCGCCGGTGTCGTCCCCTAGCCGGCGGGTAGTGCATCAAGCATTTTTTTTCCTGGGAATCAAAAAAAAAAAAAAAAAAAAAAAAAAAAAAAGGTCATGGGGTCCCAGTGCTCGTGCTTTTTATAGAGAGATAGCGAAAAGGTTAATCGACATTTCCCGTGACCAGAGGGCTGGCCTTTATTTCGCGGAAAGGATAAGCATTGCCATTCAACGTCACAATGCTGCCAGTCTTCTGGATACACTACCAGTCGACTGTGATGCGGAGGAATTCTATGACGCCTATTAGAGGGTCTTAGTTTACCTTTTTTTTTTTTTTTTTTTTTCTGTTTTATCATATTTTAGGAATAAGTTAGTTTTAAAGAATTGTGTTTATATTATGTATATAATTAATAATTTGTATTGTTATTAGTAAATTTGACCACAATAGATAAATCTATTTACCTATTGGTATCGAATATAATATAATATAGCCAGTGGATTTATTTCATCGACGGAGACGTTAAAGGCGAAGGCACACGCAACTCAGTTACAATACGTTTTTTTTTTTTTTTTTTTTTTTTTTTTAGGTCTATTAGAAATGATTTTATATATTTTTTAAATATTTTTTTCGATTTTATTTAATAACTCGAAAATTCCTCAATTTGGCACTTACTTTTTATTTATAAAAATAGGTTTCGACTTGACCTACACAAATAAAAAAAATCATAGCTCGAAGCCATGGACTAACAAGAGTTATAAGCATTCATAGAATTTTCATAGGGTTGACACTTAACTTTAAACTAAACCAAGATAAGATATTAATTGTCAAATGTTCGAAAATGGTTTTAGCTGTGGTAATAAATAAATATTATGGTAGTTATTAGTTAATAGTATTAGTTAATAGCTGTCATAGAGCCTTGGTACAGGATCAAAAGCCCTAGGTTGATTAGAGGATACCGCACGATCTCGTTCGAGGCTGCGAACCTCCTCGCCGGATCGATGCCATGGGACCTGGAAGCGGCGCTCCTGGCGTCGCTCTATCGTTGGCGCCAGGAGGCGCTAGTTCGGGGCGAGGGACCGGATCTTCCCGCTGTCAAAGCGGCAAGGTCCGAGCTCCGCCAGGTCCTAGTGGCAAATTGGAAGGAGCGACTTGTGCACCCCAGTGCCGGGCACGCCACGATCGTGGCGGTAAGTCCCGTGTTTGAGGAGTGGCTGGAGAGGCGGCATGGCGCCCTCACCTTCCGGCTGACACAGGTATTGACTGGCCACGGTTGTTTTGGCCGGTTCCTGTGTCGTATACGCCGGCAAGAGACGCCCGGTTGTCACCACTGCGGCGACTGCCGTGACGTTGTAGAGGACACAGCGCTGCACACTTTGGCGGTTTGCCCCGCCTGGGCATCGCAGCGCCGTGATTTGATCGCGGCAGTCGGATCGGTTGCCCTCTCGCTCCCGGCCGTAGTTCAGTCTATGGTCCGGAGTGAGAGGTCGTGGAACGCCGTCGCCTCCTTTTGCGAGGAAGTGATTTCCATCAAGGAGGCGGCGGAGCGGGAGAGAGAGCGTTTAAACCCTCTCCCCAACCGCAGAGCCGGGCGCCGGAGGGCGCGCGATGACCTCCAGCCACCCTGAGGTTTGACCTGGGAGTGGCGGGCTTTGTGGGCCTGCCCGCCATCCGTTCAGCACCAGGTCCGAGAGGCGGCGTGCGTGTTCCCACGCGCGCCTCTGTGTCGAGTCCGTCTCGTCCCTCTAGGGGGGAGACAGTAGGGAATTTTTGAGGGAGCCTGCCGTTTCATACGGCGGGCAGAAACCTCGGCGGGGTCGCGACCGCATGCGAAAGCGATTCGCGCGGCCCCGCCGATAGTGGTTTTGTCGAGGAACACCGTGGTAGGTTTAGTCGGTATTCCGGGAGGTACATTATTTCTTTTCGATCTTTATTTTACCCCGGCGAGTCCGACATAATCCCTCCGCCCGCCCCCGCGGAGGGATATGCGTCATTGCATTCCCCCAAGTAAAAAAAAAAAAAAAAAAAAAAGGATCAAAAGCCCTAATAGATCATCATATATGAAAATAACGGAATTCCAATAATATTACATACATACGTATCGAATTGATAACCTCCTTTTTTTGAAGTCTGATGAACTAGGTTAAATAGCATAAAACCTTTCTCAAAATTTGGGCTATCAAATGCCAAAAGTTTTTAAAACGTGTCAGGTAGTTTCAGAGATTGGCGCGTTCAAATAAAAAGCTCTTGAACTTTATTATTAGTAATATCGACATAATACAAAGAAGTCTTTTTTTATGTTTAGCTAAATGTTTTAGCTGGCGGGCATTCTAACTAATACCATAATATTTATTTATTACTACAGCTAAAACCATTTTCGAACATTTGACAGTTGATATCATAACCGGGTCTATGAAAATTATTTGAATGCTTATAACTCTTATTAGTCCATGGCTTCGGGTTATGATTTTTTTTATTTGTGTAGGTCAAGTTTAAACCTATTTTTATAAATAAAAAGTAAGTGCCGAAGTTGAAAACATTTCGAATTATTAAATAAAATCGTAAATATAAAAAAAAATTATAAACTCGTTTCTAATAGACCTAAAAAAGATATAGTAACTGAGTTACGTGCGCCTTTAATGTCTTCATCGATGAAATAAATTCACTGATTGTTAATATTCACTGGTAATTTTTAATAAATGTTTTCAAGAATATCCGATTGAAAATTACGCAATTGATTGAATTTTCAAAAGCACCTCTCTCATGATTTAGACACACTGTTAAATTGGAAATTCTACTCTCGCATTTCTTTTGATCTAATCTTTACGAAAGTGTAATAAAAAGACGATGTCACCTTTTTGGGTTTCTAAAATACGGGTGGAAAGTTGTGTTTTACAAATAGATGTTCTAAGTCTAAAGGTTTATTGTGAACGTTGTTTGTGAAGTAGCCCGCGATTCAGAGGTTATACCTAAACATTTTATAAGTAGAATTAAAATCAGTTAAAATATTATATTCCAAATACATACCTCTGGAGTATTTTCTGGTACTGTAGCTGAGAAAGGTGCATTTACAAATGCAGGTGGTTGATCTTGCACGTCCCATACAGCAACCGCAACACTAGCGAAGGCTTTTAATGGTCGTTCAGATGTATCAGAAGCCTCTAAACTGATGATATAGGCAGATCTGCTCTCGAAATCTAGCTCTTGATTTAAAAACAGTCGGACTTGGTATTCGTTTGAGGATACCTAAAATATTAAGAAGTTTTTAGGAACTTATGTTTATGGTAACTTTGTTCACAAAAAGGTCTCAGGCAAGGCATGAGCGTGGTACGTAGTACTTAACTACTTTCTAAGGAACACGCTGCTTTGTTAACACAATACGTATAACCTACAGTAATTCCTTTAAATACAATATTACTATAAAGAAGTCGTCTTATAATTTACCATATCAGTTTCAACTCTGAAGGTCGCACAGGCTTCAGAATCACTTCCTTTCTCTTTGGTAGAACATATCACTTGTATTCTTGCATTGTCTCCGTCATCACGGTCCGTTACTATAATCTTTGGGTTTACCTGAAATTTGATGTCACAACAATATGAATAAACAATCTTCAAGTTTTCTTAATGTAAATAAAAATCTTTGTTGACTTTCATAATTAAAGTTGTATTATTTAACTGCAATTTAATGGATAGTATAATTGAATAAAAGTGTATTTTTATATATATGTACAGCCCGGCAAAACAAAAACTAAATGAATAGAAACATTTGCTGAAGCTACACCAATGTTTGAGACAAGAATATTTGTTTTTTGAGGAACAATAAATGATGAAAAAATCAACAATTCGTGATCTTAGTATCTATAGACATAAAAGTCAACCGTATTACCGTAGATACCGTTAAAGTACAGATCATTCGTTTTTTGCTACAGCTAGAAATAAAACCACATTTCTTTCGTTATTGCATACTCAATTTCAACTCGATAAAATTTACCTCAATTTCAGTCCAAACTGGCGTTGCTTCACTAATATTTGCGATATAAGGTCTGTTATGGAACACAGGTGGATTATCGTTGACATCTTTTACTGGTATGACTCTTCGTAACGATACTGTGTTTGGTTCTGTATTCGCTACGCCTTCATCTGTAAGTAAAGTAGCCATATTATATCTAAACCGGCTATTATGTCTAAGCTGTAAAAGCCTAAATATGTTTACATAAATTCTATACGAAATCTTTTGGATTACAAGTTCCAATTAAAACAGGTAACCAAAATTAAAAAAGAAATCCTACTATTAATTTGCTTTTTGAAGTATTGACCCCAAATAAACAAAAGTACAGTTATATAAATATAGCACAAATGGTTTACAAACTGATGTGAATGAATGAAATGAAGTGAAATTAACAAGTATCTAACGAAGTACTTGAATTATTAAAACTACAAACAACATAAAATAGTACCAACATTGTTAAGAATTTAGTACTGGATTGCCGTTTCTACATTTATGAAAGGAAAATTTATTCACATTCTGCATTTTAAGGCCCATACGTTAGTAAGCCCCTACGTTAGTAACGGTTACTCCGTTGCTGAGGATATTTTAGTGAATAATACAAACGACTATCAAACCTGAAACAACTAATCAAACCTACAAGACTCGGCACAGAATTCTGAGGGTTTGTTTTTATATTTGCTTGTCAAATTGACTTCCTGTTGCCTAATGGAGAATGTTACATATGTATGTAAAGAAAATCACCATCACTTTTCGAGCTAGAATCACCCAATTAACTACCCCCACCATGCTATCTAATGTAGAAGGCAATATAGAATAACAAGGTTAAAAAAAACTAATTAATCATACTTATTAATAATTATAACAGTACTTAAAAATACATACCAGTAATACTTATGATGACTTCCAAAGAGCTCTGCTCTTCTCTATCTAAGCTTTTAGCTAGTGTGACGACACCAGTCAATGAGTCTACCGAAAAGTACTGGCCGGATATAGAATACCTCAGCTGGGCGTTTTCTGGATCGATACCTGAAATAATTATGAATGTTCATCAGTCTAATATTGTAACGAACCAGATTAAAGTTTAACGTTTTGGTTTATTTAGTTTTTAGACTTGTAATCTCAATAAAGAAATCTCGTAATACGCGATTATTTAAAATTGCTTGGGTATGTTAATTTGCTCACTTTTCTCACCAGACGTAAAGGTTAAACTACACGTAGAAGTCACTTACTATAATGTAGTACCTGACTTATTACTACTTCTACATATAAGTGATTGGGCCTTTTGGCATTTACATTAAGTAGGGTATATTTTGTCTATATCGTTTAAGTTACTACTATCCACCAAGGTGTATGTACGCTTAGCGTAGCCAAATAAAGATTTCAAATGCAACAGACCTTTCTTTTACCTACATAATATATGTACATACATACAACTGCCTCCTTGGCGCAGCGGTAGTGAATGCGACTACTGTGCATGAGGTTTCGAGTTTGAATCCCGAGTCGGACCAACAAAAAGTTATTAAGTTTTCCTGTTAAGAAATCTCAATAGCAGTCCGAAGTTAGGAAGTTGGCGGTGTTAGACAACCCCGTCCCCCGAAAGCACGTAAAGCCGTTGGTCCTGCGCCTAATCTCTCTCCGGTCGTGTCGGATTACCCTCCCATCGGATTATGAGAGTTAAGGAACAGAGAGTGCACTTGTGTTTGCGCACACGCTTGTGCACTATAATATTTCCTGCGCAGATGGCCAGTCTCCGTTCATATTGGCCGCCGTGACCGAAATTCGGTCTGGAGGACATTTCATTATTATTATTACATACATATATGCCATAGAGATGAATTTTAAGAAGATTCTAATACAGTAATAATCTAGAGGGAGAAGATTTGCAATTTTCACGCAACAGTCTCGAGTTGGGTTCCAAAGCACACACCTCTGATATTTTTAATTTATAAGCGTAATAAATAATTAATGATCGCTCACTTTAATGGTAAAGGAAAAACATCCTTTACCATTAAATTATACATACACATATTTCTCCATAATGTTTTCGAAGATGAGTAAAGTCTACCAACCCGCACTGGGTGAAAGTAGTGGACTCTGGCCTCAACCTTCCTGGAAACCACTGGAAACTAGGAAGAGGCGTGTAAAGTCGGCCAAGAAAATGGTTTACCAATTTTGACATAAGTTTCTACGAGGTCTAATTACCGCTAAGGTTGACTTTTCTAACGGAGGTAAGTAAAGGACGTGAGTTCTTGTTAGCTGTGATAATTTAAACTTGACACATGACATGACGTAAATTATTATACATGATAAAAAAAGCAATGGTTACTGTCATAATATTATTGCAAGAAGAAATCGAACTTGTTGTTTCATGACGTTCAAATGAACCTCAACCGTAGGTTGATAGACCACACTTTTGGTCGACTGTACCCAGCAGTAAGACAGTTTATATATATGGCTTATATTATTATATATATTGGTAATATTTTTAATATATAAGTACAATGTACCTTGTAAGTGGTACACCGGCGTTCCAACTGGCGTGTCTTCCGCCAGAGTAAATTGTGACATGTCTCCTATCTGCGGCACAAAGTGAGGCGCTCTGTTGATCACTTGCGCCCAACATGACTGCAGCAGCGATAATACTAACAATATTATTAAAGGATTTGGATCCGATAACACTGTTGGTATCTTTCTACGCTGGAATATTATTTCTGCCATCTGAAAATAAGACGAGAAGTAAATCAATGAATGCTATTAAGAAGTATACAGTCTTAAACTTAGGGAAATCACGTTTGGGGATATTATAAATAGTCCGAATAGTGAAGATTAGTGAACATATAATATGATCCATGAAATATATTTTCAGAAATAATGTCGTCACAAGGTCTATCGTCACAAAGCGTATAATCAATGTTTGTAGTGACGAGCTTTTAAAATATATTACCTATATCAAATTTAAATCGCAAACTATCTGACGTTACATTTCATCTAATATCGCTGCAACGAATCGGCTACCTAATTTGATCATTAGCATTCGTTGGGTTCAATGTGATCCGCGTTAATCAACTCACGAATGAACTGGAATTCATGCGGTTATTATTGCCATCAAATAGATATATATATATACTGCATCGTCACTTTACAACAGGTGAGATCGCGGTTTAAAATAAAAAGTGAACAATTTAGGTATGTATTCCATCCTAATGTTTATAATGGATCCATAGTACCTAAGGCTAAATTTATAACTGCTTTATTATACTGTTCTACTAAACGAAGGTCTTGTTCTTATTTATTCTTGGCACTACTACGCATAGTGTCAAGAATGTACATAACCGTTAGAGTGGAAACGGTTTCGTACTAATTAAATTCTTCCGTCGCATTCGTGAGAATCGTCAATACATGTCTCTGGTCGCTACCTCAGTTTTGAGTAAATAAAACCTTGTTAGCAGTGCTAGTGCATGCGACTGCTATGCTTCAAGTTTATTTTCTAGGCAGTCTCACTGGAATTTTCTATAAAAAAAATTGTAGCAGGATGGAGTTTAGAGCTTAAACCGGTCATTACTTGGGATCTAAAAATATTGCAAGATATATATGTAGTAAACTTCTATCAACAACTTTGGAGACATAGGATTTAACTCATATTATAACATATGTATACATAAGTATATGTTATAATACTTATAATATAAGTATGAAGTTGCCGTTGTATAATAATAGATACTTTGAATTGAGTTAAACCTTCATGGTGTGAGATTTTCGAGTGAAATTTTTTTCACATGATACCTATAAGATACTTCTTTTAAAAATGTATTCAGCTTAGACAGGAAAAACGGTTTCTTCGAAAATCCAAGTCATTCTTGAATACGACTTCCGACGCAGAACTAACGCGACAGAAACGGCTCGCAATATCATCGCTGCGTTTGGAGAGGAGACTGCTAATGAACGCACCGTGCGTTTTTGATTTAAACGCTTTCATTATGGAAACTTCTCAGGTGAATAACGCTGAATTGAAGGAGATGGTGGGAGCGGATCCGAGTCAAACTATGCAGGAATTAGCGGCATGGTTTAAAGTTACCCTACCAACACTATTGGCTCAATTGCATCAAATCAATAAGTAAAAAAAATATGAAAAATTGGTGCCTCATGATTTGACTGAACTGCAGAAAGAAATGCGTTTTGATACTTGTGTTGCCTGATTAAATCGGAAATTACAAGAAATTACAGAAATGAAGGAATATTGGATCGAATTGTGACATGTGACGAAAAGTGGATTCTTTACGATAACCGTAAGCGAAAAATGCAATGGCTGACACCAGGTCAAACGCCGTAACATTCCCTAAAGCAAAGCTTACCAATAAAAAGGTAATGGTAATTGTGTGGTGGTCTTTTCATGGTATTACTTGCTATAGCTTTCTCAAGTCTGATCAGGCAATAACAGCTGATGTTTACTGTGCCGAACTTCGAACAATAATGGTGAAACTGGCAGTGAAACAGCCTCGACTCGTGAATTGATCTTCACCATTATTGTTCCATAATAACGCAAGACCTCTCACTGCACGAGAAACTGTTGTAACTCTACAGGAGCTGCAGTTAGAAACCATACGTCATTCTCCGTACTCGCCAGACCTTGCTTCACAACGGACTACCATTTTTTTCGTGATTTGGATAATTTTCTACGTGATACAAATTTTCTTCCTGGGAGGCCGTGCTAAATGCTTTCACACAGTTTGTCGAATCTAAATCCCCGGAGTTCTATCGTCAAGGCATAAATGAACTTTCGTTTAGATGGCAGCTATGTAGCGAGTTTCAATTTTTCAGTACAAATCGGCAATTTCATACTTTATCCCCTAATATTAGGTAGGTATACACGGCCTAGTTCATATCAAGGCATAATGTTGCACTCATGTTTGTGGCAATCATTAGGTCAGAGATTCAGCTTACAACCACTTATAGTGTTACTAGATTTTGTCTGCGGTTCTTCGCTCGGAAACAGTATTTTTTTCTGTATGAAAGGTATCTTATATATTTCTTGTACCTCTGACAACGTGTATGCGAAATTGCATGATGATCGGTAACTAAAGCTTGAAAGCTTAACAAGACTTAACTTAGCAAACTCAGATTTGCATTTATAATATTAGTAAGCACTGAATACCTATTTATGTTATGATCAGCTCAGTAGCATGTAAGCTAGAATTTTGATTAGTTTAGTTTAGCTTAAACATTATCATAAAGTGATATATTAATAAAAATTACTAAAATATACATAAATGTAACGTCTCATTACTATTTAAGGTCAGAAAACTAGAGCGGTAATAGTTGCACAGTATGAGACCGGTCCGTTGACGGTTTTATGGCCATAGAGTTCGCATGCGTATTCATTTAACAACATACACACAATTGTAGCTGTAGGAACATGAATTATAAATAATGATCAGCGCGTTAACTTACATAAGTAGGTAATAGGTAAGGTATACGGTCGGTTGGGTTAGACAGATTGACTCATGAAATCCTAATTTGTGCACATTTGTAGCTCTCTCCATGCTGCAACTGAAAATGGCATAGCAAACTACGCGATAACATGTTGACTGGATCAAACTCGAAACAAACCCGAGACCTCAGTCATTCAGTTGAAAAGTGAATACCGAATTCAGAGATTCGATCGTGGCATACCACGGAATCGACAAACCTTACTCTTAACTATATACATAAGCATTCGTATGGTATTTAAATACACATACATCTTATTATGTATGGTGTGCAAATACTAACGTTGTCTACATATTCGAATATAATCGAATGCGATTTAGAAGTAGGAACATGAATTACTTTCTCCCACAAAGTTACGCACTTTACCAAAACTAAATACCATTACAAGTGAAGGGTGGACCCAACAGTAAAACGAATTTACGGTCCCTTCCGTTATATTTCAAACAGGTTTTAATAGTAAACGTAACGTATTCTTTAACCTTGAAACGCAAAATTATTTAATGGTAATAATATGGTATGTTACCAATTGTACTATTGATATGTTTCGTTCACAATAATGGAAATAGAAAACTGGTACCCAAACTATTTTTCTTAATAATTGCACAGCACACGTCGCATTGTAGTGCAGATACGATTTGAAATAATAACTGCGCCTTGTTATATCAAATTGTGTGTAAATAGATATGGAAACAACTTACGTAAAAGAAATAGTAATCATTCGAACAGTAGCACTTCAAAAGTTTAGCAAATGATTTGTTGTACTGACTTTATGTTGAGACTAATAGCGAAACGTTACAATTTTGGATGTTTTTGAGTTTCACTTCGCGTGCGCTCGTAGCCTTTGGTGTGAGTATGTAGTTAGCAGGTGCACTCATCATTTTTATCCCTAACACTGCAGCTTTGTTCATACATACATACATACATAAATTCACGCCTGTTTCCCAGAGGGGTAGGCAGAGACTACGGATTTCCATTTGCTACGATCCTGACACATTTCTTTGGCTTCATTCACTTTCATAACATTCCTCATACACGCTCGCCGGTTTAAGGTGCTCTTAACCTGGCCTTTATCCAGAACGTCTCCGATCTGATTAGGAAACGTTCGCCTAGGTCTTCCCCTTGCGACTGTTCCATTCACACTAGCCTTATAAACTTTCTTAGTCAGTCTGTTCTCGTCCATTATTTCTACATGCCCAAACCAACTTAACATACCCTTTTCTATTCTCGTCACTATATCCACTTTTATGCCGCATCTCTCTCTAATCACACTATGCCTTATTCTATCTTTCAGAGTCACACCACATATATTTCTCAGCGCTCTCATTTCTACAGCATTTATTCTGCTCTCATGCTTCTTTTGCCATACCCAAGTTTCACTACCATGCATAAGTTTTTGTTTGTACAAAGTCGTCCAAATCGTAATTTTGATTAGGCTAATGTCTAATAAGGCTACGTTAACCACTAGCCAAAAAAGCCACATGTTTGCTAGCTGCCGAAAATGCACCTTCAGATTCACACCTATTTCAAATAGTCAGGCACAGTTACAAAATTCTTCTCACGTAATAGAAGATAAACCTGCTGCCGCTTAACCATCACATTTTAAAATCCGTGTTGCTACTATGTATTTACTAACTTAATATATATTTATTCGTTCCACCCAGGCATCAAATGTAAAACCTAGAATTCGGTCGCTAACATAAACATATAACTACACCACGGTATCAATAAGGCAGTAATTCTGGCTCCATCAGTAAGGACCAAAAACAGCAATACCCAGTAATGGTTTTGTCACAAGAGACTCATTGGGTATAAAGCCTTTCTGATCCTTTGTATATAGGCTTTATCCTTTATGCGCTTTACATTTTAGAAGCCTAAATCATACCTCTAATGACAATTTATCTCGTATTGCAAAGAGCGTAATAAACACGCTCTACTAAGCCAACTACTGAGCAATCCACCTGTAGAATTATGAATTGATTTTGCAATCACCCAGTCTCGGGCAAGTGACATTCTAAATAACTTGTACTAATATACAACTCGCTGTTTTATACGTTCGAATCTAAGGTTTTAATCGTTGTCTTTTGTATTCATATGCATTCGACAGCTGCTGATAGTATTATTATCGTTTATGCAAATATAGATTAATTTCACTGTAGACAAGATACTCGTTACACAAGTATTTGTCTTTAGAGTGAAGAGTTATAAAGGATTCTAATAATTTGCGACCAAAATAAGCAGCAATCAATTTTTTTATAGAGATTTTCCCACTCTTAGTCATTCCTGTGTCGCGGGGAGCTTTACAATCATTGGGATAGCGGACAGAAAGAACATCCAGACTCTGAACAACCAATTGTGGATGATCTATGTGGGATTCGGTCTAGTGCATCGAGCGTTGTACACTCGGTGCTGTGGAGCGAGTCCATCACATTAACCAGTCCAATCAGTACCTTCGGACAGTCAAACTTTACAGTACCTATAAGCATACTCAGCGTTGTGACAGTAAGTCTAAAAAGGTCTTCTTACGTTTAAAAAGGATCTGATTGGTAATGTGTGCAGCATAGACATGGAAAATAAGGGCAAGGGTTTTCTAAAAATCTTAAATAATTTTATATTTTTGCGCCATATAGGACGTAAATCTATCACACTGGTTTCAAATTCCTTGATATTGACAGTTTCTTAATAAATATCTAAATAAATGTTGTTTATTCAGCAGTCAAAAATTCAGGCTTTTAATATTACCAGTTGTACAAGCGATGCCAAATTAAAACGCTCTTTGGTGCAATGATATAAGTATGCCAGTCGATAAAAAAGCTGTCCAACACTATCAATTCTTACGTATAAATTACACACACAATTTCTATATTCGAGTTCCTATGTTGTGTGTTATTGCACGTAGGGACAGAAGTACTGGAATATCTGATGATAAGTAATGGTAACTCATAAGCATCATAAACGCACTAACTCTCTTTAAAATCAAGCAATTCCACCCTACCGAAAATTGCAGCCAAACTATTTTTTAAATAACTTTTAGTCTTTCATGTTGTATGATATAGATATGTATTTCATTTAATGTTATATATATATATAACAAACCACTTTGTGTTATGTTCCGGGAATGGGCAGAGATTCTTGTCTCTTAAGCGAAGCAGAACAGAACTATCCACAGCCATTTTTAAAGATACAGCACCGGGCGATACATTAGGCAGACTACATTATTGTTTGGTTGTTTATAAACATTTAATAGCCATCTAACCTTATACTTGTTTACAAACTGCCAGTATTAAATATCTGCTAGCTTGCACTTGACTTTATTCAACAACCAACGTAGGTAGTTGTCGACTAAACACCGTAATGCGAATAAGTTAGTCATCACCAAGGTTTGAATATAGAATGAAATGTCCGAACATTTAAATATTTTAATAAGCCGCTTAAACAATAGACGGTGTCTTGTAAAACAATGATAGAAAAATACTAAACATTAAGTAGCTATAACATTCCTTGTATTTTAAATATTAACATAACATCTTGCCACAGTAGAGATAATAGGGCCGTAACGAGAATGACGAGGGCAGTGTCAACTAGCATGAAAACGTTCACCATCGCATTCAGGTAAATTCTGATAACACTTAGCCGTGCATATAAACCAATCTCAAATATTTAAGAGATAGCTAAGTATTAACTAGCGACTAATCAGGAAAAATCAGCTATTGAAATAACTTAACGTTGCATGTTAGTTGAATAATACATAGTTAGGTAACAGCGGTGGGCCGTTAATTAAAAGTTAAACATTGATCAAGGACTTGAGAGCTATTCAGTTGAGAGGCAGTTAAACATTAATCAGCAGTTTTTTAAGTAGGGACTAAACAAAAATTTGCCTCAAATTGTACGACTTTGTGGTTAATTCTTAGAAATGTGCCTTAGTTAAGTTTTGATTACGTTGCTGTTCAGGGGAGTCTTAACAAATAATATTACTACTGTCTCTACATCACAACGTAAACATACAGCACTGGACCGCTTACACAATAATGTGTTCTGGTTTGCGGTCAAACATTTCTGTTCAAATGCTTACGTCACTTCTTTGTTTTGCAACCTTCATCTTTGGGTATCGGCGACCTACCAGAATCCTATTAAAACAAATTCTGTTTTAGAAAGAGCCACAGCTGATCCACTTATATACATAATACATATATACACATACTAATATGTGTATATTTGTATAACAGACTAAGCATATTAGTACCAGCATATCAAATTTATGGGATTCTAAAAATGTGGTATTCTGGCAGTTTTTAAATAGGCTGCTGTATGATAGCAAAATGATATATATTTTCAAGAAAACACATAAACATTACTATCTTATATTTAACTAACTTTGGTTTGCAGTTTTACTTGCCAGGTATGATTTTGAACACAGCTTATGTATATGTATCAGAAATAGTGGATTAACTATTATTAAAAATAATTTATAGTAAGAATCGGTTTGGTAGTTCCAGAGTTACTTCCTATATATACTTTTAGCCCTGTAAAATATCACTGTACAGGATGTCCGGTAATTAATGGATAACCTTGAAATGTCTTATAGTAGAACTAAAGGCCGTTCAGAAAAATGAAAAGAAAAATAAAAAAGATATGTATATAAGAAAGTGCAAGCTATATTAGCATAGCATACTTTTGACTGTCTATCTATTAGCATAATTAGTGTTTAATACAACAAAAACCGATGGATTTCATTCATTTATGGTTGTAGTATACAAGAAAGTTATACAGGGTAATTAAAAAGAAAAAACACATATCTCAGGTAGTAGTTAGGATAGATTTTTTTCATATTTTTTTCTGAACGACCGTCAGTTCCACTATAAGACATTTCCAGGTTATCCATTAATTACCGGACACCCTGTATACTAGCTGATTTTCCTGCATAAAAGAACCATGTATCCTTTTCTGTAATCCTGCAGCGTATATACGACATTTCATGATGATCTGTCGAGTACTTAAGACGTGAAAGCTTAGCAAACAAACAAACTAACATTCGTATTTATAATATTAGTTAGTATAGTTAAAATATTATTTAGAATAGGGCGCCTTATTTGCACCCTATTCTTGCAACTATGTATCGCCGTATGCATGCCATATGATGTCAGTTCGAATTGACTAAAGACAAACAAAATACTTTCTTATTTGTCATGTAGCAAGCAAGTAAAGAGTTGAGTAAGGCTTAATTTGGCGGAAATACATTATAAAACAATGGATAAAGTGAGGCAGTCACACTCGGTTTAAACGATTGCAAAAGAAACGTGTCCGCAATACCGAAAACACATTCTTCATGTATAATAGAAAAATACGTACTCTGTTATAAAACTACATAATTAGGATCTACGAACACAGTGACTTTTTAAATCAATCAATCAGTGTAGCTATACCGACAGTTCTTATTAGAAGTTAATGATACAAATTTTTAATAACTTGTCTGATAACAAGTCAGTCTGCCCTGCTAGTTAAGCTCAATTTTTTACACTGAGATAAATTCCGTTGTAGCGTTATTCCAGTGTAGTGTAGACTTGACAATCATTCGAATAACGGACATAAATAATCCCACAGACTCGGCAGAACAGACATTTTTTACTATTTGGCGAGGCGTCCTCTTAAACCATTCTGTAATTCGTGCAGTCCTAGTCATTTTTAAAATGAATTTCCTGTAAATGTTGTTATTTTCGTTTAACTTTTCATAAGAAAGAATACACGTATTAATGTTAATTGATAATTAATATATTATTGCCTATTTATATTATTACGCCATCTAGTGGGAAATGATGTCTATATATTTGTAAAACATCTCTTCTCTTGTTTGGACGAGACCTGTGCTATTTAGCTAATCCACAGCAGTTTTGACTGGATTAAGAAACAATATAACCTTGTATTAATATCTATACTATGGCAATTATTACACAGCATTACAGACAAAATTATACTACGGTTGTAATTAAAATTAACGAGACCATTTTACAGAAAATTATAATTAGGTGAGATAAATACATTAAGATATATTATCTGTTCTATATTTTGAAGTCATGGATTTGAATGAGTTACGAAATAAAACACAACGAGTAGTTCGCCTATCGTGAGATTACGTTTTTAATTCAGTATGGTTTTAATACTACTAACGTGGTAAGCATGCAAAGACTATCTGATATTAAGCGGTTAACGTTATTTCTTTTTTATACTACTAAAGTGCCAAACAGGTAAACCGGTATCTACTACCGGCTAATTAAGCATTTAGCCAGTATATATATCTTGCAACTCTCCTTCTCAAAACTTTAAGTCTATTGTTAATATACTGCATAGGTATACTTTAGTGTCACTCAAGTAAGGCAATTTTTATAAAAGTCATTATAATATTTAAAATCAAAATGAGTACTGAAAAAGTTATTCTACCACTTTTTAAGACAGTTCCCTGGTTTCGAACTATTCCTGTAGTTTGGGACATTTTCATAGTGCCGCTGCTCCAAGCAAGAATTCTGCTCTGTGTCAAATATAAAAGCCATTTCTACATCAATAAGCCGGCGTTTTACGCAAGTATTGTTAACAAGAACATGACTCAAGCAAAAGGAATTCGACATAAGAAAGTACTTCCTTTTCAATATACTTTACTGCGAAATATGTTTCCGAAAATAATATGATTCATAGTTGACAACACGGATTGCATTGAAATTAAGGCGTTTGTAAGGCCAACGTAATCACTGTCAGTAGGACAAACGAGAATCGTCTTGAGTCAAAAAGGATCAATTAAGTGCAATTACAACTGGCAAGTTGAGGGTGGCGTAGAATAGGTTGGTAGGTAGATTTTATACGCAACAGCAAATTGTACACAATGAAGTAGGTATTTTCTAAAATATACATACATAGTCTCACACGTAAATCCCCAAAGGTGTAGCCATACGTGAAATACGCACCCATATTTCGTTACCTATGGTTTTAGATTCCACGTTATAGTCGGTAAACCTATTGCCATTTAGCGGGCGTAGTTCCTAGAATTTCTTGACAAAAAACCCAATAACATTTTGGCAGGCCCAGACTTCGACCTTAGACCTCATGAACAATAGTCGCATACACTTCGAAATAATAAAAGTGTTAACTGTCTGCGTTTATAATATTTGTTTATTTATGATGTTTATGATACCTTAAAACTGTATTTGTTTACAAAGAAACTTGTTAGTTAGAAATATTATAATAAAATAATTGCCTTCTATCAGATACATTTTCAGACTCATTCCTACTACTGAGAAGAACACAAATACTTCGCGTGACTGATGAACCTAGTACCTAGAACCTAATACCTTACGATTAGCAATAAACGTAAATGCAAGCTTAGGCCATAAAGCCAACGAAATAGCTGCTACCGAAAAGCTTGGTAGCAACATTTAGGCGGCATGCCAATCAGTCCATGACGAATTTATAAAAAATTTATGAAAAATTATGCTAATTTAAACAACTAGTTACGTTCCCGTACAATTAATGACGTAAATGTTAAATACGCAATTAATTCAATTATGTAAAATTATGATCTAATTCGTGCTCAAATAATTAGAGGGCGTAGAGTATTCACTTAATTAAACGTCAAGCAAGCGGAACCACGGTTAAAAGTAGTATAACTATGTAATTATTACATTACCGAGCGCATAAACTTTATGCATCGTATATTTATATATATTCTCACGCTTGTATATAGTCTAAGAGGAAGGCAGAGATGTCTAACACACCCACAATTTGCCTGTCATGAAGGTCCCATGTAGTAGGATCAAACATTTTGCCGTCCACTGGGTATATTGCCAGACTCCGTACTGCTACTGAAAATTGCCTTACAGAAAAATCCAGTAGCCTTGCTTGACCCGAGCATCTAACCAGCGACTCTACGATCCCAACAAAAGTTATGCTGGGCTGGACCGAAACGCTGTTTAATTTGCTATCAGTGTAATTTTATGTGTGGAAGTAATCACATACCTTTCTAATACTTATCATTTCATCCTATCTTTAAATTACTGATAAGTCAGCAATAGGTGACCGATACACAAGATCGTACACTTGATTGCCAAAATTGTTATATATATACATAACTATTCTATAACAATCTGTAATGAAGCTCTTAACCCTTTTGATCTTGATCACCTTTTACCGCCTTTGTCGTGTATGTAACAAATAAGCATAGGTACTATTACAAAGTCTGTAATGACTAATGAGGTTGTATTCATTTACCATCAGTGAAACTTATTCCTGTTTACCATGTCTTTTAAAATAAAAATAATAACATTCAAACTAAATATAATAATTAATAACTAGCTTTTACCGGAAACATTACTTTTTCTGGATAAAAGGCATACCTTTCACTTTTACTCGTATACATGTTGTCAGGGGTATAGAGAAGGACATATCCTTCTGTATACCCCTGACAACATGTATACGAAACGCGTGAAATTGTAACAAATGATCTCACATTCGCGTTTATAATATTAATTCGATTACGTAAACATAATATCACTGTCGTAGCGCTGACATTGCATTTTTTGTCACGTTCGGCAGTCAGGTATAATCTGTGTCACTTCAATATGTTGTTTTATCATCGTACAAGATGTACCACGTTTCGTAAATTAATGATAATGATCTACTTAGTTATAATTGTTGGGAAACTAAAGCCTCTTGCTGCCATTGTTTTAAGAATGATTTTTTTAAAGACCGGATTGACGTTGCTGTAGTTGTTTTAAATGCAGTCTCAGTTTATACAATAGGTAACTGAATAGTGGTCATATAAAGTTTGACTACACGTATATCTTGCTAGTTAAATGGTTGACTCGCATATTGCCACTGCGCCGAGTGTTTTGAATTCAAATCCTACACAGGTAAAATTTAGGTGACCCATAAATGGGTGTTCCTTCTTGCTTGAATGTTTATAAAAGTCGCCGCCATATTGGAATTATTACCATAGCGGGAGTTGACGTTTAAGAGAAAAGAATAGAACGTTAGTATTCTAATAAGATTGCAAGCAATTTGGGTTGCAAATTGTCAGTATTTTTGTTAAACTGCCTACTTAAGATGCTTCTGTTAGGGTTCGCGTCGGTAGTATAATGGAGATTCGAACTGACGACCTCTTGATCGCGAGTCCGATGCTTTATCCATTAGGCTGCCGCTATTTAGTAAAATTTATTAATATAAGGTATTTCTTTATAATATGTCATATTAAATATCAAGATTATCAAGAACCAGGTTGTATTACTAGTTAATTTAATAACTTTTTTGGTTTTTAATGGTCAGTGAAATAAAGGCATTTCATTCATTTTCATTTTCAATATTAAATATAAGAGTAGATTCCGCCTCATTGGTCACGTGGTATTAATTGGGGCCAATCACGAGGCTCCGGTTTCGATTTTCGGGTCAGGTATTGTGTTATCGCGGTATTATTTTGGTTGACTATACGATGCCTTTAGCACTGGATAACGTAGGAACCAAAACAAAACTGGCAAAAGATAGGTGTAAGAGGTACCTAGGTATACATATCTCTTCTATATACAGCCGTGACTCTATGTAAGTCATACTGATCCATCTTCAAATAGTTATTAGGTATATTTGACTGTAAATTATCTTTAACAACTTCAAATCTGGAACTATGCAGAGAAGACGCCAATAGGCTTGCTTTCTATAACGTGGAACTTAAAACATAGCTGGTAAAATGTTGATATAATATACCTTTGGGTACCCCATCAGAACCAAGCAGGCGTAAGTCTATACATGTAATAATATTAAACAATCCTTTTGCTTCCAAGGGCGTACATTCTCATAGGGCAATATAAACTTTATATCATTCAATATTCTAGGTTACGAGTAACGCAAACGCATTGTTAGCGGCCTCGTGTCACTGAACTACACACAATACTCGTGGGAATTCACAATAATTGCTAGGTCTCCTTGATATAACTGTCTCTTGTAAGAGGAACTTGATGGTGTGGACGTTTTTATACCTATATCTTGTAGACATTGGATATGTTCATGGGTATAGAAGCGTTTCTAATAATGTAATGTATTATGTAAGCGTATATCATGCTTATATTGACAAAAGGATAGGTAGACGTGTTTACAACACATTTCGTCATTTATGATTTTAGACGCCACGGTAGCGAAGCGCTTATGAATGAGACTACGATTCTCGGGTAAAACCCGAGTCGAACAAAAAGATATCGGGTATTTCTGTCAAGAAATTCTTAATAGAAGTGGAGTTTGTAAAATGGCGATTTTGCATAATCCTCTGCCTCTGAAAGCATAGTAGTCGACTGACTACTTTCGAGATACCAATCACAGGAATCTGCAATCTCTCTCTCTGGTTGTGTTGGATTGCTGTCCCATCTGAATATGAGAGTGATGTAATAGAGAGGGCACTTTGCAGATACTCTCGTCCCCTAGTTTTCACGCTTATGTCATCAAAGAGCCAGAGATGCGTGAGGTTAACAACCACATTTGGTCATCTATTTTATCTTATCTTATCTTGTGCGGGGGCCAGTCAGTACAGACCAGCAACACTTCAACCCAGTGGGATTATTTGTGTCAACTTCCCCAATAACGACTGCCATAGATGTTCATGGCAGCCGGGACCGACGGCTTAACGTGCTCTCCGAGGCACGGAGCAGGCGATAATTGACAATCAATACGCACATAATTTCAAAAGTCATATAACTGCCGAAAGTCAGACGTGCGCGACGTGGGTTCGCACCCGAGACCCTCTGCATTGCAGTCTGTTGGTCTCCCCACTGAGCTATCGCTGCTCTTTGGTCATGTATGATTTTAGGTCAATGTAATAACGAGCGAATCTGTTGTTGTTTGCTAGGTACAGTCTAGATTACGTAATGATACTAAGAATTTCTTGTCAGAAAAATCCAAAACAGCTTTTTGCACTACTTCTCCAAATAAATAATAAGCATGTCAAATCTCACACTCCACCACAAAATATGCATAAAAAGGAGTACTACGTTCTCTCTTCAAGTATCAATATATCTAATATTCTATCACCTACACACAACAACATCTAGCCCA
Organism: Catocala nupta; assembly: GCA_963675205.1. Taxonomy (NCBI): domain Eukaryota; kingdom Metazoa; phylum Arthropoda; class Insecta; order Lepidoptera; family Erebidae; genus Catocala; species Catocala nupta. The sequence goes on along the minus strand of OY776085.1, from coordinate 25,385,438 downwards.
AACTAAGCAGAGCTTGTACTATGGGTACTAGACAATGGATAAACATACATATATACTTTTTTTTTGTAAATACATACATATTATACATAGAAACACCCAGACCAAGACAAACATCCATGTTCATGCACACAAATGTTTGACTTGTGCGGGAATCGAACCCGTGACCTCAGGCATGGCAGTCAGTTACACTAACATATATATATTATATATATATCTGTAGATAAACATGATTTTTTCACATCAATCATCAGTATAATACAGGGTGATTTTGAAATCGTGTAATTCCTTATAACCACGCATTCTACTGGTGATATAGAATAACCCTGACCATATTTTTATTTAATTAGATTTATTTTTTTTGTAAAATTATTATTCCGTTTTTTTCGTGAAATGGTGTCAGATAGTCATATGTTAACCAATCGAGGCAATTTTAATTTTTTACTAATTAAAATAAAAAAACATATTAATAATTAATGTCGTAAATAATAACGGGCGGTCCTTTTTATTGCCCCTTATTATTTACGACATCAGTTATTGTTATGTTATTATTTTTAAATTAGTAAAATATTAAGATTGTGTCAGGTGGTTAAAATATGACTATTTGAAATCATTTCATGAAAAAAATCTGTACTCTAATTTTGCCGAAACCATTATTCTAATTAAGAAAAAATTTGGTCAGGGTTATTCTATATCACCAGTAGAATGCGTGGTTAAAAGGAATTACACGATTTCAAAATCACCCTGTAGAGGCACCTATCTCTAGAAATACCTATCTAGAGATAAGTACCTGTATTATACCTCTATTCATACATAACCCAGAAGATATAAGAGACAGTGGTACCTTTCTAAAGTCTACTTTAAATAGGGCCCACAGGCCTATTTATTTAAAACGCAAGCTATTATAAATCACTCATATTCTCTCGTGGTTGAAACACCATAATTTAGATAATTTATGTGTGAAACGGCGAAGCCTTAGTGCCGACTGATAGCAACTGTAGTTAGTACATAAATACCGGTATTAAGTAACGCTCTCGGTTCTACTAGGAAACATGAATACATAATGCTATTTATTACGTATTTATGTTCCCACAGTTGAAGTATATTTCAGAAACTTATCGGGGCAATAATCTTCCCATCTACCTTGCAGTGGGGTATCAGATAAATGGAACGCATACTACGAGTATTTATATCTTCTCTCTAGCCTTTATTATTCCCAAGTCACTTGGGGTCGGCTTTTCTAGTCTAACCGGATTTGACTGCATATCAGTTTTTACATGGAGCGGTTGCCATCTGACCTCCGCAATCCGAAGGCTAGCAATACCCTAAGGCTAGACCAGTGTCAGGATAATATAAGGCACTGACTTCCCAATAACGACTGCCATAGATGTTCATGGCAGCCGGGACCGACGGCTTAACGTGCTCTCTGAGGCACGGGAACGCATACTATTTATATATTAGCAGGTAAAATAAAATGATAGTTATACTGCTACACTGGATGCCTACAGATTATTATCTGTTTTCCCAAAGGGGTAGTCATCAAGTACCTATATCACGCTCAAATTTCGCTAGGTTATTTTTTTTTTATGACATATTTTGGCAAACGAGCAGACGGATCGCCTGATGGTAAGCGATTACCGCCGCCAATGGACACCCGCAACCTCAAGTTTTAAGTTGCACGTAACAGGATGCGAACTTACTGCTGTCTATAAGGCACATTTTAAGACACCACGCTACTATAGTATAGCTTAGCAGAAAATTTCATTATAATTATTTATTGTAAAGTGGTTGCTCGCCCAAAAATAAATAAATAAATATTATAGGGCAAGAATAAACTAGTTAAGAACAGTTTTATGCTTTTTTGGGTAGAAGATGCTTTAGGCGAGCGATGACTTCTTTATAAATAATATATAAAAAAATAATACCCGCCCTGTATTAAACTGTCCCACTGCCAGCAGTGGGACAGTTTAATACACGGGCCCAGGCACGGGCCTCTTCACAGTGTGAGAAGGGTTAAGCTATAGTCCACCATGCTGGTCCAGCGTAGGTTGGCAGACTTCACATGTCTTCAAAAACATTATAGAAAATCTTCAGACATTTCCTTACGATGTTTTCCTTCACCGTTATAGCGAGCGATATTAACTACTTAATACGCACATAACTTCGGTAAGTCAGAGTTGTGCGCCTTGGGATCGAACTCGAGACCTCTGCATGGCAGTCCAACGATCTCCCACTATGGTATGGTATGGTATGGTATAAAAATACCATCACTAAATATTAATTGCCATCGCCAATATTAATTGGCAACGATGCGCTGTTTCTTTCGCTATTAAAATTTAACACATTACCTCCTGATCGAAAAGCAGTCAGTCTTTTAGAGTTCGAAAAAACTCTAATACAACAGCTTTATCCGTCCATCTGTCTGTAATACAACTTTCAACTCAAGAACCGTAAGAGCTAGAGACTCGCGGTCGCCACGATTCGGCCACAGACTCAGCATAGTCGATATACCCCCGAAATTACTATGACCTTTGCCCTCTGACCTCAAGGTCACGTGGTATCATGTGACCTTTGCATATTACTTAAACCATTTTTTCGAACTCTAAGATTTACAGCAATTCATTGCCGTTTCTCACTTGCTGATCAATGAACGTGTTGTACCAACATTGGTTAGCCTCCTGCCAAACCCGATAGATCTGCGCTAGTAACAAAGTCCTAAGCCACCAGCCTCTTTCCCTACGAAGTGTTGTGTATTAAGAGGTTACTTCTACAAATATAGATTTACCTTTCGTTTGCTTCGGACATGCCAGCAGCTAACTAACGTAAATAAACGAACGTAACACTTTCATTCCCATATCGGGAGAGCAAATCTTCTAATGTAGCCGTATGACCGGTTTTGAACTCAAATACATATAACATAACATAGAGTCATGCTTCTATATCTTCTAAGGGATAAGCAGTGATGTAATATATCCAATATTTTTTATTTTGTTCTTTCTGTTCCTCAAAAAGACTAGGAATAATTTCTGTGTCGCGGGGGTCTTTACAAACCTTCAAGCAACGGACACAAAGAACAACCAGACTCGGCACAACAATTTGTAAAAAAAAATTTGTTCCGATATCGAACCCACAACACTCGGCGCAGTGACAGCAGCGAGGCGACCACATAAACCACCATCCGTGCTGAGTTTATCAGCTATGTTTTGAGATAATAATATTTTATAGATTCTGTAATAGGTCTCGTGACAAAAGCATGCGTTTATATTTGCCACCAATCAGCGGCTTTAGATTTGATTCCAGAGGGGGCAAAATGTTATTAATTTTCTATGTTTAGCAATAGGCATGTTGACTAAATAAAAGATTTTAGTCCGTCTTTAAGACTAGCAAAAAATAATTGACACGTATTTTTCTTTTGTCACACAAACTAATAATAACGAACATACAATAGGTTTAAATTTCGTGTTACGTCACTTGTCGGCACAAATTTTATAGGACAGTGACGTTACAAGCCCTCACTCCCGAACTTTATTGCGTTATATCTTAGTAAATATTTCTTGTTTTGTTAAAACAAAACATAGGTGTCCAATATTTTATGCTAATCTAAAAGATGGACTAATTCGAATTACTTATTTTAACCCTGTCATCATGCCTATTCTTAATAGCAACATGGAGTCTGGAAATGTGTCCAGTCGACGCGGTCAAGGCTATTACCCATAGTTTTATATCTCATTCGAACTGTTACCAATAAATGGATGATGACAAGTCCTCCATTTCAAAAATGCTCGGTTTTCCTACAGACCGTCTTTTGTCTGGCCAGACAACATTAACACATACTCAATTTTTAATATTATATTATAACAATCCTCAGACAAGGCAGAAATTATACCGTAATGTAAACAGACGACGCAAGCATACGTTGACATCTCCGAATGTAGGTATTTCGTACGATCTGCGCCACTGACATACTAAATGAATGTTGTTTTAAACTTGTTTCGGAGTATTTATTGAATGCCACATATAATACATGCTTGAATGATTTTACAGTATAAGGGCTTTATAGTATTTATTACCTTTATTTTATTTGGCAATATTTTACACTTACTTACAATAAGAAAGTAGCTTTATCCATATCAATAGGTGCAAATATAAATGTCAAAGTAAGTCTGTCCGTTTGTCTCACTTTTACGGCTAAACTTGTTGACAGATTTTGACGCAATTTGGCTCAAATATGGGTATCTACTATGCTTAAGCTCCAGGGAAGGGATTAGGCTACTTTAAACGTAACTCAAGTTGCGGGTGACAGCTAGGTTTACAACTGAGGTTGTATACAATCATTCATATAAGGATTAATAGTTACACGAAATAAGCACACAAATCGATTTAAGATATTAAACTCAGGAGGTACTTTAACTATGTTTTAGTGTCAGGATTAACTTAGTACTTGAACACGGAATTTGGTATCGGTACATGACAACAGTATTGTCTGTAAGTGAAACCTAAACGTAGTAGGCTAAATATGAGTTCAATACACCTCTATCTCCGCGGATATACAACTATAATGCAATATAAACTAATGTTTTTTTAAGGAAGCAATAACACGTTTCGTAAAACAGAAAAATCTTCACAACCATTGTTATTTACGTAATTAAATAACAAAATACGAGGCCAAAAAGAAACATATAAATATTGAATAAAACTATAAATCCGTATTGCAAAAGGTCACACCTCTTGAAATAAATTTTTGACCTTGAGGCATAACTGACATGTCATGCAAAGAAAGTTAACTTTAAGTCCTTGAACACAAACTTATTAAGTAAACCAACGTACCTTTAATAAAAATAATTCCAATATTCACTGAGCACTTCACAAATCACAATATATTACATATTTTTATTTATAAATAACACTAAGAAACTAAACACACTATACACCAACTCGGCTACACTGCTAACTTTGATACGTTCTGTCAAAAACTTGCACCACCGGTCTACGATACCGGATTAGCATTATCCCTCACACTTTCCCACTAATACAGTTACGCAGCACGAGAGACAAAGACGTCAATACTCACCGAGCGCTGCCTTCAAACTCCGCAGATAGAACCTTTTTGCACAGGTAAAAGTAACGGGGTTTTTCTTAAGATGCGTGATGTGAGATGGCAGATACGAGGTCAATGGTATTAAAATGAGATAGTAGATATACTAGGTCACGTTCTAAAGGGTCCGTTGCATTTAGAGAAATGTTTTTTTGATACAAAGGGAACTAACCGCTTGACCACGGCTATTGTTTTCTAATAAAGGCCGTTTTTCCTTTTCGGGTCAATTCGAAGTAGGTACCTAGTGGGTGCGTTGTTCGGACTGCATAAATTTAAGGTACGCAGTAACAGTGTGGTCCGATTTTTAATACAATGCTTTGTCAAAGCAGTGGTTACCTAGTTGTATTGTATGCGTGAGTTGCATATACATATTATTTTTTATTTATTTTTTATTAAGAAAACCAACAGCGATAAAGTTTGTTTAGAGTATAGTACAATTTTATAAGGCCAATAACAGATTTCCCTAAATAACTTAATTTATACAAATTCAGCGTATAAATAGATCACTACTTACAACCTCTTATGTAAACATGGAACATTATACAAACTTAGTGAGCTTATAAATATAAAAATAAACACATGGGTATAAGAAATCGGTATAAGAAGAGCAAGAGATGAAATTAAGTTCGGCATAGTTGCCTATCTTTCATTATCTTTATTACTTGTGATTTGAATGATTTCTTAGAACAGCAGATAGCATTTATGTAATACATCGATAATTCGTGTTACTAAATGTATATTATTAATAAATACTATTTATATGATGACTTAATAACTTTAATCAAATGGACATATTTTATTTTTCATTAAATAGTTGGCTGCAACGATGGTCTGATGATTTAAGTGCTAGTCTCGCCACTAAGTACCACTGCGTTGAGTATTGTGTTCACACTCGATTTTTAACCCCCGACGTAAAAACGACGGGGTGTTATAAGTTTGACGTGTCTGTGTGTGTGTGTGTGTGTCTGTCTGTGGCATCGTAGCTCCCGAACGGATGAACGGATTTTAATTTTGTTTTTTTTTGTTTGAAAGTTGAATTAGTCGGGCGTGTTCTTAGTTATGTTTGATGAAAATCGGTCCAAGATGGCCGCCGCCACAAAATGCCGGATGACATATTTTTTAACAACTCCCTCAATATGGGTATCAAATGAAAGAGCTTGACTAGTACAATACTATACACTATGATAAATTTCAAATCAAAGATGGCCGCCACCACATAATTACATATTTCTTCACAAATTTCAATTTTCAATAGGGGCAATATATCATATGATTATTTTAAGTAAGAGAAATATCATTTGTGATATAACAATTAAGTATTACACCGAGACAAGATCGCAACTCTACATGGAACAGTTTTTATTGCGATAATAAGGTCTCTGACCACAAAGTTACTTATGAACATAACAATTTTATGTTATGTATTGTCATGTAGCTCAGTGGGGAGACCAACAGACTACAATGCAGAGGTTTTTGGGTTCGAACCCACGTCACGCACTCTGACTTTTCGGAAATTAAATGACTTTTCGAAATTCTGTGCGTATTAATTGACAATTATCGCCTGGTTTGTGCCTCAGAGAGCACGTTAAGCCGTCGGTCCCAGCTGCAATGAACATCTTTGGCAGTCGTCATTGGGAAGTCAGCGTCCTATAATATCCTGACACTGGTCTAGCCTTAGGGTATCGTTAGCTTACGGGTTGCGGAAGTCAGTGGCAGCCGATCTGTGTAAAAACTGATATCCAGTCAAATCCGGTTAGATCAGAAAAGCCGACCCCAAGTGACTTGGGAATTATAAAAGGCTAGGAAGAAGATGGCACACAAAACAGAAAATAGCACAATCACAATACCAAAGATCAAGGTATATATTTCTATTATAATCTTTATTTCTAAATATAATATATTCTGCTAATAATAATATTCTACCATATACACACAACATCATCTCTCATCAGAGTTTGTACTATGGGTACTAGACAATAGATAAACATACCTATATATTTTTATTGGAAATACATACCTACATATTATACATAGAAACACCCAGACCACGACAAACATCCATGTTCATGCACACAAATGTTTGACTTGTGCGGGAATCGAACCCGCGACCTCAGACGTGGCAGTCGGTTACATTAACCACTACGCCATCGAGGCCGCCAAATGTGCATACAGCGTGGTTAAAAACAGATACGATGCATTATTATAGAAAACAAATTAATCCATACTTACTGGTATATAATACACACAGACGAATAAACTTATTTGTAATTATATCTATAGATTATTTAGGGTAGCGACCACTTAAAACATTCAAAATATCAATATTATAATATCACGCGAACAAAGTCGCGAGCTGTAACTAGGATATTATGTTTCAGATTAGTTAACAATCACAAATTATAATCTCTTTGGTCCCATCCCATCCATGTTCCAGGACAAGAAAAGTGCTATTCAGTTTTATTCTAGGACATCCTTAGTAACACCGCGAAGTCTGAGAATACGATCGGTGGATGGCAGTAAACACACTCCCTATTACGTTTGATTTATCATAAAGCTAGTAAAATTTTCAATACATTCCGACTCCACCGAACCCAGGTCGGTCGGTGCAAAGAAAACATGTTTAGGTGGAAACTCTCAAACGATAAAGATCTGGCTTCCGCGTTCGGTGCAAGACAAACAATGTCGCATCTTACATCGTGCACTGCGTGCCCGACAACTTGCACGCAGGTAGATCTCTGATGGCGGCCTCTGACAACGCAGCTAGCGCAGTTGCTTTCTGGGCGGCAAATATATAATTTAAGTGATTGCCAACGATATGCTAATAAGAATACCTTTCTGCTGACCGCTCTAGGAAGTATGTCCCTAGACGTAAGCCTATGTATTATAACATTTATAACACTGGTTCTCTAAACCAATGCCCACGATCACGTAAACATACAGTTAAAACTTTCTAACAATCAGTTCAAAATTATGCTAACTCAATGTGCATACGCATTCAAACGAAGTTACGCATTAACACTGGTAACGCAATTGTTTAAAGTATTGCAAGAACCCACGGGCCTTTGGTAACAAAATGGCCGACCATTGTCTTTTTACTGTTAGTAAATTATTACCTGCAGTTTACTTTGGCTTGATGATAAGTGCTGTCGTTATGGTATTTTAAACGCCTTATGAAATATGATGCGATGACTCTCTATGTCGCACTGCGGAGTGAATATAACTTCTGTGGACGAGGGCTCGGTTGCTGGCAAAGTGTTTTTTGTTTTTTGTCAAGATATTCTCAGTTCAGTGCATTGCTTATAGGCTCGCCTCCTTGACGTTTCATAGACGTCAATAGGCTAGGCTAACTTAGAACTTAAGGCTGTGCCGAGCGAAATGTGCCAAAACAGGCGGTCACAGTTAAGTTGATAAAATCAACACTTTTTGTTTAATACAAATATAAAATATACATTTACCATAACAATGAATGTGTTTACAATTACTCCGTGTAAAAAAACTTAAAATAATTAATATTTTCGCCTACAAAATTACGTAACGTATACGTTACACGAGAAATGCAAAAACGTAAGGTCGTGTTAAGTAATTTTTGATTATAACAGAAGAAATCTATCCTATTTTACAGCTTAAACGAAACATAAATAGTTATATTACAATTTGTCCGTCCCAAATATTTAAGTTATTCGTTGACAATAAAGATACATTTATCAAAAAAGCACTCAAATCCTCCTTACAATTTCACTATGGCGGCCGCGCGCCGATTTGAATATCGAGCTCTGTCATTCAGTCCAACCGCGTCTTACGCTCGGCGCAGTCTTAAAACCATGGTGCTGTTTCACTAGCTATTGTTATAGATACAACTTAAAAAACTCATGAACGCCTTTACTAAGGCTCAGTTCCTATATCAAGAAACGAGTCGTTTTAGCTACGGATAGTTAAATTTTGACATATTTTTCATAGAACATGTGTCAAAAATTAACTGTTCGTATGTAAAACGACTCGTATCTTGATATAGGAACTGGGCCTTAGCCTTTCGTAGATACAGGCATGAGACTATGTATCTATGTATAATTATTGATTCATTGATCCAAAAAAATAAATTTGACTTATAGTATTAATTTCGGATGAAGTCGGATAAATGCAACAATACCGTTGGCTGAATAGATCCAAAATCGGGACGTTTCTATGTATATGTAAGCGTGTCGATTAAACCATTATTGTTGTCGTGACCCGGGCGTCAACACCTGTGTCTGTGTTTGCCTTTTCAAATACAAGAAAACATGGGCAAATCATTCGCTACGTGTCTAACCGTGATATCCATTAATTATGAATAGTGACTCAGTGGCGGTAAGACCTGTCAATGTCCCAAAGAAACACGGTTCCAATTCGTTCTTCACTATTATCATTAAACTGTGTAACAAGATCGACGGTAATTGAAATGTAATTGAAATGCCTGTAGCTACCACAGAAATCAACTGATTTTGTCTTAATCATTTTGAAGTAGGTTAACCTATTCGTCACAAACCAGTCCAGGGTGCAAACCAGTGTACAATCAGTCTAACAAGTCTTTAGCCCTCCATCAGAAGATGGAATCATATAGACTTACTACACTGTTTTGTTATTAAAATACTGCCGCACATAACACCTGTATTGCGATGAACTTTACAAGTATTCAAACGACGCGACGGACACAAATGACGCTCATTCAAAACAACTGACTGTGGATGACAACACAGATGGCTTAGTGGTTTAGTGCTAGTGGCGAGCTGGTTACCTCGCCACTGACACTGCGCCAAATCCCACACGGGATAAAACTTTGTGTGATCTACAAATAGTTGTTCCGAGTCTGGATGTTCTTTGTGTCCGTTGTTGGAATGTTTGTTGTTTGAAAGTCTCCCGCGATACAGTAAGTACACCTAATGCGGGAGTTATCTTAACCAAACCAAACCAAATCGGCCTAGTAGTCGTTTCGCATGAATTTGTTCGCACATACTGAATAGACACTTTTTAAAATAATATTGTTTTTTTTTTAAAGTTTTGGCCAAAGGTCAAAAGGTCTATTGCGCATTCGTGGATCTGGAAAAGGCTTATGATAAAGTGGTGAGGAATGAACTTTGGTCGGTTTTGTCCATGTATGGAGTGAATAGCAACCTCACACGAGCTCTGAAATCTCTTTATGAAGATTCCAGAGCTTGTGTTAGGATAAATGGGACTTACACAGAATGGTTTGATATCGAAAAAGGTGTTAGACAAGGATGTGTAGCGTCACCCTGGCTGTTTAACCTATACATGGACAATTGTTTGAAAGATTTAAAAGATTGTGAATGGGGATTAAGAATGAATGAGTTACTTGTCAAATGTCTACTTTATGCCGACGACCAATACTTGCGTCATTGGCGGAAGAGTTACAGGCGATGGTAACTATTATGCATGGTGCTTTTGAGAGTAAAGGAATGAAAATGAATGTAAGCAAGACGAAAGTAATGGTATTTGAAAGGGAGGAGTGCATGACGATGTGCAATATTATGATTGATGGAGAACAAGTGGAGCAAGTGAAAGAGTTTGTATATTTGGGTACTCTGTTTACAAGGGATGGTACACATGAGGGAGATATTGAAAAAAGATCGACAGCTGGCAATAAAGTGAATGGCGCTCTACGCGCTTTTATGAACAGTCGAAATGTATCCGAAAAGGCACGTTTGGCTGTTCATAGAGGACTATTAGTGCCTACACTAATGCATGGAAGTTAAAGTTGGGTATGGCAAAAGAAGCATGAGAGCAGAATAAATGCTGTAGAAATGAGAGCGCTGAGAAATATATGTGGTGTGACTCTGAAAGATAGAATAAGGAATAGTGTGATTAGAGAGAGATGCGGCATAAAAGTGGATATAGTGACGAGAATAGAAAAGGGTATGTTAAGTTGGTTTGGGCATGTAGAAAGAATGGACGAGAACAGACTGACTAAGAAAGTTTATAAGGCTAGTGTGAATGGAACAGTTGCAAGGGGAAGACCTAGGCGAACGTTTCCTGATCAGATCGGAGACGTTCTGGATAAAGGCCAGGTTAAGAGCACCTTAAACCGGCGAGCGTGTATGAGGAATGTTATGAAAGTGAATGAAGCCAGAGAAGTGTGTCAGGATCGTAGCAAATGGAAATCCGTAGTCTCTGCCTACCCCTCTGGGAAACAGGCGTGAATTTATGTATGTATGTATGTATTGGTTTTGTTGTCGTTTCGCACACATGGGATATATTTTCGTGGGAATCGTGCCCGTCTGAAAACGCAGGTGGGGCACATTTGCTTTTTATGCTAATAACAGTAGAAGTATTGTACATTCGCGCACGAAGGTGATAGTTTTAAATAAATCAAGGTATACTAATAAATCAAAATATATAATACTTTTTTAAAAAAACCATTCTTACAAAACAGTGCTTAAAATACAAATACATATTACTTGCCATTTAACTTGGCAATGCTGCCAGTCTTCTGGGCATTTTCCCGGTCGACAGCGATGGCGATGCTGAGAAATTTTACGACGCTGCACGCTACCTAAACCAGCCATTTCTTTTCTTTATATTAAATTTTAGAGTCCCATATTTTGTTACTTTTCATGTTGTTTTATTTATAAGTAGTTAGGTTTGTTAATATTAGTTAAGTTGTAAATTATGATTGTTCCTTTGTTTATGTAATTAAAGTGCAGGACTGAATTTTTATATTTTTCTTATTAAAAATATAAAACGTGCGAAACGACTACTTAGCCGTTTAGGTCTAACCTATATCACTTGGCATTCTGACTCTAAGGGCTTGTCCCACCACCTCCAAATAGCATTTATGTATACGATAAAAGTCTCACCATCTCTCTTTTTTAACCTAACAAGGGTGAGACAGCATGCGATTTATCTTTCGGATAACTTTTACTTGTTAGCTGTGGGACTGGCCATTAAAGTGGTAAGGATACCACAGCGTTATGAGTGTAGTCATAGAAACAGATACGAATGTATATTCCCAAGAAGAGAGGCAGAGTTGCATTATATTCACTTTTCGCACGGTGTATATTAGGTCACACATAATAGTGGGTAATCTTATTGACTCCATGCTGATAGAGAATTTATTAATAGATAAAGCAAATAATTCTGCCTGAACCGGGCGCAACATCGGCCACTCACGATCGTACGTAAACATAAATAATTCAAAAAATCTTACCTCGAACAGAAAACATATCTCCATTGTATAATAAATAAGTGATAGGATAAGCTAAGCCGATTAACCAGACAAAGCGTAACTTATTTTTATCAATTTGGTTTTGCTTTTATTAAGTGAAATACTAATTTCAGACACTTCGAGAAAGTGAGGAAATTGAAAGTCTAATTGCATGGCAATAATAAAAAGTCTGTCTCATTAAAAGTTGTCACTTTCTACCTCATTCGAGGAAACATTTGGCGTGATATGTTTCGGTACGGTAGACATACTTATTAATCCGATGATATTCGATACTTTTCTTTGTCACATCCACTTTGGTTAGAAAGTATGAACAATAATTGAAGCATTTTAAAAATCCTAAACTACTTTAAAGATCTATTTACAAAAGAACGATAAGCACACTAGGGATTAGCCCTGTATCGTGGGAGTCTCGACAAACATTGAAACGATGGCCACAAAGAACAGTCATAATTGGAATAACTATTTGTGTATCGCATAAACCTTTGTCCCATGTGAGAATCGAACCCGTGACTCTCTGTCTACAGACGTGGCGACAAGAAAATTTAAACCACTGCGTTATCCGTGTAGTAAAATTTTATTAAACTGCATCTTGATTACCGAATATTTTACTTTCTAAGTATGCTTTGCGAAATTTTAGAAAATATAGTATTAGCACGTAGCATTTTATCTGATTATAAGAACGAAGATAGGTAAATGTTATCATGTATTCATCATCGCTAATCATTATTCAAAACATAAGAAGTATAAATAAAAATATAACAGGCTTTATGACAACACTCGCAAGAACAAAACTTGACTGGGATATAATTGTATTAACAGAGTGTTGGCTCCCTAACTCACATAATATTACAGAGTTGACGAACTATAACTATTCTTTTACTAGCAATAATCATACACAAAATGAAGGAGAAGTCGTCTACGTGCATAAGCATCTACAATTTGTTGTGGAGGAGCCGTCCTTCGTGGATGCCAACGTTCTCAAAGTAAAAATTGACATAAATACTATACTTTTAGCGATATACTGGCCACCAGGCTACAAAGACATTACCAATTTTCTAAATTCACTTAATGTATCTTTAAATGGTCTCTCTCAATACAAAACTATTATAATTACGGGAGACATAAATATAAACATACATAAGCAATGTCATGACACTGTCAAACATACCTACTTAAACCTATTGCCAACACACGGCCTCCTACCCGCACAGACAATATCCATGAGACAAAACGCTCGATCACATTATGCTAAAAACTCAGTTACTTGCAGCATCCCTAGTCGCACATTCTGCTCTAACGTATCACGAAACAGTTATCTTATTCCTGTCCAAACGTATACCTAAAGTAAGCGCAAAGAAACATTGTATCCGTATTAACTACGAGCAGTTACACGTTGACCTAACACAACTAGACTTTAGTGAAGTATATGAAACTCAAGATCCACATATAGCAGGCCTATTGAATGCCCAAATCGTAAACAAATACTAAAGCCTTGGATTACTGACGGTTTGTTGCGGTGTATTCGACACTAGGACGCATTGCATAAAAAAATTAAGCAGGCGCCTAAAAACAAGATTTAAAAATAACTTTTAGAAGGTACAGGAATTATAGTAATAAATTAATAAACAATACTTAAATAGCATATTAAAAAATTAAATCAAAAAAGCTGGTAACAACCCCAAACAGGATTATAGCGGACCATAATCCGCTATAAATAGTATCTGAAACAGGTCGACAAAGAAAGACAATCAATCGTCACACTTATTAGCATCATTAGACACACCGCAGCTTTACGTAAACTATGTCAATGACTACTTTGCTAAACTTAAGCTTAGCTCTTTTTTTAAAATTGGTAAGAAACTAGCTAAAAATATAAACATTTCACCATCATTAATAACCATGGCAAACCATACTAACAGATCGCAGTTAACGGTAATGCTTCCAACAGACGAGGATGAGGTAGCTAAAATATTAAAGTCACTCCGCAACAACTGTACCGTAGGATGGGACAGAATACCCAGTGATTTGCTAAAGAGGCACGAGACCATAATTGTGCCTCCGCTAACGTACATATGTATGTAATCTTGCCCTGTCCACTGATAAATTCCCCAACGTGTTAAAAAAAGCCATAATCCATCCGATTTACAAGGCTGGGGACAGAAACCGTGTTGATAATTATAGGCCTATAGCTGTACTCACTGCACTCTCTACAGTACTTGAACGGATCATCAATAGTAAATTTGTGAACTACCTAGAAAAAAATAAACTTATTGCACCAACAGAAATTGGAGTTCGCTTTGGCAAATTCACCACAGACGAGGTTCATGACTTGACAAACTATATAGTTACAAAAATGGATAGTGGAGATAAAGTAATAGGTTTATTTTTAGATCTTGCCAAGGCATTCGACACGGTTTCTGTTCCAATTCTTGTACGTAAGTTAGAAATCTTGGGCATCAGAGGCCTTCCATTGGAACTCTTTAAAGCGTACCTACGGGGCGTACCCAAAGAGTCAAGATAGATGAGTTCATTAGCGATGAACAAACCCTTACTTACGGCATGCCCCAAGGCAGTGTACTTGGCCCGACTATTTTCCTCATTTATATCAATGACTTGGGCACGCTCGCACTTTTCAAAGGCAAAATCATCAGCTTCGTTGATTACACTGCCCTGATATTCAGCGCAAGCACATAAGAAGGTGTTTATATACACGCGCAATTAGGCTTGAACATGGTATCCAACTGGCTGCAAAACAATTTGCTTACTCTAAATACAGGGAAAAAATTACATAACGTTTTCCATAATAAACAATACACTCCCTCACACTAAAATCCCACCCTATACTACTATAGCTCATTCTTGTACATAATCATCTAACCATTGTAACTGCGTATCACTCTCGAAAACTGAGAGTATAAAATACCTAGGAGTACTAATTATTGATAGCAACCTAAGATTACAGGAGTACATCAGCACACTTAATAGCAGATTGCGGAAACATTTATATAAAATATGTTCAAAACCCTGAGACATGTAGTCAATAAAAATGTTATGAAATTGGTATACTATGCTCTTGCTCAGTCAATAATAAGCTACAATATTACGTTTTGGGGTGGAGCTCCTAAGTCTACTCTACTAGAAATAAATAGAACTCAAAGAGCCATCCTAAAGGTGTCATCTTTTCGACCATATCGATATCCCACTGAAGATGACTTGTATGTAACTACAAAGAGAGTAAAGTCGTGACAGTGCGTCAACGCACGCACGCACACACAGACATACAGACACTCACACATTCACACGCATGCATGCTCCCACTATTGTCTTGATTAGAATCAAATTGTATATAATATTTGTGTAGATTTTTTATTCTCTTACTACTTTAAATCAATCAGCCCTAATACATAATCTGCAATAATAATATTTTTGTTTAATACTGATTATAATATGTGTATATCGTGGTGAGAAAATAAACATTTATTATTATTATTATCATACATAAGTACCTAAACCAAACCAGCGTTGCCACAATCACAGTTCTTATATCTCACAGTTCTACATCACAAAATCTTTTTTTTAACCTTTATAGAGAAATCAGTGTTGCAGATGGAATAGAAAACAAACACATACACACAACACCATCTAGCCAAAACTAAGCAGAGCTTGTACTATGGGTACTAGACAATGGATAAACATAAATATATACTTCTTTTTTTGTAAATATATACATATTATACATGGAAACACCCAGACCAAGACGAACATCCATGTTCATGCACATAAATGTTTGACTTGTGCGGGAATCGAACCCGCGACCTCAGGCGTGGCAGTCGGTTACACTAACCACTACGCTTTTGAGGGCCGACAAATATTTTTAAACGAAATTTGCATTAACGCCATCTACCAGTGATATACGAAATTACAAAGCGATTTTACTTAAGTGCGTTGAACCAAACGTATTATATTAAATAACTTAGTAGTTCTTACTGCAGCCGTGGCGCCAGTGTCAATTAAAAATTTATTCACTTTGTAGATTACTAAATAGCTATACTTATTACTGATAACACTTTGCCTAAACCAGGGATCAAATTCGAGACCTCATGTACAGTAGTTGAATACAGCACTGAGGCTATCAATAATATTTATAATTAATATAAAAATATTCGGATTGAACTGGCCATCTTGTCACTATATGCCGAATGTTATAAAACCAGCACACAAACAGTACAGGAATTGTTAAGTACAGAAATAATATGATGGTACAAGGTACTGATACTTACACTTATAATGCGACACAGCTTTATCCATATTGTGGTAGTTGTCTTTTTATACAATAGAATATACACTCCTTTGCATTTATAATAATATGTTAGAAGTAGGGCAAAACTGGCCACAATAATTTCAAACTAAGCTAAAAGAGAACCTTATACCCTGAGCGTTCTATAATTATATAGGAAATCAAGCTACACACACATACACGCAACTTTAAGTCATGTTCATGTGTTGTTATGGAAATACCTCTATGTGCAACAATAGTGAATGTGACTGTTGTGCATGATGTCTCGGGTTCAAATCCCGGGTCAGGCCAAAATAAATTATTGGGCTTTTCTGGTAAGAAATCTCAATAGCAGCTCGGAATTAGTAAGTTAGCGGTGTTACACAACTCCGTACGTCGGAAAGCGCGTAAAGTCGTTGGTCTTGCGGCTGATCTCTCACCGGCGCGGCGCGGTCGTGTCGGATTGTCGTCCCATCGGATCATAAGAGCTAGGGAACAAAGAGCGCACTTGTGTTTGCGCACACACTTGTGCACCTATTATTATATTATTAATGAGGTTTCAATTCGATTATAACAATGAATTATAAATGTTGGTTACTAATAAAACAGAGGCGAACAAAAGATACGCAAATATTAAAAAAAATACAATTATATACTATTGCTCTTAAAATATTGCCAGGCACCATATTTTCTACTTTGACGGGACTGTTACAAAAATACATTTTCATGCGTTATTCATTTCGCTAGCATTACCATTGATTTTTTTGAATCGTTATATTTATAAATTTTAGCTCAAATAATACCTGTCCACACTTTAAACAAATATTGTAGTTTAAATATTATTATTTCCAAAATAACAGTAAGTACATAGTTACAAGGTACTATAACAAAAAAGAATTATAAAACAATATTATCGATAGCACTTAGTTAATATTTGATTTCCCGGCGAATTGAATTTGCAATCGAGAGGTCGTCGTGAACTCTTAACACAAATATACTTACCTAAGCTGAGGGGCAAACCTATATACCTACTTTTAAAAAACCAGGGGTAAGTTTTAATACTGGGGTTTTATTACTGGCGCAGCATCACCAATAGTATCCTTAGCACGATAGTTTACAGGTGGGATAGTCCCATTAGTTGCGGCTTTATAGGCCTGTGGTATAATTTTATTTATGTTTGTTATTATGTGTTACTTGTTTTTTAATAATTACTAACACGAGCTTGTAAGTTTTATTTAATACTAACACAATGGATATAAGTCTGAGAATAAATTATTGTTTCTCTTATCACAGATATTTTTCTTACTTATTAGAAAAATAACTGGCCATTTGAGAGGCTTACATAGAGGCATGGGTCCAACGTGAAGAGGCCCTTTGAGAGTTTTAATCTAAAGTGGGATGGAACACCAAAAGTGACACTAGCCGCAGCAGGCGTAGGACAATTGCTACATAATATATGTACTCTCATACGC
This sequence comes from Catocala nupta, assembly GCA_963675205.1. Taxonomy (NCBI): domain Eukaryota; kingdom Metazoa; phylum Arthropoda; class Insecta; order Lepidoptera; family Erebidae; genus Catocala; species Catocala nupta. The sequence goes on along the minus strand of OY776085.1, from coordinate 25,367,382 downwards.
CTAGGCTATGGGGATAGGTGTTTGATGGACTGGTAGATTGATAACTATCGATGAAAAACGTCTGCCCTGAATACTCTAATAACATTAAGGGATGGGCTGACGGTTACTCGTCAACTCACTAGATGGGCTCCCTGAATAGCCACCACAGGCATACAAGTGAGCAGCAGAGGGAAACACCGGTATGAGTGGCTAGAGGTGTCGAGCGGTGCGGCACGTTTTATAAATTATTTTTATTATTAACTGTGAATTTATATTTACATTTACCTGTTGCCAGTTTTAGCAAAAGGACGCAGAAACTATGAGCATCGTCTGATTTGTCTAGTACCTAACGGTTTTACTAGATAGTGTATTATCATTTAAATCAATTCAAAGAAAGTTCTTATTAGCTTAAGTAAAAATTGAAATCAATAATTGCTATCCATGGATATTATCTTATAAAGGAGATTGTTCCTCATCCGTACATCGTTTGCCCCAGAACCAACTGCGAAGAAAAAATATTTACGTGTTCTATAATACTCCAATATGCTCACGAAAACAACATTTTATGACGGACACTTCGGCAAATAGATTTGTTAAAAATTAAAACTAAGATTTTGAGGTTATTTCTCTTAAGCGGCGCGGGCAAACCGGTGCGCGGTTTAGAAATTCTATTATGCTTTATTATTGTTGCCTGACCAATTACTTAGAAGTAATCCTATCAAAAGAATGGAAGGCCTATGTCCAGCAGTGTACTGCAGTGTGCTGAATTGACTGATTAGTTGAATTTTACGATCGTGCTGAAAAAGCATGGAGATTCTGTAAAATATTTACGTAGGTGCTTAAATATCAATATCAACTAAAGTTGATGTTAAGAATATTATGTAAATAATAATAAAATAATACCTTGAGCGACACTCGCTGTTGCCCAACCGCTGAATTAATATCAGAAATAGTACTTAGTTAGTAAAAATAAAAACACATTTATTCATAATTCAGGTTTTATTCTTCGTTTTCATCTACATCTGTTATCAGAATGCTATCTAAAAATTGTGCAAGGGGATTGACGTTATTTTGGTATCTAGCAAAACTTATAAAAATAATAATTTATTGTGCATATGTGTAATTTTGTTTTTGAATAGGTATGGCTGTGCATCTCGCTTGATTATATTACATACTGATATTCGGAATTCGATACACTGCCATCTTATTGTTGTAAATATCTGTTAGTTTTTTTAGATGGAAAGAGTTATTAATCATTTTAATACAACTAAATAAATATAAAATATGTATCACAATATTACAAAACGAGTCGATAAAAAATAAAGAATGGACATCCCTAACGAACATGTGTGTGACGCGGTGTTTCAATTGTCGAAGATGGCGGCATCTTATTATGAAATAAGAAACGCAAAGTGTCCGATTGATACGTAAAGCAGTAATAAGTATATTAAAATATAATAATATTTTTTATTTAAATTAAATGCTTGTTGGTCTTGGGGCAAAATAAGAACAATCTCCTTTAAATTGTAATTATATTATTAAACGCTGTTTAGAAACTGTTAACGCTGTTAATATGGTCTATATGCGCACCAAATATCATCAATGGAAAAGCTTTAAATAACAAACAAATAACATCGTCACATACATAATATTGTCTTCTGTTTACGCGAATGTTATTCATTGAAATTAAACTACTATATACGGATTTTATTGCGTTGTTTATTAATCAATCTTCACATACATTTACATTTATAATAATTATTAACAGGAGTTCAAAAAGCATATACTGAAATGTTGCCTTACAAAGATATGAACTTTCAATAACGTACATAAACTTAATATTGTACACGGGGTAGGCAAAAACACCCATATTTTTATAAGTACTTTTTTATTTAGTACAAATAAGTTATTAAGTGGTCCAGCGATCCCACATAAGAAAAGAGCGAGCTCATTGCTGTCAATCGAGCACATTTTCAGACTCAATGCTGATGCTGAAAATGTTCTGACTGAAAACTCCAAGTAATATTAAGCCTGACCTGGGAATTAGACCTAGTTCCTTAAGAACGATACTTAGTATCGTACGTCAATAAAATTCTACTTTGTATCTGCTACCAAAAGAAGCAGAATAAAATCACACAACTATTATAACCACAAAAGTATTTGTCTATGACTTAGGTACGTACCACGGCTAAGCCCCAAAATAGTTTTTGATAAAATATATTAAGGAAAACTTATCGTTAGGCCAAAACATACTATTAAAGTTATACTATGTCTTGGCCTAACTTATTAATACTAACTTTAAACGAAATAAAACTACTAACCTTATTAAATCAGCTGGCAACATTTTAATGAACTAAATCCAACATTTATAAATGCAACATCGATTGTATAAATTTATTAATTCATATAATTATATTGCAATAAAACTAAAACTACACCTATTAATGTATTCTCCTATCAACATTGCTATTATTTTTCTGTCTTATCTCCAAACAGACCATATAATTATCAACGTTTCTCATCATAATATCAAATTTCAATTTCAAAGGTTCATCTTTTGGGGGTAGTTGTCCGGTTACAGGATCTGGTGCAGGCAATACTTGGTAGCGTCGAATAATATTAGCAATAGTTGTCTTCATCGACATGTAGGCGTATTGATAACCTATTAAAAACAAGAAAATTTGTTAAATTTTAAATTTAGACTTTTATTATTTCTCTCTTATGTGGAGAATTACTAAGAAGTTACTGCCAGATTGAAAAGTGATGTAAATTGTATGTATATGTTTTTAATTATTATCACCAAGACCTACTGTTTGCAAGTGTAGTAGAATCTAGCATCCACTATAATACAAACCCAAAACAAATGCAAAATAATATATATCCAATAAATGTTACGATTTTCGAACTCTCTGGAGGCCAATTCTCGTAATAAAACAGTGAAACAGAGTTCCGATCTAGTAGAATTAAAGTCTCATGTAAATTAAAATGCATTTATTAAACTATGTAGATCGACAAGAATAATCAATACTTATACCCTATTGACGATCAATACATGGAAAGATGACCATGAGAACTAAGTCCGTTGAATATCAAGTGCCAGCCACAAAGAAATTTTTTATTAAAATATGCCCGTACTATTCTAATTCAAATAAGTTCAGTTCATAGCTAGTTGCACTCACTGATCGGTAAACGATTAGCGAGGTTAAGTAACGTTGGTTGCGGTCAGTCTATAGATGGGTGACCGCTTAGTGGTATTTCATCTGAGCGTCTCCGTGCTTCGGAGGACACGTAAAAAGTCGGTCCCAGCTGCTGCCAAATTGACAGCAGTCGTTTAGCCATGTCAGAGGCCTACGGGCGGCTTGAATAACTCTTGACAACAGGTTGGCCAATAGAAACACGAAAAGAAAAGAAAAAAAGAATAATAAGTTAATAAATCTTATCACCTAAACAACCTCTAGGACCATTACTGAAAGGCATGAAGGCAGCGGGATGTTCAAGAGAAGCTCCAATAAACCGGTCAGGTCTAAATTCTTCAGCATCGGGTCCCCAATACAGGGGGTTGCGATGTATAGCCCAAATGTTTATAAATATACCGCATCCTTTGACTAAAGTTATTCCAGAAGCTAGAAAAATATTAACTATTGTTACAGACAGTACATTACTTATAAGAAAAATAGACAGGCTTTATTTACATTTATTAAACTTACGTAATGTCAGGTCACTTTCCAATTTTCTAGCAATTATTGGCACTGGAGGGTACAGCCTCATAGATTCTTTAATTACTGCTTCTAAATATTTGAGGTGAGGTAGGTCCTCGGCAACCACTGGTCGGTCTGAATTACCGAATACTTCTTGTAATCTGTTTGGATTTAAAGATTACATAATAATTAAAATCGCATACATATGTATAAACTAACATACAGATATAAATTTCGACCAATTTAACTAATCAATTTATCGCCTATACATTGAAGGTAACCGCTTTTAAACAGCGCAGTAGCTAACATTGGTTGCATGAACAAACTATTTGTGTGTGATATACCTATATACGAGTTAATCATGCTCGTTATTTGCGCAGATGGCTCAATTAACATTTTAAGATGAATATAAAGTGCCTTAAATTGCGCATATTACTGGCGTTATGCACACACATCGTAAATCGTATTTTAACTAAATTTAAGCGTTTTTTGTTTATCTGTCAAATAAAAATCACTTTGACTATTCATTGGATACACAATCTTGTATTAAGAATATTGACACGAATATTCCCGATTCCTTCTGATACTTACTCTTGAAATACCTTTTCTTGTACATCAGAATATCTAGATAACATCGTCATAGTGAACGCAAGTCCAACAGCTGAAGTATCAGTCCCAGCTACAATCAATACTAAGGCTTCTTCTCGTAACTCCAAGTTGGTATAGCCTTCATCGTCACCAGATGATTCTATCATCATATTTATGAACGTTTTAAAGGATTCTGTTTTTATGTCTATAACAATTATTACTTTATTAATCATAAAATAATACATTCGTTATGATATTAAAGTAAAATACGATGTTAAAGATATTTACCTTGATGGCTTATGACTTGTTCTGTATAAAATTTCCTTCTATTTTGTATAATCTAGAAAAAAAAAATATTATACTTATTCTACTTACTACAATAAATAATTACGAGTAGATAAATATCATGCGTAGGTAAAAAAATTGGAACTAACTTTAACTTGTCATTCAAGTACTACTTTATTATAATATATTTTATAAAAAACAACCCAAAAAGAAGAACACAGACATATTGCAGTAAATGTCGTAAATAAAGATTTAGAACATACTTTCAGCTGTATTTAGCTAAAGGTACATTATTAGAATACCTTGTCTATATAATTATAGATTAGTGTCTTGTACTCTATAACTTTGGCATAAATCGGCATTTTTGTGAATACAAAGTCACTGTGGAGCCACGGTGCGCTCATCCTTGCCACAGCCACATGGAACAGCTCACTCACTGCGTTCAAAAATGGATTATTTGGATTCTTCTGTGTGTTCAGTTCTATGCCCAAGGTTGTTTCTAAAAAAAAAACATTGAGTCTTCATCATGCAATTTTTACGGTTTTTATTATAATAATAACATTGAGATTGGAAAAGATATATAGATATATCCTCATATCTGTCGTGGGAGACTACAATAAAGGGACACAAAGTGTACTCAGAATAACCAACAATTTAGATCATAACTGAAGTTAAAATACCTCTGATCTTATGATTTTTACAAATCTAACCCAAATATCCTATACTGCATTTTACTTCATACATTTGTTTTTAAAACTTAAATCTTATTCTTGTCACTCTGCATATTCAAATGAAGCGCATATTTTCTGGCCCTCGGGTCAAAAAGAGAAGCTATGAACCAATTTCAATAGCCTATACCCATATATAAAAAATTGTAAAAATATTTACCACAAACAGCATCCATGGTGTAAGTAGTCAAGTAATTCCACATGGAGACAGATCCTTTACCAGCCACAGACTTCAATTTATCAGTTAATACTTCATTTTGTTTTGAGAATACAGGTACAAAGCTGTTTAAATTTTTCATACTAAACGATGGAGCAAGGACCTTGCGACGAGGACGCCAGATGGGCACTGAAATTCAAAAATTAATAACTTAACAGGGAAAGATTATAATACCAGCGATAGCAGTAATTTTATCTGTATACATGTAGTGATAGGCATGATAATCTGTTGTGTCTCAACTATAAAATAAATCCTACTAGTAATCAAAATATCTATTTAGTTATATTTGAATTATCAAATATAAGTAAATAGCCTAAAGACTAAAACACTTTCTTACTTACGTAGTTTGCTTACTGTTATTACAAAGTACTCTACATCCTTTTTCGTAGTTTAATTAATAATAATGTCCTCCAGTCCGAAGTTCGGTCACGACGGCCAATCTTAACGGAGATTGGCCATCTGCGCAGGAGATATTATAGTGCAGAAGCGTGTGCGCAAACACAAATGCACTCTCTGTTCCCCAACTCTCATGAGACGGTAATCCGACACGACCGGAGAGAGACCAGGTGGAGCATCAACGGCTTTACGTGCTTTCCCAGGCATGGGGGTGTCTAACACCGCCAACTTCCTAACTCCAGGCTGCTATCGAGATTTCTTAACAGATAAACCCAATAACTTTTTGTTGGCCCGACCCGGGATTTGAACCCGAGACCTCATGCACAGCAGTCGCATTCACTACCGCTACGCCACGGAGGCAGACCACATACCAAAATAAATACTGCTTAATAATTCATTCAGCGAGTTTGGAGTCACTGAGTAACAAACTTTAAAGCATTAAAATTTTCTTCCGGAATTAAATGAGAGTTCCGATTGGTGATACTACTTTACCAATATATCTCCTTTTATTCCCTCTTTACTCTTTCCTATTATCGCAACGCGTGACTAATGACGTCGTATTAGTTGTTTTATAATTCCTTTAGAAAGCACATAATTATGTATTTTAAAAATCAGATTGTTTTCATCATTATATTTAATCGTGCTTATAATATTTACCTGAAGCAAATATACTGCCGTTTCCAGTCAGGACCTGAATTACTTTTAATAAATCATCTTTCTGCAGACAATGTTTTAAAATGTATTCACTTGCTACTGGGTCGGCAACCACTGAAATAAAAAATATATTTATGTGACATGGATGTGTAGGTATTATTAAATATATTGTAACTTATTTCAGATTTAGTTTTTATGCAGGTTTTTAGTTATTGGTTGGTAAATATCATAGATTGATATTGGTTAAAAGCTAATTATCTGCTAAAAGAAAATCGAAATTTTAAATTGTTATTCATTATAATCTACTATATAATTATGTTATATATGAGCTAACGAGAAACTGACAACGAATTATTTTTTGTGTAATTTTATACAATTACTATCTCATTACATTTTTTACATGTTTCTTTATTCTGCTGCGGTCTTCAGAACAACTTTTCATAACCTTGAACATAATATGGAGATAGTATGATGAAAGTCTACTTACTTATATAGAGTACTTTTGCATGCCACAAACCCATAATTCCACCCTTACTCATTGCTTCTCTTCCGTGTACTTGAAAAGCTTTCATTTTATCTGTAACATTAATTTATACATATCTTAAGACAGCAGTAGAGAATGCGATTGCTCTGGAATTGAACAAATTAGTATTGGATTTTTCGGTTACAAACACGAAGTCTAGAACTATTTTTGTTAGATGACAATAGGTTCGACACCTGATAAGTGGAAATCAAAACTATATCTGGAAAATGTGGGTCTAATTCACCTCTGCTTACACCTTTTAGGTATATACTATTGTCACGTGGACCGCTCGCGCCATGACGGCTGCGCGCGAGTCGGAGTGGTGTGTGGCGCGCCCCGGTGGTAGCTGATTTAAAGGCCGATCGCGTCCTGGTTCAAGCTCTGTCTTCCAGCTGGCTTCAACATCATAAACTAAGTGTTCTTGCCTCACAAGAACCACGCAGCAAGTCCTTTTTACACGAAACACGCCCTGACTTCTGTTCGCGTAGGATTATGTAAACCTACCTAGTAAATTTTGTTAAATACATATTTAACTTGTTTAATGGTTAATTAAAAGTGTTAATTGTTGTACTATCTTTTAATGATCTCTGCTTAGCTTAACCTCAAGACACCACGTCCCTACAACGTGGCTTGTCCTATTTCTAGATCAATCTGATCTACAGTAAATAACTACATAAAAGGTTACACTATATAAGCGTGAGACTATGTATGTATACTTTATATAATATGAATACGGTGGCTGACAAGCACATGCCTACTGGTTACCGTAGCTTACGGATGCTTCAACGCTTCAGATATATTTTGAGTGTTTTCAACCCAGCAGTATGGCAGATAAGACAACTTTTGGTTTAAACTGAGCAGTACCTAGGTAATGCTGGACACTGCTTTTGCAGCTTATTTAATTTCAAAAATAATTTATTCATTTATGTTCACATCGTAACTCTTAGTTAGCGAGTTTACTAAGTTACTAAAGTTTTATTTAGGACTAGATGTTCCCGCGGTTTCACCCGCGGTTATCGTTACTGCGCCGCCCCCTTGGGTCATAGCGTGATGTTATATACTATCTAAGCCTTCCTCGATAAATAGGCTATCCAACACTAAAATAATTTTTCAATTCGTACCAATAGTTCCTGAGATTAGACATTAACAAACAAACTCTTCAGCTTTATAATATTAGTATAGATAGTTGCTAGGTTCAGTCAGCGTGTTGAACTTGTGAGAAAATATTTTTTGCTATCAAGAGTCTTGAGTTGGACGCCAAAATATTAGATTTGAGATATTGTTATTTTCGTTTATCTTTTTTCAGCACGTGTCCGCTTTGTATGCAAAAGCTTTCGCTCACCTTGACAAATTCGTCTGTCCAATTATGAATTGCTCTCTTTATTTTAATACGCAGTCACCAGTTAAAAGTGTGCCCTAAAGTTATCAACTGATCAACCTTGGACTAATTACTCAACAGACTAACTAAAATATGAGTCGTTGTAATTAAATATAATATACCTCACATAATAATCAAAATAATATGTATTGTAACAGTGAATCTTGTCGTTGTTTTATTTTTGTATTTGTTAAGAGGTCAATAGGTTTAGAGGTTTCAAAAACTTCATTTTTTTTCTTAAATCTCTTTCTATTCAAAATATACTCTTAAAATTTGAAGTCAAAATTGCAATTCGTTTAAAAGTTATAAGCGATTAAGTGAGTGAGTCGGTGCCCCTCGGTACAGGGTCCGAGCGCGCGACTAGTAAAGCGGAGTGGTCGAGCGGGTAGTATATACTACCAGGCATGTATTTTATCGAGAAATGATTTACTGGATAGATGTTTAGGCGGTCATACTCAAAACGCGAATGAATATTTCAACTCAACAATTTGGCGTTTGGCTCCGAAACACTTACATTCCGGTTTAAAAATCATTGAAGTCGCAACATATTTGGCTGCTAGCTTGTTCAATGAGGGAATTTCAAGTATTTTATTAGTTATACTGAATATTATAGTTGGTAAACGCAGCTTCAATCACGCACAACAAATCGACATTCAACGCGTAGCCCGACAAAATCGACGCAGCTCCTTGGACAGTTAAGGAAGCTCATAAAGCTCGATAAGAGAAGTTGCAAGCTGAAAACGAAACGTATAATGCTGAAAAAGGATTGCAATATGGTGCTGGAATCGCTGATTAATCGGTAAGTTGTTTGAATAAGTTCATTACGGCTGTAAATTAATTTTCCGGCCACTTTTATTCAAACGCGTTTTTCTCGAAACTACTTTTTTCGAAATTGCGTAATCTCTAGTTTAAAAAGTTTTTAACCAATCGTTTTGAAATTTTATACATAGTTTAGGTATAAATACGTTAAAATAATTTTAAAACGAATTAATCTAATATATATTTACCAATGTATTAAAAAAGATAACATAATTACAAAAACACAAATAATTATAATACTAATAGTAATTTAGGCGGAAATTACATTTTTGCGCCGATTGGGGTGGAAACCCTAGGTTCTTGGGGTCCGAGCGCTCATATTTTGTACAGAGAGATCGCAAAACGCCTGATCGACGTTTCACATGATCAGAAGGCTGGTCTTTTCTTGGTCCACGGAATCAGCATTGCCATTCAAAGTGGCAATGCTGCCAGATTTCTGAGCACGTTACCAGTTGACAGCGATGCTGAAAAATTCTACGATGCCTAAACCACTTTTGTAAATACGTTTTATTTGAACCTGAATCCTAAGCGATATCTTTGTTTAAAGTATTTTTTTATAATAAAAAGTAAAAATTTTGTTTACACCTCTCTAAAAATACAAATTTTAATTTGTTTTTGAAAATGATGTTCACATAGAAGAAACATATATAAAAAAAAAACTATTCTTATCCAATTGATTTCAGATGGTAATTACGGTCTCCAAAAATTACGCAAACTGCTCAGTCGGATGGCAACCTACAATGCGCGAAAGCTAATATCTACGCTACCATTTCAAGAAAATTTCAAAAATGTTAGAGTATATTCTACAATATATGTGTAAAATTACCTTATAATGTTAACGAACAATATAAATTCTTTATGTGTTAAAAAATTTATGAAAATCACGATATAACACACCTTTTTCCTTCCTTAAATCAGTGTTCTAAGCTTGTACCTAAGTAAACCGCTGACCTGCTGAAAATAGAGTGCCAACTTAGTATAATAAATGTCAAATGGGATCTGAAATACAATAGTTCGCGTTTGACTTTTATTTAATTAAGGAGAATATTATTTATGCCAGAAGACTAAATCGGCTCTCTAGTTTAAAATTTTTAATTACAGTTATTGGGCTTCTGATCGTAAGATAGTGCTTCGATTAGACAATTCTTAGAAGTAGGTTATATGCCGAGCGTACATCGACAGGATCGTTATTTTTACCCAACTATTATTGACGTCATGTTCATGCCCTACATACAATTCTCATTCTATAATGTCATGTTGCCATCGTGTCTTTTGCCAGCGGCTCGCATACGAGCCGCTACATTATGTACCTATATTTACCAGCGGCTTAGATACCAGCCAACAAGTGCCAACCTTATTTTAATAACCTTAACGCTTAAAACTGATTGTTTATCGGCTACGAATGGATTTTTTAAGTGAGGAACATATAAAATCGTAAAGTATTACGAAAATATAAACACACCATAGGTTAATATGGGAGAGTGAGGAAACTCATTGAGGTCAATTTTACGTGGAGGTATGAATAAGCTAGTGAGTTCACCTTAGAAGGTATTATCCTCCTACAGGAAACTGAAGTAAGATTAGAAGTACTCTTATAGTGTTTCACTGGTGCTTAAAAGTTCAAGAGACTCATATATCTACCTGTCGTTCCTTTCCGTTCAACTCTTTGATACTTCTCTGTAGGCCCAGTAAGCAGCCAGTAATATCTCTGGCATTTTAAGCATCAAAAGCTACGGTAACCACCTGTATCAGGCAGGTCGAATGATTGCCAACTTAGTAATATAAAAAATGTAGATACTTCTTAGTGATAAAATTTATACATACGACACATACGGAAATTTCTATACTATCATTATCATGAAAATTTCAGGTTCTTCCAAACGTTTTAATCTATTTTTTTGTATTATACCCATTAATCTATGTTATTATAATTTATATATATCATTAATTTATATAATCTTCAATAAAACAATAACAAATTGATTAATTGTGCAATTAACCACGAATTTTCCTAAATCTTGTATGATTCTAATTGAACTACTACTTTAAGTATATTGCCGCGGTTATTCTACTTCCAATGTTTAACTATTTAGAAATAACATTTTTGTAATTTTAATACATTAGTTTTAAATAACATCAAAATAGATAAAAGTTGTTAGTAAAATAATTGTAATACATTAAAATCCGTATAAAGAAGATTAATTACGACGTGTAAAATTCGCGTAAACGTACGACAATTTCTCACTTTTACGTTTAGATATTACATAACAATATTTAGACAAATAAAAAATAATCTAACGATATTACCAATATAAAATTAAATTTAACTTACCTTCATCATTTCCCAAATATTTGTAAGTATGACCTATTATTGGCAAACACAAGGAATCACTGGGTATCTGTTTGTATAACAACATCATTCTTCTGTTTCGCCTCGTGAAGAAAAAGATACAAATGATTACAAACACTAACAAATACAACCACCACATTTTTTATTCCTTTTTATCGATCTTTATATAATTTTATAGTATACAACACATATTTAAGGATAACAAGATACTAGTTTATTTTATTGCAAAATAAAACAATATGGAAACGTGTTAATCACACGCATAAGTCTACAGAAATGAAAAAATCTCTCTCGTGTTTAAATCGATCCCATTCTGGTTTATTTTTTATATTTATTGTTTAATAATTTGTGTGCGAAAATTTGCGCAAACTTGAAACGAGAAAGTGCTAAGCGGTAATATTGCAGGTCGAGGTAATACAGCTACAGAAGAGACTGGCCTCTGCTAGCACACGCACACACACACAAAGCAGGTATGAGAAAGAAAAAAAAGTATGAAAGAAAGGGAGAGGCGAGTATTATATTGTAATTAAATAACTGCAATTAAAATCAGTAATACTTACTAGGGCTTTTTTGAAATACTTACAAATCGATAAAACATTTACATACATCTATAATATTAGTTGTTTATGCTACTCTGAACAGTAAAATAGACATACCTATGTATTCAGCATTATGTCCCTGGAGGCATAAACAAATAATAATAATAATAATAATATCATTATCGTTATCTTAGCCGAAAGACATCCACTGCTGGTTTTGGGACTCCCCGAAGGTTTCCTATACATACCGGTCTCAAGCCACCCGCATCCAACGCTTGCCGCGACCCTTACCATGACGTTTGTCCACCTTGTGGAGGAGGACCCCTGCTGCATCTTCCGGTGCGTGGCCGCCACTCTATAATCTTTCTGCCCCAACGGCCATCGGTTCTGCGTGCTATATGCCCTGCCCACTGCCTTTTCAGCTTGGCCATCCGAAGAGCTATGTTGGCAACTTTAGTTTTTATACAAAGGACACATATATTCGGCCAGCTATTGTTTTAGAGATAACGTAATAAAGTTAGTATCTTATGACGTCTACTGGGCACAAGTTTGGACTCCGTGAGATTTTTGACACAAAACACAATAAAGTGTTATTGTGTTATGTGTCAAAAATCTCACGAAGCTTAGGGCTACTGCCCTACCTGGAAATTAACCCAAAACTTCTCCGCAATAGTTGCATTCACAAACGCTGCGCTACTGAGGCAAGCGTTAAATTTTTTAAAAGTATGTCTGCCGTGAAAATGTCTATCCGAAACTTCGAGAAGAACGAATTTTTTTTAGTATCCTCCCAAAATAACATTGTTCCATTTTTCGGATTATTTTATCATAGTTTCATAGTAAGCCTTCAGTATAGGTTTACTTGACATATTATTTATTTCACTGTGGTAATATTACCACTGTATATAACAATTACATTATGAAACAAATTCACAAAAATATCACCATGACTTTTATTTTGATTACTTGTTTCTGCCAGCAGCTTCGCCTGCGTTAATCCTAAAAGTATCCTGTAGGTTAATCCAGGTCACGGTCTAAATGACTACAAGTGTACTCTCCATTTTTTTACTCTTATAAAGCTCGACGGTACGCCAATCTGATACAACCGGTGGATGATCAGGCAAAGGACCAACGTCTCTACATTGTTCCCGCGTCACAAGTTTGAAGAACACCGCCAACTTTTTAACGCCGGGCTGTTGTTAAGAATTACTGGATTAAAGAACCCAATGACGTTTTGTAGGTCCAAGCCAAAAGTCTTATCTCATGCACAGCAGTTGCCTGTCTAGATGTATTTTTTATGAACTAATAAAGAAAGAGGATTTGCCTCTTTCTATATAATTATATAAAATGAAAACAAATAACTTGATATTTGATTATAATATTGATGAGTATAATATTTCTAAAAGCCTATTATTCTATGATAATCCTAGTAAAGATCCTAATCCTAAATTAATTATATAAATGTAATTGTAAGTTTGTTTATTTGTTACGCGTTCACGCCTTAACTACTCGACCGATCATCATGGAATGTAACATACACGTTGTCAGGGGAACAGAAAAGGACATAGGGTACCTTTTATGCAGAAAAGTACTGTTCCTGAGGTATAGAAATATATTGACAAAATCTAGATAAATGTGAGCGAAGCCGGGAAAGGTGTAGGTGTGATAATGTTATAAATATGAAAGTTTGTAAATATGTATGTTTGGAGTTTGTTATTCATAAAACGCTAAACAGATTAAATGGATGAAACTTTGTGCATGTCTAAGCACAACGTTTCATTCATTTAATCCGATCTAAAATAAAAAATAATATAAATTAGATAAATATTTATATTATTTTTGATAGTATCTTGAATTAACGATAGAATGTTTTTAACCCTGGTATGCGTTACCGTGAGATTAACGCGAGCGTACCAGTAGGCATAAGAAGCGTGAATATAATTATGTAAAAAAAACAGTGAAAGTAAATCTGCTTTTTAATATGTTTTTGAGGTCAAACTGCAGTATCGATTATACAATCACTGCATTGATTATTGTATAATTACATTAATTATGATTTAATTACAATATAATGAATAAAAATTCATGAATCATTCTAAATATCACTTGTAGATTACTTACACAAGAATTACAAACTCTACGTGAGCAAATTTGCGGGCAACAGGTTCGTGTTACTGCTTATTTTGTGCAACAGAAGAGCTAATATCTCTCGTCAAAACTAATATTAACGCTATCAACAGGCAATATGTGTGATTACAAAGTAGTTTTTAAGCACTAACAATCACATTACAAATTAGTAACCTTATTGTTTTTTAGTAATGTGTAAGTTACGATGCTTATGCGTTCCTCAGCCACTTTAATATGCAATCATTTATTTTGGTTTTTGATTTATTTGTATTTTTAATTAGTAACCCGTCCCGGCTTTGCACGGGTAGGACAAAACCTTAATAAATTCTACACTTAAAACGTGAAAACCGCATGAAAATCCGTTCAGTAGTTTTTGAGTTTATCGTGTACAGACAGTTAGACGTGGCAGGGGACTTTGTTTTATAATATGTAGCGATAGTCTCGTAACCACAGTTCACTACTGTGTAAATGTAATCATTGTAAATGCGACTGCTATGCATGAGCAGCTCATGCATAGCAATCGCATTTACAATGGATACGCTGGTATCACACCCAAACCCATGAGGGTTTGGGTGTGATACCAGCGCTGGACAAAGGGTCTAAGGAAGTAATTAATTCCCATTGTAAAATCAAAAGTTCTTTCATAAACAAAATAAGGATAAATAAAACAAGAACAAATAGTCTTCGTTATCTTTATTTACAACGTGCCCACACAGTTGAAATTAAGCACAAGAGAATTAAAGTAACAAAGTATGTATTGTATGTATAGTCGGTGGGACACAAGAAAATAAATATTCATATAAAGTTATAAAATCACTATTTGACAATTTGATGAAAATTTTATTTCAAAGGAAAATTTACATTCACATTTTAATTTCTTTACGTCTCTGTGTTTGCTGTGTTTTCTTCACTGTCAGAGATTTTAGTAGTATTCCGTTTAATTTCCACATACATTGGTACATAGGTCTGTAATCCTGATACCGACTTTTCTAGACGTTTTTTCCTATCATTTTCCGGACTTGCATCAAGCCATTTGTTAATATTTTTTGAATTTTGATTAATGCTTCTATAATGGCCGTTTATTTGAGGAATATAGGTCCAAACAGTTGTTGTAGTTTCTGCATTGTTTTTGTGATTTTGTTCATCTATCTCAGGCATTTGTGTTGTTGTCACAGTACTTAAATCGTTTTTCAGTTTTATTACAAGAGTACTAGGTTCTAGTTTTGATTCAGTCGACTTTGCGAAATTTTGTCTGGCCGTTTGTATTTCCCTTTCATTAGTATTTAATTCTTCTAATAATTTGTCACGTTCAATCATTTCTCTTGAATTTCTTCTATTAACCTCTATCTCATCTTTATTTATATGTTTATTTAAACCAATATAATAATTTGGTACTTTTGCATCCTCAATATTGAATTTAACTACATCTGTTGGTAAATTTGTTGGTAAATTCCAATACTCAGTAGTCGTGTCGAAGAATGGAAACATAGTAGTTACCTTAGGTAGAGGTTCGGTCTTAGTAGCTATAGGTATATATCCTGAACTACCAACATGGTAATCCTCGATTTGTGATGTTGAGTATTCGATCGGAGCCTTAGTAGTATAAGGATTTGTTTGTGTTGAAGGTATAAAGGTAGTCGAGTCTATTTGAGTAGTTTCGTTTTTCACTTTATTGTTATCGTCGTACACTTGTACGTGTACTATCATTTGAGAGTCAGGTTCGGCAGTTTCTTTAATATTATTGTCTTTCTCTTTATTAGAACTTGAGTCCTTAGTAATTAGTTTATTTAGATATCTCGGCCTTTTATATGAAGTGTAATGCCGTCTAATAGGAATGTTTGATTTTCTCTTAAATTGTATTAGTGGCCGAGATGTTGTTAGATATATCTTTTCTACAGAGTGTGTAGTTGTTGTTAAGTCTTGTTTTTTACTTTCTGGCTTAGCCTTCATTGAATATAAGTTAAGCATAACGCTAAATGACTTTGTAGTACTAAGAGGTGGGGTTTCTGTTTGTTTTATTTCACTAGAACTTGCCGATATTTTTATATTTTCATTATTATTTTCATCACATCTGTTGCCTAGACAATTCCTTTTCTGAAATGGAATCTGTCGGAACATTGGATATTTGTTAGACGAACCTATAAGACTAGGTGTTGGGATTGGCGAAAATCTGAGTAATTCGTCAGCTAATAAGTTTACATCACCCGGATTGTCAGGTTTAAAATTAAATAATGGATCTGCAAGATGGTTTAAATGAAATTTCTTTAAATTATCCGAGCCAGCTGGCTGCAAGTCTGATTTCACATCATTCTCTCCGTTTTTATCGTCTAGCATTGGTTCTATATAAATACCGGTAAAAGCTATTTGCTTTTCTGTGGGCTTTGAATGCATGTCGCCTACTTTGGCATGAATATTATTTTCTAAATATTTAATGATTTGTCTTATATTTTTTAATCTTTCTTCGTTGCGGTACTTTTCAACCCAGCTTCTCGAGCCATATTTTTTGCTAAATGGCAGTGGAGTAGGATGTCTGTATTCAAAATAGAAAGGTCTTGGACTCGTTCTTCTTACTAGACTGGGCTTGAAAGTTGGTTTTACTGTCGTTTTTAAAATTGTTATGTTAAAACGACGTTTTTTATTCAGAGTACTAGGCGTTTCTAATGTTGGGTCTATGTAATTACTTTCTTGCAATGCATTTATTAATAACGGCATTCGTTCGAAGTATTCTTGGTCGAATCCGAAATAACTCCGGTCGAGTCTATCTGCAAACGGTCGGTCAATATTTTCACCATCTGTTTTGTTTATACCTTTCTTGTTTTGTACTAAACTCCATTCTACAGCAATCGCGTATTCGTAGATTAGTAGAATTACCTGAAAATATTATAAAACATTATTATTACCATATTTTGTTGTGCAATAACATGATCTTGTATTTATAAAATTACCTTAATAAAACATTTTATTTTAATGTAATAAAATTCATTTTATTTTGATTTGCACATGTTTTTTTAATATCAATGCTGTAAAATATCTTACATCGAAATTCTATATAATATGCATGCTGAAATAAGAGTATAAATAAAAATACCTATTTCACTTTTACACTAAATATTTGGCAAATCAAAAATATTGTTGGCAAGATTCATGTCATAGTCAGCATGATCCTCAGGTTTCCATTCGTTATTGCGCCGAACCTCTAAATATACTGGTCTTATAGGTGGTAGCATTGAATTTATCGATCCTGAATTAGATTTGTCTTCAGTTTTCGTTTTATCATCGTCATATTGAGCTGTAGATGTTTTTTCATCATCATTAAAGTGGAAATCAGATTTATTAAATGCTATCGGTAGTTCTATATTCTCTGGCTGTTTAATCCATTCGTCTTGAAATTCTTCTTCACCTACATTCTCACTGGTGTTATGGTCAGACCCAGGGGTACCTGGCGACGATTTCAAATCTATTTCAGCAGACAATTTTGACTTGGTCATCTTTTTTAATATACTTGTGTACATACTCTTCTTTGTTAAAGTATTGTTTTCATTTTCTTCATCGATTGGATTTGGTAGGTACACTAAATTTGCCTTTCTTTTTATACTTAATAAATCTTTATTTTTGTTTTTTAAGACGGGATGGTAATTTGAAGGTTTTGATTTCAAACCTCCTTTATGCATACTATTTTTTAATTTAATGTTTTCAATTTTACTAGGTATTGATGACATAACTTTGTTTTTGACTGGTTCAAGGTTGTGTAAGTCGAAATTATCAAAATCATTTGTATCCTTTGGCGTAGAAATGAAATAATCGTCATATTCGTCTTCTCTAAATAAAGGTATTATGGGACGTTTTAAATTTGGTACAACGGCCAGTGAGTCAAGCATATTTTTAGAATTTCCATCTATTAAAGGATCATAAAATTTAAATGGTACTATTAATTCTGTTGTTATTTGTCGTGGTATATTTTCAGCAATGTTAAATGGTGTTGTCTGTTGAATGGCATCGTGAGATACTATCTCTTCATTTGAAGATTTTGTCTGGTAGTTTCCATAATTGAGGGTTGAATCTACAGTACTAGTATGAGATCGCAAAGTACTGTCTTCTATATCAGTTTGCTCTTCTTTGGTTGTTGTTGTAGGTGTGGTTATTGTTGAAGATTCAATATCATTGATGTAAAGATTTTGTTTATCAGTAGTAGAAGCAGTAGTAAAATTGCTGTCATTGATGGTTCGGGGTTGTTCTGTGGTAACGGTTAAAGTAGTTGTTGTAGGCTTGTTAGCTTTGACATGTAAGATTAATTCTTCAGTATTATATTTAGGTGTAGTGGTACTCGTATTTGAAGAAGTATGTGATTCAGTAGTTACAGTTGATTTAGGACACAAGATAGCTTTCGGTGGAGTAATTTCTTGTGCCATATATCGTTTTATGAAATTTAAAGGACTAGTAGTGGTCCTTGTTGTTTTTTGTTTTCTTATTACTGATGGAACTGTAGATGTCTTTAATTTCGACGGGCTTTTGCCTACTTTTGATTCAGTTATATATTTTAATGTCGTTGGTTTTGATTTTCCTGATTCTGATAATACTGTTTCTGTGGTAGCTAGTGTTGAATGTGCAGTAACTTGTTTGATCTGTGATTTAGTCTTCATTTTTATTGGACATAGCTTTTGATCAACTATTTGATGAGGTCTAATATGTGGTACTAGCTCCTGTATACTTAAAATTAATTTATTTAATAACTGTCCCATATTATCTGGACATTTACATTCCCTTATTTCTTTATTTGAGCTATTTACTTGGCAATGTTTTGTTATTTTTGTTGGAGGTTTTGATGTTGTCGTTGTTGTTACTTTCTTTGTGGCGTTATGTTTTTTAATAGTTGCATTATTATGAATTTTGTAAAACGTTTTCGATTTATTCAATCCCCTAAAATTCATGTCAATTTTTAAGGGATTTTCAGTCATTTTCAGATCTATCATTAATTTTTGGTTCTGTTTAGGGTATGTTACTTTATCATTAATCATTCTGTCAAAATAATTGAGCATTCTTTCATAATTTCTAATTTTCCTTACCCTACTTAGGTAATCTAAGCGCTCTGATTGAGGTTTTATGTAGATTAAAGGCGTGGTTTTATAGTCAAGTGAATTTATTTTCGAAGACGGCATTTTTAACCAGTTCTTTGTATTAGAAAATATATTCCTTTTAAAATAGTTATCTGTTTCATCTGTCCTTTCATATGATGGACTTGAGCTTGCGTACTCTTCTATAATTTTTTCCAGATATCTGTTTTTATTCAAAGCTTTTAATAATACTGGTAGAAGTTTGAGTGTTGTTCTGTCAAAGTTAATTTTCTTCGTAAATTTTGAGTCTATCTTTGTTGGATCACTTTCATTCATCAATCCAAGCCATTTCGGCCTCAGGGAAACTTTTTTATTCAGATTTGTCTCTGAGTTTATACTATATTCATATACCAAAATGACACTCTGAAATTAGAAAGAAAATAAATTAATAGGTATTTTAGAAAATTCACATGAATAAAATAATAAAAAAATTTACAAATATCTACATAGTACGATTAGATACCCAAATTTATTTACTCGTAATTAACAGTTTTGTAGTAACGTACCTGAAGGAAATAGTACTAGAAAACGTAGTAACAAGATATAATTTACTATGCACACAAATTTTATTTATGGGATTAGTCACAAATACTATACACAGCTTATATTCACCAATACTAGGATTGTGCATCTTATGAAACAAGAATTTTAATTATTAGAAACAACAAATATAAAAGGTATACATTTTGATTTTCTATCGGTTATAATAAAAAAACGTTTTTAAAGAACATATTAACGCTGCGCTGTAATCTATTGGTGATTTATAATATAAGGATATAAAAGTGATCAAAACATCGATTGCGATTGAAAAATGCATCAAATAAACGTAACGCTTGATGCATTTGCCACACAAATTCGTAGCCATTCGCCTAGGCGTACGTTTGGCATGGAATTGATTTTGCAAAAATGTTACAAAGGTCCAATTTAACTTATAATAATTTACAAAATGATACAAATAGAACTGAAATCAAATTACTTTAAACGAAATTTAGTGCAACGTTTTTCGCACTCATTTCTGCTATTGAACAGTTATGATCACAAGGATAGTTTTCATAGATATGTCAGTAAAATAATTAAAACGAAGGGCGGGTGTAAATATTAATAAAAAGTAGTTGTGAAATAAAATAATCAGCAATAAAATCCTTTTAAAGTAGGTTAATTTTAATATGGATCATTTTCGTAAACATTACCTATGTCAGTATTGAGATAAATATAAGTTTCAAAGCTACATTCATAAAAAAGGGGCTACACATTCTTATTGTACGATAGAAGGATTCATCGCTATATACTTTAGTGACTAGTACCATGTAATCACGACCATATTGTTACTAGAACAATAAAACTGTAACGTAAACATAGATAAGTGAATTCTCTAACAACACGTTATTCATAGAATTATGTTTTTATTACCCATCGATGTATATCTTTATAGCAATAGATGCAACAATTTTGCATCCGTGTTACTTATTACGCATTTCAAATCATATATGATGTAAGTTTTGTAATGTTTATTGTTCACGGTCTACATGAAATCATGTCATTTTATAAGAGTACATTTTTTGGTGTACTGTTTCATTAATTCTAATACATGGATGTTGTGTATGTTATGGGTATTTACGAGTAAATTTGTTATCTTGCCTATTGCTCGTCAAAAATATATTTATAGATTGCACTTTTAATGGAATCATTATAAAACACAGGCACATAATTCTATTTGCATTTTATAAATTTATTATGTTATAAATACCGTAATAATTCACATATTTTTTTATTATATTCTTAATTTATATGTAGTATTAGTCATATTTATTTAGCTTTGTTATATTAGGAATAGCGCCTCAATAATCCTGACAAATTTTCAAACAAATGATCACAAAAAACCTTTCACTTAAACACCAAGACGCTGACGTCACGGTGGTTGCTCAGTGCGCAGGCGCAATGAAGAAAGCAGAAAGTATGCACACTACACTCGATATGTTAAACTACATTGTTCTACATATCTCGTGTATTGTAGTGAAACATTTGAATTTGCATGCTTTATTACGACTATATTTGGTACACGAGTATTCTTTATAGATGTATACTTGTAAGTATAAAACCTAGATGTATATGATATACCTAGGTGAACACTGACAACTGCAAATTGTCATATGACAATGAGCGTATCATTGCGTGAATGTAACAGACGTAAGATCCAGACAATAGCATAGCATCGATAGAATAAGATAAAAAACTACAAAGGGATATAACCAGTTTATTATATTTTTATTATTGAACCTGTATTAATACTAAAATCCGAATGTTTTCCATAAATGTTGTGTTTGCCGATTGATATTGTACACCCATACCTTAATTGTTATGCATATTACTTGTAAAAAATGTTGTAAGCGAACCTATAAATAAATAAATAATTACTCTACATTACTCGCTTTTCAGTGTAGGATCGAATAAAACAAATTTAATAAACCCTATTTAAGTTATTGAAAACTTTAGCTGAACTTAATCATCTTTGTAGACTTGCTCTCGTCTATTGAGACCACTATCACAACCCAAATAACTAAAAAATAAATTTTCTCATTTATTTTAGTAGTGGATGCCAGGATTTTATGTACTAAGCAATTATGAGCAAATAACAACAACACTATTAACAGTATGATAGATAGACAGTCAATTACCAGTTCTTCCTTGTAGTAAACATACTAAATCAATAAATATGTCAGTAAATATTAATTAATACTAAATCAGTAGTCAGTACTGTCTTGATTATCATAATCATATCAACAATACTTTATGAAATTCGGTAAGTATTTTAATCTAATGCATTAATTATTTTTAGATTAACGTCTTCAACGCCGCTACCACTGTGGTCCCCATTGACCACGAACAATAGATTTTCGAATGTGATCACTAAAGCATTTAATGTGAAGTATGCGTACAATAAGTTTGAGCTGACAATAAATAAATGATGTAGGTCATTCCTCAAATGTCGTATAATAAAAATGCAAAAGTAAGTTCTTTTCTTGTCTCTTTACAATTGAACTACCTGCTTTCTTATTGCAAAACCGTTTTTGACTATCAAAATAATGATCAGAATAAGTGTGATATCAACTTCTACTAGACAACTACAAAGGCCATTAATCGCGTTCTGTCTACTTTAAGAATTTTGGTAATTGTCCTTGTAGAATACAAACACAAAGTTGTTTAATTGTAATATTATGTAGGATGGAAGTGCTTCACCAGCCTGGCTGGTCAAATACCACGTTATAACAATCCTATATTTAATATATTCCCCTATTGAATGAAATATCTCGGAATATCAGTTGCAAGTAAATAGTACTTTAATTCACCTGTCGAGCTAAGCTAAATGTTTGTATTACGAGTGGCATCACGCTGGTAGTGCAATAAGTGAAGATCAGACCACCCACCACATAGCTTTATCCATTGAAGATTAAACAGATTAACAAAGAGATTTCGTATTTTGTGATGAAATTATACGAATAGTTGACAGGCTTTAATTGTGCATTAATGGGTAAATAAACATTGCGTGTCGTCAGTTGGTCAAGTGCGAGCTATC
Source organism: Catocala nupta (assembly GCA_963675205.1). NCBI lineage: Eukaryota > Metazoa > Arthropoda > Insecta > Lepidoptera > Erebidae > Catocala > Catocala nupta. Next base: position 25,344,419 of record OY776085.1, on the reverse strand, counting down.
AGTAGACATAAGAAAGTTTTAATCGTTCTTATTTATAAGAAAGCCTTATATTGAAGGAAGAATCAGTGACTGGAACGTCAGTTTGTAATCTAATATAGGTACTTAAATAGATATAAGGTTTTGACCAGATTTTGATATTAGATTGACTTCTCATCTTTCTCTAGGAATACTGGAGACTATAAAACTAAGTTCTTTTGGCTATTTTCATATTCAAAACTTATCGGAGTCCTAACACTTTGCATTCTGACATAATTGCTACTAAATCGCCACGCTTCTTTTAATACTGGAATTACTTTGCTTCTAGTGTTTTCAAGTTCTATAAAATGAATTTCAGCTCTGATTATAGTTTACTTGACCTGGCTTAACAGGCAGTAACGACATGACAACCACCAACAGCTATATTTACGTTACCGAAGCCTATGTTATTCAACTAATACTCAGTGATTATAAGCCAACAGAACGAATACAATTGTTCCAATACATTGTAACAGTTTTTCATAGCTAGTATGTACATAGCTAAGAAAAACTGTTGCAAAAAGTGTCGTGAAACTGGACAAATGATAGTGCCATCGTCTTTCCAATAAGCTTACGTAACTCTAAAAAGTATATGCGTGTCGAATAAAAAGGAAGCGAATAGATAATGACAGTACACAGTGAGTGTTTAAAAATAAAAAGTCGTAGAAAAAGCAACAGCCCAATTATGTCCACAAGCACAACACAACGTGAATAGAATACTAATTGATGCCAGTGACGTCAAAACTAATGCTTCGAAACGTTTGCTGACGTTGTTTGAAAATATCTACATTTTCATACAATCTCTCTTGTATTGGCTTGAGCCCATGAAAATGAGAAAATAAAAGATTGCAATGTAACACTTTCTGTGATTCATTGGGCTTATCAAGTTGAAGAGATGAAAGGATCTTTTTGGTCTGAAACTGGATTCAGTCATTAAAGATGACGAGATTGATTAAAAATGAAATGAAATGAAAACTAAAACATAATATTATGTGACGAATTAATAAAGAGATTATTTTTCAAAAGTTATAGCAAACCTCGTATAAAAAGAAAACGCAAAGCCTAAATCATTACCTACTAAGAGGTAAAGCAGGTATAGCATAGATGACAATTATAAAACAAAAACAATTTAGCCAATGTCTTATTGCAATCGTAACACTATAAATTATCTGACTCTGATTGATAATACATTTATAATGATTAAAATAACAAATGCGAATCATTCTCATTGCTAGTAGCTTAGTAATCAGAGTATTATATTTGTTTTGTGTTTAGTTTCTCAATCACTGATGAGTAAATAGTTAGCTGTGACAAATGCAATCGGTGTTGTTACTATTGTCAGTTGTTTACAACTGAATATCAACACATGTTTGAATAATAAGGCGTCCATTATATTGATTTTTATACAAATGAGGCTTCCTATAGATCATAACTATATATCATACCTATGTAATTAGTATAAAGATGTAAGTAAGTTAAGGTACAGCTGTTCAGAATTTTTTTGAAACTATAACTATTTTATTATTTTCTCCAACATTATACAGATATTAATAATACCTAACCAAACATAATTTCAGATAAAAAGAAAATTTCTTTTGACCAAGCTGTTTCTGTAGATACTGCATGGTGAAGACTGATTTATTACAAAATAAAATTGAACTGTGAAATACGATCATTACATCATTGATACAGGGTGTTTGAAATACTGAGATTTGGTATTACTTAGTATTTGTATCCGTGAAACACTAAATTTGAATATTTCCTAATAATCGAATACCTCAAAAATCGTGTATTAATAGCAACTGATTGAAGTCATAAATCACTGTACCATCTTGCTAATAAATTAATTATGAAATTCGATTGTCAAAAAGGTTTCTCACAAACAAAAAACTAAGAATATGTTTACATTTTGGTCGAGTGTGTTAGAAATTAATATATTTACTTAAACTTATACCTGTCCTAATATTTATTTTTATAATATCAAATTGTATCGTATTTCACGACACAGAGAGTTTAAAATAATGAAATTTGATATTACCATTTGTATCTTTGTATCACAAAGTTTTAATCGAACTTCTATATTAGGATTTAATGTCTCAAGAATGTTGTATTAATAGCAACTACATAATTGAAGATATAAATCACTGCGCCATCTTGGTAATTAATTATGAAAATCGATTGCCAAAAAAAAAGGTTTTCACAGAAAAACTAAGTATATGTTTACATTTTGATCGAGTATGTGATAATTAGAGACCTCACTACACATTTTAAATTATTGCCAATCAATTACGTGACTAATCGACTAAACTTCACATGAAGGCGTTTAAGAATTTAATTACAAACAAACATACCTATTTACTGTAGCTACTTAGCAACGGTTAAACAACAACATATAACAATAGAAAATATTTAAATAACACTGTAAATAAATGCAGAATTTTACATTTAGACAACAGGTAAAGGTACTATATTTCTCATGTCTAAACTAGAAACATTTAATTTGATCCATATTACAGCTTTAGCTAATACATGTAAAGTTAAGACTTAATTTTTATTACACATAATAACTTCCATTCAAAATAAAATAGTGAGTATTATAGATTATTTTCTTTTAGTTTTAACTTCGGAATGAAATATATTATGTTCTATAAACACAGTCAATATTAATTAATGTTTTAGAAGAGGACACAATAAATATGTTAGAAATAAATCGTTATGATATTTTACACATTGGACGTAAAATATTATTTACGTGAATCTTATTCAGTATTAAAAATTGCAGTGCATAAAAATTATACACACACGCACACAAAACACATACCTACAACACGCAAATAAAAAAAAAAAATCAATTAATATTAAAAAAATGGAACTCACAACAACAACGGTAACTGTAATCGCAGTAGAAATAGCGGCACAAGCACATCCTTGTCTTATTTGCCTTTTTCTGGATGATTTTAAAAACTCGTTTGTTCGAGCGTCAATTGTCCTGTATAACCCGAATTGGCGTATTCGGGAGCTCGTGGGCGTCACCGAGCCCTCACTAGACATGATTCACGTCACATCACTACTGTTTGTTTAACGCGCACCCGCTGTGTCCGCGCTTGAAAATGTGGCGGATTCTTTGTTGTACGGTAATGTGTTTTCCTTTTAGTGATGAGGTGGGGGCTTTCGATTTACTATCGATAGTCGATACAGTCTAACTTTATATGAGCTAACAATTAATGCTTACGATTTAGTTGATGTTTTTTGCTGTTATTGGTTTAAGTCTAATAAATATTACCAATAATATATTTTGTTATACATTGTCAACAATGGATGTATAAATAATCTGTACGTCAATGAAGTAACATAGAAAATTATAAAGATATAGCTTTTATGTTTAGCTAAAATAACTTTTTATTATAGGAAATATAACTCTTACCTGATATATAGGAAGCCAAAACGTCACTGACAGGATAAGACCAAGTGATGGCGTTTGGTGTAAATTAAAAAAATATGCCTTCATTTTAACCTTATCAGTAAATACATCCTTTGAGATTTCAGACTAATATAATGCAATTATATTACTATACTATTTTTACTATTAATAATACTAATTATAATATGTTTCCTGCTCTGTCATCTCCTAATGCTAACTTTGATGGTAGCATCAAAGTATCCTACGTTAATTATAAATAATTATACAATATTTAAATGGTACATCATCACTGTTATATTGATCTTATCTATTAAAAGTTATCACTTGTGTAACTAAACTTCAGATACACTATATAATATATATGCGATTTATCTTTTAGTAAATAAATAAATGGTTATATGTTTTTATATACTTAATTAGGGGCGCATAAAATCGGCACATGAATTTAGTCATCAAATTTAGTTTTGATTAACCACTGTACTTTATTAACTGCAAATATGAAACTTGCAGTTAATAAAAAATGATTTTATCGACATCGGTCATCTCATCACTAGACACCGTGATGCGCGGAGGCAACGCATCAGAGCGTACCGGCCACCGCTCCCACACAACCAAATATTACACACCAGTGAAAATCACAATTATGTGTAATTTATTCATGTCACTACATACATAATATACATATGTATACATGCCTATGTATGTTGTTAAATCTCAAAGGTTATTAAACAAGCAATTTTTGTTTATTTTATGTGTACAAATCTCGAAAATTACTCGGACCATTTGCATAATTTTGCTTTAGAGAGTACTTTTTCTGCGACATAGACGGTTATTGCGTCATTAGATATGTGACTTAAATATATAACCACGTTGTATGCGATTATATACATGTATTGCGAGGTACTTAAAATCTGAATGTCAATTAAATTGTATAGTAGATATTTTTTATAGTAGTTTAAGCTAATTAAGTTAGGTAAACAAAAAACAGTAAGTTCTGTGATTTAATTCAATAAAATAATTTTCGCTTAAGGGTCGATTTTTCAATTGTCAGATAACTTTTATCTGGGGAATATGTTTGACGTTTTGACAGCTTTTGTAAAGAAAATATGTCATACCACCATATTTATTCTTCAAATAAAAGTTATCTGAGGATTAAAAAACCGGCCCTAAGCTAATTAGTAATTAGGAGCTATTTTTATCAAAAAATAGCACGGTTTATATATATGTATATACTAATATTATAAAGCTGAAGATTTTTGTTTGTTTGGTTAAACGCGCTAATCTCAGGAACTATTGGTTCGAATTAAAAAAATATTTTAATGTTGGATAACCTACTTATCGAGGAAGGTTATAGGCTATATAACATTACGCTACGACCCACGGGGACAGAGCAGTAACTATAAACGCGGGTGACACCGCAGGCGCATCTAGTAACTCATATAATCAAAACGATTGTCAAAGATCATAGGCACAGTTGACTAAGATACTAGCTAAAACTAAAATAGTAGGACAGACAAAGAATATAACTGCTTCATTAACTCATATCTACAGGAAACGTAGATAAAATGACAGTGGTTTACAGATAGTTGTGTATTACTATTAACTCGACTGTGGTCGCACTATAGGATCTTATTCATTCAAAGCCCAATAGATCCACGACTATTAGGCTGTAATAGGCTAGGCTTTATAAGACGAGCTCTAGACGTGTCTGAAAGATATTGTTACAAAGATTTACGTAGTATTTTCAATTATTCTATAGTTATAGTATAAAAACTTGGAGCACATTTAAGTTGCTTAGTTGAGTGAAAAATACGTCGGATGACATTTTGAAAAATACGACGTTTGTCTTTTTGTGTTTATAATGATGAAAGAGGAAATAATTAGTATTAAGTAAATATAATTTGTACATATTAAATAAACTCTGCATCCATTGCATTAGGTTAAGTATTACCTGTAATGAAGGCTGTATTTTTTATTTTTTTATTTTGCTCGTCAAAATGACCACACTCCGCCTGATGGTAAGCAGTCGTGTGGTCTAAGAGCAGTGGCCTCCACATCATCCTCATAGCAGCCGAGGCGATGTTGAGGTCTCTACTTTGACGGCCTGAGAAGGTGCTTTTTCACGCACCACTCTTACAGATAGGATGAAAGGCAGTCGTTTCTCCCTCTGAAGAGGTCTGGCGGGTCACATACCTACCCGTCACTAAGGTACTTCCAATTCCAGTGATGCACCCATCATTCAAGGCAGCGAATAGGTACATTGTGGTAGGTTCAGTCGGTGAAACCTGAAACTTTTCATCTTTTCCCAGATTTACCTTCTCCGGTCCTCTTTTCCCGCGGAGATTATGGCTAAATGGCAAGCCAGGGCATTAAGAAAAACTGCATACCTACCGCTACTATTGCATGCCATTCTTTCCATTTTGACGACGCTTAAACGATTTCCAAGCATTTTTCAGTTGTCACAGGCTAAGGGCGTGGTAAGCGTTCTAAATGGCATGCCAAAACATTAAACAAGGGCCTGCCTCTACTATTGCATTCCATTTATCACTTATATTGACGACGCATTTTAGTTATCATAGGCTAAGGCCGTGGTAAGAGTTTACCAACAAGCGGGCAGCTTTGTCATCGTTAAAATGTGTAAATAATACTCTCTGTAGAGCCCCCATAAATATACAGGCATGTGCTGTATTTGTAAGAGATATAATTCATCTTATTATCGTCCTACATTTCAGATGTTCTCCGATACTAGTAGGTATGTACTATATTTGTCAATATTGACAAACGTGTTGATAAATAACATAAGCATAACATTGTACGTTTGTATATCTGAACATGCAGTAAGTTTAATGAGCTAATTAGCGATATACATAGTTGTATTCGAATGTGTACACACATACGTGTATCAACTTTATTCGAATATTATTCAAATGTGATTATTCGCATCACTAAAGAGGTTTCTGAACGAATATTTTTTTTACAATGTGTTACTGGTATATACCTGGTGGTTGGAATCGTTGACAACAAAAACACTATTTTCCAATGCACTATTGGCAATATTTTGCCATATTGCCTTGCTGGGCATTATTGGCATGGCCAACATGGTGCAAATATGGTGGTAAAAATAAAACTTTGAAATTAAACTACTATATACGGATTTTATCGCGTTGTTTATTTATCACTGTACAACAAAATTTTGAAACTATTACACTACTACTACTATTGATTTTATTTTACTAATTTATAAGCTAATAAAATTATTTAAAGTGCCAGTGCCTTTTTTACAAAATTGTATGGTTTTGTTGGTTTATATCGCAGGTCTCTTCTATTTCTTTCTTCTCATTATATAGTCTCACTCTCAATATGGTAGGTAGAAAACATATACGCACATTACACCAGCCATGGAGCTATGACCCTCGATCCTCGATAGAAAACAAGCATATTGCCGTCTATCAGGCACATTATACTTCGTGCTGCTACTGCGAATAATCTCACAGGAAAGCCTCCTAGACCTATCTATTACACCTTAGTAAAAGCGCAAAATTAATCAAGCAAGCAGTTACATATTTTTATTTATAAAAAGACAACTGCCGCTGTAGAAATAATTTTTGTGTCGCGGGGGACTATAAACATTCAAACAACGGACACGAGCTACACCCTGACCCGGAACAATTACTTGTAGATTACACTATATTTTTTGTCCCGTTTGGAAATCGAACCAACAATATTCCTTGTAGTGGCAACCATTTAAACCACTACGCTGCAACAACAGTACTTTAAGTAATGCATAGAATAAAAAAATACCAGAATACCAATTCTCAGCTTTGAAACTAAGACTTAAGATAGATAACTATCGACTGATCACGATACTAGTTTCATGCTCATCCCGTGAGCTTAAAAGAGCGTGAAGGGAAACGAAAGTCGATAATTAGCTATTACATCTTCAGTAATAGCTGCAGATCATGTGCAGATAAAACGACTCGAGCGGAACAACTGGGTCGTTAAGCGGTGTTATTAGTTTAGAGATTGTTATTATGAGCACTTATTTCCTAGATTTAGAAAATATAATGACTTGAATATAGAGATATCAAAGTGGAACATTTTCAACGTTTCTTTTATTGGCTAAGAGCTTCTGAGGCCAATTCTCGTAATAGAATCTGTTTAAAATAGAGTGGCTATCTCAGTCAGTCTCAGTGTCATGAATATCACAAATTACATTCTTTCAAATTAAATAAACATCAAATTTGAACTGCAATGCAATTTCACTTCACAGTTGACACATATTCAACGTTTATTCGAATTAACCTTCAGTTTACTACTTTGCCACCTAGAATTGCTTGAGATGTTGGAATAAAACACAAATTATTCCCATATGTTAATTAAAAATATTTATGGTATATTTACGCCCCAAGTTTTATACAAATCGGCTGCACGGTTTACGCATGATTCAGCAACAAAGATTGAAACATCTTTACAAACATTTACATATTTTATAATATTAGTAGGATATCTGCATTTTGTAAAGTTCATGATCTATTTTACCGAAGGGTTACTAAAATGTCTTTAATTTTAGGAAGAACACTGAGGTCTGAAATGCAGATAATTTAATATTATCTAGTTCGGACACAGATGTCTCACTCAATCGAGATTAAGCCAAAAATGTCACCAAGATGTAATTGTTGTATGTACATGTTTCTTGGAAATAAACATTATTATTATTATCTAGGAATATGTACAAGGCAGTATATTAAAATAATATTCTGAATTACAATGATTAAGTAACTCATCCTCCTCTGGTTATTCCTAATCATTAGGCTATTGGGGTCGGCACATAGCTGTCGTTGTCGATGAGCTATTGATGTGTATGCAGTACTAGTTATGCATAATTATGATTACATTCAGATAATATTTAAAAACAATTATGGATAATACTATACCAACTTTCTATATTCGAATTTAGCCGCATATTAAAGGTCACTTGCCGCCTGGAAAGGAGAGCTCAGGATAAAGCCATAGTTTTCAACGTTAAAGAGTGACGTAGATCAGATCTTGACTTTTGACGCGACTAACTGGACTGTCACGATTATCAGAATAGTATAGTATCACATGTTCGCAATATATGTGGTCCTTCTGTCACAAAATTGACAATAGAAGTTACATAAAAGCACATGAGTGACAACTGTCTCTACAAGACAAAACAGTCACTTGACGAAATCGATCGGTGAGGGGTTATTATCATCATTGGAGGGTGCAGTGCAATTATGTGTAGTTAGTATCAATTTATTGGATTAAAATTCTAATACAATTGTGCAAATTGCTACATTGCATTAGCTGTAAGTACAAAAGATGTGTCTTGCTGTTTGTTTATACTTTATTGGCCCTGACACTGGTACAGCCGTCAACTTTAAACTTCTTAGAAATACTCAAACTGTGCAATTCTTTTAAAATTAACACCTGAGTTGGCTCAACGTAATCATGGAAACAACAGTTAGTGACTATCATTACTGACAAAGCGACAATCGAAGTCGATTTAAAATGAGTTTTTGAGCAGAATAGCACGGCGGTTCGGTTAACAATTACGGCTCTACGTCGATTGAGGTTGAGACTCTTAAATGAGCAGCTTACACTCACTCGCATACAATATAGAGAGCATACAAAGTGACTGATTGTCGCTTTACGTGACCGGACCGACATTAATACATAAATTATGTGTATATGTAGGTTTTTTGTAATGATTACATTATTTTCACTTTTATGTATCAGCGATCTTATATTTTCTACTAGATTATCCCCGTGACTTCGTATGCGTGAACTAGGTACAGTTCGCATGTTAATTACGTGAATCGCACTGTATACTATTACTTCGGCTTTATGGAACTAATGTACCTACAGTGGGTGGACCATGTAAGGCTATGCTTCTTCAAAAGCCATTTAAAAAGTCGTAATTACTGCCATGTGATTACAAATGCCTTCTACTCACACTAACACCCATTGAACAAATGTGTTAGTATGAGTAAAAGACATTTGTCATCATGTTGTCTACCATGGTCCACGCACCTTAGTTAAAAGGCAACATAGATTTTAAATTGTATCTCATTATAATAAACTCTTGAAACTATATAATTAACTGTAAAAATTTTAATGGCTGCGTTGTGAAGTTAGGAGAAATATTGTATTTTAGTTTAAAGATAATGTTATTGGAGATTGCTATTTTGAAGTCCTCAGCAGCAGTATAGGGTGTAAAATAAATGAAGAACATAATATTATGTTTGTAGTGGGTAATAAGAGAGCATGGAGTACGCGTCATGCTTCTGCTGTAGACGAAAATAATGATAATATCAATGCCAAACGACGCGTCAGTTCAATAATATCAGTGTCATACATATTATATGTAATCATCTGTGTAATTTTTGGTAGCATGGTGGAATTGTAGAAACTATAACAAATGTGTCGCTTGTCCAGTTAGAAGCTAATGGTAAATGTAATTTGGTGCCGTGATCTGAGACAGAAATCCATTTCTGTCGAACTCGAACCCTATTACATAAGGCATGCTTAGATGGCAAATCGTAGGCCGACCTATATATCCCTGAAAGGATTAGACAAAGGCCTAATACACCCACGTTTCAGCTTACATTGATGTGAGCCCATCGCCGTCTATCAGGCAGCTGCTAAAAAATTCTTGATATTGAACGCAATAATACTGTCCGGGAATTGAACCTAATACCACAGCATTCGCATAATTAATGATGTGATATACAAACATATAAATCTGCCTAACTCTTCGATAATATAAAGCTGTGATGCTATATTATGAAATTCACCAGTTGAACGTAATAACTATGCTGACTTGAAATGTTCATTGCAACAACTGTTTTTGACGCAAATTCATAATATTTATCAACGTCGCACGTCGTTTAGACAGAAGTCATCGAGATTCGTGGTATGCGTCTAATAACATCATTGGCTAGCGGTTTTCAGTATGTTATATCAAGATAATATAATGAAGATATGTTTATCTATACTTTCGTGCTAATAATATAATTTCATATGTAACTTTGTGTGCTAGTTTTCAATTTTACATTTTAATGCAATTTTATAATTTCAACAGCTACTAAGATAGTATAGCAACGTTAAGAAAAACCCTAGGCAAATAACAAGATTTCACTAATAGTATTTTGTATATAGATAAATGAAGGAAAACATCGCGAGGAAACCTGCATGTCTGAGAGTTCTCCATAATGTTCTCGAAGATATGTGAAGTCTGCCAAATCGCAGTGGGCCAGCGTAGTGGACTATCGCCTAACCCTCCTCACATTAAGAAGAGGCATTATATGTATATTATAGATAAATTGGAGATTAGAAGGAAAATATACTTTTTATATTTTTCTTGAAGATGTTCAGTAGTCTTCTTTTTTCTAATTCTTTTCGTAAGCCATCGCTGCGGTAATAATGACAATAATCTTTTTTTAGGCAAAACCCATAAACTTGTTAGTACGTTCAATTCCTTTCGTAAATCTATTTTAGTGAGTAATTTTTTTATTAAATCTATTCTTATCTTCATATGTTAATTATTTTCTACGTACATACATGAGGCATATATAAGTGTTTTGCGCACAACTGTGGCCCTCAGTCGTTCTAGCAACAATATCTCCCAATGCTATGTTATAATTCTTGTCTAAAGACTTGAAATGTAAAATCGAAGTAGACTTATAAAGTGAAGTTACAAGAAATATAATATGTTGTTTGAGTAATACCTTTCTTTGGATTGTTCAGAAGCCGCGCTCACTGTTTGATCATGCTTCTGCAATGTAAGCATACACCACCGGTGTCTCCTTAGTCTCCATATAGTCTCTACATATTTTGGATTATACTAATATTGAAGAGCTGCTTGTTGTGAATAAGTTATGATGAAGAAAGCACTGCCCAACATCAGTGACTTATTATACGCCTCCTTAGTGACGTAAGCTGTGGGATATTTGCGCTAATGTTTAAGAAATTGAGGTCTGGGTCGGCAATATTGTTATTGCATTTGTCTTTCTATACATTATTAGCCGCAACAAGAAGACTAGTAATGTGTTCGGTAGACGGCGATAACTTTACTCTCCATGATGCAATAGCTGGGCTGTGAAATATGAGTGTATAGGTATACGTTTGTCAATCTCTGCAGGGGTAGACAGGCATGAGCATATACATATATTATGTAGCCCTGATTAAACTGCCCAATGCTGGGCACCAGCGCCCGCCTCTTCTCAGTGTGAGAAGGGTTAGGCCATAGTCCTCCACGCTGGCCCAGTGCGGGTTGGCAGACTTCACATATCTTTGAGAATATTATTGAGAATTCTTAGACATGCAGGTTTCCTCACGCCGTTTTCCTTCACCGTTAAAACAAGCAATTATTAATTATTTAATGGGCACACAGCTTCGAAAAGTCAGAGATGCGCGCCTTGGGATTGAACTCGAGACCTCTGTCTGGCAGTCCGACGGTTTCTCACTAGGCTATAACTTTCTTTATCTTTTTCTTGCTGTAACAATTTGCCGAAACTGCCTCGGCAGTCATTACTGGCCAAATATAATTAGAACATTACTACAATAAAATAAGTATAATTAAAATGTAATAGGCTTTCTTCAATACACAGCGTCAATAAAACGAAAATGATGAGTAATGCAACAATTTTTTTTATAGAGTTGATTTATTACGATCGAAAGTGATTTATTGTTACACATAATACTCTCACTGAGGAAGTCAATATTGATCGGAAAGATAATCAAGTAGTTTATTACAATTGTGTGTTTGTGATGTAACTTTCATTGTATTGGAATAACATGCATGAGACAACCTATCTTAACTTTTTACATTGATATTTGTCATTATCAAGGCGTCTTTCATCTCACTTGTGTATTCTTAGAAGGTTAGACGGAGATGTAGAATATCTACATTAACGGATGAAGCACGACAGAAATCAATTCTTTTTAGTGCTTTCTAAGCTGTCAAACTAGGCGGATATATTTTGAAACTTGTTTAGAAATACATATACTGGGTAATTCCAAATACTCTTGCTGGAACCAATTGCTTCCAGCCGTCCTCTAGCCTTCTTAGTAGCAGCACGGAGTCTAGAACTGTTTTCGGTAGATGGCAATGGGCTTGCCCTTGCATAAAAACTTAAATCATAGCTTACGAAATGTTGGTATGCAACACGTCTGCTGGTTCCATAGGCTATGTGTGATATGTGTGAAAATTACGATCATAATGATTGTACTAGATGCTTATAATTATCATAACTTTATTTTCCAAATAATAGAATCCGCCATAATAAGTTTTTTGGTAATAGTACGAAAGAGCCGAATTGTTTAGGGAAGTAATACCCTTGTACGGGTTACATTGTATTACATTTTGCAGAACTGCAAATCTACTTATGGGATGGTGCGACGCGGGACTGCAGCGACCAGTAAGCATAGAACGACTAACTCATACACCCTCTTACAGGCGACTAATGTTCGAATACTAACACTGTTACTGAGTAACACGCTGGGTAGGAGTACCAGTGTATCATTTTTTTACTGTGTTCTGGTTTCCGACTAAATAATAAGTTACACTTAAGATTTCTTTGAAACCGGAACAAATTGGAAGTGGAAGTACCGTTCACAAGATCAAAGCCACTTATACCTCTTTCAAACGGTTTTGGATTAAAATGGTCTCATAAATAGATAATACCTGGATCATCACATTGGAATTTTACTTTTTATTTCAGTATGCGTTCCCAGCACGCGAAGCGATGGACACAAACTATAATTAGAAACAACAGATACAGTTGTTGTATTGGATTATTAATAAAAGTGACTGACATTATTGCAAAAACTGATGGCAAAGCACTACGTGAAAAATAATAATACCTTTTGTCTATTGTACCATTGCACACGCAATGCGTATATTATTCATATTTGAAGTAATTATGAATATGAACACTCATATTCATTAACATATATACTTAAGTTCTGATAACATAATTGTTATTGACATATATATAATTAATTATCTTTTTCTTTTATAGGTGTGAGTCGGAATCACGCACTGGTGGTTCCGTACTGTAAAGGAACGTATAGAAAGTTATTTTTAAATTCATTAATTCACATCGCATGAAAACCGGTCGCATGACTATGTTCATTTGTAATCAATATTTGCTGATTTCTTGGTATCTGTGCTAGATAGACGCGCGTATTTTTTTTTTGTAATATTTACAGAAACGTCCGTGAATCATAATAATTAGTTGAGACTTTTGTTTCGTAAGCTTCAGAAATACAGGAAATGTGTGGTCTATTTTTGACATCTTTCATTACAAGTTTAACAATGTAACAAATAAATATAGTTAAAATATGTTGTTACATTGTGCAGGTAATGACCTTTAATGTAATATATCTCTTTAGGTAAGCTTTATAAAAGAACTAGATACTGCCCGCGGCTTTGCTCCCGTAAATAAAGGTTATGTAGTAGGGTTGGGTTATTAACGATGCTTTTTCTGGATGAAAGGTATCACATGTCCTTTTCTGTAGATACCCCTGACAAATGTATGTCAAATTTAATGATGATCAGTCGAGTATTTAAGGTGTGAAAGCGTACAAAACAAACAAATAAACAAACTCATATTAGTTAGTTTTTATATACATATTGTGTATAATTCTTAATTTGCAATAACTATAAGATAGACAAGCATTACTATTCCAAATTTCAACTCAATAACCAAGATAGGTACTGGAAAAAGCATATGTGACAAACAAATGGACAGACATAATCAAACCAAAAGTATTTCGTTTTTACCATTATGGTACGGTACCCTAAAAGTATTTGTACTCGTACATTGGAAGCAGTAATATAATAATACTGCATCGCGAGGACATTTCAAAAGTAATACTAACATCACCAATAGCACACTGACTCAGCATAAATATGTATTTCAGATTCACAATAAATTTTCTCGTACGCACCGAAACCATAACCCTCGGTGCACTGACAGTGCTGAAATGACCACCAATGTACTGTGCTATCCGTGTATAACGGCTGTAAAACATGACGAGGTAATAATTCTTCATTAAGTTTGCCACAATTAGTGAGGTGTTTAAATTTTTTATTAGCTACACGTTGCTATTATATTTCACAAGGCGTTAAAATTCCAAAGCCAAGTTGGTTTGACCAAAAATGCAAGCATTCTTTGATTTATAATAGCATTATCATATAATATTGTCTTATGTTTACGCGAATGTTATACATTGAAATTAAACTTTACAACACTGTTATTACATAATTTTGATTTAATAACAGTGTTATAAAGTAAAATAAACAACGCGACAAAATCCGTATAAAGTGTTTAATTTCAAAGCATTGTCATAATCAGTTTACGGACCTTTATACGAGTAGTATGGTTGATAATACAAAATAATATGTGAGCGTTATGCCATGTGATGTAAGCTAATGAAAATAGGAGTAGCCTATAGGCCAAACTCCGCATCCGTTTACGTTCACTATCAGAAAATATACACCCTCTCGTATATTTTGGTTAATTATCGAAGAATTGCTTGAAAATAAGAGGGATGTAATGTTAAATGGTTATCCTGAATGTAGTCTGACCAATTGCAATATATTGCAACCGGGCAGGCTACGTTCAGTATAATCATTATATGTACATACATACATACATAAATTCACGCCTGTTTCCCAGAGGGGTAGGCAGAGACTATCATTATATGTAATGTATTGTTAAGTAAACCTTGCTTGTGATTGATACCGTTGTCTCAATTATGAATGCTGTGTTAGTTCGTAAGTGGCATGTATATTAGAACTCTGTAACCTAAATTTATCTCTAAACTGTATCATATAATATGCTGTGAGTTAACCAAATAAATAAATAAATACCGCACATATTATCACATCCACAGTAAGTTTATCTTACGTATGTTCTCTCTACTATGTTAAGAGTCTTATGTTTATTGGGTTTTCTCATTTAATATACTCGATCGTATTGATACCACTATTATATTTGAGTTGAATTTATTTATTTGAGTTCTGAGGGAAAATGTAAAAACTATTCAAAGTAGAAGCTGGTCATGTCTCAGTATCAAAAAATACGCAAAATATCTAACTTAATTATATTAAAGGGAATATAAATTGGGTTTCAGTTCATGTCATTCATCATTCATTCAGGTTTAATAGACTAGATCGTAATTTACATAGTTCACAATATTTTAATGACATTATTTATAAATTTCGATGTATAATTCTATTTTATTTTCAATAATGTTATTTTGATCGTAATTTTATATTGAACATATTTTATTACAAGAATGGGACTGAATGAAATATAGCTCGTCTACCGGCAACAACATATAATAAATTGCATTTCAGGGCAGACTTACCATATGTTTCTAGCCAGGTTTCTTTTATAAGCAAGCTTCACCCTGAACTCATCTATTATAGCCGTTGTATATATAAGATTTGGTTGTATTCACGAAGGGCTATCTACCTTCATGCTACGACCCTTTTAGAGCGAAGAAGGTGAAACCACAGGGGAAGGTGAAACCACAGGGTAGTATATTAGTTTATTTATGGTCTGAAATGAAATGAAAGCAAATCCATTGGTGCGCTTGCTGCATGTTTGAAATGGCTGTATAGAAAGTATATAATTATTTAGATATCCTCAATAATATTTTATACGAATAATCTTGATAATATTCTTTATAACAGCTGTTTTCATTTATCTTTGCAGAGCACGGAACCAAATCACGCTAGATAGTAGTGACGCCTAGAGATGCGTATCGTATGATCTGCATGCTCTGTGTTTATTTTTAGGGGCTTCTTACAAGCCTTTATATTATTGACTGCAACGTGTGGCTGCAATATACTGGTTGGCAATAACAGCCACGTTATGAAATACTCGTCAATAATCTGCCACCAAACAATTATATTAGGTATGGCTATTGTGTTCAAATGATTTGAGCCGGCAGGGCTATATATAGTTGGACACATTGCAGCCATATATTGAAATAAACATATTCACCGTTATTTATCTTTCTCTTCCTTCTTCTTCACTTAAGATATCTTTCTATTGCTAACACACATGACACATTTTATTAGTCCAGTTGGTAACGCTGATGACATTATGATGCAGTAGCATCGTCCAACTTAATATAGTTATCACTATATTCATAATCATCTTAGCTATTGTACAGTTCTTTGACCTCATTAGGATACTCGAGGACTACTAGGCAATATACAAAATATCTATCTTGACGAGTCTTCTAAGCAATTTATTTTGTATATTTCGACTATAGTAATTAAATTAAGATATGAAACTTACTCTTTCATTGTCTATATAATACTTTCTGAACTGCCTCATTAGGCCCGTATTTTTTTTTATATATTGTGCTGCCAATCCTTAATCCTTAATCAGAAAATTCTCAGTAGTATTGATTTTTGGAAATGTTCTCCATAGGCAACAACACTTCTACATACCCATTCATGATACACAGGCGTGTGTATGTATAATCCTTATGTACGGCCAAACAGTGGCCGTTTTCCAATGATTATTATTCAGCAAAGGGAAATCATATTTTTGATGGATTACCTCAGCGTACTAATCCATCACGTGGCAAAATTTCTTTCACTGTTTTCACTTAGGTAACAATGTGAAATTCCTAGGCATGAACACATACATACATTAGTGGTGAGTATAAATTATAGCTATATGTCGTCGTACTTCGCGCTTCAACGAACTCTGCTATGATTAATGAGAGAAAAAGAGGTGAGAAAATGAAACTTTATTGATGTTCGATCAGATTATTTTTATCGATTCGAATTTTTATGTAGGTAAGTGGAGCTTACATTTAATGAAATTAATAAGGGAAGGAAACTATAAATATAATTATATTATTCGAGGAGCAATAGGCTGCTACATGGTGGATTTATTCTACGTCACATAGTCCTGAGTCTTTAAATTTGTATAGCTCGCTCTATTCGCTTTTTCTTTATGGGTTAGTTAACCCTTCACTTAATTATTGTGAACAAAAATATATATTGGCTTACTATATGCCAATGCTTTAGGCACGTTACTAATGCAAATTTATCATCTTCCACGTATCAAGACAAAATCTATTGAACTGGCGACAATAAAAATTTATTATTTTCTTGTATACCTTTA
This sequence comes from Catocala nupta, assembly GCA_963675205.1. Lineage (NCBI taxonomy): Eukaryota > Metazoa > Arthropoda > Insecta > Lepidoptera > Erebidae > Catocala > Catocala nupta. The sequence continues at coordinate 25,326,800 of OY776085.1, read as the reverse complement.
TCGAGAATATTATACTATACAGTAGGAAAATTAAATGACAAAATAATTCTCATATTTTTTAATTAAAAAATATATTTTACAATCTTATAACGTAGAATTAGTTAAAGGCAGTGATTCCGCGTTTCAATTTGAGTATTACCGTTACATACATATAACTATTAACTAATATATAAACAAAATATTAACAAACAAAAATTAAATTGTGACTGGAAGTACGTAGCACTTCCTTTGATATCACAATTTATATGGCAACTTATTCAATACCTAATTGCACCGAAATTATCATTTTCTATCATTTCTATACAGTATATTGCACTATTCATTTAGGTAATCTATATTTTTATCATTCTTTATTTATATAATTTTGACGTAAGCTTTATGTTAAAACATTCATTAGTTTAATGGCACAAATTAATTTATTTGCTGATTTTATTTTTCATAAAAAAAAAAAAAAATCATCAACATAAATAAAATTAATAACGTCTACTCAGAATAAGCTTATTTATACTTATATTAGGTAATTATACAGGCAGCAATCTCATATTTTAGTTATAATATTTCTAATTTCGGTGCAATGGCTTCTAAACTAAACTAAAACACGAATGGTACTAGTGGTCGATCGTAGAAGTAACCTTTGTCTTCGACAAATGGAGGTCGAGTCGTATACGGTATTCTGGTCGTTGACGGAACAATGTATACTGGCGCTTTGGTCGTATATACTGGTGGAATATACACAGCAGGCTGTGTTGGTACTCTGGTTGTTTGAGGCGGTATATAGACGGGCCTGGGGGTAGTAGGGAAAGTGAACGGTATTTTCGGTGTGGGATAATCGTAGCCTGTCGTTTTAGGCGGTGGTGGTCTAGTTGGTGGTGGAGTTGGGGGTGGTGGTGGTCTGGTTGTTGGTGGAGGCGGTGGTGGTGGAGGTCTGGTTGGTGGCGGAGGCGGTGGTGGTGGAGGTCTGGTCGGTGGTGGAGTTGGAGGTGGAGGAGGTAAGTATGTTGGTGGTCTAGTGGGTGGAGGAGGTGGCAAATATGTGGCCGGTGTTTTAAATGTTGGCGGCCTTGTAGGAGGTGGTGGTGGTGGCGGCCTTCTTGTAGTTGTTGGATATGTGAACGGAACAGCAGGCGTAGGGTAAGTGTAACCAGTGGTTCTAAAGACATCTAAAACAGTACTATATGTTGGGGGTGGCCTAGTAGTTGGACGTGCCGTTGGCGGCGGTGGAGGAGGTGGTGGAGGCCTTCTAGTGGTCGGAGGCGGGGGTGGTGGTGGAGGCCTTCTGGTCGTCGGAGGTGGCGGAGGTCTTGTGGGTGGTGGTGTTGGCGGTGGAGGTGGTAGGTATGTCACTCTAGTTGGTGGCGGGGGTGGTGGTGGTGGTGGCCTTCTAGTTGTCGGGGGTGGAGGAGGTCTTGTAGGTGGTGGTGTCGGCGGTGGAGGTGGTAGGTATGTTGCTCTAGTCGGCGGTGGGGGTGGTGGGGGTGGTCTTGTAGTGGGTAGTGGAGGTGGTAAATATGTTGCTGGCTGGCGGGTTGTTGGTGGTGGAGGTCTTCGTGTTGTCGTTGGGTAAGTGAATGGGACCTGTGGAGTTGGGTATGTATATCCTGTAGTTCTAAATTGATCTCTAATAGTGCTGTAAGTCGGGGGTTGCCTGGTGGTGGGTGGTCTCGTAGGTGGTGGCGGAGGAGGAGGTGGAGGTCTTCTAGTAGTTGGTGGTGGGGGTGGTCTAGTAGGCGGTGGAGGAGGAGGTGGAGGTGGCCTAGTAGGCGGTGGAGGAGGAGGAGGCGGGGGTCTTCTAGTAGTTGGTGGCGGGGGTGGCCTAGTAGGCGGTGGAGGAGGCAGGTACGTTGGCGGCTTTGTAGGAGGAGGTGGTGGCAAATATGTGGCCGGTGTTCTGAATGTTGGTGGTCTTGTAGTCGGTGGTGGTGGCGGTCTTCTTGTAGTAGTTGGATATGTAAACGGAACAGCGGGCGTAGGATAAGTGTAACCGGTTGTTCTGAAGACGTCTAAGATAGTGCTGTACGTGGGAGGTGGTCTCGTAGTTGGTGGTCGTGTTGGGGGAGGAGGAGGTGGAGGTCTTCTAGTTGTTGGTGGTGGAGGAGGCGGCGGCCGCCTCGTAGTAGGTGGTGGTGGTGGTAAATATGTTGATGGTTTCCTCGTTGTTGGTGGCGGTGGAGGTGGGAAAGTTCTATAAGTTGTTGGGGGCGGCCTTCGTGTAGTCGTTGGGTATGTAAAAGGGATAGATGGTGTGGGATAAGTATACCCTGTAGTTCTGAAGTTATCTAAAATAGTGCTGTATGTAGGAGGTGGCCTGGTAGTTGGTGGACGTGTTGGTGGGGGAGGAGGTGGCGGGGGTCTTCTAGTTGTTGATGGTGGTGGAGGTGGTAAGTATGTAGTAGGCGCTCTTGTCGGCGGTGGTGGTGGAGGGAATGTCCTGAAAGTGGTAGGAGGTGGTGGAGGCCTTCTTGTAGTTGTTGGATAAGTAAATGGGACTGCTGGAGTGGGATATGTGTACCCTGTTGTTCCAATTGTTGGAGGTCTAGTCGGCGGTGGAGGAGGGGGCGGAGGTGGCCTAGTAGGTGGTGGAGGAGGAGGTGGGGGCCGCGTTGTTGGAGGAGGAGGGGGTCTAGTCGGCGGTCTTGTAGGTGGAGGTGGTGGTAAGTAAGTTGAAGGTGTCCGATATGTTGGTGGCGGGGGAGGTGGCGGCCTCCTGGTTGTCGGCAGTTCAAATGGTATACGTGGTGTGTCATATACATATCCTGTTGTTACAGATATTGGGGGTCGAGTTGGTGGCGAAGGTGGAACTGTAGGTGGACGAGTTGGTGGTGGTGGTGGTGGTCGGGTTGGGGGTGGTGGTGGCGGCGTACGTGGGGGTGGAGGTGGCGGCGGTGGCGTTCGTGGCGGTGGTGGCGGCGGTGGCAACGGCCTTCTAGTTGTTGGCAGTTCAAATGGTATACGAGGCGTATCGTATACATATCCTGTAGTTTGAGGTACAGGAGGCCTCGTCGGCTGCGGCGGTGGAGGCGGCGGCGGAAACGGGATCTTAGGCTTTGGGTAAAAGTAGCCGTCCTCATCAAGGGGAACTGAGATCGGTGAGCCTAGCACCGCATAGTTCTGACTCGAGCCGAACTGGATGGCCCGCTTCAGTCGGTCTGCTTTGCTGGTGTGGTATACCGCAAGGAGGACCACTGCTATATGCAGTGACAGCCTCTGAAATTGAGACAAATAAATGTTATAAATTTGGCTCTATTTATAATTTATACTAGCAATATAAAGTCAAGGCCGTATTGATAGCGTGAAATAGAATGTCATATTGTTCTAAATAACCGTTCATTTAAAATCAGTATTGGCAAGATCAATTGTAGTCTACGTGAGTCACGGGCAATATCCAAATATTAATCTTAATCAATTTAAATTATTTGTCGTGGTCACAGTTTCATAACGGGGTCATGTTTTGGTAATCCCTCGAGGTCAATCAGACGAGGCGCTTATAAATTACGGTATTTTTGTGCAATACTAATGGCTCACATTTAAAAATCAATTAATAACTTGCATTATTTCGTATTCCTATTATTCGTTTTTAAATCTTTATCAACGTGCTTAATTAACATAAGACAATTCAAATGAATGTAAGCGATGAAATGAATTAGGTTGGTTCAATATATCATCTAGTGTACCAACCAATTTTTAAAATCTTTACGCCTATTTCAAATTCTTAAAATTTCTTTATATTATTCGTTTACTACTGAATAGTATTTCTCTATTGTAATCATAGTTATTGCATTATTTATAATGGGTGTGTTAATTAAGTTGTAAACGGGTCAAGGTCAACATTATTATTTATTTTTTCAGTATCAATACAAATATTATATATAGTTTTCTTCGTCTATACATCATCACCTCAACCGAAAGACGCTCAGTGCTGAACTTACTACTACTAACTAACCGATCTTGGGCAGCTTTAAACCAACTACTTACCGCAACCTATACCAAATGGTCAGTCTACCTTATGAGGCCTACCCCTGCTGCGTTGTCGTGATTTTATACTTTCTTTATTTAAAAATTGCCTGCGTTTAAATGTGTTTTGTTATGTGTGCCTTCATTTGCTTGTCTATTATTAAACTATTGTCGATCATTTAAATTAAAGTTTATTAGTAAATAGGTAATATCAATTATTATCTATTAAATATCATACCTAAAAAGGTTTGTTCTTTTTAAGACTATGAGAACGCCAATAACAAAATATTGCATTATGGTGTCAAAAGCTAAACTATGCAAACGATGCACATATATACCGAAATAATCTAGTCACGCGTATTTAAAATGAAATCATTTCTGTAAATATTACATTAACATATCAAATATTTTGTAATGGTTTCTGTGTGTGCAAATTTATTTGTCTTGTATGCAAAACCAATAATTGCTTATTTCTAAGCAGCATTGTAATAAATTGGGTTATTAGCAAGCAATACGCCAAGTAATATAATTTGCGTGTCATTGAAAAGTTCTTAAGGACCCATGCAATCTTCGAAACTCAAAGGATAAGTAATGGGATGATCGTAACTACCATGGAAAATAACATTGGTTGGAGCTGGGATTGTTCGGACAACATAACTCAGTAGAGACTAGAGAACCGATACGTAGAAATGGCAAAATTTGGAAACTAAAAATCAACATTTACTGAAACCGGTTGATCGTCATGATTAAGATGTTATATTGGATTAAGATTTTTTTTGCCTGCAAGTTTAATCTTTTATATATTTAAAATGGCTCGCAAAAATATTATTAACGTGAAATAAAATACCAAAAACAGGCGATATAAAATATATTGCAACATTATTAAGAAAAATGTTGGACTGCATCCATTAAAAAACCACAATCATCAACGGTGTGAAGTTATCTTGCGATGTTACCTGGCTCCAAAATTATAATTATAAACAGAATCAACAGTCTCAAGTACGTCTCTAATAAAACGAACTCATATATTAATATAATTGCACATCTAGTCTTATGCATTATTTACAGAGAAATTTTTCTTCAACCAACAATATCGCGCTTAGCAATATTATTGACAGGCGCTTGCATAAATCGTAGTAGCTCTGACAACTTTACAGACTATATCATTAATAAAAACTCATACGACCATAAAGTGAATTATATAATTATCATAAAAGAGCTATTTATGACCGTCTGTGCGTCAGTGAAATACATTTTGTCGAAGAAGCTCAAGGTATTCAAGTCAGACTTGTAGAATTCTACTCGAATGCGGTTGCCGCAAGGCAAAAGCGATTTCTGTCAACGGCCGTAAAAAAATATCGATTTATTGAATAGTGTTGTTAATTGTTATATGATGTTCGTATGCGTAATGAAATACTCTTGTTGGGATGTTTTATTAATATAAGATAATGTTTTCGGTAAAGTGTCGTTATACCTTTAACGAAAAATTGAGAATCGTTCAATTTTATCGATAAACGAAGTACCTGCCTTTCGTAATATTAATGAGACAATTATGATAATGCACTCTAAAAATTGAAAAGTTTGCATAATTCTCAATATAAAAAAGCCATAATTAACCAATTAGTTGTGGTGTAAACGTTGTAAAAGTTAATGAATCGAATTTTAAATGAGTTATTCTAGAACTTATTACATAGGTCATTCCAAAAATAGCTTATGTTTTCTTAAGATAACGCCGTATCTTTAATAACTTTTTAATTTATCGGCATGTCTCCATTTTCATGTCCAAGGTCGCTGAATATAGCATTAAATATAAATATATTATTAGAGACGGCTTCATGCAATGATAAAAAGCAAACATTTCATTATGCCACTAATATAATACATTTAATGTAGACATTTTAGTAATCAGAATATCTATTTTGTTATAAATTTAGTAAAATACTTTTATTCAGTTCATTATTATGTTTAAATCTGAAAGGTATTTAACCACATTTGACATCCATATGAAATACTAGATTGTGCTTTAATATAGGTTATGCCAATAAATTTCTATGCTTCGGGAACATTATTTTATTGTGGATGATAGTACCCTATGTCCTTTTCTGTACTCTTATCAACGTGTACCTAAGCAAAATTTCGTGATGAGCGATTGAGTAGTTAAGTTGTGAAAGCGTAACAAAAAACTCGCGTTCGCATTTATAATATTATAAGTGATGATATATCGATCAATATTTTGTAAGATATTAGAGACTCGCTATGATCCTGTAACATGGGTCAAACCTACGACATTGATGAAGTATTTTGTCACTAACAATGATTTAATTAAGTCAACACAGTCGTCTTCATACTGTTTTTGTTAGCTGATTGGTTATTATGCGTAATGAGCGCTTGTCCTTCGTGTTACGAGTGTTTAATCATTATGTCTGTGTCTAGCTATCGCAGGATTTGCAGATATATTATGTTAATTAAGTTTTTATACTTGCAAATCAAGCAAAATACATTTATTTCGTTCATGTTTGTTTGAATTTTGATAAAGCTGGTGTGTTTAATCACATGTTATCTCTACGTAACAAATTACTCTAAGGAGATAATATTTACAATTATTATAAATGCAAAACTATTTTTGTTGTTACTTGCTGCTTGTAAGAAGGATCTGTCCTTCTCACACGTAGCAACAAGGTGGCATGATATTTGCACGTAGGTGGTTTGTGGGCTCAAAACTCCCGCGATTCCCGGTAGATATTATTCTATAGAAACCCGGCAAAGCCGCTGATAAAAGTGGGTAGACTATATATTTGATATACAATTTTCTAATCGCATTATATATTATTGCTCATTTATACCACACAATAATAAAATAAACTAATACTAATCCGAAGTATAATTATTATGACCTTTAATTTTATAATGACTTTATGGTTTAAAATATTATGACGTTTTATGCTTAGGTAGAAATATATGTAGTGTCGTTGTAGAGCTAACAGCCATTTTGGTTTTATAGCTTAGTATAATCTGTTTTTTTTTTCGGCAGAATGTGTGTTTATGTTGAAAGCGTAAAATACATATAAATAAAAACGGAGCGCGTTGATGTCTTTGATACGACGAAATGATTACATTTTATTAAACCTTTATATGGATAAATAGTTTATTTTTATTGTGTACTCTGTATTTAAAGGTATATATAAAATTAGGTAATATTATTTACCTTTGTAACAAGATAGCCATTCAGAATTCTCTATCCGAATGTATTTGCAATTACCTGAACAAAACTCATTTTCTTTTTTGTTCAGATAAATTTACTTTGTACGTTAATCCGTGATCTGTCCGAGCAGAAGTTCAATTAACATTACTCGTTCTATCTATCCAAACCAGAGTTTCGCTTTGAACAGCGTCATAATTAATTCCAATATAATAGATCCTGTTCATTATAGACGACAGGGCAATCTATGCTATAATATTTGTGGTAGCAAATACAATCAACCAACCAAATAAATTAAGTCAGAAGTTTGTTTATTCTTTTTGTTCTTGTTTTATTTTTAATGTTTACCCATATTTTGCTCACAGTAAGCAAACTTATTGCAGTTCATAAGTTCCTCCACTGGAAATATCCCAACAATATTGCCATTAATCGTTTTACTGTTCTTTTGCGAGACAAAAAACAACAAAAATAAATATAAAATAGTTTGATTGTTGAATTTTCATTAACATAAAGAACTCATAAATTCATACACAAATATTTAATACCATCGATAAATTCGGCATGCGTCGGCGTACGTGGGTACTAAATTAAGCGTTGCAAACGATTGTTCCAGCAGTAAGTGGAATTAATTGTATTATAGACGAGAGGATAATTGTGAATACTTGCATTACTCGCGAGTAATTATGAAACATAATATGAATGACTCCGGATATGGTATTCGATTCCGAAACTGTGGAATCTTCGTATTCAACAGTTTGTGAATCAGTAGGTGTATGGCGAATTTAGATATGTTGATAAGTAATCGTTTGTTCCAAAAACAAAATACGTAGTAGTATTTTGTTTTATGGTGATATCTTATACTATACTATAATAAACTCACGGTTCTGTATCCCTAAAGTCGTGGGCAATTGTAAATTAAACCCATGTATCGAAAGGTATATGTTTCTTTAGGTATCATTTTAATGGGGAGTAAATCTCTTGCCTTTTACTGGTCATAATTCCATATTCAATGCATACACTAAACTTTTTTGTCAAAACTAACAGCCAATAATACTTTATTTAACCTAAAAGTTGAAATCTTGCACAGCAACTAAAACCACGACCCCACCGAGGTTGTCTATGTATATTTTTTGTATATAACATATGGAACAAATAACAAAATAAGTGCTTTTAATTAACACAGCAAATCAAACCCTTGTTTTCAAGGTCAATAACGTGTGACCGATACATGTACATGGACTTGCAAGCATCTGTAAGGTAACTGTTGACCGTCAAGCAAGCGTTGGTGATATAAAAACAAAGAAATAACTAAAATCCTAATGATGACACATTGTGACGCCTGCGTAATGCCAGTATTGCAGGAAAACAAAATGCTCTAGATTCCCCATTTAAATGCTATACATAACAGAATTTAAAAACACAGCACGTGCGCAAAACAATAGCAGCAATAATGTCAAGAGCATCCTATTTTTAAATATATAACTCATTACCATATTTTTTAAGAAATTTTGCTAACCAAGTCATCGACCCAGATCCTGAAACTGATAGATATGTTTGTTAGAACGAATTGTGTAATTTAAAGTTATTCAATCGAGAAAGAGAGAGAAGATTTACTTGTCTAGCAACTGGCCGTAGCCTTAAAATATAAGAATGAATGTCAACTATTCGCAAATAATTTGAAGGCAAAACACAGTGTGAATTCCAATGATGGTCATCTCTTAGGCCTTAAATTGGCATTTGAAACAGAAAAGTTAACAGCCCACAAGGTCGTATGCGACACCACGGTAGACGACTAAGTAATTATTTACTTAAAATATATAATAGTGTGTATCACTGACCCCTTAGTTGCGACAGTAAGCAAACAAACTGGGAATGTGTGTTACGGTTAAAGGTTTCGACAAGGTGACACATAGAATATCCTGTTTTTTAACAATGAGATGATTATTATATAACATGAATTTTAAGCAAATTTAGTTATTCTTATTACGTCTCAAGTATTCTTTAGGTAACTCACACATAGAATCAACTTAAACTGGTCGGGTAAAACCGGAAAAATAATTTTCGTAGTTAAATGTGGATATAAAATATCAACCTTATTTACCATTCAAAAATAATTTAAATTTAACTAAACCCTAAAAAAGACAATGTAAATTTTGAAATAATTAATCTTATTCTTAGTTAGTTAGTTGGACGTGTGTTATCCACACTTAGCCCCACAATTGGGCCATTGTGCGTAAGTGACCGACGCGAAAAGTTGTTCGGTTTCTCATACCACCCCAGCTTCGTCCAGAAAGACAATAGGGGATTGGTGTTGCGCAGTACTTCTTTCATAATTTCTGGACTGTTTAGTAGTCTCGCCCGTTGGTCGCTCACGCTTTCGCAATGCAGCACCAACCTAACCTTTTTTATTGTTTTATTTACTTATTTCAAAATGATTTTGATATAGTATATTACTACTACTATAATCCTACTCATATTATAAATGTGAAAGTTTGTGACTATGGATGGATGGATGAATAGATTTTGATGCATCTTAACAGTATTTTTGTTTATACAGCAGAATAACATAGGCTATTAAAACAACTATCTTCACATAAATTTACATAAACGCCAGCGAAACCTTGGAAATCTCTTACAAATAAATATAATATAGTTGTAAGAGGTTTAGTTACACCAATTTTAATAAAAAAAAATGTGGGATAGGGTGCAAAAAACGCACGGATCGCCTGATGGCAAGCGATTACCGCCACCCATGGACACCCGCAACACCAGAGTAACACACACATTTTATGAACATAAGTCTGGCATAAATTTATGTCACGTAAAATAGTAAAGGCGCTCATAGCCAGTTGCACTCACTGATCGGTAAACGATTAGCGAGGTTAAGCAACGTTGGGTGCGGACAGTCGATAGATGGGTGACCGCTTAGTGATATTTCATCTAAGCGTCTCCGTGTTTCGGAGGTCACGTAAAATATCGTTAAGCCATGCCAGAGGCCTACGGGTGGCTTGAACAAATCTTGACAACAGGTTGGCCACTAACCATACGAAAAGAAGAAGAAGAATAATATTAATATTGGTCCTATGGTAATTGTCAAAAATTAAAGTATAGTCGGTACCTCAATGTAACTTTGCATCCATTTTATCAATATCACGATTTCACACTTTATCTACTACGACATAGTTACACTATCGGGTTACAGTAACTGTACCAGTTACATTTGTTTGAGAACTGTCGTCCCATTAAGATAAAAGAACTTGTTCTTCGCAACGAATCGATTCGTCACGTATCGTAACACGTTGCCTAAGTGGTTCTGAAAAATGTGTAACAAACGTTTACACATTGTTGTCGCAAATTGTTAGTGTTGTGTGGTCTTGATAGAAAGTTTAGATTGATTTGAAGTCTTCAACAGTAAATTTGTCTATATAACTTATATTGCATTTTGATGTCCCGTAATAGGATATATATCATCGTCATCGCGGCAAACATTGCATACATTTCAGCAACAGACATTAGGATCAAAGTATTCGTTGTTCGAATGTTTACAAATTTTTCAAAGCTTGGAACAATCATTTATAGATCATACATTTTCACTCTGTGTACCGGTAGCAGTGGCGTGATCACTTTAGCCTCTAACCGATCATAAATAAATAATTAATTCATAAGTGAATGTATAACTGCTGATTGAGAGACCATAATTTGATTTTTAAAAATATGTTTATTGGTAAAAATGAGTTTAGATTTTAGACTGAGTTACAAAAAGTGACGACGATAAGTAGTAATTACAGAAGATACAAGAGCAATGTCTTGATTGCATTAAACCTATTATACTGTTCATATTATTATTTATACGCAATCAATGCAAATAATTTATGAAGAAAAGGTGATAATCCAATACTGTGTATAAGTATGTTATGTTTTACAAAATCATAAAGCGGCAACAAACTCAAATAAAGAAACAGAGAGGAATAAGAACTGATAATAATAAACACATAAAACAATGTAACGTTTAAAATAAATTATCGCTAACCACAGTTATTTAAGATTTTTATGACATTCGTAATTAACAAGTCATACGCACAACCATGCAATAAATTTAAATTCAACGCAACCTAGTACAAAGTTATCCCATTGCGTAAAGTAATGTTTCTTAACGTTATAATAACACAACACGGTACAAGTCTAGCAAAGCTTTATTCCTAAGTTGTAGTCAACGTTCGGATGCCACCGTCAAAAAGGATTGTATCAATGTGTTATGACTTTTTAATGGATATATCGACTCAAACGTTGCTTATTATATTTTTCTTAGGTTGTTTGTATACCAATTTCTTAGTTGCATATATTACAATACATTATTGTGACGTTAAACCTGTTTGTTATTATATAATATTATGTATCTAACATTATCATTTAACTATAACTATAGTATATTCTTTGCACTGATAAGGAAATGATATCTTATGGATATCATTTGGCTACATTACAGCTATCTTGTTACTTTAAGAATAGAATCTGAGAATGACAATGGCGTCAGATGTATTACTGATGTTTAAGCGTTTGTCACTATGCAATAGTAAATTCTTATGGCGACTATGTATATTCCTTCATAACCGATATCACTTATGCTAGTACACGTAAGGCTATTCCTTGACTCTCGTAATCATAACTAGCAAATAAACATGTTATTTTATATACTTAACTAACTAAAAGAAAAGATTAAAATTATCCTAAACTGAATTTTCATTTATGCTAGTAAGTATGGTCTGACACAAAAGATCCACTGGTTCGAAGTGTCGCCGGTCTATAATGACTGGCCCCCGGATCAAGATAAGATAAGTATGGTCTGAACCTAAATCTATAGTAAGTATCACATATTATATTAAACTTGATAAAAACACCAGATCAACATTTTGCATAGACGGACCAAGTGGCAATGACAACATTGAGGATAGTTTCAACATATAAGAGCTTATTACAATATTCCATTCACTAATTATGAAACTCTAACACAATACTACAATCATTTAGAAAATTCAATTATCAGAAATTATAGAAATGGCTAACTGATCATCTATCATAGCTTTAGACAATTTGTTACAAACTGACAGTGTTTAATTTACAAACATTAAGAAATAACTTCTAAACAATGGATTCTTCATAAGCTTTTGATGAATTAAACAGTGATATAAGGGCCACTTGACACCAATACGTCAGCTTGTTAGAAGGTTTAGTAATGCCACGCTATATGCATGTAAACGATTTATAAATTAAAAGCTTATACTGTTCTTAGTTTGATGGTAGGCAACAAACATCAAATGTAAAATTTTATACCTAATTATTTACTCAAGACCATTATCTCATAAGCTGTTACTTTTATTATTTATCGAAATATGTAGTTCATGCTTCATCCGTCAATGCATTAAACAACAATAACATTCTGCTTTATGCAATTATGAACAATAAAATACTTCAAATCAATGCCTCCATAACAAATCTTAAAGAATATAAACAAAAGAACAATCAAACCGCTAAAGTTGTTAAGATTAGACAGATAAATAAAGAAATGAACAAAGACTCCAAATAACAAAAAGAGTATAAAACAATTAACGTAGTACGGCAACTTCAAAGATTACGAAGAGATAAATTCAACAAAACGAACTCACCCTGGAGGCATAGTTGGTATTTATATTATTACGATACGGTTCCGGTAAACGATGAAAGGTGAAGGTCATTTGATATATTCATTACTTGAAGCCATAGGCTTGAAGATGAGTGCCGGTTAGAAATTGTGTCAACTTAACGTTTATGCTAGTGATATAATAGAGCCAATCGGTGTCTCGTTGAAAGTTCTATTAAATAAAGAAATATAAACACAAGAAATATTGAACACATAACTAATAACATAGGGGTAGGTGACATGATTTGCATAGGTCTCCGAGGCAAACTCAACCCGTATTAAAGTAGCATATATCTGCGGCAAATCTTACCTGATTATAAGAATGAATTTCTTTAGGGTGAAAAAGGAGTAATAATGCCATAATAAATTGAAATTAATGTACTTAACAAGCGTTATTGACACATATACATTCATCTTGAATTTAAAGAGTATCCGCAATACTGGAATGCAGTAAGTAATCTTTGTCTGTGAATATAAATATTGTCTGATTTTTACATTAAACAAGTTAATAAATATGGTATTTATGATAATAATCAGTTTTAATAACATTGGGTTTATTCATTGAAAATTCTTTATGAGAAAAATATAAGAAGCATGTTAACTGCCCTTTTATGTTATTTTTTTATAGTAAGTGTGTGTCATGTTTTAATCATTGTCACGAATAAACACATTAAACTCCAATTATTTATCAAATAAACTAGTTATAGGCTTATATAGTACTTTGACAATATTATAAGCTTTTATCTTGTCATAAAACGTAAACATAAATATACGAATACTTATTAACACACCTACAACGGCTAACCAGTTTGTCCAGGGTTTGGTGAAAGAACATCCAAGGCTTTGCGGTCAGTAACCATTAGATTTTAGGTTAAGAGCCTACAACACAATAAATTACACACGTTGTTAGGATATGCGAGTTTTCGACATTTAAATCCTAATTTTGTGGAGGAATGTAAGGTTATAACTAATAATCGCGATCAAATAGCTACCGATGATTGATCTATCATCTATCAAAACGGTTGAGAAATATTGTGTGACGTCAGTTCCAATTATGTTAAACATGTCATATTTAGGACTTAAAACACTTCCAAATCAAATCTGTATTCTGCAGGCATAATGGGATATTGCAGTGATTTTAATGATTTTGTGCCACTACTAATAGGCCCACGCATGGGATCAAACGATGCATACCTAAAAATAAATAATCAGAAAACAAACCATGCGTGACCTAGAAAATTTATTTCTGACAAAAGGCCTTAATTGATAGCATTGTTAATATATTTATAATGGCACGTATACGTAAAGAAAAAATATTTTCTAAGACATTTCCTAAAAAATAAAAAAAACCTAAAGTGAGCTTTAGGAATAATTCCTGTATCGAAGAGGACTTAACAAACTTCCAAATAACGGACACAAATAAATTATAGACAGATGACAAAATTATAGAAAAAGTATTTTGAAGAATGCATTGGTAACCCTGTTTTCTAACGAGATTACGACACAAAGATGAGCTAGGGAACCACAGTGCCAAACGATCCCATTTATGTCTATGATAATATCATCAGTAATGACACTAGTATGACTTATGTATTATTGATTGCCGACCAAAAAACTTTAGTACAGCTATATTGAGATGGACATACATCAAAGTTTATTTCGCGCCTTGGCCCTATTCTGTGGCTATTCAAACTTAGGCTTCACACTTCAACAAAATTCAATTGTAACCAATTTTATTGTCTTTCGGTGTCATCATACCGTACATGGAGCGTCCAGCTGTTGCTTGCAACACAAACAACATTTTAAGTTTAATGAGGTGACCGTATGTTAAAGTACTTAATTATTTGTAAGTCAACAGAAACTTTAGATTAATTTTGTAAACAACAAAACTAGCTACTAAATCAAATAATCTTAGATTCACAGTCAGAATCTTAATTTTAAATTTGTATAATCATATTGTTATTTTCTGTATGTCTATAAACATGTATTTATTTTCTTATATTTGATTTAAAATAATTAGTATTGTAGATCATATATTAGATAGTAATAACATTTATATAAACATATTAGGTATATTTTATCAGAAACTGAGTGATCGTTAACAGAATGTTAATAATTATTCGATTCTAAGTCTTTCGACCTAAAAATGTATATTTGTCAGGTAGAGACGCTTTTCTGATAGATTTTTCTATTGATAGTGTTAACTAGTATTGGTAATCACTATCATTAAAATAAAATCTAAATTACAATAGAAGTTTGAAAAATATTACGCTAGGCTTATTTGTTACAAAACATTGGGAACTCAAACGTTAAAAATTTGTCAGAGAAACTAATCATAATGATTTCACAAGAATCGAAATCTTTTTGAACAATGTTTATGTCTAAAAACGTACAGATTAAGCTATCGATTGATGCAAGCGTCCGTTCAAGTAAAAGGAAAATTAACTGCGGTAATGATATCGTCAGCAACTGCGTTTCCATTAAATCTTTTTGCTCACATTTATTGCATAACTTAACTGTTATTAAATAGATATTAGAAGAAGCCCTATGTAGCAATACGTTATTTGACATTTAACTAATATACCATTTTATGAATGTATCTTTTTATATAGCTTTATTACAAATGGCCAAAATTCAAAGATTTCGTTTGATGTCCACGCACATTTATTTTACTAATAAGGAAAATATTCTTAATTTAATCCTGTGTATTTGAAGTTTTAGAAGAATATTTATTACCTACATACTAATAGACTAATTAATGTTATATGACCAAATAAGTTAGTAGCAGATAAATCAAAATTATCAAATTAAAGATTTGAAATACATGAATCCTATCAGAGTCATTAATATTGAATGTACGAATCAATTATCCTCACTAACAATGTTGGCGCCTCGAAATCTATTCACGTGTAAAATATTATTCTCGGAGTTAATCATACAATTTGCTTAATTTCATCGCGAAAAATTTCGCATCACAATAAAAAATCATTAGAAATACAAATTATGAAACCGCATCAACCGTAAAGCAATAACACTTAACTTAATTACTTTAATACTAGATGAAATAGAGTTCCTAAAATGATACATACATACATAGATACTAATATGTTCATAGTATTAATTTGTCAAATGAATAAATTTTTACGAGCATTTTATTAATAAACGTCATTTTACATCTGTCAATCATGATGCCGACTTATATTGACATATTATGATTCCAGGATGTTATCAATATAGGTCATAAATCAATTTGCATGGGCTATTTTTCGATACGAAACCTTGACATTTAGCTTATATATTTTGTGAGACGCCCGTCCTCGCTCCGGTATTTGTCCTGACGAGAAAAATGAAGATCCGGGTCGAATGTTGAAATTTTGACTCGATATTACAATAGCAATTTTGAAAGACTAATTTTTATGGATTCTTCTCAATTTTACACACATACATATAGACTAATCATATTTCGGAATATAAATATAGAGCAAAGCATTAAGTGACTCACGAATATGTCTAAGTATAATGTCAAAGGGAGGTTATAAATGTTTAATTTATTATTACTATGTTATCTGTGACCTTTCCGGTTCAATGGTAGAATACATATCTATAAAAAGTGCTTTGTTCATAACCACATGAACCATTTTTTTTATATCCATATTTAAGTTGATATTAACTTCAATAATTTCAGATAATAAGAAATAAGTAGATTTTCAATCGTCAGATAACGTTTATGTGTTTGACATTTTGTCATCTTTTGTATAGAAAATATATCACACCGCCATATTTATTCGATAAAAGTTATTTGACAATTAAAATATGACTTTATTAATATTAAAAAAACTGAAGATATTGTTTGTTGGAACACGCTTATCTCTGGAACTACCAATAGATTTTGAAAAGTGTTTTTTCATTTTACGGCCTATTTATTAAGGAGAAGGATATATACTATCTTATATCATAGTGGTGGTTCCTTTGGAGAGAAGCGGATAAAATTACAGCTAGTAATCAATAATTTGATTAGAGTTTTGAAATGCATTATGAATTTGTTGCTTAGGAAAATTACTGTTCAATGCGCACCTTTATGAACAAACGATTGTTAAACCATAAATTATGTCGTAATAATAGAAACGGATCGTCTTGGGTGAAATAGCAAACATTGTGTATTATAAGGGACACCAGAAGATATGTGATCCATACCATTTTGGGAAACCAGATTCTTGACTCGTCGCCTACGATAATAATCGATTTCTCATGTTGACCTTTCCAGTAGTATTGCTGAGCATTTGATATATCTATAGTGTTATTTATCACTTGGCATTACCCGTTTATTGAATTTGACGATAAGACGCACGCTTTTACAAGTAAATCATAATTATTGTTCTGTATAGCTCTTGGGGCTTTTAATAACACCATGGTCAACAAGCTTACGGTCTGTCTGATGTAAGCGGTTCGTCGCCTATTAGTTTTTGTCATACCAAGGGTATAGTCAAACTAAAATATGACAAAAATGGAATTCTAGCGGCAGGTATGTAACCTATCTTAACTTATATTCACGGGCGGAACACAGTAAGTATTATTATGATATTTTTCCTGTGTGACTGGCTAGCTATAACAGCTATTGGCAATTGTTCGGTGATGGTGTGAAACCATCACTGAATAATTGCCAACAGCTGACTGTTACACACGTATAATTTTTTGTTCGGTTCTGATGATTTCTATATTCTCATCTTCATATTTTAGTTTTTAGGCTACACTTATCTTATGATCAATCAGTTAAAATATTTCTTAGACCATTACGCAATCTCCAAAACAGCAGCAACACTAAATGTTCGTGTATATTGCAATTCTGGTCGTTGAGTAACGGTACTTGTTGTCAGCTAGCTCATCATTGGATAATATCGGTTTAAGGTCATCCGTCAATCACAGTTCTGTTTCAGTTTAACAATTATTGACATTTCTGTTATGAAAGTTTAAGTAGTACTTATTTATGGAAATATACTTCTGTAACATCTTAGGTATTTGCAAAGAATTATGTACTATATTTTGTGGTTATAATATTTTGTTTATTTATTTTAATATAGTACACACATGGTCATATGTAAGTCCGTCTCTTAATGCCTGAGGCATTTTATATCAGTCTACCTGTTTAGGTGCAGAAATAAATTTATATATATATTAATACGTAAAAAGAAAATGTGCCTCTTTACGCTTAGATAAGGTTTTCATGAGGAAAGAGTTCGGCAATCTTAAGCGAATAAAAAAGGAGGCAGTTACAGTTGAATTTCGACTATTGGGCAACCATTATTTTATTCTTATAGCATATGGATATGGTATTTCCTTGGATAATATTGGCACAGGATCGTGGAGAGTTGCACTCACAAAGATAGGCCAATACCCAGCAGTGGATAAAGTCAGGCTGTGAAAGAAGACGATGAATACGACACACTGAATAATAAAAAATTACTCTCAAGCATTATATTGTTTTGGATCGATTGCAATTTATATATTCGCAGTATATAATCAGTTGAGCGTAATAAATAAGTCAGTACATAAGTCAATTGATGAATGCGCACTTGTGGTTCCATTCCATTTGCATTGAAGTAATTGTGCTACCTTTGTCTGTACATTTTCTATGGAGATTCTTGAATACTCGCCAAATGTGTCAATAGAATTCTAGTACGAATTTGTCTTTGGTGCTGTTAGCTAATATTTTAATTTTAAAGATAACGTCTGTACTAAAAACGATTTGGCACAGCAAAGGAATTGACAAACAACAGACCCAAAGAACATCCAGATTAATTAGATCTATTAGTATATCACACATGACAGGAGTGGAGATTGAGGCCTCGATACGGCATATTGGTAAACTGACTACCTAAACCATTGCACCGCGGTGTCATCATATATTATATATATAGTTATAGTAAAAGTTATATTATATTATATTATAGTTATAGTAAAAGTTCATTCATTCAAGCAGTTAGGACGTACCAAGCATTTAAGTTTTAAAAAGAAAACTACACTTGGCTGAAATGATATCTCAAAATCAATGTTATAAAAATATTGTATTGACTTTGGAAATAGGCTGATATTGGCTTACATAATAAAATATAAGATTGGCCTTGAAATCAAAATTGCACTGCATGACACGGGAGTAGAATTATAGCAACGGATGATAAATAAAGACTAAGCTATGGCAGGAGTAAATAAATATTGATGAGGCACTTTTAAAAGAAAAGGGAATTGTAATGATGCAGCGGCGAAATGGGAAATGGAGACATATTAGGCTTTACATTTGGATACTTTCCAAACTAACATCATGTTTACGGATTTCCATCCATTCAGGAACATCTTTCTAGATTAATTCTCTCTTATCACATCCTTTGCATATACTTGTTACGAGTAATTTATAGATTCTAGGCTATAATTAATGACACTAAGTATTATTTATTTATGTTTACCTAAAATTATATATAGAAACAGGATTTGATTAATGGAATTTGATTATTTTAATTACTAACCGTTTTCTCATTCAGACACTTAATTTGGTTATATTAGATAAAATCTAGTTTGAAGATGTTGAAAAACAAGTTTACTCTCAATGATATTTATAAGGCAAGATTATATGCTATTTTGCTAAATTATATATTTATCTGTTGTACAATATTTGTCTTTAAATGTCTGCATGATGGTATATTTCATTGTCAAAACAATTTTATATATTTTGGTTTCATTATATTAATTCTAAAAAATTGACAAACATTTTATGGTATACCTATGTATGTATATACAAGGTCAAAGATGTTTCATACATCTGTTATATCAATATAAGAATTTGTTTGGTGGCAAACAAATATAAAGTGCATCTGGAGATGAGCGGTTACCATAGGTAATTTTGCTACCAGGAATATCACATACGCGTTGCCAAGCGTACGGAATGGCAACTAAAGACGGTTAGATAATGAAAATTTTGTAGAGAATCATTATTATTTTTTAAAAGGACAACTTGGCCTTCTTTAATAATTCTTGTATCGCGGTGATCTCTATAATCATTCGAGATCGGACACAGAAAATACGAAGTCTCGGAACAACTATTTGTATGCCACACAAATTTTTGTATCGTGTGGGAATCGAACCCGTAACACTCGCCGCAGTGGTAGCGGCGAGGTGATCACTTATCCATATGTGAATTCAAAAGATTATAGATATGCTCTGTCAAGTGCAACATGATCGTAACGCATCGAGATCAACTGATTGGGTTGTGTTTTTGGAATTTTGTAAAGATGTTATCAATAGCAGCATAAAGTTGAGAGCTGCAACTGATATCTTCTATTTAAGTAGTTAGATAGTAAAATGTAATTGTAATATTAACCCTATTTTTGCTTACAAGCGGTCGACAAGTGGTTGAAATTCGACAGTAATTGATTTAAATTTTAAGATTGATCGTTATTATATATACCGCGAAATTGCAATAGGTACTTAAGGTATGTAACCATAGTTACGAAGAATTGTACGACATCGACCGAAACATGCCGAAATACTACGATCGCGATTCGACTGCGTGTGTCAAATGTATGGTTGTGTGCGTGTAGTGTTTTTTGATTAATTTAATGTATTTTTAATTTATATTTTATAAAAATATTAGGATCCGGCACTCCTTCTCCATATAAACTTTAACTGTGCCAAATTTCGTACTCCTCCGCTCGCACAATTTTCGTAAAAAGGGGTTCAAAATTTTTGTTTCACGTATTAATATATCGATTTACCTACATTTTATGCAAATAAAACTATTCTATTTTACATGCCAAACGAAACACGATGAAAGTCCAAATGAAAAAAAAGAGATCCAAGTAACTGGTAAGGGGTACAAGGGGTAAAGTTTATATGGAGAAGGAGTGCCTCCTTCTCCATATAAATTTTAACTGTGCCAAATTTCGTACTCCTCCGCTCGCACAATTTTCGTAAAAAGGAGTACAAAGTTTTTGTTTCACGTATTAATATATATGTAGATAGATGTGATGCTCTATGATTATTTTGCTCATTCCAACATCAAACTACATTTTCAAGGTATACAAGACCAAAGTTTATTACCGATTTATGAAAATTTTCAATTAACTACAGGATGCTCGTGTTTCCTTCGTACTATAAAAGTTCATTTATAATCAAAGTATACGACTCGTTTAAAACGAGACAACATTATAATTTCCTCTGATGACTTTAAATACGACAAGGTAAACATGCGAACGTTGCAGTGCTTGCACGAGATGCATGCACCGTGGCCGATGTGCGAAACGAACTACCCAAATTCCCACGCGATATAGGGGCTTGGTCCCTAGCGCGGATAGTAAACATCAAATAACCGATATAAAACACGCGCACAACTAACCCATATGATTAACTATTCCATGTAGCATCAGTATTTTGCGCATGTACCCCTTACCAGCTACTTGGATCTTTATTTTTTTCACTTGAACTTTCATCGTGTTTCTTTTGGCATGTAAAATAGAAAATAATAGAATAGTTTTATTTGCATAAAATGTAGGTACATAAGTTGGAATTGTTATATTAATATGTGTAGCAAAAACTTTGTGCCCCTTTTTACGAAAATTGCGCGGACGGAGGAGTATGGAATTTGGCACAGTTAAAGTTTATATGGAGAAGGGGGTGAATTCTAATATTTATATAAAATATGCATTAGAAATACATTAAACTAATGAAAAAACACTACACGCATACAACCATGCATTTGATATACACAGTCGAAGCGCGTAACTATGGTTACATACATCAATATATAATGACATATATCACATAGATAA
Source organism: Catocala nupta (assembly GCA_963675205.1). NCBI lineage: Eukaryota > Metazoa > Arthropoda > Insecta > Lepidoptera > Erebidae > Catocala > Catocala nupta. Next base: position 25,305,157 of record OY776085.1, on the reverse strand, counting down.
GACACTATAATTATATATGAGCAATATCTTACAGGCAAAATTTGGTCGAATTGCAAGCACTCGGCGACCGCTAGTATATATAATTGGAGCTATATAGGTACATTTTGTCAAACTGCGACATGCAAATCTTAATTAAAATCAAAAAACACATTAAAATCATAAATAATTCCTAAATTGTAAAATATCGCTGAGACTAATAATTGTTATTTACATATGCATTATTCAAATAATCCTGTGTAAAGGAATATTTAGGGTAAGTCGCACCTTTTTTACAAGTATGTCAGTTTTGACTGAAAGAATCAGATTTCACAATTGACTTCTCTTTAATGCAGTTGTACCAACAGGTCTTAGTTCTAAAACACGTTTAATAAAAAGAATGAAACTAAAATTATAAAAATATACATGTGACTGGTTGAAACAAATTAAAGAAGGTATTTTTTTTCTCAAGCTTTTGCTAAATGTGATATGATTTTATTTATTTATTAAGATTCACCAACAGTTATTAAAATATCACATACACATAAGATAAACATTTTTGGTCTTATTCATAAAAACTTACAAGAGCTTTATAGCGTCACTATAAGAATTTTTTTCAAAAGTATTGTTCTTAAACGCTTAATAGTGTTAAAACGTTCATTAAGTGTTCAATAAACCCTCCAAAATTTATAGAAGACTGGACCTACTATAAGGATGTTATAAACATGTTATAAATATGGCTGCCAGCTAACAGCTGTTAACGTTGTGTTTACTTGACACATCTTTGACAATAGTAAGGTAAGGTTACGGACTGTGTCAATTTGAGTCTTACCAATTGTATAACTAATTACAGGTGAATTCAGCATGCATTACATTTTAAATATTTTTTTTACAATCTGGTCATCATGATCATAATCTCACGTCTATATCCTGAATAGGGTAGGCAGAAATGTATTTATTATTGCCCGAAATGGTTCTTAGCTCCCATGTTATATGGGGTGTGTCTATTTCCGTCTACCGGATACAATTCTAGACTCTATATTGCTCTTGTGTGAAAAACTCAGAATCCCTTTATCCAACCCGAAAATCGAATCTGAGAAACATCATATATAGCATTCGCATTCACTACCACTGTACCATCGAGCCTGCTAAATATATATATAACAATAGATAAAATCTATTAAACATAATACAATTGAGCGTATTCATTTTAAATGGAAGGATATTCAGTTATTATTAGCATTCGGCATTGACTATTGCAAGTAGACTGAATTGTAAACAAAGGATTGGAATTCTTTGTATTGTGTTCGATAAAAAACTTATTGTTCATTCAATTTATACACACACTAAGTACTAATAAATTAATTACTGTCAATTTGTGCGTCTTACTTTCTTTGTATGTCAAGTTCAATATGCAATGGTTGGTTATATAATTTTGACTACAAAGATGGTTTTTACGTCACTGCCAAAGCACCGAGTGTTGTAATGTGATTCAAGAAAGGTGTGATACAAAAATAGTTGTTTTAAGACTGGATGTTCTTTCTGTTTGATGTTTAAATTTTAATACCTAACTTAACCTAACCTCGACACTACTGGTTTTATTGCTAGTATGGCAGTAAGTAGCCTATTTAAAAGAGGCAGGTGACAAAAATCTGAAAATATATTTCTGTATTTCCATGAATGTCATTCATGACATATACGCCTAAATATCGCTGAAAAACAAAGTAGAGGTGCGATGAAATTACATTGAGGGTACGCCAGATAAATAAAGAGCTAGTTGTCATATAGTTTTGGACATCACGCTCACGAGAATGACCGAAATAATCTTGAAAACACCATTCCTAACCGGAAAATTAATTTAGCACCTTATAATCCGTAAAATCACAAAGGCCAATATATTATATAGTGTTATGTAGTTTTTATACATTGTTACATACATGTCTAATGACCTTAACAAGACTGAGGTATAACAACCCCATTAATTATCCATAATTATACATACCCATTAATTACATTATACATATAATAACAAAACGCTAATAAGTCATTACCATACATAGACTTCAAAAAAACATTGTGTATGGGTGCTGACGTTGGAACGGCAACTTACGAATTAATGTATAAAATTGTAGCATAACTTAAACAGACTAAAAAATATATATAAGTAGGTGGTTGTATGTGAACAATGCGTCAAAACAGACACACACACATAAATACGTGGCCGAATATAACCCAAAATCTGTGATCGCTATATACGTGTGTGCGTGTATAGAGCATAATACCTGGTTGTATTTATTTTGTGTCTGTAGTTAGTTAGACATTAATAATGCTGTGTATTAATCCTAGTTATCCTAACTTTTTTAATACTATAAATGCAATTGTGAGTTTATTCGTTTGTAACGCTTTCAAGCCTCAACTACTCGTCTGATCATTTTGACATTTATCATACACGTTGTTGGGTACCTTTCATCCTGAAAAAGTCTGTCCCCGAGTGATCGACATAAACATAGTATCAACCCTGTACTTTGCGAGGGATCTAGCTAATGTTCCACTAACGAAGTTACCAACTTTAAGTTGGTTCTATATCATTAGGAATGAGCCAATACAGAATCTGTAGCATTAGTAACTGCTACTACAATATTACAGAATAAAAAATAAAATACGCGGCACAAGCCTCGAAAGCGAGGTCTTAATCCTGTTGCGAATTTACCTGCGCCCACCGCAACAGACCAACGACGTTGTCACATGCACTATCAGGCACAATAGCAGTTCATCATTTAATTCGCCTCAATGATTTAATTGTTAATTAAGATGCACCTACACTACTTGTAATGTACCAATCATCTCGATGTTGTCCATATTCAGCTGTTATACACCACCCACACACACAAAGACTGTATTCAATGTCACAAAACAATGTCAGCTGGTGTCACCACCATTAGAATTTTTATGTCTTTTGAATAGCTTCAGCTTTAATATGTATGACGTTTTATGAATATATATAAAGTTCTTCTTCATGCAACCAGTTTATATAAAATATTTATTTATACGAGATTGATATTATAAATGGAGCACTATGGTATTGCATGGAAAATAATCTTTATAGAGTGGATTAACTGATTGCCGATTCATATTATACGCAGGTTTCCCAAGGAAGTAACCCTTTTAAAACAAACCTTCGAAAGAGTACTAACTTTGATATTACTTTTCACTGGCGAATATGAGAAGTAGAGATAAACATACCGCTATGCCTTTTCTTTATTTGTGCCTTTAATTTAATTCCCTATAGTCTATGACGTTTGAGATATACACCTGATTTAAAAGTTTACACACCTAGAGAATCTTTTAGCATCAGTTGATCACATTATTATTTATCTTGATAGTTTAAAAAATCTAGCCTTTGATCTTGATTTGCAGATGTGGAACTTGGAAGCATGTTTAAAAAATATATATATATTTGCATTTAAGAAGAAACTAATCTGCTTACATAATACCAGACTTCTAGGCGACCTATCAAGATGAAATATGCATCAGATTTTAAGTTTAACCTCCAGCACAACACAACTGTTCCAATCGCATTTAATGTAGCGCATTGATTTTTTTGTGAAACCCGTTCAAATATACATACAATCAAACATTCTAAATTATATAATTGTTTTGGCTTTTATAACAATTATAAAGAACCTCAAATATTTTTCAAAAATATCTCCATGTACAAATATCGACTAGATGTAATTTTTATATGTATAGATATGTCAAACATATATATATAAACATATATATAACATCCAAATATAGTCAATATGTTTAATATAAAATATATCATAGTCACCTTTAACAGTTAAGTAAGTGTATTTAAAATAAAACGCCATGAAATTGACAGTGTTTCTCAAAATATTCTCAAAACGTGCCAAGGCTCCGATTGACTATAATGAGTCCCAACAGGTGGCTATAGTATAAAGCATTTATTGGTAAATCAAAACAAGTTTTATAATTCTATCTGTCACGTTGTGTAAGTGATGAAAGCTGAGGTCACTGACGATACCTTTAAGTGTGATAACGCAGGGAGTTACTTAAGTCGGTTAATGATAATTTTAAAGAATAATTATAAATCCTCAACTCAACTTTAAGTTATCAATACAACGGGTTACAATAAAACTTTATCGATCAAGTGCCGGTTTTAATTCCTTCATTGTTATTTTAACCGAGATAATTTGAGAAACCTACTGTGCTATGCTTACTGGCAGGCAGGTCATATTGATATTCTTTGGATTTTGCTATAAGTTATTATTATGTTTTAGTCATTTTATAAATTGTCACATTTCATTGTCACTAAGTGATAAATTGTAAATTCCGGATACCATTTAATTAGCGGTGATATAATTGACATTAACAATACCAACACGATTTCAGATTATTTAAAACTACCAAGAGTATATAGAAAAAGAACAAACAAACGAAGATAAAGAAGTCACCAAAACAAGGTCACCCATATCAGTATACTGGTTCACTAGATAAATTTGTTCTACAAATAAATCTGATTCAATCTTCTGCTCTTACTTTTCATCAATCGATATCTGAATTTGAAATTTAAAAAGGATTAAAAACGTATAAAATATGTTATACATCCTTGACTACATAATATAATTATGCTTCGTATCCACTTTCAATTTAAAAAAACATGTCAAGCTAGGTTTTATGGATGACACTCGTTTATTTAAACAAAAACTTGTCTGAAACTAGTATTTTAATGAATGTATGAATTAAAACGACAAAATTCGTAGTTCTATAAACAAATTCAAATATTTCAACGATGTGAAATATCTATTTTCAGTTTATTACGCATAAATGCGTGACATTTGGGTTTTTATTGATAAGGTTTTTAACCTCATCAAGTGTATTTTTGTTAATGATGTTCTTGCGTTTATAGCACCTGTTAATGTATTGCCAAATTGTAAAAAAGTATATTATACAATACGCACATTTCTGTTGTTCACGGAGTATTAAATAAACTCTTTTTTAATAGGCTTAGCACATAAATATAGCAGTATAATATTCATTTATTCGCTTCGGAGGTTTCCGGCCTCTAAGACGAAATGAAAAGGTAATAACTTCCCGGTGGAAGTCTTTCGACTAAGAACATTTTGCCTAAAAACAGTACTAGACAAAGCATTATTATTTTAGATATTAAATTAATATAATTAATTATAGCAAGCATAATTAATTAATTAATAAGAACAAGTTAGATAAGCAGCGCCATTAATGTCGTTATAAATTAATTCGTTTAATATTTTTGCAACATTTTCTCTGGGTGATAAATGGCAATATTATAATCCAATATTTTAATTACTCTTATATTATTTGCTGTATCACGTAGAAGGGATGACAAGCAACACATGTTGGTTTGACTGTGGAATTTTATTGAAATATTATGTCGGCAATTTTATATATTGACATTGTTCTAAAATTCCATATCCCAATTTTGACCTTTGAGTTAAAGCTAAGTGAAAAAGCATATGCCTAACCGGGTAGGTAATTATGACTCTACGATTGACTCGATGCTTCAGTCAAGCTTACATCGCTAGCAAGTGATTCTTGTATACGACACGTATAACATACGTAGGTTGACCTGCGCCGGTTGTACGCATCGTATAAGCGACGAACACAAGCCAGTCTTGCAAGTAGCCCGCATGACTTTCTCACATTTATTCGTTCTATATTGAAATAAAAAACCTAAATGCCAATTCTCTAAACAAAACAGTTTAAAAAGTGGCGATCTAGTGTCATTCTAACAAAACCTGTATAAAATAAAGTGACGATCTAATCGTTCATTCATATCTCAAATGGTAACACGTCATATTCAAATAAACTAAAATGTGAACAAAAATTGCCTTTCAGTCCACTTTTGACGATTATATTAGACTACATTGGAGCTTTATTTTGATCAGTTTTTATAACAAGAATTGGCCCTCAGAAGTAACATAACTATGGTTACGACGCACAAAGCACAAATTTTATACCAAACGATATCTGCTAAATTCGCATTATATCGTGATTTGTTTTAAACTCAAATTTTAAATATTTAAAAGCTTTTTGAAAATCTTTATATATACAGTTGCGCTGACGTTTCAGCTGCTTCTCGGCAGCCAATGTTACGAAGAAATTAAGATGTTGTTCGTTTCAATATTGACATGCCAACTCATTATCATAATAATTTAGTATTTCTAAGATTGACACGACGCTTCTGTCAACTTTGCATCACTGACATTTAGTATAGTTTAAGGCGTGCGCAGTTTCTTGTTAGTACAAAGAGAGCAATTACATAACGCATTATGCAATGACACGGTTTCGTGTTTGCGTTCAATATCAGTAATTCGCAAACTTGACCACAGTGACCCTAAGAAGACCGTAAAATTTTATTTTATTACGTGCTGTATGTTTAATTTGTATGGTGTGTATGCGTACTGGTTCTGACATGAACTGTAATGGAATGCTGAATGTTCATGTCAATCGATCAATCAAATAAGCGTAATAAACATCTACTGCCGGATTGAGCTTTGTTCGAATTTCGCCATAACTATGAGGTTGAACTGATGACAGTGATAAGCAGAGCGGTGCTATAGATATATTCTATATATATATTCTATATATTCTACCACATACACACAACACCATCTAGCCTAAACTAAGCAGAGCTTGTACTATGGGTACTAGACAATGGATAAACATACATATATACATTTTTTTTGTAAATACATACATACTATACATAGAAACACCCAGACCAAGACAAACATCCATGTTCATGCACACAAATGTTTGACTTGTGCGGGAATCGAACCCGCGACCTCAGGCGTAGCAGTCGGTGACACTAACCACTACGCCATCGAGGCCGACTATTTCTTATTTGGTGTTATGAAACAGTTTTCTGTAAAAAAATAGTGTAAACTTATCAATTATCGTTACGATAGTAATATTAGATAAGTCGCTCAAATATCGCTATCGTAATATTGATTGAGAATTTTTGGAAACAAATGTTCTCAATCAAAAAAGGTTCCTTTATTTAAGTTAGTAACGTGATTAAAAGTGAATAAGTTATGCGTAAACCTTGATAAACACGAATCTTACTTGTTTCAATCAAGCTTCTCAATTTATATCCTAGGTATTTACGTCCGAGATATCCATCCCACACTGATATAATTTTATTACATAACCAAATTATTTTGAAATCGTTGAGGTTATTGAGTTGAATAATTGTAATATATTCGATTAGTTAATATTTTAATATTGAATAATATAGCCACTTAGCCTAATCATTAATATCACTTTTAATTAATGAATTGACTGAGTTTTCTGACAAGATTATATATCTATCCGTTTATATTCGACTTTGTAACGATTTTGTAATAGGTGAAATAAATTATAAAATTATGAATATAAAATACGAGTAGTTTAACATATTTGTTAAATTAAATAACCCATAGGGAGTAAATTGATTAATAAAATATATTTCTGTTATTTTCATCCTCGCGGAATTTTGCAATTCTGTACAATACAGTTTGTATTGTCCTATCATACTGTACTATATAATATTCAAATAAATAACTTCAATTAATCAGTTGTTTAAAATAATTAGAGATGTAACATATTCACATAATATATATATATATATTCATAGGCTTACAGCTGTTTCCTGGAAGGGAAGGCTAATTCCACAGAATATTACAATGAATTCTAAGTATTATTATACTTAAATTTCATTCTAGTCCAAGTCTATGTATGTATGTCAATATAATAACTAAAATTATATAAATTAAGTAACTTTATTTTTTAATTCAATGACATGTATAAAAATGCTTAAATTCGCATAATAAAGTTGGACTGGACCAAAATAGTCTTGTTCGGTCTAACTTTACGCTCAACTTTTGAACTCGTGAGCCTCTGGGATCAGGCAAAGGTGATACGGAGATCTTCTGTTAAAAAATTTACAGTATTCACAGAAGCCTGAATGTGTCCGATCGACGGTAAAGTCTCATCTATAATGCGTGACCTAAACAAAAGCTTGCAATATATGAGTATTTATTTTACTCCGTATTACTCTACTATACTTTGTATTTCCCTTTGAGAGATATACCTACAGACGTAAAATTATTATAATTATATTAGCGGGTCCGACAAACATTGTCTTGCCCGAACGAACCGAATGCAGCGCCACCTAACAGGTCCAATTATGAATTTAAACCATCCAGGGACCAAACATACAATTTTTTATTAAAGTTTGTGCAGACGTTTTGAAGGAGTTCAGTGACATCGCAGAGAAAAATATATAGAGTCTCCAATAGTCATAAAGCCTTTTTGCACAATTCTAGCAGATTTGAACATAAAATCTCAAACTTCATTAATACACTACACAGGTCACAACAAGTTCTCAGAAGTAATCCGAAGTATTTACATAATTTTATGTTGAGTTACATCATGTTGACCGCTTGTGCGATGTGTGGGAAGGAATGAGAATCCCAACCTACTGACTATATAACCTTAAAATGGACTTGTGAGGACACTATTAATAACTTATTTGACACTTACAACTTGAAGCAGTGATGAAGGTAGAAGTACCGAATGAACAAATCATGTAAGTGTTAGTTTAGACAACACGGATGGCGCAGTATTTAAGGTAAGGTTAGAATCACCTTGCCATAGAGTCGTCTCCTGCAGACGGCAAGCCTACATGGGGTCGCTGAAATAGTTCCGGTTTCAGCGACCCACCTACGCTGTAGGTTTAGTCGGTAGGATACACGACTTTCCATTACATTTCCCGGGTAAAACGACATCCTCTCCTCTCCCCTTCTACCATGGATAATGATTGGGAGAGCGGCACTCTACCACGTCAAAAATATTATAGTGATACTCTAAAATGTGCCAGAGCATCGGTCACCATGGTATTGTCGCTCTCTGCTGCTAGTCCCATATTGGACCTAGCTGGGTCTCTCCCTGTGACGAGTGGGTATGCACAAGGTGCATCTCTCATACAAAACAAATAAGAAAAATGTATCATCCTGCCAGTGCACCAAGGGTTGTAGGTTAGCACTCCACGCAGTTCAAAAATATACATGTTTGAGAATTAATTGTGCTAAGTTTGGATCCCTTTGTGTCGGTTGTTTTATTGTTTGTAAATATCATTGCATACAAAACAAAATGCACAGATGTTTAGCTTTATTATATAAGCGTGACATTATAATAAAAGCCAATCAACTAAACGATGTTATAAAAATAACATTACTAGCACTAACAATAAAATTATGAATAACAAACAAAATAATTTTATGATTATTATTTTGTTGTTCAAATTAAAACTTAGTACCCGAATAATGCCTTATCATAGAAATAAAATCAAAATTTTATTACTCCAAACATTTAAGACGTATTACCTAATAATAAATATTCTGCCACTAATTAGTGCCGTCGCATTTAAGTTCAAGGTTGCCCAATAAAAATATTCAAACCATTAATTTCTCGCGAACTTCTTTAGCACGAAATTTATGACGTATGTAAGTGCCGTGACTTGTTTTGCAAAAACAAATTAAACGCAAATAGTATAGAGTTCATTTTAACACGTGTTTATATTTGTACTTCCGTGAAAACAGCACTTTGAGAGCCACCTTTGACATATTTATTTAATTATTGACATTGAAATTCAAGTTTATTTGCGTATAAGATAATTGTTTTTATTCAATTATCGTCTTTAAATTGTACACAATAAGAGTCTTTATAAGTTCTACAAGTGCCATCAAAAGTTTACGAGGTGTTATAATGGTACTGTATCGACTAGGATGTCCTGGTATTCAATTATATGCAAATATTTAGTTAAACACATTTTTTGCACCAATTTGTATTTAAATGTTAAAGTATTTAATCCCTTATATAGCAAATTAAGAAAAAACGTATAACATCATAGCATGATGAAAAAATAGGCCTTTGATGATAATATATTGAATATACACATACCAATAAATAGGTACCTATACAACGAACACAAAAAGTACCTAGACTTGGATTAAATATTAATGGATTACTGCAATGCATAAAAAAACATTTGGTTTATTATGTGTTGACGTAAAATAGAAAACAAAGCACTTGGCGCAATAGTACCATGATTTCAAGCCAAACACAATGTCTTACTTGCAATAATAAGAGCAATACTCAAAGGGACCAGCTGATAATTATTTGGTGACGATACAAATAAGCTACTCGCGGTAAAGTACTACCTTCATACAGGAAACCGGAGTAAAAGAAGTTATACCATTACTGCATATCCCACCCATTAACTAATATTATTGAAGGCACATCACACATCCCATACCTTTCCTTTCATGCCTTTTCTTCATTTATTTATTAATTTCTTAATTTATTTAATTTTATTTATTGAAATTAAACTACTATATACGGATTTTATCGCGTTGTTTATTTATCACTGTATTACAAAATTTTGAAAATATTATTCTACTACTACTGTTGATTTTATTTGACTAATTTATAAGCTAATAAAATTATTTAAACTATTAAATCTATTTATTTTTGGTTTACACTTTCCCCGACGTTTCGGGTGCTTTTCAGCAGCCATGGTCACGGGGAGACTAAGATGGTAGTTGTCTCAATGTTCCAGTGTAGTTACATAATTTAATTATTGGTGTTTCTATTTACGCAGAATGAGCTCAAAGTATCATGAAGTCTAGCTGTGGTTTGTTTCTTCTTGGGTTTGACTATTTGAAGTACTGGATCCCAAGCTGGTGGTACATTCCAACTATCTTCTCTATTGAAATTGGGATGTTTTTTAATTTCAATAGCCTCGCGAAGCATCCTTGGCAGGAATCGGTGTTCTTTAGCGAGAATCTGTGGTTTGTCAAATCTCAGGTAGTGGTTGGTCCCCTGTTGTACGTGTTCACACGTTGTTATATTAATTTTAAAACAGTAAAAATGTGTTTAAATTTATTCTTGTGTCATATGTAACTTTACAAGCATTCAAACAGCGAACACAAAGACAACAACTAGTTGTTGATCACACAAATTTTATTCCGTGCGTTGGGTTTTAGTAACCGTTCATATTCAGACGGACCTATGCTTGCTTACCACAAACGTACTAAAAAAATCTCATTAAATTAAATTAATTGTCTAAAAACACGATTCAAAATAATAATAATATAATTAAACCCAGTCTGCATGTTTTATATACGTTTGTTCACAAAGAAGGTCAGTGTTGCATTAGTGTGTATGCTATAATGAAATGAACTGCAAAACTATGTGTTAATAATTTAATAGGCGTCGACCTGGCAATGAAATGTTATGTGAAAAGCTATTATGCATTGTTTTCTATTATTTCTATCTGTAATGCGATTACTTTGTTTTGAAAAATATTCGCACAAAAATGTTGTATCTCGCGTATTACATTGCCATAAGTTGCGCATTATATGTGTTTCTATAATTTTGTTTTACTCTTGAATGTAACTTGTTTTACATATTCTGTCGTAGTATTTACTAGTAATGAATGGTGTTAATATAAGGCATCTTCTATACATAAATTAATGGCGCATTTCTTAAAATGATCGCTACCACGTTATGCGGTATCAATTTGATTACATACGGGGTTTTTATTATAATATGTTCCTATAATAATAAAGCGGGAGCACATCTTTTAATATAGTGTTTTAAGAGCATACGTCAATCAATCACTACAAGAACGATATTATATTAGATAGGAGAATCTCACATATTGCAAGCTTTTTTTAGAGCCTACTTGTTAGGAAGTGAGAAGGTTGCTATGTATAAACATTTATTTATGACAATATGTGTTGTTATCTTGAATCAGTGCTTCGAAAAATCCGAGAAAATTGTTAAGGCTAATACCAAATTCTAAATGGGACACCCAGAAAGAAAAAGAACTCGGCGAACGTTCTCTGATCACATCAGAGACATTCTGAAAAAGGCTAGGTTCTGGATACCCTTAGCTGACGAACGTTCTTGAACAATATTATGAAAGTGACGAAAGCAAGAAAAGTATGGCGATATAGTAGTAAGTGGACATCTGTAATCTCTGCTTACCCCTCCAGAAATCGGACGTGAGTTTATGCATGTACATACATATGTATCTATGTACCCCGCCCGACCCTAGAGTTGAACTCAAAACGTTGTGAACATCTACACACACGAGAAGCAACTCGACTGTGTGTGTAAATATATATAATAACACATAAAAACCATCAAGTAATAATAATAAAGCTGCAAGTCCGAATATATTTCGCAATGATCCCTGAAGGATTGCACAATGATGAATCACCAGATTACGCTTGCCCATTATATCGTAAACAGGTAAATAATTATAAATACTCGCCACTTATTTTCACGATAAGCTCGGCAGACGTCGAGTTAATTGAACGAAAGGAAAAAGTAAATGTGATCATATTTTGTGCAGAAAACTTATATAAAAGAAAACGTAAAAATAAAATACCAATCAAGTGCGAAACTTGCCTACCGAAGATTCTATTTGTTATAAGAAAACAGATCTAAAGTTACATACACAGTCTCACGTCTGTATTCCTAGAAAACAGAGCAGACAAAAACATTCATACCCCCATTTTGTCAAATATGTAGTGGGGACGACCCTATTGTAGTCTACCGGACGCAGTTTTAAAATAAAAAATAAAGTAAGAATATTGTACCAGGATTTCAGATACGACTTTTTTGTTAGTGATTCGTTTAAAATCTTAATGCCATGGCATTTACATTTTTTATGAATCACCAAATAGGAAATGAACATCAAATAAATCAGACTACTGGATTACCGTATCATTAAAATTATATTATTATATGCATACCTACTTAAATCGCAACAAAAACTGGAACTATTAAATTGAAATAAAACAGATGAAACTATGCCGATAGTTCATAATTAATCACCTTAGTATTGTAAAAAGTTTAATACACGTAAAATTACATCTTGAACAGCATATTGATAATTTTATAAATACATGGTTACAATAGTAAAAACAGAACAAAAGTGTACTAAGATGGTTTGGACATGTAGAAAATATGCAAGGACGTCAACAATTTGTGTGATCCACAAATCTTCCTAAGGCAAGTCATTAAAAAATATCGGCTGATCAATAGAATATAATTGTATAATGCAATTATGAATAGGATAGTGGGAAGGAGAAGGTATTGAAGTACTCTAACCACATCGGAGTCATTTTATAGAAATGCCAGGGTTAAGGGTACCCATCTAAAGGGTCGTAATAAGCGAAAATCCGTAGTCACTGTCTACCTCTCTACAAAAACATAAATGAGTTTATGTATAAATGTTTATTTCTATCTGGTAATATAATATCTGGCACTACAGCCGGTAGACAGTAGTAAGCTTATTTTATGATTAGTATTCTTAAATCCTAACTAATATTATAAATACGAATGTTAGCTTGTTCGTTATGCTTTCACTCCCTAACTACTCCATCGATCACCATGAAATTTCACATAAACCTTGTCAGGAGTACAGAAAAGGACATAGGGTACCTTTCATCCAGAAAAAGTACCGTTTCCGAGCGAATGAAGCTGCGGGCAAAAGCTAGTAATATATCCTAATGAGGTAGAAACTACATCTACATACCTAGTGTTTCTTTGGATTCTTCGCCAATACTAGGTTCTTATATTAAATTCTGCCTAAAATAAATTATGATAATTTTCCATATTATTGTACCAATTTTATGCCAAGCGTTTCGTCTGTAACCAGAATATAAATAAGAGTTCACCATTATTTTACTAACAAGGCAATAATTTACATGTCAGCCAATCTCAGACGAAATCAGTAAAGTAGCATTTGAACAATGTGACAAAACATCACATCAATGAGGTTGTAAAGCAGATTTATATTTAGTAGGAAACAAGTAATTAACTTAATTAAAATATTAGACTCATCTGACATTTTATATGCAGAATAAATTACATTGTTGTCGCATATTATTGCGGCACGTCTCTCCCTTAAACTCAGTTTAAAAATGTCCAAAGATATTTGTGGCTGGCATCTACCCAAGAGGTGTTTAGGTCTTTTACACATAGCATATTTTAACAATTTTGTGAGAGAAAGTCCACCGTTTTGTATGCCTTCATTTTCTTAAAGGCATTTATTTGTATATATATTATTATAGGCAATAATTCTACATAGAATTGTGCTCAATATATATATAAGTAGATGTTTATTTTAAAAAAAGATTAAGGTCGATACCGTCTCAGATGATTTAATTTTCAATCCGTTATTACCATCTTTCATCTGTAAAAATTAATGACCCAAATTTATATCGTTTATAATATCATTACAATATTCTGTAAATAAGAATTTTTTTTAACAAAATTTATTAAGACGATTAGTCGACTAAATCTCTAACAGAATCGTGGGCGATTACAGCATGTCAAAAGTTCATCGGCAAACGCTAGTAGTGTTGAACGGGAATGCCACACGCCTTTAAATAACTTTAAACCTTCTCAACTTATGCTAAACGTAGGCAAATGTTTGGTCATATTTGTTGTTTATAAGGTTTAAAATTCTTTGTAAGATTTACTGTAAATTACATGCTGCATTAGCAATTGTTTGTAGTCATTGATTGGTAAATGATAGTGAATTTAAACCATCTTCAACGTAATCAGCTGCTTTGTTGTTTAGTGTCTACGTATGTTTTCGAAAGTAGCTTATATGTTTTTAAGTTTGTGCTTATGTTTACGGCTAATTGAAAGGTCACGTATTTCATTCTCAGGTTGGAGAAAATATTTTTGAGGTTTTCATTACGAAGTCTGTAAGTATTATGGAAGAAAGCAAAAAGATTATTCTCTGATACGTGTTACCAGAAGCCTTGCTGACGTAACGTGAACTTTAAACAAACCATTATTAGTTAAAGCAGTGATTGTATAATTTCATTTATTTTATAACAGATGTACTAAGCATAAAATCATTTGGTTTTCCTTGTTTTAATAAAGGTTTAGTTTTGATTTAATTTTAAATAGTCAGGCTACAAAATAACGAAGGCAAGAAATTTTTTAAAATGAAACTGCTTTATACATTCATATAATGGATTGTATGTATAATATACAATGTATAACATTCGCGTAACCGTAAGACAATATTAATAAAAACTAACGAGTTCTTAAAAGTAATTTCATTATATAAATAATTATATATTATATTTTATAAATATGTTTATACGATATACATATATTATCGTTGACATTTAACCTAAATAACTTAATTTGACTTATGCCATTGACCAACACGAGTATTGCACGTAAGGTTCAAAAAATAAAAATATAAACATTCGGAATATGTAGATAAAATACATCGTGCTTTCCACTTTTGTGCATAACTGTCAATCAGTATTTCATAACGCGTCTGAGGGGCTACCGGTTGCAGCATACGGTACACTCATATACAAATCATAAAAGACAATAGCAACTTATTAAATAAAATTGCAGTGTCTCTGTGTGGCTCCATTTAATTAAATGTATTACTTAATGCTTCGCTGGTTTATTGCTTGTGGTATATGATAATCCTATGCTATTAACACATTGTCTATTCCTACTTACGTACTGCTTCTTTTGTTTTCATAGCCGATGGTTTGTTCATATTTTAGATGTGAACAAAAAGTAAATAAGCAAATACAAATTGGATACCCATAAAATTTAAATACCCTACCCTACTTTTCTAATAATGTTATAAAGTATAGTAAATAAGTTGAAACATATTATTTTACATTATTTTGTAATAAAGCTAAAATAATAAAATCATTATCAAAATAATTTTCAAAACGTAATACTAGGTAGCTAATCATAAAATCTTTTGCCTAGTTTAAAGCTTGTATGATTAAAAGGTCTAGGTTCCATTATAAATCTTACACGCTGCGCGATTACGTGGAAATTATTTGATCACGACCAACCATGTGTTCTTTTGAAGCTCAACATCGATCGATGCGCTGTCCCCTCTGAGCAAAAGTCACTGATTTAATAGCGCAACCACCAAAAACTACTCATCCTTTTTTGACAACACAAGCTACTCACTAATGAATTTGCACAATTCGTCAAGTCTGCCTCGTTGATCTAGTAGATAGTGAACACGGATGCAAATCACAAGGTGCTGGGAAAAGCCAACAAAAATTATGTGGGTTTTCTTTTAAGGAATTCTCGGTAATCCGTATCTCCGTGTCTCGCCGATCATGGTGAATTACAGTCCTATCAAACTATTACATTATAGAATAGAGAGTTAACTTGTGTTTGCAAACACTCTGATGCACATAACATCACCTGCACGATCTCATCAGTCTGCGGTGCCCGAAATTTAGTCTAGAGGACATTGTTATTATTACTTCTGTATCGGAATAAATTAATTTTATACAGTTTTTATTGGGGCTCATTTTGAAGATTTATTTGTTTATACCTTTGCCGTCGCTTTTTGGATATTTATATACGGATGAAACCATGAAAAATCGAACAATTTAAATATATAACATAAACGTAAATAAAAATATGACACATGATTATTTGACTGTGATCTAATGGAGCTAAAGTTCATGTTCTGCTAAAGAATTCGCTCTGCCCTACCTACCTGTCTTAAAACTAGTATTTTGTAAAATCGTATAAACAAAGTACCTATTTCCAAAGGTCATTATAAATTGTAAGATTATAACAATTAAGATATGTTAGAGTGATCATATATTATTATTTCGTTAAATGTATGCACGTTATATATGTATGTAAAGTTAAAAGATGCAACTTAAATGTCAAATTGATATGAATCGAGCTGTAAAAATTATAGAATAACATTAATATACCTTACTCATTACTTTAATTTTCTGAATATAGAAATATTATACAGGAAATAAATATCATTCATATTGGTATTTAGATAATAGGTACCATTCTCTTTCCCTGTTAAAATAACCTATTAATGGGGGAAGATACCTAGGCTAATAGTTTCTGACCAGATCAAAGAAAGGAAAAGGAGTTCTATGGTCCGGTGAAAGACCATTTTAAGTAGTCTTAAACTAGGCAGCACGCATGAAAAAAGGAAAACGAGTGCAAGAAGCATAAACATGGAATCTCTATGGACCTATGTTATAATATAGTCTAGTTTTAAACCAAATTTAAATAATTTGCAGTCCTTATGAGATGAAGAGTCTCTGAGGCTGTCGTGACCGGTCTAAGAGTATATTAATATGAACGTTTCTTGTGTCCGTTGTTTGATTCTTTGTAAACTCACCCTTAGTTATTCATGCTTAATTAATAAAGTAAAAAATAAAGAATATCATGCTCATATGTATTGTGTTGACTCTATTCATAGCTAATCCAGGACATGGTCGATCAACCATGTCCTGGATTAGCAATTATAGTATACTTTTGACCTCGATATGCATTCCCGTGGGATTCATGCAGTCGACGGTCGGTCCTTGTCGATAATAGGTATAATGAATATTACACTTAAATAACATGACTTGGAATACTAATGACGTTTCTCCATAACTGTACCTTCAGGTGACTAAACAAAGCGTTCAACACAAAACTATCAGTCGTTGCATCTGCACAGATGCCAAGTGCGTACATCGCTTGCGGTGTGGCCCATATTATAGCATTATTACTTTTGAAAACGCAATATACATATATTGTAAGATATTTTTCTTTGACAGTACAAAGCTTACAAATATAGTTACTAAGAATTCGGTTTACATGGTTATAATAAGCGGTAACAGTAGAGACTAAGATCCTTTGCGGGTTGACAATCATAGATGATAATGACCTGTGATAATGACATAGCTATCGTAACTCTGTCTACTCTAAGACATTATACGTTTTTGAAAGAATATTAATAGTTAATAAAGTTATTATCTTCAATTGGAAATTCATACTACCAGTCAGAACCATCTAGAATTGATTTCAATTGACTTTTTATTGGTTGCAATACGACCAACGTAAGCAATAAAGACACAATGCGCGCGCGCTTCTCCTATAGATGAAAGTTATAATAATATAGTGTCAATTAACCGTCAACCCGTCAACGTTATGGACTGTATTCATGTTTTACTACTGTAATTAATAAATAAATTATTATTATTATTAACCCAGAACAAGTAACTTTGTCAGTATGACAAAATCAGTTTAATATTATATAATAAATAATATATGCTTGGATTGTGAAGAATATGACAAGCGGCTTCTCGAGTAGAATACTAGTGTGATTAGGTTGCATACTCAATGATTCGACCTCTTCTTTAGCAAAACCTACGTATGAATGGCAAATATAATAGTAGACCTTCACCGTGTGTTTAAATATGATATATTGATATAAACGCCACGGAAAAAAAGACAAGACGTACAGAACAAAATCACAAAATTATTAATTATACGATTTAATAATCAACATCTTTTATTACATAACAACATTAGTAGGTAAATTAATCTTATTCAATGACCTCAGTGCATTATAATATAATTTATTATTATTTATTAATAAATTAAAAGCTACACTTGTAAACTAACCTTCGCTCAAAATACACTAATTATTTATGCATATTTATTCTCAAAATTCCATATACATACTTATGATAAATAATTGAACACACATCAGTAAGGTAAATATGTTCATGTACTTCAGTACATGAACATATTTATGTAAATTTGTCAAATGTTTTACATGTTTGGAGGCTTAAAATATCACTTAAAAAGTCTTAATTAATGTAGGTAATTAAACATGTACTTAGCGTCACCATGATTTTAATGTTCACTTGAATGGTTGTCTACACTAATATTATAAAGACAAAAGAATTGTAATTTTGCTGGCAATGAATAAACGTCAAACTACTGGACCGATATTGAAAATTATTTCTCTATTAGAAGGCTAATTTATTCAGAAGTTACATAGACTGTATAATATCAAGCTATGAGCCACGGGAGCGGGCAAATAAGTATTAACGTGAGTAAAACTGCGAGGTACAGCTAGTTATATTTTGTTCAAGACGTGATTCTGCGGGCTACAGGCCCAATATATATATTATTGTGACCTATATAGCCCCGGCGATCCTATATTCAGAGTTAAACTTAAACTGTCCGTAGCTGAAACGACTCGTTTCTTGACTAGACCGGGCCATAGACGAGATCATAGTACGCGTGGCCTCCATTGTTAGTACTTGTGTACAAATGTACTTTGATCACATGCTAGCCCTATCACAAGTACGTCACACATTTGCACGTTTTAACAATCGCTTATACCTTACACCACACAATAGCTAACACAACAAATAGCTGCGGTACGCAACATTCCTCTAGTTCTATTGTTTATGGAGATATTTACTGAAAAAATGCCGTTTTGTTCCATCAACAATGACGTTATGTAGGATATTTAGATTACAAGCCTTTGTTTATTTTGTAAGAGAAAACAAGTCCTTGGTCGGATGCAAATTCTTATTGTACCAATTTCGCAATTGCAATTTTGCTACAGCCTATTTAAATGTATATACATAGCTTTGCATGTGTGTTTCCCCAATGAGTTGCGTATATCATACACTTGACCACACATGTTTACGTACAAAGTAATAGAGAGCGTTTCTGTTGTCGTTTACAGGGCATGGTTTTGAGGCGTAGTGTTTTAAGTTGTCGCCACTGCTATTACGCCGTATGTCGTGGGTTCGATACCCGCACGAGACAAAATGTTGTGTGATCCATAAATAGGTGTTCTTCGTGTCCGTTGTTTGAATGTTTGTCAAGACAGCAAAACAGAATTCATTTCTAGTGCAGGAGTTGTCATTTTTGAAAAGAAAAGTAGTACATATTTCTATTGAACTGCACTTTTACATTTACATTTTCAATGCAATCTAGTAATATACTGTGGTAACATTCACACATCAGCAATTTTTTTTTTTTACCTATCTATCAATATAATACAATTAACATAGTACTAGTGACCCGCCCCGGGTTCGCATGGGTAGTACAAAACCTTAACACATTATACACCTAAACCTTTCTCATGAATCAATCTCCATTGGTGAAAATCACATGAAAATCCATTTATTAGTTTTTAAGTTTATCGCGAACAGACAGACAGACAGACGCGGCGGAGGACTTTGTTTTATTATATGTAGTGATTTAGAATAAAGTAGAGTAGATAAGTTTATTTAATAAGAATTTATATATTACAATATGTTAAAAATATACCTATATTTATTTTCACGAATCTTTCTGTGATCTGTTACTCACTTTTTCTTCCTTAATAGGACTCCACGCAGCTACTAAGAACTTCTTATCAAAAAATCGAAATATCACTGCTTGTCCTCGAATTAAAACTGGCACTTCATACAATACAGTTACATTCTTTAAAATCGAGAGGATAATGCTTCTGAGTTACTGCTATTATCGATAATTTACAACTCAATAACACACTATAGGATCTGAGATCGGCGATGGTGCTTGCATTTATTCTTGCGTCACTGGCGCGGCAGTCATCGTTCAAGGTGACAATGGAATTATTCAAAATATACTTTTATTGAGTGCTCATAACTTTATGACTGTACTTCAGCTTTCTCTTACTTGACACAGATGCAAACATTTTCTGCAGATAATTTGGATTTTGGAAAAGCAAGCCAAGTTACTGGACATAGCAAAAGACGACCTACTTATTATTTAGGTCTAGATTATTTTAACTAATTACTATAACTAACTCATAATCTCAAGTCTATATTTTGAGGAGGTAGGTTGGTTTATTTCACTTATATTTAGCACGCTACGGTTTTATGGCATGTAATAGGGGGCGAGCCATCTACCGAGTATAAAGGCAACATCGTGAGGAAATCTGCACGTCTGAAAGTTCTCCACAATCTCCTCAAAGATATGATAATTTTGCCAACCCGCATTGGGCTAGCATGGATTATGAACCTACCCTTCTCACACTGAGGAAGAGGCCCGTGCCCAGCAGAAGAAGTTTAATCAGCCTTGTGGCTGATATTATATATTTGTACGCGGTCTAGTAAGAAAATCTCCGAATCAAAATTATCAAAGCAATGCATCTTGTCTGTCAAATTATTTAAAAACATTCGAAATATAAATCAACGCTTGACATGTGATTGAAACACGATAACTTAAATGTACAGATTATGGAAATTAATTACTGTTTCATCCATAAATATATTTACGCAAACCGTATAAACCTTATTTATAATTATATAAGCGACATCATCACCACAAACAACAAATAAAAGATAAATAAGAACTAATTGAAGACGCTAAAAAGACCTTGTTTAAAAGCATTAGTACACAAGTCATTCAGATCATCCTTTCCTCGGCTAAATAATTTTATGTTTCATCATTGATGGGGTTCGATTATAAGAAGTGCAGTTGATACCTTCTATTATTCATATAGCTGGTGCAATCAAAATCATCGTTATATTTTTGGGTTGCTTAGATCAGAGACCCAATTCTCGTGATAAAAATTGTTCAAAATGGAGTCGAGCCGATTCCAAATGTGAAACAAAACGCAATTTATGTGACTTTTATTTTCATTAAAGAAATATTGTATGACAATAAGATCGGAACTCTATTTTGAAAAGTTTTCATTACGAGAATTGACACCAAAATTTACAAAACACAAAGAGATAACGATGGTTTTGGATAAGACCGTTTTTAATAATATTTGAAGAAGCCAGAAGTCACCACTCAGTACTGTGTTACAATCGCAATAGACTGTGATTCTCTACTACAGCCCGTATTCATGACCTTTGACTCGATATCAATCGTCAATTTTTAACCTCCAAACAAAATACAGTTGTCCATTTTGTTTGTACATTTGATTAAACGCCTGTCACATTACTGTGCGTTATGAAAGCTCAGGTCAAAAGGTCTGAACGTAAATGTCTAGTCCAAATGTAAACATCAGTATGCCTTTTATTGAATTTGTATGATTAATGTATAAATAAATAACATCAAACATTCGCCAACTCGGTTAGGTCAGGTGGTACCTAACCATGAGACTTACAGGCGAAAGGTGTGTTGGTAACTTGGCTATTGCTTGTGCAATTTAGGTAATTTCATGTGATATATCGTTTTCGTGGAACGCTGCGTGATATTGGTATAGTATGACAATGATACGATAAATTTAGTTTTGAGTGCATGGATGATGCAGTGGCTTCTCAGCAATAACAATCCGACTTTAGTTTGTACCTCGTCCTAGTCTAAAATTTGTGTGATGCACATTTAGTTGCGTCGTGTTTCAGTTGTTTATTTTTTTATGCTAAAACTAGACTTGATGGAAAACCGTATTAAAACATTAAAAAATAGAATTAATAAATTCATATAGCTTTTTATTTTTTGACACACACATACGTCAGATATCAGTAACGACTTTAAAAATTACTCATTTGCCTTTATGTAGCTGGCAAAATCTTTTTATAAATATAACTAGATGGGTGTAAAAACCCAGGATTCAACCTCTTCGTCTTCATGTGTCATTTTTTTTTCATCAGCTTCTTATAATATCCCGTCGCTAGGCAAAAGCCTCTCCCTTGGCCTTCCAAATCACTGTGTTGGTGGATATCCCCTGAACTTATGACCTTGTGACCCCTGTATCTCGAGGGCCTTTTGACCCACAAGGCCCATATTCAATTTCAAATTCATAACAAGTCAATCGGTCCAGTGGTTCCGGAGCTATGCCTGTCACTAACAAACTGTCACTAACAGACAGACACACAGACCCACATAGTGTTTTCATTAACCTCTTCGAAGAAGACTCAGAGATTAATAAACTCTATTCATAACAGAAAATTCCTAAAGGTGAACTAAAAACAGGAAATCTTAAAAATGCTAGCCCAAATGAATAAATAAAAAGACGAAAAACATATTGCGCGCGATGCGCGTTGCTACTCTTGTTAAGTAAATATTCCATATAAGCCTTAATACATTTTTATAAAGAAAAGTCGAAGCTTAACATGAAATATATTTCCAATCGTATAGCTTATTTATAAACAAAAAACAAATCTATTAAGAAACAACATATTAGTTCGATCATTTTTTAATTAATTTTATTCTTTCGATCAATGACATATCTATTATTACGTAAACCACAACCTTGTACTGAGGTACGTTTTTAAGTATTATACAAATATTAAAACTGTTCACGGAATCGATTTAAAAATTCCTTTATATAAACAATGGGATTATTTAACTTTATGTGTAAACCAGTTTTTTTGAATATTAATACAAAACTTAAAACATGCAGGATGTGCCTTCATTATACAGTGGCATTGGTCGAATAATTTAAAACACCATTCTATGTAGTATGGAAAAATATTCAAAGATAATTTCGATCGAAGAAGACGTAGGTCGAGAAGGCTTCGTGTCCTGAATGAAGGTCTCATAAAATTATATTACGTAAAGCTAGCAATTACGTATCGGATTTTAAAATTTAAATTGTATTTAGGTCCTAATATATGTTTCATGAAGCCTACTTTTATTATAAACTGCTAAGAGTTCAAATCATGGGAATATATTTTGGAAATCACAGATAGCTGACAGCAGCTGGTTCGAATATTATTATATATGTACTAGTAAACATGTCATATGTACTTAGTATGAAGTTGTTTCTTCTTAAATAAAGTTACAAATATGTATACGACGAACATTTCAATATTCAATTATCCGAAGATGTAAAGCCTTTAACAATACAAGTTTTTTACCTGCAGCAGTGTGCAGTCGGCCAAAAATGTGGTCTATCACTCTACGGTTGAGATTCATTTAAACGTCATGAAACAACAAGATCGATTTCCCCTTGCAATAATATTATAATAGTGGCCATTGCTCTCTGTATCATGTATTATATTTACGTCATGCCATGTGTCAAGTTAGAAAATTCAACGTGAGCGATAATTAGATATCACAGAAACTTTTGTCAAAACTGGTAGACCACTTTCTGGGCCGACTGTACCTTATATCTGTGTATGAGAACTTTTTGATCTGTATTGAGATGATTGTATACCAGTTATTTTTCCTTATAATTATGTTTTACTATTATTATAATAATCAATGATAAAAGAAAATATGTGAGAAATATTTCATTTCATAATATTGTAAGATAAAATTCTTATACATAGTACAGATGAAGCAGGAATTGTAATATTGCTCAATTAAAATAAATATGCAAATGCCTTTGTAATTATGTTTACGCATGACTTTAGATAGTTACTTCATTCCATTAATTATACTTGTTATCGTGTCCTTATATTTACTTGTAGATGTTGGAAAATTTAGAATCTTATATTTGGACATAATACTAAACATATTTATAGCCACCTTACAAAGTTATATCATACGAATTTTTCAAAACCACTGTTGCTATTAAATTTATTTTATTTTCAATGATAACTAAGACTGTAAAATATTTCTTAATTAAATAAAAGAGAAGTAAATGAAATAATGACATAATAATATAGTCAAGATAAAGTAAGGCCTGCGCATATTCCATAACAGCGGTCGAATCTGTCGTTCGGTAGATGTGACCTTTACGCGACGGCCTTCGTTGCGTAATGTCGTCCTCCGACGTAGGCGCATCTTTGTAGCTTTACTGTTTTAAACGCAATACTTAAAATAAGAACTGTAATTTCTGGTTTAAAATTTTCTATCAAATTGGGTTAGTTCACTCTAGTTCCTGTTATGGCTTTCTTTCTTTTTTAAATCGTTAACTTTATAATAATGTAAGGTTGATGACAATTAAACTCAGAATTATTCTTCACGACCAATTTTTTGATAATGTGTTAATAATTAAATGTTTTAATTCAATAAAAGAATGTCTACAAATTTCGAAGATAGTCATAACTAAACTAAAAAAGTTGCTAAGTAAACAGAATTTAACTTGTTCGTGAAAATAAAGAACGATCCATTATCAATACCGGGTATGCATCAGTGCCATAATAAACTATTATGATTATCCAACTTAGTTCAACCAAATCATCACAGTCGTTATTGTGTCGTGTATTAACTTTTTCATTTTTGCTGGTTCTTTTTCGAGTTATCAGGGCATGGCAGAGATCTCCTTGAACTTCTGTGTTCATTTGTGTAATTCAAAATACAGTGATTTTAAATGAAACTAGATTATAGATAAAATCCAAAGGAATGGTTTTCTCATAGACACCGCCCTAATTTTTGTCAAACATGACAGTTTTTCGAGATCGAGTTAAGTTTAATTTTTAATAATTAAGAAACAGCTAGCATGACGAAGATGATAATGATCCCATAAAAGCCTTGCTAAGCAACTGTTAATAAAACGATATTTTCTTTCTTAACTTTTAAATAAACATTCTGTTTTTTGACGGATTGAAAAGAGTTCCAAATACATAATTAAACAAAACAATAAGCAAAGTCTCTGATATAAATAATTATGGTCCTACTTTTAGCACAACATTTAAATGACTGACAATGCCTACTCAAATCCACTGTAGTTCATCCAGCACGTTAATTTTAAAAATAAACTAATTACGCTGTCGCTTACAAAATATATTCAGTACTTTGTGAAGAACTACAGGTCTTTACTTATAAGGGAACTTGTTGCGACGAAAATACAAATGCAAATGATGTAGAATAAGTTACGATAAGGCGAAGTTATCTAAACACTTATTGACAAGAAGAATGACCGTAGCTAAAGCAAATCTTATTTATTAGTTACACCGATCTCTATAATTGTGTCAATTAAAAAGCTTTAGCAAAGCAAAGTTTGTAGCTTCGTCGTGTAATTAATATTACTGAAGCACGTTTTATAACTTCATCGATTTCCTAAATAAGCAAAAGATATGTACGGCGCTATGATTTTGTGGATACGGTGATCGGTATTTGGCGATGTTGCCATAGGAATGTATTATGACATTCTTTGATAAACAACACGAGGCAGTGGAGAGGAAAATCTTTTGTAATCGTCCCAATCTAGTCCCAGTTGCAAAATGATTGCAAATATTATGCTAAAATTATAATGTTGACCTTCGTATTATTTTAATTATAAATACATATTTTTGTTGTTAAGTACTCTTTAAAATATAAAAACAACAAATTACCTTGCAAGTGAAATATTTTTTATAGTTTTTATGATTTTAATGTATTATTTTGTTATACGATGTACTTGAATTTTTTTATTACAATATCTAACTAATATTTTACAAAAAATAGTAAATTATTGAATCTATATTATATTCTTTACCTTACAATTCATTAAAAAATACATAATTTCTTATTATAAATTTAATGAAAACTATTATTTTCGTCGAATTTCACATTATTTTTTTTAAATCACTTATTCGGTAAATATCTGAAAATCACTTTAAATAAAAACAGGTATTAGCACTCACCATTTTTCCTTTGAATGACTAGCACATACACTGCATAATTTGATCAATAGATCACACTACACCAAACGCGTGTCACTACGCGCATGCGCGAAAACGTCTGAGCTTCGCTCACGCCGGTCACATGTCATATATACCACCTACCAACTAAACTATAGCCTGAAAGTTGAATTGACATTGATGGGTTGATACTATGTTATCTTATTGAAAATGGTGTATTTTCCATTCTGTGACAAAGGCATCTTTTCTGTTACGTAATAAGTAGGTTGGCATCCAAAATTTTTAATTAGGGATGGTATTACTAAGCGGGGTTTCTCCAAGTTATCAAGGACGCACCAAAGTCTCGACCGTGACTAATTTTATAAGTAAATGTTTATTTATGGTTTTGCCAATAAAATGGCGGGCTATATATATATATATATATTGCTAATCATTTTCCTTATGATGCTTTTAGTAATTATATATTTATTTGTCAGAATTTTAAACTAGACGAATGCAACTTATGTTTATATTAAAACGCAGTCATCGCATTTAAAAACTCTGATATGACCTGAACTCGGTGGTGATCGTTGATTTCTTTTTTATTAATTCTCTTTGTTAGCTTATTTGTTTGTTAGCTGACCGCTTTGGTGGTGCAGTGGTAATGAATGCCACTGCTTTGCATAAGATCTTGGGTTCGATAGCCGAGTCGGGCAAACTGATCTTAATAAAAAAAAAACAGTAGCAGTCCGTTATCTGGCATTTTGTGTCACAAATTATTAGCATCTTATTAGCCCCTCTGTCTAAGCTGTTTATGCTAGAAGTGGGTTTACGTTGGTAGAGCAATGAGTGGAATTAGAACCCACGACCTCTCGATTGCTCCTCGTAAGCCTTATACATGGTAAATTCATTTTATTTACTTTTGGCTCCTTGGATGCTTTTTTGGTCCCGTGATATAAGTTTGAGAGCATGCTCGAGTGATGATAGGGTTCTGATTTCGATGTTAATAATGAGGACCAACGAAATAAATTCTTTATTTCGTTGGTCCCAATATAAAATAACTATTATTTACATACAAAACATAACAAGTAATAATAATAATAATAATATTAATATTCTACCACATACACACAACACCATCTAGCCCAAACTAAGCAGAGTTTGTACTATGGGTACTAGACAATGGATAAACATACATATATACTTTTTTTTTGTAAATACATACATATTATACATAGAAACACCCAGACCAAGACAAACATCCCTGTTCATGCACACAAATGTTTGACTTGTGCGGGAATCGAACCTGCGACCTCAGGCGTGACAGTCGGTTACACTAACCACTATGCCATTGAGGCATGCTTTTATCTACATAAGCGTGAGTCTATACGCAAAGAGGCAGGCAATGGTAAATAACACTAATATTTCGCCAACTAAGTTATAAGTCACATGTAATAGGAGGCGAACCTATTGCCATCAAACGGACAAGACTTCAGACTTTTTATTACAACTAAGAATTTCTTAACCGATGCAGCGCTATGCAGCGATAGCTCAGTGGGGTAACCAACAGACTGCAATGCAGAGGGTCTCGGGTTCGAACCCACGTCGCGCACCTCCGACTTTCGGAAGTTATATGACTTTTCGAAATTATGTGCGTATTGATTGACAAATTATCGCCTGCTCCGTGCCTCGAAGAGCACGTTAAGCCGTCGGCCCCGGCTGACATGAACATCTATGGTAGTCGTTATTGGGAACTCAGAGCTCTTTAACATCTTGACACTGGTCTAGCCTTAGGGTATCGTTAGCCTTCGGGTTGCGGAGGTCAGATGGCAGTCGCTCCGTGTAAAAACTGATATCCAGTCAAATTCGGTTAGACTAGAAAGCCGATCCCAAGTGACTTGGGAATAATAAAGGCTAAGGAGAAGGAATTTCTTAACCTAGAATCCCAATAACAGTTTTCCCGCCATGACATGGTAATGGAGCACGAGATTGAATGCACAACAGTCCTAGTGCACTTCACTATAGCTGCACCAATAAGTTATCTTATATTTAACTTGAACAATATTATCGTTGTGTTTAAAAGAACTTGATTTTGCCTGCGGATTCGCTCTTTCTAAAGTTAATTTGTCAATAAATGTAAACTCTCAGAAACAGTAGTTTTTCTGGATGAAATGTACCATTTATCCTTTATGTATATAGAAAACTATACCCTTGACAATCTGTATGTGAAATTTCACTATTATAGGTCGTGTAGTTAAAGCGTGAAAGCGTAAAAAACATACTCACATCGCATTTATAATATTAGTTAGGAAAGTAGGCTTTAAGAAGTTATGATACATATTGCAGGATATACGGCTGAAGCGACAAACATAAGGAACTTTAAATAACTCATAAGTTTATCTTATGAATCCATTGCCATAATGACTATGCATTCCTAAGAGACAGACTGATGATCGAAGATTGACATTCAAAACCCCATAACATATCCGTGATGCATCGATAAGAGATGCGGAAACATCATTCCTGACAATTTATCGCTTTTCAATATTAATGTTTTGCTGTTCACTGGTTCAATTTTATATACGTTGGTTTATAAATGTAAACCTGCAAAATGCTATTAAATTTGTTGTTGCTTTGAAAAATTTGAAAGCATGTTTTAACTTTTTTGCATGCACACAAATGGTATATCAATATTGAAATTTTAAAGACCCTTACTATTGCAATTATTAATATTAATATTATTCATATATGTCTATATCGCTGACTAAGCAGCGATAGCCAAGTTCGAGACCGTTAGACTGCCATGCAGAGGTCTTGAGTTTGATCCCAAGGCACGCGAATCTGACTTATTGAAGTAATGTGCATTTTAAAATTTTATTTATTCTTTACTTAAGAAAACCTGCATGTCAGAAAGTTCTCCATAATGTTCTTGAAGATATGTTAAGTTTATTAAGATACAATGGGCCAGTTTGGTGGACCTAACCCTTCTTACACTGACAAGCGAGTCGTGGTCAGCAGTGAAAGATTTTATGTACAAGGCTTCCGTGTGAATCCAAAACACTGTATCTTAGAAATAGGTATTTCAAGAAAAGGGCTCTTAAAACGTTTTTTTGGTTTTTGGTATATTTTAGTTATATTATTATGACATTATATTATATGTTAGGTACCAAATTAAAGGTGTGTTTACGTTTTATCGAACTTAGTATTTTTTACCAACACACTATCCATAAAATTCGAATTAATTAAGTAAATGTGTATTGTGTCTATAAAACTTAGAAAAATGTTCCCAATTGTTTGAGCAAAACATTGAATGTTTAGTTACAGTATATTAATTTTATGAGAACAGAGATAATGTATCATACAAAAATGAATAAAATGATAGGCAATTTGCAATAACATAGTGTATTTTGCGAGTTCAATGTTATTTAGGTCAGAGCCAATAAAACTCAATTTATAATTAGCAGCGATAGCCTAGTGGAAACCTTTGGACTGCCACGCTGAAGTCTCGAGTTCGATCCCAAGTGCCAATGTGCATATTCAATATGTAATTTTCTTTCGCTGTAACAGTGAGGAAAACATCGTGAGGAAACCTCCATGTCTGAGAGTATTTATTAAAATAAAAACAAAGAAAGTGTTCAAGTAAGTAGTAGTAATGAAATCATTTCAAATAAAATAATAATCTCTTCGAATCAAATCTTAAAATGATTCAAAGATTCAATTTAAAAAAATTCAATCAATTCACAATTTATTTTTTCTTTTGAATCGATCCTCATCTATCTCTTCGCATCAAAACTTAGTTAAAACAATTGATGCAAAGAAAAATAAACTTAACATTTCGAAAGTCATTAGAAAACTAAAAAGCGAATAAAATATGGAACAATTTAATGATGAGATCAACGTTTTATTAATAATCAGTCTATAAATTACTTTAAGATTTTAAGCTTACCTACTATATTAAATCAGTGCCAATGTATTTGTCGATATCGAGTGATTACGAGACAACAAGATTTCACAAGAAATTGTTGTTGTTTGAGGCATTGATTTGCACAGTGCTAATAACTCTCTTTTTAGTCTCTCTAATACCTTTAGTTTCAGTCTATTTAGGTATCTCTTCCAAAATATCAGTTAACATCTTTGTAAGTTTTTACGCAATTCTATAACCATTTTCTTTCTTAAAAAAAAATACCGCCTTAAAATTTGCGTTATTATCATTCTTGACAAATATTGTTAATTCATTTCTTCTGAATTCTATCATTTTCAGATTATGTTTATTATACCCTTTTTATATTTTTTTATATTATTACTGAATATAATCATATATTTATGACCTAATAAATCGACTTGCATGTTCTTCGTAAACATTTGATATTAAAAATAATTAATTAAATTATTATAAAACCATCCATATCGTAGACTTGGCCCGTAGATTTCAATTTCTTTGTAATTACAGCATGAACAGCATCTGCATAAAACTGTGTCCTGCTCAAAGTATTCCAGGGTACCAGGTACAAGGTACTTTGTCTAAATTTGTCAATTTATCATTAATTACTCTTATCAAGGCAGACTAAAGTAACTTGTTTTTGTTTTGCGCATTATAGTTATCTAAGGAAAATGTTATAGTCTTTAAGTCCCTGTAATATTTCTTGATAAAATGACTGCATTATTATGAGCAATATTATGAGCACATTCCTGCTACATTCTACCTTTAAGCATTCACTGAAGGTAGAATGTGGCAGGACGATTATATAAATGTTACCATCCTAAGTGTAAACCCATGTTGGCAATTCAATAAAAGATTTATTTATGATTTATGAGCTTTTCTACCACTTTCTCCGCCAAGCCAAACTACACAGACAGCTTGTTTGTTTTTACCTGGGAGCACAAAACTTCGTTGTAAAGTACGAGTTTTCTTGAGAACAATATTATTTTGTAGTCAACAGTGACATACAAATACCTTTTTGCATATTTGAAGTATATAAGCATATCTTGTCCTTCAGAATTTTCAAACTTTTCATCTATTGCTTACAAATCTCTTCTTGAATCTCCTTTGTTTTCGAGATGTTTGCCTAAGTGTATACAGTCATTATAATTACACGGTAGAGCTAATATTTTATGTTTTAACTCATGGTTTCTACATTTTGTGCAAATATCTTGAGCTGGTTCTGCTGTAGAAAGATTAAAATGTTTTATATGGTAAAAATTTGTCCAACTACAAACTTAAAATTTTTCTCTAAGCAGTATAGTTGAAATTTTCTATAAATGCCTGTAAAATTCACACCTACTGGAAGATATCTTCTGTTTGGTGCATGGTTTATATTATAGAGTGATGAAGTAGGGTTTTATTCCAATATATTTTTTTAAATTAAAGTATTCATTTAAGAATTCACGATCACTAACCGTCGAGCTCTCGCCCTTCCACTCCTGCATATCATGTACGCGTAAGTATAAGGCCGGAGCCGCCGCCGCACGATGTCTCGAATTTGTTTGGTTATCCAAAAAGTGTTTTGGATAACCGAACTCGTGAGATTCACTGGTATCTCACGAGTTCAAAGACGTTGTTCTGCCCTTTCCTTAAAAAATATAATTAAACACAAGCCAAAAAGGAAAATTATAGGTGGTGCACCTATAATTTTCCTTTTTGGCTCTTACTACTACGACTACTACATAATTATGTTGAGTCTTGTCTCTCTATAAATACAGATGCGTTAACAGCTTGACTACAATGTCACCTATTAGTTCCTAGGCTATGCCGCAATGAACTTTAGTCTTGATAAAACAAATATGATGTGGATATGACCTCGATCGGTCAAGTCGTTTAAAAGTCAAAAGTTTTACGATCACAAACATTAGCAACAACAAATATAAATCTAAAGATTTTCTATATATTATATCCATCCAAAATTTCATTGGCTAGACACTTATCGGTGTAGCAATTTCCATCTTTCTTGATCCATTACTAAATCTCTCAATATGTCTCAACATTCACTTTTTTTTCAGTTGATCTATTTGCTTTTTGAATAATAATAATTAATAATATGGTCATATTTCTGCAAAATACAAACTTAATTCAATATCTTAAAAACTAAAATAAAAGAATATTGGAAAAAGTGCGACAGCACGATGAGATTTAAGTTCATTTTGCACAGGTTTCTTTAGCTATTTTAGTCTCGAGCTAAACAGGCAATTGTTTCCAAAATGAATAAAACAACTAGTATATTATTATTACTGTACTTTTAGACTACCAAAAGGCGAGAAATGATTACTTATGTTTATGGGAAAGTAGTATTTTCCGATGTTCATATCATGTATTGCGTTCACTGACCTCAGACATATCTTAATAATATCGCTTTGTTTCGATTGTAAATATACGATAAAAATAATTTATTACTAAATATAAATGATTACTGTAACGTTCCGTACAATCGTAAACGCAATTCTTTTGTTTTTCGTAGAAAATCGATGAAAATGCAAATTGCGGATCGTTTTAAAATACATAGTCATTGCGGTCAATTTATATCACAAACAAACGATAACTGCCGTTTAGTAGCAAGGCTACACCACGAAAAATATAGCAAGATATTCTTTGCTTTGTTCATACGTACTATGTTAGGAACAGGGACAACCGATTAATTTCGTGCTTCTAGCAAATAAATAAATATTTAGTTTGAATCATGTTACTTCAGTAAAATTGCATTTTAGGTCATATATTTTTTTAAAACATGTACTGCTCTGTTGTAAATAAATATACCAATTTATGGTAAAATAAATGCCTATATCTAAGAACTTTACAAAGAACGAACACAAAGAACACCCAGATTCGGAACAACTATGTATTTGTGAATCATACCCTCAACCCTGGGTGCAGTGGCAGTGTCTAGGCGTAAACTTAGACCACTACACCATCCGTGCATTAAAAAAGTTTATATCAAATCGTGAGTGGTAAACATTCTATAAACAAGTATTTAAAACCAGAAAAAGATCATAGCATGCGGAACATTTATGAGAAAGGCTCATCAACTGACCTCATTTTCGAAATGGGATTTACTGAGCCGGATCTTTTGTCCTAGTTACTTGTCCATAACCTCGAATGTGTGTGTCAAGCTCACTGGCTTGACCATTATTAGTAAGGATGTATGGAGATTAGAAATTATTTTTCTTGTCCGCGTTAATCTGTTCGGCGTACCTGCTCAGCCACCAAGGCCTTCAAATTTCAAGGTCCTCCAATATTTATCACCATGTGACTATTAGACCAAAGGTAAATAATGTATTCATCGTTGATAATAATGGCACAATAGGTAAACTTCAAAGAAAATCTGTATTTTGGTTTGTCCAATCGTTAGTAATTTCAACAATATTATTAAATTATTCCTTTGAGGTAATTCATTCGTATTCAGTATAAACAGTCACCAATTGATATCAATATTAAGTAAGCACATTCAATTTTATTATTGGTTTGTTAATAATTATAATACGTGACCTTAATGGATATTTCTCTATTAGATGTTTGATAGTGAAATATATTAATTTGGTATAAACTGAATATGTTACAAAGGCAAACGCTGCTATTTATTTTTTTGTTGAACTAACCATTTAATATGATGAATAGAAATACTACTGACAACATTAGTACGACTATATATCTCAAAATTACCTTAGAGCTTGACGACATGGATGGCGTAGTCGATTAAGTGGCCACCACGCCACTGCGCTGAGCATTGTGGGTTCAAACCCTACACGAGAAAAATTTCTGATTCTGGGTGTGCTTTGAGTCCGTTATTTCAATCCAGGAAAGAAAAAAAACTAAATTTTGTTTTTTTAAATTTTCGAAGCCTTCGTACTTCATTTTCAATCACCCTATCACCCTTTTTAACTTATCCTTGTCTTGATGAAATTTCTAGACACCAAATACTATTTCTATTTTTGACGCCAAAACATTACATAGATATAATAAGACGTTAGGATGTTGCATGACTTATGCATCATCTTTGCATCACTAAGTGTGAAATAGATTATAAATTAGTAATAATGAAACAAGAATTACTATAGTCAATATTCATGAAAGCGTCACCAAGTGACTAATATATATAAGTTTATTGACTTTAATTAAGTTATCAAAAGTGATCTATGATGAAACAGATAGTGATGCTAATTTAGTACTGGCTGATCATGTTAAGTGAAGGCCAGATACATATTATGAAAAATATCTATATCAAAAAACCTGCTACGTAGAACAGTTTGGAACTGAACTGTGCGCAACAAGAACAAAACAAAAATATCAGAATGTACAGTTAAACCTATAAGTTAACAAGGCTTTAAATAGATCTGGGATATCTTTATAACCTAGATCTATTAAAAGCCTTGTATCTCAGCCACTAACTAAGCCCTATAACTGAGGAAATAGCTACCTCTACAGATGATCGTATTTAAGAATAGCAGAATCTGTAATAGCTCCACTAGATTATACCTACCTTCATAGAAAATTGTAGTTAGTTTCAACAAACCTAGTGTCGTGTTGATTACGGTCGGGTTTTCTTTTAATTCTCTAGGAGAATAACATTTTGCTGTTAGCCGGCGTACCAATGATGTTCTATATATCCCTTAGTTCCCAAAGTGATCCAGGTGGACACCAAGGAGTCCACGGGAGAGGCGTGAAAAAAAATGGGAGTTCACAATTCGTAAGCGGTGTCCACGAAAATTTATTTGCTTTCGATAGTGAAGAACTAAAATGTTGGCTTGACTTCACATAGTAGTGAAGGCAGATAATATTTTAATCATTAATTTTAACCCAATTTACTTTTTGGTCCGAATATACCGATTTTACTTGAAGGATTAAATTTCTAGCTGCAGGAGGTTCACCGGGACCAGCTAAATTTTGAAAGTGATCAATGACCAAAAATGTCTGGGTACCTCTGTCTATACCATTAGTTCCTACCAGCTGCCGCCCCTGGTGAGTGTAATTTTATTTGCATTTATGCAGTGGATATGCAAATCCTTTAATCCCAACAACTGGTGTTATGGTGGAGAGGAAAGAAAAATGCTTGTAGCCACCAGAGGGAAACTCTAGTGGAATTGATCCCAATTTTAAATATCTCCAGAAAACCAACTTCTTGTTTAGCGTATTATCGACAACGTGTTGTTAATGATAGTCTAGTGTGACATGTGTTCATGGGCCACAAAAGTAATTTATTATTCAGCAGGTTATACACAAAAAGTTGTGCTACCTTAGCAGTAAAAAAATAAAATAAAATAAAGATACTCTCGCCCTCTTTAGATAGTATTTTTAATTATACCTTGATTATCACAGGGAACGATAAAGTCGTCAGAAAACCTGCATGTCCGAGAGTTTTCCATATTGCATATGTGTGAACGTTGCTTTCTCGCACTAGATTATCATGGTGGACTAAATGGAATAGCCATTTTACACTGAGAAAAGCCCTGTGACTCATATAGTAAAGTAACTAATAGAGGAAGACGTTAAATATCTAATCTTATGTCGAACATTCAACTTCTTTGACAGCACTGATGGTACCACCCATGGCGTCATAACTTCTATCGATTGTTGTCACATACCCATTAGATGCACAACACGAAGCTATTAGAGTCCCAAACGTGTTACTTAAAATATCATTCGTAATGAATATATTAATATAAATGTATAATAAGCGCCAACGCTTCCAGTATTAGATGAGATTTTAGATTTTTAACGACATCTCTGACCTTAGACAAACAAAATTTTGTAATATTGTCTATTATGTTTCAAACAAATATCCGTTTGGTTGTGTTTAAATGTTGATGATCCTCGCTCGCAGTAATTATACCATTAATTTTGAAACTATAATATTATGCAAAACAGGCAAAAACAAAGAGGATACATAATAATAGACGTTTTGTAGTTATTCATTTATATCAAATGTCGTGACTAACTAAACTATTGTACCACACAATAGTTTAAATACTAAAGTGTTAAAACTACGAAAGCATTTCAAACATGCTTTTCTTAAATATTAGACTTTTCTCCCAAAATATTTTAAAGCGTTTGATATTGTGCTACATGCTTTCAATCATTCACTGCTCCTGATTCGTTCTTCGAGCGCTGGCGAAAACCTTAGGAAAATTCATTTTTACTTTGGTGTCGACATGTTTTTCGCTGAAATATACATGATGATACATATCTAATGGCATAATATTTTACATTGCTCCGACTTTGAAAGAAGATTGCATTGAAGCCTTCCTTGCAAACTATAAATGTCTCAATGGTCCTCTAGTTAATATAGATATGGCTTATCTTATTGTCAGGCACTTCTACTCCTAATAGACGGTACAGCTTCGATATATATATATATACAGAAATATAATAAAGCTGCTTAACTGGCGAGATAACGCTTTTATACATCCATACCTGCACGTTCATTCACTAGTGTGAATCCAATGAATATATTTGTAAATAACTCCAGAAGCAATAAATAAGCGAATGTTAACGCACTGTTAGGTGATGGTTTTAGTACATAAATGTTTTCATACTATTATTAAGAAGAAATATGGATAACGCTTAAAACATACAAACGTATTTATTTGTTTTTTTCGTATCAAAGGACATTGGCATTAAATAATTAAGATGATATTCATATCAACCACAACAATGGCTTAGGCCATTGTTATACTGTATTTTTTATTTTATTTTATTTGGACTAGGCACGCATGAAATATAGAAGAATTCGCCCGTTTATGACGTGGTTTCATCCATTAAACATCCATTAACAAAATTTAACGAATCTAATCTATACTATTCTAATATTATAAAGGGAAATATTTGATTTATTGTTTGTGAGGATTTAACTCTAAAACTAATCAAACGATTTTATTCTTTGACCATTAAAAAGGTATATGTATTATCATCGAGTAACATAGGCTATATTTTTTTAAAAGTACTGTTACTAACATAAGCTAACCTACTTTTCGAGCGAAGACGTGGACAAAAGCAAGCAAGATAAATAAAAACATACAGAAATCCTTCACATACTGTTCATGAAAAGTTTTGAAGAAGAAAACAGGGGAATACCTACTATATAATGATTTCAGAGATATAATTAGTTTTGGCTGTAGTTATCGCTCTTGCACGATGATATTTTGTTTAGGCCCAGTCCGACAAACATAAATCTGTTAACCTTTTCTTTAAATTGAAATTAAACTACTTTATGTATATTTTATCACGTTGTTTATTTTAGAAAACACTTTTATTAGATAATTTTGAAACAAATAAACTTTAGTACTATTTTAAGCTATATAAATTATCAACGTTTCGGTTGCTTTTCAGCAGCCATGGTCACAGGGAGATCATTCTTTAAATGTTTTGTTACCCATATTTTCTCCTTAGTACACGTAATGACATTTCCTTTAATCAAGTCTAATAATCTGTCGTAGCGATGTTCAATAGCTACAAGATGAAAATCGGAACTTGTACGAGCCCGCATTCGATTTTTTATCGATTCGATTAAGACTCGAATCATAATCAAATATTTGAAACTTGATAAAATGAATAGATTGTGGTCGATCCAATCTATCGATCGATCTTGTTGTCTGCGACACGGTGTTTTATATTATGAGAAAATAGAAACAACTTCTAGAAACTATCCTTACGTAAGTCTACTATTATCAGCTAGTGATAATATAATAAAACATTTATTTTATGCGATACATAAACTGTTTTTAGTTATATCTTGATTATGAATGAAGTTATTCAGCCAAAAATTTAAAAACGTATAATTTATTTATATTATTCCTAACAAAATGTCAACAATTTCGCTTAGTCGTTTTTGTAAAACCCATATCTGTCTAGAACCGTTTAAAACTTTTTATTTACTTTGGTTTCATTTAGCAACAAGTTTTATTTTTCAATAAATATCTGCATAGGTGATGTTGCCGTTTATTTTCTATTTCTTTTTAGTTACTGTGCAAATGATAATCTCTACTTTTGTGCATGTTAATAATAATATGTATAAAATATAAATATAGGTATACCTATATAACTAACCTCATTATATTGTCCTCTGTTTACGCGAATTTTGCGGTTAATAAAAAAATCTGTTCGCGGATTTTATTGTGTGGTTAATTAACACTTAGATCACAAAACTTTTAAAATATTATTCTACTACTTAATGAATAATTTTAATTATTAAACTTTTAGATTTAAATTAACTCTTGCGCCGATGGCGACGTTTTGGTTGCTTTTCAGCAGCCATGTTCACGGGGAGACACACAGGGAATCTCCCCGTGAACATTTATTATGGCAACGCGATAAAAGCCGTTTAACCTCATTAGATGAGGCAGAATTATATTTCACCCATATTTCACCCATATGTCGCAATTATTTCAGCATTTTCTTAATAGAAGGTGAGAATTTTGACATTTATCAGACAGAGAGCTCTCTAAGCTTAATGCTTAATGGTAGTGTCAATGGTATTGGATCCATCATTCTGTCTTTTCCAGACATACTGATGCTAAAATTCTCTAATGCACATATTAACACCTGAAAAGAAAGTTTTACGGAGTCTGCCCACTACACCGTCTCACACCATGACCGTGCTAGGAACGTGTCAGACACGAAAAGCAATACGCCCTGCTATAGAAACTGCTGGACGGTGACGTAACGGTCTAGTGGGCAGAGTCTTATACATTTCTTTACAAAGAATATTTTTTTGCCTGACACGTTCCTAGCACGGTCATGGTATGAGACGGGGTAGTGGGCAGACTCCTTTATACAACTAAAATTAATGAAAAGGAAATAATAATAATAACAGTAATAGCCTAGTGGTAGACGTTAGACTGCCACGCAGAGATATCGAGTTCATTGTGCATTTTACTTCAGACATTATGGAGAACTCTCAGACATGCAGGTTTCATCATAATGTTTTCTTTCACCATTATAAAGAATAGTAATAAACAATTCAATGCACATAACTTCTTCGAAATGTCTGAAGTGCATGCCTTAGGATGGAGACCGCTGCGTGGCATAAACAAAATAGATAATTGAAAAATAGGTATTTCTAAAATATATTTCTTTCGCGCAGTGCCCGCAGAGCGCGATAGAGGCAACTGCAGCTTGGACCGAAAATACCTATTAAAAGTACACAAAATCAACGTTTCGTAGTCCCCTGATTCCTTCTCCAAAACTTGACTGATTTAACTACTTTTTTCATTATAAATTAAAAGAAAAAGACTTTAGCCGTGTCTCTATGTTTTCCTTTTTTTATATATTCTAGTCAATTTGTTTTCTGGATGTTTGAACACAGCGGCAAATCTGGCCATTTTTGAGGCTTTTTAAGGGACATGTCTCTATTAATAATTAAATTATAAAAAAAAGGAAAGCATAGGGACATGCCAATAAAGGCTATAAATTTTTTGAAAAATAAAATCATTCCTCCACTGGCATTATCCAGAGAGGAAACAGAGGGGGTCCCAGAACCCAGTTTGGGCGGACAACCTGACGGCCCGTAACATTTTGGCGCTTCTTGCGCCACAGCGCGCCATGGCCGTCAGGTTGATAGGAGGTTACCGCACGATCTCGTTCGAGACTGCGAGCCTCCTCGCCGGATCGATGCCATGGGACCTGGAAGCGACGCTCCTGGCGTCTCTCTATCGCTGGCGCCAGGAGGCGCTAGCTCGGGGCGAAGGACTGGCTCTTGCCGCTGTCGAGGCGGCAAGGCTTCGCCAGGTCCTAGTGGCGAATTGGGAGGAGCGACTTGTGTACCCCAGTGTCGGGCACGCCACGATCGTGGTGGTAAGTCTCGTGTTTGAGAAGTGGCTGGAGAGGCGACATGGCGCCCTCACTTTCCGGCTGACACAGGTAATGACTGGTCACGGTTGTTTTGGCCAGTTCTTGTGTCGCATACGCCGGCAATAGACGCCCGGTTGTCACCACTGCGGCGCTGCCACGACGTTGTTGAGGCGTGAGTTGATCGCGGCAGTCGGATTGGTTGCCGTCTCGCTCCCGGCCGTAGTTCAGTCTATGGTCCGGAGCGAGAGGTCGTGGAACGCCGTCGCCTCTTTCTGTGAGGAAGTGATTTCCATCAAGGAGGCGCCGGAGGGCGCGAGATGATCTCCAGCCACCCTGAGATTTGACCTGGGGAAGGTGGGCTTTGCGGGCCTGCCCACCATCTATTCAGCACCAGGTCAGAGAGGCGGCGTGCATGTTTCCACGCGCGCCTCTGTTTCGAGTCTGTCTCCCCCTCTAGGGGAGGGGGGAGGACATACCCTTCCTCTACGACTATCCCAGTTTATGATATAGCGTTCCCCTACACCAACCGTTAGGTTATATTAGAGGAGCCGCTGTACCTTCCAGTGCCCGAGAGCACCTTCCGGGACCAGTTATAGAC
This sequence comes from Catocala nupta, assembly GCA_963675205.1. NCBI lineage: Eukaryota > Metazoa > Arthropoda > Insecta > Lepidoptera > Erebidae > Catocala > Catocala nupta. The sequence continues at coordinate 25,264,437 of OY776085.1, read as the reverse complement.
AGGTCTTGTCCCTAAATCCCGACTCTCCATCCTAACCTCAGAGATCCGGTTCTCGTAAGCGAGCTACCTCGTGCCCAAGTGACACTACCTATTCACCAGATAGGTACCGGAGCAATAAAGCCGCTCACTACTCGCAACTCAAAGGAGTTGCTAACGATTACCTCGCTGAAGCCGACGGAGAAGCCGCCTCCCATATCTCCAGTATGGTACCGGAGCTGTGTAAGGCACGCTCACTTCCCGACATACATCCGTATGCCTACCCAAATAGGCCTACAAGCCGGGTGTGGCCCGAGTCACTCCAGCTATGACTCTTACTTGCTGAGCAGGCAAGCTCCCGAGATGCGTTGCGGCAGTGAAACCACACTGCCACTTCGCTAAAGGCAACTCCGTGCCTCATGCGACCGACTGGTTCGCACTGGCCGCGTCTGAGTCCAACGCTCGAACGCAACGTGCTTGCCGAGCAAACGAACATGTCGTACTCAGCGGCCAACCACATACCCCTGCGAGTCCAACTCCAATGTCAGGCACCGCGCACTCTAGTCAGCGGTCGATAGAACACGCCTTTCGAGGCGCAGTGGGCTTCCTGACCCCGCAGTACCCTGGTCCAAAGGGGGAGACCCGTAGTTCTTCCCCCGAAACCCTATCTACTCGGGTCCTGAAGATAGGGTATAATAGAGAGTGAGTTCCTTTGGGTAGGTCTCTTAGGCGTAGTGGCCTGCCGTTTCACACGGTGGGCCGAAACCTCGGCAGTGTCGCGACCGCATGCGAAAGTGATTCGCGCGGCCCCGTCGATAATGGTTTTGTCGAGGAACACCGTGGTAGGTTTAGTCGGAATTCCGGGAGGTACATTATTCTTATTCCATCTTTCTTTTACCCCAGCGAGTCCGACATAATACCTCCGCGCGACCCCGCGGGGTACACGTCAAGGCATTGCAAAAAAAAAAGCGAGAGGATACAGGGGACTACGTTTGTATGGAAAATCGGCCCTTGTGTTGCCTCTTAACGTAGAATTCACTTGGTATCATATTGCATATTCCCAATGATTAATAACTACTATACTGGGTTCGGCGCGAATAAAATAGGCTAGTGATGAAGATAAATCGACGCTATAAAGAAATAACGCCTTAGGACAAAATGTGATGAGATGGTCAAACTTTATAACCTATCCAAAGAGACTTGATATATGCATATTATATCGAAACTGAACATTTAAATCATAGATGTTGCCCTCATCGTACTTAGATCTCACGGAAAATTGTCTAAACTAAGAATAGTGAGCTCACTCATCGTATTTATGTGATAGAGAATGTAAATATATAGCTTTTAATATGAGTGAGCGTGATAATGGTATTATAATTCGGATGTTCTGTTGGTATTGTATGTCAGATTACAATTGAAGACCTAGAAAACTGAGCATATTTAATTATCAACTATGATATAAATATTTCATCGAAATATATAAAGTTAAGCATACATGCCAAATACCCCATGCCTAAAAAACTATTTTCAATTAAAATGCAGTTCTTAAAGATATGGTGCTTATGGCAAACATATTAAAAACGTATTCTAAATACTAAAATCTAAGTATCTAAATTCTTACTTTGTTAATTTTAATTAGATTACAATATTTTACATGGACATCCTTTGACAAATCTGAACATTTCAGCAACATCATTAAAAATAATTACTTTGGGTTTTTCATATCAGCTTTTTGAAAACATATCCTCAGCATTTTACAGCAGGTTACACAGGTTAATCAATACTTCACTTCCTCTGCAACCTGTTCTATATATGTTAGGAAAAGTAGATTTCAAGGTAGATCATATAGCTAAGCAGCCATATAAAGAAAACTGGCTAATATATTAATGCCATGCCCTTAAAAGTCATCAAGAATATCATAAGATCTATTCGTTCTACCTTCTAACTAACAATACAACAAGTATGGCGTCTATTTGATTTATGACCGTTACAAACATCTAATGTAATACAGCCAAGCTGAATGCCCAGCGCATAGCGTCAGTTTCAATTTGAGCTGAGCTCAGCATGTCGAGGACAACAGCTAATAGGTTTTCACGACACGTATATAATATTGTTCTTACAGATGTACTACATTGAATTGTTAGTACATTGTTATAAATGACAAATTATTTATTTTATCACTAAGTTATTGATTTAGAAGCGTTTGCTTACATGGGTATATCTAAGGTCCGTTTTTATACGCCTGATGGTAAGAGGATTCCACGCTCTGATCTGTCAGTGTAAGCGACAGTCACTACTGGTCATCTGCTGACAGTACAGCACTTATGGAGATCCTGCTATTTTCAGTGAGTAGATCCAGTCTAGTACAGAAGTTTTAGGTTTAAATCAGAATCCAACTTCATGAAGAGTGGTAACGTTCACCGAGATCATAACTATGACCTAATGGCTAGGAATAAAAGGACGCTACATCACAAATAGAGTATATGTTTCATGTTAGTTGTCATTGTAGATAATGAGATACGCCTCTTTACTCGTACTAAGACGGTATAAAGCTCGTAAAGTTTATATTGTGTCAACCTTTAGCCGGCTGTAAATTAAAGTGTTGATTGCACGGCGCCATAGAATTAATCAAAACTATCTAGGTTTGTGTGTTACCGACAAATTCAATTTAAATTAAGGCTGACAAATCCTTGTTGTTGTTAGACTTGTGACTTATAAAATATATATAAAAAAACGGGATGTATTTTTTTTCAACCATTGATAACATCATAGATAAAATAAAATAAATGCTTACTTCAGAAGACTACATAACTAGGTTTGGAAACCATCTCACTATTTACTTATTTAGTTGTATCTATAAACGTATTCCCTTTCTTCTCCTAAAATTGTTTGTCCGAAAATCATTATCCATAACACGTTTGTTATAAACTTCAGTAACCATAATGTTCAAAAATGATATAAATTAAATAAAATTTTGTTTTGCATAATTATCTTTACTTCTAAACCTATTCTGTCATAATATCAATACTATAATAATTGAATATCCTAATTTTGAATGAAATAAAGTCATATGTCCTCATTATTGTATTATATAATGTGTATTATTCCGAATGTTCATTTATTATAAAGTCCTAAAACATTTGCTAAAATTAGGTTGTAGTGACAGAAACGAATCGCTGTAAATCCGACTCCACGCAGTCTTGTCGGCCCTACCCCTAGAATGTAATTTAGAATCGCGTACGCGCGTAGGGGCGAGGTGGCTCGTGGACTGAGGAGCAGGAGGCTGCGAGCGAGACACCGAAGCCGTGGCTGAGGCTGGCCGGCGAAACCGGCGATTAGTACGCGTGGGACCGGAGACCCGCAGCGCCGGAGTCGTGACAAAAGCCAAAGTTTGTTATACAAATAAGTTTTAAACACATTATATAATTTGAATTTAGGACTTAAAACTTTTATTGAAAATGGTTTTAAGTGTGTTGTATATTATTGATTGCAATATTTTGTGATATGTACGATATAAATGATCCTGACGTAGTACTTAATTTATTTTATAATAAGTTATATGAAGTTTTTAACATTTGTGTCCCTAAAAAGAAGTTTCACTCAATAAATACAGATAGATACAGTTATCCCGTATGGTATACGTCCGAGATTATTAGAGAAATTAAGTTAAAATATAAGCTTCATAAAAAGTACAAATCGAGCAAATCGCGTAGTGATTATAATGCTTTCTCTCAAAGTAGGGCGAGAGTAAAGGCTGAAACGACAAAAGCACATGCCTTATATTGTGACCGTGTACAAAATCACCTGGCAACCGACCCACGAGCGTTCTGGGCTTACATGCGATCTAGGAAAGGTAGATTATGCAAACAGAAATTAACAAATAACGGACGCGTTTTGTCGGAACACGAGTGCGCCGCTGAGTTCGCTAGATTTTTTCACTCGGTATATAATAGTGCCCCGGCGGCGCTGAGCGTGGAGGCGGCGGTCGCGGCGGCAGCGCCGACGAGCGCGTGGACGCACCTCGCGCGCCTGAGCCCTAGCGACGTACGGCGCGCGCTCGCCCGCCTCACGCCTAAGCGCACCGTGGGGCCAGATGGTATTCCACCATTTGTTTTTAGAGATTGTCATATGACATTAGTGGAACCCTTGTTACATTTATTTAATGTTTGTATAGATACAGCTACGTTTCCTGACCGATGGAAACTCACACGAGTGGTTCCTGTGCCGAAAGGTAAGGGAGGTCCGACACCCAGTGACTACAGACCTGTTGCAATCTTGTGCACTCCAGCCAAGGTCTTCAAAACCGTCATTCACAGCTGTCTTTATGCGCAAATAAGTGCCCAACTATGCGACGCGCAGCACGGGTTTCGCCCAGGGCGTGGAACAACAGGAAACTTGATGCATCTGATGTCACAATTAGTTCCGTCTGTAGATGCCGGCTTACAAGTGGATGTTGCGTACTTAGATTTTAGAAAGGCATTTGACACGGTCGACAACGACATCCTTTTATCGAAATTAGCCAGCTTCGGGTGCACACCACACACGCTAAAATTTTTCGCCAACTATCTGCGAGATAGATGTCAATATGTCGACTGTGGCGGATACCTGTCTGAACCTTACCGTACTAGATCGGGTGTGAGCCAGGGCAGTAATTTGGGGCCTCTTCTTTTTATCTTGATGATAAATGACCTACCTGCAGTCATAAATAAATCCACATGCTTATTATTTGCCGATGATTTGAAGCTGGTTGTTGAAGTGAAGAAGGAAACGGACTGCAATATACTCCAGTGTGATATCGATAGAGTTGCAAAATGGAGCCAAGAAAATAAACTTTATTTTAATGTAAACAAATGTTCAGTGTTGTCGTTCAGCCGTGCACGCACCCCACGCCATCACCACTACCACCTAGATGGGACACCACTACAGCGTGTCAATGAGGTTAAAGATTTAGGAATTCATTTTACGGTCGATTTAAATTTTCGAAAACATGTTACACAGCTTTGTAAAAAGGCATATCGAAATTTAGGGTTTGTTTTACGTCAAGCTAACCAATTTACAAACATTAAGGCTTTGAAAGCGTTATTTGAGGCTCTCGTCAAAAGTCACTTGGAGTGTAATGCAGTGATTTGGTCTCCATACGAAGCCAAATACAAATCTATGTTAGAACGGATACAAAATAAATTTATTAGATTTTTATATTCAAAATTGTACGGCGTTTACCCGGGATATCCACTACTGTATCCTTCTCTATTTACCCTCGGAATGGTAGGCTATCATAAACTAGAAGTACGTAGAGAAGCAGCCATGGTCTGCTATTTATTTAAACTTATAAGAGGTAAAATACATAACCCAGCCATCCTGCAGGAGATTCAATTTTTTGTCCCAGATGAGTATAGGGGGCGACGGCGGCGGCCGGCGTTGCTAGTGGTGCCGCGCGCGCGCACTAATCTCTTACAGCACGCGCCGCTGACGCGGGCGCTGCGTGCGCTTAATACCGTATCAGATCGGATCGATCTATTTTCATGTTCAGTGAGCGAATTCACAAAGGCTATATACTGGATATTAAGTTATTGTTAATAGATTTAAGATATTTTATTATATTACTGTATTTAAATGTTAGATTTTAGTTATGTTGCTATACTATCGCATTAGGTTAAGAACCTGTAATGATAGATTAATAGTTTTGAAATAAATAAATAAATAAATAAATAAATAAATATTTATGACAAACTAATTTAGGGCATATTGTATTTAGGGCTTACAATTTTATGGCATCTGATATTATGTGGCATAAAGTTCGGGCAAGTTATCATTTGAACAAATAATGATTAGGACAAAAAAAATATGACACTTTAGATTATGGATAAAAAAGTTAGGTAACGCAATAGAGAACCGTCTATAAATCCTACAAATGTATATATTTAAACATTTATAGTATTACATCAAACTATCCTTCCAAAATATACGAATTATTTAAACTATCACAACACATTCTCTATATAACGTCGAGTCATCAAGTGACGTAACACGTTTGAAAATAAACATTGGATAGCAAACAATTACAGAAGACGTTTACAATCTTGTAATGTCAAAATAAAAGTAGTCATCCAAAACTTTTAAGGATCACGTGGTTTCAACTAAAGTAGTATTTTTTATTTAATTATATTATTTCAAATTGCTTTTAATATCCATATATTAATTAAATTACCCGATTGGCAATGGCCAAATAGCCTATTTTCGACTCTTCGACCGCTATAATTTGGAATTAGCTACGCAACTTGTCTAACAAACGTCAAATGTGAATTAAAATGCAATGTACATTTACTCGCATTGTGAGGTTATACTTTATGTATATTCTAGGTGTCTATAAAATCAATAAAAGATTGTATATATGACTAAATTTTATCGTTATAATAATCATTATCGATAAATAGTGTTGCAGTACTTTTGATAAATTAATAGTGGTGATATTTTTATGGTGTCATCAGAAACATCGATATAACAAATTATTTGAGAACAGCTATGAATTTATTAAGTATTCAGCAACACTATTTTATATTCCTAGATTATCATAAGTATGTTAGGAATGCGACAACATTAACAAAATAACGTAACCGCAGCACTCAACCTTCAATATGGCCAATAACAGCCTATAGTAAGCTGTTTTTAATTCAAATAATATTTTTCAATTAATAAAAGCCTTATTTATATTTACACCAGTCAAAGAAGTCATTAAACGCGAATATATTAACGAGTGAGTTGATTTATTTATGAAGTTATTGCGAATTTTAACAGCCATGAAGTATTGTGTAAAAACCAAAGAATTATAGTTTGTCACTATATTTATGAGTAGCAAATAAAACTAATTGCTAATTTTTATTTTATTGCAAAAAGGTGTATTGGGTTTAGACAGTAATTTTTTACGATTGTGTTAAGCGTGTAGAAAGATATTTGTTTACTTCTTATATAGTTCAGTTTATAATAAGCTATTCTTAAATTAGTATCTGGGAATACTAATATTTTTTGGCTATGTTGGCACTGGTACTGGCTGTGAGTACAAGTAGACTCATGGATTGACACCACGCCTAGTGTAACCGGGCTTCTCACCTTCGAAAATGTACTTAAATATCCAAACGTGAAGATATTTACTAACATTATATAGGTATATCAGTGCAGTTTCAGTGTGTTTCAGATCTTGCCATTGGAACCATTTTAGGCAAATCGTTTTGAATATAACTAAAATTCTTCACAACGCATTATATCCAGGCATTGTACCGAGTCCAGAAATAATCTGTGTAATTGTCCCAGCAGCCAAGCGGTCGCTTTGTGTTGCCAATGCGCTGAGTTTTGTAGATTCAGATTCTAACAACAAATTTTTGTGATCCACATTAGTTGTTCTGGTACTTGGTTTAACTTGTATTAGTAAATGTATGTTTGCAATCAACGGGCACGAAGGACACCGGCTAATGTACATTGGTTTCAGTATAAATCGTCTTGGGCTCTGTGCATTATAAACAACGCGATAAAATCCGTATATAGTAGTTTAATTTCAATGAATAACATTCGCGTAAACAGAAAATAATACCATGTGGATTATATTTAGCCCGAGACTGTGTAGATTTCTTCAAGAAATGCCTATGCCTCGGAAAAACATTTTTTATGCTGGATGAACCCTATGTCCATGATGTTGGGCCAAGTAGGTAGGGAGTAAAACTGTCACAAACAAACAAATAAACCAATAAACAAACGCTTTTCAGTTAGGATTAGGATGGCTAAGAAGCATATCATTACCCGCCATATGCTAAGCGTGCACTGTACTTCAAATATTCAATATACCACGCGGTCAGTATCATGTTGAGGCAATGTTTAGGTAATGTCATATCACCGATTAGATAGCTAGCGTACGCACGAATTACTAATTAGTTACTTCGTAACAGATTTTGCACTCCCTTTGTAAAGATCGACGCCGCCAGTTTTAAGCAGCTGCAATATATAATAGTCATAACTCCCAACCAGTATAAGCATACGATTTTGAACTAAAAGTCATTGGTGTTAAAGTACTTTTTGTTTTCACTGTATGAAATGGATGTTTGTCTTGGTCTGGGTGTTTCTATGTATAATATGTGTGTATTTACAAAAAAAAAAAGTATATATGTATGTTTATCCATTGTCTAGTACCCATAATACAAGCTCTGCTTAGTTTGGGCTAGATGTTGTTGTGTGTATGTGGTAGAATATTATTATTATTAATGAACCTGCTTGATTCGCGTCAGCATTAGGATTACGATTGCATATAAACAGTGTGATATAAGTTAAGTATATTACGATTGCGTGACTTGAGTAAACATTAAAGTATATACCAAATATATTATGTTCGACATGTTAACTTGTCGATCGTTGGAATGCCAGACATGATTAAAAAGACTATTGAGTCTGGCCGCCGGGGTGTCAAGGTTATATACAGGATGATTTGAAAATCGTGTAATTCCTTTTAACCACGCATTCTACTGGTGGTATAGAATAACCCTGACCATTTTTTATTATTAGATTTTTTTTGGGTAATTTAATGTACCATTTTTTCTTGAAATGGTGTTAGATAGTCATATGTTAACCAACCGAGGCAATTTTAATTTTTTACTAATTAAAATAAAATAACGTATCAATTAATAATGTTGTAAATAATAACGGGCGGTTCTATTTATTGCCCCTTATTATTTTCGACATCAGTTATTGTATTTAAATTAGTAAAATATTAAGATTGTGTCGGCTGGTTAACATAATTATGACTATCTGAAACCATTTCATGAAAAAAATGGTACATTTATTTTTCCAAAAACATAATTCTAATTTAAAAAAATTATGGTCAGGGTTATTCTATATCACCCGTAGAATGCGTGGTTAAAAGGAATTACACGATTTCAAAATCATCCTGTAGAACCAATAATTCTTCCAATATTATACACGTAAAAGTTTATGAAGATGTTTACTCATGTACCACTGAATAGATGTAGATCACATTTGGCATACAGATAGATCGTGTCCTGGATGTCTTTTACTGATGGACATAATATGATACTTTTTATCCCGATATACTTGCATATAATGTAATAATCACTCACTTTTGCAACACACCGTACCTAGCAAGTATGTGTTACTAGATTTTACCTGAAGTTTCACTAGGTTTGGCTAAGTTAGTAACAGTCCTTTTTTCTTAATGAAAGGTACCATACGACCTTTTTTGTTTTCCTGATAACGTGTATGCAAAATTTCATGATGATCGGTCGTGTAGTTGGGGCGTGCAAGCTTAAAAAACAAACAAATCCACTTGCCCATTTATAATATTAGTTAGAATGTATGCCCATGCAAGAAAGTGAATGTTGACTGATAGCAAATTTAACGATGTTCCTGTGACACAGGGCTTGATCCCTGTTGCTTGGCTTGTCTTTCTATATAAAGAAATAAATAAATAACTATTTGATATATATACACTTATATATATATATGTGTTATGTTATTAAATTAAAACAAATTAAATGAATAAAACTAACAAGGACACAGGACCATGAATAACTCCGTAGGTAAACCAAAATTATGTATTACCGAGGTCGTAGTTCTTGGTCATATTTTCCATATTTATGACGTATATTCTTGCTAAGTATACATATTCATAGCTTCAAAATTCTTAAGATCCTAGAAACTGGCAAGCTCTCCGAATTCACGTAGCTATCATCTTATAATCTTATTTGCTGTCAGTCATAAGTAACACTCAATACAATTGAATACCAGTAATTTCTTAGAACACTGACATTTGATCACTCAAGTTAAAATGTAAACCATGTTTATTTTATTTATTTTTAAATTAGTTACATATTTAAATCATAATTATTATTATCCCTAATATTATTTTTACACCACGTAATGTGGAAGGATATACTGATAGGTACTTTAATATAACATTTAAGATCTGTAACTAACCTTCAAATAAAGTATTATGAATTATTAAGACAAATTAATAAAATAGGTATATTTTATTTGATTAACTTGTGCCTCTACGCCATGCGTCGTGACGTCTTTTGTTATTAATTATTGTTAGAAGAATTTGTTCTTAAAAGGTGGTACTATAATTGCTTACAATCTATCAATTGCACGTTGCAGAGCCTACAGATTTAAAAACACAATGCAAAGAAAAGAATGAGGAAGATATTGGTCACCCATTTAGTATTTAATGACAGTAACGCTACGCTCTTCTTTCCTTAAATGACAAAAAATTATTTAATTTTCATGCCAAACATTTTGCTTCTTATATGATAAAGATATCATTATGAGAAGTAAAAAGCTAAGAAAATAAAATATTATATTCTAATACCTATGCAATATAATTTAAGTACATAGCAAGTGAGCGGAAGGTGCTGTGTATGTTATTATTTAAATCTACAAACTATATTAAATAGATATAGATTTTTTTTTATTGTTGTTTCATTCATTTAGTACCCACGCACACACCAGCTCATATAATATTTAAAATAAATGTACACTATATTCCATTTACATTCCATTCAGTTGGCGAATGACAACAATGGTCATTAGTTTCTCGCCTGCTTATTCTCATAACAGCTCCACTCTTTGAACTGGCAAATTTTCAATATAATCTCATGTTCAAGTTAGATTGTAACATTTTTATAACGTGTCTATATAAAAGTTAAAATAAAACAAAATATCACCTAATTAGGATTTGACCGCACCTCAGTTCGTTCGCCTAATATCGACAGTTAATTAAATTCTGTCACTGATTGAACTTACTAGTTACCTTATAGCAGAGTTCACGTCCTTTCACCATAAGATTTATTCACGTCAACGCTACAGGTATCACGGAGCCATCCGAATAACTTTTGCAAACATAATGTCGCCAGACGCATTGTTGAATGTTTAACTAAAATGTTTGAATATTTTAAATTCTAATGATGATCTTGACCTGCAGGTTCATCACGATTTTTCGGCGAAGCATGCGGTTTAGCTGCTAGCAGACCTATCACTTCCACTAAGAATTTGAGACGTTTGAATTCTGTATAATCATTGTGATTATAGAACGTCACTGAGGCAAGTAGCTAAATCTAATGGATCATGACCCCGATTCGATTGGAAAATGCCAGAATGCGTCAGAGACATCGTCACGTATTTACGCGAAAGATTAGTAATCTAAATTAATTATTGATCGTTACCAAACCATGGCAGATATTTCCTTGTAGGCTTTTTTAAAAGATTAGGTATTCTTAAGGGAATTTCTAAATTCCCTTAAGAATATGGTTAGTATGTTACACTTGTGAAAGAGATAAAAATAATTACATATACGACGAATATAATGCCAGGGTTCTATTTCGGATTGCGAATGTCAGTTAGATTTTTGTTTAAAGAAAATTTCAGTAACGGGACGTAAACATCGCAGTTAAAAATTCTACCAATATTTTGAATTAGGACGACTATATACTAGATAACATTTAGGATGTTTTAATCCCGGTAATGCGTTCTCTACGTATCCTTGAATGTGAGCAAAATGACGGGATGATTCTAGTGCGATTTAAAACATACTAGCGGTCGCATAGTGGTCAAAATTCGACCAAAATTCCTAAGCTTGCTACTTTGTTTTCTGTTTTTCTTTATTATATATAATAAATAAGGTAAAAATTACCACAGTTACAAAGAATTGTACGACGTCAAACGAACAATGCCAAAATACTACGAACGCGATTTGACTGCGTGTGTCAAATGCATGGTTGTGTGCGTGTAGTGTTTTTTCATTAATTTAATGTACTTCTAATGCATATTTTATAAAAATATTAGGATTCGCCCCTCCTTCTCCATATAAACTTTAACTGTGCCAAATTCCATAATTCTCCGTCCGCGCAATTTTCGTAAAAAGGGTTACAAAGTTTTTGCTACACGTATTATATATATAGATAAATTATTTGTTGCAATTACACAGATATGCGTCTATTTCTGATATGTATGTGTGTACAATTACATGACCAAATATTTTATTTTATTTATAGTGTGTTTAAAAATATTCTAGTCAGCTTAAAAGCTAGATAATACCTTAACATGGAGGTACTTACTAATTCTGTACTTGACCTGTGGAATTTCTTTAAGACATGGATCTCACGTCTTCACCCCGTCTTTAATGATATAACATTATCTATGTCAATGGATTTTTATGTCAATGTGAGGTTAGGTGGAGCATTCAAAAATATTTACCTGATGTTGAAAAATAAAGCATATAGGGAACAAACAACAGACTTAAAATAATTTTCCAATAGTGTTATTTTTGGATCGGGGGCTTTTGGGACCGGGACCGCGTTCCCGGATTCTACCTATAAATAAAATAATTATTTTTCGTTATATTTCGGGACCACAAGAAAGAAGAATTTTATATACAGTTAACAAAAAAACTGATATAATATTGTTATCAACAATTATATGAATTATCAGTACGGTACAAAGTAACGGGTAATTTTCATCGTTTTAGTTTTTAAAATTTGGGAGATTTATTTAGATAGCACCCTTTTTACGTGAGGAAATGCTCCTGATATAAGCATTTTACCCTCTGTCGGGTTCTCGCTAGACTTCGGGCCTACCGACTAAAACCACCACGAAGTGTAGAAAACTACATAATAATAAAAAAAAACAGTATTTTATCGTATACGCTTTTCAAATCAATTCCTTATATATAAATATAACAGTGCTAATATCGATTTAAAAATCATTTATATTTTCATAAATAAATTCCAATTTGTTTTGATATCTATGAATTTCTATTTAAGAAAAATGTTGTTCTCATTCTATCAGCTAATCATAACAGATTACTTTTCATGTCTTTGTTGTTTTTCGCTGAAAGGGAACCTAAAACCTGAAAGTAAATTAGGCGTCTAAGCTAATTGTTATGATTGGCTGGTAAAATGAGAACAATATTTATTCTCCAATCATAACAATTAGCCAATGATAATAGTTTCTTTTTAGGTACCCTTTTAGCGAAAAACAACAATAAATTATAAAGGCAGTTTCCCACGTTGCGTGATTTTCTATTTAAGTTCTCATGTTTGTGAATCCGTAAATACATGCACCGTGAGAAGCCACGATGAGCATGGACCACCACGCAAGTTAACACATTGACTGTCGTGCAATAAACACAATTATTCCATTGTTCGCAATCACTGATGACTGCGGGAGCGTTCAATAAGTTAAAGCAAGTTAATGTTGTATTCATTCAAAAGATATTGGTTGCAGCCAATTATGACCGCGGTAGCGTTCAGTAGGGTAAAGCAAGCCAACGACGCATCTGCGGTAGCACGGACGATACTAATTTCATGATTTGAGATTGAGCAAAGTAACGACAGGATAGTGTATGCAAAAGACCACTACGGACGGGTCTGCACTGGTGCGAAAGAGTGATCTTCGAGCGAGCTTGTGCGTCGTCAAGCTTGCGGCGGTTATGACATATCGTAACGGAAGCATATGCATGCGAGCAAGTGCGCGGTAATCGGTAAAATCAAGGACCACGGCAAACCACCTTATTAGTAGTGGCGGTGATTATGCACACATATGTTATCATTCGCTTATTAGACTCATAAAGACCGCTACCAGTTTTTACGTCTGTTTAGAATCGGCTGTAGTGAATTACTAATGATTTTAAATAAATAATTTTCACATAAATCTTAATACTATTACTTGATACTGATATATCCGTTACACGTGTTTAGAAATGGTAATATTTAGATAAATATGTAAATAAAAGGATATAATATATAATATAATAAATCAAATGCGTAGTAACATCTAACCTGATGAAATTTTAAAGCTGCTGCGGCTGCTTTTCTATAAGTTGGCGAAGATTGTATGCTAACAGACAGTTACGGCATGATTACACTAAAACGTGAATTCTGTGAAATTGTCCATAACACAGATGAATTTAATAATATATAATGTCTATCCAGATCTACAAATAAGTATGGGCAATCGATAATGGTTGTATGACCGGTTAATTTTGGCGCTGACAAATGAGACAGTAGGCCAGATGTCAGATTTTCAGAGAGATTTTATTGTGTACTTCTCAGTAGACAATATTATGGGCACTGAACAAGTGAAATCGTACCCTACAGAGTTTCTTTATGTTTAGCATAGGATGGAAAAACAAAAACGTAGTTTATAAAAATGTGTTAAAATAAGGTATTTGCAGTAAACCACAGCATTTATATGAGTATTATTTGAAAGAAAAGTTTCTTAAAATTAGAAATGCTGCCCAAAGTAACTAATTCACGCGGGCGAAGTCGCGGGCAAAAGCTAGTAGAGTAGAATATTTCATACGAGATATAATGTAATCTTTATGTTAATGGATTTTTTAATACCCAGTTTTATACATTTGTTTTAATTTATATAAATTTCGTTTTATGCCATTAAAATTAAATAAAAATGACACATGATAAAAAAGGTTGCATAATAAAATTTGTGACGTAACCGCTATTAAAATCTACTCCGTGATTAAAATGAATTCAACCACATTTTGGAACCAATTTTGGCAAACTGTTTTCACTAAAGCATTACTTGTGAGTGCTATTTATTGGCTGTTGCGTAGATAACGTAAAAATCAGACAATGACACCAAAATGGTTGTCTATGATTGATTTTGTTAAGCCATCAACTAGTAGAGTTACTAGGTTATAGATATGTATTTATTAAGAATTATTCAAAGAATACCGCATTTGTCATTAGCAAAATCTAAACCAAGCTAGCATAGCCTCATACTTCTTTTAGCAGGATTTTTATAAGACTGAGAAAGCTCCTACTGGGAGCGATCAATAAAATATGGCTGCACGAGACCTTGTAATTTCAATAATCGTATAACCCACAGTTCTTTGCATTATATACTAAATAATGCCACCGACGTAATTTCACAACAGAGATCGATCAACAAAAGTTATAATAAGCTTTGAAGATGTTCCCCCTTTATTTCGTTCCTTTCCTTAGTTACTCTGATCCAGCATGATAAATTCCTTTCTGCGAACAGGGATGCATTAAAATCATTTTGACATAAACAAGGCATTGGCGACATCTAGGTTAAGGTGTCTTATGCCTATATATACTGCTGTGCTTCCCCGTGACCATGGATAGATTAATACATAAATATGTATATTAATTTAATCCATCCATAAATCATGCCAACATAGGATTATCATATTTTTTTATTAATTAAATCGGATTATCATTGGTATATGTTATCTACATGTAGCGGCTTCATAAATCCACGCAGGCAAAAGAAGTTGCGGCACATAGCAAGAGATGGCGCTTTACACAATCACAAACTTTGCCATAGAATTCTCAAACTCGCAAGTGAAGTTTAGACTGTGAGCTACTACTGTATATATTATACACAAGTTCCCGTCATCAACCATCGAGCTGCTGCCCGCCAGGCATGATCACCAAGCCTGATCGGAGAATCCTGTCTTTGTGTTGGAGGAGCATCATACCCCGTTCCTCCACATACTTATGCTTACTATTTATGCTTAACTTATTAACAGAAGCAAATCGTTAACGTGGGCTTAATGTGCGACATACTCGCGACGATACACGTACGAGTTAATCATACGCGTTACTTGCGCGGCTGCTTGCGTCGAGCATTTATAAATAAATAAAATAAAAATAATATATTCTTTATTTCGGATAAGCAACATCCATATGGGTTAGTAAACAAAAGATGACTTATACCTATATTAGTAAACTTATTATCTATTTAGAAACCAGGCTGTTGTTCAAAATACACCTTTGAACAACATCACCTAATAAAGGGGAATCATACCTCCCTGCTATAGTCTTCAGGATGGAGTTGGAGCTACCCCGCACTCTGCGTAGCAAAGAGGCAGATTTCTGTCTGACGATGGCGTGGAAGCCATCGACGTGTGCTTGTGCAAACATACCTGATGCACTGCAGAAACGGGGCAGCCCCATCAACATCCTGAACCCGTTATTATATTGGACCCGTAGAGCGCTGATAGACCGCTGAGTATAGTTGGTCCACAAGCTGCACGTGTAAAATACTTGGCAATAGGCTTTAAAAAGCGTTATTTTAACTGCCTTGCTACAGCGTGCAAACCTGCGAGCCAACATGTTACATCGGACTGCCAGCGCCCTACGTTCCCTCTCAATGTCTACCTGGTCATCAAGGCCCTCGGTTACATAATGCCCCAAGTACTTGAACTGATACCCACGCGATATGTCATTCCCATTTAGTTTAATCGGGGGCACATACTCAGTACATTTAACACCGAAAGCCCTAAAGACCAGGAACTTGCTTTTATCAACATTATAAACTAGGCCATGCTCTCGAGCATAGCGCTCACAACACTTAAGCAGCTCCCTAAGCGCCCTAACCGTAGGACTCAGCAGCACCATATCATCAGCGTAGCTAATGTTACCACCGCGCTTCCAGCTGACTGTCGAGTACCTTCGAGATAATAGTAGCTAGGGAGATGGGTCGATAGTTACACTTATCACCAACGTCACCCGTTTTATTCTTAAGAATAGGCACGACAATTGTTTGCATGAGATCACAGGGAAGGTACGAGTGACACATACATAGTGAGTAAAACATAGCAAGCTATCGTGACCCGGGGACTTCCCTCTCGTCATTTTCTTAATGGTGCTTGACACCTGCTTGGCCGAAAAACGAACCAGATCAGAATCACTACAGCATCCGTCATCGAGCACTCGCAACGAGGAGCCGAGCGGTGACTCCACTTTAAAGTGGTCCATAAACATGCTGGCAATGCCGTCCGGCTGATCAGCACCACCGACGCTCACAGGTAGGCCAGGCTTAATATCAAACTTTGTGGTAGCCTTCCAGAACTTCTGAAAGTTATTGGCTTTACGGAGAGAAGCAATAATATCAAGCTTAATTTGTTCTTGATGTGTCTGACACCACACTAGTTTGCTTTTAAACACCTTTCGAGTCAGGCACATGTCATTGTAAACATCGCCAGAAGTTGGTCTATTGTGCCATACCCATAGCTGATACTTAAGCCTCGCCGCCGCGTGGGCGCCTCGTACGTGCTTGTTCCACCCGACAACACGGTCAACATGTCCATGATTCCGAGTTTCCACTCGGCTCTAGTTAGTCTAGTTAGCTCTAGTTTATACAGTACAACTTACATACATAAGTGGCATCATTTTGCGCATGTTACCCGCTTCATTTGCCAGAACCATCTCGACCGTAGGGTCTTTCGTTGGCCAAGTATAATTCTTCTGAATACCAGCACGGAGTCTGAATCTCTCCGTAGATGACAATAAGGTCGTACCCTCTCTTATGTAAGACCATCAACCATCATCTATGCTCACACTTTTATATATAATAACAGTAGATTGCTTGAGCTTCAAATGAAAAGTGTTACTTCTTAGCTATTGATATGCTATGAGTTTAAAAGAAGACATGATTAGTGTCCAACACGTTACATTTTTATTTATAAATGATGGTAAGATCATGTCAGGAATAATTTTAAATGTTTTAGGATTTTATGTATTTTTTGTATTTGTCTCTACCATCAAACATATAATTGACCAACAATAATCATTCACAACAGCATAATTCCGGTATCTCTGATAAAATTATGTGATAACTTATGCTATTATGCATACGAACTTGCATGTTGTTGTCAACGTCTAGTTTGTAATATTCATATTATTGAATATACAAGCTATGAAGCTTTATAACCAAACTGGCTGATAGACTTACAATTCTCAACACCGTGTTGTATTGCAGCACCATGCGAATACGCATCCATCTGCACTTAACTGACCTCACGTACTGTAAGACGGATTTATAAATGTTTACATGCATTTAAACTGTTCACAGATAACTTTGTAAGTAAAAGAAATATTTAAGTAGCTTATTTTTTAGCAATTATGGTTATTTCTTTGCAAGTTTATTATATTTTATTTGCAGTTCAGAAAATGACCTTCTACGCAATTTTGCACAATGCTGAGGGTCGTGACCCCAACCGCGATTTACTTTTCCCTGTTTTTGTTCGATATATGCGGACAGCAAGCGCAGCAAGATGGGTATGCCCGTCTGATGGTACGCTAGGAAAAATCTATTAAATATGAGGAATTGAAAGAAATGTATATGACAGCATATGGAATTATTTACTGACCGAAACGTAGTAAGTGTTATTATTCTTATTTCTTTTAAGTGCGGGGTTATATGCAGGGTGAGCTAGCTAATTTATAGCGTTCACAAATAATAAGAACGCTGAGCTTTTAAACGCAATTTCTCTGGCAGTTTAGATCAGCTTGTTTTGATGCATGCACTATAAGAGCCTTGTTTGGTGAGGTTTTGACTTAGCTGTTGCATTGGATTACGACTACTAATGCCCTTTGATCTTGCCACTGATACCTCTCTTCTCAAGATAATCTATATGATTGATATACCTATTCAATACCTCGCTGTGGGCAGATTGTCAATAAAATAATGGTCGATTTGAGAAAGAGAGCGAATGCTAGATAAGACTGCTGGAATCTCTTTGTTCCCGTGGCATCAGTTGATGCAAATATTTACGGACGATCATAAAATTCCCAGTTGGACACCTAGGTCGTACAACATATTTTATGATATATATATATATATATATATATATATATATATATTCTACCACATACATACAACACCATCTAGCCCAAACTAAGCAGATCTTGTACTATGGGTACTAGACAATGGATAAACATACATATATACTTTGTTTTTTGTAAATACATACATATTATACATAAAAACACCCAGACCAAGACAAACATCCTTGCACAAAAAATGTTTGACTTGTGCGGGAATCGAACCCGCGACCTCAGGCTTGTCAAGAAATTCTCATTGGCAGCACAGACTCCGGTAATAATACGCCCAGTGAGCAATCCTACAGTATTTTTATATAACTTTGTTCATAGATAGGAATACTTTATTTCAAAAGCATAACTTATGTCTATACAACACATCACGCCCAGGCATCAAACCTTGAACCAACGAGGTTTTGGCATATTTGTTTATTGTATATAATAACATAATACCACGATTTACATCAGCCAAAGTGATAATAAAGTACGTGCTTGTTTAGTGCCGGCGTCGGTTAACTGTGACTCGACTGTCGATTGAAAGGTTGCGAGTTCAAATCCCTGTGAACTCTTGTTGTGAACCGACTCTTGAATATAAACATACATTCAGTTAGTTGTATAAAATGTGTATTTATAATATACTAGCTGTCCCGACAGTCGTTGTTATTTCAATCTATACAAAATAAATTTCACATAATTAAATCCAATATCAAAACGTCAATCATTTTTTTTTCATGTAAAATCCCATGTACATTTTCGACATAGACCAACAGACTGTAATGCATGGGTTCGAACCCACGTCACGCCCCTCTGACTTTCAGAAGTTATATAACTTTTCGAAATTATCGGGTATCGTTAGCCTTCGGTTTGCGGGGGTCAGGTGGCGGCCGCTCCGTGTAAAAATTTGATATTCAGTCAAATCTGGTCAGACTAGAAAAGCCGACTTCAAGTGACTTGGGAATAATAAAGGCTAGGGAGAATAAGACACATTTTCGACATTGCCCGCGGATTTCTCGCAGATTTTCGTTCATTCAAACCTTGTCCTAACAATTACAAATACAACAAAACAAATAGCCAAATCGGTCATATATGTGGCAATTGATTTTTATTTATATAGATTTACTTTGCCTCTACTTTCCTTCCGGGATTAGATCGCTAGCCTTCATGAGCCTCGATGTGCGTTCGTTCGTGTACATGTCAAATACCGGACTTCAAGATGCATAAAAAACTGCTGCCTGTCTTAATCTTGAAGTTCGGTGTTGGACTCCTGGATGGGACCATGATTGTAATATCACTTGTTTAACCTATTGAGTCGCATTAGCACACCCGTGGTCGGACACACTAGGTTTTCAATTATGTCTGGCATTCCAACAACTGACAGGTTAAACTTAATAGCAAATCACTAGTATCATTGTGAACCCGAGAACCCTAGTTAAACTAGAATGCTAGTGTTAGGAATAGGCTAACGCCGGTAGTGAAATGAGTGCGATTCAAACCGCAGCCTCTTGATTGACCTTAATTTATATTTATTTGCTATATACAAAGTTTTAGGTTCCACGTAATAGGTTGCAAGCTTTTCCCCCTACCGTGATATAGTGTGGTATCAGACTCTATAATGCTACTGGGAATTTCATTGAAATTAAACTACTATATACGGATTTTATCGCGTTGTTTATTTGACACATTTCATAATTTAGAAACTGTTACACTACATACTACTATTATAAAACTTTACTATTTTTTAAGCTAATTAAATTATTAAATCTATTTATATTTAAGTTTACACTTTCCTCGACGTTTCGGTTGCTTTTCAGCAGCCATGGTCACGGGGAGACTAAGATGGTAGTTGTCTCAATGTTCCAGTTTAGTTATTTCAAAGTACCCGAACATAATTTAATCATGGGTGTTTCTATTTACGCAGAATGAGCTCAAAGTATCATGAAGTCTAGCTGTGGTTTGTTTCTTCTTAGGTTTGACTATTTGAAGTACTGGAACCCAAGCTGGTGGTACATTCCAACCATCTTCTCTATTGAAATTAGGATATTTCTTGATTTCAATAGCCTCGCGAAGCATCCTTGGTAGGAATAGGTGTTCTTTAGTCACAATCTATTTTATAAACCCCTGCATCTTGTAAAGGTACATAGTTGGCACTTGACGAATGGTAAAAATTTACTTATCTTCGTTGGCGGCTTGAAGTATGTGTTGATTGAAGCTCGCTTCAAGATGTAGCCAATCTTGTCAGTGACACCCCTTACATAAGGCAGTATAGCAGGCTTGCGCTCGACTGTGGCTAGCTTTTCTCGGGATCTGTGACAGCGGCGCAGCTGTTGGAGCTTGTTGTCTTGCAGTACTTACTTGACATGTTGAAGCTCAGCATCCAGGTGTTTATTGTTACAGATCCCGTGGACTCTCTGAAATAAAGACATTCCCACGGCAGCTAACTGTTCAGGATGGTGTTGAGATTCACCATTTAAGTACCTATTTGTATGGGTCTTTTTTCTATACACAGTATGGGTCAAAGTATGATCAGGATTCCTGACATGGACCTGGATGACAAGTACATCTAAGAAAGCTAATTAATTATTTGCCTCTAATTCCATAGTAAATTGGATGTTGTTGTTAATGGAATTACGATGTTCTAGGAATACTACTAAGAGGTTTGTAGATGATACTTATACAGTATTACCAACAGATAGTGTTAACTATCTGTTGGTAATACTGTATAAGTATCATCTACAAACCTCTTATAAATCCTGGGTGTTATGGGGCAGACTGTAAAGCTCGAGCCTCGAAGTCCTCTATATATATGTCGACAACAACAGGTGATACTGGGGAGCCCATTGACACACCATCGACTTGTATGTAGAATTTATTGTCCCACAACAGATAGCCAGTTGTTAAGCAATGCTTAAGTAGTTCTGCATATTCCTCAGGCATATTGTCCTCTATTAGCTTCCTTTTACTCATTATAATTTTTATCCCAATGTGAAATCGCAACCAAGACCTTATGGCATAGCAGTCGCTTTGAATACTGGTGCGCCACCAAAGTTCTCTGTAATGGAGCCAAGCCCATATAATTGCCATTTGCTGGGAACACTTTCAGTCTCGTATTTTTATTAAGAATAAGGTAGCTGGCTCACAGTTTTTATTATTTAGGTAAGTCAAATAGTCATATTACCCAAACTTTGTAAATAAATAATATACGCTTAAAATCTGGTAATAGGGGAAGTTGTCAAATTACAGAAAAAGGATGCATATAAGTATACGATATAAGTAAACTGCGGCATAACTGCCCTTTTAATGCAGCTGTCCGAAGGAGATAGCGGGATATCCCAACTCCACACTTTTTTCTAAATCCATATTATTCTATACGGTATTCTGGCGCTCAGTTCTAGACGTTTTCAATTGGAGGCAGTAACATGATGTCATATTGTAAATAACTATTTTGACTGCATTTATTTAAATATGCAGTACCCAGAACTGTTCATAGACGGCTGGTGCGTGCAGGCAAACTGTTTGCAGTAGGTACTTGCCGAACTAACACGGCCCTGCGTTCACCAATCCGTCGAATGGCTAATACATACAATGACACGTTTCAACATATTGACATAATTTGTATGCTCAGCGATAAGTTTTTGTAAACTTGTATATAAGATACTGAACTCATCACTAGTAAACATACTCTTTCGAACTTACATATTTATATTTTAATTTATTCCTCTTTTCTTCGCAATGTTATATATTTTTGTATGATTTTTATTTACTCTCTATGTTCGTATTTATTCTTTTTTTGATTTGTCTTACATGTCCTCGTATGCTCGCTTTCCTAGCGTCTTATAGCTGTAATCAAATGGTAACCTGTAAACATCGCCGTGGGTTATATTACTACATAGTTTTAAGTTGATTCTATTGTTTTTATTATGTAATGTGGCTGTTTGAAGTTCCATTCTTAATAAAATAAAAGTAATATATTTAAAATATTATTTACTCCCTCATTTTGCAACCAATTTCGATACTATTTGCATAGAATAATTTATTTTATTTGCTAATTGCTTTTATGTGCAAAATTCTAACTAATATATTATAAATGCGAATGTGAGTATGTTTGTTTGTTTGTTACGTTTTCATGCCCTAACTACTCGACCAATCGTCATGGAATTTAGTATACCTATTATCAGGAGAACAGAAAAGGACATATTATCCAGTAAAAATATTGTTACTAACCTAACCATATTACTATATTCACGAGAAACGCAGCCGCAGGCAAAATAATCTATACTAATATAATAAAGCTGAAGAGTTTGTTTGTTTGTTTGAACGCGCTAATCTCAGGAACTACTGACCCGAATTGAAAAATTCTTTTAGCGTTGGATAGCTCATTTATCGACGAAGGCTATAGGCTATATAACATCACGCTACGACCCACGGGGGCGGCGCAGTAATCATTAATGCGGGTGAAACCGTGGCCACATCTCGTGTACATATGAACAAACATAGACAACCTATTTTCAAACATACTCATACCGACCCGGTACCATGTGAACGGCTGTAAATATGAGCGCAATCTTATGCCTCAGACTAACGAAGAATACAAAAACCTTTTCTAGAAGCTTCGACATTCACCTTGACTATTGTCCTCATTATTGAGTTTCACAATGCAATACGGGAAGTGCTGAGTTATCGAAATTACACAATTTTAATAACTCATAACGGACTATAAACATCTTTACTAATATTATAAACACAAATGTGAGTTTGTTTATTTCTTTATTTGTTACGCTTTCACGGCTAAACAACTAGACCGATCATCATGAAATTTTGCATATACGTTATCAGGGAAAAAGAGAATATCATAGCACATTTCATCCAGAAAAAGTAAAGTGTCGGAGAGATAGAAATATATTGACAATATCTACAATAATGCAAGCGAAGCCACGGGCAGAGTCTAGCCAAATAAACGAAGGTTTTTAATACTGATTTTAAGAATATCACATTTTCTATTTTCTCTCTATCTGTTATACCGCTATCACATTTTATGATCGTTATATTTATTTATTTTAAAGTTATATCAACAACTACAATTATTTATTACTAGCTTTTGCCCGCGGCGTCGATCAGGAACTTCGTTCTGGATAAAAGGTACCCTGTGTGCTTTTTTGTACTCCTGACAACGTATATGCGAATTTTATGGTGATTGGTTGAATAGTTAAGGCGTGAATGAATAACAAACCGAGAATGAATTAGAATACTATTGACAGATGCAAGTGAAATTGATGTCAGAACTCTTAGGGCCAGCGCTGATTAACGTCGCGGCACGGCACTTTATTACTGATCAAGTTGCTTTTATTCTTTTTCCAATGAGTTTAGAATTCATATTACTGTACGGCATACTCCAACCGTCAAACCAAACGTCCTTTGGGCTACCTAAACATGCCCAGCCGTGCCGTGCCACGACGTCAGGCAGCGCCGGTCCTAAGAGTTCTGATTTATTTTTATAGTCCCGCAATAACATAGAATTCTGGGTCACTGGGTAGTTTACATTTTAACAACAGACGATCGGGGCAGTCCGTAAATTCTATATTTATATTGAAATTAAACACTTTATACGGATTTTATCGCGTTGTTTATTTTACTTTAAACACTGGTATTACATAATTTTGAAAACTCCAACACTACTATTATTGAAATTTTACTACTATTTATTTATATAAGCTATATATTTTCTAATGAAAACAATTTATATTTGAGTTTACACTTTGCCCCGACGTTTCGGTTGCTTTACAGCAGCCATGTTCACGGGGAGACTCTGGCTCTGACTCTGACTCTGACTCATGACTTATATAGATAAATAGTAGTAAAATTTCAATAATAGTAGTGTTAGAGTATTCAAAATTATGTAATACCAGTGTTTAAAGTAAAATAAACAACGCGATAAAATCCGTATAAAGTGTTTAATTTCAATGTATAACATTCGCGTAAACATAAGACAATATTCTATATTTATGACAAAATAGAATTTAAAAACATTAAAAAAAAAAAAGTAAAGTTCTTATATTTTTACAAGTGCAATGATGGTTCATGCATTTTAACTTAACTTTGATGCTGTTCATCCCACTATTTAAACGTTAATCGTCTAGCATATTTAGACGCCATTAAATTAACATTTGCTTATGGACGAAATCGTCCATTAGGCTAGTGTTAGTCGAGGTCATACAAACCAGCGACCTATGGGAGAGTCTTAGAAGATAATTATGACCTGCTACAGTTTGATTGATAGAAGTATTCGTAATGGGTAGCGCATTAACTGCGCAATGGTGCTGCTCAATGTCAAACTCAGTGTCCGTGAAGAGATTGTTAAAATACCATTTAGAGTATTCGGTGGCTTAAACGATGCACTAATGCGAATAGGCCTCATGTTTTGAGGTTGCCGTACATTGACACAAAGTCTTGGTTATGTTTGATTGACTGTCTCGTAAGTGCAGTGGAGTTTCGATCTTTTCTTTTTAATTACACTTCTGTTACTAGGCATACTGTCTGTGTCAGGAGACTTTACAAACATTTAAATAATGGACACAAAGATTACCCAGACCTAGAGTAACTATTTGTGAATTACACAATTTTCTTTTGTCCCGCGTGGTCGAACCCACACAGCTTGGCGCGTCGGCATTGGCGAGGCGATAACGTTAAACATAACGTCATCCCTACAGTCATACCATAATTTGCTAATTACTGACCAAATAAAGTGTTATAGAGTCCTTTGCTGTCTCTTTTTCTCATTATTTAAGATTATAAAAGTAAATAAATAAATAAAATATACTTAAACCTAGGTTTATACGGCAGGCTTTATGTTCTATTAGATAGGTTTTATCTAATTTAATTTACATTACATTAAAAAGTAGCTGACATCTTTCTACAGTTATAGCTATTCTATTTCATTAAACGTTTAGTGATTGAACTGGTCAACCGCAAAATTCTCATCAACGAAGTTAGTTTCGAATATACATATAATAAAATCGTAAACGAGTATGGATGCTTTTCTCCGCAATGGCTGAACTAATTTACAAAGGAGTTATTTAATAATAAAAATAAATCTATTTTAAAATAGCTGTATTAAAATAGGATATGTAGGATGTGTGAATAACACTAATTTGGATACCAGTAGTGCTCAAGTAGGTGTTGCCGCAATAGAATGGCAGAGCCTTTCCTAATCCTTACTAATCCCCATTTCAATTAGTCTGACGATACTAACTGAAACTGTCATATATTAAGTGAAATGGTCACGTTGTACTTGTTACACGTGATAATTTCTTTCCGCTAACGATGTTTACGCACTTGTGAAATACCAGAATATATATTAAAATGGCCCTTATAATTTGATTAAATAGCGATGGTATCTAATTAAAACTAAATTAGATAAACATCTACTCAACTCAAACTGATGACCATGTAATGCAGTAGCCGGATAGGCATTTATCAGTTGTACACAAGTGCTTGCCTAATAAATCTATATATTAATACGTGAACCAAAAACTTTGTACTCCTTTTTACGAAATTTGCGCGGACGGAGGACTATGAAATTTGGCACAGTTAAAGTTTATATGGAGAAGGAGGGGTGATTCCTAATATTTTTATAAATATGCATTAGAAATACATTAAATTAATGAAAAAATACTACACGCACACAACCATGCATTTGACACACGCAGTCGAATCGCGTTCGTAGTATTTCGACATTGTTCGTCTGACGTCGCACAATTCTTTGTAACTATGGTTACCTATACCTTATTCATATGCAATAGAGAAAAACAGAAAACAAAGTAGCAGGCTTAGGAATTTTGGTCGAATTTTGAGCACTACGCGACCGCTAGTAATAATAATAACTAGAAACAGCAAGGCAAGGGTTGCATTTTTACGCGTTTGGTTTCTCTCCAAAACATACAATGGCATACTGGCTTAATTGATTCCCATATTATTGTCACTGAGGATCATGAATTCGATCCCCACGTAGGGAGAATATATGTGTGATCCCTAAATAGATTTTCCGGATGTTCTTTGCGACCGTTGTATAAATGTTTGTAAAGCCTCGTATCCACTAAGCAACATTTGACGCACGACATGTTACACAACATTGTTGGTCACGGCAACGCGGAACTTTGTTTGGCAACGTTGTCTGTCTACATATGAATAGTAGCCGACAACATGTTGCCAAAGTTGATGTACTCGTAGCTAGAGTTATTTTAGTGTTGATTTCAGCACGCTAAGGATATTGTTGCGCGTCACGTCTCCACTTGACAACATTTGATGCTCAATTGCATGTTGCACGGAAAAAAAACAACAAGTCGCGCGTCATATTGCGCGCCAGCTGGCAACGTCACGCGTTGTTGCGTAACGTTGCCGATCTTGTTGAGCGTCAATTATTGCATAGTGGATACGAGGCTTAAACCTTGCGACACAGAATTCAAAGGCAGCGTGAGTGTAGTATTTTAAAAACAAATATGGAAATGCTATTCAGGTAAGCAATTCAGGAGTGATTGGAGCGGATAGATTGTTAGCATTTATAAAGAATTGGTGTAATTTGTAGGGTTCTTAAAGAAGACGGCGAGCTGACCAATAGAATCATTTTTATATAATAATTATTGTTTGTTATTAAAATGCTAAGCAATCCGCGATAAAAATAGTTATCTAGTGTGATACCAGTTATAAAAAAATGGTGAACTAAACATTTGTTTTCTTGAGCCTTTAAGGATGTCCCACTCCTTGGCACAAGTCTCTCTTTTGGATTACCAAACCCCTGCATTATTTGCCATTTCCTGCAAGTCCCTTCCAGATGCATGTAACTCTTCTCGCCATCTCCGTTTAGGTCTTCCACATTGCCGTCGCCTGTCTTGTGTCACCCGATTGGTCTACTAAACATTACAATAAGAAAAAGGCAGTATAAAGACTAGAGAACCTACTTTAAAATCGATGTCACGTTTTTTGATTTTTTAACAACATATCTATTAACAATGTTTCTTCTAAAACTAGCAAATGTCAATAAAATTGCAACTAAAAAAGACTACATGGAGACGAAATATCTATTCTAAAATCTATGTTTGTCTTTTGAATAATTAATTGAACCTGGATTTTTATAGTCGTTTTATTTTAATGCTTAAGACACAGAATTAATTGGAGATGAGGAGATATAAACGGATCATAGGTGTAATAAAACTAAGAATGTAGGTTTATGCATTAGTGATTGTTATATTCATCCTGTTTACAAATGTATTTATTAATTTAATATTTGAAAATCGTGTTATCGCTTAGTTAGAATAAATAATATATTATTATAATATTAACCTGTATTTAGCTGCCCATTGCTGGGCACGGGCCTCTTCTCAGTGTGAGAAGGATAAGACCCCGAGAGCCTTGCGCTATCACATCTTTCTAGCACACCGGGTTGTGCTGGTGCTGCTGCTGCTTCAACGGAGACGCTCAAATGGCGCAAATATCAAAACCTTATTGGTGAGAACATATTTGAGCCGTTTGGTGTCAAAATGCTGGGGCCATGGAGTCCAAGTGCTAAGAGGCTGTTCGACGTTTCGCGTGACCAGGAGGCTGGTATTTTCTTTGCACAAAGAATAAGTATTTCCATTCAACGTGGCAATGCTGCCAGGCTTTTTGGCACGTTGCCAATTGACGACGAGGCGGAAGAATATTATGACGCTCTTTAATTTTTTTGTTTTATTTTTCCACTTTAGTTTACTCTGGTTTATTAGTAAATTAATTTGCCGACGCTATACCATTAGCAAAATAGTTAAGAGATCTTAGGTTAATGTATTGGTCAAGATTTAATATTAACACTAAATTAATTTTTCATTTGACATACGTGTTTTCTTTTTCCTTATTTTTGTCTTGTTACATAAACTATAAAGCGTCTAGGTTATCCCACACTTCATATATATAACATATAATACATACATACATACATAAATTCACGCCTGTTTCCCAGAGGGGTAGGCAGAGACTACGGATTTCTATTTGCTACGATCCTGACACACTTCTCTGGCTTCATTCACTTTCATAACATTCCTCATACACGCTCGCCGGTTTAAGCTGCTCTTAACCTGGCCTTTATCAAGAACGTCTCCGATCTGATCAGGAAACGTTCGCCTAGGTCTTCCCCTTGCGACTGTTCCATTCACACTAGCCTTATAAACTTTCTTAGTCAGTCTATTCTCGTCCATTCTTTCTACATGCCCAAACCAACTTAACATACCCTTTTCTATTCTCGTCACTATATCCACTTTTATGCCGCATCTCTCTCTAATCACACTATTCCTTATTCTATCTTTCAGAGTCACACCACATATATTTCTCAGCGCTCTCATTTCTACAGCATTTATTCTGCTCTCATGCTTCTTTTGCCATACCCAACTTTCACTTTCATGCATAAGTGTAGGCACTACATATAATAATTATATGTTTTAAATATGAAGTGTGGTATAACCTAGATATAAATGTTCAGTATAGTTCATGAACTTGTTGAATGTACTTTACTTTCCGACTAGCGAGACTTCCTTTTTCATATTCTATTCAAACCAAGTCAAAAACACGGTGCCCACCATTCAGGCGATATAAATATGACTCATAATGTTACATTATTACTCGTATAACGTTCATTATCTCTTTTGTTACTATTTAAGCTCACGGGCACCTATAGTTTTATAATGCGAAAATAGTTTATGGTCTATAGCTATAGTATTCGAATTTAATTAGACAAAGTAAAACTGTTTGTTTTTTAATAAAAGAAAATAAAATAATTTCTTTGAAAAATAAAAAGTCAACTAGGAATAATACCTTATCTATATTAATTAGTATATTATCTATATTAATTAAATGCCTACAATTTGTTTATATATTTTTGACATTTAGGTGAGTATTTTTGTATGGTTTTTTTCTTTGTTGTCCTTTCTGTTAATTATTTATATTACTTATTTAGTGTTATTTTTTTAGTTTTCTTTACAATTTTTAAGTGAATTATTCTTAGCATCCGTGCAGTCACCAAAGGGATCTAGTTGACCAGCGCAAAGCTTCTTTAGCCTTGCATATGATGTGTGGCCAGAGAACCTCCCCGTGTGCCCGACGGCTGCTGGTCCTTTCTACATTTTAGTGGATTGGAACGGCAGTCGTTGGGCCGGTACACCCCGGGCAACATGAGTAATAATGTCCTTTCGGGGGCATTATTACTCGTGGCTAATACTCTGGCACACGCGTAGGGAACCCGAGGCAGTTTGTCTCGGGGTTATCGGCCCGCAAGGGCCGCGTTTGGGGGTCTCTCCACGTGTTCCTCTGATTAGCAGAGGAAACGTGGATTTGAGACAGGGAGGGTAGAGGAAGAAAACCTCTGTAAAAAATAACAAGTAGGGGCCCGTAAGGCCAGGGCAGGCCTAGGTAGGTAGGGTGGTAGGGTTAGGTTAGGTATATATATATATGGTACCGCCGACGCAGGCGGTACCGTGACCCGACCGTGGAGGCACGGCTGCGGGGCGAATACGTACAGCGGAAGTACGCCCTGCAGTCCGCCATCAGCGAGGCCAAAGCCCAAAGATGGGAAGAGTTCCTGGGGACTCTCGAGGCAGACCCGTGGGGCCGTCCGTACAAGGCGGTCAGGGGCAAGTTGCGCCCCTGGGCCCCACCGGTCACCGAGAGTCTCCAGCCCCGGCAATTAGAGGAGGTGGTCTCCGCTCTCTTTCCTTCGAGAGCGGAGCACACGCCTCCCGAAATGGCGCCGCCCGATATTGAGGAGGGCGGTGCCGATGCCGGGGCGCCAGAGGTAACAATGGCGGAGCTCGGCGCGGCAATGGTTCGGCTCCGGGGCAAAAACACCGCCCCGGGGCCGGACGGAATTCCTGGCCGCGCCTGGGTTTTGGCCTACGACGCCCTAGGGGACCGGCTCCTCAGGCTGTTTAGCGCCTGTTTGGAGTCGGGACGGTTCCCTGCCACGTGGAAGACGGGTAAGCTGGTCCTCCTGAGAAAGGAGGGCCGCCCCGCGGACTCTCCCTCCTCATACCGCCCCATAGTGCTGTTGGATGAGGTGGGCAAGCTCTTTGAGCGTGTAGTGGTTGCCCGCCTCTCCAGGCACCTGGTGCGGGTGGGCCCCGACTTGTCCGAACTGCAGTTCGGATTCCGAGAGGGTCGATCGACGATTGACGCGATCAGTCGTGTCAAGGCCCTCTCGGATGAGGCGGTCGCCTCGCGCGGGGTGGTGTTGGCGGTGTCCTTGGACATCGCCAACGCGTTCAACACCCTGCCGTGGGCGACTATTAGGGAGGCGCTCCGATTTCATGGGGTGCCTCCCTATCTGCGCCGAATAGTCGGGGACTACCTGCACCAGAGGAGTGTGTTCTGTGTGGGGCGGAACGGAGAGACGTTCCGGAGGGAGGTGTCGTGCGGTGTTCCGCAGGGTTCCGTTCTTGGACCGATCCTGTGGAACATCGGCTACGACTGGGTGCTGCGGGGCGCCCTACCCCCGGGCGTCGGCGTAACTTGTTACGCCGACGACACGCTGGTCACGGCCCGGGGAGAGGATTACGGGGCAGCTGCCCGTCTTGCCACGGCAGGGGTGGCCCTGGTTGTCGGTAGAATTAGGATGTTGGGACTGGAGGTGGCGCTGGAAAAGTCCGAGGCCCTGTTATTTCATGGGCCTCGGCGGGCGCCGCCACCAGATGCCCACATCATAGTTGGAGGGGTCCACATCGGGGTGGAGCCGAGTATGAAATACTTGGGGCTCCACCTCGACGGCCGCTGGAACTTTCGCGTCCATTTTAGCCGCCTGGCCCCCCGGCTGATGTCGGCGGCGGGAGCGCTTAGCTCTCTGCTGCCGAATATCGGGGGGCCGAGTGTCGTCTGCCGCCGCCTCTATTTGGGGGTGGTGCGGTCGATGGCCCTTTACGGGTCGCCCATTTGGGCCGGCGCCCTCGATCGCCGAAACATCGCCCTCTTGAGGAAACCTCAGAGGGCGATGGCGATCAGGGTGTCGCGGGCGTACCGCACCGTCTCCTTTGAGGCGGCGTGCGTCCTGGCGGCATCGCCGCCCTGGGATTTGGAGGCGGAGGTCCAAGCGTCGGTGTATCACTGGCGCGTGGAACTCCGGCTCCATGGTGAGGAACCCACTCACGGGGCGGTGGAGACGCGAAGGTCCCAGGCTCGACTGGTCCTCGAGGCCAAGTGGCAGGAGCGACTGGCCCAGCCCCGCTATGGGGTGAGGACAGTCGAGGCTGTCCGTCCGGTGCTAAGGCAATGGACGGACAGACGGCGCGGACCGCTCACCTACCGGCTTACTCAGGTGCTCTCCGGACACGGCTGTTTCGGAGAGTACCTGTGCAAGATAGCCGGTAGGGAGCCGACAACCAGGTGTCACCACTGCGAGGAGTGCGACCGGGACACGGCGCAGCACACGCTGGAGGAGTGTCCGGCGTGGGCCGAGGAGCGCTGTGCCCTGGTCGCCGTGATTGGCCCCGACCTCTCGTTGCCGACCGTCGTATCCATGATGGTCGGCGACGACAGGTGCTGGGGTGCAATGAGGTCCTTCTGCGAGGCTGTCATCTCGCAGAAGGAGGCGGCGGAGCGGGGGCGTGAGGAAGATCCTTACGCCCCGGACATCCGCCGCCGGAGGAGGGGGCGCAGGAGACGCGCTTATGTCGCTCTCCTGCCCCCCACCTAAGGGTTCTGGGTGGCAAGGCCTCAGGGGACCCTGCCACCCGTGAGTAAGAACCCACAGAGGGCGCGCGCGGTGTTCCCGCGCGCCTTCTAACGTCGAAAGGGGAGAGCGGTAAAATGCTCTCCCCCGGGGACGAGAGGAGGTCGGGTCCCATTGACCCGGCCGGCACCCACACGGGGGGGCCTGCTATGGATGAATCTTTTTAGACTCCCAACAGGCCCCCCCCCATTGGGTGAGAGAGGGAACACCCCAGGTTTTTTTAGTGGGTATACCAGCAATAGGCTGGTGAGTCCCACACGCCCCGCCGGTGCCGTCCCCTAGCCGGCGGGTAGTGCATCAAGCATTTTTTCCTGGGTATCAAAAAAAAAAAAAAAAAAAGGTATATATATATATAAGGGTGGCGGCCGGCCGTTTGCTGGTCGGGATGGTCTCGGCTCAGGTGAATCTCCTGGAGCCGAGGCCTAGGCGGTGCTACCGCTGCCTCGAACCGGGGCAAGTGAGGCAGCAATGCACCGCCGAAACTGACCGCAGTGATCTCTGCTATCGCTGCGGTCAGCCCGGCCACAAGGCCGCCGCCTGCTCCGCCGCAAAACCTTCCTGCAGCCTCTGTTCTGCTGCAGGAAAGCCGGCGGAGCACCGGATGGGGAGCAAATCTTGCTCCCCACCGAAACGACGTAGGGCCAGAGGGGCGGTCGCCGGGACTCCGGCCGCCCCGGCCCCATCCCAAGCAGGGAACAGTACGGAGGCGATGGACACATAATTAATTATGGCCCATCGCCTCCTACAGGTGAATATTAACCACTCCGCCAGGGCGCAGGATATCTTGCTGCAGCACATGGCGGAGTGGTCAATAGACATCGCCGTGGTCGCCGAGCCTTACTGCGTCCCCAGCCGACACAACTGGTTTGGGGACCTCGGAGGCTCGGCGGCCATTGTTTCGTCCGGACCCTCGCTCCTGGTGATGACAGACAGGGGCGAGGGTTATATATGTGTTGATTGGGAGGGAACCGTCCTGATCGGGGTGTACTTTTCTCCGAACCGGCGCCTCGCCGAGTTTGAGCAATTTTTGGGCGCGGTGGGGACCGTTATTAACCGGTACCCATCGCGTCCGATCGTGGTGGCGGGGGACTTCAATGCCAAATCAACGGCTTGGGGATCCCCTGTCACCGACGCTCGCGGCGACGCGCTGGAGGAATGGGCGATTGCGACCGGTCTCGTGGTCCTTAACCGGGGATCGGTCGCCACGTGCGTGCGCTGGCAGGGCGAGTCCATTGTGGACATTTCGTTCGCAAGCCCTGCCGTAGCGCGCCGCGTCCGGGACTGGCAAGTGCTGGTCGAGGCGGAGTCACTGTCGGACCACCGTTACGTGCGGTTCGACATCTCCGCCTCGCCGGCGATCCCGGACGATCGCCCGAGGAGAGTGCACACCCCGTCGTCCCCACGATGGGCGTTGAAACGTCTCAACGTAGACGTGCTGGTGGAAGCCTCCATCGTCCAGGCCTGGACCCCAATGGGCGAAGGGCCTGTGGAGGTTGAGCTAGAGGCGGAGTGGTTCCGGGGCGCGATGACGCGGATTTGCGACGCGTCGATGCCCCGGGCCAGTGCTCGACCTCCTAGGCGTCAGGTGTACTGGTGGTCTGACGACATTAGTCAGAAACGCGCCGCTTGCATTGCGGCGCGTCGCCAGTACACTAGGTACCGCCGACGCAGGCGGTACCGTGACCCGACCGTGGAGGCACGGCTGCGGGGCGATTACGTACAGCGGAAGCACGCCCTGCAGTCCGCCATCAGTGAGGCCAAAACCCAAAGATGGGAAGAGTTCCTGGGGACTCTCGAGGCAGATCCGTGGGGCCGCCCGTACAAGGCGGTCAGGGGCAAGTTGCGCCCCTGGGCCCCACCGGTCACCGAGAGTCTCCAGCCCCGGCAATTAGAGGAGGTGGTCTCCGCTCTCTTTCCTTCGAGAGCGGAGCACACGCCTCCCGAAATGGCGCCGCCCGATATTGAGGAGGGCGGTGCCGATGCCGGGGCGCCAGAGGTTACAATGGCGGAGCTCGGCGCGGCAATGGTTCGGCTCCGGGGCAAAAACACCGCCCCGGGGCCGGACGGAATTCCTGGCCGCGCCTGGGTTTTGGCCTACGACGCCCTAGGGGACCGGCTCCTCAGGCTGTTTAGCGCCTGTTTGGAGTCGGGACGGTTCCCTGCCATGTGGAAGACGGGTAAGCTGGTCCTCCTGAGAAAGGAGGGCCGCCTCGCGGACTCTCCCTCCGCGTACCGCCCCATAGTGCTGTTGGATGAGGTGGGCAAGCTCTTTGAGCGTGTAGTGGTTGCCCGCCTCTCCAGGCACCTGGTGCGGGTGGGCCCCGACTTATCCGAACTGCAGTTCGGATTCCGAGAGGGCCGATCGACGATTGACGCGATCAGTCGCGTCAAGGCCCTCTCGGATGAGGCGGTCGCCTCGCGCGGGGTGGTGTTGGCGGTGTCCTTGGACATCGCCAACGCGTTCAACACCCTGCCGTGGGCGACTATTAGGGAGGCGCTCCGATTTCATGGAGTGCCTCCCTACCTGCGCCGAATAGTCGGGGACTACCTGCACCAGAGGAGCGTATTCTGTGTGGGGCGGAACGGAGAGACGTTCCGGAGGGAGGTGTCGTGCGGTGTTCCGCAGGGTTCCGTTCTTGGACCGATCCTGTGGAACATCGGCTACGACTGGGTTCTGCGGGGCGCCCTGCCCCCGGGCGTCGGCGTAACTTGTTACGCCGACGACACGCTGGTCACGGCCCGGGGAGAGGATTACGGGGCAGCTGCCCGTCTTGCCACGGCAGGGGTGGCCCTGGTTGTCGGTAGAATTAGGATGTTGGGACTGGAGGTGGCGCTGGAAAAGTCCGAGGCCCTGTTATTTCATGGGCCTCGGCGGGCGCCGCCACCAGATGCCCACATCATAGTTGGAGGGGTCCGCATCGGGGTGGAGCCGAGTATGAAATACTTGGGGCTCCACCTCGACGGCCGCTGGAACTTTCGCGTCCATTTTAGCCGCCTGGCCCCCCGGCTGATGTCGGCGGCGGGAGCGCTTAGCTCTCTGCTGCCGAATATCGGGGGGCCGAGTGTCGTCTGCCGCCGCCTCTATTTGGGGGTGGTGCGGTCGATGGCCCTTTACGGGTCGCCCATTTGGGCCGGCGCCCTCGATCGCCGAAACATCGCCCTCTTGAGGAAACCTCAGAGGGCGATGGCGATCAGGGTGTCGCGGGCGTACCGCACCGTCTCCTTTGAGGCGGCGTGCATCCTGGCGGCATCGCCGCCCTGGGATTTGGAGGCGGAGGTCCAAGCGTCGGTGTATCACTGGCGCGTGGACCTCCGGCTCCATGGTGAGGAACCCACTCACGGGGCGGTGGAGACGCGAAGGTCCCAGGCTCGACTGGTCCTCGAGGCCAAGTGGGAGGAAAGGCTGGCCCAGCCCCACTACGGGGTGAGGACCGTCGAGGCTGTCCGTCCGGTGCTAAGGCAGTGGATGGACAGACGGCGCGGACCGCTCACCTACCGGCTTACTCAGGTGCTCTCCGGACACGGCTGTTTCGGAGAGTACCTGTGCAAGATAGCCGGTAGGGAGCCGACAACCAGGTGTCACCACTGCGAGGAGTGCGACCGGGACACGGCGCAGCACACGCTGGAGGAGTGTCCAGCGTGGGCCGAGGAGCGCTGTGCCCTGGTCGCCGTGATTGGCCCCGACCTCTCGTTGCCGACCGTCGTATCCATGATGGTCGGCGACGACAGGTGCTGGGGCGCAATGAGGTCCTTCTGCGAGGCTGTCATCTCGCAGAAGGAGGCGGCGGAGCGGGGGCGTGAGGAAGATCCTTACGCCCCGGACATCCGCCGCCGGAGGAGGGGGCGCAGGAGACGCGCTTATGTCGCTCTCCTGCCCCCCACCTAAGGGTTCTGGGTGGCAAGGCCTCAGGGGACCCTGCCACCCGTGAGTAAGAACCCACAGAGGGCGCGCGCGGTGTTCCCGCGCGCCTTCTAACGTCGAAAGGGGAGAGCAGTGAAATGCTCTCCCCCGGGGACGAGAGGAGGTCGGGTCCGATTGACCCGGCCGGCACCCACACGGGGGGGCCTGCTATGGATGAATCTTTTTAGACTCCCAACTGGCCCCCCCCATTGGGTGGGAGAGGGAACACCCCAGGTTTTTTTAGTGGGTATCCCAGCACTAGGCTGGTGAGTCCCACACGCCCCGCCGGTGCCGTCCCCTAGCCGGCGGGTAGTGCATCAAGCATTTTTTCCTGGGAATCAAAAAAAAAAAAAAAAAGGTATATATATATATATATGTGTGTGTGTATATATATATATATATATATATTTAGGGTTGTTAGGTTGTTAGGGCTTTAGGTTAGGCTTGTTAGGTTAGGTTAGGTTTAGGTTTAGGAGGGGTGTGTGGCCAGAGAACCTCCTAGTGTGCCTGACGGCTGCTGGTCCTTTCTACATTTCTCGTGGATTGGAACGGCAGACGTTGGGCCGGTACACCCCGGGCAACACGGGTAATAATGTCCTTTCGGGGGCATTATTACTCGTGGCTAATACTCTGGCACGCGCGTAGGGAACCCGAGGCATCTTGTCTCGGGGCTATCGGCCCGCGAGGGCCGCGTTCGGGGGTCTCAAATCCACGTGTTCCTTTGAATAGCAGAGGACACGTGGATTTGAGACGGGGGGGATAGAGGAAGAAAACCTCTTTAAAAAATCACCAGTGGGAGCCGTAAGGCCCAACAAGAGGGGGTCTCTCGCGAGACCGCCAACTCGTAGCCCGGACCCGTAGGCGTCCGGAGCGAGGGCCGCCACCTTTCGAGGTGGGGGTCGCGGAGAAGAAAACTCCTTAAAAAATCACTCGCGTCGTCTCCGCTCCTCAGCTCCCCTGTAGCAGGGGACTCCGAGGTTGCGGAACCGACCGTCCACTCCAACTCAGCTCTCCCACATTGGGGGACCCGGGGAGGAGTGGGCCCCCTCCAGTTTCACGTTCCCTTGCACTCCTCTGTTATCAGGGCTGGCAAGGGAACGACTACTGGAGGCTACCCTGCTGCGCAGGGTTGAAGGCTGCCAATAGCTCTGGCTATTGGCCGCATTAGGCGGGGGCACATAGGGGAGGGGAAACCTAACCCTGCCTCCGTCTTCATATCGTTACCCGTTGAGTGTCGTTGATCACGTCTAGCGGCTCAACGGGACCGAGGGGCTTGCCTTAATTGGCCGGCCCGCGAGAAGGAAAACTCAGACCACCCAACAGCGAAGTTGTAAAAACCTCTGGGCACCTGCCGTCCCCCAGCAGTATGTAGGCCTTCCCCCGGAATGAGCGTCACCCGGGGGTCGATTCTATATCGTCTCTTATCGTGGGAACAAAATGGAAGATTTAACTAAACAAAAACCCGAAGACGAAGATAAGGAGAGGAAGATGGAGGAGCACGGAGGCCCGTTGCGGGACTCCAAGGGGCGCTTTAAGCGTCCCTCAAGACTACTCGCCAGCGATGGCAGAGGAATGGGGGCATGTACGCCCACGTCGTTGGCGTCAACGCCTAATAGAAGCCGGAGGAGCTCAATGAGCCTCGGCGTTGAGTCCGGGTCTGAGGACCTAGACTCCCGCGACCTCAGCGGCCGGGTCTCTAGGACCCGAAAGCGTAGCAGGGGCAGGTCGCAAGAAGCGGAGCGCAGCGCACCAGCCACTAAGGTGCCTGCGAACCGGGTGGATTCGCCGTCACGATCCGTGACCCCGACCCCGTTTAATAGGCGGGCATTGGTCGCCCGCAACCGACAAGAGGGGGAGCGCGCAGCAGAACAGTTTGTTGCGCAGCTCCTGGACGAGACCCGGCACCCGAGCTCGGATGTAGACCTCGTCCAGTCCGCCGCAGACTCTGTGGCCGCCATAATTACGGTGGCCACAAAGAGTCAAAACTTGAAGGGCACCTTCACAAATGCCCTCAAGAAGGCGGCCTCTCACCTCCAGGAGGTGGTGCATACGCTCGCGGAGCGCACCACCTCCGACGAGACGAGGCGGTTGCGGGCGGCAAACGACCGCCTGGCAGGGGAGGTGGCTGAGCTCCGCGCTGAGCTCAGCCAATTTCGCGACTCTATGCGGCAGCCGAATGCGGTACCTCGGCAAGCAGAGGAGCAGCGCTCCCTGCTCACCGACGCGCAGCTGCGCCAGGTCATGTCCTCCGTTGGGACCATGATCAACGCGCGGCTGGGGAGCCTGGAGGCAAGACTGCCTCCAGAACCGCGTTGCCGTCCACCACTCGCAGCGGACAACCGTGCGTCCGCTGCTAGGGACCCAGTGCCCACGTCGGGCCAGCGGTCCTATGCGACGGCGGCGTCAGCGTCGGTCGGCGTCCCCGCAGGGTCGCGACCTGCGGCCGGGAAGAAGGGGACTTCCAAAGTCCCTTCCCAGTCCCAGAGGGACTTCCCGCCCTTGAGGCCGAAACCTGCGGGCCCAGCTCGCGCTCCGGCGCCGAAGGAACGCGCACCCGCGTCAACCACGGGTGCGCCTCGACTAGTCTCTGTCCCTGGTCCGTCTGCGTCGTCTAATGAGGGCTGGCAGACGGCTGGGGAGAAGAGGGAGATCCGGCGTCGGAAAAGGCGCGAGCGCAGGAGCGCTGCGGCTGCCGAGAGGATGAAGGCGGAGGACAAGAGAAAGAGCAAGAAGGCCAAGAAGAAGAGGCCCGGGAAGCTCCGACCGCCAAGATCGGCCGCCGTTGTCATAACGGTGTCGCCGGAGGCGGTGGAGCGCGGCCTTTCATACGCCGCCGTCTTTAAGAAGGCGCGGGAGAGCGTCGGTGTGGCGGACTTGGGCCCCACCGGTGCCAGGACCCGCCTCGCCCAAACGGGGGCTCGAATTCTCGAGTTCCCCGGTGCGGAGGGCGCAAAGACGGCGGACACAGTCGCAGAAAGGCTGCGAGGGTTGTTCGGGGCGGAAGAAGGCGTCAAGATCGCCAGGCCCGTGAAGTGCGCGGAATTCCGAGTCGCTGGCCTGGACGATTCGGTCACGCCTGACGACGTCCGGGAGGCTATCCAAGTCAAAACTGGATGCCGCCTGGACGACGTCAAGGTTGGCGCCATCCGCCCCGGTCCCGGCGGTGTCGGAGCCGTGGTAGCGCAGTGCCCCGTCGCAGCAGCCAACATTTTGGTGGCTGCAGGAAGGCTCCTCGTGGGCTGGAGTTCTGCCAAGGTCTCGTCGTTGGCGGCTAGGCCCGCGAGGTGCCATAAATGCATGGCCGAGGGGCACGTGCGCGCCACTTGTAGAAGTGGCTTCGACTGCAGCGGACTGTGCTTCCGCTGCGGCCAGCCGGGGCACAAGGCGACGGACGGAATTCCGGCCCGAGTGTTGGCCCTTGCCCTTGACCACATGGGCGACCGCCTCAGGGAACTGTTTGACGCGTGTCTGTCGTCGAGGAGGTTCCCTGAGTGCTGGAAGGTGGGGAGGCTAGTGCTCCTGCCCAAGCCGGGGAGAGCCCTGGACTCGGTCGCGGCCTACAGGCCTATCGTACTGCTGGATGAGGCGGGGAAGTTGCTGGAGAGGATTCTCGCTGCCCGCATCGTCCGGCACCTCGAGGAGGTGGGGCCCGATCTGTCGGACGCCCAGTTTGGTTTCCGCGCCGGGCGTTCGACGACCGACGCCATTTTGGCCCTGAGGGCCGCGACCGAGGAAGCCGTCAGGGGAGGCGGCGTGATGTTGGCGGTGTCCTTAGACATCGCCAACGCATTTAATACTCTGCCATTCGGCAGCATCGGGGAGGCACTCCGATTCCATGGGGTGCCCGCATACCTGAGGCTGCTGATGGCAGACTATTTGGAGCGGAGGTCTGTGCTGTGCGAGGACCGAGCAGGCGACGTCGTGCGCAGGGCGATATCGCGCGGTGTTCCACAGGGGTCCGTCCTTGGCCCTCTCCTGTGGAACATCGGCTATGACTGGGCCCTGCGCGGAGTCTTACCCCCCGGGCTGAGCGTATTCTGTTACGCTGACGACACGTTGGTAGCAGCCCGGGGTCGCAACTTTGAGGAGGCGGCTCGCCTGGCCACCACGGGGGTCTCTCAGGTGGTCGGGCGAATCGAGGCGCTGGGGCTTAAGGTGGCCCTCACCAAGACGGAGGCCCTGTTGTTCCATGGGCCCCGTCGCGGGCCACCTGCCGGCGCCTCGATCACCGTCGGCTCGGTCCTCGTACCGGTTCAGGCCCAGATGAGATATCTGGGCCTGGTGTTGGATGGACGATGGCTCTTCGACGAGCACTTCCGTCAGCTCGAGCCCAAGCTGGACGGCGCGGCGTCCGCCCTGGGGCGATTATTGCCCAACCTGGGCGGACCCAGTTTGGCGTGCCGGAGGCTCTACACGGGGGTAGTCCGGTTGATGGCGCTGTACGGCGCACCGGTGTGGGCGGGGTCCCTGACCGCCCAGAACCGCGCGCGGTTAAGCCGACCGCAGCGCACTTTGGCGGTCAGGGCAATACGCGGTTACCGCACCGTGTCCGCAGACGCGGCATGCGCCCTGGCCGGTGCTCCCCCGTGGGATTTGGAGGCGGAAGTGCTCGCCGACGTTTATCGTCGAGCAGCCGAATTTCGGGCAGGCGGAGGCGGTCGCCCTCTGCTCGAGCAGGTGCGCGAGTGGCGCGAGGCCGCTCGACGAGCCATCGTGGCCCGATGGTCAGTCCGGCTGGAGGCTCCACGTGCGGGTTTTCGCACGGTGGAGGCGCTCCGGCCGCTCCTTTCTTTGTGGGTGTGGCGACAGCACGGGACCCTTTCCTTCCGGCTGGTGCAGGTATTATCCGGGCACGGGTGCTTCGGATACTACCTGCACAAGGTCGCGAGGAGGGAATCGAGTCCCGCCTGTCACCACTGTGATTGTGACGAGGACACGGCGCAGCATACGCTGGAGTTCTGCCCGGCGTGGGCGCAGCAGCGTCGTGCCCTCGTCGAGACCATCGGTGCGGATCTCTCGCTATCGGCCATAATCCGCTCCATGGCCGATAGCGACAGGAATTGGAACGCAGTCGCCTCCTTCTGCGAGAACGTCATCTCGCAGAAGGAGGCGGCGGAGCGGGCCAGGGAGGAAAGTCTCCTCGCTGACCCGATCCGTCGCCGGCGAACTGGGCGGCGTCGGCGCGCCGATGCGCGCCTGATGCCACCCTGAGTAGGGCTGAGGGTGGGAGATCGGGGTATTTACTCTCCCACCCTCACCCTTCTGCGTAGTGGCGGCGTCTCTGGTGCACCCAGACGCCGCCGCCAGTGTTGGTGCCCGCGGGGCGTGGGCAGTCACTGGGTGGGTCGTTGATGTCGTATCAGGTTCCAACGGCCCACCCGTCAAGGTGAGGTGACGGTGCACAGGGGGGTTTTAGTCGGTATGCCGGTCGTGTCATCTTGACCGGTGAGCCCGACATAACCGTCCCACTGCCCCCCGAGTGGGACGGTATGCATCAGGAGCATTTCCCCCCTCAAAAAAAAAAAAAAAGGTTTAGGTTTAGGAGTCCTGCCCAGGTAGGCGATTTTGGGGTGTTGGGGCGGGTGGATTGGTCCAACATGGACCCCCATCCGGCTCAACATGGGAGGATAGAGGAAGACAACCTCTTTAAAAAATCACTAGTGGTGGCCGTTAGGCCGGTTTGGGAAGCTTAGGCTTCCTGCCCAGTCGGGCGGTTTTGGGGCGGGTGGATCGGTCCAGCATGGACCCCCATCCGGCCCAACCCGTAATCCTGAACTGACAGGACCGGGGGCCTTCGGGCTGCGAGGAAGAAAACCTCTATAAAAATCACCAGTGGGGCCTGTAAGGCCCGGGCGGGAGCACATAGGAGAGGGGAAACCCAATCCTGCTCCAATAAACTCGTTACCCGTTGAGTGTCGTTGAACATGTCTAGCGGCTCAACGGGACCGAGGGGCTTGCCTTAGTTGGCCGGCCCGCGAGAAGGAAAACTCACACCACCCAACAGCGAAGTTGTAAAAACCTCTGGGCACCTGCCGTCCCCCAGCAGTATATAGGCCTTCCCCCGGAATGAACGTCACCCGGGGGTCGATTTTAGTTCGTCTCTTCTCGTGGGAACAGTATGGAAAATTTATGTCAAAAAAACCCTGAAGATGAGAAGATGGAGAAGACGGAGGAGCGCGGAGTGCCTTTGCGCGACTCCAAAGGGCGCTTTAAGCGCCCTTTACGACCACGCACCAGCGATGCTGGAGCTGGCGCATCAACGCCTGACGGAAGCCGGAGGAGCTCCGTCAGCGTCGAGTCTGGGTCCGAGGCGGGCTCCGGTTCGGAGGCCAGTCGGCCTCAGAGCCGGTGCTCGTCGGCGGCTCGACGGGAGAGGGAGGAGGGGGGGGATAATCCTGCTTCCCTCTCCCGCAAGCTCAGGGCGACGCCCGGCACTTCCGCGAAGCGCCGGAAGACGTCGCATTCCGTGCCAACGCGTTCGTGCTCGGACACGGAGGTTGAGGTAGTGGAGGGGATGCCCTGTCGAGAGGGCGCTGGTTCCCCGATGCCGCCTCCCTCCACTAGGAGGCTCCCAGGGCAGCCTTTATCTGCCCGTCGGGATGCCCCCAAGACGGCTGAGGTCCCGGATGCGTCCCCCTCGGCTGGGGACTCGGTTGCCGACCTCAGGCAGCGGTTCGAGGTTGGCGCCGAGACCGTCCTGAGGGTGGCGGCCCGGTCCGGCAATTTAAAGGGGGGGTTCGTCCGGGACCTTAAAGAAGCTACGAAGGAAATGAGGGAAGCCTTCTTCGACCTGTGGGGGCGGACTTCCTCCGATCTTCAGAGGCGCTGGAGGTCGGAGAATGAGGGGCTGCATAGGCAGCTGGCGGAGCTCCGGGCGGAGGTGACGGCCATGAAGGTGGCCGCTGCCACTGCCGCTCGGGCCAACGCCGCCAAGACGCCCTCAGCCGCCGCCGGGGCGCCTGCCGGGAGGCCACGGGAGGAGTTCCCACCCCTCCCGCGGCGCACAGCGCGGCCCCTCACCCCCGCGGAGGACCGGCGTCCCGCCTGGGCGGACGAACTGATGCGGGCCACGGTGGCTCAGGCGCGCAACGTAGTTGATGCGTGCCTGGCCAACTATGGCCTCACGCCCATCCCCACCCTGGGCCCTCCACTCGGGGGCCGCCCCCGGATGATCGGAGGCACGCCGGCTGGCCCGGCGCCCTCCGACCCACCGGTTACGCGGCAGGCATCTGCCCCCACACCATCGGCCTCCTCTTCTAAGGGGAAGGGGAAGGGCAAGGGGAGGGCGACCGCCGCTGTGGCGCCGCGGCGCCCCGCCTCCCAGCCCCAACCCGCCCCGGTGGCCTCTACTTCGGCTGAGCAGCCGTGGACAGAGGTCGTCGGGAAGAAGAGGAGGAAGAAGAAGAAGAAGAAGAAGGCCTCCCAGGCTCCCCCGGTGAGCAAGAAGAAGGGCCTCCGCCCAGCTGACCTGCGCCCCCCGCGCTCCACCGCAATTGTGGTGGAGCTGACAGAGGAGGGGCTCCGGCAGGGCGGCAGCTATGCGGGCGTCCTCCGGCAGGCCACTCAGGCTATGAGAGACAATCTCGCCGAGATGGGCCTCGCCGGAGGCGTCCAATTCAAGGTTGCCGCCACTGGGGCCAGAATTCTGGAGGTCCCAGGTGCCACCTCCGGCGACAAGGCGGACAGGGTAGCGGATAAACTCCGCTCCCTGTTCTCGCCTGAGGAGGTCAA
The DNA here is from genome assembly GCA_963675205.1 of Catocala nupta. Lineage (NCBI taxonomy): Eukaryota > Metazoa > Arthropoda > Insecta > Lepidoptera > Erebidae > Catocala > Catocala nupta. The sequence goes on along the minus strand of OY776085.1, from coordinate 25,220,450 downwards.
GATCTCCCGCCCGGTGAAGTCCGCAGAAATGCGGATAACCGGGCTGGACGACTCGGCCTCCTCTGAGGATGTCGCCGCTGCGGTGGCACAAGCCGGAGCCTGCCCCCTGGTGCAGGTCAGGGTGGGGGAGATGCGCCGCGGCGATAGTGGCCTGTGCACGGTGGTGGTGCGCTGCCCCATCGCCGCGGCGAAAAAGGTGGCGGCCGGCCGTTTACTGGTCGGGATGGTCTCGGCTCAGGTGAATCTCCTGGAGCCGAGGCCTAGGCGGTGCTACCGCTGCCTTGAACCGGGGCACGTGAGGCAGCAATGCACCGCCGAAACTGACCGCAGCGATCTCTGCTATCGCTGCGGTCAGCCCGGCCACAAGGCCGCCGCCTGCTCCGCCGCAAAACCTTCCTGCAGCCTCTGTTCTGCTGCAGGAAAGCCGGCAGGGCACCGGATGGGGAGCAAATCTTGCTCCCCACCGAAACGACGTAGGGCCAGAGGGGCGGTCGCCAGGACTCCGGCCGCCCCGGCCCCGTCCCAAGCAGGGAGCAGTACGGAGGCGATGGACACATAATTAATTATGGCCCATCGCCTCCTACAGGTGAATATTAACCACTCCGCCAGGGCGCAGGATATCTTGCTGCAGCACATGGCGGAGTGGTCAATAGACATCGCCGTGGTCGCCGAGCCTTACTGCGTCCCCAGCCGACACAACTGGTTTGGGGACCTCGGAGGCTCGGCGGCCATTGTTTCGTCCGGACCCTCGCTCCTGGTGATGACAGACAGGGGCGAGGGTTATATATGTGTTGATTGGGAGGGAACCGTCCTGATCGGGGTGTACTTTTCTCCGAACCGGCGCCTCGCCGAGTTTGAGCAATTTTTGGGCGCGGTGGGGGCCGTTATTAACCGGTACCCATCGCGTCCGATCGTGGTGGCGGGGGACTTCAATGCCAAATCAACGGCTTGGGGATCCCCTGTCACCGACGCTCGCGGCGACGCGCTGGAGGAGTGGGCGATTGCGACCGGTCTCGTGGTCCTTAACCGGGGATCGGTCGCCACGTGCGTGCGCTGGCAGGGCGAGTCCATTGTGGACATTTCGTTCGCAAGCCCTGCCGTAGCGCGCCGCGTCCGGGACTGGCAAGTGCTGGTCGAGGCGGAGTCACTGTCGGACCACCGATACGTGCGGTTCGACATCTCCGCCTCGCCGGCGATCCCGGACGATCGCCCGAGGAGAGTGCACACCCCGTCGTCCCCACGATGGGCGTTGAAACGTCTCAACGTAGACGTGCTGGTGGAAGCCTCCATCGTCCAGGCCTGGACCCCAATGGGCGAAGGGCCTGTGGAGGTTGAGCTAGAGGCGGAGTGGTTCCGGGGCGCGATGACGCGGATTTGCGACGCGTCGATGCCCCGGGCCAGTGCTCGACCTCCTAGGCGTCAGGTGTACTGGTGGTCTGACGACATTAGTCAGAAACGCGCCGCTTGCATTGCGGCGCGTCGCCAGTACACTAGGTACCGCCGACGCAGGCGGTACCGTGACCCGACCGTGGAGGCACGGCTGCGGGGCGATTACGTACAGCGGAAGCACGCCCTGCAGTCCGCCATCAGTGAGGCCAAAACCCAAAGATGGGAAGAGTTCCTGGGGACTCTCGAGGCAGATCCGTGGGGCCGCCCGTACAAGGCGGTCAGGGGCAAGTTGCGCCCCTGGGCCCCACCGGTCACCGAGAGTCTCCAGCCCCGGCAATTAGAGGAGGTGGTCTCCGCTCTCTTTCCTTCGAGAGCGGAGCACACGCCTCCCGAAATGGCGCCGCCCGATATTGAGGAGGGCGGTGCCGATGCCGGGGCGCCAGAGGTTACAATGGCGGAGCTCGGCGCGGCAATGGTTCGGCTCCGGGGCAAAAACACCGCCCCGGGGCCGGACGGAATTCCTGGCCGCGCCTGGGTTTTGGCCTACGACGCCCTAGGGGACCGGCTCCTCAGGCTGTTTAGCGCCTGTTTGGAGTCGGGACGGTTCCCTGCCATGTGGAAGACGGGTAAGCTGGTCCTCCTGAGAAAGGAGGGCCGCCTCGCGGACTCTCCCTCCGCGTACCACCCCATAGTGCTGTTGGATGAGGTGGGCAAGCTCTTTGAGCGTGTAGTGGTTGCCCGCCTCTCCAGGCACCTGGTGCGGGTGGGCCCCGACTTATCCGAACTGCAGTTCGGATTCCGAGAGGGCCGATCGACGATTGACGCGATCAGTCGCGTCAAGGCCCTCTCGGATGAGGCGGTCGCCTCGCGCGGGGTGGTGTTGGCGGTGTCCTTGGACATCGCCAACGCGTTCAACACCCTGCCGTGGGCGACTATTAGGGAGGCGCTCCGATTTCATGGAGTGCCTCCCTACCTGCGCCGAATAGTCGGGGACTACCTGCACCAGAGGAGCGTATTCTGTGTGGGGCGGAACGGAGAGACGTTCCGGAGGGAGGCGTCGTGCGTTGGACCGATCCTGTGGAACATCGGCTACGACTGGGTTCTGCGGGGCGCCCTGCCCCCGGGAGGATTACGGGGCAGCTGCCCGTCTTGCCACGGCAGGGGTGGCCCTGGTTGTCGGTAGAATTAGGATGTTGGGACTGGAGGTGGCGCTGGAAAAGTCCGAGGCCCTGTTATTTCATGGGCCTCGGCGGGCGCCGCCACCAGATGCCCACATCATAGTTGGAGGGGTCCGCATCGGGGTGGAGCCGAGTATGAAATACTTGGGGCTCCACCTCGACGGCCACTGGAACTTTCGCCTCCATTTTAGCCGCCTGGCCCCCCGGCTGATGTCGGCGGCGGGAGCGCTTAGCTCTCTGCTGCCGAATATCGGGGGGCCGAGTGTCGTCTGCCGCCGCCTCTATTTGGGGGTGGTGCGGTCGATGGCCCTTTACGGGTCGCCCATTTGGGCCGGCGCCCTCGATCGCCGAAACATCGCCCTCTTGAGGAAACCTCAGAGGGCGATGGCGATCAGGGTGTCGCGGGCGTACCGCACCGTCTCCTTTGAGGCGGCGTGCATCCTGGCGGCATCGCCGCCCTGGGATTTGGAGGCGGAGGTCCAAGCGTCGGTGTATCACTGGCGCGTGGACCTCCGGCTCCATGGTGAGGAACCCACTCACGGGGCGGTGGAGACGCGAAGGTCCCAGGCTCGACTGGTCCTCGAGGCCAAGTGGGAGGAAAGGCTGGCCCAGCCCCACTACGGGGTGAGGACCGTCGAGGCTGTCCGTCCGGTGCTAAGGCAGTGGATGGACAGACGGCGCGGACCGCTCACCTACCGGCTTACTCAGGTGCTCTCCGGACACGGCTGTTTCGGAGAGTACCTGTGCAAGATAGCCGGTAGGGAGCCGACAACCAGGTGTCACCACTGCGAGGAGTGCGACCGGGACACGGCGCAGCACACGCTGGAGGAGTGTCCAGCGTGGGCCGAGGAGCGCTGTGCCCTGGTCGCCGTGATTGGCCCCGACCTCTCGTTGCCGACCGTCGTATCCATGATGGTCGGCGACGACAGGTGCTGGGGCGCAATGAGGTCCTTCTGCGAGGCTGTCATCTCGCAGAAGGAGGCGGCGGAGCGGGGGCGTGAGGAAGATCCTTACGCCCCGGACATCCGCCGCCGGAGGAGGGGGCGCAGGAGACGCGCTTATGTCGCTCTCCTGCCCCCCACCTAAGGGTTCTGGGTGGCAAGGCCTCAGGGGACCCTGCCACCCGTGAGTAAGAACCCACAGAGGGCGCGCGCGGTGTTCCCGCGCGCCTTCTAACGTCGAAAGGGGAGAGCGGTGAAATTGCTCTCCCCCGGGGACGAGAGGAGGTCGGGTCCTATTGACCCGGCCGGCACCCACACGGGGGGGCCTGCTATGGATGAATCTTTTTAGACTCCCAACAGGCCCCCCCCATTGGGTGAGAGAGGGAACACCCCAGGTTTTTTTAGTGGGTATACCAGCAGTCGGCTGGTGAGTCCCACACGCCCCGCCGGTGCCGTCCCCTAGCCGGCGGGTAGTGCATCAAGCATTTTTTCCTGGGAATCAAAAAAAAAAAAAAAAAAAGGTCCCATTTGGCAGGGGTGCGTGTCAGAAAACCTCCCCGTGGTGCACCCTGGGCACCAGCAACAATGCTTTTCATTGTTGCTGGTGGCTAATATTCTGACAACCGGTGCCATCTATCGCGTTTGGCACCGGAGGCGGGGGGATGGACGCGAGTCCCATCCCCAAGCCGGAGGTCCTATTCTGGGCCCGGCTCTCCCAGTACCGCTCTGTTTTAGAGTAGACATGGGAGAGCCCCTTTGACGGGTTCGGCGTGCACTCACCCTGCCGCTGAACAGACAACGGGGTCTCTTCTTGTCGTTCTGACGATTCTTTCCCCCTCTTTGGCCCCTTTTGTTTTGTCCCCTGTTTTGGTTTTGTTCCCCCCTTTTTTGGTTTGGTTCTGCGTCCAAATTTGTTTCTTGTCCCCTTTTGTTTGTTTTGCCCCGTTTTTGTTCTTGTTGTCCCCCCCTTTTTTCCTGACTTTTGTCCCCGTTGTCACCGTCTGGCGCATATCGTAACCCCGTATTGTGCAGTGTCGTGGATCACGTCTCGCGGCTGCTGACGGGAGCGAGGGTCTTGGCTTAACCGCCCGGACTGCGAGGGTGTGGCCCTCTATAAAAACCACCCCGAATCTCAAGTTGCTGCCGCACGGCGAGGAGATGCATGGCTGATGGGTAGTTCAGTCACTAGTGCGGCCCCTTCAGGGTACCTGCCGTCCCCCTGAAGTATTAGGCTTGCCCGGGTATCGGGATCTCTGCCCGGGTCGACTATTATTTCTCCCATACTCGTGGGTATTACTATGGAAAACTCATTAAAATCAATTTTAAAAAAACAGTCGGTAAGAGTGAGTAGGTCGCGCACGCCCAGTACTGCGCGTTCCGAAGAGGAGGAGGAAATCGTGCGGTCGGAGCACGATAGCGACGTTGCGGAGATTACTCCGGTGGCACACCGGAGAAAGCTCCACGAAAGCGGTTGCGGTCAGCGCAAGAAACGGAGTCGAACGGCTCCAGTGAGGACGCGACGTCGGCTGCAAAAGTGCCGACAGCGCGACGTGGACGTGGTCGTCCACCCACCCACGGTCGTTACGTGGGTCTGGGACGGGCAAAGGCCGAACTTGCCGCCGCGTTAAGGAAGGCTGACGAAAAGGAGCGCACGTCCGAGGACAACCTAATTGCTGCGGCAGCCCGGCGGGTCGCTGCCGGCAGGATACAGCCGGTGGAGCTGGATGCCGAAGACTTGCCGGTGGCCCAGTTGAAGACCCGGCTAAGTGACGCCCTCGAGGCTATTCGTCTTGTCTCGAAAAAGTCGAAGGGACTAAAAGGCACCTGCCAAAAGACCCTTAAGGTGTCAGTAGAGGCCATTCGGGACATTGCAGAGGCCGTGTTCAGCCGCACAGCCAGCGAGGAGGTTCAGAAGTTACAGTGTGAAAATGCGCGCTTGGCCCAAGAACTATCTGAACTCAAGAGGCGTCAAGAAGCGTTTGAAAAGCGGCATGACCAGGGCGCAAACAAGACCGAAACGGAGCTTGTTGCCCTGGTCCGGCAGGAGCTTGGCGAATTTCGCGCCAAGCTCTCCGTCATGGAGGGCCGGCTATTGCGCCCTCCTCTGGCAGCGGACAGACTTAGAGAGCCTGTCCCGCCTTCTCCCCCGATGCCTGTGCCGCAGACATCCTACGCGGCCAAAGTAAGGGCCCCGCGGCCTCCAGCAGTTATTCCAGCGGCCGCCACAGACGTTCCTGACAGCCAGAAGGGCAAGAAAAGACGGCAGGCTAAGCGCGCACCTGCAGCTGCCGAACGCCCTGCCGCTCCCAGCGCACAACCCGCTGCTGCCGCGCGCAAAGCCGACGACTGGGAGGTCGTCGGCCAAAAGAAAGCGGCAGCCAAGCAGAAAAAGAAGGCGGCCAAGAAGGCCAGGCAGGCGGCCAAAAAGGCGGCGAGGAAGCTCCAGGCCCCTCGCTCTACTGCAGTGGTAATTACACTGCAGCCGGCTGCTATCGAGCGAGGGACCACTTACGCGGAGCTCCTCAAAAAGGCGCGGACGGCGATCGACCCCGGCAAGCTAGGAATAACGGCGGGCCTGAGGTGCCGGACAACCCAGACCGGTGCCCGCCTTATCGAAGTGCCGGGAGTCGCAAGCGGCGACCAGGCGGACCGCCTGGCGGAAAGTCTCCACCAGGTTCTGAATACAGAAGAGGTCCGCGTCTCCAGGCCCCAAAAGTGCGTCGATTTGCGCATCACGGGCCTGGATGACTCAGTTGACAAAGAAGAGGTCGTCGCCGCCGTTGCCAAGACCGGAGGGTGCCCTGCTGAACAGGTAAAGTGCGGGGAAATCAAGCAGGGCCGCGCCGGAATGGGGACTGCCTTAATTAGCTGTCCCGTCACCGCCGCCAAGAAACTGGCCGATGGCCGACGTCTTTTGGTGGGGTGGGTGTCGGCGCAAATTAAAGCGCTGGAGCCCAGGCTCGCCCGGTGCTACCGCTGCCTATCCAGCGGCCACGTGGGTGTCACGTGCCCCTCACGGGTTGACTGCAGCGGCCGCTGTTTCCGTTGCGGTCAGCCCGGTCACGTGGCCGCAACGTGTGGGTCCACGCCGCACTGTGTTCTGTGTGCGGCGGTGGGCAAACCAGCGGAGCACCGGGCGGGTGCCAAGGGGTGCGCCGCCACCCAGAAAAGGCTACCGCCAAGGCCGCCTGCCTCTTCGTCGGCGACGTCGAAGGTCGACGTTCCCGCGGCTGGAGAGGCGGAGGTTAGCATGGAGACGTAATGCCTCCACGCCTCCGTCTCCTCCAGGCTAATATAAACCACTGCGCCAGGGCTCAGGACCTTCTCCTCCAGAGCATGGCGCAGTGGTCAATTCATGTCGCCATCGTAGCCGAGCCCTATTTCGTCCCTCCCAGGGCTGACTGGGTAGGGGACCTCGATGGCTCGGTTGCGTTAATTTCGCCGGCCGCCGCCGGCGCCCCGTCCTTCGAGAACATCGTCCGAGGACGGGGCTGCGTCGCAGCACTCGTAGGAGAAGCGGTTGTGGTGGGCTGTTACTTCTCACCCAACCGACCTCTCGCCGACTTCGAGGAGTATCTCCTCGAACTGAACGTCGTCGTCGCTCGAAGCCACCCTCGGCCCGTGCTCGTCGTCGGGGACCTCAATGCCAAATCCTCGGCTTGGGGTTCCGCGACCACGGACGCGAGGGGTGAATTGCTCGAGGAGTGGGCCGTAGAAAACGGCCTGCTAGTCCTCAATCGTGGGTCAGTGCACACGTGCGTACGTCAGCGGGGCGGGTCAGTTATTGACGTCTCTTTTGCCAGCCCCGCACTAGCACGCCGTGTCCAAGGCTGGCGCGTCGTCGAGGAGGTGGAGACGCTGTCGGACCACCGCTATATTCGGTTCGACGTCTCCGCCCAGACCTCCGACCCCCCAGCCACAAGGGCCCCGATTGGGGGCGGTCCACGTTGGGCTTTAAAGAAGCTGAATCGGGAGATCCTCCTGGAAGCCTCCATTGTTCGGGCCTGGGTGCCAGCACCGGCCAGGCCTGACAATGTTGAGATGGAGGCCGAGTGGTTCCGGGAGGCCGTAACTCAAATTTGTGATGCGGCGATGGCTAGAGTGCCTTTAAATCCTCCAGCTAGGCGCCGGGTGTACTGGTGGTCTGACCACATCGGCGAACTACGCCATTCCTGCGTGGTGGCCCGACGCCAGTACATCCGGCTTCGTAGGCGGCGTCGCCGCTCTCCCGATTTTGACGCCAGGGAGGCGGAATTGTACGAGGCCTACAGAGCGGCCAAAAGTACGTTGAAGATCTCCATCAAGCGGGCCAAGGATGAGGCCCGCCAAGAGCTGCTGGGGACTCTGGACCGTGATCCCTGGGGGCGTCCGTACCTTATGGTGAGGGGCAAGCTTCGCCCCTGGGCGCCCCCCTTGTCCCAGAGTCTCCGGCCACAGTTGGTGGAGGAGGTGGTGGCCGCTCTGTTCCCCTCACGGGCGGAGCACACTCCTCCGTCGATGGTTCCGCCTTCCATGGCGTCCAGCGCGGACTTTGACGACGACGTGGTTCCCGAAGTGACCCAGGTAGAGTTGCGAGCGGCGGTGTCGAGACTTCGCTCGAAAAACACCGCCCCAGGGCCCGACGGCATTCCAGGTTGTGCTTTGGCCCTGGTCCTCGAGGAGCTCGCGCCCCGACAGACGGGGCTCCTCAGTGAGTGTCTAGTTCAGGGCCAGTTTCCGCGCCAGTGGAAGGTGGGGAAACTGGTCCTGATCAGGAAGGAGGGGCGCCCGGCGGACTCTCCGTCCGCCTACCGGCCCATTGTGTTGCTGGGCGAGGTGGCTAAACTCTTCGAGTTTATTATCGCGGAGCGCCTCGTCCAGCATCTTACTTCTGTGGGCCCGGATCTGGTGGAGAACCAATTTGGTTTCCGCCGCGGGCGCTCCACTATTGACGCTGTCCAGCGGGTGAGGAGCCTGGCGGAGGATGCGGTGTCCCAGGGCGAGGTCGTCTTCGCGGTGTCTTTGGACATCGCGAATGCCTTTAATACCTTGCCCTGGAATTGCATTAGGGAGGCACTCGTTTTCCATCGAGTGCCGACCTACCTCCGCCGCATAGTCGGGGCATACTTATCAGAGAGGGTAGTCGTCTACACGGGTCATGACGGTTGGAGTCGGCGAGAGATGTCGTGCGGTGTTCCACAGGGATCGGTTCTGGGTCCGCTCCTGTGGAACATCGGTTACGACTGGGTGCTGCGAGGTGCGCTCCTCCGTGGCGTCGGCGTCATTTGTTACGCCGACGACACGCTTGTCACGGCGAGGGGTAAGTCGCACCGGGCGGCGGCCATACTGGCGACCGCTGGGGTCGCACAAGTCGTTGGTCGTATCCGGCGGTTGGGCCTCGAGGTGGCCCTGTCGAAATCCGAGGCTGTATGTTTTCACGGCTCTCGGAAGCGGCCACCTCCAGGGGCCCATATCATGGTAGGAGGGGTCCGCATCGGCGTCGAGCCAACCCTTAAGTATCTGGGTCTCCTGCTCGACAGCCGATGGGACTTTACAGCCCATTTCCGTCGTTTGGCCTCCATTCTTCGGGGCGCTGCAGGCGCGCTCTCGCGCCTGCTGCCCAACCTTGGGGGGCCAAACACCTCCTGCCGGAGGCTCTACGAAGGGGTCGTGCGGTCCATGGCCCTATATGGGGCCCCAGTTTGGGGCTACAACCTGGCGGCCCGTAACATCTCGGCGCTTCGTGCTCCACAGCGCGCCATGGCCGTCAGGTTGATTAGAGGGTACCGCACGATCTCGTTCGAGGCTGCGAGCCTCCTCGCCGGATCGATGCCATGGGACCTGGAAGCGGCGCTCCTGGCGTCGCTCTATCGTTGGCGCCAGGAGGCGCTAGCTCGAGGCGAAGGACCGGGTCTTGCCGCAATCAAGGCGGCGAGGTCCGAGCTCCGCCAGGTCCTAGTGGCCAATTGGAAGGAGCGACTTGTGCACCCCAGTGCCGGGCACGCCACGATCGTGGCGGTAAGTCCCGTTTTTGAGGAGTGGCTGGAGAGGCGGCATGGCGCCCTCACCTTCCGGCTGACACAGGTTCTAACTGGCCACGGTTGTTTTGGCCAGTTCCTGTGTCGTATACGCCGGCAAGAGACGCCCGGTTGTCACCACTGTGGCGATTGCCGCGACGTTGTTGAGGACACGGCGCTGCACACTTTGGCGGTTTGCCCCGCCTGGGCATCGCAGCGCCGTGATTTGATCGCGGCAGTCGGATCGGTTGCCCTCTCGCTCCCGGCCGTAGTTCAGTCTATGGTCCGGAGTGAGAGGTCATGGAACGCCGTCGCCTCCTTCTGTGAGGAAGTAATTTCCATCAAGGAGGCGGCGGAGCGGGAGAGGGAGCGTTTAAACCCTCTCTCCAACCGCAGAGCCGGGCGCCGGAGGGCGCGCGATGACCTCCAGCCACCCTGAGGTTTGACCTGGGGGTGGCGGGCTTTGTGGGCCTGCCCGCCATCCGTTCAGCACCAGGTCCGAGAGGCGGCGTGCGTGTTCCCACGCGCGCCTCTGTGTCGAGTCCGTCTCCCCTCTAGGGGAGACAGTAGGGTTTTATCTGACGTAGTGCCTATTTTGGGTAGGTCTTTCGTGTAGTGGCCTGCCGTTTCATACGGCGGGCCGTAACCTCGGCGGGGTCGCGACCGTATGCGAAAGCGATTCGCGCGGCCCCGTCGATAGTGGTTTTGTCGAGGAACACCGTGGTAGGTTTAGTCGGTATTCCGGGAGGTACATTGTCTTTTAACATCTTTCTTTTACCCCGGCGAGTCCGACATAATCCCTCCGCCCGCCCCCGCGGAGGGATATGCGTCATAGCATTCCCCCACGTAAAAAAAAAAAAAAAAAAAAAAAATGTCCCATTTGGCAAAATTTAATTATTTTATATTTACCTTGTTAATATTATTTTCTTATTTCGCCAAATAAATTAATTTTCTTTCTTTCTCCTATAGCAGGGGACATTACACACATTCAAATAACGGACACGAAGAACATCGATCGGAACAATCATTTGTAACCACACAAATTTTTGCCCTGTGTGGGATTCGATCCCACAACATTTGGCGCAGTGGCTTTGGCGAGGCGACCACTTAAATCACTACATCATCCGTGTAGTCAAGCAGCCGTTATCGAGCTGATGTTGCTGTTAGGCACCATCCGGCTCTTGAAAGGGATATTACCTTTTTTCGTCTTGTTACGCGGACCAAGCGTGCGGAGCGCCTCACCCTCCGCGGCCGCAAATAAAAACCACGGTCACACCCTGGATCGCCCTCTTTCGCCTGCCAATGCTCATCACGATAAGTGTCTTATCTGTGTTCCAGCCGGACCTCGCACCGAAGCCTTTTCTAGAAACACGCCTTGAGATACTTCTTATTGTGTATAAATTGAGTATCGCGTGCTTTTGCCTCTAATCTAGATATTGTATTAAATTCTGTCTTTTTTAATTAAAGATCGTGTAATGCGAAATAGAGTATTTAATATAACTGGTCGACCACGTGCTAAAAACGTGCCCAAAACCCTTCCCGTGACAGTCTCAAGTACTTGTATTTTCTACACGTGATCCATATATCCAGTATACGTATTTACCTTTCTTCTTAAACAATTTATTTCTCGTTAGCAAGTATGTAGCTTTCAAAATACCTTTAGCCCACTATAAAGAATAAGCGGGTCCTTAATGGATAAGAATGACATGCCATGTAGAGAATCTAATTATTGTTTTACGATTTCGACTTGTAACTGTAATTGTTCTTCATTAACTGTAAGCAATAAATGCTTAAGAGGTCAAGTGCTAAGCCAGAGGTGCTTCAAGAGACTTATGTAATAAAATACAAAATGAAATAAAATTAAAACATTCAATTTAGTCAGATAAAAATTATTAACATGGAAATCATGTCCTAAATTCGATTAAAAAGAGAAGATTAAAAATGTATGACTGCAGTATAAAATCTGTATATGTCTTAAGGTTTAAGCATTCATTTACCAGATATACCTACCCTTTACTATGCTGCCGTCATATGGAAAAAAGACGTATATACCGACAAAACACATTTTTTTATAAATATATTGGTAGATGCGTCGTTTTTTTACTAATTCCAAATACGAAAAATCTAAATTTCGAAAAATATGTAGGTACTTTTTTCCTTATAATGGCAGTATAATGAGGTTATTAGACCCTATCCGCCTCTCCACATGACCTATCCTCTAACACATGAACCTACTCTATGGCTTATTTGACGACCGCAGAATGGCATATTATGGTCTGTATTCAATAAATAGAGGCAGCATTTCAGAATGTTATTAAACATAGTGAAATTTTCTAAAATTGGAATGTATTCTTTTAATGACTATTACTATTAACTGTAACAAAAGAAATCCATAACTAAAAAACAAATGTAATTAACCTGTTATTTATTGAATTTATTTTAACTTTCGACATAGTCCCGACTTGTGTCGTATGACCCGGTTGTCGGTTCTCCGCATCGAGGCATTTCCAGCCACCTTCTTTAAATCATTGGGCCACTTGGCAGGACGGCCGAGTGAGCGATCCTTTCCAAGACTTGTTTTTTGCAACCCCTAAAACTCATACAGCAGACACACCTAACCCATTATCACTTTAGATTGCCAGTGACTTTAACACTGACCTATATCGGTGACTTTAGTTCCGTACCCTAAAGCGATTTCTTTGCATTATTATCTTTGGTATGTTTGGTATGTCATGTATATTATGGAGTCCTAACATACCTTACATACATTATAGGTTAGCAACTCTTATATTTGATAAACATAGTCAAAACTTACAATATTTTAACTATACTTTATATACCGATGAGTAAATATCAAAAGGTTAATATTAATAACATTCGCGTAACTGTATGTTACCAAAATAAACAAATGCAACATTGCCTAATCCAGTCCTCTAACTAATAATAATAATCTCAGGAACGCAAGTATAAGCAACCACTAAACAAATTAAACTAATATAACTTTTCGTATTATCAAGGATGAGGTAGTGTTGTAACGACGCGTTTAAAAATAACCAAAACTTAATCAACTCATGCTAATATTTGAATTAATTTATATTTACATAATCTAAAAATGTTGAGATAAGATTAATGAAAAATAAGACGATTACCTGCCCGCACAGACTATAGATAAATCATAGACTTTATTATAGGCTGTTTAGTCAGTTGAGTTGATTGAACCAATATTGTTTATTCTAAGGTAAATCCTTATTTTTACATTTCTACTGTTATCAGTTATGTTTCTTACAAACAAATGCTACTCAACATTTCGACTATGTGGGCAATGTCTACATTTTTGTTTCGTAAAAAAATGTCCTAAATATTTAGCACACGCTTTTGTTGGTTACTTTCTTCACCTTCACTATTCCGAATATCATAAGGAAACTTCAATGATCTTTACGAAGAAATACTTCATCCAATGCAAAACATTCCACGATTTCCTTATGTATTTATAATGTCCTCCTGACCGAATTTCGGTCACGGCGGTCAATCTTAACGGAGACTGGCCATCGGCGCAGGAGATATTATAGTGCACAAGCGTGTGCGCAATCACAAGTGCACTCTCTGTTCCCTAACTCTCATGATCCGATGGGACGGATAATCCGACACGACCGGAGAGAGATCAGGCTCAGGTCCAACGGCTTTACGCTTTCCGAGGAACGGGGGTTTCTTAACAGAAAAACCCAATAATTTTTTGTTGGCCCGACCGGGAATTCGAGCTCGAGACCACAGCAGTCGCATTCACTACCGCTGGGCCACGGAGGCAGCTATTTATACTCAGTCATTGGTTGAAAACCTTTTTAGTTTTTGTATTTTAATAATTATTAGTAACTTACCCAATATGAGCATTTTAAGACGCTCCCTTAGGTAAAATGGTCGTTTCAAACGTACTATTTAAAGCAAAGTATTCGTTTCCGACGCACGAGATTTTGTCCTCCCCTTTCAGACCTTATTTTACTCGTAACTTTCGGAATTGACAGAAAAGTCCAATAACATATTTTCTCTAATAGGCAATTGAACCAAAAAAGTCACGAACACAGCAGCCTAGAAGTATACTCTTATACCACTAAAAGATATTCAACGAAACCTTTTCAATAATAACATGCGATTTCAAACCTTAAGGTTACACGCAAGTTCTGCGGTTATGTTGACAAACTGTGACTTAACAATCAAAGTGTTAATAACACTGACCTACTATTGTACGAAATTAACTTCTAATCAACTTTGAACTTGACATTTCATTAAGTTGCATCTCAATAACATTAATCTTTAATTATGTGGTTGCTCTTGCGGTTTAATAGTGATGTTGCATCTTATAACAATACGCTCATGTGTGAACTTTTTAACATGACGTAGGTTCATGTCAAGAAGTACTTAGTGTAACACACATAGACTATCCCCCGGTGTCTGAATTGAGAATTACATGTTGAGAACGACGAAATTCTGTTTAAGTATTACTTAAACATTATTTTTTTGGTTCGTATCATGTTACCTACACTGTAATAATATTTGAGTATGTATTTAATTTAAGTAGATAGCAGCGATAGCTTAGTGGGAAACCGTTAGACTGCCACGCAGAGGTCTCGAGTTTGATCCCAAGGCGCGCATCTCTGAATTTTTGAAATTATGTGCTTATTTAATAGTTAAAGACAACATACACTTCAGTAAATGCTCAGCTGATAGCGGTTTGATAAAATTAGAATCTGTAAAAAAAAATTTATTCGTGAAAAAAATATCTGAGAATAATCAGCAGAAATTTTTACTTTTCTCAATACAGGAACCGTATGTATATGTATGTATGTAATGTTTAAGCCCTTTATATGCAGGGCTTAAACAAAATATTTCTGTTGTTTTTAAAACTTATATTTTCACGCGCCATATTTTACGCCTATTTATATCTCAATATTTTCTTCCCCGCAGGAATATATGCACAGATAGTAGTAGCGACTTAAGTCATCGCCTCGCCCCTGATCATGCTGAATTTTGTGGGTCGAATGCCTACACCGTACAAAAATCTGTATGATGTGCCATGTTCACGGGGGGTCCTCCCCGTGAACATGGTGCTGCTGTAAAGCAACCGAAACGTCGGTGCAAAATGTAAACTTAAATATAAATAGTTTTAATTAGAAAATATATAACTTAAATAGTAGTAAAATTTAATAATAGTAGTGTTAGAGTTTTCAAAATTATGTAATAACAGTGTTTAAAGTGAAATAAACAACGCGACAAAATCCGTATAAAGTGTTAAGTCGCATTTGACTTATTATAATAATATACCTCATAATTTAATTAATTCAAAGTCAATGCAATAAAGCATATTTTGAGGTTACAAATCAAGACGACGCGACGGCGACATAATAGTATCTAATAATGACATTGTTTATTTATCATATATTATTACTTTATTAATGCTTCTTTTGGTCACAAATTAGATGGATACAGAATGACAATTTAATGTTAAACGAACTCACACACTCGTGTTTGTCAGAGACTCGAAGAAAACAAAAATATTTTATCATATTATCCTTATAGGTATACAGCCATCTAACCTCGGCCTAAAATATTTTCGCATGCGTAAAGTACTTCTAGACCTAGCTAACTAACCAAGAACTAACGCAGTAAATAATAATTTCATAAAATGTGTACAGGTCGCAAAATACCCTTTCACAAATTGTCTTTTGTTTCCAATTCCTTGGTATCAGTAAAAACGGTCAAGTACGGATTAGATACGTGTACAGAGAGTTCTATAGTAGCATATTATTCAGATAGGTATCACAAAAACTACAATAGAGGATATGCATTACATAGTTTGCTAGATTAATTAATTTAAAATAATTGCTAACATAAATAAATCGAGCAAATTGTAATGTGCGTTCTTTATTGTCTGAATCTAATCCGTACTTGACAGTTTTTACTGATACCAAAGAATTGGAAACTAGGAAGATTTTGCGAAAGGTACTTTCTGCGAAATGGGCATTCTGAAAAAGGAATATTTTGCAACCTGTAGACATTTTGTAAAGTAGACATTCTGCAATTGAGCGATTTGACTTTAGCATACGGCCCACCTCGTAATAAGCTGCTATCGTTGTCTATGGGCGTTTACTACTGCTTAGGCAACCGCTCAAAAAGGAATCGGTGTGTGGCAAGCACTAATCGCAAAAGTAATCGTGATGGTAGCGCACCGACTACTAAAGGAGTCTCGCATTCTGGACAAAATATTGTTTGGCTGTGATCAGTTTTAAGATGGAGTATTTTCTCTAGTTGGGATGCCATTCCTAGATAGAGCAAAATCCTAGTTTTATGTGAAAATTACATCTCGACCTGTTATATACCGATATGATCTGAATGTACTGTACGCAGGCTTCTATGTGTAAGTATGTATAAGTCACCACAATACAAAAAACAGTTTTTGAGTGAGTCGGCCAGCTGTATTGACTGTATTCATTTAATTTGTGATCTGATGTAGCAGTCGACAAAGGTTAATTGAGTTCGTATAATAACTAATTTATTTGATTGCAACGGTAACCTTATAGAAAGACTGTTGGACTCATTTGATCCCAATGCATATACTTTTAAAAAAAAATGTGCGTAGTAAAAGCCTTGAAAAACCTAAAAAGCTTGAGAAATGGTAAGATATCTGATCTACCTAAAACGATTTCGAATGATCTGCTACTTACACTTTGAAGGTCAAAAGAAGGTTTACAGGCCTCCTTTAATTTTTTGTCTCAACTCCCACACTAGAAATAATTCCTGTGTCGAGGAACTAAGCAAAAATTCATACAATGGACACAAAATACACCTAGACTCAGAACACCTGTGGATCACACAGATTTTTGCACCGTGTGGGGATCGAACCAGCAGCACTCGGAGCAGTGACAGTGACGAGGCACCCACTTAAACCATAAAGCCATCCGTGCAGTCTACTACGTTGTGCCTGTGGAACGAGTAGCTTAGAAACAAGTGGCCTGTATATATTTCGACCTCAGGGCAATAATTCTTGTTTTATAAATTCGATTTCGGATGGAATCGCTTACCATTAGACGACAAAGATCTAGGGTTACCAGGAACGTTTTTGTTGCTGATTAATTTATTAGGCGCTATGCTTGTAGGTCACCTTAGTATTTACCACACTTAAATCAAGCAGCTTGTTTTTAAAGCCTAGAAAAGTAAACACTCGACAATATTTTAAAAGATAAAATTCCTAAACAAAATTACCAATTTCGATAGTTGCAATTTTTTGGTTGTTCTTTTGGGCTTTCCTAATTTTCTTTCTTCCTGAACCACGCTAGCACTAAGACAAGTAGAATAAAAAGTAAATTATTTAAAACGGTTAAGCCATTTTTGAGATTTTGCCAGACTAACGTACGGAAATTGATTTTACATATTATATTGATTGAAATAACTGCCAAACCGGTGCGTGTGGCTGCACAAATTTTGTCCCGTTTAGGTGTCAACCTCGTAGTACTTGACGCATTGTACAATACTAAGATGGCAAAGTAGCACGCGGCCTAATCAATTGATCAGATTGTTGCAATCGATCTTAAGATACGGTAACTCCTTATCATAAGGACAGGAGAGCAGCGATAGTTCAGTGGGGAGACCAACAAACTGCAATGCAGAGGGTCTTGGGTTCGAACCCACGTCGCACACCTCTGACTTTCGGAAGTTATATGACTTTTCGAAATTATGTGCGTATTGATTGACAATTATCGCCTGCTCCGTGCCTCGGAGAGCACGTTAAGCCGTCGGTCCCGGCTGCCATGAACATCTATGGTAGTCGTTATTGGGGAAGTCGACACAAAACATCCCACTGGGTCGAAGTGTCTCCGGTCTGTACTGACTGGCCCCCAACACAAGATAAGATAAGATAAGATCATAAGGACCGTATGCTTGATTGACACCTTGATTGTCTAAACAAATAAGAATATTAAGGGTTATATTTTTATTTTTTACATATTGGCATGCATTCTGCGCTGGGCGGTGGAAAGGTTATGTCGGTCTCACCCGGGCATGTCCCGTTCCTACTGACTAAACCTACCACGGTGTTCCTCGACTTTACCAGAGCGGCGGTGCCGCGCAAATCGTTCTCACATGCAAATCATGACCCCGCTGAAGTGTTAGGCCGCCGTATGAAACGACGGACACTAACCTACCCAAAAACACAATCTACATTGCCATGCCGGAACTTTAAAAAGAAATGGTTACGTTTCAATAAATAATCATAAATATTTCAAACGCAGAACTAACTGCAAGTGATTTAAATAATATTTTTTTATTGACGTTGATGAAACGAATACCCCAATTATGCGATAATTTCCAAAAATATGTTGTTACACAATCATCTTAATTAATTAATTAACTAAAACTAATAATAGTTACACCATAAGTTTTATATCAGAGTTAATCAACGTCTACTTAAAGAGATCGTTAAATAGTTGCGACAAAATCTATCAACATAGGAAGATTCCTCGTGACATATCATGAATAATAATTTTGATTAAAATCACATTAAGAAAAAGGGTATTGGTCCACAGTGAACTGGTGTAAAAAATCTTTGCATAATATATACCTTCAAACATAAATTTAGCAACGAGATTACGACGATGTTTATAACAATGCAAATGTCACAATCGCCTCGTCACTCAGTGGCCTTGAACGTTTAATTCCTTAAACAAAGCTTTTAATTAAATTACTATGCAATCTACATTGCTGTTCTATTAGAAATGGTGCTACAATGCTCCAAAGTCTGTCAAAGACAGTACAAATAGGACCCTTTGATAAATAATTATCTCATCTTCTATAAGTATTAAATTATTGTTAACAAGTAAGGAGGTAAATTTGCATTTAACATGTTCAACAACTACAGTTCAGCGTTCCAGTTTTATATCCCACAGCAATGCCTGATATCTCAGATTTGTATTACGGATCTGGCATAGCGTTTGTAGGTTTTTTTTAGATATTCTCATCGTCTCGAGGGACAGGCAATGCTCGGTACCCGGCAATAAGCTCGCCCTCCATTACGTAGAACATAAAACCATAGTTGTCGAAATATGGGTGTAATATACATCTGCCTAACTCTTCAGGAATACAGTGAGACTATGTATTGAACTACGTCAATGTACGTATTTTGTTGATTAGTTTGTCATCATATTATTATTTTTTTCTTGAGTTCTATGAGTAAATCCTATGCCGCGGGGGACTTTACAAACAATCAAACAACGGGCACAAAATCTCCCAGATCCGAAAAAACTATTCGTGGCTCACACAAAGTTTTATCCCGTTTGTTAAACTTACACACTCAGAGCAGTAGCAATTGTAAAGCTAAACCACTCAGCCATCCGCAGAGCTGAAACTAAGCGTGACTAAACATTTTCTGCTGAAAAATTGATTCATAACCAGACCCAATATAAACAATTCTTTAAGATTTTAGGCACTTCAACTATGAATACTTCAACTAGGTAAATCAAATATCATTATTGTACTTCTTCTCCCTAGCCTTTATTATTCTCAAGTCACTTGGGTCGGCTTTTCTAGTCTAACCGGATTTGACTGGATATCAGTTTTTACACGGTGCGGCTTCCACCTCGACCTCTGCAACCCGAAGGCTAACGATACCCTAAGTCTAGACCAGTATCAGGATATTATAGGGCACCGACTCCCTATAACGACTGCATTATAGTCTGTTGCTCTTCCTAATGGGCTAATACTCAGTATAATTATTTTGTCAGCTTGACCGGAAAATACATACGAAAGTAATTAACGCAGTGAGTACAATGCAATATCACTATATCCCCAGTCCCACTCAAATATTTACCTATCCAAGTTTATCTCAGTTGCATCAGCCATTTTGCTAAGATGTCCAAACGTCAGAAAGCCCTTACACTTTTTACCATATTAGTAAAACTCAAATATTTCATCAATACGAGTTGGAGGTGACATGCTTGCTGGCTCGTCATAACTTGAACCGGTTTCCGAATTTCACAAACTTGCTTAGGAAGTTGAGCAAGTGACTGGGTACGAAACCCTTTAAGGTTCTGTTGCTAAGGCATAAATTTGCATATTATAGAAATTAGTTACGGTAAGTTTGAGTATATAAAGACCATGCACGAGAAACATACAATAGACAGATTAAGAAGGCATTAACTTGACACAATATGTTCAATTACCTCGTACATCCAATTGTCATAAACGGCATTACTGACCGTGAGTTTCAAGGTCTTATTTTTGGATCATGCAGAATTCGATTCAAGTTTTCCTATAAATATATAAGAAGCATATAATATTATATATAACTAGTATGTACGAAAAGGATGCAAGATAACCTTAATCTTATTTCACGTATTGCATTTATACTGCTAGATAGTGATCCAGCAGCATAAATGTATACACAACAAAAAGAAATTACAAGATAGCGACAAATCTTTTTTGATTATTGTTAAGACTTGCATTGTATTATTAACATAATATTATTTCGCCTTTCCGTTTTTTATATGCTTTAATATTTTTATTATAAACTAATTTAGGCGCTGGTGGCGCTGGAGGCTCAATCTAAGAAGATAGTTGTCTGTTTTTTCCTCCCAGGACCTTCGTTCTTTCCACCGCTTACCTTGTAACTGGTAACTGTTTAGCATCAGAGAACAGGTCGTTTAAGCCGAATTACTTTTGTGATGCCTTAAAAGTAAAGGCATGACCAAGTCCGGAGACTACTTACATCGAGTGGACTTCTGGCTTGTCTGCCACCAGAAGCAATGGTACACTTGAATACCTAGGTCTGAACCCCATCATGAATCAAAACGGCACGCTTAGAAGTCAACATAAGTAAACATCTTTTAATGTTTAACATCCTGTCATAGTCATCAACTAGGTGCTATTTGTCGACAGTTCAGCTGACGGTAAACTATAAGTAAATATCTTTATTACCGACATTTTCTTTATCGAATATATTGGTTTTCAATAGTATTTAAAATGCATCGAATGCCAAGTTATCGCTATAATGTACGACGTATTGACCTAGGTGTTACCTAGCAACGATAGTTTATAAAATGATCTCATTCGCTATCACGTTGTCACGTGTAGAGGTGGAAAACGTGGCAAATGTCACCACAAAATTAGAAATATTTCGGTTACCCTAAATAGAAATAATTCTATTCGGCACATGTACTTTCTTGTATCTCTTTCAAGACTTTTCTAGGATCGACATTGCGTGAGCTACCTCGATTATTGCAAGAAATCAGTATTTATTCTTGATATTTTAATCGTCTTATAAAAATAAATTTTATAATTCGATCTAAATGTTAGTTGCTTATTAACCGACTTGACGTCGATGCTCAGCCATAATATTTTTATTTTTATATAAATCGTGTATAATGATCCGATACAATTGTTTTTTTTTCGAATTAAGAACTTCTTATCGATGAACACAACAAATCTGAGACCTTCAAATCATTCGTTATACCTACCCCATGAGTAGCACTTTGAGATTAGACTAAAATGTATTGACAATACTATTATTGTGTGTGCGCTGCATCATTGACCATGCAAAATAGGTATTTCGTTGTGCATAAACGTATTCGAATAACATTGGGATGAAATAACGTGCCTCACTAAAATTAGTATACATTTCAGCAGATATTGATAACTAGACTCGAAGGCAGGACAACGTCTCTTTATAAAATATTACCCCTTTTTTATTTAACTGTTTCAGTACAAGCAAGGTGAGGTCCTACACGACTTCACTAGCCCAGTAAAATTACTAGATCCTATACATCTTCTAGAAAGTTATGGAAAACTTTAGACATGTAAGTTTCCTCACGATGCTCTTGTCCAGCGATACGAAGTTTATTGAATATGCACAAAAATATACATATGTATATGCTCGAAATCTACTAGACATAGCTGCTCTATTTTTATATTAATTCTGTTTAATGGGTTCCGGTTAAATATTTATGATCCTAAGTTATCCCTCTACGCAGTACGCATGTTCATTCATCGCGGACACATCCTTATCAACATTGTTCTCTTTTTAACCCCCGACGCAAAAACGACGGGGTGTTATAAGTTTGACGTGTCTGTGTCTGTGTGTGTGTGTGTGTGTGTGTGTGTGTGTGTGTCTGTCTGTGGCATCGTAGCTCCCGAACGGATGAACCGATTTTAATTTTGTTTTTTTTGTTTGAAAGGTGAATTAGTCGGGAGTGTTCTTAGCTACGTTTGATAAAAATCGTTCCAAGATGGCCGCCGCCACAAGATGGCGGATTACATATTTTTCACAACTCCCTCAATATGGGTATCAAATGAAAGGGCTTGACTAGTAGAATACTATACACTATGATAAATTTTAAATCCAAGATGGACGTCACCACAAAATTACATATTTTCACAAATTAAAATTTTTCAATATGGGTATCAAATGAATAGTGTGTCGGGGGTGTTTTAAATTTTAAATTTAACCGCTCAAACCCCGTTGACGCCTTAAGGCGTCATCACTTTTGTACCCGTCAAACCCCGTTGACGCCTTAAGGCGTCAAGCAACAAAAAAAAGAGGGTCGCGCGCTAGTTTTTGCCGTTTTTGTATTGAAAGGCCTGTATTTAAAGTCTTGTATTGTATATCATTGTACTCGGAATGAACTGAGCTTTTCGAACGAACCATTTACTAACTGAATAATAATTGTCTAATATTGTTATTGTTATGTCACGTGACTTCGCGCCGAGCGTTCGTTCGTCGATGTTATTTGTGCCGCTGTTTACTGTCGTTTTTTTAGGGCAAGTATATAAGTGTAATACATTATTGAAAAGCTTATTCTTTCTATTTTTAGAGACAATAAAAACAATACTGACTTACGTTATTTTTGTATAACAAACTGAAGCCCAAAGTAACCTATTATCATTTATCAGTTTTCCCGCGCTTTTTTATATTTGTTGTTTTTTAGTACAGTATTATATCGTATTTCAGGTTTCAATCACTATAATAGTGTTATTTATTAGTGTTTCTATAGAAATATCTGAATACAACGCACAAAGTTACGACGAATATTTTTTAACAAAAATTTCAATATTTACTTTTGCCGCGCTCTAAATGTCCATGACACGCACGGTAGTGCCACTTTCAAATGTCAATATCTTAATTTTTTCTTACAGCCATATATAAAAAAAAATGTTTAACTATAAAGAGCATATTTCTATTTTTAGACACAATAAAAACAATACTGACTAATGATAATTTTGTTTGTCAAACTGAAGCTCAAAGTAACCTATTATCATTTATCAGTTTTCCCGCGCTTTTTTATATTTGTTGTTTTTTAGTACAGTATTATATCGTATTTCAGGTTTCAATCACTATAATAGTGTTATTTATTAGTGTTTCTATAGAAATATCTGAATACAACGCACAAAGTTACGACGAATATTTTTTAACAAAAATTTCAATATTTACTTTTGCCGCGCTCTAAATGTCCATGACACGCACGGTAGTGCCACTTTCAAATGTCAATATCTTAATTTTTCTCACAGCCATATATAAATACTTCGTTTTACTATAAAGAGTATTTATCTAGAAAATAGAAAAAGTAAAAACTCTTCTTATAGCATTTATATTTCTTTAGAAACAAATATTTTCAATAACGAACAATTTGTACAGTTCTGCTTTGTTTATCCAGGCGTATAAACTCAAGTATACACTTCAATGCGATGATTCATAATACTTGTCGTAGCTTACAATGTGTATTTCTAAGAAACACGAGCGATGTTATCATAACTCAGAGCTCAAAAACATAAACATCGATAGGGCGTGTCAAGTGGCGCTTTAAGTGCCGACCGCGCGACGGGTGTCCGATTACCGGGTAATCTGTTATTGTTTACATTAAGTGCGCGCGGGGCCGGAAAGGTTAATTATAATATAATAATATAATTGATAAAACATGTTTAACATCTATCTATCATATCTTCTATAACAATGTATTAAAAAACATCTTATTCGACACGTTTACCTTGCGTGGGCAGAAAACTAGGTGACATTATATGTATATTTTTATTTTTTATTCATTTAAATGGATCAAATTATATAGTTTATGGCTTATTTATACTGGAATTTTGTAAACGTGGGTGTCGTTTCGTTGTTGAAACTATAATGTAATTTGATTTCATTAGAGTTCCGTAGTCTAATTTGGTTAGCATTTTTATTGGTCCCGTGGTATATGTATGCACTTATATTTGCATGAGTTAGTGAGGTACGGTTAGATTCAAGAGTCGTGCAAAGTTGTTAACAGCTTATCTGCTATAAAAATTTTAATAGCAAATAGTACGAGCCCCAATGCAAAAATGTTCGTCTAGTCACACATTATGAAGAACACATTTTTCTTTTTAACTTTCTTCGTTCCTAGAAAGACACTAGCAGTAAACAATTTATTTAATAAAATACTCCATATAAATAACGTTATTTTGGTACTATTGAAAAAAATAATCCTTTTTTAAAATTATGTATCTTAGTTAAATTACTGTTTAAATGGTCACGCAAAATAATTCGTCTAGTGCTTAATTGATGCAAAATAGTTCGTCTTTGCCTAATGTTAATATACTTTTTAATTGTTACACCAAAATTTAAAAATAAATTATCTTAAAAATAGAATTCAATTGTTTTTAAGATGTCAAAGGCGTGTTCCAAGTATTTTTCATTATTTTTGCTAATAATTTTGAGCAATATGGGTCGTGGAAAACCTATCGCGGTAGAAGTTCGAAAAATTATTATTTCAAGCAGTGATAATGGAAAATCTGCATACCAAATCGCCAAAGACTTATTATTGCCAAGATCAGTCAATAATCCAGCATAGCAAAAATAACGGCACAGTTTCGTGTTTGAAGAGATCAGGCCGCCCTCGTATTACGAGTGAAGCTGAAAACCGTGTTTTAAAGAAAATTATAAAGAAAACCGTCGTGCTCGTGCAGGAGAGCTTACCGTACAATGGCGTGATATGATTAAAAAAGATGTCTCGGTCGATACTTGTAAAAGAGTCCTGAAGAGAATGGGTTACGGCTTTTACACGGCTAAAGAGAAACCCTTACTCACATTACTTCAGAAAAAGAAAAGGTTAAAATTCGCTCGTGATCACTTAAACTGGACTGCTGACCAGTGGCGTCAAATAATATGGAGTGACGAGTCCAAATTCGAGGTGACTGTCGGTGATGTACGAAAAAAAGTTATCCAAAATAAAGATGAAGCATTTCACCAAGACTGTATCAAGAGAAAAGTGAAGTTCCCTGCGTCTGTAATGATATGGGGCTGCATGTCAGCACAAGGTGTGGGTCGCCTGCAATTTGTAGACGAGACTGTTAATGCAGTAAAATACCAAAACATTTTAGAAACGAGTTTATTGCCGTCCATTCCTATTTTGAAACATCAAAATGCCTATGTTTTTCAACAAGATGGCGCTTCCTGTCATACTGCAAGGACAACAAAGGCTTGGTTAACCTCTATACAAATACCTACAATGGAGTGGCCGTCAAACAGTCCAGATTTGTCTCCTATTGAGACAATGTGGTGGAAAATGAAGATATTGCGAAAAAATCCATCAAGGTCAAAAAAAGATTTAAAGGAGAAAATTAAGACTGTTTGGGATTCAACAACTCCAGAAGAATGTGAACAGTTAGTAGCGACGATGCCACTTAGGATTAAATCCGTTATTGATAGTAAAGGAGATACAACCAAGTGGTAGACGAACTGTTTTGCGTGTTCAACTGCGATAGCCGAACTGTTATGAGTTATAATTGATGGAAGAATTCATATTTTTTTTGTAACGACAAAATATTTTATTTGAGTACTTCACAGTAAATAAACTTAATTTAATTTACTAATCCCATTTTTATTTGTTAGACTCATTAAACCGACATTACTTATCT
Source organism: Catocala nupta (assembly GCA_963675205.1). Classification (NCBI taxonomy): domain Eukaryota; kingdom Metazoa; phylum Arthropoda; class Insecta; order Lepidoptera; family Erebidae; genus Catocala; species Catocala nupta. The sequence goes on along the minus strand of OY776085.1, from coordinate 25,195,019 downwards.
ATATTACACTTACAATACATGGTTACATTCAATTTTCTTAGTAGACGAACATTTTTGCATTGGGGCTCGTAGTTCGGAATCAGAAATGTGGATTACCTATATTTATATGAAGTCATAAGATAATGTGAGTGTAATAATGCCTATCTTTTAGGAAATCAGCCGTGAGTCCGAGAAATGGAAATATAATTTTTCTTTTTGAACCTTACATAGGCTAAAAATGTATGATGCAATGTAACAAAAAATGTAATAATGTTTCCAACTCAAATAGTTTTCTAGAAATCATCAAAAACCAATTTAAATCAAACATTATTATGCGCTTGCATTAGAATGATGTTCAAAGATTCGTATATATGCAATTAATTTCTTATATATAAAATGTATTCCTTGTCTGATTCATTCGGTCGGAATAGATTCACTATTTCGAATTGCAGAATGTTTTCCATGACAGCAATTCTCGGTGCTCGAGTATGACCCGCGTTTCACTTATTTTTTAAATGCTTGTGATTTGATTTTTCTTGATTTTTTATTTTATTACGTAAATCGTAAAACAATACATTGTTTCGAATCATTTATGTGAGAAGTCTGTCACACAGAGAACAGGCCCGAGCGCAGCAAAGGGACAATTTATATAGGTACTTACTGATGCTGATATTATTATTATTAATATAATTTAAGCTTAGTGCAAATAATGAAGCAGTGACAGGTTTCTTGATATAACTTAATATAGTAGAGCTGAATAAGCTGATATACTCGTAGCTAGGTAGATAAACACGCAAATTCTTGTATAATCCGGCTACAACGCAACAATAAGTAAATGAAGGACCTAAATTGATCGTCGTTTGCTTTAAAATAACACTTGGCAAAAATAGACTGGAATATGTTGTTTAAAATTGTAAATGTTAGCCATATTGTAAATTAACTCTTTGAAATTAGAGCAAATCAAGATTTTTTTATTGACACACTACCGTAGTTTACAGTAGCCTATAGCATGGAATCCGTCGAAAAGGGTATTAAAGAACTGAAAAGTTTTGACTACGCGTCGATAATACGCATGAAGCTCTAACTTCAATAGTCAATGGTAACCGTATACCATCGGCATCACTAATTTTCTTCATTCTCAAATGACTACACCGAAACATGTAATCGTCAACTATATATGTACTTGTTTATTATAGCTTCATGGCCGTCCACTGCCGTAAAGTTTTGAATTATAATTAGTACTATGGTCGAAGCGCATCAATTTTATATCATTTATATAAAACGGCTGTGTGGTATGTGCTAGGAAATGGATTAAAGAACTTTAAGTGATGCCTTGAACTATTACAATCCATTAAATAAAGTACGTAAACGTTCTGATTGTGAAATAGACTGACATCCTAAAGCCGTCAGACCTACGTCAGCATAGTTAAATTTATTACAGAATGTGTTATATTTTGGAAATAACTGTGGCTAAGTTATTCTAGTAGTAGGGCTGATTTATTTAAGTTTTAATTTAGTCTAAGTAATAGAAATAGTCTTAAGTTTTATATATATTATTTGAGTGACTATTATGTACCCATTTCTGGTATGATAAAAATGTCTAAAAGACTTACACTTACTTTTTCGCTATTTGTGCTACAATATAAATAATAAAGTAGGTAGTCGCCTCGCCATTGCCATTGCGCTGAGTGTTACGGGGTCAATCTCCACATGAGACAAGAAAGAAAGAAAGAAGAAAGAAATCATGTTTATTTCGTACAGAGCACACACAATTAATTAAACAAAATAAACAAAAAAAATATATTATACATAATAAAACAAAAATATGTATGCTCTCGCCGAAAAGTGGTGACCACCACCTCAGCATTAGCTGGGCACCCAAATTAAGTGCACCAACGCTGGTTTTCAGTTGTGTCAACAATTTGTGTGATCGACAAATTATTGTGCCTAGTCTGGTTGTTCTTTGTAACCGCTGTTTGAATGTTTTAAAGATTCCCGCGACATAAATGATGTATTTCTAGCGACGGAGTTGTTTGTTTTTTAAATAAGAAACAAGATAATACCAGATTTTATACCTGCTATATTCCGACTTCCACAGCATAATTTTTACGTCGTCAGTCCACTTTACCGTTGAGCGTTCTAACGTTTATCAATTCATTAATTCTCTTTTATTTCTGTTCACTAATGATATCACTCTAGAATTTACCTGTTGTTGGCTACTCGTCTAATATGGAATCCAAAGCGAAACAGCAGCTGAGAACAGATGAGTTAGAGTTAATATAGGGACTTAAATATGTGTTAATCATATAATTATATATGAAATTACGCCATAATTATTATTCTAATGTATGCTCGAGTTTATGTCTTATCATATCGTTTCTATTTTCCAAAGAGGCTCTATTCATCTTCTGAATTTAGACATTTTATACATATATCATGATTACTGGACCACATTTAGCTCGCAAATCAAGCCATTTAATGTTCGTGTCCGTATTGTTTATCTCTGCTATAAGCTGCAATTCTATATAAATATTATTTAAGAAGTAGTATTCGTTTTAGAAATTTCTCCAACATAATTTTGATTAAATTCAATGTAAGTTCAAAGACTTCAAAAGCGACATAATTTGGTTATTGCTGCAATCGCTTCTACTGAATCTGGCTACAAAGTTGACAAAGTGGTAGGAGATCCTATACAGTCACAAAAAAACTCCTGCTATATAAAGTCCGCAACCTAAAACAGTCTATGAATAGACCAGATAGATATCAAAATATTAGAATGAAGAGAGCTACATATCGGCCGTCATAGATGCTCGTGAAAATCGGGACCGGTGGCTTGACACAGTCTTGGCACCCAATCGATCTACGCGAGTGTCATTGCGCCACGGTTGCCTCCACTTAGCCCTTACATTTATAAATCTAAAATGGAGGTTCACCTTAACCTTCCGATGATGAGATACCAGAATAATGACGTACACACTTATCATTCTTTATCTAATTTATCACTACTTAATATTAAAATTAACATGTCCTTGTTTACTAAACCGTTCGAATAGTAATCAATCATTAATCAATAATTGCATTTTTATTACGCAGAATATTTTGATATTTTAATGCTTCAGTAAATCTTTTTAATAAGGCTTGTTAAATAAGCCTTATTTGGGTGTGTTATATGTTCTTAATCAATGTGTTAGAACACGTTGTACTTACAATTTCAAGGTATTGTGTTTGCATGTGTGTTATTGAGTTAAAAGTATTTAAATTACCTATTTAAGCTTTTAGGACATTGAGAATATTAATTTAAACCTACCGAGAAATATATAAATGAACGTTTATCAGCAAAATAGCAATTCCATACTATCAATCATAAAATGTTTTAAGAAAATAATTATAGATGTTATTTTTTAAGATATTTTGGTGTCGTTTGTTTAAATGACTGATTGCTTATAATTAAATGTAAGGATAATTTGCACAGCGATTCCAAAAAAAACACGTGATATGCACTTAAATACACACCATACCCTTTTTTCTTTTGTTGGTTTATTATTTTTGTTTTGGTTAGATAGATATATGACTCAAAGATATATAGAAAAATGTATAATTAGTTTTAGTTTTATTCATTTTAATTAATTGCACGCTATTAAAAAATTGCGGTGTCAGCGCCAGAATCAATGATTACTTGTCCCTTACTGATAAATTAGTACCTTCTTATGAAGTTTGGCAACCGTAATTTTCTCTTCTATGCCGAACAGAAGATTTCCTATAGGTTTCAACCAATAGAAAATCTTCCATTACACCCATATTTTGCCAAATATGCTTTAGTATCCCACATAATAAGAAGCGACCCAACTGCAGTCCAACGCACATTTCCATACCTCGACTACTACTGAGAAATTATTGACTTGAAAACAGTATGGCCGATCTAGGTCCATACCTAGGTCATACACAGCAGTTGCATCATCTAGCTAGTCTCGTGAGTGTAGTTTCATGTTTATTTGATAAGTGATATATTAATGTCGAATGCCGTTCATTTTCAAGCTGATGTAAGATCTCATAAGTAGTCATTTAATTGCTACAAGAAGAATATCAAAAGTAAAGGGTTAACCGTTAACATTTTGATGGTGGGAAGATCAAAACCTGCTATGGGACAAATAAATATGCTCATAATAAGCAGTAAATATTATATAGAACTATAAAATTATACATTAAAATAACAAGTGTCAAAGACAGAGTTCAGCTATTTAGATGTATATACGATAATATTGTTACAATACTATTGTTATAAACACATTTGTTAGAATCACCACGTAAATTATACAAAGTCTTAACATATGTACATTTCCAAAGAATTACGCATACATATATGATAGCTATATTTAGCAAGGTACATGTCTCATATAGTAGGGAGTGAGCAGTTAAAATGATGACACTCCTCCTGCCAGTAAGCAGTCTCGTAGACCACCACGTCCGAGCCCACCCCACTACATTCTTATTAAAGCTGAAGTGCAAAAATGTCTTGGCGTGAATTAGAAACCTTAAGGTACTCAGGTAGGTTTTTAATTCACTTGCACAAATTTTTTTTTACCAGGATATTTTTGCAGACTAGTTTTCTTGGTGGAAAAAGTGTATTTTTCAATATTGTTAAAAAAAAGATTTTGTTGTGCTCTCCTTCAATAGTAGTATCGTCTTATATTAGACCTAAGCGGCATGACGTCACAAATCTAGCACTCTGCAAACATCAACACCGAAAGCCCTCGCAATCAAACTGCGCGGAGAAACTGATCAATATAATTAATAATGGCATAACATTAAACGACCCATAGGCTAAAATGCAAATCATGATTGATCTTTCATTCCTAGGACGGCTATGAATATTTACTTCCTAAAACACGACTCGTTGATCTTAGTATAGGTTTGCGTTTGTATTTGCAACCAATCTTGCGTTCCTGAAATCCAACACTGAGCCAATTAATATGTTATTGAGGTAGGTCAAATGTTATTTATTTTTTTATTTAAGCCAGTTAAAATGTTGGCACTCCTCCTGCCAGTAAGCAGTCTCGTAGACAACCACGTCCAAGTCCTCCCCACCAGGTCCTCATTACAGCTGAAGTGGTGCACAGGTCTCTACTTGGCGGCCTAAGGAGGTGCTTTTTCACGTCCCGATTCAAGGACCCAGAATCAGCCCGACGATTGAATTCGAGAACTTGTAGGTACATATATAGTAACCCGCAGTGTAAGCTTCGTTTGCGAGGTTCAGGATTGTATGACGAACATGGAAGGATGTAATTGTATACAGCGCCACCTCTTGTCATGTGTCGTAACTTCTTCGCCTGTTTGACATCGCTACAGTGTTATTGCATTTTACTGATAAGAAATTATTAACGGCAACACGAAGTCAAGTAATTTCTCGCTCCCTATTATATGAGACCTAAAATGTACCTTGCTAAATATAGCTATCATATATTTATACGTAATTCTTTGGAAATGTACATACATGTATGTTTAAAATTTTGTATAATTTGCGTTGTGATTCTAAAATGTATGTTTTGCAACAATAGTATTGTAACAATATTATCGTATATACATATGTACATCTAAATAGCTGAACTCTGTCTTTGACACTTGTTATTTTAATGTATAATTTTATAGTTCTATATAATATTTACTGCTTATTTATTAGCATATTCATTTGTCCCATAGCAGGTTTTGACCTGCCCACCATCAAAATGTTAATGGTCAACCCTTTACTTTTGATTTTCTTGTTTGTAGCTATTGAGGGACTACTGATTTTTTAATTTAAAGAATATACACAAAATTGCACAGACAAATGAACATTAGTTTTGTATAGTGTACTCTTTTAGTTATAGGAGACCACAGCATGTACATACATATAACAACAAAGCATAAAATAGAAAATTTAAAATAAATTATTTAAAATAAACTACACGTTAGGAATTAAATTAACAAAAGAAATAAACAATGTGAAACTTAATGAGAAACTCAAATAACCTGTTCTAAGTGTGTTTTATATTTTGATAAGGGTTGACTAATATCAATATCGTAAGACTTTGATTAATCATTGTATTGCCTACAAAGCCTTGGTACAGCAGCGTAATGACCCAGGTTGGTTTTTGAGAATGGAACATCCAATAGGTTATAATTACTTTTTATTGGAATTCGGTTAGGTATTTTTATGTATAAGGCGCCTAACAGTTCACTACAGTCTGTGATGCCATTCAGTATTTTATGCAGAAATATGGCATCTAGTTTCAATCTGCGGCTTACTAATATTTTTAGTTTATAATGTTTTAACCTTAATGTGTAATTTGAAATTCGTTTTGCTAAACGGTCTCCGTAACATTGGTGGTAGAGGAAGCGCCTCTGGACGCTCTCTAAACGCTTTGTATATACATCATAATGTAGATTCCATACAACTGAGCCATACTCTAGAATCGGGCGTACAAGTGAGTTAAACAGCTTTATTTTCGTCGACAAATTTCATCTTCCAAATGTACGGTATTCCAGATTAATATATAATTTATCAAATATACATGAAACCGCATCAATAGTGCAGCAGCAGTGAATGCGACGGTGACTACTGTGTATGACCCAGGTATGGAATACCTGAATCGGCCATACTATATTCAAGTCAAGAATCTTTCAGTAGTAGTACGGAGTATGAAATAAGAGTAGAGCCTCGCTGATTTCAGCATGAATGGGCCGGCTCGACCGGGGAAGGACTACCCTCTCACAGAATATCGACGTGAAATAGCAGTATATCTACTGCTGTGTTTCGTCTAGTGAGTGAAATGCCGGAGGCCCAATCAGCCTCTTTCCCCCTCCCACTCCTTCTCCTTCCCACTTCTTTTTTTTCCTAAGGGGTCGGCAAAGCGCAAGTGATGCTTCTGGTATTACAGGCATCTATAGGCTACGGTGACCACTTACCATTAGGTGGGTCGTATGCTTGTTTGCCAACTAAGTAGCAAAAAAAAATTGTGTCTTACTATTATAATGTTTTGCGTTTATCATTTACGGCGACTATGACGTTTTGCGAATATCATGTTATACGGCGACGCAACGCCCTTATCATGTGGGTTACTAAATCATGGCAAAATGTGGATGTAATAATCGTCAGCCTATCCTTTCGAGAATCTAGGCTTGAGACTAAGAAACTTCATACTGTCGTAAAGAGTAGTAGAAGACAGCGTTAGTGCACCAATTGCTTCAGTAAAGTCTATTTCTATAGATAAGGACGTATCGTAGATAACTCTAAACTACGTTATAGTGATATTTTACTTCAAAAACGTATGTAACAGCCGAAATAGCTCAGTTGGGAGAGCGTTAGACTGAAGATCTAAAGGTCCCCGGTTCAATCCCGGGTTTCGGCAATCATCACTTTTTATGTTTTAAATTTAAACAGTAACATTTTTGGTCTTAAATATCGTCACGTAGTCTATATTGAATAGCCTAAGCGATTTATACATATTTGGAAAAACAGTTGTTACAATAATTTTTAAATTGTATACACACGGATTGACAATGCGAGGGCACTCCTTAATTCACTTCGCCATTCACGCAGATATACCTAAAAACTCTTTGCGATCTCGTAGTAGCTACGAAGTCACGTATTCAAACGCAATGCGAAAACAAACAATAGCCAATACTATTTATTAACCTCTAATAATAATTAGATAGCACTCGTGAAATATATTTGAGTGTTTGTTGACTTTGATATTATAGGGTTGTCGCATAGTACTAACCTTATCTTACCTTATCTTGTGTGGGGGCCAGTCAGTACAGACCGGCAACACTTTGACCAAGTAGGATCTTTTGTGTCGACTTCCCCAATAACGACTGCCATAGATGTTCATGGCAGCCGGGACCGACGGGTTAACGTGCTCTCCGAGGCACGGAGCAGGCGATAATTGTCAATCAATACGCAAATAATTTCGAAAAGTCATATAACTTCCGAAAGTCAGAGTTGCGTGATGTGAGTTCGAACCCGAGACCCTCTGCATTGCAGTCTGTTGGTCTCCCCACTGAGTTATCGCTGCTCTTCGTTACCGTTAATCTTACTTTTTATCACACATACAGACTCGTGCCTGTATCCTGGTGGATGTGAATGCAACAACTCTCGGGAGTGATTTCCCAGGTCTGTGCAAAATTGAAAGGTTTTCTTTTAAGAAATTATCAATGGCAGGGTGGCAGCAGCAGACTTGAATTATGCCCGGAGAACAGCAATATAATATTCGCCCTTATTACTTCGGTCATAAAAAGCTGATGAAATATAGGCATACTCCGCCATCATTTAGGGGAGGGTGGCAAGAGACTTTGGACGTGTGTACCTTTGATAATTAGAATGTGTTGCAGCCATTACATCATATATAACTGAAAATAAAAATCTAAAACAATTATTCTAACTAATATTATAAACACGTATGTGAGTTTGTTTGTTTCTTACGCTTTCACGCCCTAACTACTCGACCGATCATCATGAAATTTCGCATACAAGTTTTCAGTTGTACAGAAAAGGACATAAGCATTTTGCATCACCTGAGGAAGATCACACAAGAACACTTGTGTACAGGCAAATTTCACTTTCTGACGTGACGTGACGTCGGCAATGAATATAGTAGTTTATACATAGATGGCACGGTTTGTGGAGGTCGCGGGTTCAAGACCAGCTTAATGCGCAGTGGTAGTGAATGCGACTACTGCGCATGAGGTGTCGGGTTCGATTCCCGGATCGGGCCAAATAAAGTTATCGAGTTTTCCTGTTAAGAAATCTCAATAGCAGCACGGACTCTCTGGTCGAGTCGGATTACCGTCCCATCGGGTCATGAGAGTTAGGAAACAGAGAGTGCACTTGTGTTTGCGCAAACCCTTTGCACTATAATATCTCCTGTGCAGATGGCCAGTCTCTTTAAAATTGGCTTTTGCTAAGTTTACCGTTTTTTTTGTGGATGAATTGATATAATATCATCCATAAAAAATCGAGCGAAGCCGTGGGTAAAGTTAATGCCTAATATATACTACTCAAAACAAAATAAGGGCTACTAAGATTTTTTGCTGTACCATGAAAACAATAAAGACATTAAATTGTTTAACTTATGTAACTACAAAATAATGTTATTGGTTATAATATAGGCTAACAATTGTTTAATATAATGATCATGAATTGTTTTTTCTAAGTTCATAATGCAACTGGCCATTTTAAATGAAAAACATGAACAAAAGAAATTACCAGCAAAAGACAAAATACTGTTCTTGTCACTTTTGTTTCTTCTTTTTAGTAACAAGTATGTCCTCCTCTCTTAGCAATACACTCCTGAAGCCTCGTATGCATACTCTGGATCGAATTCCTCACGTTTTCATCTGGAATCTCCTCCCAGGCACGTTTTAAAGCGTCAATCAGCTGCTGTTGCTTGTAGACTCCTTGCTCATTCTCTCTAACCCTTCGTTTCAATTGGTCCCACAATTGCTCGATTGGATTTAAATCCGGACTGTTAGCTAGCCATGGTAATACCTCAATATGAGACCCTTCTAAGACAGTTTGGATCGATCGAGCTGTGTGTGCACGGGCATTGTCTTGCATCAGGATGAATCCAGGCCCCTCGCGCTGTGCAATTGCGATCACTTGAGGCCTGATGACGTCCTCGATGTAACGTTTCTGCAGTTACGGTACCCGCATTTAAAATGGTAAGCTCGGTTTTACCGTGTAAATTAATCGCACCCCAAACCATTACGTTGGGACTACCAAAACGGTCAACTTCGTGGATGCAGGACTCCGAAAACCGCTCGTCGCGTTGTCTCCAAACCCTAAAACGCCGATCATCATTAAAAAAATTTACTTTGCACTCGTCTGTAAAAAACACCTTGCCCCACTGATTAATCCCCCAGTTCAAATACTGACAGGAGAATCTTAAACGGTTTGCACGTTGAACCCTGATCAGAGGAATTCGAACAACTCGTCGTCTTGACATTTGCTGGTCTTCGTGCAATCAATTACGTATAGTTTGATCACTGACACGGGTACCCGTTGTCAGCTGTAGGTGGTGTTGTAACTTACGGGTCGTTACTGTACGATCACGACGAGCACTTAGTTAGACGTACCGATCCTCGTGCGCCATTGTTACACGAACTCTACCTGAACCGGGTCTCCTGGCAACACTGCCGGTCTCCTAGAAGCGATTCCATACATTTTGGACAGCTCTTCGAAAAAAACCCAACTGCAAACACCCACGTAACGCTGAGAACGTCCTTCTTGAAACATAGTTATGGCTCTGGTTGCTGTTATTGTATCCATGTGCCTTCGTACTGGTGACATGATTAACGCGAGATGATAAATGAATCAATTAAAATTGGAAAAATTAAATTTTTTTCCCTAAAATGACCGAAACAAGTAAAGAAGACAATCGAAGAAAAACATCCAATTATTTTTTCTTAAGATGATGGCCAATACTTTTCAAATTAGGAACACGAACACCAGCATAAAAGAGATCAAACACCAAAGAGTTCGTAATATTGATATTACGAACTCTTTGGTATTTGATCTCTTTTAGTAAACTGAAAGTAACTGATAAGTAGCATTATATTGATATAATGCTACTTATCAATTACTTTCAGTTTACTAAAGTGCACTTAAATGTTAATAAACTAGTGGCCCTTATTTTGTTTTGAGTAGTATATATTACTTAATTGGAATGGTTGTCTCTTAAAATTGACAACCCTGACGTTCAAAGGCGTTCTTTGTAATACCGAAAGTGTCACTATACTAACAAACAGACATAATGCATTGATGTCGATATACTCAATGGTTTCTAGATTATGAGTACGCAGTCTATTAATTATACAACATTTGAGTAATGAGGATAGCATGTCTTGTTTAGATAGTATATTGATATAAACTTATTACGTAATAAAATAAATATGGTGGCGAAGTTTAGACTCGTAACCAATATTACATTATAGACATAGGCACGTAATGTATACATAGACTCATACTGCTTTTCCTGAAAGGGTAGAATAGTTTATATACCTATATTATAGGAAATAGAAGAAAGGTGTGCATTACACTTATATTTTTTGCTAGCGATGTTTTATGTTCCACGTGATATGGAGCGACTCCATGCAAAATTTTGAAAGAAAATCGCTATAACACTTTATCCGAACATGTATGTGGCAGTGATAGCTCAGTGGGGAGACCAACAGACTGCAATGCAGAGGGTCTCGAGTTTGAACGCACGTCGCGCATCTCTGACTTTCGGAAGTTATATGACTTGCCGAAATTATGTGCGTATTGATTGACAATTATCGCCTGCTCCGTGCCTCGGAGAGCACGTAAAACCGTCGGTACCGGCTGCCATGAACATCTATGGCAGTCGTTATTGAAAAGACAGCGCCCTATAATATCCTGACACTGGTCTAGCCTTAGGGTATAGTTAGCCTTCGAGTTGCGGAGGTCAGGTTGCAGCCGTTCCGTGTAAAAACTGATATCCAGTCAAATCCGATTAGACAAGAAAAGCCGACCCCAAGTGACTTGGGAATAATAAAAAAAGGCTAGGCAGAAAAGGACATTGCCCGAACATCAATCGACATTTCACTATAATTTTAGATTACCCACCTGAATTCTGATAGTGGATGTACATGTATTCTGAGACGAATAAGCTTCCATAGTTTTGATACTATGACTTGAGTCAGCTGGTGACTCGCAGAGTCACTAGGTCCCTCTGAATCTTAAAAATGAGAACATCCCCGAGCAAGTAACTTAAAAAAATTCGAATGATTTTACAATAGATAGCTAATGGTAGCGGGAATAGGATCCAAGGTACCAGCACTACTGGTTTAAGTAATCACGCGACTGCCGCCGCGTCGAGTGTTATGGGTTCGATCCCCACACGGAATAAAAAATTGTGTGATACACAAATTGTTGTTCCGAGTCTGGGAGTTCTTTGTGTCCGTTGTCTGAATGTTTGTGAAGTCCCCCGCGACACAATAATTATACCTAGTACGAGAGATGTCATTAAAAAATAGACACACAAAATATCTTAGAAAGCACCTCACGCTATTTTACATTAAAATTATTAAATTATATTCTACTTTTTTCAATAAAGCGTGTTTTCAGTATTTTAAACTATTATTTTTCTTCATATTTCAATGTTGTTTTAATTTTTTAATTTTTGTGTTGTCATCGGTCCTCGATAAGTGTGCAAAGTTTCCAATCAATCCGTTGGCTTGAAAGTGGTGAAAATCACGTTCAAAAATGCTGTTACATATATTAATTGATACATAGATTCATAGATACATACCAAGCTAATAAAAGCGTGTTAAAAACCTTGACGCAACTGCTTAGTCTTAGCCTCTTAAGGCAGTTATCCAGGTTCATAGCAACCGTCTATTAAGAGATTATTATTATAATTATTACAAATTATAACTTGTAAACATTATAAATATAGTAATAAAAAACAAGATTCATAAGTCTTAAGTGCTACAGGAAACTGTCACTTATCATAAACCTTAACAGCCTTATACAGTTGAAGTACGACAAAAATGTCGTGCCATTATGACTGCTTACAATTGACTTTATGATTATAATAATATGTCATATTAATATTAAATACATCCTCTGTCATACCACAAGCATTTACTTAAAAACTAGTATTTACACGCGACATCTTCTGTGTAAACTACAAGTTCATTCGACCCTAAATGATCGCGCACAATGTGCTTTCAAAGGAATTTACTTATATAATAATAATAATAATAATATTTATTGACGTAAGTTTGGTACAGTTTTATAACAGAATTCCCTAGCACCTGCGCTTGTAAACACTGTGTTGCAGGTGCCAGCCTCTTCCCCTTGTATAGTGACAATATTATTTATTACATCAACGAAGATATTAATAGAAAGAATAATAAACAGGCACAAGTTAAAAATTGTAAACGAAAACTAGGGTTGTAACAATGTTATTGTATACATATTTTAATTTAATTTCATTATTTCTAACAAAGCATGCATGCATTTGGTGTATTTGTGTGTGCGTGTGTGTGTGTGTGTGTGTGTGCGTGTGTGTGTGTGTATGCATGTAGTGTGTGGATGTGTCTCTGTGTGTGATGGTGTGGCTGTGTGTGGATGCGTATGTGTGTGTTTGTGAGCCACTGTTTTGTGTTTATGATACTGTTAAAATATTTTCTACTGCATCATAGTCCATTGACTTCAACAAGATCAATATGACTTTTTTGAAATTACTATTTCATATTTTTAAATTACTAATCCACTGCACAAATGGCGTAGTAGTTTAAGTGATTGGAATATCATTACCATTGCGCCGAGTGTTATGGGTTCGATTCCGACACAGTACAAAAAGAATCTGCTCCACAATTAGTTGTTTCGAGGCTAGGTGTTCTTCGTGTCCATTATTTCAAAGACCATAAACTTCAAGCAACACCGGCGTTATACCTAGTGCAATAGTTATCTTTATAAATAATGATGCTGGAATCAAACCAGTGTTAATACTAATGTGTTAACGAGATGGCCTCTTAGATTATCAATTAAAAACCAATTTAACTTTTCGGTAACCTCTTCTAATTGCTGATATTTCTAAATATCTTGTAAATAAAGTCATGGGATTATGCAATTTTTGATTAAATATGAATTTACCGAACGTTTTCCTAGCACGACCGTTTAGTTAGTTAAAGATGTTAACAAGCTATCTCGGATTGTGTAATATTACTAGTTATATATTTTTAATAAATCATGTAAAACTTCTTGACTGCACAGCTGATAGTGTAGTGGTGAAAGGGTCGTCTAACGACTGACACTGCACGGAATGTTATGGGTTCGACGCGGGACAAAAGATTGTGTGATTAACAAATTGTTGTCCCGAGTAGGCGTTTTGCGTATGTTGTTTAAATATTTGTAAAGTTCCCTGTGACAAAATAATAAATCGTAGTATGGAAGAAACATTAAAAAAAACATGCTGGGCAGTCTTTGGGGACTGCCGATAGAAATGAAAACTAAGTAACTAGCGTGCGGTGACGATGACGCGAGTTTCACGCTTTTTGTTCACCCAAAAAGTACACATATATGCAGTATACATATAGATCACGGAAAGCTTTCGGTGACGATGACGCGAGTTCCATGATTTTTGTTCACCCAAAAAGTGCTCAAAGCGCCTACAGCAGCATTCATTTCAAAAATAAAATGGAATTGTGGTCTTAGTCTAGGGAGGTATACATAAGTCCATATACATATTATACATAGACACCGAGACAGTAATTCATAAGAAACATAATATTATTGTATTCAAAGAATTATCTTGTTTTTAACTCACGCAATTTATTTATACAACAACTGTCGCAAGCAAGCATAGCGATAAAATAAAAGCTGTGATATATATTTCTTATACATCTATATGATATATCTATTTTTTGGAGATATAGACGTATTAATTTTGTTTGTATGTGTGTATCTATTGCAACAAACTTTTGTACACACAGCGACATATCAACCTAGACTGTTTGGACTTTGAACTATTAGAAGTTGAACACTGCGAATCGTGCGAGACAGTGGGTTATATTTTTGTTACGCTCTATCTTTACCATTACATCGACATCACTATGTACTGTCCCTTTCCAACAATTCTCTATTTTGTATGTAGCGTAGTTATGCGTACATAGGGTGTCTAACTTGTGTGTTTTGTGCTATACGGCTAAATTTAAAAACAATGAGTTCATATGTCTACCTTTTCTAAAGAAAACCTTTAACGAATATCCATGAAGTAATAGACATATTTATCTATTTAAATAATTAATATTATTACCAAAATGATTTACATACTTAAAGCCTTATCGTCGAAATGAACGGGTATATAAATCGTGACGATAATTACAGTAGGGCGGCGTTATTTATATATGTATATACACATTTGCATATGACCTACCTGTCATCAGTAGCCATTAAAATAATTAAGTGCATAAATAGCTTCTAAATATAACATGATAAATGTTATGTGCGATGACCACGCGGTAAATAAATATCGTCGAACGGAGTAAGCTAATCATGCTACTAGACACTTTTTCTTTCAATGAGAATTTTATCGCATGGGACCTGAAACCTAATCCATGTAATAAAAGATATTCAAAACAATTCCAATATAGTCTAGTCCAGATTTAGTATAAACAAAATCATGTTTACGTTTGACGTTTGTTTTTTAGTAGAATATAATTTCTGATATTTATAGCACTGAGGTTAGATTATAATTCTATTTTGAACAGTTTTATTACGAAAGTCGGTCCTCTCATTCCATTCCGTCCAAACTTATTTATAAGAACTTTTATTGGATTCAAAACTACTCAAGCAGACTCGGTAATATGTTCATATACATATCATATTTGTGAATCTAACTGATTTGTAGATTACATTATGATTACTACTCATAAAAGATTTCAAAATAATTTATCCTTACTAATATTATAAAAGCGAAAGTTTGTATGGATGTATGCATGTATGTTACTCTTTCACGCAAAAATTACTAAACCGATTGCGATGAAACTTGATATGTAGATAGCTGGAGACCTGGATTCACACATAGGTTTAGGTTACTTTTTATCCCGATATTCCCACGGAAACGGGGCTTACGCGGATGAAACCGCGCGGGAAAACTAGTTTATAATATGTTTACTGTACGGATGGCGTAGAGTTTTAAATGGTCACTTCGCAATTGCCATTACGCAGATTGTTATTGGTACAATTCCCACACGACACAATAGTTTGTGTGATCCGAGAATAGTTGTTCTGGAACTAGTGGTTGTTCGTGTCTGTTCTTTGTAAAGTCCCGTGCGACCCGGGACATACACCTGGTGCGAAAGTTGTCTTTTAAAAGAAAACTTACAGATATTATTTGTCTACTCATATGCGCACGCCTAGCCACATGACAAGGAAGACGCAAACTGAACGATTTTATAAAGTATAGATAGCCGATATGTATTTCAATGCCGTGGTAAATTAGGATTTCTATTGAGAAGGCACTAGGCTATGTAGCAGGAGGAACACTGGTCTTTGACACTTGTAGTGGTAGTCTAGTAATTTATATTTATCTGGTTATGTAACTCATGTGTTACTTCTTGGTGCTACAGACGCTTATACGCTATATATTAACCGCTTGCTATTGATAGCTTGAGCGGTTCTTATTAGTGTTTACTTACATAATTATCCACATAAATTATTTTGCAAAATATTTCCTGTCTAAATACAACTCGTTTACATCAATGTACAAATGAACAGACAAGACTATTTTCTAATATTCTTCTATTTAGCTCGCCCCGAAGAAAATCACAGAAAAATTATCATAAAAGTGAGATTCCAAGGTCGTGTACGTTTACGTTCGACATACCAACATTCCGCCATTAGTACACACTTGGTATTTATTGACGCTTGTGACATTTGGTTGCGCAAACGCATCCTGTGTTACGCGCTTTACTATTCTATTTATTTTGTAATTAATATGTTTTCTTGGTTTATTATCGTTATGTACTATTATGGTTAATGGAATTTGTGTCGAGTCAATAAACTGTGATGATAATTTATATAAAAATTGGACCAGATTAACATGGAATAAAACATAATATATATACATTTTAAAATTACACCATATACCCAAATGGAAAAGCAAAGCTGTATAACTTTCGTCATCTGTGTTATAAGATCCCACGTAATAGAGGACGGGTCTATAACCGTAAGGTAAAAACCTTACGGTAATAGACTCGTCCGTATGGATGCTGAAACGTGCTGGTACATTTCAGCATCCATGCTGTTATTGACAATTATTAACAGGAAAACCAAATACCGTTTACCCAGACTTGGAATCAAACTTGAGACCTCTCGCATGCACAAACATATGCGCAAATGTTACAATGTTTTTGGAGATTTGTGTTACCTGTACTAAGCCAGTATAGCCTAAATTCTATCCACCTCATAGATACATAAATAAATAATTTTCGCTTTATTAAAAAAAACAAACTAATCAATAAAAAATAATCTAACCCTTCTCACACTGAGAAGAGGTTGCTTAATAGGGAAACAGTTTATATACATGGTTACTAGTTTATTATTATTTATCAGCTGCATTGCTAGTATACGCAGCATAGCTCACATTTCTTTAATATTTGAGTGTATATACATAATTTTGTAAGAGTTGCGATAGCTCAGTGGGGAGACCAACAGACTGCTGCAATGCAGAGGGACTCGGGTTCGAACCCACGTCACGCAGCTCCGACTTTCGGAAGTTATATGACTTTTCGAAATTATGTGTTTAATTATCGCCTGCTCCGTGCCTCGGAGAGCACGTTAAGCCGTCGGTCCCGGTTGCCATGAACATCTATGGCAGTCATTATTAGGAAGTCAGTGCCCTATAATATCCTGACACTGATCTAGCTTTAGGGTACCGTTAGCCTTCGGGTTGCGGAGGTCAGTTGGCAGCCGCTCCGTGTAAAAACTGATATTCAGTCAAATCCGGTAAGACTAGAAAAGCCGACCCCAAGTGACTTGGGAATAATAAAGGCTAGGGAGAAGATATACATAATTATGTATGTACTTCCGTATGGTTCAAGAGGTATTAATATTTATGATTGCTTGCAATAGGTAGATCACCCTGCACTTAACTGACCCAAATAAAAATAAATTAAATATGAGAAAAAGGTAAAGGCTTCAGGATATTTTTTTTTATACTGCCAAGGTGGCAAACGGTCATACAGCCCACCTGATGGTAAGTGGTCACCGTAGTCTATGGACGTCTGCAACAACAGAGGCATCACTTGCTCGTTGCCGACCCTTTAGAAAAGGAAGAAGAGAAAAATGTAGTGGGAAGGAGAAGGCGCGGTAAGGGGGAAAGGGAGTGATTGGGCCTCCGGCACTCTCACTCACTGAACGTAACACAATAGTAGGAATAGTGCTATTTCACGACGATATTCTGTGAGAGGGTAGTTCTTCCCCGTTTGAGCCAGCCTATTCATGCTGAAATCAGCGAGGTTCTACTACTACTAAATTATATATCCCTTAAGCGTTTCCCTTCATCCCATATTTCCCACGTGTCCCATCCCTTATATTTGGAAAATATCACAGACTGAGAAATATCTTTAACCATACGGAATAAAAGCGTTGTCCATGCGGAATTCAAACAAGCCGAGCCGCGGGCTAAATAAATAAAGTATGCATCTGATAAAATTTCAAGGCAATAATTGTAACTGTAACTCTATCGAAGTGTTGTTTCACTTAAGTCGTACTTAAAGGCAGACAATAAATATTTATTGTTACGATTATAACATGTGCTCTCGAATAAGTTTGTAGGAGTTTGCCTAATAAGGCCTTGCTTCCGGAAAGGTCACGGTGGCGGCCTTTGCGTCCAACAAATTTATTCTTACTATTCGGTTCCAAGTGATGACATCTATTTGAAGATGTGACGCAATTCTGTCAATACTCGATATTATATCGATTTATATTTTAGTTTACAATAGTCGAGTTATCTGTGAAATAATGAATTGTAGCGTTATTAGGAAGAATGTTATAAGGCTGATGTCATATGCCTCTACAAAAGCAGCTTTATAACGAAGTCTGGATGTTTTTTGTATGTATTGTTTGAATGAATGCTCTGCATGTCATGTTTTGATCTTAAGAACGCGAATTCTGAAGGTGCTCTCTTGATCATTGAGATCATAGTATTTTTTTATATCGGTTCTATTATATCGGTCTGTAAATTGGATTAAAGTAAATACTTTAACCTAATGTTATTGAAATATAGACTTTAAGCGCTTTTTGCCGATATTGTACTAACAAATACTAATTTGCAAACAACATCATTATACTAAAAATTTTAATTTTATTGACCTGTGTAAATGGAAGGCCTGATAGATGTTATTACCTTAAGGCAGTAAAAGGCTGTATTAATTTTAAATATATAATAATATGTTTGTATAACTTTATCATGCATAGTAATTAAAGTGAGTAACTGGACATAAATTTATTGTTATTATAATATACGATAAACTAACATTTAAGTTTAATTAACATTTAAGTTTGATTAAGATTTCTATGTTGATTCAGAATATACACGCAACCATCACACGCGTGTATTAAAACGAACAAGCACCAATACATTGTAGTTTTAGATTTGCTCATATTAAATTTATGGCTACGTTATTATTTCGTTGAAAAGGTATTTAGAGGCAAGCCCTGGACGCTTCAAATGTTAGCCAATATTAAAAACAAATTTTATAGGTAATTATTAAATGAAACGTATATTTTTTTGGATCTTTTAAGACTGTAAAATAAGGTTAAATAGAAAGCAGGTTTATCTGTTTCTAATCTAAGCAGTTTCTAAGATAAATAGTGACTACTAAAATGTTGACTACCTATACAAAAATAATTAATAGACTAATTCCTGATGTGATAGGAACTTGAATTTTCGTTTGCCTGATTTTTTTTTACTTTTCCTTTCTTTGTAACGTTGTATTTGTACCCATGGTAAAACTGAAAATTCACGACAGGAAAACTGCGAAAAAGAGCATTGTACACATGTCTAGTTCTAGCTTACATAAAGTTATATCCAGAAACCATTTACCTACTAGTTTTCACATTTGACTGAGAAAAATACTTGTTTACTAACAAATAAATGAGAAATAAAAAACAATGATAGGTGTGCACTTAAATATTGGCGGGTTGGGGTCAGCTCTTCATTAACACAGAGTATAGAAGTATAAATCATAAACGGCAATAGGTTTGCCCCTTATTAACTAGAACTAGCTGGCAAAAGGTGAGCGAACATTATAATTTTCTAATTCTTTTATAAGTACTTTAGCCGCGACTAGTTTACGTTTTCAATTATTTATTTACGCTGATAGGATTTCATATACTTTAAAAAATAACACCCGATTCCTGATAGGCAAATCAACGTCATGACGCAATCAAATTCCTGTCAAGTGGTTTTACGGTTGCTGCTTATTCAGTCATCAGAAATCATAAATGTCTATGAATTCAAAAGTAGACTAGTACTCGCAATATTTTTTAGAATCAATAAAATGATGCGATATTTATCGCCCGATCACCAAAATAACCTCCCGGTACATATTACTACGCATCGAGACATTTCGAAACGTCTGCCACTTGTTAAAATTTAAATAAATGCCTTTTTTATAACGACAAACATTCTATTTACGATTACAGGTTTGATAATAACTTGAATGTGGTTTGTTTTTTTAAACCACAGTACAGGATATCCTTGTGTGTCTGAAAAGAAATAATAATTATGTTTTGATGTTTTGCTATCTGCTATCTGTGACTTCATCCGTGAACTATATCGGAAATTACATTTGTATGATGTCATGTAAATGTTCTAGCTTCGTAACTCCTGTTTGATGAAACAAAAAGCAAATAACACACATACCTACCTACCTGCCTGTTCAGTTTTAAATACCTAAGCCGCCAGATTTACATTTTGACGAATTGTAAAGAATTATATATAAAGAACATATATAATTCTTTACAATTCGTATATCAGACCTTTTAATTTTTTTCATACTTAGAATAAATGTAGATAAAAACAGAGGTAAGCAGAGATGTAATGCACCCACATTTCGCCAACTCTGTATTTAGGTGCCACAAAAGGAGGCGAGTCTGTTACCATCTTCTCGGCGTAGCTGCAGGCTTCGTTTTGTGACTGAGAATTTCTTGATAGAATACCTTATTAGTTATTATACTATTTTCGATACGGGAATCGAGCCCGAGACTCGATCCAGTCATACGCAGAATCGCTAGCTTAAGAGCGTTAATGTTTATCATCGATATCTTCTTGTTTCGATTTTAACACGTTGTATAGGCAGAATATATATTGACTGTAAATCAAAATGAGATTATACACATTTTATTGCGTATTAAGATATAAATGACAAGAAAGCAGCCAAAAGATCAAGAATCGTTAAAGAAACATAAAAGTCTAAGTTCGTAAACTACACTGATTGAGATAATAATATGTTTATGTTAATCGCTTTTGGCAAATAAATCAATATCTTATTTTGGTATTCAAAACTTTATTACCTATTAAAAATGACAAATATATTGCAACTTAAAATCCTACTAATGTCATAGGTGTGAAAGATTGCACAGGTGGCTCTCTAAAGACTCATCTTAAAAATTTCTATAAATTTTACGGTTGCTTGGATTTTGCCCACGACTTCGATCGCGATTTCAATTACTTAAATCAGACTATTTACCATATCTCCGGTTTAACTAAAAAAATTTGATGAAATATCGCTTACTTCCCTGCTGCTTAACTGTAAAAACCGTATCAAAATCTGTTAAGTGCTTTCTGCGTGATGCATCAAACAGATAAAAATTTTAACAACCATTGTTTTGAGTTTCAGGTCTTACTAAACAGTTTATTTTAATGAGTGTTTTATCAAATATCTTCGATATACAGAAACAGAAATGTTTCAGTTTTATTATTGTATTTTTTATTATTAATGTTTTAGTGTAATATACACTATGTTATAAAGGACGAAGGAATCACCCCATATATATCTGGGCCCAGTTGTTATCATAATCAAAGTAGCCTTATTTGAAAGAGAATATAATAACAAGTCGTCACCAAAAATTGTGTGATATTTCGCTTCCCAGAAATTAAGTTATATAAAATAAAGTAAAAGTGAGGTTATATGACATTAATCGTTTGCAAAATGTTATATATGTTTATACGGAGGTACTTTATCGAAGGTTTATCTATTTATTTACCAGTGGCGGTCTATGGGGGAGGCCCATGTTCAGCAGTGGACGTCTGTGGCTGATAGATAGATAGAAGTAGGCACTTCAGAAAACAAACATCAATATTGCTTTGATTTTTATGTACCTATAAATAAAAAATAAAACGTCCTTGTTTGTAACATGCAGATGCGGACCACTAAAAGACAAAGCAAAGATCCACTAGATTACTTAGATTGCGGCATTACCCTCTATAAGTATGCAACTTCACGCATTTTTTCACTTGCTATACCTACATACTTGCTATACCTATACCTATGCATGCCATTGACGTATAACTGATAAAATCGCTTCATCCTCCAAAACTCTTCTGCCAATAGAGTTATTGTGACCTATCGCAATGGTATAGTTCACACAGCGATCCATGTCGTCAATATCCAATTCAGAAGCGGAATCAGTTGTCTAATATGAAGTGCCAGGTAATTCTAAGTCACAAGATCCGTCGAACAGTCCTTTAGCAAGCCAAAGTCGTGGGGTAAAGCAAACAACATAACAAAACAAGAAAAATACGTGCGCACTCCTAAGGAACAAACCACAGAGTACATTACATTTGGAACAAACCGAACGAGTGTTGAACTTGATTTTGACATTAGCCGTTAAACTTGTCAGTCGGTGACCACAGGTAATTAATAACCAAAAAACGATTTTCAATCGATTGAGTTTTTATTATCATCATTCGATTATAGAACACATTTTGAGATTATACCGATTTAATAATACTTGATAGTATATAATTAGAGATGCATATTAATCGATTATTGGTTAACTTCATTTAATATAAGTTTCTCGCTTTCTATGAAGAAATAATCAAACGTATTCTGGTGGTAAGTACCTAAAAATATAACGAATTTTTTGGTATCAATTACAATGTGATAACTGGTGGGCCCAGGGGTTCTCACCCTCCTTTGATCCTTCGTTCAGGTAAGGCCCCACGCAGAGGCGAAACGCAACACGTTTCGACGCATATATTGTGTTCGTAACGGAATACTCCAAGTTGACTACACCCGGTTTCCATCACGCGGCTATCTGTATTCAGAAAAGTTTGGTATTATCATTATTGTGGTGATTTCTTCACAGATCGTTATATTTCTCTTCTTTTAAAAAAATCATTGTTCTCGCCCATTTCATCCTGCGGGAATTTACAAACATTCAAAAAATGGACACAAACGACACTCAGACTCGAACTATTTGTGGACCACAGTTTTAGTGGCAATGGCGAGGTCACCATTAAAACCATTATACAATCCATAGAGTTCATCGCAATTATTTCATTATGTAACAACAGACAATAGCAATGTCCTTGAACCAAAAAGTTTATTTACTTCTCAATCAAGTTATCACCTCATACAAAACTTCTAAGATCAATTGTAGATCGCAATTTGTACGTACGTGTGAATGCATTGTCAAAGTTGTCGGTAAAAACAAAACTCAAGTACAGTGTGTAAATAAAATTAGATTGACTCATCTAATTTGTGCGTGAATGTATGGTATGTAAGGTCCTTCATATATATCTACTGACGCTGAAACCTTCAGAACGCTTGTTCGATCGTAGCTGTGACCTATCGCAAAATTATTCTAGTTATAATATACATATATATACATATATATTATTAACTTATTATAAATGACATAGTTGTCATTTATAATAAGTTAATAATATATATGTATATACAAATGTATAATATATTATAGTTAGTTAAATTAATGGGAATCTTAACTATATATTTTTATTAATATTATAAAGAGGAAAGATTCAATTTTTTGTTTGTTTGTAAGGGTTTAACTCAAAAACTACACAACAGATTTAAAAATTCTTTCTCCCTTAGAAAGTTATATAATCAGTCTAGTGATCGGATAATCGGGCGCTAATATACTTTAACTTCACCTTTATTCCCATGAAAGAATAATATGGACATGCCTTTCAGAATTTATTGAATATTTTGTTTTGCGTGCTTGGAAATATCAATTATTAAAAAATACAACTGTAAACTTTTTTAGCAGTCGGGGACAGTTTTTTAGTTAGAAAAAGTTTGCAGGCTTTTTACTTTTTACGGTGGTTTTTGACAATTAAGGTATCCTATGTCACTCGGGATGATATAAAGATTCTAACAATACCACACACTTTTAAATCGGTTCAGGCATTTAGAAGTTACATACTACATATGTAAAAAATATTACACTCCTTTTCTTGGGCAGTCGTGTAATAAATACAAATAAATTAGTCGATTCGTTCACTAATCTGTTAGATAGATAAATCAATTTCCACTACATGACCACATTGTGCACATAATCATTTTTATTGATATTCCATTTGTTTTGTTTAACATAAAAATACTAAATCAAAATAACCACTGCTATAATTTCATTAAGTTTGTTATAGTTGTTTTTACAAAATTGTTCAATCCCGGGAATCCGAGATTACTTATTTATTCAGAAAGGAATGTCCACATTATTCTTTCGTGGGAAGAAGTTTAGGTATATAAGCGCCCGATTATCCGATCACTAAATCACCGAGTAACATAGGCTATATTTTACGCGAGCGAAACCGCGAGCGAAACCGCGAGCAAAAGCTAGTTTTATTTATTAATGTTAATAATAATAATAATAATATTCTTAACACCTGCAGAATTGTTAGAAAGTTCATGTCTCTAGATGAAAACGAGGTTACACATAACACGTCATCTACATGACATTAACACACCACACGCTACATTTACTTGGTTTCGGCCCGTAAATGTAGTCAAAACCAGCCCTGAGCTGAGATAAAATAAAAGTACACATAATAATAATAATAATAATAATAATATTCTACCACATACACACAACACCATCTAGCCCAAACTAAGCAGAGCTTGTACTATGGGTACTAGACAATGGATAAACATACATACATATATACTTTTTTTTTGTAAATACATACATATTATACATAGGAACACCCAGACCAAGACAAACATCCATAATGTGAATTTGTTTGTTTGTTACGCTTTCACGCCTTAACTACTCGACCGATTATCATGAAATTTGCATACACGTTGTCAGGGGAACAGAAAAGGACATAGGGAACCTTTCATCCAGAAAAAAGTACTGTTAATGTAAACTAACCTAACCTACATTTACGCGATCAATGCCCCGGGCAACATCTATTAATAAAATATATATATTTTTTATAAACAGCAACACTCGCACTACGAATAATTCCTGTATTGCGGAGGACTTTACAAATATATAAACAACGGACACAAAGAACGCCCAGACCCGGAACAACCGTTTGTGGATCACACAAATTTGTGTCCCGGAATTCGAACCCACAACACTTGGCGCAGTGGCAGCGGCGAGGTGACCACTTAAACAACTTCGCCGTCAATGCAGTTAATCATATAAAACCTGTTCATTAACTATATCACTGCTGATCACAGGCCTTTTTAACACGCTCTTATTAGCTTGGTATGTATGTATCTGTGTCTATGAATCTATGTAACGGAGTCTTTGAACGTGATTTTCACCCTTTTCAAACCGACGGATTAGTTTGAAACTTTGCACACTTATCAAGGAACGATGACGATACAATAATTTAAAAAAATTATAAAATTAATAATAGTTTAAAAAATAAAAATTGGTATATAATAGTTGGGTGCTTTCTAAGATATTTTGATAACCCCACCCCACGCTTTTTTACATTAAAATTATTAGTCCACAGTCCACCACGCTGGTCCAGTGAAGGTTGGCGGACTCCACATATCTTCAAAAGCATTATGGGGAACTCTACATGCATGTTTGTTCACAATGTATTTCCTTCACCGTTAAGCGAAGCGATAAGTAACTAATTAATATGCACATAACTTAGAAAACTCAAAGGTTCGGCCTTGGGATCGAAGTAGAGACAGTCCAACAGTCTCTCACTAGGCTATCATTGCACATACACAACATTAATTATAGAAGATGACTATATATGCCGACACAGGTAACAGTATAATAAATCTTGCTCTTATAATAGAGCTATTAGTTAATTGCTACTTAAGAGCAGCGATAGCTCAGTGGGGAGACCAACAGACTGCAATGCAGGGGGTCTCGGGTTCGAACCCACGTCGCGCACCTCTGACTTGCGGAAGTTATATGACTTTTCGAAATTATGTGCGTATTGATTGACAATTATCGCCTGCTCCGTGCCTCGGAGAGCACGTTAAGCCGTCGGTCCCGACTGCCATGAACATCTATGGCAGTCGTTATTGGGGAAGTCGACACAAAAGATCCCACTGGGTCGAAGTGTCGCCGGTCTGTACTGACTGGCCCCCACACAAGATAAGATAAGATAAGATAATTGCTACTTATATAGTTGAGAGCTTAGGTTTTCTAAAAGTCACTTGGACTATATACAAACTCGTAACGAACACCAGACAGGTCTCAAAATATATGGAAGAAGGTATCTATATATTAATACGTGAAGCAAAAACTTTGTACCCCTTTTTACGAAAATTGCGCGGATGGAGGAGTATGAAATTTGGCATAGTTTAAGTTTATATGGAGAAGGAGGGGCGAGTCTTAATATTTTTATAAAATATGCATTAGAAATACATTAAATTAATGAAAAAACACTACACGTACACAACCATGCATTTGACACACGCAGTCGAATCGCGTTTGTAGTATTTCGACATTATTCGTCTGACGTCGTACAATTATTTGTAACTATAGTTACCTATACCTTATTTATATGTAATAGAGAAAAACAGAAGACAAAGTAGCAAGCTTAGGAATTTTGGTCGAATTTTGACCATTAAGCGACCGCTAGTTTTAATTAAAATTCAAATTCTATGTTGTTTATTTTTTATTGCCTCTTGCTAGCATTCGAGCGACACATCTGGTAGTTAGTAGTAATCGCTGCCTTTAGATCTTAGAAATGTCAAGCGTCCACAGAGCTAAGCATCTACCTACTGAGATAGTAGTCCCTACACTTTTTAAACTTTGTTCAGTAAAAGTCATAGAGCTTGGGACCGTGGCGGATAGCCTATGTATGTAGAAGAAATGAAAGCTGAAAGCACACTATGCTGGATGAAAACGTGTGTAGGTGGCTAGAAGAACCCTGCGGTATCGAGTGGTACAGTCAG
Source organism: Catocala nupta (assembly GCA_963675205.1). Classification (NCBI taxonomy): domain Eukaryota; kingdom Metazoa; phylum Arthropoda; class Insecta; order Lepidoptera; family Erebidae; genus Catocala; species Catocala nupta. The sequence goes on along the minus strand of OY776085.1, from coordinate 25,168,127 downwards.
AAACATACGTCGAATCGAAGTCGATACATATGTACTTGCAAGAATTAAGAAAGGAATAAACATTTCACTTTCTTGCTTTAATTTTTCTTTCAGCCATAAATTTATTAACCTAACTTCACTCTATGGCTGTATCGTTCAAAATTATAACAATGTTAGTTTGTTATGGTAGTTATAATTGAACGTTAGTTGGTTTAATCACAGTACATAACGATAGACTAAGCATGAGGACTTTTATATATAAAATACACTAACGAATTTTTCCTATGTTTTTCGTGTTGTTAGCAGCTGTAGCTGACTGTAGTGCTGTGGTACAGTCAACGGCATAAGTCGGTAAACATTTGCTAGATTTTGAATTGCGATATATGCTTTATATATAATACTGTGAGTGGATTTGGTGACATCAGTCACGTCTTTACAACTTTACTTCTACTAAAGATCAGGCAATGATGTATGATAATAACAATTTGGCTTACTCTCCTATACATACATATGGCCCCGCCATAAAGGTGTGAGGGACACCGCGGTGATTTTAGTCGGTTCAGCCCAAATCCATCTTAGGGGCTATCCCGATACATCCCCATCACCCGCCCCAAAACCGGCGATAGGGAATGTGATTAGCACATTACCAAGAGTAAAAAAAAATTGATAATCTTACACATATCATGTATAATATGTATGTTTATCCATTGTCTTGTACCCATAGTACAAGCTCTGCTTAGTTTGGGCTAGATGGTGTCGTGTGTATGTGGTAGAATATTATTATTATACCTACTCCAAAAAACGTGACTTAGTCGAAAATTATTTATTTGAATACACAGAAAATGCTTTGCAATAATATAATTGACCTATGATAACTTATCGAGCGTAACCAATTAGTATAACGACCTGATGTAATTTGTTTTTTCCCTTTTTAGCCTCAAGTCTGTGTATCAGACATATTCTTATATAGTTTTATTACGCACTGAATACAAACCAAAATTAAAAAATAAATGGTATACGTAACGTTTCGCTCAACATTTCTTAAATTATTAATCTACTAGATTTTGTGGGTGTGAATGTAGGATAGGTTAGATAAGAAACAATTTATTTTTCTGGATGAAAGATACTCTATGTCTTATTCTGTTCTCCTGACAAAGTGTATGCGAGGTTTCATGATGTTCAGTTGAGTAGATAAGGCTTGCAAGTGTAAAAAAATCAAAGTCACATTCTCATTTATAATATTAGTTAGAATATCTACGGTACTATGATAAGGGTACGGTATTTTAGAATTAGTCAAAATCATTTCAATATTCTGTTACTGGTATTTTGAATAGTCTTTGTACTTAATAGTTGATCAAATTCAAGTGAATTAGCTTATTGGTTATTTATTTAAACCATACCCGATTTTCAAAGCTGAAAATAAATTGAGGTAAGCATATTAACACTCTTTAAAATTACTGTAACTGTGAGCTATCTCAGCCCAAAACAAACTTTGTGGATCTCTTTTATTCGAATATTCAGTGAGTTTCGTAACAACAATAAAAACATTATATATTCTAATTTAAAAATGTAAATAGCAGTAGGAATTTTAAAACTAGTTCATAAAATATAAATACCATCAAATATTATAATTCGAAACCATAAATCTTTTTCCATAGACATAACCATGGCAACAAGTTATGAACAAAACAAAAATTCCTATAGAAGATAAAATCTGGTTGCGTATTTATATGGATCAACTTTAACATTAACTATACAAAGCTGTTCACCTTTATATAATTTATGCACCTGCCTATCATCTAACGATATAATGAAGGCATCAATAAATTCTTCGTTTTTTTATGTAATCTTTGGACTTTACGAACAAGAAGATGTATTATGCAGCAATTAAGACGTTATACAAAAGTGATGTGTCAAAATATTATCGTTTTTGAATTATAAATTGCCCTGAAGGAATATGTATGTGGCCAAGTTTTGTAACCGATGTATTTACCATAATATATTTATAGGTATATACTAAACTAGATGTACCCGCGGTTTCACCCGCGTTTTTGATTACTGCGCCGCACCCATGATTTGTAGCGTGATGTTATATAGCCTATAGCATTCCTCGATAAATGAGCTATCCAACACTATAAGAATTTTAAATTCGGACTAGTAGTTTCTGTGATTAACGCGTTCAACCAAACAAACAAACTCTTCACCTTTATAATATTAGTATAGATGTAGATCTGTTTACTATGTTGCTTATTGGGGAAAGAAAGGGAGAAAATTAAGTGTATGTTTTGTCCACGACTGCTTCATTGATCTGCAGATGAGACCCTGGACTACGCGAACCCACGAAAGCTATTGAGTCTTCTCGTCGAGAAATTCTTAGTACCAACTCAGAGTTATGAAGTTGTAAATGTTTTATCCCTGGCGTGAAGTCGTTGGACACAACCGGAAAGAAATTAGGCCTAGCTCGTATCGAATTGTCATCTAATCGAATTTACGTTACTAAGGAGTAGATAGATGCCTAATAGAAAGTGCATTAAACTAGACTATAATGTGTCATATGCAGGTGCATAGGCGATGTTATAGTCTATCTTAATCTTAATTATAAACCAGTCTTAACGATGACTTAGCCATCTGACTGGTCTCTAGTAAGATTAATATAATATAATAATATAATATTCTACCACATACACACAACACTATCTAGCCCAAACTAAGCAGAGCTTGAACTATGGGTACTAGACAATGGATAAACATACACATATACTTTTTTTTTTGTAAATACATACATATTATACATAGAAACACCCAGACCAAGACAAACATCCATGTTCATGCACACAAATATTTGTCTTGTGCGGGAATCGAACCCGCGACCTCAGGCGTGGCAGTCGGTTACACTAACCACTACGCTATCGAGGCTATTTTCACATGGCGGACATTATTATATCTTCACTCCTAAAGTTTTTCTCTGAGCAAATCGCTAAACCTACATCGGATTTGCAAAATTTGCCTTATCCATGGCTATCTATGAATCTATATTGGGTTGCTAGATACAGGTATAGGTATGTCATACCTTTATCTAGCAACCCAAGTAGATTCAGGTGTGATCATATTTATTACGGATCGCATATTACCCATAGCCCAACTTAGTGGGTATCTATCATGCGTTTTTGACGATTTTACTATTACAAAATCATATATGATTTTTAATATGATGAGCCGCCGTTATATTTATATAAATGTGGCAATTTTTATAAAGCTATTTAAATAAATATAATAGCTGGTGACCTCTGTGTTAAATATATGGTACTATTGGTAAGAAGCCTTTATCATGTTGTATTATTTCTTATGCACCTTAAAAGTAAAAGACAACGTTTGCAATGGATTCATAAACGTCGTAGTTCTTGAAGTGAACAACAGATGGCGTGTTAATAAATAATAATGGTACTTTACTAAATTCTCGTGGAAAAGACATCAACGAGTTTACAAATGTGAGTTATTTAATATAGTGTTTTTTTTTCTAATAATAACAAATATGCCTGACATATTCTTTTCTTTAAAATTATACGTTATTTACGAATATCTTAATTAATAACATGTTTAATATTAGTTCAAACCTACATTAAGGATATTTTGTTTCATGTTTATCTAGAGATATTTTATTTTATCTTTGTTTTCTTGTCAGGTCAAATAATAATTTATGAATATAACTGTAGTTCACATAATGTAATACGATAACAAGGTACCTATTTTATAACTGTACTGAAAAACAATAACCAAATGAACGATCAATTCAGTAGCAGAAAGTAAATCCTGTAGTGTTACAATTCTTTATTTGTTTTCAGTATTTGTTTGTCTCAAGTTGGCTGAGACTTCATCACGGCGGTATAGACTTTGGCATGTCGCTTAATGCCCTTTTTAGTCTCCGATACAATATAAAATTGAAACGAGAGCAAGCCTTTGCATTTTGCTTCAGAAAAGTGTTCATAACATAAACTTAATCGGATCCAAACTAAGCTAAATTCCTTTCCAAAATAAGCGTATAAGACAAGGTATACATGTCAATAGTGGATGTCACATGTTCGTTACAAGTTTTCCGCATCTCTATACACTCAATTAATTTAGGACACGTTATAAAATGTAGAGTTATGTTATATTTGATACAAATACGTCAAAACTTGCTTATCATTTCTAAAAAGGCACGTAGTAGTATGCAGCAATTCTTCGAATATTGAATGGATGAGACAACTTTGCAATAACCAACGAAGCAGCCAGTACATGTTCTATATATATGTATGTACATGACTGTAGGTACTGCTCTGGGTTAGGTGGTCACCTCACCACTGTCACTGGGACGAGGGTTCAAACCCCACAAAGGATAAAAAAATTGTGATTTAAAATTGTTGTAGCGAGACTGCGTGTTTATTTGGCCATCTCTTGTTTGTTTGTTGATGCACATGTGCTTGATTTTTAGAGTTTGGAAAAACATTTATGCAACAGCTTTGTCCGTCCGTCTGTCTGTTATACAACTTTCAACTGAAGAACTATAAGAGCTAGAGACTCGTGGTCAACGCCATTCGACTCAGCATAGTCGATATACCCCTGAAATGACTATGACCTCAAGGTCACGTGGTACCACGTGACCTTTGCATATTACTTGAACGATTTTTTCGAACTCTGAGATTTACGGCAATTCATTGCCGTTTATCACTTGTTTATTGCTACCATTGCATCAACGATAATTAATTCATAAATTATCAAAATTAAATCCATATCTTGTCGCAGTCACGTTCATAAAACTAACTCCAACTGCCTCCGTGGCGCAGAGGCAATGAATGCGACTGCTGTCCATGAGTTCTCACTTAGACACCCCGTTCCTCGGAATGCAAGTAAAGCCATAGGTCCTGCGCTTAATCTCTATCTGGTCGTCTCAGATTGTACTTTTGGATTATAAGAATTATGGCAGAGAGAGTGCATGTCGCGTAGTGCAGACCGGTATATGTATTCAGTGCACAAGTGTGAGTGCAACACACTTACGCACTTAATATAATCGCGACTTCTTAACATAGAAAGAATCGGAGACTTGGCCTAGTCAATGCAAGAGATGAGTAATAGTAATACTGTTTGTTGTTTGTAACTTTGTACTTCGTATATTTGTGATCTATAAATACAGCTGGCAGCTGGATGAGCTGGATGTAGCGCACTTAAGCAACGACATCCCCTCTCTCTACGACTAGTCCAGTTTATGATATAGTGTTCCTTTACACCAACCGTCAAGGTTATATTAGGTGGAGCCGCTGTACCTTCCAGTGCCCGAGAGTCACTTCCGGGACCAGTTATAGACAGATCTTGTCCCCAAATCTCGACTTCTCCACCCTAACCTCAGAGATCCGGTTCTCATTAGCGAGCCACCTCGTGCCCAAGTGACACTACCTATTCTTCAGATAGGTACCGGCGCAATAAAGAAGCTCACCACCCGCAACTCTGGGAGTGCTTAAGCAACGACATGTCAGACTCATGTCAAGTGAATTGATTGGCTGTTGTTAATCCAGTCAGCGAATCACCGCTTGTTAGTAAATTTTTATGTTGATATGCCGTTCAGAACTACGATCTTAACGGAGATGCAGGCATTCTATGTCGTGTTATTGATCTATGCAGATTTAGACATCTCGATGACACTAGAATCTATGTAAAATGACGAGTATCCACTTACCCGCATACATTTATTTATCACAATGTAAAGGAATTTAGGTGACAGAAATACCTTTTATGATTTGGAATTAAATTATAGATTATTTTAGTTATATTTTTATAAAACTTATATTCATACATAAAAACGAAAAAGAAACTTTGACATTTTGTTTCTAAATATGAATTATATTAGCACTATCCATAAACTGGCCCACTGCTGGGCACCGGCCTCTTCTCAGTAAAAGAATAGTTGGAGTAGTACAAAGTCTAAGCATAGAAATTATGTATAAGGCAATCTAAGGATGTTCACATTAATAAAAACAGAAACGTATTCATCAATCATAATTTATTAAGATTATTCATACATTATATTTTATAACTTATAACTATATATTTTACAATACATCAGGCAGTGATATATTTATTTATGTTATATAAAACCTAATACATATTTGCAAATTTTATTTGTACATTATACTTTAACGTGTAATTCAAAAATATATAATTTTACAAAAACACAAACGGGTTTAACAATTACAAAATGTATATAAATAAAGTTTTTTTTTCACTTATATTATACAAGTGAAATTGTATTTTTTCGTAAGTACGTAATGTCAGAACGACGCATTTTTTACAAAGATATTAATTATGTACTGGACTGCCATACACTGCTTATCTCGAAAGATGCACCGTTCCTGTGATATAGAACTCTAATACCAAATTAGCGTAGACAAGCCTCAAACCTTGTAAAAATATGACGATGGTGGTCTTACTAAAATTAAAACGGTAACATAAAATAATTCCCATTGTTGTTACTTCAATTGTCCCATAAGAACACCGTCAGAATATGTTTAAGTATACTGTTATTTATGTTCGTATATTTGCGTAATGAATACGTAAGTATATCCCTTTGCAAATCCGGGATGTGCTCGTATTATACAATGTATACAATAAAAAAGTATGCATGTTTTTTATATAGTAATACATTCGTTATTATACATAATTATACAAATATAAATTTGAAATATATTCATTTATAGTTTTTAGGGTTGTATATAATGATATCGACGTATTATTTTTACGTCAATATTTGTTCCTTAGAATAATGTAAATAAAATTTGCAAAACATAGATATTATGCTTAAATATTATACTATGTAAACTTATTATTATACACATTTACCGGCAAGTAATGAGATTGCCCACACACAAAACTATTTAATTAAATGGTTTTGTTTATAAAACATTCTAAATATCACAAAAATAATATGAGATAATAATGTAAAAATAATATTCAGTTGGGTGGTATTATAAACTCTGTACAGGTTAACATTTTTTTATATATTTTTACAAAAATGCTTGTGGCTTTGTTTGAGTAAACCTTGAAGGTCGGTGATCTTAAGATTAGTACTGGCATTGTTAGATCATGAGGTTTTAAAGTTACCACCAATAGCCGTGATGGCCGTATCCACCATAACCACCGTAACCGCCGTAAGGCCAGCCGTATCCATACCCATAGCTGTAGCTAGGCCATCCCCAATAACTGTACTGGGGATAGTATCCCCCGTAATGACCGCCCCATCCGCCGTAGTGGCCGCCATAACCACCCCAATGAGAGGCTGATGTTTTTAGATCACTGGCTGCAAGGTCATCCTTCGATCTGTCGTCACTTGCCTCGGCAGACTTCTCCTCAGTGGGTGCCGCGAACGATAGGGCAATGATGAGGAAGAGAGCGGTGGTGAAGAGCGCAAACTAAAACAGAAAATTGACGTCAAATGATTTTTTTCTTACTTTCGTAGTGAAGTTTCTGTATTGTCACAGATTTGTTTACAGCAAAATTTATTAAGCTGTTATGTTGTATCTAGGTGTTTATTATATGCTCACTTTAATGCTTTTACAAGTCGATATATTTGGGCAACTTTATTTGAATAACCATATTTTGTCATAATATAATAAGTGTATTTGAAGTAAATCTAAAACTGAGTATGAAAGGCTTACGCTATGGTTTCAAACATTGTTATGTTAATTTTCGGTTAAATGTTTAAAATATATTAAGATTTATTCAAAATATAATAAATTTTAAGTCTATTAATATAATTCAATCTTAACAAAAAGTGATTAATTGGTCTATGTTCTAAAAATTTGTTGGCAAACCTAAAAGCATTTACTATCACAACAAAAATATCATAAATATATGGCAGTCTATGCCTTGAAAATTAGTAATCGCCACTGATATTTGTAGAGTCTTGTTCAATTCTGGGAGATAAAAAGTTTTCTGCCGACAAATAAGCAAGCTATGTTTATTGTTTCATCGTAGTGCTGATTAAGGTTGGAAAACCTTAAACGAACAAAAAGCATTAGATAAACAAATATAAACGAGTACAGATATTGAAGCATAAACATAACATAAGACCTAAAAACAAAAAGTCTGAAAACAAATGACACCACATATTATTCTATATTTAAATTACTATATCAATCAATCGATATCAAAATCCCATTTATCTAACTTTTCTAACACAACACTATTGCTTAAGCTATACGCGAACCTTCATCATAACAAGAAAACCGACTGTCTTATACAATTATGATACAATAAATTGTATTTGACAAATAAATAATAGCTTTAAGAAATCATTATTGACTAATTACACACCTGTACATACATACATATGAATCTAACTAAATACTACGTCCCCACAACAAAACACTATGGCATATCGCACGATCAATTCAATGAGATTTCCCACGGGGTATGTATTCAGTTATAATTAGCTTGTTATGTTAATAAAGCTGTTATGACATACTTAAAGCTTTTAATGATATGACGTTAAGTAGTTTTAACAATGAAAGTGTTTGGATTATACTTAAAGTTGAATCAATCGATAAAAAATGGTGGCAAAGTGCAAAGTTAAATAAGATAAAATTGATATTTTTTATCGACATACAACACTATTGTAATTATTTATTATATATATATATATATATATATATATATATATTTTAACAAAAAACATTTGTCAAAAATAAATGAGTTAAAATTAATTATTAATTAAGTATAAATGATTTAATTTCAATGAATAACATTCGCGTAAACAGAAGACAATATCATATTAATTAACTAGTTTATTTTTATTATTTCGTGGTGACACTGTTAGATATAACGAATAGTAGCACTCAATTAAAATTTAAAATAATAATTGATAAAATGTTTGACCGTAGAGATTCGATATAATTAAAAATATTTTTTTGAATAAATAAATAAAAATAAAACCCAATTTTAAATTTTGCTGTCAAATAATTAAAAATAAATATTTTTGGAAATTGTATTGTCCACTTACTTTGCAAGCCATGATGCCTGGAGCTGTGTGAACACTGACAGAGTTCGCCCTACGCATGGTTTTATATCGCGTCCTAGCCTCGCAGTGGCTCGCACGGATGGCTGGGCGGCTTCCTTCAGCCATTGTGAGCCAATGACCTTTATGGTATCGAGGATTTAAGACATGAGGTATAACTGTTCTGTGGGGAATACCATGTCCTATATTTTCGAGCAGTTAAAAATTCACAACATGGTCGCGATCACGTAGAAATGTTTGACTGAACTGGCTTTGATCTTTAGTGAATTTTGCTAGCCTGATAGCTGTACTAGTTTGAAAATATCTTGCAAATTCCACATAGTATACATATGATACAAATTATAGATCGTTTTCTAGAAAATTGAACATATATTGAATTTGCCGCAATATATTTATATATCGAAAAATTCGATATAGTACCGTGGTGAATTTGGTATAACAGTAGTTCGATTTGTATATTATTTCAAGTGTAGTGGACATTTAGTTGAAATATTTAAAAAAGTGTAACCATATTTATGAAACAATAATTACTTTTAACGTATAACTTTAAGAAGCCTAGACTGAAAAATTATGTATTTATATAGCAATGGTTATAAACCAATTTTCTACATTATTGGTATGTAGGTACCGGCATGAATTCCAGCTTATAAGAATATCATTTTTATAGACGTATATTTATAAACAATAGACTAATTTAATCTTTCTTTTTATCCCCTGAAAGATTATGGCATGTGAAATAAATTATTTACTAAAATAATGGAAAATCCTGGCACGAAACACGTTTTTATTTTTCTGCAATCGTTACCCATTGCAAGAATTTACTTACATATAGATTTCTTCTTTGACTATAATTTTGTTGTTATATTTATAGCGAAAATAATAGAGGCAAAGTTACTGTGTGAACCTTCATTTTTTTAAGGTCTGTGTTATTTAAATGGAACCGATATTTTTTGTCGTTCATTGTCAAATAATTTAGTATTTTCTTATTAATAAGATGTTTTGTTATGATCGAATCCACTACTGAATTATCTATGACCACAGGAGTACATACTTGCCCACCAATTATTCCTATCTTTAAAAGAGATTTTCCAGCAAAGAATTTTTGTATGACTTGTACACATATCCTGCCTTAGGAACAGTTTCCCGAAAACTGTACAAACAGTCAAACATTCAATGTGCGACACTAAGAATACCCAGAGTCGGAAAACAATTTGTAGATCAAGCTGTATATGTCTTCTTACGAGATCGTATCCACAAAACTCGACTCAACGTAATTATGAGATAACTACTTAATCTATTTAAATTTTCCTTAATAAGTTCAAAGATCAAATTCAAGTAACCGATTTTTTTTATATAGCAAAATGTACGCGTAGATAAGTACACAATTAATTACTAGCATTTGTTGTCGCAGTTCACTTGAGTGGAAAATTGAATGATAATTTAATTTTTTGTTGTATTATTAATTCCCTAATTATATACACAATAATTATAATTATTTACTACTGTTTTTTGGCCGGTATGAAATCTTTTAAATATAAATATATTTATAATTAGTAATGTTATTATACTGTTACATGTTTGGATTATAAGACTATTATATAAGTATATCTAATTAAACACCTATATATGTATGTTATATATTTAGGATACGATATTGACACTAAACAGATATTTGTGTGTTTTTGATATATGTTGATGTCAGAGAAATATATGCCAGCACATAAGTAAGTCTTCTTTTAAATTAAAAGTTACCTAATATCACAAATGCGATATTGAGTTTTTTTTGTTACACTTTCAAGCATTAACTACTCGACCGATCATAATAAAATGTCGTGTACACGTTGTAAGGGAAACAGGAAAAGACATAGGGTACCTTTCATCCAGGAAAAAGTACGATTTTTAATATAACCTATGTTATTATGAACAACTAAAAAAGTTATGTTAAGGATTCGATATCGACACGGAACAAATATCTTCGTGTTTGTGATAAGGTCAGAAAAAAAGCCAATGCTTAAGCTACATACATACATACATAAATTCACGCCTGTTTCCCAGAGGGGTAGGCAGAGATTACGGATTTCCATTTGCTACGATCCTGACACACTTCTCTGGCTTCATTCACTTTCATAACATTCCTCATACACGCTCGCCGGTTTAAGGTGCTCTTAACCTGGCCTTTATCCAGAACGTTTTCGATCTGATCAAGAAACGTTCGCCTAGGTCCTTGCGACTGTTCCATTCACACTAAATTTTTGTAACAATAAAGAGTTTTTGAACATAAATTGCTTTTCAATTCACATTAAAATGTATCGTTTACTAGATTTTGCCTGCAGCTTCACTCGCTATAATATACATTTTGTCAATAAATTTCTATACCCTGGGAACAGTATTTTTCCTGGATGAAAGGAACCCTATGTCATTTCCTGTAATCCCTGACAACGTGTTTTCGATCATGCGAATTTGATGAAGATCTGTCGAATAGTTACGACGTTAAAGCGTAAAAAACAAACAAACACACATACGCGTTTATAATATTGCTTAATATTAGACTCTAATGAAACTATATTTTGAAAATAATTTTACGACAATTGGAAAAACTTTATGATGCAGAGTAGAAAACTTGTGTTTTTGTAATCAAAATAAAAGCATCAACTATAATTATAATGACATAAAAGTTCCATGAATCGCGTAAGGCGTATAATTGCTATTATCTGTAGACAACGATTAAAAAAACAGGAAATCAAATTACACGCATATCACCCTTCCATTAGATTTATGTTACTTTGATCTATGTTTAAATAAAAACCTTAGTATGTTTAACCTCGTTGGTGTAGTATAAACGATAGCAACTGCATGACAGCCGATCTTAAGGACCCGGGTTCTCGAGTTGAACGAAAATTTATTGGTTAATCAAATGCCTCATTGACCCCAAATCGGTGGGGTCGATGAGGCAAAAGTTTGTGGTTACGTTTGTAGCCATATGTATCATGAATTCGATACCTAAGCAGATAAATTTTATCGGTCTTTTTTTATTGGCTTTGTGAATAAAATGGTCGTTTCGCTAATGTCAATCCCCACACGGGCCAAAAAGTTGTGTGATCCACAAAAAGGTTTTCCAAGTCTGGGTTTTCTTTGATCCAAGATCCAGATCCATTGGTGAAGATGTAGTTAAACCGACTGCTATGCATAACACCTCTTATTCGATTCCTGGATCAGGAAAAGTGTTCTATCAAAGAATTCTGAGTAGTAGTAGAATCTGGCACTGTTCATAGCAGACGGCAATAGGCTCACCCCCTATTACGTAGGGCTTAAAACATAATTGACGAAATGTGAGTATCATACTTATCTGCCTCTCCTGTCTCTGCCTCACCTATCTCTGCCTGTAGAACTAAAAAATATACAGAAAATCTCACTTAAATAGAAAGAGCAAGGGTAAACGACGGAGATAGATTTAATTACGATGTAGGTAGTTACACATTAAAATCATTATCTCAATATTATAACAATGTTTAGATAACACCGTACGGGGTAGGATATCACAATAATTATATACATATAACAACATTATTATATAAGAAACCTTCAAATAAAGGCTGGAAAAACACAAACAAAACAAAAACATTTCACATTTTGTTAACATCCGCCGGATATTGCAAATTAATCTAATTGATTAATTATAAATAATGTTTTTATTTTTAACTATCTAAATAAATGTTTCTGTTGGAAATTCTCAGTAGCAATTCAAGATTCACGCGTGGAAATTATCGAAGAGGTAGATAGAGATGTATAGCACTTACCAGCTATTCCTAGCCAACTTTATATCACCAGCTCTATAAGTCTCACTCAACGAAAGTGGCGATTGTTTGCCAGCGAGCACATTTTTTTTAATTGAACTGGCGCTATTGTGATCATGCCCTTTGTTATGGGGTCTTTACTAGATTATTACTGCACAGACGACATAGTGATTTAATTGGCCACCCCGCCACTATCACTCAGCCGTGTGCTGTAGGTTCGAAGCCCACACGGGACTCAAATTTATGAATCCAAATGGGCTTTATAAATATTATTTATAGTATGCAATTACCAAAAACAAAGTCAAAGACTCAGTACCATAATTTTTGGACCATATATGTATATATATACTACTAAATTGTACACAATTATGCACAGTGTAGGACTCAAGCACAAAAACCAGAGTGAGCGAGGCGACGTCATACTCAGTACTTATAACTTCTTAAAATACAACCCATATTTAAAAAAAAATTATATCTATCCAGAACAACGCGTGCTGGGCTCAGATGACATCCTTACACGATGGAGTCGACTAGAGTGCGTACCAACAAGTTTGGGTCCTCATACCTCTGCCGAACGATCAAGGAATGGCATTCTCTGCCAAGGCACGTGTTTCCTTCTTCCTTCAATCCTGGGTCCTTTAAGCGGGGCGTGAAAAAGCACCTTCTCAGGCCGTCAAAGTAGAGACCTCAACATCGCCTCGGCTGCTATGAGGACGATGTGGAGGCCACTGCTCTTACAACACATGACTGCTTACCATCGGGCGGAGTGTGGTCATTTTGACGAGCAAAATAATAAAAAAATAAAAGATCGTCTATACTAACAAGATAATCAGTATTTACATGAAATGCAATGTTTCTTATTTATTAACAGTGAAACCTCATATGGCGTTTGTCTAACAGGAGCTTAAACAGTTCGACGCAAGTACAGAGCTAATATTTGCATAACGTACTCCTTCTGGGCTTGTATAGTCTGTGTTTAACATAGCCATATATCTATTGTTTAAATATTTAAAAGCATTTTAGACACAGTCATTATCTTTAACACGTTTTTATTTTAAAGTGTGGAAATGCATTGACGTATACCTCTCCGCGGGGATGGGCGGAGAGGTTATGTCGGACTCACCCGGGGAAAGATGGCGACATCCCAGTCATCCGACTAAACCTACCACAGTGTTCCTCAACATAACCAGAGTGTGCGGGACGTGCGAATCATTTTCACATACAATCGCAACCATTCTTCACTTCCATCTTAATAAAAGGTAGCCCTACATCATTATAACAATAATAAATAATAAAAGATAACACAGAAATCATACCTCATTTATCTCAAAGTTATGCTACTTACATTCCTGCTAACTCTGTTCGAATATGTATCAAATTGTGAGTACTCATATCAATTGTTGATAAGAGTGTAAAAATTGCACAAACACAAAGTAAAATAATTACCGGGGTCAAAAGTCAATTTAGCCTTTATATTGGCGTAATATGTGGCGAATCTATTTGTATCCATAAATAGATCTCCAGACTGCGTATAATAATATAATATGAAGCCTGTTTGTAAACTCTCAATACTGACGTTAGCGTGTGAGAGGAGATCGACGTCATCGAGTATGCGGGTAAACAGACTTGAAGCATCTTTGAGAACTTTGGGTAGAAGTCTTAGAATTGCAGGTGTCCGTACGATGTCATCCTTCACCGCTGTACATAACTTACATAACTGAAAGGTAAGTGCTGTTAGGTGAAATATGAGGCTTGAGTAACTATTCAACAATATTCTCAAAAAGCTATTACTGCTATCAAACTCACCACATATAGTACCGTTAAACCATGACAGCATATCATGTCCATGCCAAAGAATCAACGATGCAGTCAAATTGAAAAAGTAATAAGAAAATAATTCAGCGCATTGTGGATAACACATTGTATTTATTACAAAACATGTGTAAAATGTGTTGTTCAGTACGACAGACTGCCAAAGCAAAAAATAAATTTGTAATTGTTTAGTAAACGGCCTAAGAGAAGTAACTTTGTTTCTGAGTTTCGCTCGGGACCAAGAGTTCTAGAGGCCACTTGACACGACCATTATTTCAGTTATTTCCCCTAAAGTTGGCAACGCACTTGTGATACCTTAGTATCACAATACTAATATTGCAAGCTAAGAAACCCTTCCTTCCTTGGTAACCTATACATACATACTATAAAGCCATCAAAACAGCTCGACCGAAGGAAGGCCTCATACAAAGCGTCCTTGACAAGGGACATATCACAATGGTACTAAAAAGTAGACCATTCTCACACAGGACCTTGGTTATGGCTAATAATTTCCGCTAATAAGTTGTATTGTCGTGCTTGTAATCAGGAGGTAGATACAGCAATTAGTGTTAAGTAGGATTTGCTAAAGTATGGATTTCGACATGTTATGAACTTGGATTTAAGTTATAAGCAAAAAGCAAATATTCTGGTTGCACTAAGAAAGAGACAAAATATTAAACTTCATACAGAAATAATACAAATAGACTTCATGGATAGTGCATGATTTTAAATAAGCTTTATTCATACGGGATAATAATATTTAATATTTTTAAAGTTCTTAGCGATTTATCGATCAGTTGTTTTTTAATAAGATAAGCAATTATATTAGTATTGCAGAAATACATTAAACAATTCAAGTCTATGTGTCTTAAAACTTAATTTACACTGAGAAATATTTGCTTGGTGTAAGAATAAGAATGCTCTATGCATGCAAAATAATATAAAATAAAAACATCTTTCAGATTAAGTATTGTACATGCGTCCAAGATATTTTACAATAATTAAAACCAGACATCCAGATACAAATCCACTATTTGTGGATGATTTGGATAATTTTTGTTATATTGATTCAGATCCCACAATGTTCGACACATTGTCAAGACTTGTCTTATCTTGGTGCCAACAGCGGCATCAGTTTTAACTTGCTACAGTCTCCACATTAAACCATACAACGAAACGGATATTGTCACTGTCAAACTAGCCGCGACGTTCCTTCCGTAGCCAGAGGTCGGTATCATTACACCTTACTGTCATTCAAACCTTGGCACTTATATAACACAGTACTGTTAAAATACTGCTTATTGTAAGAATTCTATCGTAGGCAAGCAACGTTTATGTAAGTAAAATTAAAACGGTCGGGAATTAATTACATCTGACCTTCGAGATGTAATTAATTCCCGACTGGTGATGCGTAAGCCGCTCTAGTCTTTCATAGGCCACCAGTCACCATTAGGTTAGACTGACAGTCATATTGGGTTTTGTACTGACAGCATAACACCTTCTTAAGGAGCCCAATACTCAACAGAAACATATCACGTTCTTGTTTGGCTGGGATCTTCTGTGGGTGAGAGGTATATTCACAGTCGAGCAGTTTTTGTTCACAAATGTGTCTTCAGCAAATATGATCATGCAGAGTCTTAGGTATGTGACCAGCTATGGTCACGGGGGATAACCCAAACACTCACTTATTATTGCTGACAAAAAGGCCAGTTTATTAGGGTTATTAATAAAGTAACTATTTCCCATATTTCATATTATCTGGGATCAATAATTTTAGAGATAAAGAGGACTTGATATCATTAGTTAACGGTTACCAATCTAAGGATTGGACCGCGCTGACGTCACTTGGATGAACGACAGGGTTGTAGATCTTGTATAGCATAGACGATGCCTATATCGTTTAAAATCACGTTATGCGGATACATTTCTATTCACCGCCGCTTAAGAGGTATGTGCCAAAACGCCGCTCATTCTACGTTGTGAAGTTGACTCAGACAACATTAAAATGATAATTTAGTGAACATTTTATATAAATATTTACGTATTTGTATATTATTACGTATTATTTTACAAAATACACATAATTTTACTGAGGGATGAATAGGGAACATACCTTATTTTGATTTTGTTTTATAGCTGCCTCGGTGGTAAATCAGTAATGTGCCTGCTATGTATGAAGCCTAGGCTTCGATTTGCTGATCGGTATTGAGTTTTTCTGTCAAGTTATATTTGTATCAGTACGGAGCTCAGAACTGTGAACGATAGACAACATAAGCTTGGCGAACGTAAGTAAAAAACCATTGCTGACGAAATCTAAATGTATCTCCCTTTAGGATAAAAAGCGTGTTTTTAGATAGCAATTGAAAGAAGTTGAGTTTATTGCCATTTACTATGCACATATTTAGACTCTGTGCCTGAGTCTGTGCTATTACTGCATCCTAACAGAAAATTCAAATAGTATTTTATTTGACTCCAGAATCGAACCTTCTCCATCCTACCCAATCATAAACGCAAGTTTGAGGCATAAAACCAGCTAAGCAGTTAACTTTAATTTGTGTTCTAAACAACAAAAACATGTGAATTAAATCGAATGTTTCAAATCGTGAGCTTCGTTCAAAAAGATAAAACTATAGTGTCCAAATTGTTTTCTCTAGGCTTTATTTCAAAACGAATCACGTACCCCTAATGATCTCGTGAACCGTTACAATGGACAGTGGCCATCACTTCACCATACTCGTCTGACAATAGAATTTGTGATGATAATGTGTAGTTGCAAACAGGTGGATCCTGTCAGTCTATGTGTAAATATTACTTGTTAGTTCTTGATAGAATAGAGAAATATATAATAAGACTGCACGGATGGTGCAGTGGTTTAAGTGGACGCCTCGCTATTGCCGTCACGCCGAGTGTCATGGGTTCGATCCCCACACGGAACAAAAATTTGTGTTATCCACAAATAATTGTTTCGAGTCTAAGTGTTGTTTGTGTCCGTTGTTTGAATGTTTGTAAAGTCCCTCGTGACATAGAAATTATTCCTAGTGCGGGAGTTGACATTTTAAGAAAAAACAAGTGTGAAACGGCAATCATTTGCCGTAAATCTTAGAGTTCGAAAATATGGTACAAATAATATGCAAAGGTCACGTGTTACCACGTGACCTTGAGATCAGAGGTCAAAGGTCATAGTCATTTCAGGGGTATATTGACTATGCTGAGTCGAATGGCGTTGACCGCGAGTCTCTAGCTCTTACGGTTCTTAAGTTAAAAGTTGTATAACAGACAGACGGACAAAGCTGTTGTATAAGAGATTTTTCGAACTCTAAAATTCGTTCAATATACTATTACTCATATTCTAAAGCAATATTAATCTTACATAAACCTAAGTTACACATACACGTTAGTACATATACTTATGCCTATATAGTTGTGCCATTTTAACTTTTCATTCGAAGATGTACCCTTGATTAGAAGACCAGAAGCGTACAGCACGCATATTTTACAAGCTATTTTAAATCCCACGTAATAAGGGGTTGTTGTATACCGGGTTCATTGCCAAACTGCTGCAGCCATTGTAGATGTATTTACATAAAACTACAGGGGCAATGAGGATTTTAAGGTTAAAGTTTATAGTAAAATTACTATCGTGACTGCCTAGTTCGTAAGTTAGAATAAGTGGAACCAGTGTAAATCTGATAGGAACCAAGGCCCGGATTCCTCTAAGTATTATTGTAAAGGTCTGTAAAAAAAAATTCAGTGAGATTATAAGATGTTCTAGAAAACACAACTTCCGCAATGATAAGGCGATAATTTACTCGCTACGCCATTCGAGCGGTTAATAATTTTTACTATCTGCCAAAATTTTACCGGACGGTACAGTACAAGGTAAATTTTAGCGTATGTTTTTTGTGCTGGTAAAATGACGGTGGTTTTTAGAGCATTCTACCTACTCTAACCAGAAAATTCTTCATATAAAAGGCGATCCAGATACTATGTAGCTACTAAATATGTTATTTTTATTACAAATACTCTGAATAATAAAGCCCCACTTATCGCGCGAAAAATCTAGTCTTATAAAGTGGAAAGATTTGATTTTTTGTTTTTTTGTAAGGATCTAAAAACTAGTCGGCCGATTTTAAATCCTTTCACCATTAGAAAGCTATATCTATATCACCGAGTAACAAAGGCTATATTTTATATAAAAAAACATAATCAAACCTACTTTTACGCGAGCCAAGCCACGAACAGAAGTTAGTGATATATAAGAGCGATAAAGCTTTATCCGACCGATGAATTCTCTACATCACTATAAGTCAGCAGCCGACGCCAACATTTCGCCCAACGACTCATTAACTAGCCAGTCTTACACACGTGTCATTCGTAAACAATAAAGTCAAAATGTTTCATTCAACACAAATTTACTACAATAAATAAAAAATCCATTGTTTTGAAAATGTTACGTAACGGGAATTGTATTTTTATTCAATCAATTTCATCCGTATTCTAACCACCTTAGTTTGAAGCATTCATTTAAAAAGACCATTGATTCGCCAAATGCGTCACTATACAACACAAAATGCCAGCTGTGATGGGCTTAGAATACTCAATGAAGTGTAAGGATTCAAAGCTACGCTAAGCAAAAAGCTACGTTTGAAGTCGGCGATACACGACCAATATGTCGGCTTCGCGGTGTAATGATGTAATTCTACTCGTGGAAGACTTTTAGTAAGAATTTATAAACTGTTTGTTGTCATTGTTTGTGTACAAATGGAGAGCTTTCTGGGAAAATATACTCGGTATACACATATATGTATAAAGTATATAAAGTGAGTGAAAACTCACTTCCAGAATTTACGAAACAGAACGTTTTGTGAATCCTAGATTATAATGTCACTGTGTTTTTAATTAACGATAACAACGGTAAACGAAGTGTAGAATACAGCGAACTTTACTTTTAAATCTAAAGTTAGCGCAAGTTCCTTTATCTCATAGAAAAACTAAGAAAAGAAGTCGATACGCTGTTGGCCGAGGGTTTCCTAGGGGGTTTCCTTCGGCACTTGAACTGGAAGCATGAGGACTGGTTGATGCTGGGTCAAGAAAGGGAATATTACACGTATTGCAAATAAACATGAGAAATTTGTTACTATGGCAACCGTTTGTTATCAAACACATCGTGCTTGTTTTTAAATAAAACCTCAAAACTAAGAATCATCATCATATTTAGGGCGTGCTATTATCACTCTCCAAACCCAAGTCTATCGAATTATATAAACTGGTCTTCCCTACGTCTACGTGGTATACATTAAACTTTAGCGTGACGTCATAATCTGGACACATTCATTCATACGTTGGTGTTTAATATTCACCTCATGTGAATATTCTTATTGGTATGCCTTTTTTATTGTGAGAAAAAGTACTTCATGCCAAATAGAAACGGATACGTCTTATCAATGAATAAATAAACAACTGTGCTGATGTTGGTATACATTGTTATAAACAAATATAATCATAACTAATAATATAAATGCGAACGTAAGTCTGTTTGTTTGTTACGCATTCACGCCTTAACTACTTGGCCGAACATCATGAAATTTCGCATGTACGTTATCAAAGGTGCAGAAAAGGACTCATGATATCTTTCTCCCAGAAAAAAGTTCTATTCCCGAGTGAGCGAAGCCGCGGGCAATACTGGTACTTTATATTTTTGTTTGCTATAACAACAAATACATATATAATATAATATCCTCCAGACCGAATTTCGGCCACGGCGGCCAGTCTTAACGGAGACTGGACAACTACGCAGGAGATATTATAGACTATAGTGCACAAGTACATGTGCAAACATAAGTGCACTCTCTGTTCCCTAACTCTCGTAATCCAATGGTATACCGTCCCATTGGATTACGAGAGTTAGGGATCCGACACGACCGGAAAGAGATCAGGCGCAGGACCAACGGCTTTACGTGCTTTCCGAGGCACGGGGGTGTCTTACACAGTCAACTTCCTAAATCCGGGCTGCTATTGAAATTTCTTAACTGAAAAACCCAACAACTGTTTATTGGCCCGATCCGGGATTCGAACCCGAGACCTCATGCACGGCAATCGCATTCACTACCGCTGCGCCACGGAGGCATTTTCGCACCTTTACTTTTAACAACCTCAACTGGAGCCCTTAGCCAAAAATGGCTTGAGGTCTTTTGTAAAGAGTCTATTGTCCTCTACCGAGCATAGTTCCAGCTAGCATTGATGTTATTAAAAGAAAGCCACGTACAATTTCTTGAAAAGAAGCCCAATAACACTTTGCTGACCTGGGCATTGGAACCATAGTATGCAAAATGTAGGTAAAAACCACTTCTGCTTACTGTATTTCTTACGTGTAACATCGAACAACATAAATTACACATTAACCTACATAATTATAATATGTACAAGAAATAAAATGCTTGTAATACTATTATAAGACGTAAGTGAGCGTCTTCATTCATAAGTTCCTAATAAAAATTCAGTTCTGCGTATCACAGGAGCATTAATGGTGTCAGAATTTGTTTTATTGCCTCAAAACGTTAGTTGCCGTGCGCGACAGTATACGTGACTTGAAAATCAATTGACCAAAACAACTTTTGGAATATGTTTGGGTTTCTTTGTATTATGAACCTAGTTTTAGACTTTCGGTAAATAGTAGAAGCGTTTAGAAGACCATTAAAAAGTTTAAGCTAGAGAAGAACTCTTAGGGTAGGAAGGGAGTTACTTTTGGGGTGTGTGGCCAGAGAACCTCCCCGTGCGCTCGACGGCTGCTGGTCCTTTCTACATTTCTCGTGGATTGGAACGGCAGTCGTTGGGCCGGTACACCCCGGGCAACACGGGTAATAATGTCCTTTCGGGGGCATTATTACTCGTGGCTAATACTCTGGCACGCGCGTAGGGAACCCGAGGCAGTTTGTCTCGGGGTAATCGGCCCGCGAGGGCCGCGTTTGGGGGTCTCTCCACGTGTTCCTCTGATTAGCAGAGGACACGTGGATGAGATGGGGGGGTTAGAGGAAGAAAACCTCTATAAAAAATTACGAGTGGGGGCCGTCAGGCCGGGGTGGGGAGCGTAGGCGTCCTGCCCAGTCGGGCGGTCTTGGGGCGGGTGGATCGGTCCAGCATGGACCCCCATCCGGCCCAACAAGGGGGCATAGAGGAAGACAACCTCTTTAAAAAATTACCAGTGGGGGCCGTAAGGCCGGTGCGGGTCGCGTGGCGTCCTGCCCCGTCGAGCGGCCTTGGGGCGGGTGGATCGGTCCAATATGGACCCCCATCCGGCCCAACACGGGGGGATAGAGGAAGACAACCTCTCTAAAAAATTACCAGTGGGGGCCGTAAGGCCGGGGCGGATGGCGTGTGCGTCCTGCCCCATCGAGCGGCTTTGGGGCGGGTGGATCGGTCCAACATGGACCCCCATCCGGCCCAACACGGGGGGATAGAGGAAGACAACCTCTCTAAAAAATCACTAGTGGTGGCCGTTAGGCCAGGGTTTGAAGCTCAGGTTTCTGCCCAGGTGGGCGGTCTTGGGGCGGTTGGACCGGTCCAGTATGGACCCCCTTCCGGCCCAACCCGTAATCCTGAACTGACAGGACCGGGGGCCTTCGGGCTGCGAGGAAGAAAACCTCTATAAAAATTACCCAAAGCCCAAGTTTTCAGTGGCCCGGCGAGGGGCTGTATGACTGGGGGGAACCCAGCCATTAGGGCCACAAAAAACTTAATAATGATGTCGGCTCAAGGTTTTAAACTACCCCAGGAGGGTACCGGGTGCGCCGCGCCCGGAGAATCCCTCACGGAGTCTGCTGGCTCCGTCTGCCCCTCGTATTCTGGGGGGGGCAACCCACATCGCAGCGCCGTGCCGCGCGAAATCTCAGGCACCGAAACCCCCGCGGAGTCGGATACTGACTCCGCGATGAGTGTCGCCTTGGGGCTAGTCCCGGACAAGGCGACTCTGGCGCGGAAGCGCAAGCGCCGCCCCCGTCGGACCCACTCGGGTTCCGAAGGGGAGTCGAGCGCGGCGCCGACTCCGAAAATTGGCTCAGCCCGAAGAGGCAGGGATCGGCCTGGCACACCGGGGCCTTTCAGCCATGCGAAGGCGGCCGAAGAGGCCACAGCTAAACGCGCGGCGGCAGAGCTGTGCGCAGAGGAGGAGGTGGCGCTGCTCGCGCGGAAAATACGTCCGCAGGGGAGCAGCCCCACCCCGAAGTCGGTAGCGGAGGCGGTGCAGAGGGTCCTTGACGGTTCCGAGATTGTGACGAAGGTGGCGTCCAAGTCTCGGAACCTCAAAGGGACCTTCCAAAAGCACCTCAAGGAGGCGGCGGCCGCAACGAAGGCGTCGGTCGATTATCTGGCCGACAAATTCGTGCG
The DNA here is from genome assembly GCA_963675205.1 of Catocala nupta. Lineage (NCBI taxonomy): Eukaryota > Metazoa > Arthropoda > Insecta > Lepidoptera > Erebidae > Catocala > Catocala nupta. Next base: position 25,145,117 of record OY776085.1, on the reverse strand, counting down.
GCTGGAGGCGGAAGTGGCGGAGCTGCGCCGGGAGATGGTGCGGCTCAGGGCCGAGACCCGAGGGCAAGCACCTAAGGGGGCGCCTCAGCCGTCCGGTAAAGAACTGGACATGCAGGCGTCCTTCTTTAAATATGTGGACGCCCGCATAGAAGGTCTCGGCGACCGGCTGCTGCCGTCGCCAAGCTATCGGTCGCGGCTGCAAGCCGCGCCTCCTGCGGCTACTGCTGTGGCCTCTAAAATGTCATTGCCGGCGCCGCCGGCGCCGTCGTTAAGGTCTGGTCCCACGCCCCCAGTAGGCAGTAAGAAATCCGGCGGGAGGAAGTCTGCCAACGACTTCCCGCCCCTTCCAGCACCTAGGGCTCCTCCGCTTCAGAGCTTGCAGCGAGGCCCCACTAGGCCCGCGCCCCGTACGCCGTCAACCCCCGCGCCTTCCATCACCCAGGGTGAGGGTTGGCAGATGGTGGGGAATATGGGCAAGGCTCGCCGCAAGAAGGCCAAAAAGGCCGCTGCGGCTGCTGCTGCGGCTGCTGCTATGGCTGCTGCTACGGCAGCCACAGTAATAGCAAGCCCCGTGAACCAAGGTGGGGCCAAGAAAAAGAGGCGGAGGAGAAACAGACTCCGAGCGCCAAAGTCAGCTGCCGTGGTTATCACGGTGCTACCGGAGGCGGCTGAGCGCGGCCTGACGTATCAGGCCGTGCTCTCCACTGCGAGGCGGAACTCCGAGGACATTACGCACCTCGGAGCCAGGGTCCGCCAAGCTCATACAGGAGGCCGCATCCTGGAGTTCCCCGGAGCTGACGGAGGCAAAGCGGCAGACAACATTGCCACTAAGCTCAGGAGTCTGTTTCCTGAGACGGATGGGGTGAAGATTACGAGGCCGGTAAAGTGTGCAGAGATGCGCATTACCGGCCTCGATGATTCGGTGTCCGCGGAGGATGTCTCTGGCGCCATTAGCGCCAGAACTGGTTGTGCTGCGGATGCCATACGGATTGGCACCATCCGTCCTGGCCCTGGAGGGGTCGGTGCTGTGTGGGCGCAATGCCCTGTCGCCGCGGCCAAGCTGCTGGCTGACGCCGGGCGTCTGCTCGTGGGCTGGAGTTCGGCCAGGGTCCACATCCTGGCCCCTCGGCCCATGAGATGTTTTAGGTGTGGGGGAGCTGGGCACGCTCGTATTAAGTGCCCTAGCCCCGAGGACCGCAGCGACGCCTGTTATCGCTGCGGCCAGCCTGGGCACGTCGCTGGAGCGTGCAAAACGACCCCGCACTGCCCGGCGTGCGCGGCAGCTGGTCGAGTAGCTGCCCACTTTCGTGGCGACAGGGGGTGCAAATCCCCGCCCACAAAGCGCGTTGAAGGGGGTAGCCCATCGACCCCGGCTGCCGCCCTACCTGCTGAAATAAAACCGCCCTCAGCGGTGGAGGAGGGGATGTCGACCTAGTCATGGACCAGGACCGTGACTATCTCCTCCTCCAGGCGAATCTTAACCACTCCGCCCGAGCGCAGGACCTTTTCCTGCAGTCTATGGCGGAGTGGTCGATCGGTGTAGCCGTAGCCGCGGAGCCATATTACGTTCCTCCCAGCCCCAATTGGGCAGGTGACCGGGACAGCTCCGTGGCAGTCGTCGGCTCCACGGCGCCTCGTTCACCCTCCCTCTCAGTTAAGGAGAGGGGAGCGGGATACGTTGCGGCCGCGTGGGGAGAGGTCACAGTCGTTGGTGTGTACTTCTCCCCCAACAGGAGTCTGGCAGACTTCGAGGCCTTTCTCAACAACTTGGAGGCCTCGATACGGCGGATATCATCTAGCCGCATCCTTGTGATGGGGGACTTTAACGCAAAGTCTACTGCGTGGGGGTCCCCCCGCACGGATGTCCGAGGAAGGGCGGTCGAAGAGTGGGCTGATGCGGCGGGCCTCTGTTTGCTGAACAGGGGCGCCGTCAACACGTGCGTGCGACGGCAGGGGGGGTCGATAGTGGACCTTTCGTTTGCTACCCCGGCCCTCGCCGCACGCGTAAGGGGATGGCGTGTCCTGGAGGAGGTAGAGACCCTTTCGGACCATCGGTATATCCGTCTGGAGGTCTCCCTGCTCCGGGACCCTAGCAGGGGTCAGCGCCCGTCGGCGGGCAGAACACCTCGCTTTCCGCGGTGGGCTGTGAAGAGGCTGAACCGGGACCTACTGGAAGAGGCAGCCATAGTTCAAGCTTGGCTGTCTCCTGCACCCCCGTCTGGGGAGGTAGACGCCGGGGCTGTACGCTTTCGCGACAGCATTCAAGCTGTTTGCGACGCGGCCATGCCCCGAGTGCGACACTGGACCCCAACGGGGGTCTACTGGTGGTCCCAGGAGCTGGCGGACCTCCGTGCGGCCTGCATTCGTGCCCGGAGGTTGTACACACGCAGCCGAAGCCGTCGCCACCGCGATGAGCGAGAGGAGAGCCGACTGTATGACGCGTATGGCGAAGCGAAGGTGTCTCTGCAGTCGGCCATCTGCCGCGCCAAGGAACGGGCGAAAAGTGAGATGTTGGAGGGTCTAGACCATGACCCCTGGGGGCGCCCATATCGCGCGGCGCTGAACAAGCTCCGTGCGCGGGGCCCCCCCCTTACGGAGACCCTCCAGCCCAACTTCCTCTCCGAGGTGGTCGAGGAGTTATTTCCTGACCGGGCAGAGCACGTGCCCCCGACAATGGCCCCATCGGGAGGCCGACATCGGGAGGCGGACCTCAGTGCTCCCCCGGTTACAGACGCGGAGATGGGGGTGGCTGTCTTGCGGATCCGCTCCAAGACGACCGCCCCCGGACCTGACGGTGTGCCGGCGCGAGCTCTCGCGCTGGCCCTCGATCATCTGGATGTTCGCCTCAGGGAACTTTTCGACGCGAGCCTGGTGTCGGGACGATTCCCTGAGTGCTGGAAGGAGGGGAAGTTGGTACTGCTGGCCAAGCCGGGACGGCCTCCAGAGTCGGCCGCGGCGTACAGGCCCATAGTGCTGCTGGACGAGGCGGGGAAGATGTTTGAGAAAATTCTCGCCACCCGCATCGTCCGGCACCTGAGCACGGTCGGTCCCGACCTGTCGGACGCTCAGTTCGGATTCCGGGAAGGACGTTCGACGGTCGGGGCCGTTATGCGCCTGAAGGCCGCGGCCGAGGAGGCGGTCGCCGGCGGCGGTGTTCTGTTGGCGGTGTCTTTAGACATCGCCAACGCGTTTAATAGTCTGCCATACAGCTGTGTCCAGGGGGCGCTCCGATATCACGGGGTACCTTTTTACCTGGAGCGGCTGGTGGCAGACTATCTGAGAGGCAGGAGTGTCCTCCTCGAGGTTCGAGGCGAGGTTTGGCGGCGGCCCATGTCGTGCGGTGTCCCGCAGGGATCGGTTCTTGGTCCGCTCCTGTGGGACATGGGGTACGACTGGGTCCTACGTGCTGCCCTACCCCCCGGGCTGAGCGTCATCAGCTACGCTGACGACACCCTCGTCACAGCCCGTGGGGGTACCTTCGAGGAGGCGGCCCGTTTGGCTACCGTGGGGGTTTCCCAGGTGGTCGGGCGTATCGAGGCGCTGGGTTTACGGGTGGCTATTGACAAGACGGAGGCCCTGGTCTTTCATGGGCCTCGTCGCAGTCCACCCCGCGGCGCCTCGATAATGGTGGGCTCGACGCGCGTTCCCGTCCAGGCCCACATGAAATATTTGGGCTTGGTGCTGGACGGAAGGTGGCACTTCGGCGAGCATTTCAGACAGCTCACTCCGAAGCTTCTAGGCACTGCGTCCGCCCTTGGGCGGTTATTACCAAATTTGGGCGGGCCCAGTGCTGGTTGCCGGCGACTCTACACGGGGGTTATCCGGTCGATGGCGCTTTACGGCGCACCGGTGTGGGCGGACTCCCTGACCGCTCAGTGCAGGACTCTCTTGCGGAGACCGCAGAGAGTCATAGCGGTCAGGGTAATACGTGGATACCGCACGGTGTCGGCCGACGCAGCTTGCGCGTTGGCCGGAGCACCCCCGTGGGATTTAGAGGCTGAAGTGCTCGCCGAAGTGTTTGCAGTGAGTGAGGCGGTGCGGGAGGAGACGGGTTGTCGTCCCCTCCCGACAGCTATTGAGTGCGCGCGCAATCGAGCCCACCAGGGCATGATTTTAAAGTGGAAGGCGCGGCTGGAGGCGCCCCTGGCCGGTTTCAGAACCGTTGGGGCCCTCCAGCCGGTATTGGAGCGGTGGGCAGGGCGGCAGCATGGGACCCTTTCCTTCCGGCTAGTGCAGGTGTTGTCAGGGCACGGTTGCTTTGGCAAATACCTGCACACGGTCGCTAGGAGGGAACCGAGTCCCGTCTGCCACCACTGCGACTGTGAGGAGGACACGGCGCAGCACACGCTCGAGCAATGTCCTGCTTGGGCGGTGCAGCGCCGTGAACTCATTGAGGTAGTGGGTGAAGATCTCTCGCTGCCGGCCGTGATCAAAGCCATGGTCGACAGCGAGAGGAAGTGGGCAGCGGTCGCGTCCTTCTGCGAGGACGTCATCTCGCAGAAGGAGGCGGCGGAGCGGATCCGTGAAGAAAGTATCCTTGCGGATCCGGGCCGTCGCCGGCGAACCGGGCGGCGCAGGCGCGCTTACGCGCGCCTTATGCCGCCATAATGAAGGCTGCGGGCGGGAGAACGGGGATCTCCCGTCCGCCAGCCATTGAGTCGGTCCGACGCCCTATGTAGTGCCGGGGCGTCGCCGAGGAGCTGTAGACTGCTGGATGGGTCGCTGAGGTAGTAATTGTTGCCAGCGGCCCATCCACTATACAAGGCAGCGAGCGTGCACACCGTGGGGTTTTGGTCCGTAGGCCCGAAGTACGGGAGAGCCGGACATAACCCTCTCGCCTCCCCTTGTGGCGAGAGGGTATGCATCAGGCGCATTTCCCCACGTAAAAAAAAAAAAAAAAAAAAAAAAAAAAAAAAAAAGGAAGGGAGTTACTTTAACAATAATGAATAACAGTATTATTAAAGTAAGTCCCTTCCTACAGTAAGAGAGTAACCTTCTTCCGATGTACTATTGCTTATTACGAGTACAACCATGGTGGTACTGTAACTAACTACTTCCTACCTGATCGATTCCAAAACTTACACAAATATTTCTGTCAGAGCGTCTTTCCAACTTCTTGATAATATTTCTAACATTTATTTTTTTGGCTTTCCAACTTAATATCCAGTATTGTTTAAATACTTCATTAGTTCGGAGACGCCTCTCCTATCTACCTTCTTAATCCCACTATTTCTCTTTTATTGTAAATACTAGCTACTTATCAGTCATCTTGAAGAAGTAGAGTCTGTTAGTTTCTGCTTTAATGACCTTGCTCGACTTGTAGTAACTATCCTCTCACCGAACATCGACGTAAATTAGTTGTATACGTACTGTTGTACGTTTCGTTCGGTGCGTGAGAGAAGACCGAAGACCTTATTAACTCCATCCAACCTTTCCAACAACTACTACACATAGGCTACAGAGAGACTGTACATAGTATGCTATGTAATTTACGGTAGGCAGCGGCTTGGCTCTGTTTCCTTAGAATAGTTTATGTGACATCAAGTAAACAGAACCATGTCTTTCAGTCAGGTAGGTGGGCTCGTCTACCATCAACAGCAATAAAAAATCCATGTCTATCACAAAGCTATTAACGTCTAGTTAGTACCTACTACTAAAACCTAAAGCCTTCTTAATTACTTAACAGTATACAACGTAACAGCCTTTTGTAAATAGCTGAATCACAATCAATTGGAGACCATGTCGAACGGTGAATTGAACCTGTCGGTCATCGTCTATTGTTTCATGACGGCCGCGAAATCAGTTTATGTCATTCGATCAGTCCTTATTAGGTTATTTTGTGAGACTTTTTTACCCTGTTCAGATATTGGGAAGGACAAGGCTGTGTTAAAGAGGAACGTAACCTTAAGTATTTGTTACGCTAAGCCTGGATTTCCGAAGTTTAAGATTGAGTACCACTGTGAAGTATCTCATAGTTCGATTCTTGGATCAAGCAAGACCATTGGGATTCTTATAAAAAAATCTCAGTTAGTTGAAAATGTCTGCGGTTGTTCACCTTAATCTTAGGCCGCCCTTTCTAGGATATATAGGCATAAGTCTATGTGTTTATAGCTCAAGACTTCGATCGCATATCTCTACACAATAAGTCTAAATTCTTCCCTGTGATAAAAGCTTTCTCCGAAACTAACTTCATGAAATCTGTAGCAGCTGCAGCGCTTTCGATGTGATTTAATTATTTTTATTTATAAATCACTTTTATTATTAGCAGGTTCTTCAAGTTAGAAGGAAGTATATGTGTAAGTTATTTTAAAGAACTGTTTAAAAGGCGCAGTCGGTAAAATAGTCATCTCACCTATACAAATACGTGAAACGTTGATGGTTCAACACCCGGTACAGAATAAAAATAAATATATGTGATCCAATTATACGTGGTCCGGTTTATCTGTTTGTGTCTGTCGATAGTTATGTCTTGTACAGGTTTTGAAAATAATAATAAATGCACAGCACTTGGAATTACAAGTTTACTATAAATATCTATAAGATCTATAAGAGGTATAATAATATGCATATGTGCATATAGTGGTCACCAACACGCTTCAGAACATCAACATTAACAAGAACTAGCTTATTTATTCTTAATTTAATGAGACTCATTTTAAATTTATCTCTGTTTAATCAGGCAGTAGGACTGCGTCATCTACAGTCTACTTAAGAATATCATAAATAACCAACCCTCATTCACAAGGCCGTGTGACGTCACAACCACGACACAACGGACAGTAGAACGTTCGCTAATTAGACATTAATCAATCATTCAATTATACATATCTATCAGAGCGCTTAGCCATAAATTCTGCTTAGGAGACATTTGTATCAGTCTTTAGTGTAAACTTTTACAACGGTCTTTAACAATATAGAAACCAGCTCAGGTACAATTACTTCATTATAACAAAAATTACAATAACCGTAGAGAAAAATACAGGAGGCCTAGTACAGCACTCCAATTATAATTTTATAATTCTATGTAATAATTTATTCATGATAATACATGGGTATACATTTTTGTTATTAGTCTAAAATAATATTATACTACAATAAACTATAATTATCCTTAATCTGGTACATGTTTTACTTAGGTATACTTTAATCGTTATACATTGTGCATTCTAATTTAATTTCAAGCGCTAGATAAAGTGGTTGCCTGAACTAGGTTTAGACCTGTGTTTCAGGCTATAATTTGCTACATGTAGAAATCGTATACTGCTACATTGGCAATAGTACAGCGCCATCAACAGTGCACTTTAGGATATCATAAGTAACGTAACCAACCCTCATTCGCAAGGCCATGTGACGTCATAACAATGGCATAACGGCCAGTGGACGCCCACCAATTAAACATATTAATTTAACACCAATCAATCGTTCAGTTATATGTACATATCAATAAGAGCGCTGAGCCATTAATTCTGCTTTATAATATTGAAACCAGTTCATACATCATAACAAACTTTACAATCACGGAGGAAAACAATACAGAATGCCTAGTTTCTGCACTCTAATTATTTGTTACATGTAGAAAATGAACACTGCTACATTTGCAATAGGACTGCGCCATCCACAGTCCACTTAAGAATATCATCAGTAACCAACCCTCATTTACAAGGCCGTGTGACGTCACAACCATGGCATAACGGCCAGTGGGACGTTCGCCACGCGTCAAAGCGTCGATACTATAACATTAAGTTTCAATTGATACGTATGTATGTACTTACAATATACCGATAGTTGTTAGGAGTTGGTCATTACGAGTGAATTGGGTCAGCGAAGCGAAGGTGAATTGCGATTGCATAAGGCTTAAAAGAAATGCAGACTATTTTTTATAGGGCAGTAAGAAGTTTTATTCGTTTACAAATATTCAACAACGGATGCAAAGGACGACCAGATTCTGCAAGACTAAATATGGGTTACATCATTTTTCCGCTGACGATGCAAGGATCTTGGCTAATGCAAGAAACTGAGAGAACTGGTCTCCGTGCTGACAAAAATACACGAATATCCTACTATTAAGTATAAGAAATCATTGTGCTGGATCCTAGGGTAAATTTAATTTTGTATTAATTTTTTATACAACTCCAGCAATAGTCAAACCCTGTGTCGCCACAAAGTTAAGAAACCCACAACAACGAATACGAAGTATAGCCTAACCCGGCACAATTATTTGTCAATTACACAAACATCAATTTGGTTGCTTCCGAGGTAATACACTAAGTTCAGCCAGATTCTTAGTGCCCTAACTCTTAAGCATATCTGACGTTCTTAATTTGATTGCATCGTTTTTTGATACTCTTCTACATTCTTCGATTTGCCTTTACTCCCTTACTACCAATTAAAATAACTGACCTACTTGCATTTTTCCAAATCACGTTAAATGCGTATGCCTTGTCACTTTCCAACTCGTAACTCCAGCTATGCCAAAAATAATGTGTATTTGTTGCTCCTACGTAACTCTTGTTGCTTACTACGTCAAAGAAACCAACACAAAATCAAAATACAGGATAAGTAAAGTTGAGAGTCGTTCAATACTGTTTGCCAATCCTACATATACCGACACAAAACTATATAAAACTAATAAAAAGTAAATAATATTAAATGAAAAATGGTTTCTACAACGTAGAGTCTTTTAGTTTGTTTTATGACGGTCATCAATATGGCAATGACAGTGGAATGACGGGAGATATCCATCACTCTCCAAAACCGCACTTGTGGGAAACTATGCCTGGCAGTATTCCAATCTATTTAAAGATACACTACCAGGAATCAACTCTACAATTTATTTATTTTATCAACTTGGAGCCCTTTACCTGTTTATTTATTAAATTTTATTCCCGCCTTGACAAATCCGTAAAATAAATTTGCACTTGTTAACGGTCGATTATAGAGTTCCGGATTTGATTCCTAGATCAGACAAAATGTTATTGGGGATATTCTAAGGCAATTTTAGTAGCAGAATAAAGTCTTTAAATATGTGCGGCAGATGGCAATAAGATCGTTCTCCTACATGACCTCGGAGCTAAAACACAGCTGGTAAAATATGGATATAAAGCAACTGCAGAATATACAGGTAGAAAGCTATATACAGCATCTTAATTTTTATACTGCGGCCAATAAGTACATTGCCAAGAAACCGTGCAGTACAAACCCCTAATTTTTTAAATCTGCTAATACTAGTCTAAGCCGTAAGTAATTAAGTACAATAAATCAATGAAATCTACAAAGCACTATCAAGATATATCAGAAACACATACATTGACAAAAAATAGCTAGGTTTTGATGACAATAGGCCTCCGTGGGAACTAAATTAAAATAAGTCAACAATACAATGTAACAAGACAATGTTTTTGTATGGCTTTGTATATATCAGCACTTGTATTCAAACACTTGTATTCTATAGTGAGAATATAAAAGGAAAGGTTTTTAAATCCACTTAAAGATATAATAAGATTCAAGCCTTTCGAATCTGGTAGCAGGAAGCAGTTATAAAAGGAAGAAAAAGGATGCGGGATATAAATTATAACACTACCGATATTCAAATATAGATGTGCAAAAGAGATAAAAGCAAACTAAACGTCTGCCTATTTATATATATAATAATAATATCAGCCCTGTATTAAACTGTCTCATTGCTGTTTGGCAGAGTCCAGAGCCCAGTGCGGGTTGGCAGACTTCACATACATATACTCGAGAACATTATGGAGAATTCTCAAACATGCTAGTTTCCTTACGATGTTTTCCTTCGCCGTTAAAGCAAACAATAATTAACTATTTAATACGCACATAACTTTGAAAAATCAGAGATGTGCGTATGGGATCAAACTCGAGACCTCTGCGTGGCAGTCCAACGGTTTTCTACTAGGCTATCGCGGCTTGTACCTACTATTAGGCTACGTCTGCCTATACCATGGATAATAAACAGGCGTGAATCAAAGCTTTAATTATAATTATGAAGTCTATTTAATGTTATGGTCAAAACATATAATGAAATTTTAGATTGCCGTAAAATATAATTTTCGCTTTTTTGAACATGAAATGAAAATAATAATAATAATAATTATTATTTATTTGTAACAGCAAGGTAAATACAAACATTATACAGCCCTGATTCCCAAACTAGCTTGAGCTGTATGTTGGGAGTCAGTTCCTTCCCAAAGACAATTTAAATCAAAATAGTTACAAGCTGTTTAGTAGATACAATTTGTTTTTCTTTTTCTTTTAGTTAAGTACAATAATAATAATACGTGTTTTAATAATGTATGATGCGCGCATGTGTGTGTGTGTGTTTGTATGATGTTTGAGTCGGAGTTGCAAGTTTCATTTCATTTCACAATTTGTAGTAAATTTTCTACATCATCGTATCTCAAATGTTTAAGCCATATTTTAATAATATTTTTAATTTCATAGTTAGATAGGTATTTAAATAAAATATAAGTATTCTTTTTAAACATCATTTATTCAATAAGTTAAAGTTATTAATAAAAAAAATGACTACTTAAACTGAACATTCTAAGATTGCGCACAACAGCGTACCCCTTGATTAGTAAATAACTATCTCAGTAAATCAGATTGAGTTTATACAATAGTAGGGGTTTGTATCATTTACAAAGTGAATTGGATTTCATTTACTACCTTAGTTAATATTCTACAAGTCGTAGTTAAATGGAAAGATACTAAAGATCGACTTTAATTTATGCTTTTGCGATCTCAGGCTAGGTAAAGTGTTATTGAACAAATTTTAGGCAATTCCAGGTAACAGTCAGAAGTTGGATAAGATTTTCGTATGCTATTTTTGTGTGCCGCACGTTAGAGCAACCCCTAAAATAACATACGCAACTTCCGGCCATGCAATGCCATTACTTTAGATACATGCATTAATATAAATACATATTTTTTGTACCGCTAAAAGTTATCAATTTCGTATATATGATTTCTGGTTACATATTCGACTACGACTGTACCACAGATAATATAATACTATACTAGTAACTGTACTAAATACTAAAAGAATAATCTTAACGTACAACTAGCGAAATCTATCACAAGAACTGTTCAATCGCTGCATAGTCAACACTGTTGCCACGGTGATCCGATGTCAGACTCGAGTACCGACCACTAGGTGGCGCGCGATGTTTAAAGAATTCAGCGACGTTGCCGCTCATACTGCCATAAGGGATGCCTCCTGAAAAATATAATGAATATTTTATTCCAAACCCACCTTTCCTAACTAATATTATTAATGCAAATGTGAGTTTCTTTATTTGTTACGCTTTCACGCCTTAATTACTTGTCCGATAATCATGAAATTTCGCATACACATTGTCATTGGTACAAAAAAGGATATAGGGTATCATCCAAAGTAAAGTACGGTTCCTCTGTCATAGAAGTTCATTGATAAAATCTAGAAAAAAAGGCGAGCAAAGCCGCGGGCAGCAGTCTAATAGCGAGCTGAAACTTGGCAATGCTCGATTTATAATAACCTTTATAATATAAGTAGGTATATTACTATAGACTTTCAAAAGTTTTCATTATTATATTTATCAACACAACTATGAATTTCTTATGTAGTCTTATTATAATTAAACAAAGACAAACCAAGATCGTTTAAATTGGAATGCAAGGCAATTGTTTATGCAATATTATTCAAATATTTCGAAAATTGAGAAACAAAATTGTGTTCATTTGTGTAAGAACCACGAGAGGTGATTGTGCAAGATGAGCTAAGAAATTAATTCAGAATCCACTTTTTGTATACCTGCTTATATTAAAATACTCAGAAAAATAAGAAAAAGAAAGCGTCGATCGCTTGTTTACAGGTGGAAATACAAATTGTAATCAGGCAAAACTTGTCATATTTTTATTCCGTTCAAAGTACATAAAATCATAAGCTAACATTGCAGATTTCGCAACAATTATTATGGTTAAATACTTTTATTTGCAAACGTAACGTTTTTGAAGTAATATCTATTATTTTTGTAATCACGTTTACAGACATGGGTCATACTCAGTCTAAAGAAGAGCATATTATTATCGCGCAGAAGTCCACATAAGTAGATGCCCACATGTCAAGGCAGAGCATCATGACCATGGTTAGGTATAGTTGGACTGCTCTTGTGGCAAATGGCGTGTGCCATGTTTCGGCAGATTCGTCAGGGCATTCAGCGCCAGTTCCATAAACGCAAGCAGCGGTCACGAATTTCGTACCCAACCCCGCGCCTGTTGCTGTAACTATGCGTGACATGACTGTTTGTTTACGTTATCACGATATGGAATAGCGTAGGTATTTTTTGATTTTTGCTCCAATAATTACATTCACCCGTTTATTTTTAATATTTTGCCTTTGTATTACTCTAACATTATACATAATATTATAATTGTGTATCAAATGTAATGTTTGATTTAGTTATTTTTAACCCCCGACGCAAAAACGACGGGGTGTTATAAGTTTTGTTTTGTGTGCGTGTGCGTAGACGTGTGCGTGTGCGTTTGAAGGGTGAATTAGTCGGGCGTGTTCTTAGTTATGTTTGATGAAAATTGATCCAAAATGGCGAATTACATATTTTTCACAACTCTCTCAATATGAGTATTAAATGAAAGAGTTTGACTAGAAGAATACTATACACTATGATAAATTTCGAATCCAAGATGGCCGCCGCCACAAAATAGCGAATTAAAATTTTTCACAACTCCCTTAATATGGGTATCAAATTAATTATGTCTCGGGGGTTTTTGAAATTTTAATTAATGTAAAAATATTATTTATAAATACGATTGTAACATTTTACAGTGCCCGAAATCAGTTTAATTCGTTCATTTAAAGATACTTATCGTTTTAATTTAACATTGTGTAATGTATATATACAATAACAATGCTATCTAATTCCAGGTAGTAGAGTGCACCTGGCGATTGTATTACATTACTGCGTGTTTGGCAGTTTTGCTGTATTCTGTAAGCCGGTCATGCTCTGTTTTATGATTTTATTTATAACAACTTTATAACTTTGTATTTTAAAACAAACATTGCTCCATTTTTTTTTAATTAGGGAAGTTGATATAGCGACTCGATGTAGTAATGCAATTCATAATGTATGCGAGCTACACCAGTTGCCATCCGCCAGGCACCATAGGTAGACCGATAGCTAGACAGTCTGTATGTTAGGCATTTGTAAATTGTAATGTTGCTGTGAAATTAATAAACCAAACTATTTCGGTGATTAACCAGTACTTTTTCATTTAAGTATCCCAAAGACATCAGAGACATTGGTAGATATGACACAACCTCGTAAATTGGTAAAATATCTTTAAGACGACAGTTTTAAAACTGAGTTATTCAGTAGTTATTAGGACGTTAGTCGCTCGGTAAGTCAAGTGACAAGCTCATGGCTACACTTAAATGCAAGAGTGGTCAACGGTCACGATTAAACAAGTGAACCTTGTTTATATATTGAGAGAAATTTTGAATCTTGTTCACGAAGGCACAATGGGCCGAAGGCTATTGTGCCTTCGTGAACAAAATTCAGTAACAATTTTTTTAACGACTATAAATACTTTTATTAGGTACTGAGACATTTTGGAAGAGATATGGGTATCGCTTTTTAATTTATAAGCAATGTAGTTTGTAATGGTATCTTTGCTAAAATGCAAACAACGTACTCTTTGATAAAGACACAACACGACATCCACGGTAACAATTTTCAAAAGTATCGCAGGAAAATGTATATTATTTAGTACGAACTTTTGGAGACAAAGATTTTGAAGTAAAGAATCAGCTTACCGTAGGAAAGTCCAGGGCCAGGCAGCGGCACAACATCAGCACTATCAGGCGAAGCTGCCACGAGGAGAACCAGCGCAAACAACGCGCTTACCAAGAAAGACAACTGGAAAAACGTAAAGAAGCATTTCAGTTATATAGGTATACGACTACGACTTTCTATTGAAATGTGTCCAGGTTGAATGATTTAGAGTATATATAGTACAATACTGGTGGTAAAAGCAGTGTGATACTGGTCTATTATAGTGCATTATATATAATGATATTATATAGTAATATAGTGCAATATCTTAACATAATAATAATGATGTCCTACAGATCAAACTTCGGTCACGCCGGCCAACCTTAACGGAGACTGACCATCAGGCGATATTATAGTGCGCAAACACAAGTGTACTCTCTGTTCCTTAGTTCCCATGATGAGGACGGTAATCCGATACGACCGAGGAGAGCGCAGAACCAACGGCTTTATGTGCTTGAAGAGGCACGGGGGTGTCTAACAACGCCAACTTCCTAACTCTGGGCTGCTATTGATATTCCTTAACAGTAAAAACCCAATAACTTTTTGTTGACCCGACCCAGAATTCGAATCTGAGACCTTATGTACTGCAGTCGCATTTACTACCGCTGCGCTATGGAGTTGTATAATAAGCATATGAAAGTATGTAATAGTACAGAAAATGACTGTGTTGGAACACCAATCCTATTATAACAAAGCTCCTTAAACAAAGAAAAACAGAAAATACTACAACGAATTAATTATTTTAATAAAGACAACTTCCGCACTTGGAATAATTTGTATATCGCGTGGAACTTTACAAACAGTCAAACAATCTGTTGTTTTACTGTTTGTAAAGTATTCCGATAGCACTGGTGTTCTTTGTGCGGACACAATGGCGGCTTGGAACAACTATTTTTGGACCATACAATTTTTTGTCCCGTGTAGGGAACGAATCCACAACATTCGACGCAGCGGCAGTGACATGGCGACCACTTAAACAGTCTAATTATATTATTACATTATCATATATCTATTTTGAGCAGCGATAGCTTAGTAGGGAGACCAACAGACTGCAATGCAGAGGGTCTCGGGTTCGAACCCACGTCGCGCACCTCTGACTTTCGGAAGTTACATGACTTTTCGAAATTATGTGCGTATTAATTGACAATTATCGCCTGCTCCGTGCCTCGGAGAGCACGTTAAGCCGTCGCTCCCGGCTGCCATGAACATCTACGGCAGTCGTTATTGGGGAAGTTGACACAAAAGATCCCACTGGGTCGAAGTGTCGCCGGTCTGTACCTACTGACTGGCCCCCACACAAGATAAGATTAGATATGATCATACTATCAGCTTTATCAGTACCTACACAAACTTAGCCTCAAACTTCACAATCAATAAAACGAACCATAGCAATGGCCATGACTTCATTAGCCTTCCGTAAGCCTAATTGGCCAAAACATGTTTGAAAAGGGAAGTGGTTATACATTGGCAAATAATACTTTTATCCGATAGCTGCGAATAGTGTTTATTTGAGCAATTAATATATCTAAATAAATTCGACATTTTTAATAGACGAAGGTTAGCAATACGGCAGTCATTAAAATAGTTTTTACGCATAGACAATGCCTGTCTATAAAAAGCTGTGAATAAATTAATTTATTATATTTTAGAATATGTTTTATTTTTATATATACTTTTATTTAAAGTTTTAGTTAGTCTACTTAATCATAGAACGTTAGAGATTTATAATAGAAGAAAATAAACAGGACACATTTCAGCAATTATTAGCAATAATTCAATGAGAATTGTTGCTAATCGCAAATAACAATCGCTTTAAACTTATAAAATATAAAAGAATCCTTTATTTAAATTACGAACAAATAAAAGTATGAAGTGTAGCTAGTAGAACACGCTCGTGAAATGCCCGTACTTTCGTCGTCGTCAACGTCGCGGAATTCCTAAATCTGACTTCCAAAAGAATGCTTTTAAATTTTGTCTCGATATGAATATATTAGCTCCATAAAACCCTTTTACTCGCAGGAATACAACACAAGGTATATTTCTCTAGAATTGACGTACTTCCCAAGTCAGACTGCAGCAAGCCTGATGAAGGCACGTAGTCTAAACTTTTTTGGAAATATATTAACAATAAACCTCTTTATCATAGGCACAAAATTTAAAATTATTATTTAATACCATTATGCATATGACATTACCACAGCCTGATCCAACAACTGACATTTATCTGGTAGAGCCTTGAACGACTATATATGAGTGCATATTAATTACGTAATAAGTACTACAGTGCAATGCTTCCGCGATGGCTTACAAAATGATTTAGGTAGCTATAAGGAAGAGAACCGTATAAAGATATTATTACGGATTGCCATAAAGATTCGCCCTAAAGGTTCTTTAACTTGTAAAGTAATAAAAAGCTTCTATTTAAGTTGATTAAAATAACAACCTTAAACATAAACGCTCGTAACTCAGTTCTCGTCTGCTTTAACAGTCGAATCTTTTACACAATATTACAGAAGACTGCGAGCTTTACAGAGTGTATGACTATGTCTTGTTCTAACGCATGCATCAACAATATTGCGGTTAATATTACGCCCTGAATTGGTAACAATGACCGCCTAAAAGAACATGAACACGTTTCTGACATGACACCGAGATAACTAATCTGTAGACGGACCATTATAAACTGTTTATGATATGTTTATACAACATGTGATAATTGGAAAATGAAATAATACGTTATGACTGCTTTATTTCAAATATTGTAACTAGCAGTTCGTTTTAAATATTATGTTTTCAAGAAACCTAAGAGAGCTGTATCCTAGATTACAGTATAACATTACACCGTATTAATTTACAACCGAATTATTTATTTTAGGATACAATATTAACGGTTATACGGTTATACATTAAACTTTTTTATCATTGTACACCTAAGACTGAAAATAACAAATATGTTTTAAAGTATTTGACTGCCGCATTAGTTCTGTGGCGATATCTTGCGCATATGTTTGCGGCCGATCGTGTAAACCATCCAGGTCCAGCAAAGTCTTCGTATTAAGACATACTTATTGGCAAGGTAAATATAAATATATATAATAGCAATATGTTCACTAGACGGCAATTGTCCTACCTTCTATCACATGGGACCTTAACACAAACGCGTTTATATAAACCGCAACTTATTCCTTCTATTATTCCGTTTATATACATCTACTAGCCAACCCGCCAAACATTGTTCTGCCATATAATTTATTTTTACTGGATAGGTACACCCTAATCACCTAGCGTTATAAAAAATACTTTTCAACCTATTCTCATACCTACCAAATATACATAAAAAAATTCATATATCGGTCGAGCCGTTTCGTTATTGTGCGACCACAGACACCGTGACACGAGATTTATATATATATATATATATATATAAATCTCGTGTCGATGGCGTAGTGGTTAGTGTAACCGACTGTCACACCTGAGGTCGCGGGTTCGATTCCCGCACAAGTCAAACATTTGTGTGCATGAATATGGATGTTTGTCTTGGTCTGGGTGTTTCTATGTATACTATGTATGTATTTACAAAAGAAAAAGTATATATGTATGTTTATCCATTGTCTAGTACCCATAGTACAAGCTCTGCTTAGTTTGGGCTTGATGGTGTTGTGTGTATGTAGTAGAATATTAGAATATATTATTATATATACACAATATGTAATAACAAGAGCCTAACAAACTCACATAATCCGTGATAGCAATTATGTACATGACATAACATTTCAATAGAGACGGATTGCCAATTTGAACTTGATCTTGTCAAGTAAATCTCACCTTGATTGAAGGCTAACAAGTTCAGAGCAATGATTTATTGTTGATACACGTGTGTGGAACAGATCGTAGATTAGAAAATGAAGTTTTGGAGACCCTGTATGATTCAGGTTCTAAAAAGAGATTGTTCCTGCGATCAGACAATTCAGTCATAATTTATAAATTTGTGTTTGTTTATTAGGAATGTATTTTTCTAAATCATGATATACTTATATGTGTAGTTGATACACCTCTAAGTATCAGGCGAGAAGTATAGTTGTGACTCAGACACAAATAAAATATATTTTAATTGACTCAAATTAAACGAGGACTCTTAGCCCCCTATTTTGGTATCCAATTTGGTATTAAATAAATTTGCCATCATAAACATGTTTACAAAGATTCATATTGTCAACCTTTGTCTGTTGTAATAGTTGAGGTGGGCATTCCAATGGTGCGTGGCGGGCTCCTCTCTTCCCAATAATTTTAATTTAAGAAACTATTTCTATCGCAACCAAAAATTTATATAAAATGCAAACAGGTCCAATAACAGCAATATTTATATGAATTCATTATTGTGACTCTATATCCTATCCTATACAATAGTCATTCTTTTTATATTTTTTTATAACATCTTATATATAAAATTCTCGTGTCACAATGTTCGTTCCCGTACTCCTCCGAAACGGCTTGACCGATTCTCATGAAATTTTGTGAGCATATTGAGTAGGTCTGAGAATCGGCCAACATCTATTTTTCATATCCCTTAGTGATAAGGGTTGTCCACCCCTAAATTTCTTTTTAAATCTTTTGGTCAAAACATTTTTTTATGGCAAAACAACGTTTGCCGGGACAGCTAGTCCTTTTATAAAAAAGTTTGTAAAAGTATACGCAAATCAATGTATTAATTTCTCTATTTATTTTTCTTATTAAGATAATTTTCGCACTAGAAATATAACCAAACTGCGGCTATGCAAACATTGAAACAATAGTCACTAAGAACACCCAGGTATCAGGATCGAACCCAATACCAACAACAGCACCGGGTGAGGCGCAGCTGCGAGATGACCACTTAAGTTATTGCGACACTTACGTTATCAAAAAGTCTTTTAACAGTCAGTTTCAACACCAGTATCTGTTACTATTGTCCCTTCACTAATAAATTGTGGTTACATAAACCTAATACGCATATTTTTCAAATAAAAATCAAATCGAAGTACCCACGTAGGTATAAATGAATATAAAATAACTCACTTTCATTAATTTACTAGTATTTGTGAAAGCTGTATCGGACTAGATAATTGGACTTAAATGATACTTAAGTGAAACTAAAAAAACAACTTATTGCGAAGACACACTAATATTATACCCTTCTGAGAATTCTATATATCTACGCCCTGCATAACCGGAGGTAAAGCTATTGTCATATATTAGGCTTATTCCCAGATAATATTAAGGTCTCGCGACTTCAGATTTTCTAATTTAAAAGTCCAGTTACATTATAGAACTAACACCAATAATACATTTAACGCTTATATCACAAGTTCCGCTTAAAATTATATTCCAAAGAAACCGATGTTATATAGATTATACGACCAATATTTGCAGTAGATATATATGTAAATTATATAGCATTTTTGCATCTATGGCCAGGCTGGCTCAAACTCATTTCTATGTTACCATCTTCTTCTCTCTTAGCCTTTATTATTCTCAAGTCACTTGAAGTCGGCTTTCTGGTCCAACCGAATTTGACTGGATATCAGTTTTTACACGGAGCGGCTGCCACTTGACCTCCGCAAGCCGAAGGCTAACGATACCGTTAGGTCTTCTTTGTGTTACCATAATATGCAAAAACTAACAGCAAGTAAAAGGTTTGAAGTTGAAAGCTGGTTTTCATGAATTTATTTATAATTCGGAAAGTTAATGTAAATTAATGTCACCTTCACAACAATCCGCGAGTGAGTAAATAAATGCATCCACAAAAAAATAATTTAAGGTAACGTGTCACATAGATATTAAATTAAATTATTCTTATTCTTAGATACCGGCGTAATTTTGAATACAAAATTAATAATTTATTGTCACAGTTATATCTAATCTTGTTTTGCGGCCATTCATATAATATTTTAAGGGCGAAACTCCTAATATACATAAACTACTAATATAAAAATACCTAATGTAATATTATCATAAGTTTACGCGAATTTTATACATACATTTAAATTACTTTATGTCGCGTTGTTTATTTTAAAACACTTTTATTACATAATTTTGAACAATGCTATTATTATTGATCATAACTACATATGATAACAGCTATTTAAAAAATATATATTACATTTTTTTAATGTTATAAATAACTGAAACGATATCGCCTTAAGATAAGGAAGTAAATAGATAATCAATTAAACAACTCACCCGTAAACAAACTATGATTGTAACTAAAAGTGTGCTTATGTGAAGCGCGCGCGCACACCCGCCGTATTTATACATATGTACGACTGGTTGACCATCACACCTCACACAACAAAGTATTTTGTTCTACAACTTACACTCATTCATTTAAAATGTCGCTTTTAAAGTCATTGAAGTTATCGATCGATTAGCTCAAGAGAAATGTTCTTGGTTTCGTAAAAAGTAACGTAAGTAATTAAGTATCATAACTAAATTATAAATGCGAAAAGTTTGTTTGTTTGTATAGAAATAGCAGGGGAATTGTTGGTAAGATGCTATGACAAAAAAATGCTCTCTATTTTTGGGGTTTTAATAAAAAGTATACGAACTAGAAGGTCGCAACTAAAAAATTTGTAATAAAGTTTTATTTTCTGGCGATTTTGCAGTTTAGGGTTACCAAAGAAAATACGGTATTGGTTTAGAGTTTAGACTGATAATATTTAAAAGCTCTATCTATTGAGATGTAATAAATAATTTGCTGATTTCTACAGACTACGTGTGTTCATTGCTAACCGTGCTTTTGCTGGCCTGTACATATTTCAGGTAAACGCAATTTGAGATTAATAGCCCTTTTTTCTTAAGACAGGACATGGCCTACGCCAAGTTTTATCCCAAGCCGTTTACACGAAATCAAGTAACAAATACTCAAACATATTTGTAATATTTTATAATATTGGTAAGACTATGTCGAATATTGTAATAAAAATATTACTCTCACAATTATTGCATTATTGTTATTCACATTTTATTAATACGGGGAGCATGTAATTGTCATGTTATCATATTATTTAATATTTTATTACGTTTATGCGAATGTTATTCAATGAAAGGAGATTGTTTCTCGTTTATACATTATACCTATGCCAAAGAAACAACTGCGAAAAAAAATTATTCACGTGTTCTATAATACTCCACTATGCTCACAAAAACAACATTTTATGACGGACACTTCGGAAAATAGATTTATTTAAAGTTAAAACTAAGATTTTGAGGTTATTTCTTAGCGGCGCGGGCGTGCCGCCGGCTGCGGCGCGCGTTTTACAAATTGTAGTATGCTTTATTGTTGTTGCCTGACCAATTACTTAGAAGTAATCCTACCAAAAGAATGGGAGGCCTGTGTCCAGCAGTGGTCTGCAGTGTGCTAAATTGATTGATTAGTTCAATTTTACCATCGTGCTGAAAACATTGTTTTCCACTAATAATATATAATCACTACGATTAAATAACTGTCTGTAGTTACTTAGCTATGTGACTAGATAAGCATGGAGATTCTATAAAATATTTCTGTAGGTGCTTAAATATCAATATCAACTAAAGTTGGTGTTAAGAATATGTAAATAATAATAAAATAATGCATTGAGCGACGCTCGGTGTAGCCCAAGTGCTGGATTAATATCAGAAGTAGTAGTTAGTAAAAATAAAACACATTTATTCATAATTCAGGTTTTATTCTTCGTTTTCATCTACATCTGTTATCAGAATGCTATCTAAAAATTGTGCAGGAGGATCGATACTTATGTATATCAGGATATTACATTGCCATCTTATTCAAATCAAATCAAATCAGTTTTTTTGCAATAATATAGGTATAAAATGTTCTTATTATACAAAATGAAGCACCTCTACATTTTGTCACAATTCTTTTGCAAATATTCAATTCATATAATAATAAAAATGTCAAAGAAATTAAATTAAAATAAAATTCCATACAATAATGTCAAAGTAAATTGTCAATTGTCAAACAAGGTCTATGTTAATAAATCCATCGATGCATAGCAATTATGTTGCAATATGATCAGAATTTGAAATTACTTATATTAATTGTGTCTTTTTTTTTACGTGGGGGAATGCGTTGACGCTTATTCCTCCGCGGGGGCGGGCGGAGGGATTATGTCGTACTCGCCGGGGTAAAGAAAGATGTTGAAATAAAAATGAACCTCCCGGAATACCGCCATCAACGGGGCCGCGCGAATCACTTTCGCATGCGGTCGCGACCCCACCGAGGTATCGGCCCGCCCGTATGAAACGGCAGGCCACTATACAACAAGCCTACCCTATAGGCATTACACGCTTAAAAACTCTACTGTTTCCCCCCTAGACGGGGAGACGGACTCGATACAGAGGCGCGCGTGGGAACACGCACGCCTCCTGTATCGAGTCCCACAAAGCCCGCCACCCCCAGGTCAAACATCAGGGTGGCTGGAGGTCATCCCGCGTCCTCCGGCGCCCGGTTCTGCGGTTGGGGAGAGGGTTTAAGCGTTCCCTCTCCCGCGCCGCCACCTCCTTGATGGAAATAACTTCCTCACAGAAGTAGGCGAGGGCGTTCCACGACCTCTCACTCCGGACCATAGACTGAACTACGGCCGGGAGAGAGAGGACAACCGATCCGACTGCCGCGATCAACTCACGGCGCTGCGATGCCCTGGCGGGGCAAACCGCCAAAGTGTGCAGCGCCGTATCCTCAACAACGTTGCGGCAGTCGCCGCAGTGGTGACAACCGGGCGTCTATTGCCGGCGTATACGACACAGGAACTGGCCAAAACAACCTTGGCCAGTCAATACCTTTTTTTTTTTTTTTTGAGGGGGGAAATGCTCCTGATGCATACCGTCCCACTCGGGGGGCAGGGGGACGGTTATGTCGGGCTCACCGGTCAAGATGACACGACCGGCATACCGACTAAAACCCCCCTGTGCACCGTCACCTCACCTTGACGGGTGGGCCGTTGGAACCTGATACGACATCAACGACCCACCCAGTGACTGCCCACGCCCCGCGGGCACCAACACTGGCGGCGGCGTCTGGGTGCACCAGAGACGCCGCCACTACGCAGAAGGGTGAGGGTGGGAGAGAAAGTACCCCGATCTCCCACCCTCAGCCCTACTCAGGGTGGCATCAGGCGCGCATCGGCGCGCCGACGCCGCCCGGTTCGCCGGCGACGGATCGGGTCAGCGAGGAGACTTTCCTCCCTGGCCCGCTCCGCCGCCTCCTTCTGCGAGATGACGTTCTCGCAGAAGGAGGCGACTGCGTTCCAATTCCTGTCGCTATCGGCCATGGAGCGGATTATGGCCGATAGCGAGAGATCCGCACCGATGGTCTCGACGAGGGCACGACGCTGCTGCGCCCACGCCGGGCAGAACTCCAGCGTATGCTGCGCCGTGTCCTCGTCACAATCACAGTGGTGACAGGCGGGACTCGATTCCCTCCTCGCGACCTTGTGCAGGTAGTATCCGAAGCACCCGTGCCCGGATAATACCTGCACCAGCCGGAAGGAAAGGGTCCCGTGCTGTCGCCACACCCACAACGAAAGGACCGGCCGGAGCGCCTCCACCGTGCGAAAACCCGCACGTGGAGCCTCCAGCCGGACTGACCATCGGGCCACGATGGCTCGTCGAGCGGCCTCGCGCCACTCGCGCACCTGCTCGAGCAGAGGGCGACCGCCTCCGCCTGCCCGAAATTCGGCCGCTCGACGATAAACGTCGGCGTGGCCAGTCAATACCTGTGTCAGCCAGAAGGTGAGGGCGCCATGCCGCCTCTCCAGCCACTCCTCAAAGACGGGACTTATCGCCACGATCGTGGCGTGCCCGATATTAATTGTGTCTAATAAATAATCATTAACTACTAAGAATTTTTAAATTGAATTGTACTTAATTTTTTAATGTCATCTGGCAATTTATTATAATTTTTTTGTGCCATGCAAAGAAAACTTTTTTTAACAAAGCTGTTGCACCAAACCTAACCTCTAGTTCTAACCTATTGTTGTAAATATCTGTTAGTTTTCTTAGATGGAAAGAGTTATTAATAATTTTAATACAACTAATAAATATGAAATATGTATCACAGTATTACGAATCGAGTCGATAAAAAATTAAGAATGGACTTCCCTAACCAACATGTAATCGGTATCTAAATTGTCGAAGATGGCGGCATCTTCGACGTTCTTTGTTCCGGTACTATTAAATATTAAATAAGGAACGTAAAGTATCCGTTTGATACGTAAAGCGGTAATAAGTATATTAAAATATATAAATGCTTGTTGGTCTTGGGGCAAATAAGAACAATCTCCTTTAACTATTTTATTCGGGTAAACGTCGGGCAAAGTATAAACTAAAGTAAATAAATAGATTTAATAATATTATTTTAATAATTTTATTTAGCTTAAAACATATTAAAGTTTAATAGTAATAGTGTTACACTTTTAAAATTATGTAATAAAGTGTTAATAATATATGTATATAAATAAACAACGCGATTAAATCCGTATAAAGTGTCAAATATTTTTCAGTTTTTGTAATTTTCATTTTTTGTGACTTAATCAAAATATGATCGAAATCTTAACCAATAAAAATAGCCAAATATGAGTCAGGCTCACGCCGCGCCACTGCAAAGTCAGAGGCACGGAACCCACGTTGCACGAAACCGACTTGTGTTTCGCCCTTTTTCTAATTAAGACGCAGATTTGTGGTATTTTAAGAAACCGTACAGTTTAATTGCAGAATCAATCAAGGAGGTGGCAATGCCAGAATCAATCATTTCATTCCTAATGGATATGATCTGTCTACTATAGCATAATGACTAGTTACTAGAGCTTTAACTTAATTGCATGTGATTAAAAAGATCGCCATCTGTTTTGGTCCAGTAGGATACGAAATCAAAAGCTTGAAATGTAAACGATAGTTGATCAATTCGTCGTTAGGAACGTTACCTAATAATATTATAATCAGTCATCTATAGAACAAGGTCCTTTTGGAAAGTTATTTTATTTCATGCGTGATTAAGGTTCGGCCGGTGGCAAAGAATTTTTGCCAACACAACCAAGGTATTCAACAAGTACCTACACGTCTCGCCTGATGCATACCATATACAATACGTTTTAACAATGATGTCAAGCCATTTTAGAAACTTGAGGAATCCGCACTTATTTTTAAAGCACTGCTAGCTTTGGTCCTAAGTACCTATTATGCTCAAAAAGTCATAACTTTCCACCATGTGGCAACTGCAGAGTTTCGCATCTGCTTCTAAATACATTTATAAGTTAACATGAATCCTAGGTAGATTCAGCCTTTGCTTGATGAAGAATCGATATTTAAGAAAACATAGTATAACAATTATTATTTTGGGTGACTATTACCAAATCTTCGAGGTTTCAGTCAATTATTGGCCATCCGACTACATTCTGCATTTGTTTTCTTTCAGGCGTTTTTCTCATTATACTTAGTAGAAGCAGGGGGTACCAATTAGAACAAAAAGTAAACAGTTCCAAAAATATATCATAGATGGCACTATGAGTTCCAATGTTAATATTAAGATCAATCAAAACGCTTTATTGGAAGAAAATTGACCATAAAATGATATTATAAATAAGCATTGTACATATTTAATTAACGAGCATCAAGGTAAACGCATTTATTTTATGATTTAAAGATATCGATATATCAGTATCTTTTACATCACACATAGGTAATCTACCTATCATTTTATTTTACCTAAAGGGCTAGATGAGACGCTAGATGGCTCTTTTATATGTTTATACAAGTCTACAAAAACATTGTGTTTTTATTTCATACCCTTCTTTTGGTTTACCTACTTCAATATTTGTTTATTACCTACTGATACTAAGAGAATTTGATATTAAGAAATTACTTATAATATGAAAAATATGTATGCTTAACAAATGTCAATGTATTAAACAAAGCGTTTTGTTGTACTACATGGCATTATAGGTATTTCAACACCTGGTCGGTTCTCGTAACTTCTATTGTCAAATTTCATTTGCTTGTGCGGCAGTAGATATAGCGCAGTCGTCGGACTAGTCGGCATTACAATAATCATTATCTCTGTGCTACCTACTTATTTTGAATTGAATTACAAACAGCAGGGTAAGACCCGCCCACCCCCGCTACAAGGCCAAGTATGAAACGATGTTTACTATTTGTTTTGCTTCGAAAAATATAAATTATGAGCAATATTTTTAAAAATTGGTTGAGCTTTGCTTCTTCCTGTTGTCGACGTCACGTGACGATATTATGACATAACATTTTGTTTCGAATATTATCATTTACTATTTTACTCACATCACTCACTCATCACAGTCATCACATCACACTCATTATTTTTTAACTAGTTACTATTAATGTGTTCATATCTGGTTTGGTTGACATTGTAATAAATATTCGGATGTAATAGTAATATTACATGAGATAAATATTTCTTGGACGTCGTCGTCAGCATATATCCTTATAATTATTATTTAGACACGAATATTTAAATAAATCATACCAAAGCATGAATAGTGTTTTAGGATTAGTAACATCGCATTTATCATGGTATATTAATGTGATCTTTACTTACATAAGTACCACAATATTCATCAATTAAGTAGGTAGGTACTTATCTATTGTTTTGTTACTTGACTTTTAACTATTATTACATATTAATTATTGATTTCCCTACAAAATCAATAATTAATATGGACATAAAAGTAAAAGAATACAATGTCAATAATTATGACATAGTTAAAAGATTACGAGCCATGACTACGTAAAGCATACCTACTAACTCAGTTGTTTTTTTTTCTATTAATAGGTAGGTACATTGTATTTTATAGGAGGTATATCAATAATTATATTATTAGCTTTAACTTCTGTTAAAGTATTAAGCAGGTCCAGATAATTAATATTTCATAACAAAACTTCAGTTGACAATCAAACTTCGACTCTATTGAGAATCGCCGCGGCTACCGGCAGCGCTCATACACGATATTAGGTATACACGAAAATTCACGAAGCTGACCGGAATGAACCGAACGCCGCCGGCGGGCGATACTCGCGCGTGCGTGTGATTTGATTTCAAGTATGGCGTAGTGGTTTAATCGCTTAAACCGTGTACTTATCGACGGAGTATATATTGCGGAGTGTTATGGGTTCGATTCTTACACAGAAAATAAATTATGTTCAACAGATTTTTTTGTGTTAAGTCTGTTATACGGCAAAAGAGTAACCGTATGAGTCTTTTAAAAAAAAGTGCCGGTTATTATATTTATTTTTCGATAGTTAAATTCAAAATAATCTATGTGATGTATTTTATAAATAGTCATCACTCAGTAAATTTCAACAGAGACTAAATACTAGGCATTGCACAGTTGTTTTCAAAAATCTGAGCGCAATAGTTTATGTTATTTTATATTTACAATTATAGTGAAATATAGATCATTAACTGCCAAAGTAGAATTCTATATGCCAATGAGTTCTTTTCAAAGTACCCGAACATCAATCGCAATCGCATACATAATGAAATATATTGTTTAATTAATACTTTTTAAAACGCATTCATTAAAATTATATGAAAAAAATTCACGAAAATCCGACCGATTAAATGAGAATCACCAAAGTGTGATCGTACGCATTTCGGCACACAACACTATAGGTAGATAACTTTTATTTTCAAGGTTGCGCACGTTTTACATCGGCTCGTTTAAATAATATGTTCTATCCGTGGTAAACAGTCAAGTAAGTACCTATTTTACTGTCACAACGCCATCTCTTATGAGCTGTTATCAAATAGGATTCGGAACTTGTGTACTTGTTATGGGTAGATGGCAGTAGTGGCGCTAATTTTGTGCTGCCATCTAGTGTAAAATGATAGGTACCAAAATAGCAAGTAGAATAGCCAGAGTTAGGCGTGTCCAAGATTTTTGTATGGGATTGAGTATCTGTACTAGTATAGTATTATATTATCTGTGGTAGAAGCTATACATAAAGTAGATAATTATTTTAACGACGAAACGTCGTCACATATATTTTTTTATTCGTGAATAGAACAGGGTTGTTTGTTAAAGTGAAGCTTAACCATCCAATGCAGACTTGTTTTTGGCAATGAAATCTTATACTTAGTGGTTGTAGTACCAAAATCAGATTTTATATCAATGCATCTTCTTATCAATAATCTTATAAGTAATAATTATTTTTTATTTGTTTGCTTTGGGCATCAGACATTCGAATGAATTGAAACTTTGTATGTACTATGAGATTAAATACTTGTGTGAAAGTGGCCGAGCTAATAACATATAAGTACAAAAGATGGCGCGCTAGTTGTACCAGATAATTAAAAAACGCAGACGATGTGTGATATACAGGTTGATTTTGAAATCGTGTAATTCTCTTTAACCACGCATTCTACTGGTGATATAGAATAACGCTGACCATATTTTTTCTTAATTAGAATAATGGTTTCGGTAAAATTAGAGTACAGATTTTTTTCATGAAATGATTTCAAATAGTCATATTTTAACCACCTGACACAATATTAAGATTTTGCTAATTTAAAAATAATAACATAACAATAACTGATGTCGTAAATAATAGGGGGCAATAAAAAGGACCGCCCGTTATTATTTACGACATTAATTATTAATATGTTTTTTTATTTTAATTAGTAAAAAATTAAAATTGCCTCGGTTGGTTAACATATGACCATCTGTCACCATTTCACGAAAAAAACGGAACATAAATTTTTCAAAAAAAATAATTCTAATTAAATAAAAATATGGTCAGGGTTATTCTATATCACCAGTAGAATGCGTGGTTAAAAGGAATTACACAATTTCAAAATCACCCTGTATAGTGTAATACTGCGGGAGACCTAGTACCCAAAACACAAGTTAAATCTTACATTGGGTACCAGAGCTTAACAAATTCTGTATAACTTGTCTCATTATATATTAAGTACTGTTTTCATTTACTTTGAAAACATTGAGAAAACATATAAATTGTAATATACTGTATAAGGTGATGTAATTTGTGGAGATGAAATTAACATTAGGTATTATTATTATTATTATATAATATATTCCTTTTATGATGAATATATAGTAAATCCTCGCTGGTTTCAGCATGAATGGGCCGGATCGACCGGGGTAGTACTACCCTCTCACAGAATAACGGCGTGAAGTAACGGTACCCGTACTGTTGCGTTTCGTATCGGTGAGTGAGAGAGTCGGAGGCCCAGTTACCCCGATCCTTTTCCTATCCATTTCCTTTGTCCTTTCCCTCCTTCATTCCTTCTTAAAGGGCTGGCAACGCACTTTTAACTCTTTTGGGGTTGCGGGTGCGATCAGGCGATCCGTCAGCTCGTTTGCACGCCTATGCCATAAAAAAAATAAAAAGAAAATCTTTATATAATAATAACCTGTAGTCCCTCAACGTAGATGGAATTGTCTTAAAGATAATAGATAAGAGAAACAATTTAAAAATTAAATATTCTTTGGAAGACGATGGTTATCTTTAAAACTACCGTTTTTAAATTGATCCTTCTTGGATATATATATGAAATATGAAATATCATATTAATATATATGATATATGAAATATCATATTAATTTCCAATACCAGAGAACTTTCTTCATAATTTATTTAAGGCAGTTAATTGGTTTTCAAATTTAATTTCTTCTATTGGCGATAAAATTTTGATAATAATCTGGCTCCAAATTTCCAAGCGTATCAGCAGCCAATATCACTTTCCGAGTCCTTGAAAGTGCTATAGTAATTATTAATTAAGTGAAGGTCAAGTCAAATCGAAATAAAAATTGATGACCGCAACTTGGTGATGAATTTTCCGATAATGTTAGATAAGATGTAAGTAATCGCTAAATGGTCATTAAAGCTACTTATCTACATTTTATATCTTTAAATCTTTCAAAATCTTGCCCCACATGATGAAATAATTTAAATATTGTCTCGATAACATCTCTGTGCACTTTAATAACGACAAATATAAGAACTAACATGACATTTATAATGATCTTACGAAAGCCTTTTATCAAAAAGTTCCAAGCATTTACCATAGATGGCGTTAACCAATGATATTCGCATTCATAATATTAATTAACACAACACATACATATATATAAAGCTGGAGGTGCATACTAAAAGCGAATTTAAAAATCTATGCATAGAATATGCAACTTCTTAAACAATGTCTTTATTAAAGTCATGATATTACTTCATTTAAAACAACCAATAAAAGTCAACCAATGCGAAACATCCAGTACTTAATGCTGAAACCCTAGACATTGTTACAGATCATTTTAATTTAGACAAGATTTACAAAATCTAATATATAAAAACAATTTCCTTGACTCAGTAGTTTCCAATCTTAGGGTTGCAAAAGTAATCTACAAGTTACTAAATGCAAATCAATCTATAATAGAATTGACAGCTCTTTTATAAAAAACTAGTTAACTCATTACATTGTAATTGGTATTGCATAGACTTCAATGAGAACCACCATTGCAGTCTTGACAAATTAAAATTTGATCTATCGAGGTCTTCAGGAAGTTTTCTACTATTAGGCTATCAGCATTTCCTCATACAGTGATCCGTTACAATTCAAAATATTTTCTAGAACGTTCTTAAAGAAATTAACTCAATTGTTTTCAAGTAAATGCCTCAGAGATAACGACGTAAAGGTGTCGGTCCTGTTTGTCATAAACTTCTATGTGAAGTCAGTGTTGCAGAATACTCTGGCATTCAGTTCAACCTTAGAATATCATTACCATTACGCACGGAGTCGCAGTCGGTCTGTGGGAAAACTAATATTAATACAAATCTGGTTAGACTAGAAAGCCGAGCCCTATATACTTGGCAACATTTAATTTATAGGCTACACGGATGGCGATAGTTGTTTAAGTAGTCGGCTCACCAAAAATACTGCGTCGAATGTTACGAGTTGGATTCCTCATAGAGGACAAAAATTTGTGTGATCTGCAAATTGTAGAGCAAAATATATCATCATTAATCAGATTTCAAAAATAGTGTTATTGTTTAGATGTACATATGTACATCTAAACAATAACACTATTTTTGAAATCTGGTAATAATACAACCATTTTCTACAAGCATAGAAACTACAGGTTCAAAAAACTTTTCCCATTCTGGAATCATACTGAATTTGTAGTGGTAAAGTTTAATCATATCACGTACATGGCACGGTCGCCTTTATTAATTTAGTATTAGTGTATATATACTGCCTTATCTGTTAGCGTAACGGAGCTATAAAACATAAAACGAATCTAGGTCTATTCCGCGTGCCATTGGCCGGCCAGACAGTGCTAGTAGCAACGTAATCGATCACGTCCGGTGAGGCCAATAGTTACGGGGACTGTATAATGATGACCGAATGATCACCATGGCTCGCAAATTGTTTGATTAGCCGCTGTTTGTTTGCTTTTATTGTATTCTGATAGCATCGTTGTTTATTTGTTGTTTTAAAGATGACTGATAGTTTGGACTGCGATTAAGAAGTAATTTTCTACCTGCTTGCTTTTGATTATGTTTATGTTTTGGTAAAGAGATTATTACTATCTTTTTAGATATCAACCGCAGCTATCTCTTGGTATACGTCATCTAGCTAAGATCTATGTATATTAAGGCTTTTTATAATGGGTTCCTGTTTCTATCAGTAGTGCAACACTTTAAAATCGAACCTAAACTTTCAATCTCAAGTGCCGTACCATGGTTATTGAGCTGAACGAAGCGTTAAAACGAAATAATTTTGTGTTCTTTAGATATTGCTTTTAAAAACCAAGCTAATTAAATCGTGTTCCTTTTTGTTAATTTGGTTACATATTAGCTTTACAAGGTAGTTGATTTTCGTCTATTGCGATACTAAGAGTATATCCAATGCTGTCAATTATTCAAAAATGGTTATGCTTTGCGACCACTTAAGTACCCTGGAAACTCTAGCTATAGCGAAAACACATAATAAAATTACAGCAGTCTTCTGTATGGCTAAGGCCTTGCTTCGGCTGTCCTTATTTCAGCAAAATTCCAAGCTTAAATGAAGGTTTTGTTGGATACGATAGGTAGAAGATTAAAAAGAAATGAGTGTAGTTGTGCAAAATTTGCATATTTGCATAATGCATAGCATAAGCATAGTGTTGTATAAAATGTACATTTGTGATAAATACATGTTTAGCTTTCTAGTCTCGATTCTATTATCACTGAATATGTGATGACTTGATAAAATACTTATGCTAACAAAATATAACTATGTAGTTGTCAATGATTCGATGTATAGGTACACAAAAACAGATTCAAGCAACTGAATACGTAAACCACTTAAATATTTTCATATTTATAAATGCAGGGGATTGGCAAGATAACCTTTTAAAACCAAGTCTACCAAGCAATCAAATAAAAAGACCATTATAAGGCTAAAAATATAGTCGCAAATCATTATAAGCATTTCTGTAGTCGAAAAAAATAATTGCCAAGCAATACTTTACTAATCATAATTTTAATAACTTGCTTAGGTCGGATATGACCTAGACCGTAGGTCACTGACACTGAAAGTGAGATCCAACGACTTCACAATAGAGAAACGATTAAAGGTAGAACCGGTTTTAGTGATGAAATTAGATTCGTTTTCATCCTTGTAGCATACTATCTATTCCGATAAATTTATTTGCCTACAGCCTTTATCAATAGAAATTACTATGTATCTCCTATAATCATTCCTGTTGACAAAGCACGTCATTCCTGTAGCCCAATACCTTTAGCGATATAAGGTACTAGATCGCGTCCTAAAATTTGTAATTATCGACTTGAATTCACTCCAAACACCAGCATTAAGCTAGAAAGGTATAAACAAGACACTTAAAATAATATTAAAAAACAGAATTGAATTATGTCTTATTGGAAAACAAAATAAAACGAAAAACTTCTCGTGCACAGGTAAGATAAATAATCAGTAAGCTCTACATTTCGCTTCTGAGTAGGTAATACGAGTCTATAACAATCTAATACGGAACTCCAGGTAGCAGTACAACCGAAATTACATCAACAAAAACAACTCACTGCTCCATTTGTCGATTGCGGGCGCCATTACATAAATGAGTACCCCCTGATGTTTCACAAACCCGTTATTGTATTACTCTCGTTGCGTTGTTGATAAATACCAATTTACAATTTGACACGATTGTTAATTATTTGTTATCAGTGTTGCACGATTTGTAAAGCGTAAACCAATAATGAGTTCTGTAATAAAGTTTGTTACAGTTAGTTTAATTCCAAAGTCGAAATACGGACGCCTGTGTTCAGACAATACTTTTATTATATTGACTCATTAAAATCTTGCGCCAAAATGAATATTCCAAATCAATGCAAAGGGCAATGATTGACCCAAAATCCTTTAAGAGGTCGTATTCAACACATGCTTGAAGTGTATCTAGCAGTGGTTTAACACGATCCGATTTAGAAAATAGTAACACGACTTTCGGGTTTGAGGTGAATGCACGCTTGCACAAATCGCATGTATAATACGGGGCCATAACGAAGCCAGTTTTAGAATTATTTGTATGTAATTTTATGAGAGACAGGCCACTGCGAAATTTACAAGGCTAATATAGCTTGATTGAGGAAGTAGTGGATGTACTTCTCCTATAGAAGATTGCCGGCATATACCAATGTATAATATACATGTGGTTAGGTCAAGGCATTCTAGAAGTTTTCTTAAGAAGACCGCCTGCTGCCAATAAAGAAAGAACATTGGTGAAATAATTGCCGATGAATATTCGAGCGTCAACGGATATCTTACTTACAGATCAAAATAAAATAATTTGTTAAGATTTTTAAGGTTATGCTAGTAACCTATGTAAGTCTGGAAAAAAGGAAATATGAAAACAGCAACTGTTTTTCTTTTTTTTAGAATTCGCATTACTCAATTGACGTTTTGTACTTACAGTGTTGCCATATTAATTATTGAATAGTTATAATCCAAAATAGGTTTTGTACATTGTCTTTATTACATTAGTGTCTAAAATTATATTTACTCATCAGAATAAATATCAAAAGGTTTATCTTATTTTAGACTACAAATACACGCATGATAATCACCTTAGAAGAAAATAGTCTCAGAAAGTTATAAATCGAGTATGGCAACAATATAAATCAAGAAAATGTATCGTTTTCTTTGGTTCAAATGTTTGTAAATCCGAGTGACTGACATCTTGTCATGTTTGATCTCTGTACACTACGTTTCGTCGTTTTCTTTTGATTGGCCACAATTCCTTATTAGGCCTGAACTGTTTATAGACTCTAAAATTGCTACATACCTCGCGTGACCAGTGTTTGCCGAAGGATTTCGATTATCTGCTAATTACAAAGACTTTTTGTGTTCTGTGACTCTCGGACTACGATTCTGCCTGTTATTTGGATTCTGTTTGTGTATAATTTATCAGGATATGAAGCCGTGTAAAACCTACACGTATCATGTGTGTTAATTTAACCTTAACTAGAGGTGAAATAAAGTCACGCCATTGTGTCTAAAAGACAGTATTATGCCTACATTTTAGTAGAAAATAATGTGTCCGGCCGAGCATATTGAATTGGGCATATTAGAATATTGTTGTAGTTACTTAGTTGGCAGATAAACAGTTGGATGCTGCGCGCTTACAATGACATTAGTCTGGTATCTTGGTTGGGCCAGACATCAACAGTATATTACAGCACCGGCAGAGTTTCTAGATGATATTGTTAAAAAAGATTAAGAATAAAAATTATGATTTAAATAAGTTGTTTTATTTTTTAAATGAATGATTAGGTACATTCTTAATTTTTATTTAATACAAGCTTGTTATGGAAGCAAAAGGCCTGCCCGATGGAAAGCTGTTATTGTAGCATCTGTAACCTATGGATGTGAGTATCACCAGAGACATCTTTATCTCATCTGGGATAAAGAAGTCGAGGTGGAGAAGTAGGAAGAAGGATGAGGAAAAGGTTTGGGCCTCATTTACTAAAACGCAAGACAATAGGAATACTTGTTTTTACTTTACGTCAATATTCTGTGCGAGGCTGTGAGTACTCCAGTTGAGCTGGCCCATTAATACTGAAATGGTAAAAGAATGTCAAATGTCATTAATACTGAAACCAGCAAGGTATTAGAGCAGTTTAGGATTCTCCCTTTAACGTTTGAACCAAATTGAACGTGAACCAGGTGGCTTCGACTTTTTTTCCCGTAAACGTTTAGCGTGAGGAACAAAGGGGAGATAAAATACTACGACGTGGAATCGCCTAACGTGATTTTAACCAAATGATCAGGTATTTATTGCATGAGGTTATTCAAAAAGATCATAGAAAGGTTTTCTGTTTGTCGCCAGCACGCAAAGTCCTCCTAAGCCACCTGATCTGTGCCTGATACCTACCCAATAAACAAATAAATCAGTGTGTGTCGATACATTATGTACTTTGCAGTATTTTTCTCTAAAAAAGCGTTTTATTGTAAAATCTTAAATCGAATCGGGCTATAACCTCCAAACTTCAAATTGGAATATCTCTAATTCCTGACTTTATTTTATGGTCATCCTGAAGACAAAACTTTTCAGGAATTTAAACCCTATATTTTAAGATATTTTTTATGCATTAACGCTATAAAATGATGTCAGCAAAAAATGTACGAGAGTTCGCCAATGTTCTTTGTAGTTTTTATCTAAACTAAATAGCAATAATATTTTGTCTCCCAAATAAACCTAGGTTAAGTTGTAATGAATTATGTGTGTTGTAATAAAAATAATCTGCCACTTTATATATAATATATGGCAGACTATAGGTATTGGCGTCGTACGTATATCCAAAGAGCCTATCGAAAATCGCTATATATCTCAGTTATAGATTTTACCACAAGTAAGTCAATACGACGATATCTTACTATTACATACATACGTTGTATATAAACTGAAGTAAATGGTAAATATCTTTAATTAATAATACTTACAAAACCACATAACCCAATTACGTATGGCAATGGGCAACAATCAATAACAATAATTATATCTACCTTAGCCCTTTAACTTTA
Source organism: Catocala nupta (assembly GCA_963675205.1). Taxonomy (NCBI): domain Eukaryota; kingdom Metazoa; phylum Arthropoda; class Insecta; order Lepidoptera; family Erebidae; genus Catocala; species Catocala nupta. The sequence goes on along the minus strand of OY776085.1, from coordinate 25,109,171 downwards.
TCTTACAAACCTCTATATGGAAAGACCGATCGCATGAATGCCTTTCAACAGAATGTAGGCGAACAATTACCTAATGTAGTCTTTATTTATTGGGCACGGCTCAAGCAACAACTACCGGTATTGAGACGTGTGACGGCGACTTTATTTCACAATCGAACGGTATCGCCTTCCTTTAAGGAGCGCCGGACAACCTATCTGCTAGGGTCATCAGTTACTCTACAGTTTAGCACTAGATTACATAGACTCATACCTGAATATCCGTGAAGGGATAGGCAGAGCACAATTTATCTGCTATATTTCTCATTAATCTGTATCAGAGAACGCAGATTTATGACACAGATAACCCTAAATAAATTTTGCTTGACCTGGACATTAAACTCAAGCTTAGATATATAATTATATAACTAGCCGGTTCCATCCATTTTTATGAATACTGCTCCCCTCTTGTAGCATTTAACTTTAAGTTATATAGCGTTTATTACTTCTGGATATAGCAGTTTTTAAGAAGACTTTTTAAAATCATTATTACAAAAAAATACTTAATATCTACACTAATACAACAAAGAGGTGGTATCTATACCTATATAGATTCGGTAATTAACGCAATAATGCATACTGTTTACCCTTAGGTGGTTGACGTTTTAATAAGGCTGCACTGGAGTGGTCACAAGCAGATAAGTAAGACAGTTAAAATGATATTTCAAAATATTATTTATGTGCAATTCTCATGCTAGGTAGTGATTTCACATATTTAATCAAGTACCATGGCATGGCTTACAAGTCAAGTATTGCTCCATTTGCTAGAAATAGACATCGTTGCATAAACGCACTTAAACTTTAACGGGTATGTATCTTATTCTGGCAACCAGAAACCAAATACATACTTCACACGCACAATTTTACACGCACACACGTCTGTATATGATTTCAATTAATATACATACTTAATCTATATACTATATGTACAGATTTTAATTCATTGACCTCAACAAAAAATTTTGACAGTTTTATATTATTGGATATAAAAATTTATTATACAACAATCTTTATTAATATGCAATTGCCCTTCTTTAATATCATTAGATTAACTATGTGATTTATTTCCTACCTGTTGATTAATGATTACCATACCCTACAGATGCGGTCAAGATGCAACAGCCCTATGAAGACACTTGTGCGTGACTGACTCTACGATAGAAAGTGCGAAAGCGCTCCTTTAATAATCTTCGAAAACCTGACTCGACGCAGGAAATTAACAGAAAAGCCCTGCAATATTCAGTAAGTCGGAGACGTTCTCTCAATCGGGTCACATTAGATTTGATATTCCTCCCTCCCTGTGGTATTCCTCCCTTAATAAAACATCGTTTTTAGAAGCTCATAATATCAATATTTTAATAACTTACATAAAATTTGGCAACCTTAATATTAACACTATGCAATCATAATAAACAGTATGGAGCACCAGTTTTCGAGTGTTGCAACTAAAATCCTTGTTAAATCTATGGCTATCCTTTCTAATTGCTGGGGACCTCACCTAGAATTGAACGCACTCGTGCAAATAACTTTAGAGACCATAATGATTTAATTTTCACTCATAATTAACGCTCTACTATTTCTAATGAGGTATTAGAATATTAGACGATAGCAATCCATTAAATAATAATAGTTGAGCATATCTGACTCCTTGACCTATGGTCGTGTAGTCCTAGGTGTGATTTCTGGCTCAGGCTAAGTGTCAGTTTTATCAACTACACATCGCCAATATACCCGGTAGAATACTATAAGCTTGTCCCCGGTAATAAGAGATTTAAAAAAACTTAGCAGTTAATGTGGATGTCTACACCTCCAGCTACCCTTCAACTGAATATACATGACTCTATAAGTATAAATCTGTCAGTATAGATTGTATATAATTGCATAATAATAATATTCTATCACATACACACAACACCATCTAGCCCAAAGTAAACAGAGCTTGTACTATGGGTCCTAGACAATGGATAAACATGTATGTATTTTAGTAGACAGGTTAATATTTATTTATTTAACAAAAAAATCATAGATTTATATAGCTAAAAATATAAAAGAACCAAGGGTATATCATGATTGTCTCTTTCAGTATTATAAGATAAATGAGACGCTGTCATATTGCAGATTATTCGCTTGTATCCATTTGCATATATTTATTATGCAGCTCATCTAATAATTAGACATTTTCCGTCAAACATTTTTTACCGTATGGTTATCGAACCCACAACACATGGCAGTGCTAGGGGCGAGGCCATCACACTACGCCATGTTTGCAGTCAAATTACAAATCACAAATAAAGTTTCTCATTGACTTTACAAATAAGCTCTTGTCGAAACATAAATAGAATATTTATGATACGCATAGTGCGTAAAACCATAGATTTTATTACCATCATTACAATAAATGGCTATAAGGCCAATAATTGTAAATTGCAACAAACTAGAACAAACGTGCTGCGAGCAGATTGTGATTACGGCCGTATCTAAAATAGTTTTTATCTTATTTTACTACACGAATAATAAAACTTTATATTGTGTCTATGTCTATGCTATAATTAACCACTACTTATATTAATAAAGTTTCTTATCATTCGGGGATACGAAGGGCAAATATCCCATGATAGAAAGCAAGATATCTGCCCGAGATAACCACAAACAACATGTCAAGAATCATCTTACCAGCTAACCAAATAACCCAGTATTTAAACCTAAAACCTCACATTGCTACCACACCACAAATTGCTAAGTAGGTATCACCATAAAAAATAACTTGGGTTATATTAAAAAATATAACATGAACGCTTTATGAATCTAAACGTCTGCAACAAGCACCCACAATACGAGAAGACTACACATCTATAGATGAGTACGTTTCGATTGGTAGGTTTTTCTTATAGCAGTTGTTCTCATTACCATAAGTTGCGACAAAAGGTTTGCTGCAAATCTAAAAACAATTTTACTCCATAGAGGTCAATTAGTTATGGATTTTGTCATGTCTTTTGTATGGCCGCTTGCTAAACTATACCAAGTGAATAATGGTATGCGTAAACAAAACTTAACACTTGCAATACAAGTTACTCAATCATATCATGACAACGATAAATCATACGTTTTCACGTAACAGACTTCTAAGGTTTTAACATCCGGCTGTTTTGTCTCAAACATTGGCTATTTATCTGTTTCGTTATCGTTCATGTACTTTTTTTCTTAATTTCTCCATTGAACAAGTATTAGGTGCAAGTCATATGAGATTGTAGTACTGCAGCTAACTGGTGTATGCGTCTACAAATTAGTCACCGACACAGTTTCGTAATAATTATTAAGTAAAAATCAATCACAAAGATTATTTATAATGACCTGTGTTAACATTTATTTGTGATTTCATATTTATTTTAAAATAAATATGAAATGTCATCAGAAAATGTTTATATATTATTAGTTCCTCAAATCACAATTTAAACAACTTTTATATAAAGATTAAACTAAAATATTATTTAAAGTTAGTGCTATAAATAATATTTTAATTAAATAAATATGCAATATGAAATACGCTTACGATTGCATCTTAAACCATGCGCGACAAACAAAGCGAACGGCCGACAAGCAATCGGTCCGCAACGAACGACCGAGGAGATAAAAACCGTTCTGTAGCCCATCGACCTGGTTCAGTCAACCGCCAGACACCGCCGCGATCCGTGATGTGAACAATGCACATGACCAAAGTCACCGGACTCTTAGTGCTCCTGTGTTGTGAAGTGTGTTTGTCAATTAAAGTCCCTATCGTCTGGGATGAAAGTGGAATCAGTGAAGTGAAAAATGAACCTAACGATCAGGTGGAGCTCATCAAGCCCCAAAATGTGCAAACGCTTCAGCAGTCAAAACCGATACCGATCGAATACTTTCAATATACCGCACAGAAACCACAATTTGCTGCTGAGATAGCTGCTTTTCACGGAGTACAAAATCCTCAACAACATTACAAAACATACCCTGTAAGGCCGTATACAGGCATCTTAAAGCCTGTTCTAGGTATTCATCAAATGCTCAATGAAGATAAGGTAATTTATCAGCCATATCAGAATTATGTTCAGAAGGCCGAAGAAATAAAAAAACATGTGCAACCTACATCAACAGATTATGAGATATTTCATCCTTACAAAACCGAAGAACCTGCTCTACAAGAAATATATAAAGATCCAACACTAACTAAAATAAGGAATGACTTACAAGATAGCAAAAATAGGTTACAGGCTTATGAACAAGAAGCAGGCAAACCAAATATTTCTGATGATGAATATTTGGAAAGTCAACAAAAAACTGATGCCAAACTGTTTCCTCAAAAGAATATACCAGCTCCATATGAAATTCATAGACCTGAAAGACGCCCAGTTTATTATAGGGTACCGCCAAGAGATACTCATAGAGATCATATTTTAAATCAAAGACTCAGGCATCCTTGGAACCAACATAATGCTAAAATAAGACCAGTCCATTATAAACCTTTAAAAAACCATATTCATAATTTGAGGCAGCAGCATGCTATGAAATATGATGATAAACGTAACGAGTATCCACAAGTAGTTCTCGCTGAAAATCTTGCTGAGCCCCAAGATGGTTACGATATATATGAAAAAGGTAAGCAGAAATATACACAACTTAGGAATAATGTTGATGAATCTATCAATAAAGCTGTACAAAAGAATAGGCCCGCAGAGTACCAACAATTAGAACTTCAAAAGCATAAACCTATACCTAATAATGAGAATGATCAATTTGTACCCATAAAGAACTACGCTCAAGTCAGAAAAACAGAAACTTTTAAGCATGTGCCTCGAAAAGCCGCGTTCGATGATGCTGAGACTTATGAAGAAATATTAAATGCTCCTCGATTACGTGAAGCGGTTAAAAGCACTAAAGCTCAAACAGTATACAGTGAAGAAGGATATGAGGATTCAGCATATGACCATGCTGGAGAGCAAAAACATGCTTCCGATCACGAAGGACATGGTGGTTTTCTGAAAGAAAACGAAAATAGTAAAGGAAAGTACAAGAGCCCTACGGTTCTAGGAAATTATCAAGACGGTAGAGGATCCGAGTACAGAGATAATATTGAGCACGGCAAGAAATGGAAGAACAACAATAGAGATGATAAAGAGGAAACCGAAAGTGATGATTATTCTGAAGACGAAAATGATGGAGGTGTTGATGCTGAGATTTATAATGACAAGGGTTCTGACATAGGCAATCGTAACAAAAGGCAAGATGAAGCAATCGCTGAGGACTCTGATTCTGATAAGGGAGACAAAGTCGATTTAACTGACGAAGAATCTGCTCAAGAACGTATTGATATTAATAAAGAAATAGACACAACAATGCAGTATGAAGCTGGTGAGATGAGTGACCAACACGATGTCGATAAAAGGGAAACCAGTTTTAAAGTACCAGAAATAAATTTAAATTCCACTTATTTGACAGAGGATGACATACTGAAACTACCAAAACTAAAAATATTGCCTAAAAAAGATAATATAAGAGAAAAGTATCCTTATTATTTCAAAAATATAAAGACAATAAATAAGAATTCACCACTTAAGTATGCGGAAAATCTTAAGTATATGCCTAAAAAAACGGATGGTGGCACTGAATTTTACGATTCACGATCGATACTTGAATGTCCTGAAGTCGAAGATGATGTGGATCCGATACCTGAAAAATTAAAAAGTGGAGAAAATCCAACAGAAGAAGATGACGAAACTGATTCTCAAGGAGAAAAAAAGTTTGAAGCTTTAAAAGAACATCCGCGTCTCAAAGGCCTTGGTGATAAAATTGACTGCTTCAAAACTAAATATTTTGGTGAAAATCCTTTAGATAGTCCCTTTTTTAAAGAAGAAATTATATCAAACCCTGAACCAATCACGGCTCCAAAACTTTCTATCATTGAGAAACTAAAAATCACTAACAAAGAGGACACTCAAGAATCCAAAATAAACAATCTTATTGATATATCTAATAAACTAAAAGAAGCTGCTACCACTGACATATTTGTATTACTTGATAAATTGAGGACCAATAGAACTCAATTAATTTTACCTACAAATCACACAAATGAACAATCAAAAAGCTCGTTGTATATTCCACAAGCTATTTTAGCGACGAATAGCACTCAACAATCTAATGTATATACGGATATAATGACAAACATTAAAAACAATTTACAACATTCATCAAGAAACATGAATATGCCAACAAACATAATATACTCAAATAGAGAGGTGCCGAATATAACTTATAAATTCTTTCAAAATAAAGAAGCTGTGACAAATTTACCTCCAAAGCTTAGAAAGAAGAGAGCGACTCCATTTGTTTATGAACCATACAAGATTATAAGGGATAACCAATTTCAAGATTCAAAGAAAACCACTACTACTAGCAATATTAGTCCATTAATAAGACAGCTGCAATCAAGTCGAGTTGCTGATAGAGTTTCAAGATCGAATCGAGACGACAAACAAGTCAGACCAAGTACAAACAGTCGAACTTATGTAGATATAGGTAAAAAAGATAGAGCAAGATCCAATCCAACGATAATAGATGTAAGTATTGACCAGCGAAGAGGAGAACCCAGATATGAAATTAGACCTACAAATCATAAATCAGAATATACTCCTGTTGAAAACAAGAAGGCCATGTCCGCTGAAGACTACAAATCTCGCGCTTCTACTGAAAAAATTGAGAACAAAGTAGTAAAAAATGAAGAACCGAATAAAGTATCTAATCGCGGGCGACAACGTTTCAGACAAATAACTACCGTGCGTCCATTCTACGACGTATCGTTATTTCTTCCTAAGCAAACGGAAGTCCAAAACGTAGCAGCCTCTAACGCTGTCAAAAATACAGTTGCAACTACTACTGCTGCAACATTTTCAGAACAAAAAGAACAAATGAGAGAAGAACACAATGATGATAGTGAAGAAAGTGACGAAGAATACGATGATGATGAAGAAGAAGAGGAAGAAGATGAAGTTACTACTACAACCACAACTACAACGCCAAAGCCAACGTTTAGAAGAAGAATAAGAATTTCAACAACTACAAATAAACCACAACAAGTGAATGAAGATGAGCCAGAAAGGCTCAGGTTAGTCACGCGTTTCCGAAACTATAAACCTAATGAAAATTCTGAAGAAATTAAGGAAATAACGGAGCCGCCTTTAATAAAAAGATACAAAGAAGAAGATTACGATACAATCCCTATGTATAGAGAAAAGAAAAAGAAGACCTCTAAAAGTACTTTAGTTACAGATACAAAAAAGTATGGCGGTGACGACGGTGACGAAGAAGATTATATGAGAAAGAAAGAAGTAGATGCTTTAATTGGAGTAAAACAAAACATGGATGATTATATGCCTCTATATGAAAAAGAAGAAGAAAGAAAACAGCATCAATCTAGAGACAATGAAGAAGACGAAAATGAAGAAGGTGATGATGATGACGGTAGTGATGATGATGATGACGACGACGATGATGATGATGATGGTGATGACGATGATGAAAATAGCGATAATTACAACAATGAAGAACAGCCAAATGACGAGGAAGCTGAAAAATCAGACTTGGAGGTAACAACACCTGAACCAACAAAACGCACCTTAGTCAGAACGACAGTTGCTCCTTCGCCAACTGTTGCATCACATGTTCGTACTACTGCTGCCCCAGTATCCCCTCGCATTCAAAGACCCGAAAATAAACCTATTGTAACAAGAAAGAAAACAGAAATTCACCAAGAATTACCTGTCAATAAATCGTCTCCCCACATAACGCAGTTCAAACAAGATATCAAAGAAGAAGAAATCATTAAAGAGATACCTACCATACCAAAAAGGAAACCTCACAAGAACGTCGAACCTTTGCAATTATATAAAGATGATAATTTAGCAAAAGATATCAATAAATTAGGGGATGTTGAAATATTTAGCGATGGAATTGATATAGACCATGGTCCCAAACATGGTGGTAATTACAGAACGGCTACCAAAGAAGACCTCAAGCTGTTCAAAACTGAATCTCAGGAAAGCAATATAATGCCGCTAAAAGATGCAGAAGCCTCACAAAGTGAAAATACAAAACATGTGGAATTAGAAGAGTATGTTCCTAAACGAATGCATGGAGGTAATTTGAAAACTTTGAACGACGTTAAACAAACAAGGAATAGAGGGAAAAATGCTAAACTAATAGAATTAAACGATCCACCAGTAAGAACTATGCACGGAGGTAATCTCAAATATAACAACCAAAGACGTGGTGGGAGAAGAAACGAAAAATTAATAGAATTAGATGATGACCGAGATTATGACAGTTCGTCACAGGATGATGATCATAAATCATCATCGCACAACTCAAGAACTGATAGGCTACATGGTGGCAATTATAGAAGTGCAAAGCTCGTGGTTGAAAACGAAAATGAAGGTGATGATATTAAAGTGAAGAATCCCACAAGACAAACTAAAACGAATTCTGTTGCACTTCTAAATAGCTTCGTTCAAGCCATACCTGTTCTAACTACGACACCTGGTTATATTGTGGACCCTAGTAAACGGATGTATTATTATGTTGAGGCATAATTATAAATATTTAGGATGTAAATACATATAAAACATGTATTTTAAAAAGACGACGGGTAGCCATTTAGTCTTGAAATTATTTCGTTGCGTGATGAAATCGTAATAGAAACCTAGTATTTGTGTAATGGAGTATTTAATTGCTTTAGTTTCAAATTGCTTACTTTTGATTTGTAAATTACGGTAGTTAAACTGTATGTTACTCTAGCCATAGTAAAGAAATGGTGCAAGATTTACGTAACTTATGAGATAGTGTCCTATAAAGGAAATTGAAATGTGAATGACCAAATTCGAATTATAATGTGTTGAAACTATAAATCACTAGAAATAGAATTTATCAACTATCATTGTGTTTCTTTATGGAATGTTGTAAAATTGTCTTACCAAGTTATATTTAAGTATGCAGCTAACAATCTAAAAAGAATAATAACAATGCATATCGTACATGTTTCAGAGTATTTCGGTTCTTAAAGCTTATACTGTACTAAAACAAAATAACTTTACAACATATAAGCCTAACAAAACAAAAGTCTATTATTTATAACTAGATATAATTTTAGTCCAAACAGAAGCTAAGACAAAAGTTAAGCTAAATTATTTGATAGTTTCCTAAGTTGGCGATTGGAATATTTTCGAAAGTAATTAGTCTATTGTGAAAGTGCCACATTACGTATCGCTGGACAATAGTCGAAAGCGATCGGATTGACCTGTTATCAAAAATCTGTAATTATTTGCTATTGTTAACTGTACTGTGATAGAAATAACTGTTAATTTTTACAACGAATAAACCTTATTTATAACGTTTTTATTTTAATAAATAAAAGTTTTATATAAGTTGTATTTCAGAATATTTTTATTTTTATTTCCACCCATTTCTAGATGAGCCATACATAAGTGTGGCAAGATTGATCATACACTATTCAATTTTTAATCATTAAAATATTAGCTTGAAAATATCCAATGAATTTAATATACGTCTTTATCGAAATTCTTTATACAATAAAGAAATTGTTTTCACCAACCTGTTTAACATGTTTATTTGTTAGTCTTTACACAAAATCTTAACACAGACAGTTTAACTGTCTGTGTTAAGATTTTGTGTAAAGACAATTTGTCAAACATGAAAAATTACATAATGTCTAATAATGTATTGCTAAAGATTCCATTAAAATCTGTTATCACACAATGAATTGTCTCATTGCATATCTGGGTTGCAAGTGTCACAACACATTTTTTGTTTGGTGTTACAGTATTCTGTTGAGCTTGAACGAATGATAGATATCTTCACGTAGTACGTTCAACTTTGGTGCTACAGCTTTCACTTTCGACGCCATTTAACTGTATCGGTAAGATTATGTTCGATATTTGTAAATTGCCAAGAATTTAGATTTAGTAGTAGAAGGCATTAAACATTCGCGTTAATGGTTATCATTTACACGAATGATATATAATAGAATCTCAACCTGAAAGTTATATATTTATGTCTGCATCAATGGCACAGCAGCTTAAGTGATTGCCTCGTTATTGCCAGTACGCTAAGTGAGTTCAATGCACACCCGTAACAAAAATATGTATGATCCACAAATCTGCGTCTAGTGATAATTAATGTCCGTTGTTTTAATTTGTTTAAACTTCGCTGTGACACAGAAATTACCACTTATGCAAATTAATTTAAACAAAAATGGCTATTGGCTTTGACTTGATTTTCATACAAAGTCAAATTTATTTGCTGTTAAATATGAACTAAATGAATAAAAATTGTTAATAGTCAGTGTATTTTATATTATAACAACGGCCTATAAGATAACGCATGGGGTTAGCGATGAAGAGGTCGTAGATTTGAATCCCATTAATTATACCATAGACGTGAAATCAATCCTAATACGATCACTTCAGCTCAGGTGGAAGAGTAAGAATATTAGTAATTACCAACCAAAATTACTAATAATTTTGACTGCTTTGTAAATACTATTTTGACATCAACCAAACCAATTTCCTAATAAAATAAGATAGCAATTAAAAGACTGATTTACGAAAATGTTTACTTTTATTTCAGTGGCAAGTCTTTGAAATCTTACTAATAATTATTAAACTAATTCTAAAATTGAGCTAAACATAATTTAAATAAATTACGAATAATAATTTAACAATAAATATTAATAATTTACATTGCAACTTCGTTTTGGTTTCGTTCGATCATTGAAATACACAATATTGCATGGTTAACAACTACTTTAACTTACTGTTAGAAGTAATAATACAAATAAATGACACCTTATACAACTATCAATTAAAATATGAATAATTGTATCGTTAATATTTCAATCATTCATCTTTTTATTAATATCAATGTCCTAACTATTACTTTAATCTACACAATATAGAATTGAAAATTATTTATGTTTTTTTTCTTCCAACTGCATTTGTTTGGCTAGTTCTAGAAGGTGGGTGGTTGATTGGTTTCCATTCAGATTCTGAAACTGGTACAAAACCGGGTTCACTATCATCTCTGTCTATAGACTCATCAGTTTCGATTTCTTTATCTTCATCAAAAAAATCAATAATTGGATGGTAGTTATAGTTTATTCTTTTACCGTTCGATGTAAAATTATCTCTGTTATTATCTTTTGGCTTTTGAGTTGAATCCTCTTTTTCTGTTGTCATAGCTTGTAGTTTAGGTGCAATAGTTATTCTGGGTTTCGGAGAATTATTCACGATGGTCGCTTGGCCAATATCGGTCTCCTCGTATTCGTTTTCTTCTTCTGTTGCTTCAGCGCTACCACTGGGAAACAATTCAACAGCTTGGGACCCAGATGAGATTAAATCGTCAGGACCGCTAGAAATCTTTTTCCTTATAGGTCTGCGATTTCCTTGATTTGGCCTTGTTTGAGCTCTCTTAAATTGATTTCCGGGCAGTTTAAACGTAGGTGGAGCATCTTTGGCAAAGTTGAAAGTTGCAGTGGCAGCTGGTGTAGGAGGCTCCAAGAAACTTGGTAATGTTACGTCTTCAAAGTTTTGTTGCGACGGATTTCTCGCAGAAGGCGGTCGTTGAACGTGTCTGACATTACTAGCCTGATTAAATGAGTCGGGAAAATAGGTATTGCCATAGGAATCTATTGGATTTGTAGGTAACGAGTCGTCGTTGTCATTCTGTTTGCTAAATGGACTGCCAGGTATCGAGTTTTGGGAATCCGAAAATGGTTTAAACGAATCTAAGGGTTTCTTATGGTCTGCAAATGGGGAAAATGACTCCATTGGATTTTTGTGATCGGCAAATGGTGGCAGTGATTCGCTCGGTTTTTTATGATCTGAAAATGGGGAAAACGATTCTAAAGGTTTCTTATGCGCAAAAGGTGGAGATTTTAATTTTGGTTTAAGGATTGACGATTGCACATTTTCAAATGCATGGTTCCCTTGTTCTGAAGATAAGTCTTCTCCTGGGAAGTGTTCGGATGAAGTCTCTTGCAGTCTGTGTCCTAAAGGTGGAAATGAAACACTGTACCCTTCAATGTGGCACGAACAGCATGTTGGAACCTGAAAAGGATAAACAAGTAATGATACACGATCGTATATACATACCGCTTAAGTAATAACGAAAAAAGTAGTCACTAGCCTTGAATATATCCATGTGAAGACCGTTCTGTTGATCCCAAGTCAATAAGCGATGATAGTTGTAAACTTGGACACATTTTGACTTGAAGTTATCGGTCAAGTAAGTACAGGACTCCTTTGGCTTTCTGAAAAATTATATTTTGTATTTAGAAATGTTATTTGACTTGATCTAAGAAAACTGATTTAAATCACGTTCGCGTAAAGATGCATGGCGAGCAAGCTGCATGCAGTAGGTTTGTCATTATTCTATTGAAACAAGTTAAAAAACATACAAGCTGTCGCACTTTAGAATGACGTATACATTATTATAGTATAGTATCTTCAACTAAGATCAAACGATACTTCCTCTCTTAACCATCGTGATTTCACGAGGTAACAAAAAAAAGATATATCATTAAATTATTGTAACAATCTGTCAACTAGTATTGGCATGGTATTGAGACATCCAGTCATTCCATTTTATGGGTTGTAGTTGCGTTAGTTATAATTATAACATTTCATCGTTATACATAGATTAATACGTGAAGCTAAAACTTTGTAACCCTTTTTACAAAAAACTGAGCGGACGAAGGAGTATGAAATTTGCCACAGTTAAAGTATATATGGAGAAGGAGAGGTGAATCCTAATATTTTTATAAAATATACATTAGAAATACATTAAATTAATGAAATAACACGACACACACACAACCATGCATTTGACACACGCAGTCGAATCGCGTTCGTAGTATTTCGGCATTGTTCGCCTGATGTCTAAGAATTCTTCGTAACTATGGTTACTTATCTCAAGTACCGTGACATGTTATTATAAGGGAATAGTAGCAATAAAACCTTAATAATGATCAAACTTAAAATTTAAATCATTTTTAGTTGAATTTTGACCACTTGGCGACCGCTAGATACATTAACTTGGCCAATATTTGAAATTACTTGTTTCTTAACATATTCACTTTTATTATACATTTTATTACCTGGTACAATAGTTTCAAAAAGATCAAAAGGTGCTTGATCTCAAGTCATAAAACTATTTAACCAAACGAACATTCCTCTTAACCTTCTACCTAAAGTAACCCGTGTGTCGTACAAGAATCTCATACAGAAGTAAAGGTGAATGAATCTTTTACTTACAGGCACTTCTCCAGTCTTAATGTCTGCGTGTGTTCTCCTGTATTTACGATGTATTTCCACTGTCCTGATGTAGCTCTTGCCCGCTGTGGCCTCGCGTACTTGACCGTGCTGGGACACATAAAGCCTGCCTCTCCAGCGCCAGCAAAGTCTCGGTTGGCAGTGTCACCTCGTCTGTAAATAAAATGTTGCCCATGTTATTAGAAGTTTTACTAGCTTAGACTATATAATTTGTACAAATGATTTCGATTTCATGTAATGTGAAGGCTTCGGCATCGTTAAACATCAGATCTACCACAAATAAATACCAAACATTTCAAATGTATTCAGTTCTTAAAGCCTTTAATTGTAGTTCAAATAAAGCAATTACGGAATCTTTTTCCAATTCCCTCCTTCTATCTTTCTTCTTCTAGATGACAATACATAAAAGCGAGGATAGTAAATAACCGATATATTTTCTCTTGACTTCCTTTTGTTAATTTAAGCTATATTTAAACATTTTACCTTAATTTCGTTGAGCGTGCGTTACTAGGTATACTTTATTTCACGTAATTTATATCAAATATTAGTAAATTAATTACACTGAATATATTGCAATGAGACGACGCACATACGTCGCTGGCCTAACATAGTGTTTCATAATACTATCGGTTTCATCACCGATCGATAGAATTAATTATAATTATTAAACTTTCTGTATGTAGTATATACAATACTTAATAATTATACATTGATATACACATATTATATTTTTATAATGGATTAAAATGAAAACCGATCTATCTAATTTTCTGTTACTATATTTTGCCCGCGGCTGAGCTTGCGTAAAAGTAAATAAGTATGTTTTTCTTTTTAATAAAATATAGTCTATGGTACTCGCTGATAATATAGCTTTGCAATGATGAACATTTTTAAAATCGGTTATGTAGTTTTTAAATTAGATCCTTACAAACAAAAAATCAAACCTTTCCTGTTCAATCATACTTAATTTTACAAACATTTCTATTTAAATGAGTCCCAGTTTCCATGTAATGAAAGGTTGATTTTATCTTAATATGATTAATGAGTTATGAGACGAAAATGTTCTTGAGATAATTAAACCTAATGATTCGTAATGTGTTACGTAGTCTGAAGTAAGATACAAATATAGGGCTGTCTCATTAACGGTCTTTCAAGTCAAATTAGCTTTATACTGAATATGAGTCAGTATGTATCATTGACGAGTACATTTTCAAAGGTTAGCTATTTAGGATTTGCTTGTTTGGGTGAGCAAAAAACGTGTAAAAAACTCAGTAAAACTGTAAGGTTTTAATTGCTGTTACGTATTGTGGATATGAGATCATGAGATCAGACAGATAAATCACTTGGAAAATATTCGACTGAAATACTTAACTAACTAGAACTGAGAAAATATAGCTGCATTATATATATTATTAATATTTATCATCAAAACTTTTATAAATTGCTTAAATTCTTATTTAACTTAAATGGAATCAACCATTGGTAAGGTTAAGTTAGTTTTTGTCTCTGATCACTATGCTACTACAGACTTTTTGTTTTATAAATTTATCGTTTATACAAATCGAATAATAAATCAAATTCTTCAATACCATGTTTCAAAATGATGAAATTCAAATTACAATATTTTTATATACAAAATATTTGGTAGAAGTTTATGAAAATCGGATAGTAGATAGATATTTATGTGATATCGAAACATCGACTAACCTGTTAGAAACCAGATAATGTTGTTCGTTGTATTTAGCTTCCTGCGCCGCAGTAACTCCATCGATGACTCCTTCTGCCGGGTCCCTGTAGTCAGCAAGAAGAGCCGCTGCAGCCGCTTTGTTCCGCCGGATTGATTGCACTATAGCTTCACTGAAAACAAACGAGTGTAATATTTAATAAAAATATATAGATTCTATTTTTATTTTCTAACAAACATTATAAATGCGAATGTGACTTTGTTTGTTACGCTTTCAGGCCTTAACTACTCGGTCGATCGTTCTGAAATTTCGATACCCGTGGTAAAACGTCATCTTTAATCTTGAAAAAGTAATGTTGCCGACGAATAGGAATTTGACATAAACTTTTTTTTTTTACATTTGGGAATGCTTTGACGCATACCTCTCCACGGGGCGACGGAGAAGTTATGTCGGGCTCACCGGGGAAAAGATACCCCGGTAATACCGACTAAACCTACCACGGTGTTCCTCGACATAACCATAGACGGTGAGGCCGCGCGAATCGCTTTCACATGCAATCGCGACCCCGCCGTGGTTTCGGCCCGCCGTGTGAAACGGCAGGCCACTACAGAAAAATACCACCTGAGGGGGACGGAACCATGAGACAGAGGCGCACGTGGGAACACGCACGTCGCCTCTCGGTCCTGGTGCTGATCGAGTGGCGAATTGACATAACCTACATTAACGCGTATCTAGTATTTAATAAAAATATAATTCCTCATTGGCGCACCAGTAGTGAATGCAATAGCTGTGCATTTGGTTTCATGTTTGATATCTGAAAAAGTATTATTAGATTTTTTGGATAACAAACTTTTTAACTACATGGAGTCTGGAACTGTATCCAAGTATGGCTCTAGACTGTGTACTAGTACACGAAGATAGACTGCCAACGCCATCAAGATATCCATATAAATATATCATATTACTACATTAATGCATTTGCACTTAATAAATTATATCGTAACAGCCAGAATTTAGGAATTCAAATGACATGAGGATGTCCATGTTTCTGCCTAGATACTAAAGATTTAATTATTTATTGACTATTAAATAAAGTAAATAAACTTAATAGGCATACATAATAATTGCCTAACCAACTTTTTTATCATATGAATACTTCCTAAAACTTGCTAAAACCTGTTTTTGCTTAAGGAAGAATTTTGATGAATAGTGCTGCCATTACGAACTCGTATTTTAAATTTTTCTAAGATCTAGTATTTGCCTCATTTGGCTTAGTAGTTGGTGACATAACCTTTTTGGAAATTGCATACATTAAACTATTTACTTCATTTAAACAAATAAAAAGTGAAAGCAATAAAGTTAGTAATTATAATAATTATATTAAAGGATATTTGAAATTAAAACAGACTTCTTAGAAAGCCGTCGGAGATATTACGCATTCCGATAACGTACATATTTTATTAAATAATACATACAGATTGTTTCTCTAACATTATATAATTTTGTATTAAATCATCGCATTAATTTATATATCATATTCGCTAATCTGAATCAAATTTTTATGGCACATAAAGCCATATAAAAGTAGTTTTAAGTGTTACGTAAATGGTAGGTGAAATCTTTAATACCTTGCTTTTAATCTCATTTTAATTTGTTGTTGAACGAGCCTATTTTCACTATATTTCTATTATGCCTATCGCACAACGCAAGAATTCATATAAAATTATATTTAAAATTCAAACTTGGCCTTTATAGTCTTAGGAATGCCACGTCAAAAGCTTAGTTTCTTTCAAAATTATGTAATAAAAGTGTTTTAAAAAAAACAACGCGGAAAAAGCCGTATAAAGTAGTTTAATTTAAATGTATAACATTCGCGTAAACATAAGACAATATTATGCAAAGGTTTTGTGGTTTTAGCTACCATTGAAAATTTAACTATAATGTCTTTCGGTATATTATTATTATTATTATTATTTACCTGAGATTCTCTTATTATATCGTCCCTACAATTGACGCCGAGCCTTGAATAACCACTTACATTTTTTTAAAAGATATCTCTCGCTATAGGTTTAATTCCTGTGTCGTAGGGAACTTTACAAACATTTAAATAACGGACACGAAGAACATTCAAATTCAAAACAACTATTTATGGAACACACAATTTTTTCGGATCCACAACAGTCAGCGCAGTGGCAACAACAAAGCGAACACTTTTCCAGCAAAAAAGTAACTTATACTTTCTAAAACTATATTCTCGTTATATTCTAGTAATATTTTGAAACTAATTAAGTTGTATTACTCTAGCATACATTTCAATACGATAAAAATAAATTCGAAATCATTATTATTTTATGTAATTGTTATTTCTTTTTTATATTAACAATAATTAATCAAATATTGCAGTAAGTTATTTTAATTGCATCTTAAAAAAAGGTTTATAGTGTGAGTAATCTTCTTCTTCACTTAACATGTTGATTTCATAGACGAAATGAAAAGTCTCCTTTTGAAATTAAACATATTTGTGTTATATTGTATGTTAATAATTAAGATTAATTCCAGTGATTGAAATGTTGACCTTATGTATATTTTGATATTGCTAACGACAATAGGCTACTTACTATTTTCCATATGGTTTGGTTTATATGAAAAATAGCTTGATCTATATACATTATGATGATTACTAAATAGATATACAAAATAACAAGTCAGTAAATTAAAATTGTAAATGGTTTTTGTACACGACACACACTTGCGCATATTGCATGCATCGTATAAACCAGCGGTGGACAACCAGGCCCGCGGGCAAAAAAAATATTGCCAAATCTTTATATGAGCAACAATAGGGTAAGGCACTTTTATTTGAATGTTTCTCACTAGCTACCAATAAAAGTGATAACGTTTCAGACACTAATAGCGAGTCAAATACAGCCTCAATAATCACATTAAACTTTAATTCGTCTTGCTTGCCAATTATTTCGAAGATCTAATTTAATTTGTTTATTTTATTACCATTTTATTTGTATTTTTTCTAATTATTGATAAATGATGTAAAAGTAAATATTTGTGGTTTTTCTTTGTATTTAAACATAATCGATATAGGTACTTGATTTCATTTTGCCGCTATGTGTCCCGTGCCTACTAAAAGATTACTGACCGATTGAAACCAATGAAGCGAGCCACCCGCGTAAATAAAAGAGTTACTTGCGCGGGTGGCAAAGGGCCCGTACGAATAGCTTGTGCATGTTGCATGTACCAGTTATTTAAGTAGCGTACTATCACTATAAGTAACGCAGAAGAACTAAAGGCATTACTAGATACATAATTTAGAGCTACCAGGCAAGCAAAATCACGGATGCATGCTAGTTATTAAATAAGCATTCGTCTCTAAGGTTAATTTGCTACGATTCGCTGGTCTGATGACTTAAGCTTGCTGAGAATAGATGCAATATATAATTACGATCTTTTGTATCAACAGAAGACGATTGTATTGCTATTATATAATATGACAAAAATACTCATTATTGTACGTAAAAATAAAAGTATTGTATTATGTATTACAATATTTATGCAATATACTGTTATAATTATTATTGTTCACAACTGTGAGCATTAACAAGACCACAAACAAAATATTTTCTTAAAATTATGGGCGCGTGACAAATGTATTCTTGAAAACTTATAATTAATCTATATTACATAAAATATGTTAAATATCTGTATATAAAAAACACAATAATTTTTCATATGTACTATAATAAATAATATATAAATAAACCGATGACTATTGCCGCGTCAAATATTATATTTCCAAAACATATAATATTAAAAGGTTTTTAGGCACCTATGATGATGTTCTCTCAGACGTGCCCGTCGACGACGACACCCTGTCAATTGTCGGAACTCTGTTGTTATCCATGTGCCCTTACATGACTTGCGAAACCAATTTTTATTTTAAAGACACAGTTACAAATGGGGCAGTGGAGATTTTCTTTCGCATTGTAGGTTAAATATAAGAGGGCTTCGGACGATTTTTTCTTAGCTGGCGTTTGTTTTTAAGGTTTTCGATACGGGTGCGTTCAAAAGTTTTTATGCCATTGTTGACAGCTTTGCGCCACTTAGATCTTTCTGTGGTAGATTTTCCCATGTATCAGGTGACAAACCGGCTGTAGTTAAATGATGCTTGACTACATCCTTGTACCGTAAATACTGTCCTCCAGCTCGGCGTTTACTCGAAGCTATCTCCGAGTAAAAACAACTTTTGGTAACCTGGTGGACTCCATCCGGACAAGGTGCCCATACCAGCACAGTTGACCCTTCATGAGAAGACTCTTCATATCCACCAAGCCCGTCCGAAGTAGAACCTCCGTGATTGGAATTCGATCTTGCCAGCTTATGTGAAGAATTGATCGGAGACATTTCAGATGGAAAATGTCTAAGCGTTTAATATCACATTATTAAAGGCACCATGTCTCGGAAGCATAATATATGTAAGCATTGGTAAGTAATATAACAGCTTTGTAGACAGCTAACTTGGTATGCAATGCGAGATCGTGGCACTACCAAACACGGTGGCTAAGTCCACCAAAAGCTGCCGCAGCCCTTGCAATCCTTGCAGATATTTCAGCCACGAAACGATTGTCAGTATGCACAATGCTGCCAAGGTAACGGAATGTGACTACCTCCTCTAAGACTTTATTGTTCAGGCGTACAGGCACATCGTCCGCAGATCGGCCTCTTGCGGGCTGTTTAAGAATCTCGGTCTTCGACGCGCTGATTATCAATCCAAATTTGCGACACGATTCGTCTAGGTTATCGAGGCATTCCTGAAGATCAGCTAGGTTATCAGCTATGAGGCAGACATCGTCGGCATACTGAATCTCAGCAACAGGAACTTTGTGACTTTGCGTTTTGCTTTGAAACGTGCCAGGTCAAATATGCTTCTGTCCATGCGGAGGGGGGGTTCAATGAGGGTGATTTTATTTTTACATTTCTCTATAGCATCGTTTATCACAGCAGAGAAATAGATCGCAAAGCGTGTCGGTGCCATGACGCAACGCTGTTTGACGGCACTCGTTACTGGAAATTGCTCCGTAAAGGCTACGTTCATGCAGTACACGAGCAAACATGCCCTCTTGTAACTGGCGTATTAGACTGATGAATTTCTGTGGTCAACCATATTTCTCCAGGACAAGCCAAAAGGCAGATCTTGAGACGCGATCAAAGGCCTTTTCCAAGTCCACAAAACATAAATAGAGGTTAAGATACTGTTCAAGACACTTTTATTGTACCTGTTTTTAAACAAATATAGCGTCAACTCCTTTTCCCTTGTATAATTTACATATGGAAGCATCTTTCCAGTCCTGTAGAACCACTTCAGCGTCCCATATTTGTAAAGTAAGCTCAAACAATCCGGTCTTGATATAACCACCACCGTATTTAAATATTTCTGAGGGTAGACTGTCAGAGCCTGGACATTGCCATTCTTCAGTCGTGTTTATAGCTCTGCAAAATTCTGAAAACGTTGGCAGGTCTTCAAGGTTAGACGTTAGTGGCAGTTGTTTAAGTGAGGTTATGTAGGACAGATCTCCTCCTTCGCTTCCAGGATTGACCACTTTGTTAAAATGCTCCGCCCAACGAAGAAGAACTTCTGACGGATCTGTCAATTTTGTGGTTTTTCGCGCGAGTAGACCAGTGCTGTTTTCTTAAAACGAGGGCCATAGATGGTTTTAAGACTTTAGGAGAATTTGCAGTTTGATTACTATATACCAGCAGTTGTAATTTGGCGGCCTTGCTACACCACCAGCTATTCTTTAATTCTCGCATTTTTTTCTTGAGATCTTGTTGGATTTTCTATCGCTGTTGTTTACTGTGGACGCATTTCGAGATGTTATTTAGTATTTCACGAAGTTGATCATAAAACTTGAACTTTTCCTCATCAGAGCAGGTCATGATTGGTGCGTAGACGCTTACAAGGTGGATGAACTTCTTTGTTGCACTGTGAAGTCATAATGTAATGAATCTGTCACTGTGGCCTTTTGGCAACTCAACCAAAGTGTGGCCGATTTAATTTTTGATCTCGAACACAACACCACTTGCAACTCGTTCTGACGCAGGCTTTCCTGACCAAAGGTATGTATACCCTCCAAGGTCCTCGCAAAGTTCTCTGCTGTGTAGCTAGGTGCGTTTCGCTGATTGCAGCTATATTGATGTTGTATCGGGCGAGTTCACGGGCTATTAGTGCAGTTTTTCGCTCAGAATATTTATTGTTTTAGTTGTCGACTAGTGTTCACACATTCCATGCCACTGAATTAATCGTCTTTTGATAAACCTGTGTGTACTTTCGACCGCATAAAGTTTGGTGACTAGATGATTGCGGTTAACAATCTGGCTAAGAACGAGATGAGCTATGTTTAAGCCACCTTTTCTAGGCCCTTCTCCAGATTGGAGAAAGCAGTGATATCCCTAAATAGGGCTGCTTTGTCACTGGGTGAGCTGCCGAGTCAGTCCTTCCATATCATTTGAGTCCTGAAGCGACCATCACCGTCCAACCGCCTTCGTGCAGAGAGCCAGCTAAGGATTAAGCTCACCACTTGATCCCCACCACCAGTCTCCATCGCCGCAGGGCTTGCAAATTCAGAGTCCTATATATTGCCAGGGTCATCAGCGCGGGTATATATTACATTGGACAAGTATGTGCGCAGGTACATATCTACTCTCTTGTACCCTTGTTCTTGTGACTAGTGGATCGGATGACCGATACGACCAGTCAGAAAGAGTGTATGCAGTAACTGACCAGATGTCACTCTGGATCCAGACATGCGCCTTTTAGGCATATTATAGATGCCCTGCTACAACGCCACAATTGCCGGATCAGTACGCGCCTATATCCGTTAAGGCACTTACGCATACGCATGGTGTATCCATAGTGTAAATAATCGACGAGCTGCCCGACTAAGTAATCTTTATGATTATCTCATGTAGTAAGTTTGGATAGCTTGCGCATGTAACCCACCTTATTTACTTCTGTCATGTACAAGCTCCATGAGTTATTGAATATTTATTTAAAGCATCCTTATTAATGCTGTTGATTTGACATGATTGCAAAAGTCATTTTATAATCAAATACAGTAATAATAAAAGCGAATACGTAAACAGTTGAGCAAACAATATTGTCATTGACCTAACACGTTCGAACAAAGAAATTATTTATAGCGACGCGATTTGTCATTTCATTGCCACATAATACTTGCATGTCCATGAACTTGCGCATAAAACATAAAACCTCCATTTCGTTCATAAAAATAACGGTCACGCACACCATACCGCTTAAATGACATGACATTTGCAAACCACACGAGACAAGAATCACTTTCGCTACTCTTGCTTTCTATACAATCCTTCTTATGCAACTAAAAGCTGATATTTAAATAACTAGTTTCAATAATTATTTAAGGAAATGATAAAATTTTGGTAGAAGTTGTTCAACTGGTTAACAATTACTCATGCTGGAAATTATAAGTTATTTCAATGATCGGTGTTATGAAATTAATCCTGTTTTCATTGATATGCATTTCTCTGTATCTCTAATTTTTATGTTACCATAAATACAATTTAGGCTGTAAGTGGGTTGCCTCTTTTCTGAATACGTTACGGTGTATTAATTATTTATGATAGGCTAATATTCGTCTTAGAAATTTATGTTTTGATGAAGTTAAGAGATATTATGCGATAAATGACATTGGAGAAAATTTTATAGCTTTAGTCAAAAAATTTCCTTGTATTCGTATAATTCGACGGAGGTAGTCACGGATAGAAAACTTTCATATTTCTTACAGATTTCTTAGATCTTCTATAGCATGTTGTAAATTGTCATCTTATCTTATCTTATTAATTTTCTTCTATATATTTTACAGTTATTAACAGTTTCACATTCTTCTTGTGTCAACTTCAATTGTTTAAAAATTATAGTTTTAAACAATTGAAGTTGACACAATAAGAATGTTAAACTGTTTTTTGTAATTTCCTTGAATTCGTATCTACAATTTCACGGAGGCAGTCACGGATAGAAAACTTTCATATTTCTTACAGATTTCTTAGATCTTCTATAGCATGTTGTAAATTGTCATCTTATCTTATCTTATTAATTTTCTTCTATATATTTTACAGTTATTAACAGTTTCACATTCTTCTTGTGTCAACTTCAATTGTTTAAAAATTATAGTTTTAAACAATTGAAGTTGACACAACAAACTAAACTTAAAAATATACTCACGTTGGATAATCGTTAGAACTCAGACACAGGGTGTTGGTAAACTGCTCACACTTGTTCAGATCAGTTGATAATGTAGGCAGTTTCCTTTTAGTTGCAATCTGTCCAGGTTTGGTTGGTCTTCTTCTGGCAATTGGTTGTTGTGGAGCGGCTGGTTCAGGTGTCGTACGTCGAGCTATAGGCGCAGGCGGTTTAGGCTGGTAGTTGCCGCGACGGAAATTGGAACCTGGATAAAGCAAAAGGAATATAATAAATTACTTTAAGTATTTCTCATACTAAGCATTATCTTTAAATAAGGAAAAGCAAATTCATGAAACATGACTTGACTTGAACTCTTAGTTTATTATAAATCACTGGATTAATATTTGTGACAGCAATTATAATAATAGGTATAATTGATATTCGCAGCCGCAGGCATTGATAGAAAAAAGTACCACGTTGCATTCTGGCAAGTATTTGTTTGCAAACTTTGCATCTAGATTATCGCCTTACTATCTTGGTCCTTAAAAACATGAGTGTTTTGCGAAATTGCACAGCAGCAAACGCGTCCCTGCCTACTCTCTGCTAGTCACTACGCTAGTTGTAATAATGGTGTAATGGACGGACGTAATTAAGTAACGTTTTTATTTAATTATGATTTCTGTTCAAATTATTGTATAAATGACAAAATATGATCTATCGAAAAATAAACAACATAATATCAAGGTTATATAGCAGAGATAGCCTAGTGTAAAACCGTTGAACTTTCACGCAGAGGACTCGAGTTCAATCCCAAGCATCGCCGACTTTTCAAAGTTATGTGCGTATTAAATAGTTAACTATCGCTTGCTTTAACGGGGAAGGTAAACATTCTGAAGAAACCTGCAAGTCTGAGATTTTCATAAATATGTGAAGTCTGCCAACTAACGCTGCGCCAACGTAGTGGACTATCACCCTAACTCTTCTGACACTAAGAAGATGACCAAACCCAATAGTGAGACAGTTTAATACAGGTCTGATATTATTATAGCCCTGTATATAAACATATAAGTTTCCTTACGATGTTTTCCTTCACCGTTAAAGCGTCTGATGATCAACATCTAAATGCGCATAACTTCAAAAATTCAGAGGTGTGTTCTTTGGGTTGGAACTCCAAACAACTGTGCAATAGTCCCACGCTCTCCCACCAGGCTTACCTTGCTGTTGATCTGTCATATAAATAAGTTTAAATGATCACCTATGCTATAGTCAAATTTACCTTTTCTATCACTGTATCTACTAAGCGCCCTCAATTTCTCAGCCACAGGCAGATCTTGAGCCAAGGTTTGATTTGTAGACTCTGCCGTCAGGTCCAAGGTGCCGTTGTCTAGTCGCGATATGTTTGAGTATCTGGCCCTCATTGGTGGCGTCGTAGCCTCCGTTGTTGATGTTGATGATGAAAACAGTGTTGAATTTGCCTGGAAAATGAGATAAAAGAAACTTGTAAACTTTGTTAATTCCAAAACTTAAATACTACTTTTATCTAACAAATTAAAACGAGACAAGTTCACCTGCCTTCTCAATCTTCATGATATAATCAAAAACTTGGGTATATCCAAGACTATCTTTTGTAGATAAATATAGACAGAACTCTTATGCACTATGCATCTTGCCGCAATCAATTTTTATATCGCAATCGTTGGGTAGACAAACTGAAATTTGTGGCGACTTTTCTATTATATCTTAACTTTATAAATAGTAAAAGTACGCCACTTAATCAAGAAAAATAGTATTGTCATTTTGCCCAATACGGATATGGCGCACAATATTACAAAAGAAAACAAAACTTCGATAAAAAAAATATTCAATAGTGCGTCCCGTCCGTAACAATAGAAAAGCAGCTGGCGCTTAGCAGTGCCGTGAAGTTACATAAATGCAACAACTCGGCAATTTTAACCTAATACCTTATGAGTACATATATTTAATAAGATATAAATAGAATTACTTATATATCATATATACTTATATAAGTATTATATTCATATAAAAATATATGTGTAGCTCATATTTGGTGTTACCTTTTCAAGATTTGGGTAATCATTTTGTCATCAATTACTTACATCTTTGTCTTTAGTGTCTGTTTTGTTACTAACTTCTCTACGTGTAGTTGTGTTCAGTATATTTCTGTTGTCTGTCTTGTTAATGTATTTCCTTTGTACAAGCCTACGGCTGTCTACAGTAGTATGTTCTACTCCCATATCAAATGGTTCGTCATCTAATTCAATGTCTTCAGTGTCAGATCGTCTTAGTAACTGTTGTGGTGCGGGTTCGTATGGTTCTTTCACTTCTCTCGGTTCCTTTCCTGACCTTACAGCTCTTCGTATTAGATTGGCCGTGTCTAATAGTATTGGTAGCATAAGTTCTGTTGTGTTGTCACTATTACCAAACATTGATCTCACCTGGAATTTGAAAATGCTTTCATGTATTGATTTGAATGATTGGAATGATTTAGGATGTGAGAAACTCCTACGTATGGTAAATTAAAATGATATATGAAAAATATTAGAATATATTTGCATTAATCTGTATATCCAGGTTATAAACCAATTACAGAAAGTTTCAATTAAGTAGTAAGTAAATTAATGTTACTAATATAAATGAAAATATTATCATGAACAACTAGGCTTAGTTGTCCTTAAAATATGTTTATTTTTCTTAAATATTGATTAATTAATTTATATGGCTATATAAAATAATTAATTAACATTATAAAAGAGAAAGTTAATGAGAGATTACAGAAGAGCAAGGCCAAGAAAAGAACCAACAGATAAATTATTTAGTTGTTAAATAATATTACACAAATAATAATTGTGTTTGTACATATGTTAATGTTAGAAAATTATACCTAAAAGCTCTATTGATTAATATTAATTTCGAGTTATAATAACATTATATTAGGTACTGTGCTATACCTAATTACATTTATTGTAGAATATGAAATGATAAATATTAAAGTCCGTAATAAAGTTTCTTAGTTAACAATATATTGATTTGTAAAGCGTGTCATATAGATATGTTATGATCATAATGATTAATAGGTAATCAAAACGTTTAGCGCCAATTACTAGTTAGACCATAAATATTTCCAAATCACAAATTAATACACTTAATACATAAGCAATAAATTTTATTTAAATATGAACTGTTTGTTATCATTATGAATAGCTTTTTTACAACCGGACACGTGCACTGACTAGTTTCAGTACAATATAAATTCTACAATGGCCGATTCACGGCCATGAGAAGACCTAGTTCCAGTTTTGTGAGATATCCATTCTTTTACCAGATTCATATCGTGTGCATTACTGGCCGGAAGATCGTTAGATATTTTTGTTTATGTATTTATAACCTTATTTTTTCTCACGAACAGATGTGATAAACGTGAGTTAAAGATTGTATTACGATTTATACATTTTATTATTGTGTTATTTAATATCATATTGTTATTTAACTCAAGGATTTCCTTTTAGAATTAATGGAGCAAAACGAGATGTTATAGTGTAATTGTGTTTTTAGCAATAAGGTACTATTGTAGTTAGATATTTCATAAGAGTTTTTGATATTATGAATAAAAAATGTTCACACAATTAAATATACATAGTACACTCTATTTAAAAAATACAAGTACTGTCGCACCATGATGAAACAGATATTGTTATTATTTCTGTAGTTACATCATAAAATATACACACACATATATATATAATAAATACGACAGTAATTCACTTGTTTACAGATATTTTTTGGAAACTCGTGGATCCAGTTGACTTTATCCTGGTGAATCTAAACCACCCAGAGGTGATCATCATCATTCGTTTAGGAGGAGTTCAGTGACATACATACAGAAGTATTATATATATCAAGATATACCTTTTATGATCAATCACAACTTAAAGTACTCCGCCGCAAATATGCAAATATTTTTATTACAACATAATTAAATACATAATTTGTAGGCCTAAACATGTAAGAAATTAAAATAATTACTTAATTATAATATAAATTGGCTGATTTTGCAAATCCAATGAATAGTTCTTGCACTGATAGTCATCGATATTATGACAACGAACGAGACAAGACTACACATAATTTATGTTAAAAAGTAACAATAGGCTTTTGATAAAGTTTCATTCAGCATGATGTTTACAACCGAGCGATGTTTTTGCCGAGGTTATTGATTTTTACTCCTAAAATATTTTCTTTCAAATAGTCCAGTATTCTTCTTGGCATACTACCACTCTAGCTCCCTATATTTTTTGGTACTTGAATCCAAAACTGATCATATCCTCTTGCTGAATTAATATTATCTTGCATACCGAATTTCGGTCACGGCAGCTAATCTTAACGGAGACTGTAAGCCATCTGCGCAGGAAATATAAAAGTGCACAAGTGTGTGTGCATACACAAGTGCACTCTCTGTTCTCTAACTCTTATAATCCGGTAGGACGGCCATCCAACACAGGGTGAGTAATACTACTGTCAACTTACTAAATCCGGGCTGCTATCAAGGTTTCTTGACAGAAAACTTGTAATACCCAATAACTTTTTATTGGCCCAATCTGGAATTCGAACCTAAAACCTCATGCACATCACTCGCATACTACCGCTGCGCTATCCAAGCAATCATTTACTCGTTATCACCAATTTATTGCTGGATTACACTGCATCTAATTGCTAAGTTTAAATGGAACAATAATATCTACTCAGCCAGTGATTATTTTAAACTAGCTGATCCGTGCAACTTCATCTGCGTCACATAAGGCAATTTGTCCAGTTTTTGCAACATTTTTCATTGATGCTCTGCTCCTATTGGTTATAACGTGATTTAATATAGCTTATAGCCTTCCTCAATAAATGAGCTATCCAATACTAAAATAATTTTTCAATTGGAATCAGTAGTTCCTGAGATTAGCGCGTTTAACCAAACAAACAAACAAACTCTTCAGCCTTATAAAATTAGTATAGATAATAGAAAACCAGTATAATACTAGTCCCCACATTCGTAACATATACGTAACTTACTCCTCTCAAATTCAATAGAAACAAAACAAAAAGACCACCTACTAAAATAACAACAACGACGTTACCATACAGACACCAAAACGATTTGTAATACGATACCAAAACAAAACATCCATCAAGTCGTGAATAGTTACGTACAACCGTTATGACGTAAGCATAGTAACTGGTCCGGTCGAGATAAAACACCATTAAGTGGCGAAAGTTTTGACGTACCTACAGTACTGTATGGGCGAAGACGAAAGTTATCGGAAACGACGGTTGAAATTGAGCTTGGGTCATCATTACGGTTATGTTATGTGTGTATTATTTAATAGGAATGTTGAGAGTAAGTCGTATCGTATATCATCGTGCGTTGTTATGTGATCAGAAGCCAGTAAGATGACCTGCACGTATGTTTATTTTTAGCTGTCTTGGTAGCGTAGTAAATCAGACTGCTGTGCATAAGATCCTGGGTTCGATTACCGGGTCGGATGAATGAAAAGCTGTTAGGTATTTCGATCAGCAGCTTGAAGTTAGGAAATTAGTGGTATTGAACACCTCGTGCGTTGGAACGTAAAGTCGTGGTACTGCGCCTGATTTCTCTCTAGTCGTGTTGAATTACGGTCTCATCAGACTATGAAAATAAGGAAATAGAGAATGCACTTGTGTTTGCGCATTCACTGTGAACTATAATATCTCCTGCGCTAGCCCCGGTATTCGCAATGACATATATATCTTCTGAATATGATTTGCAAGAGACATAGATTTACATATTAATATCGCTCGATGTTTATTGGACAGTATGATAATTATTTCATTCATCCACAGGCGGACGCACGCGAAAATCGGAACACCTTTTTTATCATTATGTCTCGACTTTAATAAGCTAAAGAGTACTTTTTTGGCAGGCAGCATTGGATTGTTGGAGGAACCATTAATGATTAATTAATTATTATGTATTATGCATCACACACCTTGACCAACACAACAAGCGTCAGATTGTTGGCAGGAACTGATCAGACATGCACACAAACAATGGATTTCCTGACTTCTGCACGCGACCGATGTATTCATGCACATATGTTAATTGTGGGTATAATGAGTACGCAAATCATTGAATCACACTGGCATACATAATTCATTGGTTTTTCTAAGTAGACCGATGCACGCGGATAGTGTATTCACCTCGCCATTACTTATGCGTTATATGCGATGGGATTCATTTTCACACGAAGCAAACATTTGTAGATATCAGATACATTAGATCAGATGAGTGTTGATTTCATTATGCTACAGTTTTTATCAATTATGTGTTTTAAATGTTCGGGTTCTATATCTGGCAAAAGTATACATTTGAAAATTATAGTGAAAATTTTTGTTAATAGGTCGCAGTTTAATTAACTGCGACCTATTAACAAAAATTGACAATTATCGCCTGCTCCGTGCCTAGGAGAGCACGTTAAGCCTTCGGTCCCGGCTGCCATGAACATCTATGGCAATCGTTATTGGGAAGTCAGTGCCCTATAATATCCTGACACTGGTCTAGCCCTAAGGTATCGTTAGCCTTCGGGTTGCGGAGGTCAGGTGGCAGCCGCTCCGTGTAAAAACCGATATCCAGTCAAATCCGGTTAGACCAGAAAAGCCGACCCCAAGTGACTTGGGAATAATAAAGGCTAGGGAGAAGAAGACCTTTTCACTCATGTGGGCGCTGAACCATCAAAACTCAGCGCGGTGATAATAGTACAGCGACCACGTAAAATATTACCACATTAGCAGTCACAAAAAAAAAACAAAAATAGTTCTTTACATTAAGATAATATGAGTTAACATCGGCTTAACGTGTAACAAAATACTAAGATTATATATTTTAGAGATATTAGTTGTCATTACCATTACGTTGGATGACACTTCTTTCAGATTGGTTTCACCATTCTATGCCACCTAGGTCACCATGTTAACGAGTTGCACGATAAGGCAACTAAGGGAAAGCGAAGGGCAACGTGTCATTCCTGCGGGTACTAATTACCCAGTTTTATGCGGGGAACTAGAAATGGTGTTTAGGAATTAAATGCATATTATTAAATAGAGAGGAACTCTCTCTGGCGTGGCAGTCTAACTGAACTAGGGAAATTTGGAGTTCGTTAGACTGTCACGAAGAGGTCTATAGTTTGATCCAAAGGCATCACTGAATTTTCAAAGACAGGCGTTGATACAAAAGTGAATTATCGCTTGCATTAACAGTTAATAAGTAAGGAAACCGGCATGTCTAAATGTTCTCCGTAATTTTTTTGTAAAATGTGTGAAGCCTATCAACCCGCTCTGAGACAGGGTGGAGGAATATGGCCTAACCCTTCTCAGAATTGTGAAGAGGCCTGTCCGGTTCAGTAATGGGACAGGTTATTTCAGAGCTGATATTATGTTATCATCATCATTAGATAAGGTATACACAGATAAAACAATGTAGCGCGAATTTTAAATTCTTTCGTAGAGCGAGCCAGGTGCTAACCGTGTCTATGATGGACTTGTCTAGTAAGAATGAGAGTAAAAGAGCATACATCACATCAATCACCAGTGTGCACGAAAGTGTGCATTTTGTGTAAATATGCAGCAGAAGATTCAATGAAATTTTACTCGCCAAATATGCACGATTGGACACCGATTTCTACCGATATACGATTGTACACGGATTTCTACAAACGAAGCCAGTTGAATTTTAGTATGTACATATTTTATTTTCTTACCAAACCAAATTAAAATTTAACAACGTCTTAAGCTACCTATAAGCTTTTTGCAAGACCAATTAAAATGTAGAGCATTTCCTAATAAGTTATCGCTTATAAATAGGAGTCCTAATAAACGCCAGCATTGAAAATGTCAAAAATAACACGTTTAAGCAATATCCCCCATTAAAAATACTTCTCCGTCTCGCCACCACCATGAATAAGGAAAAGCAAAACTAATAAACAAAATAAACGCCAATAAAATATGTAAAAGTGGTTTAATACCAAAACGCGAAAGTCAAAATGTTGTATCTACAATGAAAGTTGTCTGCGTCAAAAAATGTAGTTCAAAAATTTTTGAAGTAGGTACATTTTTAATTTTATATGGTCACTAACTGACCCGCGCAACTTCGTCTGCGTCACATACATAAGAGAATTTTCCCTTGATAATTTGACTGACTAGTATTTAAAAAAAATATTTATTGATGTGCCGCTCCTATAAGTTGTGGCGTGATGTTTTATAGCTTTAGCCCTCCTCGATAAATGGGTTATCCAAAGTGTGTTGTTAGTGAAACAGAATTTTTCAATTTGAGCTAATAGTTCCTGAGATAAGCGCATTGAACCAAACAAATAAACTCTTTAGCTTTATAATATTAGTATAGAAATAATACCCAAAATTGAGTTCAATCCAAATGAAACTAATAAATGTATTCAAATGAAGTGTGCAAAAAGTTATTTGTCTTCGAATAATACGGTATTGAAGATTAAAACGGTTTTATTGGCGAAAGTGAAACTGTAATTAACCCGTATACCTCATCACGTATTCATCGCGAGTCTACGTATGAATGCCTTTATTAGTCAATACTGTTATTTCCTAAATACGTGCTTACGTAATACTGAATAGAAAAATACCTAACTCACGCAAAGTTAGTTCCAGTATTTAAAGCGAGGGGCGAATAATTTTTAATTTTTTTTGTTAGTTACATCATCATATCATTCAATTGAAGAAGATAAATTTTATCAAAATAAAGCAATTAGTTGATTAATTATTGATTCTCAAATAATAATTAATATAAATATTACAGCTAAAAGTGAAATATAAGGTCCTAATGATGAGATAATATTTCAAGAAATATAAGAATCAGGATAGTCTGTGTATCGTCGAGGCATTCCAGCTAATCCTAAAAATTGTCATGGAAAAAAGTTAAATTAACTCCGATAAATATAATAAAAAATTAAACTTTTATTAAATAAGGGTTACATAATCTTATAAATAAAGGATATCAATGAATAAATCCTCCTATAATTGCAAATACAGCTCCTTTAGATAAAACATAATGAAAATGAGCTACTACATAATAAATATCATGAAGAGTAATATCAATAGATTAATTAGAGAGAATTACTCCAGTTAATCCTCCTAGAGTATATAAAAATATAAATCCTAATCTTCATAAATTGAAGGAGAATAATTAATTTGAGTTCCATGGAAAGTGCTTTTAGCTTTCCCGTAATATAATATAATAATATCAGCCCTGTATTAAACTGTCCCACAGCTGGACACAGGCCCTTTCTCAGTATGAAAAGGTCCCGTATCATGTCTTAATTTCTTGTTTATGTCCTTCTCCATCATTGCCTTGGTATATATAATATAAAGATTTTGCTATGTAACTATTTCTTTTCTTAACAACAAAGATTGAAGAAAGATAAAAAAAGTCCTATTAACTATTCCAATAACGCTAAAAACTTAAGTAATTGAGAGGCAATTTTCATTTATTTATAAAAAAATTATAAATTAAATATATGTCACGCCTGATGGTAAGTGAAAACATAGGCTATGATCGCTTGCACTTCCAAGGGTATTACCGTATATTGCAGACCCTCAGTAAAAGAAATCATTAAAAATGGAGGTATGAAGATGTAAAAATATGGTGTTTTCTAGGGCATTCGGCTGATTTATTCCCTCACCAAATCATTTGCATCAACGGGTGGCTATAGTCAACAAGTTAGGAAAATTATGAGGAGGAACATTCAAGCAGTTCTTTTTGAGTGGCAAAATCAATTTCTTCGCTCAGTTTCGTGACTCGCAGAACATGTAAGACGTCTGGCTGTGTTATTTATATGTAGTAGGTACAACAACGCACTTGAGGCGTCAATACTTTTAACTAAACTGACAATTAGTTGCTGTCATTTAACAAACGAAAATCAAGAATTTACCATGTAATGTTATTACGTTATATCATGATATATTGAAAAATGCAGTCTTGAGTTTCTTTCTTCTAATATACTTAACTTACCATCTAACCCAAATATAAAGTCAGTAAACTGACTAAACTTTAACATTAATAAGTGAGCCTTTGTAACCTAAACGAGTATATTATTTTTGATGAGTCTACATGTATTTCACTGAACATTTTCTACCTGTAGCATCCTAAGACATTGATAAATATTCATAAAACATTGCATAGCAGAGACCCGCTCAAGTGCAGCGAATTGGATGCCGCGCGCGCAACGACACTGGCCAGATAAGAAAGCTGCTCTAATTGGATAATTCAGTTTCTATAGGATGAGGGTTAACTATAGTACTAAGTATAAACCAAATTAGTTTTTACTACAACGATAACAAATTATACTGCATGACAGTATAGCGCTTAGCCCAAGTAATAATAAAATAAAAATAGTAATAATAATATTCTACCACACACACACAACACCATCTAGCCCAAACTAAGCAGAGCTTGTACTATGGGTACTAGACAATGGATAAACATACACACATACTTCTTTTTTGTAAATACATACATATTACACATAGAAACACCCAGACCAATACAAACATCCATGTTCATGCACACAAATGTTTGACTTGTGCGGGAATCGAACCCGTGGAATGGACGTCACGATGTGCTATAACTGCAAAAATCGTAGCTATACTTCCCGCGCAAAATTGAATAAGTATCGCAGGTCTCGAGGAATATGTTGTCCCTGTATATCCTCGAAAAAAATTCGGAGTGTATTACATTCACATTTTACCAGCTATATTTTTACGTTTCACTTTATAACGCAAGCTTATATACTGACGTATATCAGTAAATTGACAGTGTTACTGATGTTACTGAGAAAACCATGTAACAATTTCCTTATCCCGAAAATCAAACCCAATATCTTATGACTGCACGCAATCATAAGCGCAAACTTTTGCCACGGGACCAATGAGTTATTAATTCGATTTTATGTTGTATAGTACGATAGATCCTACTATGTATATGTAATTATTGTGATATAATTGTTATATCATAGTAACGATCATTTGTCATCTTAGGAAATAAGCATCATTCATTCAGTCTCAATAAAGCAGTGCACATACTTGATAATCTATCACAGAAATTGCGTCAATCAAAGCAACATCTCAATTTGACATAAATTATCAATCGTATATTAACTTGTGGTAATATTTCAGATAGGTATGGGCGATTGCACAATATTTTATTTAAACGTGGATTAATAGTAGATTCATATTCGAAAAAATATCGATTATTCGAAAACTACTAGTTTTATATGTAAATAAACTACTTTTAAACAACTGCTTTGATGGACTTTACATCATTGTAAAGTTAACCATGTGGAAAAAGATAAATTTATAAAGCCGCCAATTTCTACAAGCATGTAAAGTAGCGATGAAATAAATAAAATAAATAGTTTTGGTTTCTGTGTAATAATTCATTTATAATCAAAACAATTCGAAAAATAATCCATATGATTATTTTTAGAATTGATTCAAATAAACGATTCAAATACTTAAAATATTTTAGTAAAATTCGCGCGTTGGTAATTTATATATACACTATACACTTCACATATATTATAATATACATTTCACTACTATGTTTCTTAGGATTCCACTCAACAATTATCGGAAACCAGACACAATGGAAAAGCGTTGTATCTGCGCCCCGTGGTGCGAACGTTGACCAATAGATAAGCCATACTAAATCAAATATTGTAAAAAATCAATTAAGATTTTCTACTAACTATATATAATTGAATCTAAATATATTATACACTTTTTATACATTGGACTCAGTGAAAGTAAATCTCCTTTACTTCAAATCAATTATTTACATAAACATCTCCCGTGAGAATATACTGTCATTATTACACACAATATGCATGATACTTTAATTTTGTTAATAATACTATCTTAAGCTAGCGTGTAATTATTACCTACTAACTGTGTTAAGAATATTAAGAGCAGTTATGCTACTTTAACATGTCAAATTATCACTACTCACTACATGTTAGAAAACAAAGTCCCCCGCCGCGTCTGTCTGACCGTTCGCGATAAACCCAAAAACTACTGAACGGATTTTCATGCAGTTTTCACCAATAGACAGAGCGATTCATGAAATAGATTTAATATTTAAAAAAGAAAGAAGGATGTGCAACACATAGAAAATAGAGACTTTTAGAAATAAAGAATTATAGCTAAATCACTGAGCACTTGAAGAAACATATTTACATGGTGTCCGGTAATTAATGGATAACCTGGAAACGTCTGATAGCGGAACTGATGGCCGTTCAGAAAAAATATGAAAAAAATCTATCCTAACTACTACCTGAGATGTGCTTTTTTTTTAATTACCATGTAGGTATAACTTTCTTGTATACTACGACCATAAATGAATGAAATTCATCGGTTTTTGTTGTTTTATTATTAAACACTAATTATGCTAATAGATAGACAGTCAAAAGTATGCTATGCTAATATAGTTAGCACTTTTTAATATTTTTCTTTTTTATTTCTTTTTTTCTGAACTTGCCTTTAGTTCTACAATAAGACATTTCAAGGTTATCCATTAATTACCGGACATCCTGCATATATATATAAGATATCTTATTTAAGCTAACCGACATTCGTCACTAAACTCAATTGAGTTTCTGTAAATAAAGATTTTTATTGTATTACAAAAGGGTTGTTTTATAAAGTAAGTAGGTACCTACATGTTTTATAAAATATTACTTTACCTGTAAATAAAGAAACAACATTCAAAGCTTATAATTTCACGAATGTCGTCTCCTTTTAATCTTCAAGTATTTTATCTAACACAATTATCACAATGACATGCACAACATGACACTGTCACCTCTCTTCACGTAAGTCGTAAAATAAGGTCAAAAAAATTAAATGATAGATACTCATTTCATTACATATATTTAACTTATGCTGGTAATCGAACGGTTTAAGTTATTGTTATAGCAAACGCGTTTGCGAGGAAACCTTAGTACCTATATGATTGTATGTATGATGCAAGTTTTTTTTTGTTTTTTGCCATTGGTGGCAGACGAGCACGTGGCCCACCTGATGGAAAGTGGTAACCGCTGCTCATGGACTTCAGCAAAGCCGCTGCCTACCGTGAATAAAGAACTCTCTTTAAACCTCATTTGAAGAAGGACATGTGACATGGACACATAGTGTTTTGCGATACTTGTAAAAAAGCTATACGATTTTACGATATATCTCACCTTATTACTATCACATTTGGGATATTACCCGAATGTGACCTAAACATAATTCTTGCACATGCAGTCTTACAAAATGTCTACACAAAGTTCAATCCGTAAGTATTTTGCAAGGCCTAACATTAATTGTACGACCTCTTAAACTAACCATTAACCATTTCTTAAACCAAATAATATAAACTATAACCATTTCTTTAGAACCTAACGTAATACTTAATCAATTATCTACAGATTATCGAAACTACAGGTGTTGAAAAAGGCTTCGCAATTTACTTTTTAAATGTAATTGTACCGTGACATCGCCGTGGTCAAATTGAACTGTTGACCCTCAATAACGTTACTTCTAGATATTGTTATAGTTTGTTACGAAGGCGCTGACGTTTTTTCATTTAATTCAGCTAATGCAATCTGTAATCGATGCCAGAATAGAACGTGATGAAGTATCTTTATTTCATTAGAGTTATTGCATTTTAAGATTGTTTGTTATCGATTTATTGTTAAACCAAGTAGACCTTTTTGGATGCTAAAGGGATTTAGGTCGTTCAAAATTATGCCGCAATAGACATGTTGAATTATATCGCACAAGTCAATAGTCATATCAAAATCAATTTTAATAATATTATATGTTGAAATCTTTAGTAAACTTGATATACACAAAAATATTACAATACCAAAAATATGTATTTGTTCTGATATAACTTACATACGTCTTTCAAACCCTATTAATAAATAAACTACTTATGTTCGCGGAAAGAATAAGCATTGCCATTCAACGTAGCAATGCTGCCAGTCTTCTGGGCACACTACCAGTCGAATGTGATGCGGAGGAATTCTATGACGCCTATTAGAGGGTTTTAGTTTTCTTTTTCTTTTTTAGTTCTGTTTTATAATATTTTAGGTATAAGTTAGTTTTAAAGAATTGTGTTTATATTATGTATATAATTAGGGCGTGCAAATATTCATATCTTAAAGTAGGTACTTAGTATGTTTTAAATAAATCTGGTACATCTTATGTTTGTCGAATCATATCATACTTACTGTTTATGTGACAAAATCTACTACGAATTTTTTTTTCTAAGACCACATAATTATTTAGTGGTCACAATGATTGCCTCAGCTGTTTTGAACGTTATTTAACAGCTCTACGTAAATTATTTGATCTAGTACAATATGACATAGTAAGGTTCTTTGGCAATAAAGGTTTCTACAACGAGCAAAAACGTTTTTCTTTATCATCTATCTAGTATTTCAATATGCGTGTAGTACACGTAATGTTCTCACGAAGTTTTCTCTCATCATTTGAAGTTAGCGATATTATAGACTTTTATTTAGAACAAAACACTAGTCGCTTAACATGAATCCACACTCGCTAGATCAAGATACTAGTTTGTTTTATTTTTTCATTTCATCATCGTAACTAAGGCAAAGTTGAAGTAAATGAGGCTGATACTATTCAAATAATTTATACTAAACTGATTATTTTATACTTTCAGAATGGTAAATAAGTACAGCGCCCAAATGATACCAAAATATTACTGTACCATATGGACTTACAACAGCTGCAGTATCAACTACATGATGCCAAATGAATGATTTTAAGGACACTTTGAGTATTCAATGCCGAGGTCAAAAATCATGAAGCAGTAAATTTATAGAAAATAAATAAAACATGATATAATTCTTTAATTGGCATGTCGATCAAAATTAATTTTTAATATTTATATAATTTACTAATATTCTTGTTACCTTCCAGCTGAGCTAGAAAACTTGTGTTAAAAGTGGATCCACAACGGTAACCTTATGAGACATTGCTGGCATTTGAATCGGCGAACTCTCAACCGCAACTCCAATACCTTGCAGTATTAGTAATTGTAGCAGTACCCTTCATACATATGTATAACTTAACAGGATCCTTGCTCGCAAAAGCAAATAGAATATTCTATTGTGTCGATTATGGGACAGCAAAAGGGTTAAAGTCGTTGAATCTACTAATCACAATGCAATACTTTAATGTAAGCGTAAAGGTCAGTAGCAGAGGTCGAAAGATTCAGCGTACAGTAATACGCCCTCGTCCTACATAATTGTGAAACTAATCCAACTAATATGACAATTAATAATAATAAAATTGTCGACTTTGAACATGTCAATGCCGGTCTTTGACCATTTGATCAAGGCTGTTATTAAATAATATTTAGAACTGTAAGGTTTCGTAAATAATATGGTCATTTTATAAATCATAACATGTCGTAAAATAATTTATAGAATTTATTAGGGCCTTAACTACAGGTCAAGGGAAGGATGTCATAATAGAAAATTTTGATGCTATAAATTAGATGCGGTTGTAGCCCAAAGGTTGACACAACGGCCTTGGAATCTGGTTGTTGTGCATCCGAGGCCCATAAATTGCACTATATGAACTTTAGTTTTTTAATACAGCAGAGAAGAAAAGACGTAGGGCTGGCCTCCTCATAAGCGATAAGCAATCATAAGCTATGGTAATCATTAGCCAATGATTGCGATTCTAGCAGCATCACTTGCAGACCGCAGGACCTAAGAAAAGTAGTTAAAGATATTCTACCACATACACACAACACCATATAGCCCAAACTAAGCAGAGCTTGTACTATGGGTACTAGACAATGGATAAACATACATATTTATATATATTTTTTGTAAATACATACATATTATACATAGAAACACCCAGACCAAGACAAAAATCCATGTTCATGCACACAAATGTTTGATTTGTGCGGGAATCGAACCCGCGACCTGAGGCGTAGCAGTCGGTTATGCTAACCACTAAGCCATCGAGGCCGACGATGAACAAAGGGTTAACAGAAAGCAAATGGTTTGTCTGTTGACAAGCGGGTACCGTGGCCATAGATCATTTGCGATGCTAGGGGCATTGCTTGCACGTTGACGACTGAAAATGAATTAAAGATAGGATGAAAAAGGCTATCTAAATGCAAATGGTTTGCCTGTTGATAAGTGGTTACTGTAGCCTATAATTGTTTGCCATACTAATGACATTACTTAGCTTTGCCGACTTTAGGAAAAGGCATGTCTGTCATGTTGCAGACTCGAGGAAACAAAATTGAAGATAGGATGGAAAGAAAGGAATAAAACATGGCATGAATAGAAACCACCGCACTTTTAAATTACCTGGTAATTATCGGTATCAAGACTGAATAGTTGCATCAATAAAGCTGTCCACGTGACAGAGCTATGAATCTAATCTAGTTGACAACTCACGATCCAATTGAAAAAGTTTCATTAAGATTCCAACACGATATAATAATGGATGTGTAACTCACTTAAACAGTTTAATATATATGACGCTGGCAATCACTAAGACGTAAATTATGCGCCTATAATACTTCACAAGCATGTACATATACCACACGCTAATAGTATATTAACCTATCGTATGATTATATTTTCGTAATATTTTACAATATGACCTTTACCCAAAAATCCATTTGTAGCCGATAAACAATCAGTTTTATGCGTTAAGATTAGTAAAATAAGGTTTAAAGTGGCGTGACACTTGGTGGCTCGTATGCAAGCCGCTGTCAAAGGACAGGAAGATACTACTACAAACAAAGCCTCACACTTATATCCCGGAAGGGGTAGGCAGAGATGTATATCACCCACATCTCGATAGCTATGTTTTTTTTGGTCCCACGTTACATGGGGCGTGCTTATAGCCGGTTACTGAGCACATTGACTTATTATTAACATAAATTTAACTGTACAAATCGGCAATTTCATACTTTATCCCCTTATATTATTACAGTGTATTTAGAAAAGTCTGATTCTCCCTCTCTCTCTCTTTCTCTCTCTCTCACACACACACACACATACATATATTTAAATTCTGCTAGTATTATATATACTAGCGGTCGCCAAGTGGTCGAAATTCGGCCATAATTGTTTTAAATTTTAAGTTTGATCGTTATTATATATACCGCGAAATTGCAATAGGAATTCGGAATCTACCTTCTTCAATATGTAAAATGCATGAATTGACGTAGTTATTTCACCGTCGTTGATATGATGCACGGTAAAACAACATTCAAAGTAGGAGTTTGTATAGGCATAACAAAAAAAAAATTGTAACTTTTATTATTTATGTAGTGAATAAAAATAAAAACTTAAGGTATGTCACCATAGTAACGATGAATTAGACGACATCAGCCGATGTCGTCTAATTCATCGGTACTACGCCGCAATACTACGAACGCGTTTTTATTTCTAATTCATATTTTACATAAATATTAAGATTAGCTCCTTCTCCATATAAACTTTAACTGTGTCAAATTTTATACACCTCCGCCCGCGTAATTTTTGTAAAAAGGGGTACAAAGTGTTTGCTTCACGTATTAATATATAGATATCAAGAAAATCTCACGCACATCCCATAACTAAGAAGTGAAGAACAAATTATCAATTAAATAATATATAATAGATTTAAAAAACATTTTCCATACAAGTTTCATTAACAATACATTGAAGCGAGAAATTACACTGCAAGACAAAAAATATCGACCCAGTTCTAACAACAAGATCTCGAATGAAATCTCTTTAACGTTGATTACGATACTTGCAGAACAATGTGTGGAGAATGTATCCGATAATAGTAATTAAGTTAGTAAAAAATTAACTAGTGAAAACTTCCGATATCATCGTTTCTATAGAATCTTTCACTTCGTACATTGTCAGTTATTGAATGAATGACGCGGACGTTTAAGAGCGACTTTTTCAATTGACGGTATTTAGTTTAATATAGCATAGACTTACACGTGCATCTCTGAAGGGGTATATGATATGAGCTACTAAGTTTTGCCCGCGGCTTCACTAGTTTAAATGTAGGTTAGCAACAGTATACTTTTTCTGGATGAAAGATAAGTCTAAGATAGAGATATGACCTTTTCTGTTCCCCTGACAACGTGTCTGCGAAATTTGATAATGATCGGTGGAGAAACAGACTCACATTCACATTTATAATATTAGTTAGGATATTGAATAATACTACAATTTAAGCTCAAAATTTGGTTAGCAATGAGAATAAGTTACGGAACAAAACAGCGCTACTGTAATTTTATAAGATGTAATATACATTGTTATTGTTTATCTATAGTGTTTAATATTCCATTACTTAAATCAGCTAATGCTTTTTAACTGCTATAACCTGCGGCTTATCTTATTTGATGATTATTTTTTAAAGTTTTCATAAACATTTTAATGTCATTCAGTATATTAAGAAAGAAAAAAATTCGTTTCTATTTCGAAAGATTTAATAAACAGCTCAACACCATTTACTGCCATTGTCAGATTATAATATATTGTGAACCGAAAATATATTAACATTTTTATTGTACCAAATGATGGTCCGCTGAAAATATTATACCTATTAAAAGCAGGATATCATATTTTAGATATGTCTTATATTCGAACCAAAGCTTTATAATTTTATTCAAAATATATTGATATATATGCGTAACTATTTAAAAGTGAATATTCGACTAAATAAGATTATCTGATGATAATAATGAATACATATGTTTCAAATTCATGAAATTATATTAACATTAAACATAAACATTTTTAAATCGTCTACAAGTGCAGCAACCTAACAAATTGTAAATAACTTAGACCACAAAAACCACCTACTGTTTAACTAGTATTTGAAATATCTTACTTTCGTAAGTTTACACAACATGGTTTTATAAAGAGTTCATCGTGACTTTTGCTAACCACTGTCGTTTATCTAACTTATAAAGTATTATGAGGTTGTGAAGTTTGTCAGATATTGAAATATAATAGTTCGCAAAAACGGGCTAGTGGCCTCTGTGTTAATCTAAACGTAACTGTTTATCTTATTCTGTGCCTGCCTCGCAAGAGCATGCAGGCACGACCTCAGTAAAAAAAAATCATTTACTTAAATTTCTTAATCTGTACATTGCGATAGATCACAAAAAACCATTATTAATATATTTGATTCATTTATTTTAATCTTGGGTTGCATGGTTAAGTATTATAGAAAACATAATGTGTATATTATATTGATACAGAAAGCAAATTAACCTACTTTAGGAAACAGCAGCATTATATTATACCATACACACTACTAAAATGTTATTTCGAGATAATACAAGCTTATATTATAACAGTAAGTACTTTAAACATTGTTAATATTATTTATAATAAGAAATAACACTGGCCGAATATAATACCAGGAAAAAACCATCACAAAAAATATAAATCG
The DNA here is from genome assembly GCA_963675205.1 of Catocala nupta. Classification (NCBI taxonomy): domain Eukaryota; kingdom Metazoa; phylum Arthropoda; class Insecta; order Lepidoptera; family Erebidae; genus Catocala; species Catocala nupta. Next base: position 25,066,281 of record OY776085.1, on the reverse strand, counting down.
AAAACTAAATTCAAAATATTGACGTGCCAATTTTGTTGCAAGGAACAGTAATCAGTTACTGGTTTACACCAGATGCGGCCATCCATAGATTTCCGCAAAGAAATAGCATAACGGTGTGTTTCCATACAATTAGCCGATACGTTATGTAGGTTCACATGCAATTAATTGCAACACGCTTACTCCAGAGAAACGGAAAAGTAAAAACAAGATATATAATCATGCGAACCAATTCTCTCAGTGTATTGAGTAAAACAATATGTAGCAAAATATTAGTCATGTAGACCATTTTTTTTGGCCATAAGTGTATAGTGAACTATCTGTTAGCTGTGATTTCGTTTGCGTGATAATAACGCTTCGAGTATCGTTATACGTTTACAAGACAGTTTTATTTTTCTATATAAACACAACTTACGCACTAAGAATAATTCTGAATCAAAACACATGAAAGCAACAGACACGGTATTGGAACAAAATTTTTTGACAACACAATTTGTCTCCCGTGCCAGGATTGAATCTGCAACACTCGGTTTAAACTTAAACTTTGCACTTGTTGAATAAAATCACACATTATCATATACATTTTATCATGGTATATTACGTTTACATCACTTAAAACTTCCAATTAAAATTTTGTCTAATATTATTCCGGTTATATTTTTGCAGCCATGATTGCAGTAAGACTAAGAAAGTATCTACTAAAATGTATTTTTTCAAGACATTCAGATGAAGACAAATACGGAATTTTATGTTGGTATATAATTAGTATAGTATGGTAGTAGTTATTTTTAGTTGAAGTACATACAATTCAATGATATTTTAAGTTGTTTTAAGTGTGAGTTACTTTTTGTACATATTTGTCATGTTTGTGTTCTTTATACCCTTAATAATACTAATGCATTTAAAATTACATATACTTAAGTAATTTAATAATTTAAAAACAATTAATTTCCTTACTCACTATTTACTCGTGGGAAAAGAAAATTATGCATTCAGATCAACAATGGCACTTCCATGACATGTTATTGACAATGACAATATGACGAGGTAGGAACGAAACGAGATTTCGCGTGTCAATGCAAAATATTACACAAACTTTCTTTCGCCTATAAATTGCGATTTTAAAATTGAAAGTTATCGTATTGTGAGAGATACAATACATAGATATAGATATGTAAGGCGCTGATGTAATTTTTATATATTGCTGCGAAAGTATGAATGAAATGCTTGGCTAGCAAGAGACTGGAAATGAATCTTGAGTTAACTCGCCTTATCTACGTGCCTTGAGCCGGTCATAGGCTTACCCATATCATCATTATGTTAAGTACTTTTTTGTTTAACTCCTGTAAATGTACAGATATAATCCTATTAATCCTACTAGTAATATAAATATGAAGTTTTAGTTGTTTGTTTCTCTATGACGACTGAACCGAGAACTGATTTACTGCTGGTCTCTGCCATCGAACAATAAATATGTGTGACAATCGACGATGTATAAATTTCTTCTATGAATATAGTAGACAGGTATATATTTTTATTATGTAATTTTGTTTAGAAACAACTATACCAGCTTGCACATTTTAATCCTATTGCGTTCTTTCTATAAGTGTTCGCTACAAAAACTAAGGGTAGGTACCCATTGGTCCCCTGAAATTCGTACCCTGTGACCATTCATCCCCTCAAATATTTGAGGTGCCCACTCGTCCCCTGATATATTATTTATTTAAAAATCATTTATATTTCCCATTCACTCTGCTATGGCTTGTTATTCTATCACAGTACCACAGGGCATCTGAACGGGTGCCGAGTCTATAACTTTTATTCCAGAGGACGAGTGGGTACCTTAAAAATAAATTAATATTGATTGGTCTCAGACCAGGAGACCAATGGGCACATACAACTTTTATTCTGGGGGACGAATATTAGGAGACCAACGGGTCCCGACCCAAATCAAAGCCTGAAATACCTGTTTTTTGGTTCCCAGGAAAAATGTTTTATGCACTGGGTGTCCACTAAAAATCCTGGGGTGTTCCCTCTCTCACCCAATGAGGGGGACCAATTGGGAGCTCTTAAGAGATTCATCCATAGCAGGCCCCCCAAGCCTGAGATACCTAAGCTAAACTTACTGTTTTATAATATGGCAAAAAAACATCTCAACAAATACACAGAATAGAAACATAGAGAGTATAGGTAATTAATATTATATATATTAATATATTAATATTGATGAATATTATTATTATTATTATAGGTACCTGCCATCGCTAATGTGACTTAATATTAAAAACAAAGCAAATATCTAGTATATTATAAATTTATTTTATATTTAATATCTATTATAAAGCTGAAGAGTTTGTTTGGTTGAACGCGCTAATCTCAAGAACTACTGGGTCGAATTGAAAAATTATTTTAGTGTTGGATAGCCTACTTATCGAGAAAGGCTATAGGCTATATAACATCACGCTACGACCCACGGAAGGGGCTCAGTAACTCTAAACGCGGTTGAAATCGCGGACACATCTAGTTTATAATACTTATGGCCTGACGGCCCTTTTCATTTTAAACAACAATTGATACCTTCGATAAAAGAACATATTGCTTGCTGATTGCATAATTTTATTAGATGCAAACTAAAAGACAAATTTGAATCCCTTACTTTGGACCATGAATAGTTTAGTTGGCAAAGCGACATACGATTTATAGTGGCCATGGGATCATTTCTGCTTCATAGATTGTCGTTTTCCTCAGTTGTAATAATTTGCATACCAATATTCATTTCATTTACATTCAACTCAGTAAGTGGTAGTAGATGGGATTGAATCAATAAATAGCCTGTAATACGTAAGGTCTACTGTCACTATATAAAGTTGTATTGTACTTTGAATAGCGCTTGACGAATTAATGATCGCACTCGCATTTGACTGTGAAGCTGTTCATTTGTCGGCTGTTACATCAATTGAAGAGAATAAAATTGTTAATTTTAAGTTAAGAGTGTATACGTAATGATAAAATGACTACAGACATTTAAAAACGACGATAGCCCAATGTATAGGGTATTGAACTTGCCATCGAGAATTCGTAATTCGAATTCTACATTTTGCAATACCGACGTAAACTCTCGCATTCTATATGAGCTGGAGATTTAACAAGAAGACAACTCAAACTGCTAATGATATTTTCAAATAAAATAATCATAATTATATCACAGCTTTTGCAGATTTTCTAATTAACATACATCGTAGAAACACGCGTATATATTGCCAAAAGGAAGTCAAAGGTGTGTAATTGCTGCGAAAATTGTTTATCCTGAACCTCATTCAATTACCAATAATGAGGGTAAAAAGACTCGATGGCGTAGCGGTTAGTGTAACCGACTGCCACGCCTGAGATCGCGGCTTCGATCCCGCACAAGTCAAAAATTTGTGTGCATGAACATGGATGTTTGTCTTGGTCTGGATGTTTCTATGTATAATATGTATGTATTTACAAAAAAAAGTATATATGTATGTTTATCTATTGTTTAGTACCCATAGTACAAACTCTGCTTAGTATGGGTTAGATGGTGTTGTGTGTATGTGGTAGAATATTATATTATTACTCATTGTCTATGTGACTTAGACTATGACGGCACTGAAAATTTAATTTGCACTTTAAAATAGACGATAAATGTATATTGCTTATGTTAATGTTGCACTATATACACACACATACGCACACATATACACAACACACAATTCTCACATACTACACTTACACATACGTACACACACAACTCTTACACGCAACACTCACACACAGCCACAAACCCACACAGACAAACACACACAACTACTGTTTATAAATTATCTCTCTTATTATTGTTTTTGTGACACTATTTGATAAGTGTAGCTACTAAGCTAACTTTTGTAGTGTTCTGTGGCGAGGACTGGAGATCTGTCACATAGGTTTCAAACCTCGCTAAGACTCCAGCTCTCAAAAAGGTTCTGTTTTGGCTGTATCTATAAATATAAGAATAACATTGTACCTTTTTGAGAGAAATAAACAATATTTATTATTATTATTAATACCTACATCTCACCAGTATAATTATGCACCAGAAAAAGAGCCGCGTAAATGAGTGTGAAGTTATCGCTGTCTCCCGGACACATCACATCTACACAACACAGCTAAGCTCTGTAACGCCACTTAGAAATTTCCTTATAGAAAACCTAATAACATTTTGTTCCACCCAAAGTTCTAACCCGAGACCTCGTCTGGAAACATAACTGCAAAATCATGCCATGAATCAAACAACCTATAATTTAATATCGAATATACGATATTCGTTAGATTAATACATACAAAGTTTATCTTCTTCTGAAGGGAATATAGACTACTAGACTAGATGGGAAGCCATATTTTGCCAGCTATGATTTAAATCCCACTTAACAGGGAGTATGCCTATTGCGATCTAACAGGCACGGCTCCAAAGCCATCGTATATTTCTAGCCAGAAAACTCAATAACGAACGATGAATACAAAACCGTCATACCCACTAAAATAAATTTCAAACTTTATTTATAAACTAAATTAATTTTCGAAAGCGTTTTTGCAAAACTATATTTCACTCGATATGAAATATAGAATGACCATATTAACTGTCACGAATAAAATAACAATAATAATTTTTAGTTCGATTAAATATTTTGAATAATATTATCACATTAATATATAATTAATCAAGTCTGCTTCGACCACCTTTGATTTTAAGGAAAAGATTTTTATTTATTTATGCAAGCAAACTCTTATTGAGTTTCTTGCCAGGCCTTCTCAGCATATATGCGGCGACTGCCGCGACGTTATTGAGGACACGGCGCTGCACACTTTGGCGGTTTGCCCCGCCTGGGCATCGCAGCGCCGTGATTTGATCGCGGCAGTCGGATTGGTTGCTCTCTCGCTCCCGGCCGTAGTTCAGTCTATGGTCTGGAGTGAGAGGTCGTGGAACGCCGTCGCCTCCTTTTGTGAGGAAGTAATTTCCATCACGGAGGTGGCGGAGCGGGAGAGGGAGCGCTTAAACCCTGTCCCCAACCGCAGAGCCGGGCGCCGGAGGGCGCGCGATGACCTCCAGCCACCCTGAGGTTTGACCTGGGGGTGGCGGGCTTTGTGGGCCTGCCCGCCATCCGTTCAGCACCAGGTCCGAGAGGCAGCGTGCGTGTTCCCACGCGCGCCTATGTGTCGTGTCTCTTACGTGTCCGGTATTCCGGGAGGTACATTATTTTTAACATTTTTCTTTTACCCCGGCGATTCCGACATAATCCCTCCGCCCGCCCCCGCGGAGGGATATGCGTCACAGCATTCCCACAAGTAAAAACAAAAAAAAAAAGGTTAGGGTATTATGAATATTATTTGAAAATTTGTTACACAAACATAAACACATATAATTAATTAACACCCGATATGAAATGAACCAGTTACTTCAACCACTGGCTTTAAAACATTGTCATTTTAACGCACTTTAATTTAATATGTTAGCCAAAAACCAGACACAAAGAAAAAAGCCTTTGTGTCTGAGCCTGGAGTCTGAGTGTTAACCAATAGATTTATTTCATTACATATGTATTGTATAATATACCTAATTATACAAAGCAAGCCGCGTTGTTACACAGAATTTTTTAACACTTTGTATCTAAAAATCGAACTTGGTATCTTCCGATATTCAATTACTTTTATTCATGCCATTAATTCGGCAAGGCACTATTTATGACCATATATATGTATATACTCACGCCTGTTAACGGAGGAGTAAGCAGAAACTACGTATTTCAATGTACTAATATGTAGATAATAAGTACATAAATAATTACTAGTTAAATTCTATTTAATTATTATCTAATTATTCTTGTTTTTATTTTTATAATTAATTAAATCAAGATTCCTCTTATCTGGCACTGTATTTATTTATAATTAAAAACAAAACCAGTCAACTGTATTATTCCATTGTAGATGAGTTGCCGCAAAAACAACTAAATTAGTTATTTTAGACGTAATCATATTACAAGTTTGTTATAATTAGTATAATGTATATTCGTATATATAATCTGTTTCAGTTTTATGTTTCTAGGACGTTTATTTCTAAGTTTACAATCAATACCTGCTTCCTTAGTCTAATAATTTAAATATAAAATTAACAATACAATGTTTCTCGCAGTGTGTTCGATATCTACGATGTACAAAGTGATTTAAATTAACTTCCGAAACTGGGACTACGCTATAAAAAAATTCTATAAAAATACTTCTACGTTACAAGAGATCGCTTTTAATATAATCAATTTATCCGAATTAAACATAACACAACAGCTTTATATTAATAAAGCCTATATTCTGGCTGGTCTAAAATAAAGCAAATTTCAAACAGTGCAAGAATTATCTTAACCGGTTGAGTAGTTCTGGACATTACCTTCTACATACTTAAGAAATACTTAGAAGGCGATAATTGCAAATAATGGACAGTAAATAGTAATTCTCAATAAAGAACGTTCTCTGACTGTCCTGCACTGTAACTGCTTGTTGTCTATCTTCTGATAGCATAAAATGAAAATATCTATAACACAGAAAAATAATGTCTTTATAATATAAGTGATGGTATGATTTTAAGCGATTACTATAGAGCTGGACTGCCTACAGGGATATAAATTTTACTTAACACAATCAGTATATCTTGAGTGAGGGATGAGTTCGACAGACCATGCCAACATGGAGTCATGTTGGAATGGTCCATGGACCATGGTAACAGCTCGGTAATCATCGCTTATCTTAAAGCGTATCGTACGGTTGTTAACCTCACAAGCATAAGTTTAATACTAAAAAGCAGTATTCGAATAAAATCCGGTCAATAGGATATCGGATACTAGGCGTATCCAATACATTCCTGACCGGTTTATTATATACTTTTTATTATAGGATTACTAAGCCGTCTTAATATTTGCATAAGAATCATTCCTATTCATAGGCATAAACTTTTTATGGTTATAAGCGAAATCACTGACGACGATTTGTAATATTGAATTCGCTGGTGTTAATATAAAAATTATTTTAATATTAATAATTTTTGATTATACTTAATTTCTCGATGCCACAGTGCCAACGCGACTGCTGTGCATGTGGTCTTAGGATCAATGTGTTTAGCGTTTGCCTTAGAAATTTTTAGTCAGCTACTAATAATTTCATATATTTCACAAAGTTTGGTACAAGGTTTGGTACAACAGTGCCCAGTGAATAGCAATAGACTCGCTGCATATTACATGACCCTAAACTGACTGGCGAACTGACGGTGTAATACGTCAATGTCTTCGGGGATATCTGACGGTACGAATGATGAAGTTGTTTAAGTGATTGCCTCGTTATTGCCACTGTAACAAGTATTTTGGGTTCATAAGGGACAAACATTTGTGTGTTTTACAAATGGTTGTTCCGAGGATGGGCGTTCTTTGTATACGTTGTTTGTATTTTTGTCAAGTCCATCGCGACACAGTAATTTATACCTGCTGCGGCAGAAGAATATAAAAAAATATGGCCTGGAGACCAAGTATGTATAGTGTAATGAAGCTGGACTACCAATAGCCATAAGTCCATTTAGTCCATACACAGGTCGACGAAAATTCTTTTCGTTGGTTTTTTTTAAGAACTTTTGAACTTTTTTTAAGAACAAGTGCAGTCCAAATCAGAATGCTTTGTAATATAGTAAATAATTATGGTTAGGTAAAATAGATTTAAGTATTAAAATTATATTCTTATATTTATCAATTAAAACTTCACACAAAAGTATGACAATAGCTGTTGTAAAACACAATTTATATGTTTGCCTTACTAATATGCAAGTACTAGAAGTATGTTTCCAAATAAATGTTTTAGTGGTTAAAAATGTATAGTTGGTAAGTTGATATGGTTATAATGATATGTTTGTTTTTATTCGTAATTTTTATATGAATGATAACTATACATAAATTTAAATGGTACTATTAATTATACTGTACAATAATATTGAACAAATGGACAATATAATTTCAACATCAGAATTTCATATTTTATTTGATTAAACATAATGTTGTAAATTACTAATTTGTTAACAAGCTACAGCAGCTCTAATATATAATAAGCAAAATAAAAAAATGTATTGAAACATGTTACAAACAATTAGCGATTGAATTGCCTGCTTCGTTTCATTAGAGCTCTAACACGACAATTCAATGTAATTTTTAATAAAATAATTAACGTGTCTTTTGACATGGAAATAAACGTTCTTGACTTTGACATTGAATTACTATTTAAGCTACATCTAACTTTTATTAAAAGAGATGTTTTAAAATGTTTATAGTGTTAGTAGTAGAGTAAGCAATGATAAAAATTACCTGAACAAGATTCAAAGGCGCCCGCCCGGGTGGTGTACTAACTTGACTTGCCACCAGGGACGCCAACGCTACCCTCTGGTTCCCCGACATAGCCCTGATGATGGGCAGGATCTGTGCAAACTTGCCAACATGGTCCTTTCTCTCCAAAGCTCTTAACACAGCATCTTTTATCATGCCTTCCTTAGCCCTTATCTTATGAGAAGACTTGTAGTTCTTTACCAAAGATCTTCGTGGCGAAGTTTCTATAATCTCACCACTATCCTGCCTGTCTTCAAACGAGTCTATGTTATATTGCGGTCTGTGAGAGTTCGTCACCCCAGTAGGCTTCACTATTCTAACTGGAGGCTCTACAACAGTCTGATAGTGCCTAGATTCTTGAGCAATCATCACCTCATCGGGATCACTGAATACAAAGTCTTTTAAATGGTCCTCCGCTTTCAGCAGAACAACAAACGCCGCATAAATAAAAACTCTCGTGAAACTAGCCATTTTAAAAAAAGTATATATTTATAAAACACTCTAAAGTCTACAAGTTACTCATAGTCGCACTTTGCACAACACATAGTATTCTTTTTTTAATTTTCTCCGCGCGCGTTGATGTCTTTTCCGCAGCGATGCGCGCACGCAGCCCTCTAAGCTTCAACGTCGAATGGACGCATGCGCGATCCCCCACACACGCACACAAACATACTCTCTCATCTTGTATTTACAGGTGTCGGATAATGCCGGAACTGACAACTTTCACCGTCTTGAGGTCAGTTCTGGTCATAATCTGATAAGTTCTCTTATCAATACACAATAGAGTCTGAAGCCTTTTATGATATATAAAAAACAATGTTAATTTTGCTGTCAAGTCATGTATCTGTTCATCATGATGCCCTATTATGTAAGTGAAAAAGAAAATTGTGTTCATAATACGAGTGTATTAAAGTGTCCATGATAATGCAACTCTAATGCGTTGTATGACCAAAATTGCTTTATCATAGAGTTGTCGAATTGTTAGGCAATCTATCAAGGCAATGATCGACAAAATTGGAGTTAACAAAAAGAAGGTTTAAGTCAATGCATTTTCAATCATATTATAATAACATTATTGTTGGTTTTTGGATGCAATATTAAAGTCCATGTTAAATAATAGCAATTTATGAAATTATTCATATGCCCAATGAGTTATAAAACTTTTCTTTCGTTAACGTATTGTTACGTTACTTGCCAGATATTAGGTATCTTTCGAGTTCGAGAAAGCGGTCCAAAAAGAATAAAATTTAGAAATAACAAATAAATTTTATGCTCTTGTATGCTGGCTGATGGATAATGTACCAGCGTTTCTTTTACGTCACAAAATTAAAAATATTATGCTTTAATTTGCATTTGGAAGAAAACATATAGCGTTGTGGATTTATGATTTTGCTTGTGTAATTTTAATTACTCTTTTGTGTAATAAGTGAGACATATAAAATGATTTACCTGAACTCACTGCGCTATATATGTATTCTTTAAAAAAATATAGTAAGACTTTGCCGTGACTATGATATATAAAGTTTGTAGTTTCTAAAATTAAATATGTTTTTATTTTTGCAGCATTAGGTAACTTAGGTTAGAATATTACAGATTGAATTTATATTATGTTAAAGAGGTAATTGAGAAATTAAATACAGCGTGTATTAAAAAGGAAGATCACTGCATACCTATGACCTCACCGAGTGCCCAGTTCCGGAAACTTACAGACCTATTTTACCTTTTCCTTTCACCATCTTTAATATCTTGGTGTCCTGTAAATGATAGTCTGGTCCAACCATCCAACCATCAGGCTCAACGTATGTTTACCACTTCGATAGTACAAAAAATAAATATATGCACTCGAAGTAACGTCATTAAAAATATTTTTACTCGTAACTGACAATTTTACTCACTAGTGATGTAAGATTCGCACGACCAAAGGCGACAATATGGCAGTATTTTTTTATTTATTAATTAATTATTGTGCCGCTGAATAATTAATTAATAAATCCAATAGTAGGGATTAATTAATTAATTGAATAATCATAATAAATTTTCAAAACGATGTCTAAATCAAAATAACCAAATTTTTTCTGCGTATTTTACTGACTACTTCGTTTATTGGGTAAGTTTATGTTTTCTATCGATCTTGAGGTTGTGGAATTGATTCTCATATAAGCCGAAACGTAATTATTATTTTAAAAATAATCTTATGCAGACAGAGTCCCGAACTGTTAGCAGAGAGACTTCTGCCCAAATCTCCGAATTCGTTACATTCTAGGGTAGTATTTGTGAAATAAAATCGAATTTATTCTTATCCTAATGATATCATGAAGGTAGAAAACATGGGTATTATGTAAGTATACATTCATGCTCTGGTTATTTTCAACATAATTGGTAAACATTGTAAGCACGTAATGAATTTAAATAAGCATCTCACCACTAACAAGACGCCGAATATTACGGATTCTATCGGCGTGATAACATGTTTGCGATCATCAGATAATAGGATAGTAAACAAATTTCTTTTTAATCTTTTACACAAAAAGTTACTGTACTTTAATTCTAATCATGGTTGTCTCAAGCGACTAGAGATCCTATTTTTTTTCTTAAATATAATATTTTCCACGTATACATACATAAAATAGTAGTTAGGGTAATTATTGTCAAATGACAGAAAATAATACATGATACTCATTCTGACGAATCTGCTATTTTTGCATTTTAGGTGTGCGAGGAGATAGCGACGACGCATTTTAATGACTGGTGATGTTTTTCACGAAATGTTTCTTTTAAATAGATTTAAAAGATACCCAGCTATTCTATCTGGGTATTCCTAGCCAGCCCATAGTGTCCGTTGTATGAAAAACTCTCCACGATAGGCTATTTCTGTTTATAAGACGAAAAAAATAGGACGAGGGATACGTAAAAAAATTGTTTAGTTCTTATTGTAATTCAGATGAATATTAAATTATCAAAGCAGCAAAAAGTATGGTTTCATGTGAAAACATTGCATTTTCCTAACAATTAAATATAAAAATAATAGAGGACTTATAAAACGAATATTAAGCTATATATTATAATTATAAAATGTTTAAATTAAACACTGAATTTATTAATTAAATTAACACTTTTACGTTGACGCCACTGTCATGCCTGTTTTGCATCGAACATAATTTATTCTTATTTTAATAACATTTCTCTTAATATTAGTTTTTGTCCTTTTCGTATAAATTTACTATTCATAAATTTGAATAATGAATAAGAATATTAGACAATGCAGCATTATACAAGGCATTATTAATGTACATTCATATACGTATTTTATAAAACACACATACTTATGCATAAATATTCTTGAAGAAGTAGATAGAAATATCACCCACATTTAGATTAAGTTCCCACGTACTATTGAACCATCTACCGAGCACAATTCCAAATTCCATGCTGCTACTCAGAATCTCGCGACAGAAAAACCAAATAACACATTACCTAACACGGAAATCGAACTAAAATCCTCACACACAGCGGGTGCATTCTCTACCACCACAAGACCGAGCTCAATCGCGTAAGTATTTGCTACTAAATTACTAGTAATAATGAAAATCTGTTATTTTTTGTAGTCTGTTAGATCATAAATTATCTGTTATCTGCTATAAATAACAACATAGTGTACAGTCAGCAACATAAGTAACTGAAGATTAAACAAAATTAAAAATTATTTTATGTATTGAAAATCATTACTTTGAAACTATTATATAGCTGATTTCATCTATATAAAACTAACATTTGTTATTATTTTTATAGATGAAATCTTGCACAAGTGTATCGACTTATGTAGCTGACTGTACATAAGTATTAAATCAGAAACGCTTGGTTAAATTGCAACTGCAATAAACCGCGCGTCACACTCTAATGCCGCATATAGTCTTGTTAAAACGGTAATTACTACTACATCTATACTTTTTCTTTTCATAAAAGACATCTCCTGCTCTAGGGATCATTCCCTGTGTCCCAAGGAACTTTATAAACATAGAATTAACGGATACAATGTAACATCAAGACACAAAACAATCGTTTACTTAACTCTACAAAACCTAGCTACATATATTGTTAAAGAATAACAAAAAATAAGAGGTCATACAACCTTTTACCTTATTTTATTTTACGTTATAAAAGATAAATAGCAAATAGGATTACAAATTCAAAAAAATCATGATCTCCCCGCCACCTATGCTAATGCTTGTGTTCAGAGTGGGTTCATTTCGATAATACAATAGTTTTCGAACCTACAACCATTCTATTGCAAGTATGGGACTTGGGCCTTTATCCATTGGGTTTTTCAGATGACTACTTCATATAATTATAATTATATTATGCAGGCTTATTTATAAGGCTTTTTCGTTATTCACAGAGTCCCCATATACGATGTTAATATATAACTACATAATATACCATTTTGTAAAATATCAACCCCTATTATAAACTGTCCCATAGCTGGGCACAAGTTTCATCTCAATATAATAAAGGATTACTTAATACACCTAAAGCCAAAAAATACTTTACCACAAGCACGCTGTTTCATCGAATCGTGCTATGACAAATAGGCAGAATATTCATCCGTAGAGCTGCAGCAATCATAGTTCATCACAAGACACTTTCGATAAACCACAGCGTCTGTTGTTTAACGTGTTCGCTTCAAGTCCTTTGATATATACAGAATGTTTAAATTTTTACTCGATGCGGAAAATGTTTTGGAATGTATAAACTTCGGTGTATAAAATAGCTTATTACCTAGAAGTAGCGATGCGCGATTGTTACATAAAATCGAATGATTCAAAATGCGCATGTGAGATTGTATTTTTGCGAAATTTCACGATCTCTCATTCGACTGTTGATGTGCTGTTGTCAGCTAATTATTGGAACCGAAATCGCAATTTCGAAATACGATTTAATAATGCAGTGGCAATCAATGGCGTCTAATCAATATTTCTTCGTTTTCAGTTGTACGTTGCCCACCGAGCAAATGTTAATTGAATACAAGTCACGAAATTGAAGCTGCTTTCTTCTGTGTCGCTGTGACTACGTATATCAGTAGAAATAAATAAATAATACCAGCCCTTTTTTAAAGTGTCCCCTTAACTTAAGAAGGTCATATTCCACCACGCTGGCCCAGTGCGGGTTGGTAGACTTAATTATTTAATATGTACGTAACTTGGCAAAGTCAGAGATGCTAATTCCGAAATCGAGCTCGAGACCTCTGCGTGGTAGTCCACCAAGCTATAGCTGCTTATTTATTGCCGTGGTAATTTTTAAGTAATAACCAAGATTACTATTCAATATATAGTATCCATCTTAGCTACCATACATACAGGCTGTCCCAGAATATGTGAATCGAATTGTAACGGGAGATTCCTTAGGTAAGGACCTTCCAAATGAGCTAAATAAAAATAAAAATAAAAATTATGACCTATGTGTGAAAATAAAATCTAAATTTTTAAAAAAGGTACTTTCATTTTCAGGTTTCCAACTACAGGGGCTTCGTTTATGGCTAATTTTCATTTTTGCACTATTATTATTTGTGAAGGAATACTTCGTCAAACTACAAACGATATTTTTTTTAAACTGACTTAGTTTTGTAATTGCAGCATTATTTTGGAGTATTTTTTATTTTTATTTAGCACCTTTGAAAGGTCGTTTCCTAAGGAATCTCCCGTTACAATTTGATTCACATATTCTGGGCATCCTGTATATGTACCAATGCTATAACAAGAATGATCAGATAGCCTACAGCCTAGTTGACCAATCGTCACACTATGGAATGTACGCCGTGTATCAGTTAACGTAACCCCATTCCCGTGACGAAGCCGGGGCTGCAGAAAATTATAGTTTGACCACAGTATATTTTGTAATTTAAATTAAATATATTAACTAGATTTTGCTCACGGATTTGTTCCAGTTAATGTAGGTTATGTCAATTATTTATTTTTTATCCCTTTAGGAACAGTCCTTTTTGTGGATTAAAGGTACCCTACGTCCTTTTCTGTAGCTCTGACAACGTGTATGCGAAATTTCATGATGTTCAGTCAGTTCAGTCAATCAGGTGTAAAAAGGTAACAAGCGGATTAGGACTAGTTACGATATAGGTACCTACGTATCGGATTCGCTTTTACGTTTGTGTTCTTTTGTTTGAACATTCTTAGTACCTGTATGTAATCTTGAAGTATACTTATTAGGCAGCAATAGACTCGCCTATAACAAGTGTCCTAAAACGTAGCTAGTGAAATTTTGTTACAATACACCTTCAGGTACTACTTCAGAGATCGGTATACAAAATATCGAGAAATACAAAATCGAATATTGAGATAATAATAAATATTATCCGAATATGAATATAACAGCCTGTATATACAGTAACAGAGTTACGCACAACGAACAACAGTTCAATCTCAAAGAAAGTAACAAATCATATCGCCAAACCGCACGCTTCTAATAAACAAATTGTTTCCTTCTTTCATTTACAACATTATGCTAATACTTACGTATTAGCATTATTGTTCTGTATTGTGCTACTTATTTTTACTATTACCAATTTTTTTACGACATAGATGGTAGCCTTACCAAACTTGCCACGGGACCGTGGCAAGTTTGCATGTAGGTACACTTACGATTAATAGTGTGATAGATTGCTGGATGGCAATATGTTTGGTCGAATATGGTTATGTGCTCAGCAGATAGTAGTAGGCTGGCCCTATAACACATGGGGTCTAAGACATATTCGGCAGAATGTGCATGATACATATCTACGAATTCTTTCATGTAAAGTTACTAAATATTATGTATGATATTTTAGTTATCAAAATTGAAAATAAGGCCCAAGTAGACGTGCAATTTCCAGTATAATATTATGCTCGTTGATTTTGGAAACCGAATACAGAACTGTTTTTTCGAGTAACTTAATTCATCATACGTAAACGACAGCCGTTATTTTGTCTCTAGTATTCAAATATTGCAGAAAGTTTATCTGACGAGAAATGTAAGGCCCACGACATTCTGGAAAAGGCAGCTGGAATAAAATGGATTCTTAAGGTATGAAATTCGGGTGTTACAGTACAAATTGGGCAAAGTCGTGTCCAGAAATATACTGTGGACAGATGGATTATTAAATCGAATAAAAATTAATGTTACACAGAGTTGTAGTACTAACTAATATTGCAAATAAAGCGCCATCTATGAAATCATTTCTTAAATATCTACAATGTTTAATACACCGATCAATAGATGTCACTGTATAAGCGATATCTATCACGTTTTGTTAATACTTCGTTAGATAAGATATAGATGGCGCTTTCTACGTTATTCAGTATTTTTACAATTTCTTACTATCCGCGCAAACATTGCAATTCAATTATTTACCAGAACTTATGCGGGACATTATTCGCATTATTCTGTAGATAGTTTATGTTAAAAAAGTCGGTTTAGTGGTTTAGAAGCAAACACTTATCTAAACAAGATCACTTTCCGATTTATAATATTAAGTATTGGAATTGGTAGATCCTTTTAAAGGAGTAACAAAAACAACTACAACATCGACATTGTACTAGATACAGATTGTCAAGAAAAACTATGAAAGATGAACTCTCAATTCTTTGATTTGTCAATACTGAAAATGTTTTCCATATTTACCTATTGCGGTGACGGAATACATCGTGAGGCATCCTACTCGTCTCCATGATTTAACATAATGTTATTGCATAAAGTCTGGCTTACCATACTTGGCTATTGTGGTAAGCTATAATTTTAGCCTCTCTGATTGAACGAACAGACCCAACAATGATTATAAACAAGGCAAATGCTTAAAATTAGAAATGTTTTCTTTAGCTAAGCAGGTATTTTAAGTCTTCGAATACTAAAATACCACATGTAATTAAAAATCTAAAGCATCTGGCCACCTGTGTGCCGATGCGACTCAATAGGTTAATAAATTTGGTGGCCTCAATGGCGTAGTGAATAGTGTAATCGACAGCCACGCTTGAGGTCACGCGTTCGATTTCCGCAAAAGTCAAACATTTGTGTGCACGGACATGGATGTTTGTCTTGGTATCTCTACGTATAATATGTATGTATTTACAAAAGAAAAGTATACAGTCATGTATGTTTATCCATAATTGTTTAATATCCATAGTACAAGCTCTGCTTAGTTTGGGCTAGACGTTGTTGTGTGTATGTGGTAGAATATTATATTATATTATAAATATATATTTGCCACAAAATTAATTTACTTGACATCCAGCCGTTATATCATTTAGGTAAATGTTCTTATATGCACTCCGGATTCTCCATTTTGAACCATGCCTCTTTAATCTATGTCACCGTGAGGCTCTACCATGAGTTTTTACAACTTTATGGCGATTGATCACAGCCATTATTATTTCATACAGATAAGTTAATTCTATAAAAACGATGGCACTGAATTATATGTATATATATTTAGAAAATGTATTGAGATTCTTTTGTATAGACAATAAAACATGTCAGGTTGAGAGTTCTGAAAACTCATAGAGTTGTTCTAGGTACTTATCTCTGTCTCTGTCTACGTATTACTGTCTGCTTACTGTCTGGGTATTATATGCCACCAGACTATGCATCACTAGTACGAGTTATTAAAGGTCTTGATTATAAGAATCATTATCGTTTTTAACAATATCTTTCAATGGTAGTATATCTAGTGCTAACTTATATATCGTCATCACATAAATAAAGAACTATAAAATCCCTATAGGCATGATTCGTTTAGGAAATATTATAAAGGCATTGAGATTTTCGGGTAAGGCAATCACGTAATGATACAATATATTAAATTTCAATACATTTTAATGTTTATAATAAAATAATTCTCTTTAAACTTATAATATAATCAATTCTTACTACAAACCAATACTATTATACAATCATACATTTTTACGAGACTAGACAGCAATATCGAACTGAGATATGGGACAGAAACATAGATAGACACTGTGAAATATAACACTCTATAAATTGCTATATAACACTCAGTACATAACATCTGATATTTACATTACAACGTTTAAAATTTATAGCACCATTATGATCCAACATTTCTACAGCAATTTTTAATTCCTAATATAAAATATTTTCTTTTTGTGCATATTTTAGATAGTAATCTGATAAAAAGACAGAACGACTTGACTTAAAAATAAAATATTTCTTTGAATTTCAAACATGCCTAAATTGATAGTGTTAATACAGTCAAGCTTGAAAGTGTTAAAGGAATATATCTGGCAGACCTGTTTCAAAATGCGGGGTATATATAAATCTATCCACCTAACACATATACACATACATAACAGTCCTTTATTTACAATATATTCTTGAAATAACCACGGCATACAATTAATATAAAAATACTGTTATAAATTAACAAAATTATTTACAATTATCAACAGTTTTCAAGTTATAAAATTTCAATTTTATGAAATTGAAACTTAAAATGTCATGTTTTCACACTTGTGCAAAATATAGTGTTTTGTCAAATCAGTGCTTATGTTTGGCAAAATATTGCCTATAATATACACTTATCTACATACACATTCAGTTCAGTTCTAATCACAAGTTTTGGACATGACGATCATAATACAATGGGCATAACGAAGACACAAAGTTTTACATTTACGCATCTTTAGTTCTTAAGAAAAAATCTATGAAAGGTTCGAATACAAAGTAATAACATCAACGTCAGAAGTATGAGAATCTTCTGATAAATTAACCGCATTTTATATACGTGATATACAAAACATAATGCGATTACACACACACAAAATAATAATATATTCACTACGACAAATGCCCAACTTTACATAAAAGTGTACATACTTATACTGTGTGCCTGAATTATGCCCACTTCACTAAACTATATGTCACATTCAAACTCTGATACCCTCTTATTTCTTCCATCTGGTGCCATTTGGAAATGACTATCCCTATCTCTAGTGCCTCCTACTCTTGGAAAACCATTAAAACTATTTCTACTGACCAAAGGATTTTCCCTTTCTCTTTCTCTATGAAAACTTGAAGTGGAAAGCTTTCCATCTTTTCTTTCATTAAAGTTTGTGTCATTAAAGTTTTTATCTGGGAAATTTCTTTCGTTGAATTCGCCGTCGGAGAAATTTCTGTCGTTGAAAGGAACGTCCCTGATACCAAAACCACCCATGCGAGGAGTTCCAATTCCGAATTTGCTTCGAAGTTCTTCGTCGCGGAAGTTGAAAGCGCGGTTCTCGAATTTTGAAGGACCAGTAGTAAGTCTAGAAAAAGAAATAAAAGATACAGTATGAGTAATCGAAGAAAAATGAAATCCTGTAGATGATGTGTAAGCATTTTTACAAAATAAGAAATACTAAATAATAATATATTCAGATTATCTTTCCTCCTGCCAAATTTACTTACTCTCTAAAACATCGCCTTTCCCTATCATATTCTGCAGACAACCCTTCATCATCATTAATAATCGCTGAAGGATCACTGTACACTGAAGATTCTTGATAAAAGGAGTCGAGGTCGACATAGTTGCCTTCCGAAGGTTCATTATCCAGAAGTTCTGCCAACTGAGATTTCAAAGCTGCGAAGCTAGGCCTTTGGGATGGGTCGGCATGCCAGCAAGAATGCATAGCTCGATACAGCTGAGGCTTGCAGTGCGGAGGTCTTTCAAGACGGTAGCCTTCAGTGACGGCTGCTAAGACCTCACGGCCGGACATTGCTGCATACGGCGTGGAACCTAAAATGGTTAAATAAGATAATTTTAAAAAAAATATTGGTTTATTAATAGTAAATAATAGTAATTATTAATTATTAAAAGGAACAAAACAAAAGTATTAACATTTGTTTTGTTCCTCCACAAAGATTACATAATAATATTTACACTTAAGCATCGGAACTAAGATAACATATTTAGTCTTTGCGAGATATTTGAAGTCTGTACTATTGTTCAGACTTCAAATACCTCGTGTATTGTTTAAACAAAATAAAACTTAATAATATAGCAAAGTCTGACACAAGTAATCAAAAACATAACATCTTCGTTTTCCTATTCTGTACTTAACTTAAATTCTGCTTTACCAAATTAAAAGTGTTTTATCTTGAAATTCAATAAATTAAGGGCTATTTGTTTACTAAATATGTACACGTACCAAGTGTAACAATCTCCCACAACAAAATCCCGAAGGCCCACACATCGGTATGATGACTGTACACATTGTACAGTAGAGCCTCAGGTGCCATCCACCTCACTGGAAGTGCTCCTCTCGGCGCCCTGGCTCCAGCACCGGCGCACCTCGACATTCCAAAGTCTGCGATCTTGCAAAGCTTATTATGGTCCACTAGGACGTTCCGGGCAGCTAAATCACGGTGCACAATCTGAAATATTATAAATTTTGTCAATAAAACTGGTTCTCGCACAGGAATGTTATCATTATCACAATATCAACCTTTACTTATAATTTCATTGTAAGTGGTTATAAATTGCTTATAAATTTATAAAAAATATCAAAAATCTGTGTTTTAACTCACCCCTTTTGAAGCAATGTAATCCATACCCCTTGCAACACAATACGCAAAAACAGTCAGGTCTCTGGAAGTAAGTGCTCCGCTACCACTGAAGCGATCTGGCCTAGATCGACGTTCTCGAAGATACGTGAGAAGCTTGCCGCACATTACATATTCCATAATTAGGAGATAGGGCTCTGTAAAATAAAAACACCGGGTATGAGTTCTCGGTATTAAAATAAAAGTACGTTAACAATGTCAATAGCTTATCATTAAACATAAGCTTTTGTTAAAAATTGTGATCAAATATATAAACAATGTAATGAAAACAAGAAGTGTCTCGTATTTCTACGTGTATATTAGATAAACTAGAAACACAACAAAAACACTTACCTTGATCAGTGCAACAAGCAAGCAGAGTCACAACATTTGGATGTGTTCCTATCTTCTGCATGATGTAGATTTCATGGAGTAGCTCCTGCTTTTCCTTCTGCGAAGCAGTCTCCTTGATACTTTTAACTGCCACCAGCCGTGTTAGACCATCGTGTCCATTTAGGTCATCTGCTTCAGCTTTCCATACCTATTAATAAGAAAATATAAATAGTAAGCATAAAATAGTAAAAATATAAAAATGTTTTCAGATATTTTATTACCAAAAGTAATATGATTCTTATAACTATAATACAGTTTTAAAATATTATAAAAAATCTTTTCTTACTTGGCCAAAGTTTCCTTGTCCCAATAACGTTTGTAAACGCAATTTATTCCTTGGAAACTCCCATTTCTGATCAGGTTTATTGGTTGGTGTTGGCAGAGGCGGTCTTGCAACCGGCGTAATAGGTGACTCCTTCTTTATGTCACCATCTTCAAAGTATCCCTCATACTCTGTATCAATCTCTTTGGTCTTCTTATTAAGCACACTTCTTAGGACAAATACTACTATAGCAGCAACCGGTAGGAATCCTAATCCTGCTAATACGTACGATGCGGTATAAGTCTTTTCAGCTTCAATAACGACTTCTTCATTTTGTGACGCAGGGTCATCGGAATTTTGACTGCCGGTGTTATTGTCAAATTTACCAGTTATATTTTTTGTTGTACTACTTGGAACTACAACTGGCTTAGAACTTGATTTTGAAATTGTTCTAGAAGTAACTATAAAAGGTTTAAATGCGGCAGTAGTACCCGGTGGAAGAGTTGTAGTAAGAATACTTGAATAAGCTGTTGTAACTTGAGTAGTTAAAACAGGAGATTCAGTTACTTTTTCAGTGGATGATAAAGTTGGAGCTGAAGTCGTAGTTGTTGTCGTTGTAGTCGTTGGTCGTTTCCTTCTCATAATATTCTTAGGTCTCGTAATCGTACCATTCGTTGAATTTTCGAAATGTGGCTGTCGGAATAGACTTGCCAGTCTTTCTGAAATTTTTGATTCAGATTCATTTCGGGCATTAGAAACATTTCTCGTGGACAGCTCACTGGCATGCGGAGACTCTGTACTAGAACTGGAATATGGATTTTCGGTAGTTGTGGTTCTAATTCTTATTCTATGTCTGTACGGCCTTGGACTTGAAGGTAACGGGGCAATAGTTGTTTCAGTTTCATTCAGTATTATAGGTTTAAGGGTTGTAGTATTATTCGTTTCAGGCGTTTCAGATGTAGTGCCATTTTCACCTTCTTTAATAGCTGCATCAGTTTTATTCTGTCCTTTCATAGAAGAAGTTATAGATACAGACGTAACAACTGCTGTATAAACTGATGTCGATGCTTTTTCAGTCGTAGCATTAATTGGTAATGTTGAAAGTATTGGCATATTTTCGGTACTGGCTCCAGCAGTGACTCTGGATGGGCGTCTTCTTAGATTTAAATAAGTTCGTGTAAAATTTCTTGGTGCCGGCGTTACATTGGTTTTATTCAGAGGATTTTCTTTTATAGTAGTATTACTAACATTTTGTTTTGGCGCTGTATTATTAATTATAGTACTGTTGTTGGTGTTTGTTTTATTACTATCTTTACTCTTATCTAAAGTGCTCGGTGTTACATTTTGTACAATAGGTTCAGTTACATTTAATTGTGCTATACTCAAAGATTTAGTAGGAGGTGGTAAGGTGCTTGGATATTTTCTATATGCATTAACTAATCCCACATGTCTTGCTGGCGCAGGACCCTTTACTGTGTTTCTTATTTTATTTTTCTCTATAATATTTTTAACAACTGATACATCCATATCTTCATTTATCTCTTCTTCATCAACACTCGTATTTTTATATTTCTCAGTGGCGGAATACCTGGAATTGAATTTTCTCTTTTCCGATGGTGCTGCAATAAAATTGACTGACTTGGTTGAAGCTGATAAAGACGGAGAATTTGTTAGGTTATCACTTATGACATGTCCACCAATTTTTTGTCCGAAATATTTAAATGGTGCCATTTCTTCGTCCGGTAATTCGGATTCCAGTGGACTAAAGTGGTTGTAAATTTCATCAGACATAAAAAGTGTGCGATTTTCTTTATCATTTTCTACCTTTATAAGTTTCGTGTTCTTGCTGTCTGCAGTGGTACTGTTTGCAATTATGTTTGTTTCAGACTTTTCTTCCGAACTTTTTTCTTCTGGTTTCACTGTAGTCGTTTCTTTGGGAGCTTCGCTAGCTTGAGTTGTATTTTCAATCTTAGTAACGTTTTCTTTGACTTCATTACTTTCCGTGCTATTTACATTAGTATTCTGTGTAACATTTTCTGTATCAGAATAATTAAGTAAATACAGGCCATGATTTGATTCGTCTACTTGAAATTCTTCTTCAGGATCTAGTTCAATATCTTTATCAAGGTTTTCAAATTTTTCAGGTGGGACGTAGACTATGCTAGGTTCAGTTATTTCTATTCTTTCAGGTATCGTAACAGCCTTGTTTATTCCCTCTCTTCTTCTATTGCTCATGTACCCCGCTCTGCTCCTATTCTCCTGGTACAATCTTGGAATGAATAAGTGTCGTATTTCATGTGGCTTAACATCTTGTCGTATTTCCTTCGTGCCGTCAGATGTTATTAGCTTCAGTGTGGGCGTCGGTTCATTACTCGAATTATCAAACGTGATCCTCTTCACTGTAGAGCTGTTTGATTCGCGTATTTCTAACTGGGCAAACGTGGTATTTGTTCTGGAAAATAAAAGAAGAAGAATAAAGTACCAACTGGGCCAGTTGTATGTGAATAATAATACCAATTATTTGTGTCACGCCACTAGAAAACTTATAGTATTTATTTTTGTCAAATCGTACTATACTTATATATCTATACATATTTTAATAAGAAACCTCATTGTTTATATTTAAGAAGTACTGTGTTTTGAATATTGTAATCTTTCATTTAATTTTATCAAATGTCTTTAAGGATGGTATTAAATACAGATATGTTTCTAGCTCCTAAATTTCCGTCATCTCCTAATATAGCTCTAGGTATGTGCTTTCAGTGCGTGTTTTGTTCCATCTTTCTGTTTTAATCTATTTCATGAGTCACGCTTCAAAAGAATCTACTCTATCTAACCTTACAATGCTAACCCACTTCACAGTCCCTTCACTAAAGACAATACTCACTTGTTTGGCTTATGTGCTAATGACGCGAGCGTGTTGATATGCGTCGCCAGTCTTCCATGAAGAAGCTGTCGCCGTCGAGCAGCGAGCAAAGAGAGTAGTTGCGAGTCCCTTGTCGTGTTTGTACTACTCTGCGTTGTTGTTCTCCGAACTGAACCTGCAATGGATAGACAAAATAGATTAAGAATCTACTACAACTTGACATTGGAAAGTACTTAGACTAATATTTTCACTGATTTCATATATATGTACATAGCATCACGCTCGCCTTTATAACCCCGTATAAGTAAGCAGAGAGGCGTATGATTAGAAATCCTAACTTTGTTGCAATATAGCTTTACACGGCATCTAATCAGGCAGCCGTAATACTATAAAATCATCAGTTACGGATTTCCTTTCAATAAAACATACTATTTACAATTTCCAGTTTTCGCAACATCCATAAACACGATAGAACCTTCAGATTCATAATTATTACATCCACATAGAGACATCCGACCATCAATGACCACAATTACGTTGGTCCCATAAACGACAGATGACCACAATAATTGCACGTAATCAAGTAGCTTTGATATGAGACAAGACCTTCACCTACAAACGACTGTGTAGTAAGATCGTTTGAAAAAGGTACGACATCACACGATTGTAGTTCTATTGTGAATACTAGAGAACATAGATAAGAAGTACTGAGATGATGGGTATTTCAATTTAGGTATGCGCAGCGTTATTTAAAAAAATAGTAACCTTGCCGAAGACAACTACGACGACTAATGTCCTTGTGAAACTTCGTCTTATCGTTTATATCCTTAAGACTACTATTTGATATTTTCAATTTAGAATACGGTTAAGGAAAAGACCTTAATTACTATAATATAAAATTCTAATTGATAATCAAGGGTACTGTAATTGCAGACTTGGATTCATGTTCTTTTATTTTCATTTTTGATTACATAATAATTATGATTTCCCATTGCGATCTATAAACATATTCTTGTTGATTCTCTGTCAGATTCAATAAAATCGATATGGTTCAAAATTGTGGATATTGTGATATAAATAACTTATTATATCATGTAGTATATAAACTAATTTATTCACAAAAAAGGTAATAACAATAAGTCTGATATATTGCGAAATGTAAAGAAGGATTACTAGCATCATGTCGACTTCTTGTTAACTTCTCCAAAGTGCAATATGTAGAATTTGAACGTGCTTATATTCTAAGATACCTTAGCCATTTGTTTTTGGCCATAGCTGCAATTACTGTATATCTATATAATCTGAGATTAATTTTATTTGATATTGCGGTAAAATGGCAGTTACATCATAACGTCCATCTTAATTGATAGAAAATCTGCTAGGGGACAAGACAAGTCCTTCCAATGCCACCACGCCCTATCTTTATCCAACGATCACCACTCACTAAACCAACGTACGACAAATTCAATGTCATCAATGACTTCACTGCTTACTCCCACGCACACATATAAAACAATAAGCGTATGTTATAGCTGGGCTTAAACACACACGATCAACCTTGACACAAACGATACGAGAGAAAGTACGCGCGTTAATCGTCAATACTAAAAGCAGTGTAATTTTCAGTACTTGCTTACAGCCTGATTGGAATTGACTCTTTTGCTAATGGCCGAACAAATTGGTTATGTTCAAATTAACCTCAATATTATAATCTTTTTAGTAAATCCGATACAATTATGAAATTATCACAACAAATGCAACTACTGACAATTCATACTCAAAAATACCTTATTGAGCAAATCGTTTCTGCTAAAACATTTGTAAAATTCAAAAGCTTATAATTTACCGATTTAGGTTAAAGTTTAACGACAGTGTGAGCTTTAAAAGCAATTATTATTAAAATTGAAGATACTACTAATTTTGAAAAGGATTTATGACAGTAACATAGACAAGATATTACTAAATTTGAAAAGATACGCAATATACACAAAGTATCTGTTTTAAAATTGCCAGAAAGTTACAACAACGTGGAATTTTACAAATCGTGTTCGAATAAGATGCAGCAACTATTACAACATTTACCTCTGAACGCATTCGACTTTATATATAAGTATCTTCTTATCGTATAGCATAACCTAACATTTAACCATTTAAAAACCTAAGTTGTTCATTGCTCTTGTCAGGGACCAATATATATCTGTACATGCTAAACCTTTATAAACTAGCTAACAGTGCTACAGTGCGGAGCTATAGCCGAACAGTGTTAATTGTTCAACTAAATAATTCGATAACTTTTCACATCTAAAATCATTAAACTCTTTCGAGCAGAACTAACTCGATGGCAATTGCCTTAAAAACAAACAAGTATATAACCCGATTTCACACTCAATTATTGAATTAAAAATATTTCCGTACATATACGTACCACATTCAAGTGTTTACTTCGATTACATAACGTTACATAAACCAAATTTCGTGCTATGTGTTCTGTTCACAATCTCACGGTTTTTCAGTAACAGTTCTTTACTACCTTGTATCACGATGTTGTATGGATCGTATCATAAGATGAGAGCGATTTTGAAAAACTAACTGTTCTTGGATTTTGTTGTCATTTTCTAACGCATTTATAAATGAGTGAGCTCTACTTTTGCTTTGAGTAAGAACTCAGCTCTGCCTAGACTTGATCGCATCATTATTGTAATAAACCATGATAGAATACTTTCTTGTGATGGATCGGACGCGACATTTCAATACTGGATCAGGTCAAATGGCAATATTACTAACTAAAAAAATAAACTCAATGATTTTGTTACTTAATTAAAAAAATATATACTGAGATAATATCGCTAGACAAACTATAAAAGAAATGAAATGACAAACAATCAATTACAATTCTACAGAGTCTAGACGAACATTGTGTCAATTCATTTGTCAATTTGAATATTTGGATGGCTAGTGCTTTTGAAATATTATCGTCTGGCTAACTAATAATGCATTGCAAAGTATAGCTAAGACCTCATATAGCCTTAACCATTTCTGAAACTCATTCTTCAGAATCCTGTATAAAATCCTGTTTCTTATTCCTTACACCACCACTTATAGGATAACGGGTGTTCGATCCGTTGTATCACGGACCGGTTCCCGGTCGCAACAACCGTTGAACTATTAGGTTGCACAACTATCGCGTATAATAACCACATCGTAGATCATTATGTATCTGGTCGGATGGATGTGGCATAATAACACGTGTTCTGTGTATTCCTTTTTTATTGAAGTGATAGATTTATTAAGTCGAACTAGTTTAACATTTAGCTCCCAGACTTCTTTTAATGTTGCTGTAATTTATAAGCAGCAATTCCATATCACCAAAGTTCAGGTGCAGGCTTAATCATCGATGTAAATACATAGGTTATATATAATCCGCCGATAATGGCATTTCTCGAAGCTCGGGTGATATGAATGATGACATAACTTAAAGTAATATTACGCAAATGGTTTAAATTTTCTTAGTTTTGAAATAAATATTTTATCTGTAGAATTAATTAGATGATTTTGACTGCCAACATCTTTATTAATTGAAGTAGCTCTCAATTGCCGTGTTTAAGTAAATAGATCATAATTATTAGTATAAATGGCGCGTTTATTATTACATGTATGAACAAAAGAAGAAATAAAGTAAAAAAACTTCTTTCTTTTAATTCAAATTATAAACTTTAAGCATATGCAGATATTTTGATAAACAGTCATAAAATACCTCGTATCATAACTGGTCCCACAATTAAAGAGTATTAAAGGAATTTTAACCAAAACATACATATTCCGATAGATGCTGAACAAAAAGTAACTACACCATTAATGAAGTTCATTCAAATTGTACTATTGTACTAAAAGGTGCCAAGAAATGCTTTGTTCAATAGCTGATATAAATGAACTTTCAATCCAACAATAAGTATTATTACATAATTCTATTAAAATAGAACACGATACGATAGACCCTATAGAAGAAATAAATTATTACAATTCATCTATTATCACTTGTGCATCGAGACAGATGTTGATTAGACTTATAATTACAATCATTATAGCGACTACAACGATATATATGGATGACAAAATAATTATTTAATTACAAGATGTTTATAGATAATAATAAGCGATATTAGCATACCAAGGTTGGTTTTTAGAATCAATGGTAATATCTTTTTACCTTTTCAGTACCGACCAACTGAAAGACTGTTCTATAACAACTGTAATGGCAATGGAAAGTTTATAAATCGGTCTATGCCATAAATTGGCAAAGAAACTCTCCTGCAACGCTCGTTTCATACCGTCCTCAGTGATACCTTACGCCTGTGACATACCCAGATATTTATAGGTTTCGTTTGCAGAGAGAGATCTAAGTCTAGTGAAATCTGAGAGTTCAATGCCATCAGATTCACAACCCTGCCTCGTTTTACATACATAACTGCACATTTTTCAACACCAAACTCCATCCTGATGGAGTTATTGAAGGTTTCTGTTACCTTAAGTAACGCTGTCAGTTGGGGTCTGGTGGAGGCAAATAGTTTTAAGTTATCCATGTAAAGAAGGTGGGATATTTGTTATTGTTATACTCTTTATTCAAATATTTACAATATACTTTTCATTTTTAAATATACATATACCTATAAAAATACATTTAAAAATTTAAAATATATGGTACCTCACCGGCATCGGGAACAGGGTCCAAGCTGCCGGTGGTTAGGATTCCAGAGATAGGAACCTCTTCACAATGCGTGCTGTATCTAATAGCACTGCCTTCTGCATCAAACTCTTGATCCAAGCACCCAACGCGAGCCTCTTTAGATGGTGATCGAGGCTCTATTATTATTATTATTATAGTCTCTCTATTTCACTAAACCTTACTAATATTATAAACGCGAAAGTTTGTATGGATGTATGGATGTTTGTTACTCTTTCACGAAAACACTACTGGACCGATTGTGATGAAATTTGGTATGTAGATAGCTGGAGACCTGGATTCACACATAGGCTTTTTATCCCGATATTCACACGGGAACGGGACTTACGCGGGGGAAACCGCAGGGAAAACTAGTCCTTACTAATTTTATAAATGCAAATGTGGGTTTCTTTGTTTATTTTTGCCTTAACTACTCAACCACTCATCATGAAATTTAATATACACGTTGTCAGGAGTACAAAATAGGTATCCTTTTATTCAGAAAAAAAAGAACTGTTGTTAACCTAACCTACATTTAAGCAAGAAAAGCCGCGGACTAAATCTAGTATTATATATGTGTATGTTTGTGAAGATATTTCAATGTATGTAAATCACGCTTAAGTTAGTAAGAAAGTATGTGTATGGAACTTGGCAGCTACATAAATCATGTCCTGGAAACATCGGCTAATAATGTCCTCCAGACCGAATTTCGGCCACGGCGGCCAATCTTAACAGAGACTGGCTATCTGCGCAGGAGATATTATAGTGCACAAGTATGTGCGCAAACACAAGTGCACTCTCTGATCCCTGATCCTCATGATCCGATTGGATGGTGATCCGACAAGACCGGAGAGAGATCACGCGCAGGACGCTTTATGTGCTTTCCAAGGCACGGGGGTGTCTAACACCGCCAACTTCCTAACTCCGGGCTCATATTAAGATTTCTAAACAGAAAAACCCAATATCTTTTTGTTGGCCCGACCGGGATTCCAACCCGTGACCTCATGCACAGCAGTCGCATTCACTACCGCTGCGCCACGGAGGCACTACTCTACTCTCGGCTACTTGTTATTTCGATATGCATTCTCTAGGATTCACGCGAGCAAGACTTAGTGTAGTAATTATAATGAAATAATATTAATAGAAAACGTCTAATAATATATCAGAAACTTTATTGTTACCATTAAATGGCACAATTACTTCACTGTATGAAAAAACACATTACAGTACCTACTTCAAGAAATAATAATAATAATTATTTTAAATAAAATTTAAATGCTTATTGTTCCCACTATAACCTAGCCTACTTTTACGCAAGGGAAGCCGCGAGCAAAAGCTAGTTACATATAATTCAAATGAATTGGCTATATTCTTGAGTACAAATACAAGGGCTAATTAAAAGATACAACACAGAGAAAGGCGCGAAGCATTCAAATATTTCTTGAAAGGCCTATATGTCATGCCACCGGTGACATTATAAGTAGCGTGAGAAATTTAACTAAGAGAAGGGTTCAATTAATAAGCTATCTCTTAATCTAATACCCAAGAGCGAGCCATAACGTCGATGACCAACTATTTACTGAGACAAAACTATTACACAACGTACTAAGCATTCAATACCTCTAAGGTCCGAAGGCTGGGAAATTGTCTTTCGTAACAACGTTGGCTTAAAATGTCGCTCTTATTACAAAAGGGAATGTATTTAAGAAAAAGCTTTTGTTATATTAATGTGCTGAAACTGCGTGTGAAAGTGCTAGGTGTTTTATTTTAGAAGTTGCTGTGAGACTTGACACATGATTTGCTAATATAGCTATAATTGAAACATTTTCTTCTGATACTAGTGTAAAGACTATCATGATCGATAATACCATATAAAGGTTTGTAGATAATCTAGAGACTATCTAAAAACCTTTACTTTCATATAATTTACATCAAAATTCTGATATTTAACTAAACTTAATGAACCAAAACACAACTTGTAGCGTTACACAGGTATATTTATGTTCAGAATGTTAAAATTATGCATGTAACAACTTAGCGTTGCCGATTAGGTCGGTAAATTGTCGAATGCCTAACGCAGTGAATCGCGAATTGCGTTCCTTTCGCTCTATAAGTCACTGAACTGTTTTTGAATATCTTGATCAAACTGATTCTATTTCTGCTTAAATATCATAATGAAGCAATTAGTATATTTCTGCAGTAGATTATGTTTTAATGTGTTAATAAATGCGTTCTTTATAAATTAATCAAATGGGCTTTTCAGAAATTATTATATTGATTGATTCAATACTATTCTGGATAATAATCTAATTTATCTTCGAAGCTATTAAAAGAACATGTCCAAGAATATATTATTAACCGTGAGAAAATATGACAAGACACCTGTGCATCCTGGGCAGGGTTTATCGTTTATGATCACAAGTGAGTATAAAATAAGGGAAATATAAACTTGCATTTAACGATCGTATTTCCCTTTATATTTGAAAGTTGAACTTTTACTTTGTGAGATCGTGAGACTATCAATGGGAGAATGTTTTATTTTTAATTTGTTGACTACGTAAAAATACCTAGAAATGTTATGCATAATAACTTTTCCACTTCGTTACGTAAATTATCAATGTCACGATCAGCGACACTATTCAATTATGATATCATGTATTATATTTATAGCAGGCTGCTATTAGTTTTATCTGGTAACCTTTTTTTCATACATACACCAATGCATTTTCTACGTACCCACACATTAGTTAATTTGTATTTTAAATGTTATTTGTTGTTTAAGTAATCTAACAGATGAATCAGTTTATTTTATTGGCGTAACTACAAAAAGTATAATTAGGTTATTAACAAGTTTTATAGTTACGCCATGGATAAACAAAAGTTATTTTCCTAATTTTACGTATATGATAGATGCATACGACATGACATCCAATACGTTAAATACATAGTGGATTACAGTTTACTGGAATTCGTTATATGAGAAGCGTTACCATGTTTGCTATGTCGTTCTATGGGTTCCCTATCCATTAGCATAAAATTTTAAGACCTAATATAACTTAGCATAATGTTGTTTGGCATAATTATATTTTCGCATAATATAATTACGCATAACAGCTTACGCATAATTTTTTAAGCATAATTTCTCTAACCATAATAATGATTAAGCATAATATTGTAAAGCATAAATTTATTAAGCATAAAGTTCTAAACCATAACTTTTTTAAGCATAATATCCTAAAGCATAAATTGATGATGTGTTGAATGAGTTTCTGTCACGGCTCCGGTGCTGCGGGCCTCCGGCGGCCCCACGCGTGCTAATCGTCGCAGACGGCTTTCGCTCACCACCGCAGCTTCGGCTTGTTGGCCGGCTTCGCCGGCCAGCCTCAGCCGCGGCGGCTCGCTCGCAGCCGCCTGCTCCTCAGCCCGCGGGCCGCCTCGCCCCTACACGCCTACGCGATTTTAAATAACACTCTAGGGGTAGGACAAACAAGACTACGTGAAGTCGGTTTTGAAAATATACACCTAAAATAAATAATTAAGGACTACTATTTCAATCAGTTAACTTCTATTATGCTAAAAGTCTTTAGGCCTACTAACGTTATGCTAATAGTCATTAGGCCTACTAACGTTATGGGAATCAAATTTATGCCAAAACAAATTAGTCTTTAACATGATTATGCCAACATAAAATGTATGCCTAAAAAAAGTATGCCAAAGTATTATTATGCCAAAACAAATTGTGCCAAAATCGTTATGCCGAAGTATATTAGGACAAAAAACATTATGCGAAAAGGAGGGATCCCCGTTCTATGCTATCTACGCAATATTGGTCCAAACGTTGGTCCCAGTGGCACTCCGCCTGACATATTCCCAGCATAATTGTTTCACTAGTTCCCACAGATAGGTACGTTTGTAACACTAGATTACATACCTTTTTCCGCGATTTGGCAAAAAGCCCGCAACTCATACAGTTGCACAAATTACGCATTGTTTGAACAACGAACGTATTACAATAAAAAAAAGTTTGGAAATCTCTGGTATGCTTTAATTGTAATTGAATTAATTAATTAGTCATTTCATTGCATTACATCGAAATGTTATCAAGAAAATACTCAGAGAAATTGTGTGAAAATATTATATAATGGTAAAAGTAGGATAGAATTTGATTTCTACATTGTGTGGTCTTCTAATTATTAACATCTATTTAGAGTCATATAAAAAGTTAATAATAGCATCCGTAAACAAAACTTTTAATGACGTTAGATAACTAGCTACTGCTGATGCGGTTGCGAAATATTCCTTTAATTTAAGTTTTATTATTATGTTAAAGCAACTAGGTTCAGTCATTGGTTATTTAAAACTTGCTTCAGAGACACCTTCAATAGAGCTAATAATATGTACCTTAAAGTTTTTGATAAAACTGGACATGATCATTGTAATCATCGACTAAAACCCTTTTATGCCAACAATAATTAGCCCAGATAAAATCTCTGTATAATGATAAAGTACAATAAGCAATTTTGCTATATGCAAATCCACAAAACTTCAAACGTAGACACATATACCTAATTCTCCAGTGTACTGAATGCACACTACGCACAATCATAGATGATGTATAACTCAATAGTACACACTCAGGTGGTTGTACGTACCGTTACTGTAGTGATGTAAATGAAAATATCGATAGTACCATGAGCTAAGTGCGATATTGTCAATGCAATCCAACGTGCATATAATCTGGAGAAATTTAGGATCGAGGTACAATAGAAATATAACAAGGTGAAAATTTTCAGTTTGTATACGTAATAACCGTTACCACATTCAATGTCACAAATTACAACGTACAATATATTTTTATAAAGCTACTAAGTAAATAAACAATAAATATATCTAGTATAAAGTATTTGATATTTCTTAAACATCTCATTCACGACATAAATGTTATTTTATGAAAAACAACTACAACAAAGCTTTTTACTCGTATCTATCTTAATAGTTAGCCAGCAGAATATATCACCCTTAGTTAGCCCGCTATTAATCGATATATTGTAGTAACATCACTACCAGCACCTGCAGCCTCTATTCCCCGTACAGTGACCGGCAATGAGGTCGCCTATGCACCGCGCTACTTATGCCTGTGCGCATGTGCTTATGTGTGCGTGCAGCATGCGTTACATATGAGTAGTTTAGTGTGTGTGTGTGTTCTAGTGTTGTGTATGTGTTGTTTTAATAAGCGTGTACATTATTTATCAGAAGTAGAATACGGTTACAGGGTTTTAGATCGCATTGTGTAAGGTTTAATTGTGCATTGAACCATTGAGTTTTTTTCGGTTGCCGAATTTTTTTGACTGGTGTAACTGAATTATTAATTTTATTTTAGGTTAGGATAGCCAATCCTGAAACAATAAGGCTGGCAAGGAAGTGCGGCAGGTAACCTTTATAAAAAAAAAACAGAATTAATTCCTTACTTGAATCTACCTCTGTTGGTTATAAGAAAACTAGATTTCTAGATGTTTTTCTGTTTTATTTGTCAATAGATAACAAATGCAACTGATGACTGATGACAAATTAAATATTAGTATTAATATCGATCATGTAATCATCTCCTCCATTTTTCACTTAATATGATAACATATATCAGCATTAAGATTCGTCTATTGTCTTACAATATTTATCCGTCTATAAAGTACATCTACTTAATAAATACGTGGATATGTAATATTTAGGATAATTGGATGCATGTTTTTTGCAACATTACGCTCTCTCATACATCCTCTTAACATTATCCTAACTTGATATCAAGGTTCTCAACAACGAGTCTGAATTTAATGTCATAAACACCAGTCTGAGTATTTGCCAACAGGACGCTATTATTCCTTGCAAAACTAATCTTAGTTGAAGTCACACAGCATGAAATTAAAATTTACAAGACAGATCTGATTCTGTAGATTGGTAGGTGGAAATGGATGAATTCTGATTGCTATGATAGTCCAAAGACAATACGATGACAACACAACAGCTACATTCTTGATAGATTGAAAATGCAAATACAGTGTTGACATAGCATTGTTTGCGTTTTGGGATGTAGGGCAAATAATTACTAGGCAATTTTATATAATTAACCTGTCATGTATTTCCTAGTTATTTCTGTTATTTCTGTCGTGTATACGTAACCATAGAAACAAATCGGGACTGGACTAAAAGCTTATACACAGAAAATGCAATAATAGCGATCAATTGATCTAGAAATGGTCAAGATCAAGTAAAATGTAAATTTTCTGTCTATAAGATTATAGTAACAGCACTTTATCAAAAGATATGGATAACGCTTTTTTAATTTTACTTTCAGGGATAAGCAGACAAAAATGACGCGTCTGGCTGAAGGAGAACAGAAGACAGGCAAGGTATCCACGTAACACAACCAGTTTAACTACTGACCAACAAAAAAAAGTACAATTCTCTTAGACAATTAACAATTAAAATTAATTGGTATGTTTCGATAAGAAACACTTTCTCACAACGATTATTATGTTACAATCTAGACAAGTTCAAAATTCAACTACCTTTTTTGTAATGCGATACAATCGTATAGATAAAGAGATAAAATATTCATATTGGTGCTATAAAATTGGTTATATAATACTTGTCATAGATCTATTTTCTAATTCTCAGTTATAACCACTAGATAACGTAATTATTAAATTAATAAATTTATTCTATTACTATGAGAAATAGATTAACTACGATTACAATTTTAATATATAAATGACTAGATGTTTCCGCGGTTTCACCCACGTTTATCGTTACTGCGCCGCCCCCGTGGGTTTTAGCGTGATGTTACATAGCCTATAGCCTTCCTCGATAAATAGGCTATACAACACTAAATAATTTTTCAATTCGAACCAGTAGTTCCTGAGATTAGCGCGTTCAAGCAAACAAACTCTTCAGCTTTATAATATTAGTATAGATAGGGTCAATAGCAATTATTTACATATTAGTATCTATTGTTTGACGGATATTAATTTATAGTAATTGTTTTTAAATTAAATTATCTAAAACAATTAATTGTTTAAGCGTTTAAGCCGTTACAGTCCTATTAACTTTTATTATATTTATATAAAATATACATCTCCCGCACTAGCAATTATTTCTGTGTCATGGTGGGCTTTACAAACATTCAAATAACGGACACACAGAACACCCAGACTCGGAACAACCATTTGTGGATCACACAAAGTTTTGTCCCGTGTGGGATTCGAACCCACAATACTCGGCGCAGTGGCAGTGACGAGGCGACACTTACACCACTACGCTTCGAAAAGATCTTGTTTCCTCGAATTATTTTGATGCTGTATAATAATTATTATTATCTGAAAAGGGTGCAGTATTTAATCTGCTATATAACTAAACTTATCTAAAATTAAACTGCTATATACAGATTTTATCGCGTTGTTTATTTGAAACTGTATTACATAATTTAGAAACTGTTACACTACTACTACTATTAAACTTTACTAATTTTTAAGCTAATTAAATTATTAAAACTATTTATATTTAAGTTTACAGTTTACCCGACGTTTTGGTTGCTTTTCAGCCACCATGGTCACGGGGAGACTCACGTTACGTTCGGATACTTTGAAATAACTACACTGGAACATTAAGACAACTACCATCTTAGTCTCCCCGTGACCATGGCCGCTGAAAAGCAACTGAAACTTCGCAGAAAGTGTAAACTTAAATATAAATAGTTTTAATAATTTAATTAGCTTAAAAATTAGTAAAGTTTAATAGTAGTAGTAGTGTAACAGTTTCTAAATTATGCAATAAAGTGTTAAATAAACAACGCGATAAAATCCGTATACAGGTTGTCCGGTAATTAATGTATAATCTGGAAATGTCTTATAGTGGAACTGATGGCCGTTCAGAAAAAAATATGAAAAAAATCTATCCTAACTACTACCTGAGATATGTCTTTTTTTTAATTACCATGTATAACTTTCTTGTATACTACGACCATAAATGAATAAAATCCATCGGTTTTTGTTGTTTTATTATTAAACACTAACTATGCTAATAGATAGACAGTCAAAAGTATGCTATGCTAATATAGCTTGCACTTTTAATATATATATTTTATGTTTTTTTTGTTTTCTTTTTTTTTTCTGAACGACCTATAATTTTACTATAAGACATTTCAAGGTTATCCATTAATTACCGGACAGCCTGTATAGTAGTTTAATTTCAATGAAAAACATTCGCGTAAACAGAAGACAATATTAACTTATCTAAAATATAATCAATATTTCGTGTCTGAACAAAAGTAATCACAGGTCATTTCCGTTTTATTAGAGCTTAGATAATATTTCTATTAACCCAACTAAGTAGACCAAAAGCTGAACAAAATACCATATGATTGAATTCCTAAATCCATTGATGGCGTAGAACTAGAACTATAATGATTGCCTTTCACGAGCGCTTTAGGCCAGTTTTTATCTAAATACAAAGAAATGTAGTGCAGTATGCCGTTGGTTATATAGCTATAGAAACTATTGAGGTAAAACAATCATCATCGTGTACCAATTTGGTCGCTTGAAGTATTTGAGCAGGTGGTATTGTAACATGATTATACGCATATTAATCTGAGAATTTAAAAGACAATTGTAGTTTTGATTACTTTAATGCATAAAATATGTTTATACTGATACGACTGAGTATAGGACAACATTTTATAGTATAAATAGACATTCCCATAATAGACACAATAAAGATGACAAAAAAATTACGAAATATTGTAGGTGAAACTATAGTAAAAGCATCTATAAAAAGAGACTTGTATGGCATATATGTATATGTTTGCATACATCGCCGGTCAATACGTTTAAGGCAGACTAAAACTGCGATAGATATGAGGTTAATCCTCGAAATTATAACAAAGTCGATGATAATATGACATCACGTGGATTTTCTCAATGAAGTAATCTGTAAGTAAATCTTAAAACAAATATAATTAAAGATGATAAGTAAAATAAAAGTTATTGATATAATAAAAATAAAAAACAAATAAAGATAAACAAGCGACTGATTAAATTGAATGGTGGATTTCATATCCGCTTTAATTGGACACTAAATTGACGAACGTAACTGTTCATTCTTTGGAACGCATTCACCCAACAATTAATCACGTTATTGACTCTTTCCGGCACCAAGCTACGGTACGGTTAATATAACATAACATCACGCCATTTTACCAAGAAGGGTTGTTCAAAGGTCTTGAAACGTTTTGTTTTTAGTATTAAGCATTATCTTATGTCTAGCAAAATGGCACAAAGTTTGAACTTTGTACCATTGCCATTGCAAGAAATTTTAAATATCGACATCAAGTTTAGAAACATGATGTCGATATTTAAAATTTCTTGATACACTAAAATCGAAAATGCACGAATGAAGAAAATGAAAATCGAAGATAACCGAAACGAAAGAACAACTTGTGCGATTGCGAGTATCGATTTTTATTTATCGTTAAATACGATAAACGAAAATCGATACTCGCGATCGCTCAAGAGCTCCCTTACACTTCTGTCACATGATCATTTACATGTTACTATTCTGAGTTGTGTTGTTGAGTATAATACAATTATAATTAGACTAGCTGTCCCGACAGACGTTGCCCAGAACACACGAAAAAAAAACCTAATCTAAACCATTCTCGAATCCACTTGAACACACACAAAAAATTTCATCAAAATCGGTCCAACCGTTTAGGAGGAGTTTAATTACAAACACACGCACAGAAGATTTATATATATAAAGATAAGATCCAAACAGTAAACAAACCTATCCATTCAACAAATTGATAGCTTTCCTTTGTATACAAACCAATCGATCTACTCAGAAGCCATTACAAGTCTTCTATAACATATTACGTATTATTTTTATCTTCAAGCACAATGTCGGTCCTATCCCTTATAACCTATTCAGTGATGCGCGTGCGAAGAATAACGATTACAATATAATCTAGTGTATGTAAAAATGGATAGTTCTTGGAAATACGAGCTTTTACACATTCATAAAGGATTCGTTTTCCTCGTGCGGCTTTGTTTGTTTCTATTAGAGATAGATTTTATAGCTTTCATATGACGACAACTACAAATAATGTTCTGGAAAGGTACTTTATTCTGCAATCTATAACAATTAAACATACGTTGACTGTTTTTAACAATATTTAGTACTAAGTTTTACCGCGTCTTCGCTGTCTTGGAATACTCTTTTTTGTAGATAAGTGGTATGGCTAGTCCTTTTCTGTACCATTGACAACGTGTATGTGATGTGATGAGGCGTGAAAGCGAAACAAACACACTCACATTCGCATTTATCATATTAGTTAGGATCATCAAAAGGGCCCAACTACTATTTATCTATATAATACTAGCGAATTCGACAGACGTTGTACAGCCCGAATAAAAAAACATCGAACTCAATCGCAGCTCCACCTGCCGAGTCAAATTGTAAATCTAAATAATCCCGGAACCTATTCAAACATAAAAAAGACATCAAATTCGTTTCAGCTGTACGTAAGATGAGTTCAGTGTCATACAAACGTACAGAATGTTTTTATAAATAAAGATCATTTAACCTTTTTATTTTACCGTCAAATAAAACCTGATGCGACTATCAGTCTGGACGACATGAAGGATGCATGCATTATGCGGTTAAAAACTTTCATATCCAAATAATAAATCGTAGCAAAGAGTCAGAGATTAGAAAGGCAGAAATACCCAGCGGCGTGCTCATACGAAGACAAACCATTAATAAAGGATGACAATGATGATGATGATTAAGCTTAGACTAGCGGTTTATGGAGATAATTTGGAGTACAGACTTTCTCCATCATAAATGTCATAACGTACCTAGTGTTTTGGAATTAGAAAAACAAACCTGTGTGAATTTTACTTAATATTTTATCAGTTCAAAAAGTATAGCTACGACAAGTTGTTAGATAAAAATGGAACGGTTCAATTGATTTACGGTACTTTCTTTGTATGATATTCGAATCGGACATGGCACTTTGATAACATATTAGATCACGGTGACGTCTCATTAGTTCAACGGTTGCCGTCAATCTTTCTTTTCGTCTTATCTATTTAATTTTAATGTATTTTATTAGTGCTTATAATATTTTTCCATTTATTGTTTGGTTTGTCCTATTGTGAGGCAAAAGTGTCTGCCGTGGACTTCCAAATCACTCTGTTGCTAGTCCCTTTCAAAGGCGTCCAGGTCCTCCTACTATCTCTGTTTAGATCTACCCATGGCTGTCGACTGTCTTTTAATAATTATCAATGTTTCAAATCATTCGAATAATCGTATTTAATCGATAATTGCACATAGGATTGGCCAGCCATTGTCAGTCAGTCGGAGCGACACTCTCTTATAGTCTGTCGTGCCGGAGCATCACCGAGGAGTCGTCGCCCGCAGACTTTTTCTTTTCTGCATCGGGCCCTGCTGGGTGAGTCGCTGATGTAGTTCTAATTCCGGCGACCCTCCTATCTTACAAAGCAACGAGGTGGCACACCGTGGTGGCTTTAGTTGATAGGCCCGAAAAATTTCGGGTGAGCCCGACATAGCCCTCTCGTCTCCCCTTGTAGCGAGGAAGTATGCATAAGGAGCATCTCCCAGGTTAAAACAAATGGATCAACAATATGGTAAATAAAATCGGTTAACTTGACTTACACGTCAACCATTCAAAGTAAGTAATAGCTGACGTAATACTTATTCTACAACGTTCCGTAAATATTTCAGCCTCATTCCCAGTTGCTAAGCGATAAGGCTTCGCGTGCACTCGGCTGACCTCAACCAATAGCTATTTATTGATTGTACTATCGGCACGAATAACATGCAATACTACAGGTGGTGTATTTGTTTCTACTTAGCATTTATAGTATCTGTCGTGAGACTTACAAATAAAGTGCAACGTGACTGTTTGTAACATCAGATGGAGTGATTAATGTTTTAAAGAATTATTGGGTATTTGTTACATTTTCTTGTTCTAGTTGGGGTTTGGTATTATACGCGTTTTACCTTTAGACTTTACTTCGTTACTACAATACTTCTTTGGATGGCTTAGTAGTTTAACTGTTCGCCTCGCCAAATCCTCTATGCTGGGTATATATATGGGTATGTATATATATATGGGTGGGTAATTTTACGATCCACAAATGTTTATTCAAATTCTGATTGTTATATGTGGCTGATATTTATACATATGTTTGTATAGTACCCCGCTACACAGTAATAATCTAAACTGGCAGCTGCACGTGGAAAACGTATGTAGTAAAATAAACATATTTGTGTATATCCTTTACAAATTACGTAAAACTTCCACTGAACATACTGTGCTACCGGCATGTCATGGCTATGTATCCTCTCTACTAAACTACGGTCTCATATTGTGGGGCAACTCCAATGAGGTACAACGTGCTTTTTTGGCACAAAAGAAATGTGTTCGCGCCGTTCATGAAATACCACTATGGGAGTTCTGCAAGCCGCTTTTCAAATGGTGTCGCATACTCACTCTACCCTGTATGTAGATACTAGAGTTAGCTAAATTTGTTATGCAAAACACTAACTTGTTTAAAACAGCAAGAGACTTATACCCTCGTAACACCAGGCATCCCGACAGAATTGTATTGCAAAAACGGACGAGCTAGAACGGCTATGTACTTAAAAAGTAGTTTAGTAATGTGTGGACGTATTTTAATGCGTTACCTAGTAGTTTCACAGAAATGCCTACTCACAGATTTTGCAAGAAATTCAAAGACTGGCTAATTGAAATTCCTTTTACTCATTAGAAGATTACTTTCAAGTTTGTCAAAAATGAATGTGAATTGCAGTAAAAGCGTAATATATGTTCATGTGTACAACATGTGTGTAACAATTAGTCTAAGCAATTGCAATTTGAGAATTATTGATCTGAATTAAGATTTGCATGCCACAGTTTGACAAAATGTATATGGCTCCAAATATATAATGTTCCAACTTATGTACCTACATTTTATGCAAATAAAACTATTCTATTCTATTCTATTCTAAATTAAAGTAATAGGTACTTAGTACTTAAAATAAATAAGTTTACAAATACTGCAACGGCAACATTTGGATAATGCTGTTATGCATTTTGAAGCATAACCTGCATCGTGCTATATACATATAGATACAGTCATCGAATAGGACAGAATATTCTTTAGTACTGTACATATGTCATCATCATCATGGAGACCTTTACAAACATTGAAACAACTGCCACAAAGAACACACACATTTAGAACAAGTAACAGTTGATCACACAAATTTTCGTCTGAAAGGATCGGTCGCGCAATACCTCTACGCCATTATTACAGTCAAAGGTTAATGAGCACAAAATAAAATCAAGCTCTGCTTGTCCACGGAGAACATGCTCAATGTGTTGCAATGGGTTAATAGTTTAACCCTTAAGTACAATCCATCGTCCAAAAGAAGTGATTAAAAGTTTTACGTAATGTTTAACCTATCACGACGCAGCTACTTGTTCTGTTAAACGACACAAGACTATTAATTTGATATTGCAGATAAATTGAACTAGATTGTCTAATTTATTGCTGATTAATTAAGCTGTGTAGGTATTTTCTCGTGGCCCTTTTACCATTCGAATTAGGCATTAGAATCATGTTGTAATTATAGCTAGAAGTCGTTAAGATAGGTAGGATAGCCTATTCGCTTCGTTAAATCGATATGTACGAGTATATAAGCAGAAGAGGCCCAAACATGTTTTAGATCCCACTTAATAGGGGGAAGCCCATTTCTAGATCCTGTTCTGCTCTTGAGAATTCTTTGACAGTAAATCCCAATAACGCTTTGATTGACCCAGCAATCTAACCCAAGGCCTCACTCACAGCAGTCGCATTCGCTATGATACCTGTCTATTAATAAAATATTTTATGACATATACTATAGTTATCTGTTTTTACATACCATTTAACAGCACACATGAGCGATTTCAGTGCCACATACCGCGTTTTTAGAACGTGGTATTAAAAACGCTCATGCGTGCTGACACTACGAGTGCGTAGTGTCATGTTCATGCTTTCAGCGCGCGAAATACAGCTCACAATACTAACGAATAAACTCCAGCTAATTCCAATAATCATAATAATCAAATCCTTTATCCACTATAACATACTTGAGATCAAAATCTATACGTGATCATAATCATCACACTATGATTAATTTATTCTGATCGCATACAAGTGCGTACCTAAACATGTACGTCAATGTGTTCACATAACAGTATGTCAGCTCTTTGTCTGTCTTCTTCCTACTCATAAACAATTACGAGCTCCAACAAACATGATTAGATAATTATATATAATATATCAGCCCTGTATTAAACTATGCCACTGCTGAGCATATCCTTCCTCTCAGTGTGAGAAGGGTTAGGCCATAATCCACGACGCTGGTGCAGTGCGGGTTGGCAGATTCCACATATTTTAGAGAACATTATGGAGAATTTTCAGACATGCAGGTTTCCTCACGATGTTTTTCTTCAGCGTTGAAGCGAGCGGTAATTAACTATTTAATATGCATATAACTTCGAAAAGTCAGAGATGCGAGCCTTAGGATCAAACCAAAACCTAGGCTATAGCCACTTTTAGATTAATTTATTTAAATGGTTTACAAGTGCGTAGTCATGTGCTTCAATGTGTTTACAAAACAGTCTGTCAGTTCTCCGTTTATTCATCTTCCTACTTCTAAAACAATCACAAGCTTCAACAATCATGATGAGATAATTAAATTACTTATGTATATAAAAAATAGAACGTAAGTGATTTATGACTATACTAGAGTTCGTGAACTATTGACCTCGCATACTTGCTTGGGTTTGTGAATGTGTGCATGGATAAAGTTCTTTTATGTAACAAACGCCTACTAAGCGAGGTGCGAGAATTTGTTTTAAAATTGATCTGTAGTAACTTATACATTACACTACTATTTTATTTTTCTTTTGTTTAAAAAACAGCTACCGCACTAGAATATATATGTATGCTCTGTGTCACGGAGGACTTTACTTATATTCTAATAACGGAGACAGAGAAAACTCAATCCACGAATATTTCTCCAGTGTTGGGAGATCGAACCTACAACACTCGGCGCGTGACAAGTAACCATTTAAATAATATCGCCAGTAGTGCCGTCTACAAAGTAATTCACTGTGCTTATATCAATACTATAATTCAGAGTTTATCATTGATTTTGTGTATGTTGTCTGAATATGTACAAAGTATTCCGCGACACAGGATTTAATCCCAATACAAAATTTATGTTTTTAAAAACAAATCACCACAAAAACTGTCGGTCAGGTCGTCAGGCAAAATCATCAGATTCCGTCCATAACAATTTATATAACCCATAATCATAAAACTTTACCTTACGTAACGGAACAGTACTTACAAAAATCACAATAAATATATGAAAATGCTGTCAAAAAACGGAAACAGAGAAAGCTAATAATGTCCATATAATGTCCCCACGTAACACTAGGTTAGTATCCGTATACCTAAGATTATGACTAAGCAATACCACAGGCAATTCTGTATTTTCCCAGGGAAAGTTACTTCTGTCAACATTTGCTATAAAGACATATTATTATGTCAGAGCCGTAGACTCGATGGTAATTACAATATTTTCCAGCTTGTTAATAGCAAATTATGTGAAAGAAAAACCGTTTACGGTATTTATAATCCTTCTAAGATTTTCTTTAGTGTGACTTTCAACAGTGTAGTGTGGAAGGTAAGGAGGGAACTTAATAATGTTTTGTTTTACTGCGAATGATAGTTTTCATTCCTTTCGATATATGTACTGTAAACTAATAAATATGATATGATAAAATGATTACGAAACAAGAATATTTATGAGTATATGATTCGTTTAAGTTAAGTCAACTTATTGATGATTTAGATGAACTTTTTTATAGCTCGTTGAATCATCGTGTAGTCCCAGGTCGGATGCGTTAACCTCTTAACCAATCCTGTTATAAAAACTACAAAAAAAAACTTATCAAACAAAAGAATACTATCATACCAAAATTTATTCTGGTTAAACTCGAATGGCGGCGTCCTAGCATTGGTTGAGAGATTAAATTGTAACTGACATCAGCAATAACATAATGGTAAGTTTACTTAGAGTGAAAAGTATGGGTGGTATTTGATAATAGACTGAACTTCTATTACAAGACTTAATAATACAGTTAGCAGTGTTGACATGCCGGGTTATTAGATGGGCTCATCGTCATTCAAGCTTCATTGACGACAAAATACGGTATTGGTTCAATGCATGTTTCAAAAGGAAATAATCTTAGTTGTATTCAATACTAGATTATGCTCGCAGGTTCGCTCACGTAAATTAAGGTTAGTTGCGGTTGGTTCTCCGGTACCCTCACTCACTCCACAAAACACA
This sequence comes from Catocala nupta, assembly GCA_963675205.1. Lineage (NCBI taxonomy): Eukaryota > Metazoa > Arthropoda > Insecta > Lepidoptera > Erebidae > Catocala > Catocala nupta. The sequence goes on along the minus strand of OY776085.1, from coordinate 25,021,570 downwards.
ACGCACACGCTATTTCACGCCGGTTTTCTGTCAGGCCGTGCTATCACTCCAGTCGAGCCGGCCCATTCATGGCAAAGCATGGCATTTATAATTACTGCGCCGTTTATGATTACTGCGCCGCCCCCGTAGGTCATAGCATGATGTTTATAACGTATAACCTTCCTCGATAAATAAGCTATCTAACAATAAAAGCATTTTTCAATTCGAACCAATAGTTCCCGAGATGAGCGCGTTCAACAAACCAAACAAACTTTTCAGCTTTATAATATTAGTATAGATTAGGGTTAGAGTAATCCAAAACCAAAAAATCTACGAAGTATTATGTAACTCACGAACCCAGGGACCTTAGAATAACCCCGGACACAGTATAAAACATAGAGGCATTTTAAACATGATAAACAACCACGTTCACTTCACACCACGCCCCTCACACTCTGAACCAAACACGGACTAACTAACTAACTAATCTGATATTTACCAACACCGCATACCGTTGACATTTAACTCCGAACGGATACAATACCGCCCACAATATATAATGAATAATTATTTATTTATGCTGATATTTAATTTCGAACGTATAACAATTAATATTAGATATTTAATTTGGATAAAAGGAAATGCCAAAACGTAATGTGTAGTGAGTAGTCAGTTATTTGTCAAATTGCTTGAAGAATAGATGAAATTAAAACTACCTTCATTGGGATTTTTAAGACGTGACACGCGATGTGCGCTCGTTAATTTCCAAAAATGAATATATCTTAAATCTTGAGAAAGGAGAACCTATATAAAAGAGACGACTCAGAAGCTGACCGAACTGACCTGCAATATTACCACCTGACCTTGTACGCAGACGATACTTGTCTCTTTTACTTTAACAAATGTATTAACAATATAATTGCAGACGCTCAAAAAGACCTAAATAGATTACAAGAATGGTTAAAATATAATCTTCTTACAATAAACACGTCTAAAACCTCATTCATGATCTTTGCAGCTAAAAATAAACAAATACCAGACTTCCCGCCGCTAACAATAAACAATGAAATAATCAAACGCTCGAGTCAAGAAAAATATTTAGGTCTGTGGGTAGATGAAAAACTTACCTGGAAACCACATATTGATTATGTCAAAACAAAACTAATGTCATTACTCGGAGCATTACACAAGGCGTCAAACTGTATCCCACATAAGGTACGTAATATTATATATAACTCCCTAATTAAGTCACACCTCGAATACCTTATCGAAATATGGGGTTCAGCAGCACCAACCAATTTAATCCCACTCCAAAGAACACAAAACAAAATTATTAAAATACTTTTCCACTATCACTACCTAACTCCAACAAAATTATTATATAAAAAAACTAACCTAATGAACATCACACAACTTTATATATATACTACATGCATTCTTGTCAAAAAAATAACAAGTAACTCAATCCGATCAAACCTAGTATTACGTAAAAAGACTTTCACACACAACTTAAGAAATAAAAACAAGTTACAATTACCGACCGCAAGGACAAACTATGGAAAAAAAACTGTATTGTTTGAGGGCGCACAGATGTTCAACAAATTACCTAACGAGATAAAAGATTGCGATAACATAAATACCTTTAAAAATTTGCTAAAAAAATATGTATTAACACTATAACAGCAACAATGCGCTAGAGACTTATACTAATGACTTTTATAACATTGTAATAATTTATTACTAGTTATTACTCAATCTCATTGTAAATGAACAAAAATTGTTTTATGAGAAATAAATTTCTTTAAACCTATAATAGCACTCTAAAACTGCCATACAAAACCAAAGGGATAAATTGAAAACAAGAAACTACTTAAAAAATATATTTTATTTTAAACAGTTTTTAGAAGAAGCATAGGTTTTCTATTCATGAGGCATAGACTGACAGTAGGCTCGCCTAGCAAAATTCTGATGTATTAAGGTTCGCTATTAGTGTAAAAAATGTAGTTGCCAAAATGAGCCTACAACTCTGCCTATCCCCAAGAATAAACATTCGAATCTTATCTTATCTTATACGGGGGTTAGTCAGTGCAGACCGGCGACACTTCGACCCAGTGGGATCTTTTGTGTCGGCCCCAAGGTCTATCCTTTAACTATCTCCCTATGAATGTACTGCATCAGCCGTAGCGTACACTTCAGAGGGAGAAGCCTGAAGTCTTCGGGGTTTGGATATGGCAATCCCATCTGACCCATCCTCAATCCATCTAACGCGTCACAGTAGGTGTGATATGGACTCTTCCTGTTCACCACAGGCTCTGCAAATCAGATTGTTTACCAATTTCAATCTACACAGGAAGTCGTTGGTGCCGAAATGGCCAGTGAACGCTCCTCTGAGCAGGCGTATTTGGCCCTTGTTGTACCCGCAGAACATCCGGGTGCAGCCCGTGGCTCTGTTTGCAATGAATTTCTTGGAGTGTTCCAGACCCCTAAAGGCCATCCACTCTAGCCTGTGTTTATCATTGCCATATGCATTCAAAGCTACCTTGACGGTGCTCTCAGAGAGTCCTACTAATGGCTCAGGGCCCACAAACAGTTACTCCGAGGCCTTTCTGGCTAATTCATCAGCCTCCTCATTGCCCTGCATCCCTACATGCCACGGAACCCACACTAGTCTGACTGTGTTCTTCCTGCCAATTTTGTTAACACAGTTCAGGACCAGTCCGGATGGGACTCCTGTAGGATGGATCCTACAGTAGTCCAGAGCCTTGAAAGCAGCTTGACTGTCACTGAGAATATAAATAGTCCTGTCAGTGACATTATTGTTAATATTCTCCGGAGCACAGGCAATTATGGCATAGGTTTCCGCTTGGAAGACCGTTGCATATTTGCCCATGATTTGGCGTACCTTGCAGTCGTTGGCATAAATACCAGAACCTGATCCTGTTTCCATTTTGGAACCATCAATGTACCAGATGAGGTAACCCTTGTCAAGGGATTGTAGACCTTGTCTCCATTCGTCCCTCGTAGGGACCTTTATTTTAAAATTATTTTTGAATATGTGCATTGGTTGCATTTTGTCGCATCCCATGTTCATAATCCTTTTGAGATCCTTCGAAATCTCCAATTTGTGTGTCGAGTTTCCGGCATATTGACGCTCCACAGCCCATGCACAGATAGTCTATGTAGCGCCTTTATCGCCTCTAACTCCACAACAATGTGTAACGGCGTTAGATCCAGCAGGACCTCTAACGCTGCCTTTGGCGTAGTGGGAAATGCTCCTGTTATAGCCATGCAGGCTAATCGCTGCGCCTTCGACAGCGCATTCCTGCATGTTGCTAGTTTAGTTCTTGGCCACCAGACAATGCTTCTATACGTAAGTATGGGTCTTATCATCATCGTGTATAGCCACTTGATGACCATGGGCTTCAGCCCTCAGGTCTTCCCATAAGTAGAACGAATCACGCCGAAGATCCGCTGGGCCTTCTCTATGGCTTTGTCTACATGAGGTTTCCACGTTAGTTTGTTATCTAAGGTAGATACTTCACCTCCGTGGACCATTGTAGCTGCGTACGATACATGGATAGAGTTCTCAACCCTGTCAGATACCTCTTCCTAGTAAACGGCATGACAGTAATTTTCCCTGGGTTGATCGATAAATAAATATTCGTAAGTCTACATATAATAATATTAATTTAAATTTTGCTTGACCAATGACATTACCTAACATTCAATAGTCCATTATATATAATAACATTGTTCGCACAGTAATGACCCGCGCATTGATGCGAATAACTTAAGACGTACGTCACCGTGCCGTAATGACCGTTTGTAATTGGTGACTAACGGCAAATAATGATTATGTACCGTAAAAATATATTCTGTTAAAAATTATAGTCTTTTGGGAACAAAAAAGTTCTTGACATGATGATGGGGGTTATTGGTACCTTGGGAGTGTTTCCAAGTCACAGCCTAAAAGTGTGACTGTTGGATGCAAAGATGTCATAAACTACCACGAATATTTCGAGGCCACTATATGACAGAGTACCTCATAGACTTGAGACCCTAAAGAGAAAACCTTTACATGCCTATAAAAAAAATACTGCGAGAATCATCTTATAGAATTAATGTCTTATACAAAAGTTCTCTAATAAAAATATTTATAAGGTGCGCGCGTTAATGCTTATTGTATTAAACTTGCGATCAAGAGACCATGTGTTCGATTCCCACCCATTACACTACCACATTTTAACTTAATCAGTTGAGGGAATTGGTTTAAAATGGATCGCGATAGTAATATCTGCATACTAACAAACGAAAGTAAATTGAGAACATATTGTAAATTAATAATAATGAATAGAGAGATACCATGTAACGTGTGAACTAGTATATAAATGACTTGAAATTATAAAAATACAAATAACATAATAAAGCTATGTAATGACAAATAATAAATTTAAACTGATATAAATTTAGTGCTTATATGTTGAATATAAACATGCCGTGCGTTCGATGTGATTCACACCCTGTCAATGTCATTATCCTATATCGCGATTGTCTTGGTCATAATTATATGGTGTCGCAGCCCTGTATTTAAACTGCCATACAGCTCAGCTCGAGCTTATTCTCAATTTGTGAAGGCTTAGATCACTCTTCATCATGCTAGCCCAGTGCGCGTTTGCAGACTTCGCATATCTTCGAGAACAGTATGAAGATCTCCCTGACATGCAGGTTTCCTCACAATTTTGTTCTCTGACTCTGACTCCTCTGCGTGGGAGTCTAATTCTTTCCCGCTAGTGCTAGTGCCTTTATCTAAACCCGGTTTTTTAAAATCTAAACAAAGCACACGTAATATATTTGTCTTGACTTGCATTTTACCTTCTGTTCACTACTTTTTGTTCATATCTACTGATAAACCAGGTAAAAATTTTGCTAAATCTGCTCCTACCTTGTAAGAGACCATCAGCATAATGAACAGGGTAAAAAGTTTATTGGCAGTGAAAATTATTTATTATATATCAATAATCATTATAAAAAGATATATCGAAATTACATTCGGTGAGGATTGTAAAGCCATTAATCAACACATGAAGGCTGAATCATTCTATACCATGACCAATACCTTAATTTATTTACAAACAATTATCGCAAATAACTTCGCACGTACTAAACGCATTATATGTAACGCAATCGTTTATCTTTTATAAGCGTATCATGCCTTCAGGCGACGTTTAATATTAAATAAATCTCGAGATATAAATACATATCTTCCGGCAGCTCAAGCTTTTGGCGAAAGAAGTACGAGGTACGTACTGTTAAGTTATGTCTTAAAACACATGACCTTATGTTAATGGTTGTAATAATCTGGCCTTCATTGAGTGTGTTTTGATCATTTAAATAAATAATGTAGGCTGTACTCCGGCCTGGTTATTAATTTATTCATTACATATTTGACGTGTATCAATTAATATAACGTGAAATAATCCTTTTGTTATTTAGAACAGCAATTTTTCATAAGCCGACATATATTTTTTAAGAGTTACTTTGTTCCGATGTGTATGTTTAAATTTACTTAACATATTCCAGTCGGAACAAGGCTTTAAGCACCTCGTATATTTGTGGCTTCGTAGGCAAAAATTTTATACAACATAACTTCATATTTTATAGAGCATAGTCAAAATACTTTCTTTAGTATTACACTTTAAGAAAGTTATACGAGGCTTTTTGAACTTTTTACCGCTTTTATCGCAAACTATTCATTTAATACTATTATTTTCGACTAATGCTAATTTAATGTGACTACTGCCATTCTAAATTAAGATAAAGAAAGAAATAGATATTTTGTCAGTCCCGCACTGACAAAATTGTCGACAGAACCAACTTGCATTTAACCAAACAAATAAGTTTCCGAGGGCTTATAGCATATTCTGAGGCTCCACAAATACCGACCTTTTTAAAAATATTTCAAGCACACATCCTATGGTTATAATGAACTTTAAATACTCATGGTATTGAAGTACATATTATATTAAATTGTTTAATCAAACGCAGTCACGAATTTCACAGTTATCAAAAGGTTTAATTACGAAACACACAGTAACACAGCATTTCTATCATATGGAAACTTAATTATTCAACTTCACTTGATAGATTGTTCATTGAAACTGTAATTTCCTTTCAATAGGTACGTCTATTCAATATTTTAGAGAATATTTACAACATGTCTTCCTTTTTGTATCTGCCTAAGTTAGTAGTAGTAGTGTTCTATTCTACTATAATTTTAATTGTATAGGGAGCATGTACATATTATTATGTACCAGTACGGTGCGTTGCCGCGTACCTTATTTGACCTTATTGAGCAATAGTTTAAGATATTGTAAACTATAGCGTACGCTTTTATTCTTTGAAAATACCGAGCATAGCAATCCGTAAGCCTTTTTAGATTATGGGACTATTTAAACGGTCTGTTAAAGTCAGCTGTATCCTGACTGGATAATTAATTAACGCATGTATTGTTATTAATTAAAAACACATCTTACCTCGGCAATATACTATTTCTAATCATAAATAAAGATATGTTTCACACTGGCACGTTCAAATCCTATGCTTGTGATTTATGCTCTGCAGACAGCAATAAATTCGACCGATTAGGTCGAGTTTATTACCGTCTACCGAACACAATTCTTTAATTACAACAGAAGTGTTTCAACAGGATAACACAATAAAACTTTATCAAGCATTTGAACCTTCAATCAATGAATTACTTTATTTTTATTCCAATATAATAGCATTAAAAGTGATATACCAAGACCACACAGCGATAACCTAGTGGGAGAATGTTGGACTGCCACGCAGAGATCGCGAGTTCGATCCCAATAAAATTTCTGTCTTTCGAAATTATATGCGTATTTAAATACTAAATTATCGCTTACTTTAACGATAAAGGATAAACATCGTGAGGAAACCTGCATGTCTGAGCGTTCTCCATGATGCTCTCGAAGATATGTCAAATCTGCCAACCCGCACTGGGCTAGCGTGGTGGACTATGGCCTCACGCTGAGAAGAGGCCCGTAGCAATGGGATAGTTTAATATAGGGCTGATTTTATTATAAAAGTGATATTTTCTTTCGTAATAATATCAAATAGTTGGTTAGTAATGCAGGGTTTCACTTGCTCACCATCGAGTCAAATAATCGATTATCCATGGCATGTTATAGAGTTTATGAACGGTTCGCTCGTGACTCGTAACTGTAGCTTATACAGGTGAGTTTTAGAATTCTTTGGCGTCATTTCTTTGGTTGAATAAACAAGTGAATAAGCCGTCAAATGATGAGGCAACATCCGTCAACGTAGCGTAACGTGACGTGAGGTATACGCAATGATATGCACATATCAAAAAAGTCTGCGTTCACTCCGAAAAGTCGAGATATTTTTTCTCATATGAAAATATAATCAATAAATACATTATTTATTGCTTCAACATTTAAAACACACAATTTTAATATGAAAATCTCTATATTCTTTTTATTTTCCGTTAATAAAAATAGATATTCCAATCTGTGATATTTGTATTTTTTTTTAAAATGCGAATATTCATCACTTATTCATTTTTATATGCTTATATGCTTATTTACAAATTTAATACAAAATGACTCCTCCTCTGGCTTGAACGCATGCGGAAATCCTCCTGGACATGCTGTAGATCAAGTTGTTCAATAGTTCTTGTGGTGGCCTGTCCCATTCTTGAATGGCGGCTTCCTTGGTCTCTGATAGAGTTCTTGGAGGTAGCTGACGACTCCAAATAGCTCGCTTGAGAGCGTCCCATGCGTGCTCGATTGGATTTAAGTTCGAAGAGCCGGCAGTCCAATTTTACCGCGTGATTTCGTACTCCCGGAGAGCAGCACTCACTCGTTGAGCTCGATGTGCCGGCATTATCGTCGACCAACACGAAATGGTTACCATAATTTATCCTGAATGGTCTACTGATGCCACCAATAACAGCTGTCTTGTACAAATAGCTGTAATAGAGCCTTGGTACGGGATCAAAGGCGTTCGAGCTCTAATCATTATTCTACCCCAAAAATATACCGATTTACCACCTTGCTGAACGGTTCCAGTAGCAGTTCTTTGCCTTTCGGAATTCCCAAACCATCTCCAAACTCGGACACGTCGGTTATCAGGGTTCGTACTAATCCGTGTTTCGTAAACGAAAAGACAATTACGCCAAACATCTTCTTCTTCGTCTTCATCGTTTTGATGCTGCCTGGCCCTCTGCAATCTGTGTCGCTGTCGTTCCCGTTTATTCAAAGGTACTCGCCAGGATCTCCTTTATCGTAATCTAAAGTAGTGTAAACAATTACAATTGATCTGAGTGCTAATATTCAATCCAGTAGTAGCTCACAACTCTAATCTCAGTTTGGTAGCGTTAATTATTGGATCACGGGCGGCAAGAAGTCTGGTGTAGCGCTTCTGAACATCACTAAGGACAGCCGGGCGGCCACTGCGAGTTCGATCAGCCAGGTTGCCAAGGCTCCAGTACCTCTGCAGGGTAGTAACGACGAAGGTTTGAGAAACGGAGACTCTGGCTGCGGTTTGCCTTGTAGAATATCCTTTTTCACGCACTAACACTGTTCTTGCTTGCAAGACTTCAGACAGTCCACTTGGCATTTTTCAAATAAACAATTTTAGAGAAATTGGTTAAAATTGCGTTCAGGCAGAAAGAAGAATATAAAAAACAAAAGAAGATTTTATGTTTTCTAAATTTAAATTATGTGTTTTTAAATATTAAAGCAATAAATAATGCATTGATTAATTATATTTTCACACAAGGAAAAATATCTCAACTTTTCTAAGTGAAAGCGGTCTTTTTTTTATGTGTGTATGAGATTGTTAACGCGAATTTATTTCGTACTTAGTCTTAGAATCACAGGAATTAAAAGACGACAGTCGGCTCATTGTTAAGGTACAGACTTATTTAAATTTAAGGTGAGGTTATTGGTTTAAATCCCACATCTACACGCCATAATATTACCGACGTGATCCAGCTTATAAAAACAACATATTAGCTTAGAGGGATTAACAAGAACACTAGTAATTTATAATTAAAATACTAGTAAGCCGTTAAAATAAAAAGAATACATTCGCTTTAAGCTGCCAGCGAGGAAAGATAAGAACTGCGTTAAGGAGCCTCAAAAAATTGTAAATAAGTTCCGTGACAAAAATGTTTGTTATCCATAAATAGTTATTCCGAGTAAGATTCTTATGTATTTCTTTGTCCTTTGATTTGCACTTCAAATCAATATAGCGATATAATAATCAATATAGCGATATAGCGCAATCGCAATATAGCAATTATGTCTTATGAGCGAGAGTTATTAATCAATACGTCATCTGTGTCATCAATACACACATAGCGTATGTGCATAACACATATTTTCTAACGTAGATAAAGCTTGTCTCACAGAAACAAATCACTGCCTCTCTGTCTCCTACCAATCAGGTACACTAAACAAATACTGATTGCAAACCAATACAATGAAATTGCCTCTTTATAAACCAAGGACTCAACTGACTATTAAACTTGACACCGCACGCAAAAAAATGATCATAATTTGTGTCCAACATTTATTCACGTCCATACGCCATCCGGTACTCGGCTAACTGATGATCATGACAGTTGTCACGCTATGACATCAAGGCTAGTGTATTCAAATCCCAGTCAACAGCTTCCTTTGTGAAGCAAACAAATTATTGTAGAGATTACAAAGAGCACCGATATCTGTGATTAATATTTGGTAATATTTTATACGCTGTCACGGGCACTATTATTATTCACTTACGAATGTATGAAGAGCTGTTTTTAAAATGATTTAATGGTATTTTAATCGCATGTATCTATAACTTATACTTGTTTGGATATTCCATCGTTTCGTTTGCGTAAGGATCGATTTAAAGAAATCATGCTGTGTAGCGTAAAATAAGGAAACTCATACTCGATAGTCACAGTCGGAATAATCGATACCTGGATTAAGGTAAGTGTTGTTGGGATTTTAGTATCAAAATATATCGACTGACGTCAGTAAACTGTCTTTTCTGTTCTTTTCTTTTTGTAAATTTTATACACGTCTAACTTCTTGACATCTCAGTAATATTATGAAGTTTAGAGTTTGCCCGAAAATACAAAATAATACCGTCAATTAGAAATTTTCGAAAACCTATATTTTCGCCATTTCTCTCATATAAACAGTCATTTTTTATTTGAATATAATGGATATAAATAGTCGACGTTGTAATAACACTATAGCATGCATTCCCACACTCCTGTGATCTACGGAAACAAGTAATTTGTCACTGAACATAAATAATGCTTCAGTACACTTCCGATGTTTTCCATTATGTTCTATAAATAGTGGGACCACATATTGACGCTGGCTTTTGAACAGTATAAAAAAGATAGCGATAGCTTTCGAGGGTCTGGGGTTCGAACCCACGTCACGCACCTCTGACTTTCGGAAGTTGTATGACTTTTCGAAATTATGTGCGTATTTATTGATAATTATCGCCTGCTCTGTGCCTCGGGGAGCACGTTAAGTCGTCGGTCTCGGCTGCCATGCCATGCTAGCCTTAGGGTATCATTAGCCTTCAGGTTGCGGGGGTCAGGTGGCAGCTGCTCCAAAAACTGATATCCAGTCAAATCCGATTAGACCAGAAAAGTCGACCCCAAGTGACTTGGGAATAATAAAGGCTAGGGAGAAGAAGTCCATCTACATATTTTTGATAAGTATATTAAAATTATGTTCTTGTTTCGATATCATCTAAATTACTTTATTTAAAATAACTACTCCAATTAATTTATTTATTTTTTATTAATAATGCATAAAAAGAACACATTTTCTTGACGTATAGTAATTATTCAGTAATATGGAATTCGTATAAAGTTAGTTACAACCTGAACTACTTGGAGAGTTCTGACTATCAACTGGTACAGATATGCGTTTCGTCATGAATATCTGTAACAGTTATTCGTGTTATGTTGTTAAGAGAGAGTATAATTAATAATATTCTCATCTTCAGAACTCTATCCTGACGGTTAAACAAAGACAGACAAAGCTATAACTATCGTCCAAGCATCAAATCACACCTTGATTTACGCTTACGCCATTCCACCAAAATGCCAATCAGCAGTCTTATTAAAACAATAATACCTTTACACATAAAGCTGTTACACAGTCCATGTAAAAATTATAGATAAATACATGTTAGTTGCTTCAATATAATGTATAAATTACATATACTTTTCTGGACGCCTAAACCACTCATTATAATGTAGCGTTAAATTATATATATTTGGAGTTGTACTTGCTGTATGACCTTTTAAATATATATATACGTAATAGTTAAGTATGTAGCAAGTGTTGACTGTGAAACAGTTTACTTTCCAAAAGGCAATTATTGGATTAGGTAATAAGTTGTAGTCTGGTATGAGACTAATGGATGACTAATATAATGGATCAATCTCCTGGCTTGGATCTCAGTCCACTGGCTTGAATCTCATTCCATTAGCTAAGACCTCAGTCTACTTAATTGAATCTTAATCCATTTGCTTCGACGTCCGAAATTATCCACAACATTTTTAAAGTCTTTTAATTTGTATACTAGATTACAAGTTAAAAGAATGTATTGAAAGAAGATCGAGAAAGGCAACATTCATATTTTCTCTTTTAAAAGACAAGAACACAAGCTCCGCGCTTAAGACAATAGATAAGCATCATTTAAAACTACAGATATATATGGTGGTATATACCCAGACACGGGACAATCTCTTCTAGTTTACACTTTTTCCATGTGGATATCGAATAATATCATCCGTGTAACAGACGCCACTGATAAGGTAAAATTCAACTACCATCACCAGCGTAACAAATAGAGCGGGCTTCATCACAGAGTTAGAGCTCAGTAGATAGCTACAGACTTCGCTATTACTTGGATCCTCAAAGAAATCCGGTGAACAGCAGGATTTTCATTCACCTTTCCCTAATCCTTCAAGGCTTTGAAGGTTGATAATATATTTTTCTATGCTCTAATCTCCCAATACATCCATCTAGCTCTCCCACAGGTGTATTATCACCAGTGATCGGAGTAGGTAGATTGATTTTTGGTACTTGTATCATAAATGCACACAGAAAGAATAACATGGATAAGCCATTTTCCCGGAAAGTAATTCCGGTATTTCCGGATATTGTTAATGTTGGTAGTGATATTATTCCTACTCAATTCAAAATTTAAAGGAAGGTATCAAAACTAAATTAATTCATTATTTATCTGTTGAATAATAAAAACAATCGAATTCCGATCGAAGCTTTAATTTTTATTTTTAGCCTTTTATGGCTAGAACTTTTATAGATAGACATAAATTGTTGCACTTAAATTTAAATATTTTCATAGGGGTCATGGTAATTTGCATTAAGGGTAGAATAAATGACGGGGCCCCATAGAGGGCCAATGCCTGCTGGGGTCGTGAGACTGTTCTAAGGATGCACCACGACTCTGAAACGTAAAGGGCATACGAAGGAACAGGTTGATTTTAGTCAGATTTTAGGACCAAAAAAAAGGGGTAGAATAAAGAAAAAAGATAAAAATCAAGATTGTTTATTGTTAAATATGTACATTTTACATTTATTCACATTTTTAATCTTCATCGATTACAATGTCAGCATCCTGGTAATCCTGATCTTTACAATTAAAATATATAACTATGAGTTTCTCTATATTTTCTATTTTCAACCTATTTCTTTTAACATCTAAAGTCCATTTATAAATGGAAAAAGATCGTTCTACATCTGACGATGTCAAAGGAGCAAATTTTAAAAAAGGTATTAAATTATGTGCTTCATTTTTTTCAATGGCCTCACTATATTCTCTAAGTTTGTCTAAATCTGGGTTTCGTTCCATAACACGTTCTATTTTATTTTTATATTTTCTGAATTGCACTGATTTATAGCATCTCTGACGTTGTCAAATGCTAAAAGTGAATCTGTCAACGATAAATTATGCTTTTGCAATTCTTTTAAAGACAAATGAATTATAAAATAATTGTCTTTAATGTAATTTAAATCTTCTTTTAAATTTTCTTTTTCTATAATATTTTTTGCCTCTCGAATAGATACCGCATCAGAGCTGCTTAAACAAGATAATACTTCTTTTATTTTTTCAAAGTTTTGAGCGTAATAAAATGCTGCCTCTAACCAAGTGCCCCATCTTGTAACAACTGGTTGGGGAGGTAGCGGCAAATCTGGATATTTTTCTTTTAAAATTTTGACTCTACTTGGGGCTTTCAAAAATACCTTTTTAACATTTGCTATTAAAATGTTAACATCGTGATATTCTAACCTAATTTGCTCAGATACGCGATGAAGAGAGTGCGCCAAACATGTTACGTGCTTCATTTCAGGTAAGTATTGTTTTAAATTTCGTCCTGCAGACAGCATATATGCAACGCTATCAGTGCAGAGGACAAGAATGTTACCTACCTTCGATTCAAAAGAATCTTCCCAAAAGTTTTCCAAACATTCTAACACAAATTGCGTGATTGTTTGTCCATTAACTACAGTTAGCATTTTACATGCTACCAAATAAGGTCTAGTCAAATTGCTAGGATGTAATGGTTTTATTAAAAAATGGACTATATAGCGACCTAAAAAGTCTGTCGTTTCATCTAATGATATCCATAGTTTCTCATTTTTATAATTTTGCCGAATCGAATTGATTTTATTCTTAAAAAACTTGTCCAAGTAAACTTTCCGTAACTGTGATTCATCTGGCAGAGTACGATTAGTACACGTACAACAACAGGTACTACACATATATCTTTTAAAGAAATCTTGAAAAGTAGTATTTTTCATCTGAGACCACGGAATATTGCACAAAATGAGAAATTTTATAAGATCGAAATAAAATTCCTCTTCGGGCCGCTTAAACTTTCCCTGGTGTACTGCTCCTTCGATATGTCTTTTAACGTTTCCTTTATTTATGGTTTTCAAATGGCTTTCACATTTTGAACAGTATATTGTACCACTAGCGTGATCGTAAAGTAGTTCGGGATGACCGGATATCCATTTTTCTACAGTTTCAGCCTTGACGTTTGCCATATCTGAACTTTGTTTTAGAGATGGAACCTCGTATATATCACCTAAAACAAAGACATGAAAAAATTACATTTTATTTAGTTTATTTAGCTTACTCCGTTTGTTTTATTTTTCGTGGATCAAGTCATTGAAATTTCACCCTCTTCCTGTCAATCCAAAATGGCTGCCGCTACAAGATGGCGGACAATTTTTTTTTTTTTACAATTCCATCAATATATATATATATCAAATGAAAGGGCTTGTTACGTAGAATATTTTGTAGAGAAGTAGATAAGGCCTATAGTAATTTATTTTACCAATACATTGCAAGAGGACACAGGGCATTCAAATTATATACGGATTCCAGTAAAATGTCGGTTAATAGTGGAGTTAGCTGAATTGCGACTACATTACTAGAATATCATAATTTTGTTTCGCACTAAGCTCACTGGTTCATACTCTATTAAAGATTTAACAATATTAAGACTCATGGTATGTTCAGCAGGTTAAGCGAACAAACACAATACTAAAAATATTCTTATAGTACATCCAAACATGCTTTATACTCCTTGTAACTAGTAAAATATTACTTACCAAAGCTTGGTTTAAATATGTAGATCCAATTCAATAGTGAAAAATCTGAGTCCGTATATTCGAGCCAAATCGTGGTTTAGAGCAGATTCCAGAAGTCAGTATGTACACAAGCCAGGGTCAAGTAACGTTTTCACAACACAGTAACAAACAAAGATGCGCACTCTACGAACCGAAGTAAACGAGTGAGCTACCTGGCATGTCGTCGGCGGGCGTACGCATTGTTCTGATAACCGGTTATTGTACCACCCATGATCCTTTGTTCTGATTGGTCGTTGGGTTTTGTCAAATCGTGACTGTGTGCCGTTAAAAAAAATATGAAGAATAATAAAGAATAATATTGCTCATTTTATTACAACTCCTACCTTTTTTTGAGGATGGCAAATCATCAAATGACTCCTTCCACTCTGGCAGAATAAAATTCCTACATAAGTGCCGGTTTTTTTTTAATAATCCACCAATTCCGGAGGAATGTCCATATTAATATATACGTTTCGGATCAATGACCCCATTTCAATCTACCTACTCCGATCACTGATTATCACACATTCGTTTCCATACACAAATGACAATACGCTGATCTTAATGAGCTCACTGTTCAGTGGGAACTGATGTTACGATAAGTCCTGCCACTGTCCATTGTAACTGTTTGAAAATTCTTAACATCTGTTATAACATAGCGTTTGTTGTATGGTGTAATCAAAGTACTGCAATTATGAAATGGACATAGGCCTCTAGTTTTATTGTTTGATGCAGCGATATTCGAAACACAACAACGGTCTCAAGGAAAAAAATTATATTAGCCTTTCTAATTTAGTAACTGACAACTCGATGGCATCCGCTTTTTGATTCCTTAACATAAGTTTGACGTCATGCTTATAGCCAATCATTAGGGTCCATATTCTAGGAGGAGAAATGATCTTATGCATTTTCCTGATCTTTTTTAGGCTGCAATAATCTGGGATAGTTCCCTTACAAGAGACCGCTTCAAATAAGAGTAAGAAAGCTTCAAATAATTAGTACTGTTCGCAAATCCATAACAGTATTTGCACAAAGTGAACTTCTCAAGTGGTATTTAGGAACCAATTGCATTTTCTTGCGCTGACAGCTCAGCGCCTGTTTGGTTGTATAGTGAACAAAGTGTGAGTAACAACCGTAGCTACTGCCTGAGTGGCGTAATGATGGTGATCGCAATGCATGAGGTTTCGGATTCAATACCTATGCCAAACATATTATATTTAGTTTTTTGTAAAAACTGTAGGAGCACGTTGCCTGTAAGCCTGTTTATACGACGTGGTACTTAAAAACATACCAGAAAAATTATAAATGTAATGCGCCTCTGACTACCCCTTCGGCAATATAGTTGTAAAGATATGAATCTACGTAATCATCTATAAGCTACGCTTATCGCTTGCTCGCTACCTTATCAGTATAAAACTAGAAACTCTTAACCTCGGATTAAATTCATCCGTGCCGTGCACATTGTACAACAATAGACCGCAAACAAACGATTTAATACAAAAACCTTCAATCAGGTATATCACACCGCATATGTATTATTATGTAAAAATACATAACGTTGTCATAACAAAACAAGGTGACGCTTCACCTCGACCTACTCGGGTATCTAAACGTATCTAAGTACGCTAAAACACAGTTAGGCCAAAGTCGACCGTTGTATTGTTATCAAAATGATAACTGAATTATATAAGGTGTCATGTCATACTAAATTGACCTCTGAACAATGACTGACGGTATTAATAGTTCAAAGAGTTTATGTTCATTAAGAGACATTTGATGTAAGAATTCGAACTTTGACTGAGGATGCAAACCTTATATATGAAACCGTCACGGTTTAAGTAATATAATATCAGACCTGTAATAAACTGTCCCACTGCTGGGCACGAGCCTCTTCTCAATGTGAGAATGCCTTAGTCCATCACGCAGGCCTAGTGCCGCTTGGCAGACTTCACATATCCTTAAGAACATTATGGAGAACTTAGACATGCAGGTTTCCTCATAATGATTTCCTTCACTGTTAAAGCAATAGATAATTTTTCATTTAATATGCACTTAACTTGGAAAAGTCATAGATACGCGAACTCAAGATCTCTGCGTGTCAGTCCAATGATTTACCACTACTTAATCGCTGCTATATTATATACATATATGGTAACGGCAATTATAGGAAAATTATTGACTTGTTTAATATTCATTGAGCTGTAATAATAAATGCCCTTATTTGGTTACTTGATCGAGCGTGCGTTGAAAATTAAACTAGTGACATCTTTATATCGCGGGTGAAGGGAGTGATAGCCAGTTTGGGATGATAACATCCCAAACTGCCTACGAAATTACGTTTATTAATATTCGAATGAATATAAGTAGTACATCCGAATATTAATGAACGCAATTCGTATTCGATAGTAAAATGATTAGAACACTATCCTTAGATGAAAAATATAAAACATTTGTAATAACAGGCTTTTAGTAAAATCATAGAATCTGAAGTTGATTAAGGGTAAGACGAGTGAGAAAAAATCGGGTCATAGCACGACAAACCAGTACCGTATGTCGCCTATCAACGATTGCCTATGATCATTAACTGACCGTCAACATAAACTTTCAGAAGAAATTGATCCAACTACCTCACACCATCAAAGATCAATCGCGTAAATTCTCTTACATCAAAAATAATATAACACGTGTACCTACAGCGTAAAATAATATAATAAAGTGTCGGTCCTTTAATATGACCAAATCTTCGTATTACACGCTATTTAAGCAAACTCAGTTTATGTATTACATTATTAATTCCCACCATTATGTATTCCTAGATCAGTACAAATCACTATTATAAATAACTGTTACGATTGCGACAATATTTCCTCATACTCCATTCCCAGCCTTCATTTACATAGGCTGCATTGAATAATTATAACAAAACTGGAAATATGGCTTTTACATTTAAACTTACAATGGCTATGGGCTTGGTATTTCATTAATACA
This sequence comes from Catocala nupta, assembly GCA_963675205.1. Classification (NCBI taxonomy): domain Eukaryota; kingdom Metazoa; phylum Arthropoda; class Insecta; order Lepidoptera; family Erebidae; genus Catocala; species Catocala nupta. Next base: position 25,003,874 of record OY776085.1, on the reverse strand, counting down.
TAACGAGTAAATTGAATGCTAAATATTTTTAGTATCCTTTGATTTTGATATATGCAAAGGTCAACTAAAGATAAAAATCAAAAGGTATGTAAAAGGCAAAGTAATAGAACAAGAAGATTCAATTATATTTCATAGTTTATTAAGTTTCTTTTTTTCGTATTTAAAGAGGTTTGCTTTTACTACGAGTCGTCATTTCTCTGGGCGATTTCTAGGGCTGAGTACATTTATTAACTTTCGAATCACTTAAGTGCCTCTTAACATGAATATAGAGCTTTGGATACTTAAATAAAACTGTTCTATAGCAACATATTAACTGTTTTGCCCATTGGCTATGCGAGGCAAGTTCTAATACTTTTTATTTGTATGACAGTTGCCGATAGCTTGTTGCCATTTGCCTTTATATGAAAGACCAAAGGCAATGTAACAATATATTTTATTTCTGATTTTATAGAATCGTAGTGTTATCTAAATATTCATTATTCAAACAATACTACAAGACTGCCTGCTTCTTACATCAAGAAACGAGTTAAAGGCAAATAATTATATTGTATGATTCTTATACAATATCTTTCGAGTAAGGTACCAATACAACTCCGGTATATATAGTGTCTAATACACCATCTCATAAGATTATATCTCTATACAATCACATTTAAAGATTCGATTTATGCTTAACCTTACATAAAGGTTGTTCACATCCTGCTGAACCATGATTAAATAGTAACGCACACTCGTAACCAATTCTCAAACAAAAATAATCTCCTAAAAGCAATTTTAAAACAATGCTTGCAACGAAAAGCTAAAGCGATAATCACTTAATCATAGTTTAACCTGATATCTCACAAAGAAACAACCTTGTGCTGAGCTCGTAAACAAATCTATGAATAAAATAAACATGCAACTGCGTCCACATACCATGCCAAATGAAAGGGTACAGCGTGGTGATTTTACACTTGGTAGGAAGTCGTTGCGTATTGTAATCGTAGGCAAATTGTATATTAGCAAATGGAAATATACTTGAAATCACTGCGTTGCTGGACCTGTAGCTTAAGTTCGCCCTTGTGCTTGTGACCGAGCTTAGGGCCGATCGTATCGATTGCATAGACTCAGATTAGACTTTTTATTTCATTCAGACTCAAATTGTTGACGATTTATTTTCCTTGGACATTCTCAATAACAGAAACTTGGAAATGTGCTCGGTTATAGCAGTATACTCCGTCCCATATTACAGCATGCATACAGTAGTACAATTAGTGTTGTAAAAATACCGTATGATACCAAAAGGCTATGTATTAAACAGGTATTTTATTATAACTTACGGTATTATTGGTATTTTATGTATTTTATATTTTGATTCAGTATTTAGACCCTACGATATTGCGATGAGTTCTAGTTTAATATTAGCATTTCAAACAAATTTCTCCACTCCTGTATAACAAATTGTTAAAAAAGAAGTAAGAAGTAAGAATATACCAATTAACATGATACACATACACACACACGCCGACACCCCCACGCACACTCACACACTCGCATACACACACACACACACACACGCACACACACACACACGCATACACACACACGCACACACACACGCGCACACACACACACGCACACACACACACACACACACGCACACACACGCGCACACACACACACACTTTTAATATTGTGTATTATTGCTATTTGTTTGTACTGAGCCTGTTTTCCACGACACAGGGAAACCTAATGTGGGAAACAGTGTAACAATTTTGTACCTAAATGAAGCCAGAAATAAATTTATTTTCATTTTCATTTTCAATACATAATATATTTTAAGTTTCGATTGTGGTCTATATTGTAGAATGACTAATTATACAACATGTAACAACAATAAACGCACGTACATCCTGAAAGTAGTTTGTTTAAAATCGGCTACTGAATCAATTCCAGCAATTTTTAATATAATTTTCATCCCTAAAATAATTAAAACGAATTAAATTATAGTCACCCATTTATTAAACAGCTAAAATAAACGAAAATGTATCATAATTCAAGGCAATAAGGTTTTTGATGCAATAAAGGCAATAATGTTAGATTTATTGTAATATACCCATACTAGCCGCGCGTAATAAGGAGAACTAATTCGTTAAATTAAAATATTTAAGTACATAAAAGTAACATTTTAATGATTATATTATTATTACGTTTTAATAATCTAATTGGGGTGTTTGAGGTTGTGCTTTATATCTGTGACATGTTGTATATAAATTACTACTTAGTAAACATTACAGATATTATTACAATATTATATTGCCGACTATTTTTCGTTATTGTTAAATTAAATATTGAATTTATTGTGTTTGTGTTTGTTAAATATTGAATTTATGTACCGCACTTTACGATTTGCTGCGTAATTGGTTCGGATCGATTTCTGTGCAATTCTACCGTATTCAGTATTTTTAATGATTACTCATTTACTTAAAAAAAATATAGAAATAATTGATTTATACATAAAATACCGTAGCAAATGGTATAATACCGTATTATACGGTATTTTTCGTTTTATACATTTCAATACCAATGGTATAATACAGCACTTACATCTCTAGGTACAATACTGCCAAGCCGTTTAGCGATATATACTTACATAATCTTAAGTCTTTACGAAAAAATTGGCTGGATTTTATATTACAGAATTTATTGTAAGATCTTGATCTGAATAAAAACAGTTATGGTGGAAACGGGATCTTTTAAGAAGTAACGGTTCCAATTAAGACTTTTATTTAATGACAACATTATAATTTGATGCATTCATTAATAAACATTTGTGGCATAGCCCGTTTTGGCGAATTATGTAGTGGTAGAACGGAATGAGCGCCCGAGGAAGTAACACACTTCTACAAAAACTTCTTTCTTTTTTCTGTGAGTAGTAGAGCCTCGCTGTTTTCAGCATAAATGGGCCGACTCGACCGGGGAAGGACTACCCTCTCACAGAATATCGACGTGAAATAGCAGTATTCCTGCTGTTGTGTTTCGTTCGGTGAGTGAGAGTTCCGGAGGCCCAATCACTCCCTTCCCCTCTGCCCGCTCCTTCTCCTTCCCACTTCCTTTCCTAAAGGGTCGGCAACGCGCAAGTGATGCCCCTGGTGTTGCATGCGTCCATAGGCTACGGTGACCACTTACCATCAGGTGGGCCGTATGCTTGTTGGCCAACTTAGTAGTATAAAAAAAAAAAAAACGGGAGTGGCAATTGCTTTGTCTCTCTCGGTACATCTCTCATTCCTTTATTTTAAAAGCTTTTTTGCAGGCACCGCGAGCATGATATTCGTGGTTATTACAGACGATTATTCATAGGCTATAGTAAACATACCATGAGGAACCTGATGGAAAGTTTCAACGTGTGCTTTTTAATAACCTGGTGGAATAAGAATTTCTTATTTTTAAGACACTGCTCAATTTATCATTATGAATAATATAAGCTATGTGTGGATATACATACGTATTAAAGTACATTTTAGTTCATTACCAACTTTACCGGCCGCTATTAACAAAGCTACGAGCGAATTAACGCAAAAAAGCTGCTTTTTTATACCAGTGTGCAAATGACATTTTCTTAAATTAACATAAACTGCATTTTTTCATATTTGACGTTCATAAAACTAGATCGGAACTCTATTTTGAACATATTTCATTACGAATATTGTCTCTCTGATTCTACTAAACCAGTGTACACGTTTCTTAACAATATAGAGGCTTACAGCATATGCAAATGTAGTGTCACATAGTCGCACAGAGATTGATACGTTGATTAACCGGCACCGGTCGACATTGAACGTGTGTGTAACATAGTATGGTAACTATGGTTGATATGATGATAGACATCACCATTATATGCTAATAGAAGATAGTCGCAACCGCTGTGATGATAAGGTTAAGTGAAATATTATGTTTGCGTAGGATTAAAAACTGGCTAAGTAGAAGTTGTTCTTGAACAGAGCTTCAACGAGCTTTCGATTGGGATCATAGACAACTCGAAAAACATCCTCTCTCTTAATATACTATGCTGTGCCCGAAAGTCTTGAGTGGTACATAGCTTCAAGATTACTAGCTGTAGCGTATTATGGAAAGCAATAAGAAATTGACTAACAACAAAAATACTAAAACATTAGCTTTCAAAATAAAAATATAATCTTATAAACATTCTGTTTAACGCCAGTGTAAACCCAAAGGCATAAGCTATGGTGTATTATACGATTACATCCACATTGTAGTAGCTATGTTTTAAGGTCCAACGTAAAAGAGTGCAGGCCAGGGCAGCCGTATTCCCATGTACTGAAAACTTCCTGACAAACTCGAATGCTATGGGACTTCATAATCGCACGCAGAAAAAGCCCAGCCCACATAGCAGTAAAAACGTCTTTACGTAATTGATTTGAAGACCACGGTTAAATTGCACATATTTTAGTCCTACATAATAGGTAAAATACTTTTGGCAACAGTAACATAATCCACGCTACCCCAAATTATCTTAACAAGTTTAAAACGAATAAATGAAATCTTATAATTTAGTCAAAGATTCATTAGTAGAGATGAATATAAGATTATTCATAACAAGTACTAATAAAATAACTTGACACCAAATCTGGATGCTATTCAGAATTAATTGCTAATGGCCAAAAATAAAGAGTTCAATTTACCAATTTAGAATTCTGCATCGTTTTGCTAACGATTATTATATAAATAATGCATTTAATGGATACTTTCAAATGGTATTCACAAGAATGTCTTAACATTTATTGTATATAATTTTGAATAGTTTCCTATTGTATGTATTGAGAACGCATTGATATGTTTGCTACAATGTTCAATTGTTTTATTATACAAAATAATGATCACTCAGCATATGACATATTATTATGACTAGACTAGGAAGGCGGGTCAAATAAGCACTTCGCCACTAGGCTTGCCTCTAGTGTTGTGGGTTAGATGCCGATACTGAAGAAACAATTGGCTGGTCCACAAATAGCTATTGATAATTGGATTTCGTCTTTAAGTTTTAAGACAAGTATTTTTATTAGGCTTTCCTGTCAAAAGAATCTCACTAGTCAATGACATTTGTTTTGTTTACAATTACTCCGAGCTTAAACACAGATGGCAAATTAAGGTGTCAGACAGCAAACCGTATGTACGCTAAAGAAATGCAGTTCATCCTTACATATCCATGAAAAATAGTTAGGACTTGGAGAATGCATCTAAGAGAATGCAAGCCTACCTTCATATAAGCCCACATAGTTATATCTTAGTCTTTAGCGTACAGAATAATACCTACTATTTGTACTATCATAAATGTTTAAATTGTCGATATCACAGTGATAAGATACACGCATACAACAGCAATAAGATTAAAGCGAGTCTTTCTAAGACTAGTTCCTTCACTGATCGCGTCCAAGCCTTGCGAAGGCTGCAGTCATTTAGTACGGTCACTTATTAGCATACCCACTGAACTTTAGAACCGCATTGATATTAGAAATGATATTTAGAACAAGTCTAGATACGGTAGGTGAAAAATATTTGGATGAACTAGTGCTCCAATAAGAATGTGACGATCATTATCGTTTAGTGTGGGTGTATGTTAGCGGATTAGTGATTTAATAGTCGTAGGTAATAAGTACATATGTATATTGTTATGAGTCATTCTTATTACATATTTTAGATCCGTTATCAGTAAATATTTTTGTTTGCTATGTATCGTTAATACTAGAGGTCGCCGAGTACTCGTTTATTACTCGATACTTGACATACTCAGCAAATTTATTACTACGAGTCTATCGAATAGTTCTAATTATGAGATTTTATACTAAAATATTTCTAATTATATTTCAGGAGCTTCATACTTGTTAGTTGAAAATAAGCCGTAATTGACAAATGCGAGGCGAGAGGAGCAGGTTTATCACTAGCTCACTCACAGCGTATGTCGTCTAATGATTCAGCTGAGTACTCGGTTTGAAAACATTAAAATCGATTTTGAACTCGATACTCCATTTAACATAACTGGTCATTCGTGTCAATTTCTAGTTAAAAATAAGAATTTGTAAAGGAAGATAAATACAAATATATCAATATAGAATGACGTAGAGTATAATTCCTCTGAGGATTAAGGATATCTCCAAATTAATTAAAAAATATCGGTACGGTGACTGCTAATCTGTGAACAGATTTACTAACACGTTTCAAATTTTATAATAGATAAAATATGGAAGGCTGTAATAGGATGGCTCTATTCACAGCCAATAGCAAATAACAAAGAAATTACTATTCACAAAGCATTACATTGCACCACTGACCGACGCGGCTCGCGATCGATGTAATCGGTTGTAATCGATATCCCCTTGAACCGATCTACTCGAAATAATCGTTAACATCCTTAGTAATACTATGGACTATATTTTATATTTGCATGTTCTATAGTGAAGTTATGACTTCCAATTGGATTTTAGATTTTTGATACAATCTTTAGAGTTAAAGTAATAAGAACAATTTGAGGATATTGCTATAACCGTGTCATTACCGCTGCATTTCATTCGTTCGTAAGCAGTTCAGAGATGGGAATGATATATGTATTAGGTAGTTAACACCTAATACAATACACAATAGTGAACGGTTTCAACATCGATGGGAATGTATTCAGTAGTCTATTCTGTATGAATGTAATTACGGCCTAGGTTAGTGTCTGTATATTTTGCCAGATGTGAAGTATAGTTGGCATGTGTTAAAACTTAACAAATCGTCTGGCACAAAACTTTAAAGTTGATGCCAAAAGTCAAGACTCGTGGGCTAATGTGACACTACTTAATCCTACAATGTCCTACTAATATTATAAATGCGAAAGTTTGTGAGGATGAATGTATGTATGTATGTTTGTTACTCTCTCACGCAAAAACTACTAAACCGATTGCGATGAAACTTGGTATGTAGATAGCTGAAGAATTGGATTCACACATAGGTTACTTTTTATCCCGATATTCCCACGGAAACGGGACTTACACGGGTGAAACCGCGGGGAAAAACTAGTATTAAATAATTACATAAAATATTGTGACTCAGTTAATAACTGCCCTGTGTGCGTTACCGTTGTGGAGTTTATCACGATTGGCTGTATAAAGTAGGTCTACTTAAAAATCATGCCTTTGCTCATTTATTTCGTATTTACTATTATAAAGTTTATCGTAATATTTTGGATAAATATACTATTATAATGAATTTTCTTATTATATCCTTACTTAATATTTTAAACGCGAAAGTTTGTATGGATGTTTGAATGTTTGTTACTCTTTTACGTAAAAACTACAGGACCGATTGCGATGAAACTTGGTATGTAGATAGTTAGAGACCTGGATTCATACATAGGCTACTTTTTATCCCGATATTCTTATGGGAACGGGACTTACGCGGGTGAAACCGCAGGGAAATCTAGTTAACTTATAAAAAGACAATTAAATGTATGAAACATTGACATTAATTGCACGGATGGCGTAATAATTTAAGTGGCCGCCTCACCACTGCTGCCGTGCCGAGTGTTGTGGGTTCGATCCACAAATGGCTGTTCCGAGTCTGGGTGTTCTTTGTGTCCGTTGTTTGAATGTTTGTTAAGTACCCCATGACTCAGAAATTATTTCCGCAGAGGAAGTAGACTTTAAAAAAAAGGAATTACTCTTGATCATCAAATAACAGTTAAATCCAAACAGCACAGTATGAATCACTATGTTAATATATATAAAGGAGTCCTATAATAATAATAATAATATTCTACCACATACACACAACACCATCTAGCCTAAACTAAGCAAAGCTTGTACTATGGGTACTAGACAATGGATAAACATACATATATACTACTTTTTGTAAATACATACATATTATACATATAAACACCCAGACCAAGACAAACATTCATGTTTATGCACACAAATCTTTGACTTGTGCGGGAATCGAACCTGCGACCTCAGGCGTGGCAGTCGGTTACACTAACCACTACGCCATCGAGGATTTGTTCAACATAGATGACATACAACTGACAAGATGAAGATAAGTTACTGCCTCTGACTTCGCAAAATGTAATAAATTATATGAAGCATAACATAAAAATAACATCAAAACGCATGCTTATGTATTCATAAACTTAACGACTATATTAGTAAACTAAACTACGAACAATAAAAGTGACTTTATAGTCTATAAAACTCGTGAGAAATATAATATATACAACAAAGATTATTGTTTAACAAAATAATATAGTGTGAGAATATATTACTAGTACTCAAAGTCAAAATGCATGGGTGCAGTACGAGATTGTAGTACAATAGATGTGGTTGCGAAATGGATCACATGAATCTAATGGATATTTTTGATAAAGTAATTAGTAAACTTCTTGGTAAATGTGGCTATAGGAATACAAGAAGACTCGTAGAACTGTCACTTTGTAAGTTTTTCGTTTAACTATCGCATTAGAATTAGTTCCGATGTAGCAGTGGACTTTACAAACAACGGACCAAACACACAGAAAAAGAATATTTACAAATGATATGTTTAACTTAAAAATATTATTTAAAATGGTTAGATTAAAACAAAAAATTGTTTTAAGAATTTCCTTTTAAATGTTTTAACAGTTATCGTATATTATACATGTTATATATTATATGGAACTATATTTTGCACCTGCCGAAGATCACAATAAAACTATCATTGTATTGCATTACGGCAATATGTTAGGTATCAGAATCAGATATGTATATCAGAATATAGCTTGTACTTCTAGAAGAAAAATGGCTGTCACTTTATATTAGAAATCCATACTACGAGCGATAGCATATGCCAAGGACATTTGACTATTTCTAAATTCTCCAATACAGAAAAATAATTGCGATTACAAATCATCTTTGACCAAGACTGCTCTATATTATAAATATTAGCTAATCAAAGCTTGCATGCTTGCATCGACTGCGTGCACAAATATTCACGTGAAATATCGAATATATATTGCCAAAAATCGGTCATCATTTACATGAAAGATAATGCCAAACGATAGGTCACAGTCATTACCATAAACCAATCACTTCCACCAAATATGGCGATGTATCAATTTTTATAAAGGAAGTGGTATTGTTTAACACATCTCTGAATAGTAGCCAGCTACGATTTAAATGTTTATTTTATAAGTTAATTTGTTTAATTTAAATAATATGTCTGTAGGCGTTGTGTTTTATAGATATAGATAAAAATTTGACTTGATGATTGAATTTTATCTGTTTGTACAAAAAACTGTCTATAAAGAATCGGACGTTTTTTAAACTGGTTGCCGTACATACACCAGATGTTCAATATATGAACTGTTAATATAAATTAATAAATAAAATAAATACATACTGATTTAAGATATAATTACCGTCTTCAAAAAATGCTAACTGATTTATTTGCTTTGGCTGTTGATAGGTTATGAGTTTGTATTCAATAAATAACAAAAATAATTTTCATAAAATTTTAGGTAAGGATAGCCAAGTTGCACATTGCTGGTGGCTCAATGATTCTACGAGAGTCAATTCATCGTGAAGTGTTTTGATATTCGAACCACATCTGAGATAACTTTGCTTATACCACAGTACGTCATTCTTAGAAATATAAACATCCTTACTGGTAAATAGTAATGTTCATAACATTTCAATCATAACCAGCAAATGTTTTTCTTTATCTAATGACATACAGATAAATGACTGCGTAATATTATATAATTTACATTTTTTTAACATGAAGGTTCAAAATATTATGAAATGAAATGAAATGATTATTTATTTGCATGAAACATGGTAGTAAGTTGTTCAAATGTACATAATAAAAAATGTTCACATATTTCGCCGGTTTACCCGACATGCAAAGAATTTATAATAATATATGTATATTTAAAATCAATTATTTTCAGGTGATACGTAGGTCCTAATACTGAGCATACATTTTAAAGTCATGTCAAAATAATATTAGAATGCAATGTCAATAATTCATATTAATAGGTACAATCAAAATAGAAAATAAAAAAATTATATAATGTCAAGTAAAATATCATAAAAGTGTCTCAAATCAAGATTTGTAACAGTTCATCTACTTTATAAAAACATTTCTCTAATAAACTCATAATTTAGTGCTTTCTTGAATTTCCCATTTGGCAATCAGTAAGCAATCGTCTTGTTTGCGTATTCCAATGCGTAGTTACCGCTCACCTCCAATTTCTCAAGGCTCCTAATGTTTATATTATTTTGTGGCAAATATAATAATGATTATTATCATTTAGTAGACCTATAATAAGGCAAAACTCTATTTTCTAGATCTCCTTACTCTAACAAACTAAGGATGGAATGCTTATCTAATTCACACTACATTCTGGCTCCATAATGTTGAGCTTTTCTTATATAAGAAGTTCCAAGTGTTCATTATCATCCACAGCTTTTTGGCTTGTGACAGCCTTACTTTGCCTCAGATGTATATTTTTTAATAAAACTCAAATTTTCTATTATTTTTATTTAATTAGCGACCTACCCCAGCTTCACACGGGTAGTACAAAACCTTAACAAATTATACACCTAAACCTTCCTCATGTATCAGTATGTCTATTGGAGAAAACCGCATTAAAATCCGTTTAGTACTTTTTCGCGAACAGAAAGACAGACGCAGGGGTCTGTGTTTTATAATATATGGTGATAGAAGATGGGTATTAGAGAAGCCTATATCATAGGCAAAAGTCACCAAATAAAAATAATATATATCTGTCTCAAGCTGTCGGAATCTAGTCTCATAAACCAGGTCGATATGAGGCAATACGATGACCCGTGTGCAAAACCATAATGATTCTAAAAGCATGTTACTTCATAGATAAAACCTTATACGGGGGTTGTGGCTAGCCGAGTTGTTCACATTCATTAAGTGACGTCATTAGTAGAAGTATTTTATCCTTAATATATTGTTGCTATTTCTCTGAATTGGTGTCGTTTATTTTTATTTAATGTGATTAACGTTTATATGGACATATTAAATCTAATTCAAAGGAACAAAAAAAAATGCAGATGGCATTTAATAGAAGGAAGGAAAATAACATGTCTATATAATATTCGCCAACTATATAAACTACTTTTTTTAAAGAACCTTAATATCTTTCACATTTGCATTCAAGGTCTTTATCGGGGGACTACTACTATAATTTTTGTATACTACTAAAGTGACAAACAATCATACGGCCCACCTGATGGTAAATGGTCACCGTAGCCTATGAACGCCTGCAACAGCAGAGGTATCACTTGCGCGTTGCCGACCCTGTAAAAATTCTTTTAACATCCTTTTTGAAGAACCCGATACTGACAATTAACGGACACAAAGTACCTGGGTGTACTTTGTAAACTCAGAATTATCATTTATAGATCACACATTGGTATTTTCTCGGCACAGCAGTTGCACCAGAAAAACCTAATAATGCTTTGCCTAACCCGGGAATCAAAACTCATGCAGGGCGGTCACACTTACTAACGCTGCGACATCGCGGCAATTCGTTACTATTTATAATAATAACAGTAAAATATCAAATCAGTTGCTTTTATACGCTTTTTAAGTACGGGTATTATTCGAAGCGCATACGAGTATTCAACGATACCTTCCGTTGGAAGTTGTAAACAAAACCACATAAATAAGTTCTCACAGAGTTCCCAGCGAACCATTGACTATCCCAGTTCAGTCAACTTGGTTTCCCACTCCCATATCTCATTCATAAGTTCATTGAGTGACCACCAACATCGCTCATGACAAACGGCTGCGCTATGAATCGAACTGTGAGAACGTAGCGCACGAGTCGACTGCGCAATTTTATACTAGCGTCTACCCGTTACTTTGCTCACGAAATACTGCTAAATAAGCGTAAGACATCGCGTGGATATGTATACATTGTAAATGTAAGTTAATATTCACAATTAAAGTGGAAGAAGCGAAAAAAGAGAGAAGAGTGGCTACAGCGATACCTTTGGGAACCCCTGTTTAGCAAGATTTAATAACGTGGTACCTAAATTCAGGTTAAAATATAATGCTATTAAAACTCAGTGCTAGCCCCGACTACTACATTAAATACTTTAACACATATTTTTTTAAATACTATTGTCAATAAGTTCGATCCCAAGGCGCGCATCTCTGACTTTTCGAAGTTATGTGCGTATTAAACAGTTAATTGTCGCTTGCTTTAACGGTAAAGGAAAATACCGTGAGGAAACCTGCATGTCTGAGAGTTCTCCATAATGTTCTCATAGATATGTGAAGTCTGCCAACCCGCACTAGGCCAGCGTGGTGGACTATGGCCTAACCCTTCTCACAGAGAAGAGGCCCGTGCCCAGCAGTGGGACAGTTTAATACAGGGCTGATATTATATATATTATTATTATAGTCAAGTACAAATTAAGGCCGATTCCAAAAGCGAATCGAGAGTTTACTTCTGATATTTTACGATGGTGTATTGTGATATTAATAGATTAGTCCTCAAGCGCGATTTTGGGTGCCTTTTAACATATTTTCTCGACGTTAACATGTGATAACTTATTTAACGAAGTAGTATATTGGTTCATCTTCTTAAAAACGATATCATATTGCTCATATATGTAACATGAAAAATCTCAAACAAACACAAGGCCGTATTTATTATATCAGTACGAATGAGAGCGTATTGATTCTCAGATTTATACGCGTCGCCAGCGATCAGCCCTTGGACATGCGTGCTATTACGTCGATTTATTCGTCTTGTTGGCCATCAGGTGCAGTATGGCAGGCTTCCAAGAATGCTGGAATATGGAACATTGGTTAAGGAAAAAGCCTTTATGAGCCTCTTCGAAATAGCTATAATATAATAACTTTAAAATGGTAATTCTTCGCACGTCGACTGTAACATAATTCTAACCGATATTATAAATGCGAATGTAAGTTTGTTTGTCATGCTTTCACGCCTTAACTGCTTCACCGATCATTATGAAATTTCGCATATACGGTGACAGGGCAATAGAAAAGGCCATAAGGTACCTTTGATCCAGAAAATAATTCTGTTCCTAATTTACCCGAGTGAAGCTGCCGGCAGGAGTTTGTTTGGTTAAACGCGCTAATCTCAGGAACTACTGATCCGAATTACAAAATTCTTTTGGTGTTGGATAGCTCATTTATCGAGGAAGGTTATAGGCTATATAACATCACGCTACGACCCACGGGGGCGGCGCAGTAATCAAAAACGCGGGTGAAACCACGGGCACATCTAGTAATATTATAAAGCTGAAGAGTTTGTTTGTTTGTTTGTTTGGTTGAACGCGCTAATCTCAGGAACTACTGGTTCGAATTGGAAAATTATTTTGGTTTTGAATAGCCCATTTAACGAGGAAGGCTACAGGCTGTATAACATCACGCTACGGCTAGTAGGAGCGGAGCATCAATGAAACATATTGCATAAGCGGGAAAAATTCTCTTATGTGAAGCAGACGAAGTTGTGCTGGTCATCTAGTAATGTAATAATTCTAAAATGGTAATTCTTCGCACGCCGACTGTACTAACTACTTACTACTACTGTAACATAATAAACACTATATTAAGAAGACCGCTTTATGTGTTAAATCTGGAGGCTTTATTTTAAAATCGTCCGATGACATCTTCGGTCAATAAACGCATTAAACAGACTCTTGTACGATCATTGATCTATATAAGGTTTGGATTATCATGTAGACATATATTATGATCAATGATATGTAGATCTCATTTTCTCTTATTGGGAAGATGTAGAAGTTAATATGCGCATATAATCTCTTTTCTTTGATAAGACTACTTCCGCACCAGATGTAATTCCTGTATCTTTATTTAAATATTGTCAATACATAATTTTATTTTTAAATATATCTATATTTAAAAAAGCATTTAAAGATATAAAATGTATTTTATATTTTATTATTACTATTAAATAGTATTTTTTTTATAATTCTCACTATAACTTTAATAACATAAACAAAGCAACAATCATAATTTACAACTTAACTAATATTAACAAACCTAACCACATAAATAATACAAAATGAAAAGTAACAGAATATAGGACTGTAAAATTTAATAAAAAGATAAGAAATGGCTAGTTAAGGCAGCGTCGTAAAATTCCTCAGCATCGCTGTCGACCGGGAAAGTGCCCAAAAGACTGACAGCATTGCCACGTTGAATGGCAATGCTGATCTTTGAGCCAAGAAAACTCCAGCGGTCACACGAAGCGTCGATTAGCCTCTTAGATATATCTCTAAAAAGCGCAGGAGCGCCCGGACCCCATGAACTTAGCGATAAATAGCTGTTATTTGTATCCGTTACTTCAGCGTTTGTAGAGATCCCCACGGTACAGGATTTAGTTATAGAGCGGGAGTTGTCTGTATAAAAAAGATAAGACACGGTTGGCAGCCATTGGCGATTATAAAGTTAATAAGCGCGTGCAATCGAGCGCACATTGGGGTCGCATCAGAACTGACTAATTGAGTGCAACTGCATATCAGCCGATATGATACAGGCGAGCCAGTGGGCCGCGACTGCGTACCTCGGTAATCATATGGGACAGCTTTCCAACAACACTTAAACTGTAGACTTGGGTAGTAATTGCATTGTTGTCGCCGCGCCATTGCGCCAAGTATTGTGGCTTCGAAGCCCATACGAGACAAAAAATTATGTGATCAACAAATTGATGTTCCGAGTTAAGATGTATTTCGTGACCATAATTTAATCTGTTAAGTCAATACCAGATATAATTTTAAAACATGCCGTTCATTTTTTTATTGCTTTCAAAATGCGGTTGAAAGGTTAAATGTTTGTAAAGTCCGTCGTGATATAGAAATTACTCCTAGTGCGGGCGTTGTCTTTGTCATAATTAATAAGTTTAAGTGACATGTCTGCCGGGCACAACTCTAGATGACATGCAGCTATTAAGAATATCTTAACAGAAAAACCTATTAGCTCTTTGTCAAACCGGGGCATCAAACTCGATACCTCATGTACAGTAGTCACACTTACTACTACTACGGCATAGAAAATATTGCCACTAAGTCTAATAGCATTATTAGACATTCAATAGCTATCATAGTTGCATAATTGATTATTTTTCACTGAAGTAGACTAAAATTTAATTACCATATAATAAAACAAAACTTATAATTCATATTTTGTACCAAGTCCACAGCTTAAGCGTTCATTATAAATGCATGTGTCCGATTTCATGGTCCAAATAAAAGGCGCGTTCATTGGAACCGGACGTACAGGAGACAATTGTTCAACACAATACCTACATACATAATACAGAACAATTCTATATTGACGTACAGTTAAATTATTTGACTTCAACGTAACTGAAATTGTATAGGACATGGGTATATGTATAGCTGGACTTATGTTTAGTTTTAGTATGTAATATTTATTATGAGAAGTGTTTTGGAATTTTTTACAGCAATCCCAGATTTGAATAAAATCCTATGTGATAAGAAGGGAGTGTATTGTCGTTTACCAGGTACAGACGACACGGATGGCAAAGCAGGCAAGCGGACACCTCGCCTCTGGTATTCTTCTTCTCCCTAGCCTTTATTATACCCATGTCACTTGGGGTCGGCTTTTCTAGTCTAACCGGATTTGACAGGATATCAGTTTTTACACGGAACGGCTGCCACCTGACCTCCGCAACCCGAAGGCTAACGATATCCTAAGGCTAGAACAGTGTCAGGATATTATAGGGCACTGACTTCCCAATAACGACTGCCATAGATGTTCATGGCAGCCGGTGCTCTCCGAGGCACGGAACAGGCGATAATTGTCAATCTATACTAATTTCTAAAAGCCATATAACTTCCGTAAGTCAGAGGTGCGCGACGTCGCGCGTCGCGTGGGTTCGAAACGATACCCTCTGCATTACAGTCTGTCGGTCTCCCCACTGAGCTATCGCTGCTTATACCTCGCCTCTGGTATTGTGGGTTTGTATTCCATGCGAGACAATTATTTGTGTGATGCACAAATTATTGTTTTGAGTCGTGGTATACTTTGTCGCCATTAATAGTATATTTATGAAGAGCTACTTTTAAATATATACATTACACAGGGCTATAACCCTGGAACCTCGTCCTAAAAAAACTTCGTGTAGCTTCTGAGATTGTTCCAGCATGAAAACACTGCCATAACCTGAAAAACCAAAAAACACTGCCATAACCTGAAAAAAACCAAACCCTGCACTTCGTAACCGACCAAAAATCTCAGCACAAACTTATAATACGGAACCAATGACGCAGGAAACACTTTTCATATGTTTAATTAAACAATACATATTTATAAACGTTCCTTACGCAATCGTTGCACATTTAAACTTTCAACTTTCGGATCCTTTTTAAACTCACGAGGACTCGCCTCTCACTGTGGCCATGGAAGTGAATAAGCATCCGAAACGTGCGTCGGAAAATACATTCACCCAGCTATCTATTACAGTTCAAAAAAGCCCTTTGAAAGACGGACAGTCAGACAAGCAGACGATGGAAGCTTAGTAATAAAGTCTAGTGAATATGTTAGATATAAAATTGACTGCATAGATGGCTTAATAATTTGTGTGTTCCCCTCACCACTGCATTGCGCCGAGTGTCAGAGTTCGAATCCCACACGGGACAAAACATTGTGAGTTCCACGTATGCTTGTTCGTTACTATTCTTGATATTATTTGTGTTCGTTTGTTTGAATGTGTTTATAGTCACCACACATAAATCATTCCTAGTGAGGAAATGGCCTTAAAAATGTTGGTTCTGTTTTTAGTCCCGTTGCATAATTGTGTGAAATAGGAAGTTTTTTTAATATACTGGCAGATGCGCCTTTTTTACCGATTCTAAATAGGTAAAAATCTAAATATATAAAAAAAATTTAGATACGTCTTTTTCCTTATGACAGTATACTTCTGCATACGTTTTCGGACATAAAGACGTGAATATAATGTATAGTGTAGTTTATAATATATATAAATACTTCTGCCGCTCAATAGTAATCTCTTTATTGGGCGATTTTAAACACATTAGAACAAGGAGCTCAAAGAACATAAAGACTCGAATAAATATATGTAGGTCGCACGTAGGTAGGTATGAGGATCAAACCCATAACACTCGACGCAATGGCGATCTTAAAGTGATCAGTTCAACTACTGCGCCATTCGTGCAGTCAGTCAATAAACAAAGTCAACAATGGAATGAATCCTATTTCACACCACTAAGCGTTATTCATTTGTTTATAATAGCGCCAGGTCACCGAGTACATTGACCCACGATCTGCAATCAACCAGCAATTTCCCTCTCACTCACACAATACCAGCGTATTACTAACAAATTATCCACGACAATTCCATAGAAAAGGATAGAAATAACTTCTGTTATTCATAATTTGTCCACGTTATGGAAATATGAAGACGGCAACCGCTTTCACTTGAAACCTTCGCTTTTATATAACGGCTTACCTCTATTGGAAATTATACTTTAGAAGTTTGTGTTAAAGTGCTTTTTTGTATGTGGTGTCATGAACTCTTTACCTGCAAAGAAAGAGATGGTCATTAGATTAATTAAGAATACAATTACACTTTTTGCAAGCGGTTATAAACAATTGGCCACGTTGAGCTCGGTCGAGCTGCTTAATGGAGCGAAATGGAAGCTATTAAGGCTTCATAGCTATGTTATATAATGTTAATTATTACATTTATATTTGTTTATTTGAGGTTATTAGATAACGTGAGTCGTAAAAGATGTCTGGATTGTTGTATTTAATAGTACTAGGCGAAATTTTTCATTTCACTATCGCCAGCGCCTTCGAAGATAGAGTAGATAATAAAGTATGCTGAAATGGAATGTTTATCATTGACTGATATCTCATCAAGCATTTCATTCATTTCATTTCATTTATTCATTAACAATTTACAATTGTGTTTGAATTTTTATACATAAAATAACATAATGTAACATAATTCGTATAGGAACAATATTTTATCACAATAAACAAAAAAAAATTAGATTAGGTAGGATCATTTTCAAATAATGACAATAATTTAAAATATTACAATAATTGTACAAATTCAGATTATGTCAATTTATATGATAATATTAATAATTAAAACAAAACAAAAATATATTAAATCTATCTAATTTAGCCTTAGTAAAAAAGTCATAATGTTTGGGAACAAAATAAATTTTAATTTAATGTTTTTGCAGCTATTTCAATGTTACTAATTGATTGCTGCAAAAACAACTTGCATATGGCTAGATATTATTCAAGTCAACTAGCTAAATCCGACGACGCTTTGCTGTGGCTCAATCTAATATTAATTATAAGAGAAGTAATTTCCGTTTCCGTTAGAACAGAAGCATATAAAGTATATAAAAGGACTCTAATATACAAAAAAAAACTCATGGAAAGCTTACCAATTCATTCATCATATCTTTTGTATAAATTCTAGACATTTTTACTGCTTTAACAGCAAAAATAGCTGAACGTTCGTATGAATATAATTTCATCGCCCGCTTACTAATGAGGTACGACAATGAGTGACGCCATTTTGACGCAACTGCGTACGCGCATACAAAATTAACGCGCGTCGTAATGCAATCGCAGGATCGAGTGTATGATACTGATGTAACTCTATCACTTTACGGCTGACAGTAGCGAGTAACAATTTTTATTACGGTTTCACTACATACGCAGGCTGGTAGTTAAATCATCGACTTAAAAATGTCTATACCATATTGGGGTCAGTTTATGTCTTGGACTTGTAACTATACATAACCTGGGGAATTTACATTATACTGTACTATATTTTGCCCCAGCTTTGCTCGCGTAAATATAGGTTAGGTTAGATTAGTTACAGTAGTTTTTTCTGGATATATAACTAATATTATAATCCTAAATGCGAATGCGAGTCTGTTTGTTTGTTACCCTTTCTCGCCTTAACTACTCGACCGATCATCATGAACCATTACATACGTCGTTGTCAGGGGTAAAGAAAAAGACATAGGATATAAATATATATGACAATACACTTGGCATCAATTTCTGCAAATTTAATTAAGTATATGATATAATCTACGGGCTAAAATTTGGGGTTGAAAATTAGTTATTGCTATACTTTAAGAAAATTAATTTCATCCCTAATTCAAAATTATATTCAGACATGGTTAAAGCAAACTCCTAGTACAAATATAATAAATCGAAAAATAACGAGAAACAAACTAGGCGTGGTATTGTATAAATTTATATTATGTTAAGAATGTCAACAAAAATCAACATTCATTTAATTGCTCCACAGGAATTTTTGAAATACTTTTCCATACCTTCATTACTACATTTCGTTTGCCCTAGACCTAAATAATTCTTACAACAAACGAAAACCTACATTTTAAAATATGCAGGTATTTTCAAGGCTGTCTTCTTCGAAATAAGTAATTGAAAGTTTATCATTCAAATTCGTAGCTTTTAGACTTATTAAATCTTGCCAACATTAACACCAAAACTAGAATTGATAAATACTTGCGAAGTTTAAAGGAATTTTCTACAAAAAGGTTGTACAATAAAAAATTACGTTATTGAAAACTATTCATTCGTTCCTAAAATAGTTTCCGCAGGCCTAAAACCAATAACACTTTATGTAACACAGTTACTACAGACCTTACGTCCTGCGCAATAAAGTTCTAAATTGTGGAATTTAGGTGCAGTATAAACTCATAAGGTATGGTTCAGCATGTCGCAATATGGACGACAACTCGTAACTGCCTATTGCGTACACGCATGCACGTTTTCCAAACAGATTGTTGGAAATACACAAGTGCGTTGCATTATGTGTATTATTGTAAATGTATTTGAGTCCCTTATTGAATGAAATGTTTCTAAAAAATTTAACGACATTTGAATTTTTCTTGGATGTTATTGTTTAAGAAATCTGAGGATTTGTAACGTTACTTTTTGTTTTACGATTGTGAAGCCCATATTTAATGCGATGTCTACATTAAGAACTCACGCATTCATTTTCATCAATAGAAGTTTAGCTTTTCTTAATAACTGAAATAAATAGGAGAGGCGAATGTCCACCAGTTGACTGCAACGGGCTGATTAGGCAGAAAACATTACTTAAATATTTCGTAGTAATTTCCGTTGAAACAAGTTTTAATACGTTGATCCAATCGCTACCCGGTATTAACAGATCTATTAGTAAATTTTATTAAATATCATGTAATACCAAGATTCAACTGCAGTCAGATGGGTTATAAGCTCGAATAAACATGAAGTGTTGATTAAAAAATAACCTGCTAGCTTCTAATAAATACATAATAAGTAAACATACTGTTTAAACAACTTCATATGACAAACACCTCAATACTATAGTACAAGTACTAAAGGTCAGATAATCATCACTCTTTGTAAACACAGGTAAACAACACACGACCTGGGGCTGAGATTTAGATAAATGGTTTGTTTACAACCAAGTACAACACACATCTGTATAATTAAATGGCAAGTTAAGAATTACTTAGTTTTATTACTGATGCAATAGAACTATTGTAGGAAATTATAAAATAGCAAGTAAATAATGAAAATGTGCAAGAACCAGACATTTCGTAAAAAATCGTCATATACGATAAAATTCAACCTTTTGGATTAAATTAAAATAATGCATAACCGGGTACAATATAACGATTCCAATGAGTCTAAACAACGTAACAGATACAGTACCTACAGCAATTTCAGTACAGCAGAGCAGTAAACGAATCAAGATCATATTAGTCGTCAATCTTATCAATTTAATACCCTTTAGAGCGACTCAGTGAAAAAAAAGATTATTTTAGAAAGCAAGAATATTGCAAGAAGTAGCTGTTTTTTACTAAAGTAATAATAAAATGCTATATACTTATAAAGTTAAACAAACAAACAATATGATATCTAATAAACACAATGGCGCCTCCACCGATTACATAAGAGACAATGAAGAAATAAAACCACAAATTAAACACAAACTAATTTGCATGATACTATTACACATCTTAATGAATATAACAAAGACATCACAATGATATTCGAAGCACAAACAAAACATCATCAAATCTGATCAATAGTTACGTACGTAACGAAATTTGCATACACGCGCAACGCAACGGTAGCTACAATCATGAGGTGATCATTAGTGATCATTGTGTAACCCGTGATCATGAATGATCATTGAGTAATGATCATCTAAGGTCACTGTTGACAAATGAATTGATGATTGCTCTTGCTTTATTCTACGTTTAATTATAATTGATTGGTCACGATCTATTAATGAAAGAGTATTTGCTAATTGTAAAAGCCTATTTGTTTAACGTTGTTCATTGTTCATAAAAAAGATGCTAACAATGAAAAGTCTCGGCTAAGACAAGTTTTGTGACAAGATAAATGATATCCTTTTATTTCTTTAAAATCCTTATTTGAAATTGTAACTGCCGAACTACTTCCGCAGTTGAAATGTCAATGTGTTTCTACACTGCTATGAAGATCGTCCTTAAAATGCCAAAATTTGTTATGTCGTATATCATAAGTTCTTTCCTTCCATTAATTTTAAACGTGTCTTTGTACCTGCGTGAGACTATAATAACAAACATTACAAATAAAATCTGATGCTAGATAGTACTTATGTTATCCACATACATTAATCATATGTATTTGGAGAAGATATATTCACAATAAACGAATTCTGTTAGATACTGCAGCTAGCTGTTAGAACCTAGAATTAAAGTGACCATCTGTACTTATCTTACTAGGTGATCGAAACAGAATAAATAGGATACAAAATCAACCATGCCAAGGCGGTCAGAAAGAAAGTGTTCCACAAGACGATGTTATTTACCTAACGTTCGACAAACCTACTAATGACTAAATTTAGCGTCGCAGTATCGTCGCTGAATGAGACAAAAGTGTGTCGGACAACGGTGTAAGGATATGAGGTGTTTTAGAAATCAGATAAAATGATCCTCATATTTTCTAACTTATTGTCTCCGATGATTAGTCGATTCGACTAGTTATAAACAGTGATCATAAGACTTAAAAGCAATATGATAAATGAAATGATTTTATGTGTTTCAGACTTATGTTTACAAAACTGGCCTCCTTTCATCTTCCAATATTGTTAAGTGATATCAATACTTAAATAGTTTGACTATGGTGTTCACCTATAGTTTAAATGTTAGTTAATCTTTCTCAGAGAAAGTTTACAAAAGAGGTCAGCGCAAGAACTGTATAAAAGCCAAATATACACTAGTTACAAAATAAAATGCGACAAATAAAAACGCAAGTGATTTGGAAATTAACGAAAACGAGAGGATTGCGTTTGGAAAGAGACAAAAAAATATTAGGTATTAAATTTCAATTATTGTAATAACATGCCAAACGTAATACTTAAATTTGAATTAAAAATAGATGTATATATACATAATTATACACAATTGCTTACTTAATTATGTTAATTAGTTAGATTCGCAACATAAGACTTTCTAATTTGTCTCCTGCATATCATAACAATCGCACCAGAGAAATCAGAATTGACCTTTATAAAATAACTGATCGTAGAATTTTGTCACCTATTAGTTAATCATCGGCTATCAATTCTAAGTGTGACATAGAATTAACACTTGGCACTCGCCGATTGTGCTAAGTATTACAACGGGCGCGTCAGACTGCATGCTAAGTACGCATAATACTATGACGTTTTGTGTCAATTGCGCAATGGAACGGGTGTGTTGCGAAACGCTCGCATAACCGGGAGCGCCTTATTGAATTTGGTTCGATGATGTGCTAATTTTGGAAGGTTGGTGTTTTATAGAGTCGTATTTTTTTAACTTAGTTGACGATTAAGGTTATTTGCTTGCTTTATTGTGAATGATTTCCTTAGTTTAAGTACAATACCGTACGAAATTATTGTGGTACCAACGCAAGAATCATAACCTAGTCTGCTTACTGTCAGCACGGACTCTCAAATAGTTTTAATACCATATGGAATCGCTATGGAAGAGCATAGATAGATCACGTGACAACGTTATGTGATAAATTTATAACTAAAACCAATGTGCTAGAGTATTGTTAGCCTGCCAATCGCTGGAATGTCAGACGTAATTGAAAAACAATTGTGTCTGGCCACACGGCGGATAGTTGCCGGTTAAGAGGCTACAAATAATCAAAATATATATTAACTACAAATATATACATAGCTCTTCGAATAGCCAGTGAATGGGCTGGGCACATAGCTCGCAGAATTGATGGTCGTTGGGCAGAAAGGTTTTGGAGTGGCACCAAGCACCGGAGGTCGCAGCAGGGGTAGGCATCCACGAGGTGGAGCGACGACCTGGCAAAGGTCGCGGGAAGCAGTTGGATAAGCGCGGCCCAATACCGGCCTGTGTAGAAAAACTTTGGGGAGGCCCAAGTCCAGCAGTGGACTTTCGGCTGAGATGGGGATAAATGCCTAACAAAGAATGTAACATCCAGCTTTGTTAAAACGTCCATGTAATAAATTGCCATAAATGATGATATCTAAATTAAAAAGGAGATAAATAGGATAAAATTGGTATCCAATCTTAGCCATACTTTGGTTTATTTTGTGTGCGGAAACCTATTCATAACGCTATTATTTTATTTAGAATGACAGAGAGAGATTAATGTAACGTAATAAAATATACATACTTGTTTTATTTTGTCGGTTTTCTCTCACGTGTCGTCCACGATACCATTTATTTTCATTACCTTAATAAAATTAAATGATATATTGTTTTATTTTTGTATAAAAATTTTGCTTACGAAACGTCAATTTCCTGCCATTGCCTTGGCTGCTACTAAGAAGAACCGGCATAGAAATCAGTAGCATTACAGTTTTGGATCAACAGCATATTATTAGGTATTTATGAAGTATTTTCTTAAGATGAAACTAAAAAAAACTGCGTGCGAAGCACTTTACAAACATTCAAACAACGGACTCAAAGAACATTCAGAGTCAGAACAATTATTTGCGGAGCATACAATTTTTTTGTTGAAATTAAACTACTATATACGGATTTTATCGCGTTGTTTATTTAGCACTGTATTACAAAATTTTACTACTACTACTATTGATTTTATTTTACTAATTTAATTTACTGTGTGTGAACAAATACAACAGGGGACCAACCACTACCTGAGATTTGACAAACCACAGATTCTCGCTAAAGAACACCGATTCCTACCAAGGACGCTTCGCGAGGCTATTGAAATCAAAAAACATCATCCCAATTTCAATAGAGAAGATGGTTGGAATGTACCACCAGCTTGGGATCCAGTACTTCAAATAGTCAAACCCAAGAAGAAACAAACCACAGCTAGACTTCATGATACTTTGAGCTCATTCTGCGTAAATAGAAACACCCATGATTAAATTATGTTTGGGTACTTTGAAATAACTACACTGGAACATTGAGACAACTACCATCTTAGTCTCCCCGTGACCATGGCTGCTGGAAAGCAACCGAAACGTCGGGGAAAGTGTAAACCAAAAATAAATAGATTTAATAGTTTAAATAATTTTATTAGCTTATAAATTAGTAAAATAAAATCAATAGTAGTAGTAGTGTAATATTTTCAAAATTTTGTAATACAGTGCTAAATAAACAACGCGATAAAATCCGTATATAGTAGTTTAATTTCAATGAATAACATTCGCGTAAATAGAAGACAATATTATACAAATTTTTGTCCCGTGTGAGGTTCGAACCGAAAACACTCTGTATAGTGGCTGTGGCAAGACCACAATTTAAACTACTTCGTTATATGTGCAGTCGCACCAACAATTTAAAAATAAATAAACATTGCTTAATACTGTGAAATACAGGCACAAAATAAAATACACAATAATTGGTCACTAAAAAGTCAGTTCAAGTAATAGTGCTCACATCCTTGTAACATATGTGTCAGCAATGTATAAGTCTTTTGATTAATGTTATCCGTACCCTAGATGTTACGCTTCGAATAATTACTCTAGTATACATTGCTACATCACACTAAATAAAATGTAGGCGCCCATTGCACAAACACTTGCATATATTAGTTACCAGATCTATTCTTCCGTTATTGCATATTTGGTTCTGATTGTAATAGCCAACGGAAATCTGCTTTCACAACCAAAAACCGGCAGCTTATACTAAATTGGATAATGGTTGACATTTTAAACGTAAATGGTTCGGTTTATTTTTATAGATATGTTATGCAACTGCCTTATTAGGTTTGAATGCAGTCATAGACTAGGCTAAGACATTATGGTTTTGCTTCAGTACTCGTCACAGCGCGATGGAATAGTATAGTTTCGAAATACAAAAATATTTTTTTTATTATTAAAATGCCATATATTTGGTCATCCTGAAGCTGACCTCTTGCTAATGAAAGCGTGCAAGACAATCTTTAACACAGTTATGTTATTGGTCGAAAATTGGTTAAAATGGGCAAATCTTTTTGTAATTGTGAGCAGGCACATTTCACGCGAAGCATGCGTGTTTATATTTCTTTAGACAGGGAGATCACTCGTAATAAAAGTGACCATATGAACAGTCATATGTTGACTTTTATTAAGCGAGATTAGACAGCTAATTGGCAATTAGGCAATCTAGGGGTTTTAATAAACCCAAATAAGCTTTTTACAATGTGGGAATCGAACCTGAAACCTGAGGTACGACGGTAAACATAAACGCAAACTTACACCACAAGGTCATAAAAAGCAAGAAAAATAACAACAGATAATATTTCACATCAAATTTATTTTCCTACATAATTGGTTACCGAAAATCCAAGTATTGTTTACGTATATTTTATTACCTTTAGGGCTTTTGGGAAGCGAATTAAATTCGACCTGCGTAACCTCAACCTTAGCTCGACCCCAACCTTACGTATAATTTTATACCCAAGATATAAATAGCACTAAATAAATTTACACGACATCCGAGGGTATTCACAATGTCAATGAAATTATGATATAAGTACTTGATTCATACTAACTTTATTCGGTGATATAATGTTGGGTGTCTTCGTCTTTTTACGGTAATATGATAGAGATGGCATCATAAACAGGTTGCTTTAGTACTTTTACTTAATTTATGCGGTTAATATTCATAACATGATGGTTTATCACTCAAAGTTGGTTGCCTCGCGAGGTGTATTATCGGTCAGAATAGGTATACTGTGAAGGTACACGCACAGTTGTTGCCGATCTTTGCCGAAACCAATCGGTTGATGTCGTACGGCCAAATATGTAGATGTGTCTTAGGAGATAAAGAGAAAAAGAATTATATCATTCGAAACGCTATAAAACAAGAAATACGTCCATAGATTCACGCCTGTTTTCCAGAGGGGTAGGCAGAGACTACGGTCTGCTACGATCCTAACACACATCTCTGACTTCATTCCATTCATAATATTCCTCATACACGCTCGCCGGTTTAAGGTGCTCTTAACCTGGCCTTTATTCAGAACGTCTCCGACCTGATCAAGAAACGTTCTCCTAGGTCTTTCCCTTGCGATTGTTCCATTCACACTAGACTTATAAACTTTCTTAGTCAGTCTTTTCCATTCTTTCTACATGCCCAAATCCTTTTCTATTCTCGTCACTATATCCACTTTCATGCCGCATCCATATAATATAAGCTTAAATTACCACTCATTCACTGACTGAGAAGGCCCGGGCAAAAAGGTCTGACTTTCGGAAGGTCAGCTCTTGGTGGTGGTACCCCATCGGATCTCTAAAACAGTGATATCTACGGGAGTCTTTCTCGAACAAAATCCTCCTAAAACACTAGCAACTTTTAGGAGGGGCGAAAAAAAACATGGCTTCCATACAAAAAAACATGGCCGCCATACAAACTTTGACCTCTAATATCTCCGAAATGGTTAGAGATAGGCGATAGGGTGTTTTCGAACAAATGTCATAGATGTAGACGAGATCTTTCCAGAAAAGGTCATTTTCAAGGTCACCGGGGGTCATCGGTCACTTTTGGCTTTAGAGTTTTCAAGATCCCTGAATCCGAATCTAAAATTAGTTTTTTTATTCCTTCCTCCCTCGCTGTACACCCCCCTTGCGGGCCGCTTGCAGCCCGCGCAACCACGCGATATACTAGTCTCTCTATATATATACATATCTGATAAATTTAATTTATTTTACTAAGCGCTGTTTCTCGCGCTCACGATAATATTTGCATCAGAGAAAACATTACAAAAATTCAAACTGAACTGCACGAATTGACATTGTGGTTAAAGTAGTCGACTCGCCATTACCACTGCGCCGACTATTCTAAGTTCCAAATTTACCCTATATTACCTTAAATGATTGTCTTGACTCTGAGTGTTCTTTGTGATCGCTGCTTCAATATTTATAAAGCCTCCACATTACAGAAATCATTCCGAGTTCGGCAGTTGTCTTACAAAAAGCAACAGATATAAAGCAAATCCAACTCAACATAAATTGATATTACAGGGATCAAACCTACAACACACATCGCTGGCATTGCTGATATTACCGCACAAATAAATTTACAGCACAGCGTCATCCGTCACAATCAAAGTATATTTGACACCAAAAAGTCAAAGGTGACACAGGTGCTAATTATGTATTACAGATATTATACAACTATTTCTCACACTAACAGTAGAGCGAGCCAGGGTCATTGCAATGTCAAATGTAAACAATTAATTAATGTAATGTAAAACAATTGTATTGTTTAATAAAGTTGTTAATGAATGCATTGTGCTTGAATAGTTTGCGGCGATCTGCGATGGGAAGCTTGTTGATATTGTTAACTTAACTACATTGAGTGAATGTTACACTTGTTATATAAAGTGTCTATATCATCGAAGGGTTAAGCAGACTTGTATAACATTTAATATTTCGCTAGCTATATTTTGTATGTTTCACATAAAAATAACTACCTATTTGTATTGTTACAGAAATTTTCCTTACAGAAAAAATCAAAAACATTCGACCCAGGAATCGAATCCGGGACCTCATGCACAGCAGTCGCATTCGCAACCGGTACTCTATTGCAATTTTGGTAAATTATGTTTTATTTACGTACAAGCTACTATAACCAGCGACTACTTAGCTAATGTCCTTCAGCATTCAAGCTATCTTGTTACTAAACTTCATCAAAGTAACTTTCTTTATTGTAAATATCTATAAAGATGTAACAAGAAAACGGAGTTACTTATAATGCGTTTATGATACTACTTCCATGCTATATGATACTACTTACATGACATGTGATACGACTTACATGCTATATGATACTACTTACATGCCATATGATACTACTTACATGCCATATGATACTACTTACATGCCATGTGATACAACTTACATGCTATATGATACTACTAACATGCCATATGATACTACTTACATGCCATGTGATACGATTTACATGCTATATGATACTACTTACATACCATATGATACTACTTATCTGCCGAATGATACTACTTACATGTTATATTATACTAATTACATGCCATATGATGCTACTTACATGCTATATGATACTACTTACATGCTATATGATACTACTTACATGCTGTGTGATAACAACTTCGTTAAATCCTTCACATAATTTCTATATTTAAAGAACATAGATAGCCAAGTCAGTGACCAAAAGGAAATGTTCGCTTAAAAGTGTAGTTAAAACGCAATGTAAGCTAAATTAATGCTAAGTAATTCCTCGAATGACTCCTCAAATCATCATTAAGTTCAAGTAAAAGTTGTTCAGTATTTAACAGCACGATGTCTAAGTCGTCCGTCTAAGACTAAGTACAAAGTCGTGTCTTCCATTAAGACAGTACAATTGAAATCATGCTGAGAACTGCGCTCTCATCAATATTCATAGTTTTACGTTAGAGGAGTTTGTGTAAAGCTTTGCTCAGCATGGCCACAAAATACATAGATACGGATGCTCACCCCCTTACAGTACGGTACACGTCGACGTGTATTTTAATTTTGCCCTGAACCACGACTCGTGCTTCTTGAAAATTGACAGGCATAACTCCGGAACCACTGGACCGATTGATTTGTCCTATAGGGATCATTACTTTTCATTACTTGTACATTTAAAACGAAGAGGTTGAATCCTGGGTTTTTACATCCATCTCGTTAACCTCTGAGTCTTCTTCAAAGAGATTAATGAAAACACTATGTGGGTCTGTGTGTCTGTCGGTTAGTGACAGTTCGTTAGTGACAGGCATAACTCCGGAACCACTGGACCGATTAACTTGTAACTTGGTTTGCAGACACCTTGGTGTCCTACCTCGGTTGAGTTTGAATATGGGCCCTGTGGGTCAAAAGACTCCAAGATATAGGAGTCATTTCTTTTCATTACTTTCACATTTAAGACAAAGAGGTTGAATCCTGGGTTTTAACACCTATCTCGTTCTATATACTAATCAACTTCAAATATCAAAACATCAAGTCACAACCAAATCAACAAATATAAAGAAACAATAACTTAGAATGAACATCCTATTATAACATTTAACATACGTACACAGAACAAGTTCTACGTGAACAAGTTTACAACACAGGTCACAAACAAGTGCCTAATTTAACTAGATTTATGCGAACCACTGGTATTTGGATAACAAGTAGCTGAATGCACTAAACGAGCGATGTTGACAAGTCACGTACTACGGAATTGGGTTTTAAGATCGTTGGCTGTTTAGATGTAAAGCAGGTCGGTGACGATATGTGTATTATTTTGTTCGTTTGTATCTTTTGTTCGTTATTTGTATCGTGCACATTTATAATGTTATCCTAAAACGGTTTTTAGACGTATTGTTTTGTAATCGAACCCGGAAAGAGTTGGGGAACGAAATTCGGATCTCTGTTTACCTTTATTACATCTATAGGTACTGTCAGGTGGGTCAAACGATTCCTTTCCATTTATAATAAAAATAAGTAAACGAGGATTTCTTCATTATTATTCGGTCTTGTGGCATAAATTTGCACTCATAACAAACTCGATCACCAGATCCTGGATTGGATACTGATCTCGGAGAAATAGTAAGTCCTTTTTTAAATTCTTTGTAACAACACAGAGTCTGGGACTGTTTAAATCCGAACATAGGGAACATATCCTATTGACATACACATAGTGCTCTATTGTTCGAATCCAGATTCGTACGGTCTTAGGTTACGTGTTATTACTGTAGTACAAATACGTACTTTTATACAAACTAAAAGTACTATTCCTGAGTGACCGAAGCCACGGACAATAGCTGCTATGGTACTTTTCTATACCTTTTTTTTTTATGATATAGGTGGCAAACGAGCAGATGGATCGCCTGATGGTAAACGATTACCGCCGCCCATGGACACCCGCAACACCAGAGGAGTTACAAATGCGTTGCCCGCCTTTTAAAAAGAAGTACGCTCTTTTCTTGAAGGTTTCTAGGTCAGGTAGGAAATACCGCAGGCGACAGTTCATTCCATAGTTTAGTTGTGCGAGGTAGAAAATTTCTGGAAAAGCGCACAGTTGTGGACTGCCAACCATCTAAATGATGGGAATGGAAATTCTGTCGCGTAGGACTATGGTGAAAAGAGGCGGCAGGAATCAGTCCGAACAATTCCTCGGAGCACTCCCCATAGTAAAAGCGATAGAAGATGCATGTACAATATTAGCTGACCCGCGCAACTTCGTCTGCTTCATATAAGATAAGAGAATTTACCCTGTTTTTGCAACATTTTTTATTGCTGCTCCGCTCCAATTGGTCGTAGCGTGATGTTATATAGCCTAAAGCCTTCCTTGAAAAATGGGCTGTCTAACACTAAAACAAAATTTCAATTTGATCTAGTAGTTCCTGAGATTAGCGCGTTCAAGCAAACAAACACACTCTTTAGCTTTATAATATTATTATAGATATAGGTAGCGCAATGTGAGAATATAATTCACCTCTGCCTACCCTTAAATGGATATACAGAAGCGGTGAGTCTATGTATGTATGAACTAATATTTTCGTTCAAGAGATAACATAGTGTGGTCTGAATGCCATTATTTATTCCGTAGTGAATGTGCAACGTAAAGACTACACGGTTCACGCTGCTACTTTGGAATGATGTCATGGTAAAACGATTGTTTACGATTCGGCGATAGATTTCTAAGTGCAAACGTTTGAATAAACTTAAACATATAGACAATATTGTTAGTTAGAAATATCGTAGCCAAGAATGTTATAAATATGACAATACGTTTTATTTTTATGTAAACGGATAAGCACTTTTTATAACTAGATGACGAACTTAGATAAAATATATATTATGCTTGTCATGAACTATCGAAATTTCTATATCCATGCAAGTCCATACCACTTTAGAAGTAGGTCAGACCAGCCTGGATATTACTACATTTTATAAAACAAAGTACCCGCCGCGTCTGTCTATCTGTTCGCGATAAACTCAAAATCTACTGGACGATTTCATGCGGTTTTCACCAATAGATACAACGATTCATGAGGAAGGTTTAGGTGTATAATTTGTATACCTTTGCAAAACCGGGCAAAAAAAAAGCACAAACGCTTTTGTTATACCTTTGCAAAACCGGGTTAAGTCGCTAATTCATAGTTATAATAAGAAGCACCTAAAAAAAAGGTACTATCTAACTCCGATGACCACATGATTATATAGTAGGTATCGATAAAAAGTAACGAATAATTTTTTTGAGAAAATGATCATTATGAGTACAGCATACTCATATTTCTATATAACCATCAAACCTTTTATATAGACCTTGCTTATTTATATCATTTAAAGCTTCTGCATTCAAAGTATCACATTTGGTTGTATAAATGAGATCAATCATCTCTTTACTGCTAGACACTGACCTTGTCTCATACCTACCTATCTAAGCGATGTCAGCCGAAAGCAGTATAGCAGAAGTTATACCAAAATTCTATTACCTTCTTCTCCCTAGCCTTTTCTATTCCCAAGTCACTTGGGGTCGGCTTTTTTAGTCTAACCGGATTTGACTGGATATCAGTTTTTACACGGAGCGGCTGCCACCTGATCGCCGCAATCCGACGGCTAGCGATTCCCTAAGGCTAGACCAGTGTCAGGATATTATAGGGCACTGACTTCCCAATAACGACTGCCATAGATGTTCATGGTAGCTTAATCGACCGACGTGACCGACGGCTCAACGTGCTCTCCGAGGCACGGAGCAGGCGATAATTGTCAAGTCATATAATTTCCGAAAGTCAGAGGTGCATGACATGGGTTCGATTCCGAGACCCTCTGCATTGCAGTCTGTTGGTCTCTCCATTGAGACTACCGACTGCCGGACAATTTCAATTAAAACAAACCCAGTATCAGTATGATCCGAACGTTAGCTGTACTAAACAAATGACCTATACCAAATTCCTGTATCAAAGGGTACTCAAATAAGTGTATTAACGAACTCATTACTTAATTGAAAGCTTATAGCTTAGACAGGCAATATCGCAACAGAGGCGTGTTAGCATTCCTAAGATACCAGCTAAACCTACGCGAACAGCTGTTGTCGGTCGTTATATTAAGAACCTTATTTATAGCAATTTTATTTGATTGATTTTGAACTCTATACCTACAGATTTAGGTTCAATTTAGACTAACTCTGTCGACATTGTAATGTCGTTATAAAATATTTGCTGAAACTTTTATGAGGTATTTAGAATACTTAAGGTAATTTTGTCGAAACGTCCAACTAACTATTTGTACTTAGTTAATTTCCCACACATATAAAACCAAGTTTTATCCTCCAAATCATTTAGTAGGTACTTAATTAATAAAACTAATGATTTTATTCTTAATTACTTCACATTTCTGTAACGTGAGTTAATAGTGACTTCTATCGTTGCCTCATTATAACAATGACTGAGAAAAAAACCTAAATGTTATATTCATCTCTCAATAGACAATATCACAACAAAGTATGGACGAAGTTTGTGGCATGCACCTGATATGCGCATCTCACAAAGCTGGCCGTACGCTTAGTTTTACAGACTTCGTATTGCATGCACGATCTGCAATTGTTCTGTTCTGCATATCATATAGTATTTAGTATATACTGTAAAAAACTAAATAATAAAATAAAATAAGATGATTATATTTAGTTTAGAAGCCAATAGTAAATATAAAGAAAAAGTAGAAGAGTTGTAGTTAATAATGTTTGAGTAGGTATGGCAGTTATTAAAAAATGATAATTCATAAAAACAAACGACTACACGGACGACGTAATGGTTGAAGTGGCCATCTCGTCGCTGTCACTGCCCCGAGTGTTGTGGGTTCGAATCCCACACGGAACAAACAATTATGTGATCCACAAATTCTTGTTTCGAATCTGAGTTTTTTGTTTGTATGTTTGCATAGGCCCCCGCGACACATGAATTATTCGTCGTGCGGGAGTCGCCTTTTTTAAAGAATAAGAAAAAGAACTGGTAGTTTTTCAATCACTTCATAATATTGTCTACCAAGTTATACTACACTTAACCAGATCGCCTTACAAATTAACATAACCATGTACTACTTACAATCACTTCAATCAAAGAAATCTCAATCAACAAACAAACTACAATGCCGTCAAGGTACTCAAAGTATGCGGTAGGTACTCAAGTGCTATGCAAATGTAAGTACAAGTCAAATAGAAAGGACACAATTGACAAGTTGTACAGCCTTATCGAGGTCACATATGGACAGACTAAGGGTTTGTATGCAATACCTCCATACTATTATTATATGTATATGTATGTGACTTGAAAGTAGGTTTGCTCGGTAAAGCTTTGTATGCACTGGCCACCATACTTGTGACCTTCAGCTTGCCAGGATTTATGACTTTAAAAATAATAATAATCATGTTTTTTAAACATTAAACACATAATTTAACATCAAGTGATCCTCATCTAAATTATACTTTCTATGCGCGTTACTGCCGCTCATTCATCGAATGCTACAGCCACACTAAATGCTGCCTGAAAAGCGCTATTAAAATGTTTTATTTTGTTATGTATATCTTACGATGAAAGTATCGTTTTAAGTATAAAATAATACCTTTGTTAGGATACCCTCCTTTCTCTATAAAAAAAGTTACACAGAGTAATGATGATTAACGTAAAAAACCTATTGAAATTACTTAATTTTAAATTAAGTACAATTAAATAAAGCAACTCAAACAGATTTTATAAATCATCCGATTAAGATGTAAAAGATAGATGAGAGATGGTGATAATAAATAGATTAGTTAAGTACTGAATAGTACCTATAATATAAAATAATATAATATAATATTCTGTCACATACACACAACACCATCATGCCCAAACTATCTTATCTTATCTTGTATGGGGGCCAGTCAGTACAGACCGGCGACACTTCAACCCAGTGGGATCTTTTGTGTCGACTTCCCCAATAACGACTGCCATAGATGTTCATGGCAGCCGGAACTGACGGCTTAACGTGCACTCCGAGGCACGGAGCAGGCGATAATTGTCAATCAATACGCACTTAATTTCGAAAAGTCATATAACTTCCGAAAGTCAGAGGTGCGCAACGTGGGTTCGAACCCGAGACCCTCTGCATTGCAGTCTGTTGGTCTCCCCACTGAGTTATCGCTACTGCTTATGCCCAAACTAAGCATAGCTTGTACTATAGGTACTAGACAATGGATAAACATTAAACATACATATATACTTTTTTGTAAATACATACATATTATACATAGAACACCCAGGACCAAGAAAAACATTTCATGCACACAAATATTTGACGTGTGCGGGAATCGATCCCGCGACCTCAGGCGTGTCAGTCGGTTACACTAACCACTATGCCATCGAGGCCGCCATATATCTTTAACGAGAGGTTCTATTACTTAGTCTCCTTGTAAACATGGCTGCTGGAAAGCATATTAAGTAAAAAGAAGTAAACATTCTGACTATCGTTTAAGTAAAATAAAAAACTTTTTGTAACAAAATAACTCGCAATGTTTATTTTTAATACAATTCAATTATCATATGACTATATAGATTGAGGACCGATTATAATAACAAAAGTATCTTTTGAAAATTAATCGCCATATCAAGTTATTGATAATTGGGTTTGTACCTAAGACATTGATTGATCGATCGGCTCCTTAGTCCTAACAAGCAACTACTGATAAATTTATTATGTCAGCTAGCCTAGTTTTAGATATATGTATAATCAATAATCGAAATATATTGTAAAATCTACACTGACTATGTTGAACTACATAGGGCATACATACAGCAGCGTATGAACTATAATACATTACTTTCAATGTTGAATTTGAAGCAGCGTGCCGTAGCCCAATGGATAAGGCGTTAAATTTGCGATCGACAACCTCTCGCATCCACGAAAGTTCAAATCCCACCCATTCTGTTAACAATATAAATCCTCTCCTAACACAAGGATTCTAGCTTACCTGGTTACTGATAATTTATAACCCAGACAGATGTAGAAGTCCTAACAAACAAACTCATATACGAATTTATCATATTAGTTAGCTAATATGATAAATTCGTATATGAGTTTGTTTGTTTGTTGGTCATACTTTCACGCCTTATCTACTCGACCAATCATCATAAAATTTCGCATACACGTTGTCGGGGATAGAAAAAGCTTTAATTAAAAAAAGCACTGTTCCTGAAGAATAGAAATTTATCGACAAAATCTAGTCTCAAAAAATCCGAGTTCCAAGTTACCAAGATACTAGGTCATAGTATTAATTTCCAGTATCGACTGCTATTCATGTCCACGGTAATGTAAGTTTATAGAGTTATTAGACTTAGACGATACACAGAGGAGTCATAATATACATATTTAAGTTAGGCTCATTTAAAAAAAAAAATAGTAACTGTATCACCGTCGCAGCTGGTTCTTCAACAACTCTTATATTACTTGTTTACGATGCAAGTAGCTCGCTACATGCACAAGCTCCTTGGGGGACTACATGCGCGAGATAATCATAAGAATGCGCGAGTGGCCCGCGTCAGTCGTTGAGATGATACATTCCCGCGCAAGTGCTTCAACTTACGCATGAAAGCCTCGTCATGTACAAATACCAACGGATTGAGTATCGATACACACAATTACAAGTAAATTGCAAACATTTCATATACATGTATTATTCTTGCTTGAGAAAAAGATAACAATATGACTAATATAAATACATAATAAATGCCAGAGAAAACCACAATGCCATGTTAAAACAGTCTGCGTCGCTCTCAAAACAAAAAGAACTTTCATATCGAATGTTTATGTAGTATGTATTTAAACAACTGGTTTTGTTCAGGTTAATCCATTGTTTAAGCAGTGTATGAATAATAATATTAATC
Source organism: Catocala nupta (assembly GCA_963675205.1). Lineage (NCBI taxonomy): Eukaryota > Metazoa > Arthropoda > Insecta > Lepidoptera > Erebidae > Catocala > Catocala nupta. The sequence goes on along the minus strand of OY776085.1, from coordinate 24,967,415 downwards.
GGCGTGAATATAATGGTGAAAACATGAACATGATTAATTCGATAGTAAGCAAGTCAGGCAATCTGTTCAAACAATACTACATGCAATAACTTGTGCACTGTTTTGACGATAGATTACTCGTAATTAAACTACATTTATATTTATATACAACTAGTGCTTTTTTTTAATAAACCGCGATAAAATCCGTGATAAGTAGTTCAATTTCAAATAACCATTTACAAATATGATTTGCCACTTAGATACTTAGACAAGACAAATGTATTACTAATATAAAGGAGGGATAAATAGAGGCAACGAGAATGAGAGGAAGACCAAGAAGGAAGTATACAGGTCAACTGAAAGAAAAAGTAAACGTAAAGACATATAGAGAATTGAAGGATTTGGTAATGGACTGAGAAAGAGATAAATTGGATGGAATAAATTTAGACGATACCTTCTATATCCCACAATATAAAATTTAAAACGTTTATAATATTCTACACATACACACAACACCATCTAGCCCAAACTAAGCAGAGCTTGTACTATGGGTACTTAGACAATGGATAAACATACATATATATCTACTATTTTTTTTGTAAATACATATTATTGATAATACTACTGATAAAAGAACTACGTATATTATATTTTAAAACTCTTATGACATTCACAAACACCAGTCTCATCGTAGCAATTGTCGAACAATTTTGGTTAACCGACAAATATTAACTGCTTATTATACTAATAACTATGTACTAAAGGTTAAATATTGCAACACTAGCGTACCTAATAAGACTAAAATAGTACCCTAATGTTATTAAGTTTTTGCCGAATAACTTATGAATAATGATGAACTTTGACTTAAAATTGTTAGTGGTTCGAATAGGCTACTCGAAATAACGTGAATACTTTTAGGGCTTGGCTGTTTGAGAGAATGCCTTTGCTACCCTTTGATAAGTTGCAGTGATGATTAATGTTCGCATTGTAAACCTCATAGCATACGTGCCATATACTTAAATTGTATTTATTATATGTGTGTATCAATAGATTTGTTTAGGTACATTGTTTTTACATTATTACTAACTAATCACTGAATCGTTAGTACCGCGTCCATAAGATTGCGTTAAATTTTATATGCGATCGTAAGGTCTCCATTTCGATTAATATCCTGACCATTGCTCGGACCTCAGAGTCCAGACACAATGGTTTATTCGTTGCGTCTGAATGCCTGCTATTGACAAAGTAAAATGAAAGTGCAAATTTATATTATTTGGTCATTTACGCAGACATTTATGTTTTAAAACGCAATGTTTTGAATTATTGAAGTTATGCATTTCATTTAATAATTGCCGGGATATAACCTCAATCGATAAATCCTAGAAAACCCATTTTAAGTATCAGGTAAAAGGAGACAAGTCTATGGAATGAAAACCAGACAGGGAAAAAGCTCATAGAATCGAGCTCGCAACTTCACAATCAGTCTCAAGAATTATCACAAACATGCCATGAGACCAACGAAATAAGTAAGTACTCCGTTATGAAATAGTTTTATGTTTATAATATGAAACATGATAACAGCTTTCAAGCGCTAGTTACGAATAATCTCAGTAGTGGGTAGACGAATAATGTTGCCAAACTATTGACATTAGAGAGAAGCCCTAAATCAAGCGGGTCGTGGGTCGGTGATTAATGATCTCACAGTTCTACAGTCATCCTCGTGTTATGATTACAAAATACACACTGTTTCTCGTGTATTCTATAATAACTAAGTTTTAATATATATTCAATGCATGAGAATCCTGTAACTGTTGATAATCGTTTACCAGTTGTATCTACGATTATAATTAACGGGATCTGATTTTATGTTATTAAAATTATGCTATGCTGGATAGTTATTCGACTGCATAAATAGCGTGGCAAGCAAGCAATTTCCTTGCCACTGCCTCTGCGATAAGCGTTCAAACCCCACACAGATCAATTATTTAAGTGATCAACAAATTATTATTTTTCTAACTCTGGATGTACTTACCCTTTTTATTGTATGTTTGTAAATTTATCGGCGACAAACGGCCTATACGTTAGCGCGGGCAATAATATTGAAAATAAAATTTTACTTGAAATATAAATTAAATATAGTAAGTTGTAATCTCACCTACTACATCGGGTGCGATAAAATAATAAGTCCAACACGCAAAAATACCATTTCTGATTTTTATTAGTTACTTAAATAGGTATGAGGTACAACAAGATCTTACATCGATATAAGAGATTTTGTTCGAACTGCAGCAATCCGACGACATGCTTCCTTGCAGCCTTGGTTGTTTAAAAACGCTATATTACATATTCTGGCTATATTATAAAACATTTTGGCGCAGCCCACGAAAACAAAACCTAGGATCCCGTACGAAACCAAACGTAACGTAATTAGCCACATTTTATAAAACAAATAACACTATACAAAGCATAACCGATTAGCGGGAACCATTATCACCATAGTTTAGTTCTTTGAAGGTCCTGCCTTCAATCAGATTAGGATTCAAAAATAAGTGTCGAAAACAAGCTTCTTGTTAAATCGTACGTGATATCATTCATAATGGTTTTAGCAAGAAGTATTTAAATGATAAGTAGCTATATTCAAAACAGGTGTCAGATCAATCTCTTTGCATAATATCACGTCTTTGTAATTCTGAAAGAAACGTAGAAGTGTATGTAACACACACTTCGGCAATTTAGTTTAGGTACCATGCAAAAAGGCCTAAGCACCGGGCATGGTCGTACTTTTTCTGCTACTAAAATATACGCTATACCTACTTATACATACCTACGTAGGTTTATGCTACATACTACAAGGGGCTAGGCAAGGTTAAGGAGATATAATTTTTTTCAAAAGTACATATTTCTTTGTAGGCTAAATCCAATACAAGTACTGCAGAGAGTTGTAGAGTTGTACCGCGGAATATTATTTTTAGTTTACACATGTAATTGGAAGCGAACCTATTGTCTTGCTACCATGCTACAAAACAGATTGTTTTCCAAAAGAAAATTTAATAATATTTTGCCCAATACTTGTAAGGCACCAACCAAACAAAGAACGACCGCAAATCAAAGAAAATATGAGCGCGCGTAGGTCTTATATTGTTACTAATATAATATTCTTATACAAATATTCGTATGTACTCGATTGTACAAAAAACATAAACATGCCATATTATGTGTGAACAAGCCAGCATATACAAATATTTAAAAATAAATAAACTTACGATTTAAATATAGAACCTTTTTCTTTTTAACTCGGTTAAAAATCGAACAAAAAGAATGAATCACGTGCAATGCGCCAATGCACAGATGACTCATACAAGCAAACTAGACACGCGCTCATGAATTGCAAGAAGTATGAGTGTCATAATTTAATAAATGTAGGACACTGCAACTATTTCTTTTATATACTACTTAGCAAGATCCATATTTAAAGCTGTGTTTTCACTTAAACATAATCTACGCGCCTAGGAAACTTCCTACGTAGATAGTAGTCAAACCTTGTGTTTTATTTCTGCGGTGAGAGAAGTCTACTTACTTATTTTTAAAAAATCTGTAATGTGGTTAATCTGATTTAAGCCTTAATGTTGCAAGCGTCCTTATGTAGGTTTTAGTATGCCTCTTTTCCACCTTGAATGTATAAAAACTACTTTGAATTTTCTAAGTGGATCTTTATCCATCTTTCATGTGCTTTAACACGGGTTGAATTAAAAAATATAGATACCTATAAAAAAATTCTATTTCCGTTTACCGGAATAAGGTTCAGATCATACTGCTACAAAAAAAAACATACAGAAAAGCCACATAACATGACCTGGGAGCCGAATCCGAGACCTCGTGCCAACAGTCGCGTTGAATACCGCTGCGTCATCGCGGCAGTCGTATTGGTCCCACGGCATTTTCCCGTTTAGCTCTGCTACTTCTATCTTTGTTACAAAGCTTCAAAGATTAATCAATTGAAGTAAAACCTCAGATAGTGTGACTGCCACATTCGCTTGAAAGGTGTTGGCCTTACATTTATTTTATTCTTCCGTCGTTTCATAAACTCGTTATTAGATAATGTTGTGCTGACAAGCTAAAATATATCGTATGCCGCTTGGCTTAGGTTGATAACAAACTTGTCGAACCTTGGATCGGTTATTGAGATTTGAATGACCACGTTAACTGGAATATGTCAAGCACTTACGACATTAATTTAAATCGTCATTTTTATAAGGGTCTCAGCCGCAACATCTTTCTTTTTCATTTAATTATTATTTGACTGTACGGATGACGTATTGGTTGAAGTGGTCTTCTCGCCAATGTCACTGCACCGATTGTTGTGGGTTCGAATTCCACAAGGAATAAAAAAATGTGTTAGTCACATATGATTATTTCGAGTCTTGAAGCTTTTTGTGTCCGTTCTTAGAATGTGTGTAAATTTCCCTTCAAAAATTCCATACAGCTTATCTCTTATTTACCTGTCTGTAAATAAAAACTGTCCTGAGTGCTCTGAATTCATATACGTCTGAGTACCAAAATTCATCAAAATTTTCAACAACTGAGTAACAAACACCTTAGAAGCTGTAGCATTTACAATATTAGTAACATTTTTGGGTACTAATGGGAACTACTATAAAGGAGACGGGGATTTCTGGGCCTGACTGCTTTAAGTTAAGATATGGTTTAAAAAAAGCGTTGTATTTTTCTATTGTAAAATATAAAAAATTAGCTTAATTCACAATCTGGAAGACGAGAAATCTTAAAAATAAGTTTGTCACAAAAAAAATAGGATATCGATTACTATAATCGATTAATGTGAATGTATTAAATAAAAAAACATAAAATCAATTGCACCAGATGATTGATTCAATCAAAGTAAAGGTATTTAACAATAATTAACAAAATGTCAACAGTTAAAAATATCGAAATACTAACTTGATGAAAATAAATCTGTAAATTGATTCTCGTTTACAGATCGATTTATTACCTGTGTTTGTCAACTGTATTTTTAATCTGTGCTAACAGTGACAGCTACCTGACTCTCAATCTATGATCACTCGTCTCGTATCGTTTACTGCGTGTGCGTTTTGAGTGTGTTTCCAGTTTTTTTATATATATTCCCCAACCAGTGCTTTCTTTTTACGGACTTCTGATCTTGCTTAACTTGTACGACCCTTGCTATCTTAACGGACACGGTTAAACTCGTTTACTCGTCTGAATTTGGCTCGTTATTTTGGATTTAACATCCTGCTTATCGATTGGATATTGACACCATGGATCGCTGTGTGAATTGTGGAATAGCGACTAGTCGCTGTAATACACTGGGGCGACGAGCTTTAGATGATGAAACGACACTGTCAGTGATTCGTCAATGGCGTGCACCAGAACCTGTAAGTACAACCTTTTGTTTGTTGGCTACCCAGCGTCTCTCACTATAGGTTCCTTCCTATGTTTTCCATAACCATTATGCGGGAGCAACACTAATTCTTAATGTCGTTTTTTAACGCGTTATTGGATACCTACTAGACATCGATTTTGAGAGGTTGATTTTCCATAAATCCTTTCTTAGTGGCGACTTCATTATAAAAGAAACCTACCTACTGTAAAAAAATCATGCTTGTTGCTACAATAGTTGACTCTGCTTGTTAATAAGTGTTCCCAAACACGTTAATAATTATCAGCATTAAACCTAAGTGTGGCCCCTGCATTATACTTACAAATAAAGTATAGATACTTAAACATATTATAATAGTCATATGAAGATTATTTACATGTAAAAACAACTAAAAACCTAAACTGACTGTATATTTCGCAGTAATCATGATTTTTTTTATTTAAATTCTTTTCTCATCTTTCAGTTAAACAGCAGTGACTATATTTGCCAAGCTTGTTGGGATTTGGCTCAACAACCATCTGCTGTTGATGAACTACAACAACTTGGCCACCGTAGTATATGTCTCCGCTGTGGGCGTTCTCTTGCATCATGAGTCAGCCATCTACCACCTGCGCACTTCTTAGATGATATTCTGATTATAATTGAAGATGAATAAAAGATAATTATTATTAAAAAAGTGACTTTTATTTTTAAACATCACATCCTTGTCTTCCCTATATTTTAATCTATTTGTGAGTTTTCTAATATCCTCCCACTCAATACAATACAATAAATACTACAATTTATATAGTAAATAGCTGTCTAGTAAAACAAAGTAGCAAGCGCAGCTCAAAAATCAGCTGTTTAGTATAGATTGTTGTCAACTTGTTGCATAACCTCACTTTTATTAAATCTCTTATAGCTCTGCTCTCAGATTGCCAAAATCCGCAGAATTTTCAGAGATGGTTTGATAATATATAAGCTCTAAATTCATTTAACTTTCATCCTTTTACATCCAGGCCCAAGAATGTATGGAAGCGTATCCGTCTCCTTTAATCGTATATCGCAAATAAGTGTGCATTTACTACTTACGTACCAATTGATAACCATAATTTATAAACTCTAACATTGATGATTGCACAAGTGCAGGGCTACAACGCTACTTACCTCTTTCTTTATATTAACTAAGATGGATAGGTAAACAATTTGGTGCAAAATTTACATATTTACGACATCTCCAATCAACATCGGTTAACGGCCCTACGAACCGCTGTCTGTGACACTAAATCAAATCGCTCAATAATTACATCAGCATAGCATTATTAGACATATAGTCACCACTCTAATATTCAACCTTTAGCTTCTACAATTAATCAGTAAGCCTTCATAAATCGAGTCCAAGTCAACCCACAATGTCACGATAATGGCGATTTCCCGACAAAAACTATATAATATTTCCTTATATAGAACCTATAACTAGATCTGCCACGCCTTATGGCTCGTTAGGTTGAAAATAATATATTATGAGACTAATAGAAAATATTTAATACTAAATATGGTCGGGATTCGTTTCGATGTCAAGTCCAATACTTAAGTATTAAGTAGGCATACACGATTAATCATGTTTACAATAATCGTTTATATCAGATCATATAATACGAAATACCGTGCACCCTCTTCTACAGACTTCGTCTCTAGTAATAACTATTGTATTGCCATGTGATTGATGGCAACGAGCGCAGGTAGAGCCGTCAGTTCGACAATTTTAGTCTCATATTGCAGTACTTCCAAAAAAGCTCAACAGCAGTATCTTTACAAATATTATAAATACGAATGTGAGTTTGTTTTATTTGTTTATTTGTTAAGTTTTGACGCCTTAGCTACTCGGTCGACCATCATGAAATTTCGCATACACGTTGTCAGGGGGTACAGAAAAGGATATATGGTACCTTTTATCTGGATAAAAGGATTGTTCCCAAGCGAGCGATACCGTGGTCTAAATATAGTATTTTCATATTACATCAAGCACTAGCATGCCTTTAGTGTACCTAGGTATACTAATCCACCACATGAGTAATTGAAGAATAAGAAAACACAACGCTGTAATTGGATATATTATGGATTGCATATGAATAGTACTATTTTAAAGCACTCATGCGCAATTCATAGCAATAGTATAATAGGTTTGCCGGCATGAATATTATCTTCAAGATGTCTAATGTCTTAGGCATTTTGGACTGACAGCCAAATCAAAATCAAATCAGGATTGAAAAAAAACATATCTCATCGCTAAGCCTAGTTTAACAGTGAGAGCTATAAAACATTTTGGAACGCTGATCTCCGACGCTCTTCGAAGAAATCAAATAGATAGGTAGATATTTTCCTTTTTCGGCGTAATGAGAGATTATAACGAGTATCAAAATCAAGCACGATATACAATTGTACAATGATTTGATTTTGATTTAATGATTGGCAATAAATAAAGTAGACGTATAGGGCCCCGCGTAATAGAAGATGTACATATCTATTGCTATCTACCGGCCATATTTTTAAGAGGAAAAATGGCTGACATATAACCCAACCTGCGAAATAAACCCAAGACCTCACGATCAGCTGGTAGGGAAAACTTGTGCCACGTGACAAATTAAGCTATTCAGCAATAAATATTATAGGGCCGCTTTCAAAACAATGCCATAGAAGGCAAACGGTATGACCACAAGGCTATGTGAGCCATATCTTAGCTACTTACTATTTACACATCCATATATTTTTGTCCAACCATATAGTCTTAAAAGTCTTATTAATTATTAACAACAAACAAACCAAGGATACTATCTCTTAATAAAACAAAGGCAATAAACTACAGAGGCTTACAATAAATCCAAAAATAAATAGCTTCCGAGAAAGACTTTTCGAGCATACCTGTTCACCATAATTGGTAAGACCTCGATATGTTCACAGCGACAAGTAACCGTGTGACGTATTATTATGCAGTTTATGCGCACAAAATATCCGTAGTGGTCGACAATTCAACGAGATATTATGAGATTTTATTAAGAAATCTACTGTCAAATAGCGTGCGAATATAACGTGTGCTCGAAACCTGCATGTAGCGAATAGCTCAGTGCTAGAATATACATATATTTGCAACTAATTGTAAATATTGCTTAATCTTTAGATTTTGCTCAATCAATTTTTACGTATATTTATCAGATTATTTTACAATGTACGATAGAACATTGTAACATAATATACTTAAGCATTGAAAAAAGGGTTTAATTGTATTTAAAAATCAAGACATGTTCGCTATGCAATATTAAATACTAAGACGGAATAAAGAATCGAACTACTAAAGACGATCATTCAATAAATAGAACGTAATAATTAAACGTATAGTGAATTTCTAAGCTGTCGAGATTCAAGACAACTTTACCAATCTATACTCATATTATAAAGAGACAAAATACACAAATATGTTTGTAATTAATGACCTTAAAACTACTGGAGCGATTTTAAATATTGTTTCACCATTTAGTTAGTTTATTCAGAAGTTACATACCTACATAACATTGCGCGAAGAGAGACGGGATTGGAGCAGTCATCACAAGGATGAAACCGCATGAAGTCGGTAATAAAATTATTATCAATAAAAAGTACAACAAAAGAATATCACCGAATTACTTATAAAATATTAGTATCAACATTGGAAGATTCCATCAGATATAAAAGACTAAACGCAAACCAAACCTACAAAACTAAGTTAGGTTGCTTGAAACACCGGCCTTGAAGTATCTGCTCTTAATCTTAATCTCTTAATTTAAATCCAGGCTAAATAATCTAAAAATAAAACAGACAAAGGTAAACGAATCATTTATATTCGCACCGACATATGTTTTACGAAAACACGCGAACGGAAGCTATAAATTGGACTTATATCATGGCATCGTAGAATACATAATATGCGTCTAGCATTAATTTATTGAATGGTATCGCGATGATATCATCCATCGGTGAATGAACCTCTTGAGATGAGTCGTAATAGGTCTTAATGTTTAATTTCTTTTGTTGTGGTTGATCATATAATGACTACTAGACTCCACGGATGGTGTAGTAGATTAAGCGGTCAACTCGCTACTGCGGTAAGTGTTGTAGGTTCGAACTCCACACGAGACAAAAAATTGTGTAACCCAAGTAGTTGTTCCGGGACAGGATGTTCTTTGTCAACTTTGTGTCCTTTGTTTAAACGTTTGTAAAGTCCACAACGTTCGCAAATAATATTGTTAATTTAGTGCACTCTTTTACATTTATTTATAATATTTTGTATTAGCAAACATCATCTATATTTTATTTATTGGCGCGTAGGTTTTGGGTTTGAATAGGTTTTAAAGTAAGCACAGAAATCGTTTAAGCAATTCGGTTAGTTTCTACAACTCTGGCACAATAAGTAAATATGTATTTAGCAATATTTCGAATTGTACTCCTGTGAATTTTATAAGATGCAGATTTTGGTCTCGGGAACTCAGTCCTTATGACTCGAGTCACTTTTTGCAAAATTAGTAACGCATGTGGGATACGTCTTCCCACGCGTGCATAAATTAATGGCAAACACGACAAATATTTGCAACTTGTGGATTGTATGCAACGTTTCAATGAACGGCGTGATGCCGCATAGGCAACCCGTAGAATTAACTTGAATATATAACCCGCGCGAGTCACTTGCGCACAGCCTGCTAGATTGCGTCCTGTATAAACTTGATAGGGTAACCGCTCTTCATCAATCGAGCGTGAGATTGTTAGATAAAATTATATAAATATATTTTTGAAGAAGGCATCTACCACTCTACGCATACTGTGTTCCCAGGCACAAAGAATATCCAGACTCTCTCTGTTTGAAATGGATCTACAACACTCGATGCACTGGCAATACCAACACACCCAATTAAAGCAGAACCCCAACCGTTCAATCCATAAAAATGAATTCTAACGTTAATATTTAAAAACAATCTAATTTTCATTGTCGGCCTCGATGGCGTAGTGTTTTGTGTAACTGACTGCCACGCCTGAGGTGGCGGGTTTGATTCCCGCACAAGTCAAACATTTGTGTGCATGAACATGGATGTTTGTCTTGGTCTGGGTGTTTCTATGTATACTATTATTATGTATGTATTTACAAAAAAAAGTATATATATATGTTTATCCATTGTCTAGTACCCATAGTACAAGCTCTGCTTAGTTTGAGCTAGATGGTGTTATGTGTATGTGAAAAATTAAATAAATGAAATAAAATTTATAAATACAATATCACACAGTCAAAACCATATTCGCTCCAGCATTTATCCAAGTCCACTAGATGTTAAGACGCTTTTTTATAAATAATTTCGCAACACAATTTGAACAGTATTTATACACATACAAAGATATGTCATCAGTACCCTATCAGATAAACAGCCAGTAACCATAACCACGAAGTCGTGACAATATGAAGGCGACCAGAAAACTGCGATTATCAGAGTGTGCGACTAAACGCATGTTTGATAGAAACAACAATATGTGCTGTATGCACACCTCGATAGCCTTCGAGGCTAGATATATGGAAGAGATAATACAATTAAATTTGAAGGTAAGTTGAAAGCTTAGAGACAACGCGCGATTACAATGGTCAGATAATATCCATTATCCATTCATGTGTAATGTTTGTTTTTGTTATGTACAAAGTAAGGCTAGAAAACGTGGTGTAGATTAACAGATATAACGTCTATATTAGCTTTGGTGGCAAGGCGCGGGAAGTGAATGCGACTACTGTCCATCATGAAAAATTGGGAAAGTTTTATTAAGTTTCCATTAAAAAAAGTTCTAAGTTGCAGCTTTTGCAGTAGCAAGTGTTTAATTTCAATGTATAACATTCGCGTAAATTTAAGACAATATTATAGATGTTAATACGCTTCACCTTTATTACGAGGGAACTAAAATTATAATTGGGTAAATATGGTTGTAAAATACATCTATCTTCTTTCGGGGATAGAGGCGTGCCCAGGCTGTGGATAGGCTGGAGATAGTACCCGGCTCCGGACCGCTACTAAGAATTTCTTAAAAGAAAAACGCAAAAACTCTGCGCGACTCGGAAATCGAACCCATGCACAAAATTCACTACCGCGGCAAACAAATTACGACATGGCGTGAAAGTTATTTATAAGCCTAAGTGCCATATGAATAGACAAATATTCGGATTTCCTTAACATTTCAAGTAATCTTACAAAAAAACGTGACACACGCGGTCTATGACCTCAGCAGCTTTGCTCGCGAATTAAGAAAGTTCTTGTTTTCTGCATAATTCGTTACGTTATGTTTTTATACGAAATGACTAGGTATTATGTCACGCTTAGAGATATAACGGTATTCTAAGTGGGATGACCTTTGTTAATAACAAATTGTTCTGTTATATTATAATATAACAGAACAATTTGTTATTAACATTTTTTTTAACGTTAACATTATTTAACGTTTTATAAAACATATTGTAGAATAATAATTATAACGGTATTTATTTTTTGCATTTGTTGTTCTTTTTTCGATTTACAGTCTTATAGAATAACAAGAAGGTTTCTAATAGTAGCCTATCTCTTTTTAGCAGAGACAATCAGAATGCAAGGATGGCGCAAGACTGGCAGTGCCCACATTGCCAATATTTCTTTAATGATCCGGACGAGCCAGCTCACTAAGGAACCACCTTCTCACAGGAAACTGACGTAAGCAGTATTCTTACGTCAGTTTAATAATTTCACCTAGATACAGTATTTTGCAGATTCTTTATACATCTAATGCATTTTCCCTAGGATCATTCACGCGAGAGTAATACCACCGGTATTTTCAGCGATACGCTACTTCTATGGTACTGGAACCGCAAACGAGGTGGTGCGTATGCCTTAGACAGATCCTGTTGCCATATCCAGAATAAAAATATTTCCTCAAAACATTTGAATTAAAAGTTAATTACTAAGATATTATTTCAATCTTCGTTTCGTTTCGAATAATGTTACGAAGATCCGTGTTGTAATGCTACACTTGGATTCACACCGCTCGTATCTGGCACGGATACGGTTCCGGGATTCGAAAAAGAAATAAAATTAATTATTTATTGTTATGCTTCTTAATTATGTTGAGATTTCAGCAACAGTGGTATGAATAATATTTTAAGTGATTCTTTCACTTCTTGTATGTTTACATTTAGTGCCTAATGAATAAGGCTCGTCGAACTGTCGGCTCGCTACTTTCGCTGCGCCGAGTGTTGTGGCTTCGATTCCCACACAGGACAAGCATTTGTGTGGTCCACAAATCGTTATTTAGAGTCTAGGTGTTCTTTGTGTCCATTGTTCCTATATTTGTGATGGCCGCCGCAACATAGGAGTTTTTCCTAGTACGGGAGTTATCATTTTAAAAAACAATAATCTAACAAATTGCGATCGAGATGTCGTAAGTTCAAATCTTATCTACTTCTACACAAGCGTTTAGCTTAGCTGAAAAAAGAGAGTTTACACGAATACTAGAAAATTAAAAAGCAAATTTAGGAAAATGCCTGGGCCTATTGGCGTATTTCTACTCGCAACGGTCTCAGGTTTGATTTCTAAGCAATGCTATATTGCGTATTTCTATCAATATATTATTAATAGTAGCACGGAGTCTGTAACTGTACCTAACCGACATCAGTAGGCTTGCCTTATATGACATGGGACCTTAACTAATTGCCCAAATGTAAGTGTGATACACCAGAGGTATTTCGAAGATAAAAGCGTTAGAAAATATGTTGGTTTATTTATAGTTTGACTATAAAATAATCACCAAGGTTAAAATCGCTACCAAAATAACATAAAGCATTATACAAACCAGTCTCATATATCACTCCACCGGCTGTTAAACACCTCCGCAGACATAACCGAACCATAAAAACCACATTAAATAAATCAAAACTATAGAATTGCGAGTGTTCTCCCCGTACAAAACCACCACCCACATAAAGAATAATACCGAAGAAATGTGTAATGGACTTGTAATGTGTACAGAGAAAGTGTGCAGTATCGAAGCCGCAATAACATTTTATTGAACTTTACAGATCGGTTGAACGTTAAGAAAGTTTAACTTCCTTTTGTAAAGCAGTTATGTAAATATAAAATGGTTTTGATAGTACCGGTATTCATTTTGCACTAGCCGATCGTGAATATTCGATGCTCAGATGTTTCATGCTTACCACCATATTTTAAAGCATTGTTATTTCAAGCTCGAAGATGAGATAGCACCTCATGTTATGTATAGTTACGTCTTTTTCTTGCACATGCTTTAACTATGCTTAAAATTGGGTTCGTAAGGTACCAGGCCAGGCAAGATCTTTTAGATTTTACTTAGAAAACTCTCAGAACTATTTTTAGAAATGTTCGGAATGGAGATAAGTACTGTTATCCTTAATGTATACTTTACCAAAGGATTTAATATTAATATGCGTTAACTGTGAAGATGAGTACCTGAAAGCAAACAAATAAAACATTAGTTCACATTTACATTGATTTATATATTCGTTTGACAAACCGTTTAATTCTAGGGCCTAACACAGTGTTATTATGACTCAGTTTTAACGGTTTACTTTTCTAAACTAGTTTACAAAATACTAAGTCTTAAAACGGCCGTCCTGAAACCATAAAACGTAAATACCAAAATTTTGGGCCGACTGTTCGTACCGTATACACATTTATTGCAAAATTCGTCCCTACTGGTTGTCAAAAACCTTTTCATGAAGTGGTCTGAATAACAAAGCAATGGCGCAAGCCGTAGCCCGAAGTTTCAGATAGATTTTTTATGTAGGCTGCCATTAAGCTAAACAGAAATCATCGCGATTAAATCAACAATGAAATCAGCCTTTTTGTTTAAAAGTTATGATGACGAAAACCGATAAACAAAACAAAACAACATACTATTTACTTAAAAGGAGTTTCGGGCCATAAAGTTTATAAAACAGTCGAGAGGTGGCGCCTAGGCGCCATTTCCTGCTAAAGTCGCAACATTCTCACATTTACTCGTTGAAATTACATAAGCCCTTCGTTTACAGTTAAAATATATCCGGAATCACAAGAACTGAGAGAAATTGTTGATAATACAAAATAAGAGACAGCATGATTTTTTTGTAATTCACTTAAACTTAAATAAATTCAAGCGAATTTAAAATCAATCTGATATAATGATGATTACAAAATATCTGGCTTTTTTGTTATAAATATATTTTTATTTTTGCATAGACTGCTCTTTATGCATAGTGGTTCCCTTGCCGCTAGTCCTTTGTTTCTTCTTCTTTTCCAAAAGACAACTGATGCAATAGTAATTAAGCCCAGCATCGCGGCGGACAAAACAAAACATACAATTATCAGACGCAAATTACAAATAATTCCTGGGTCACGAGAATAATTGTCCCATGTGAAATAGCGAGTAAGCAGTAGCCTGGCAGATGCAAATATTTTGTATATTTCAATTTTCAATATTAGTAAAGATTTTTGATAGTTGGACGTCTTTTACTTCTGTCTTTTTCTTTTTATAAACTTTTCCATTGTTAATGCTTTATGAGAAACTTTGAGACATACACAACGTGTCTGAATCATAATGGTACGATATTGTGCTTCACCGTTAAAACAGTAAAAGCGAGCGATAATTAACGATAATATACACTTAACTTCAAAAATCAGACGTACGTATCTTGGGTTCAATAACCTCAATTTCTTTGTCTCTCTGGCAGACCAGCCTCTCACCTTAGCTAATAAGCTACCATTGCTCATTAATTAAATTTCAATCTCAATGTTTCTAGTTTCATGGTAAAATACCATTTATTAGTCAAAACTTCGAGGCTAGCACGATTCAGACATGTTGTTTTTTTCTTTTTTGTCTTTATACATCTAAGGTGGCAAACAAGCATATGGCCCACCTGATGGTTAGTGGTCACCATTGCCTATGGACGCCTGCAACACCAGAGGCATCACTTGCGCGTTGCTAACCCTTTAGGAAAGGTAGAAGAGAAAAGGAAGTGGGAAGGGGTAAAGAGGGTGATTGGGCCTCCGGCACTCTCACTCACCGAACGAAACACAACAGTAGAAATACTGGTATTTCATGTCGATATTCTTTGAGAGGGTAGTCCTTCCCCGGTCGAGCCGGCCTATGCATGCTGAAATCAGCGAGGCTCTACTACCATTAAAATATTGATTTAGTATCAAACATAAAAAATACAGTACAATAATATAGAATACTAAGTTTTGCCTGCGGTTTTGCTCGGGTAAATCTAGATTGTGTCAATAAATTGCTAGCCCTTGGAAACAGTACTTTTGTTCGGATACCTGGTACCCTATGTCATTTATGAGATTTCATGATGATCAGTCGAGTGGTTAAGTCGTGAAAACGTAACAAACAAACAAACACATATACAGGTTGTCCGGTAATTAATGGATAACCTGGAAATGTCTTATAGTGGAACTGATGGCCGCTCAGAAAAATATGAAAAAATATCTATCCTAACTACTACCTGAGATATGTGTTTTTTTTAATTACCATGTATAACTTTCTTGTATACTACGTACCATAAATGAATGCAATACATCGGTTTTTTTAATGTTTTATTATAATAATAATAATAATTTAATAATAATTTGTTTTATTTTCATTAAACAGATTTACATTTTTTTGTGTAGTGATCGAAGTCACCTAGTAAGCAAACAATGCCTGTGACAGGTGACTACGCTCTTCCATAGCTAATAAAAACTAAAACATTAAAATAATAATATTACTTAAAATAATAATTATAATTTGTACTTAATACGTGAACTTAATTCTTAAGTACTGCGAACATACTTAATTACAGAATAATTCAGTATAGTAACTTAACGTTTATAATCATTCTCACTGTAATGTGTGTGTGTGTGTGTGTGTGTGTGTGTGTGTGTGTGTGTGTGTGTGTGTGTGTGTGTGTGTGTGTGTGTGTGTGTTTGTGTGTGTGTATGTGTGTGTATGCGCGTGTATAAGTTAGTGTTGTTATAGAGTGTGTTGTAATAAAGACTCCGTTTCCTCATAACTTAAAGGTAATAGAAAGTTAGTTATTGCTTTTTTATTTTCTTGAAAGGTTTTAGTGTAAATATCTACGTTATTATTAATTTTATTGTATAAAGTCTCAGAACGACTGTTATATTGTCTATTGGCAAATGATGTTTTTATTAGAGTACGAGCAATTATGTATTTTCTTCTTTTTGATCTAGTGGTTGGGGTAAAGTTAGTGGTTACATGTTTTTTCAGAACAGTATAGAGAATATAAAGCTTTCTTACTGACAGGACTTTACTGATGGAGTATAGACTGCTAGTAGAAAATCTTCTTTGTTTAAAATGCATTACTTTTAGCAAGGCACGTTGAGCACGTTCTAGCTCCAACATTTTTGTTTTACCCGCTCCTCCCCAGACAGGTAAGCAGTAGGTTAGTATGGACTGCGCCAATGCTGTATAGATTTCCTTAAGAATATTCCTTGAGGTGTTTTGAACATAGAGCTGCTCCCTTGGTACCACATGTCTTAAGGTTTTAAAAATCCAGATAAGTTTTCTTATTCTAGCAGTGACTTGATCGATATGGGAATGCCAGGACAGTCTCTGGTCAACCATGATTCCTAAATATTTTGCGTTCTCAATTTTATCTATAGCAGGACAGTCACAAGCGTCTGTGTTAGTAGTCAATCTTTTACATGAGTGTATTTTAAGTTTAAAGTCGGTATTAGGTTGTGTGTGGTTTTGGATACTGTAGCAGATAAAGTTAGTTTTTAGTGTATTCAGTGTAAGAAGATTATGATTTAACCAATTTGCAACTAAACACAGGCCATGTTCTGTATTTTCTTTTACAGCAGCCCATGTTTTACCAGTAAAGACCAGCGCAGTGTCATCAGCATAAGAAAAAGTATGTGAGTTAGTAATGTTTAGATTACAGAGGTCGTTTATATATATTAGAAACAGTGTAGGGCCCAGCACACTTCCCTGTGGAACCCCATAAGACACTGTAACGTCTTCACTCGTATACTGATTCAGTCTCACAGTTTGCTTCCTTTCAGAAAGGTAACTGCTGAAGAGAGACAGCGCCATAGATCTTAAATCAATTTTTTCTAGTTTGTAGATTAGAATAGGGACAGAGACGGTATCGAAGGCTTTTTTCAGGTCTAAAAATACCGATATGCATTTTTGACCCTTATCAACTTGTTCGGTGACAATTTGAGTTAGGGCTATAACTGCGTCTTCGGTTGACTTACCACGCCTGAAGCCATATTGTGAGGGTGATAGAAGTTGGTATCTATTTAGGTAACTTATAAGTCTAGAGTTTAATAGTTTCTCTAATATTTTCGAGATGGCTGGAAGTACAGCAATTGGCCTATAATTACCGATGTCGCCTCTGTCACCACCCTTGTACACAGGGGTAATAAAAGACTTTTTTAAGGGAGCTGGGAATAATCCATGTTGAAAGCAGAGGTTAACTAGGTGCGTAATTACGGGAACAAGTTCATCCTTTGCAAACTTTAGGAAAGCCATAGGAATGTTATCCCAGCCGGGAGCACTATTAGATTTTAAATTCATAAGGGTTCTTTCGACTTCATTAGTATCTGTTTCCTGTAAAACAAAGGAGTTGGCCTGAGGCAAGTTACTGTTAGTAAGCGTATTTTTAGTTAATTTGATGTTGGTTTGTATGTGATCGGCAAGATGTTTTCCTATGTTTGCAAAGTAACTATTTATAAAATTGACAGACTCAGAAGGATTACTTTTAAGGTTGATCAGCTCTTTATTATTATCTCGTGGTTTATTAGAGTAAGTTATATATTTTATATTCTTCCACAATAATTTGCTATTTTTCACTGACTTAGCCAGTAACTCTCTTTCATATTTTCGTTTGAGCTTTTTAATAAGGTTGTTGCAATAGTTTCTATAACGAAAGTAGGTCACTTTTAGAACCTCATTGTGACTCTCTTTCTTAAGTTGCTTTTGTAATTTATTCCTATTTCTAATGCAACGTAAAATACCAGGAGTAATCCATGGCTTTAGTGTGCGTTGACTTTTAGGAATAGTTTTATTAGTGGTGCTGGCTTTTATGCATTCAGTAATTTGAGCTATCAGGTTCTGTGTCACATTGGTAGGGTCGTTACAGAGTAGTAATGCAGAGAGGTTTTTTTGTTGAAGTTTCTTAAGAGCCTCTGAATAGTTTGTATATGTTTTTGTTTTATTTATGGTGCGTTCGAATTTGGTTTTAGATAGAGACAGAAGTGTAGTAAAATGGTCTGTCACTGTGGTTTGCAAGATTGCAATAAATGCGGAGTATTTATTGTTATTAATCTTTATCATAATGTGATCCAAACAGTTTCTTTCTCTTGTAGGTAAAGTGTGTCCAGCCAGTATACCATAACCGGAAAGCGTGCTTAAGTAGTTAACTCTGTTATTATATTCGTGAGTTGGTTCGTTCGTTTTGGGTGCAATGTTAATGTTTATGTCTCCTACTATGATTATATTGTTTTGAGCTGTTAGAGTATCAATGTGCGATGAAAGTGAGTCTATGAAACTAGTAGCATTTACATTAGATGGAGATCGGTATAAGCATAGTATTGTGTTAGTGAATAAATCCAGCTGAAGACAGGAAGCATGTGTAACAATAATTTCTTTTACTTTGTGTTGTAGAGATTTTTTAATATATGCAACTACCCCGTCGTTCTGGTTCAGCTGACAAGTAGTAAAATAGGAGTTATAGTTTTCAATTTGTGGTAAAGATTTATTAGAGTTAAGTCTACATTCATTTAGGATCAAAATATCGGGGTCAAATGAAAGAGTAGATAATGTCACTAAAAAATCATCGAAGTTGCGATATATGCTACGTATATTTTGGGATACTATAGTTAGATCGTCTTTATTAATTAGCTTGTAAGATGAGAGATTAGCACAGTCACATTCAACTACGTGGGCAATTTCAACATCATCTATCACGTTCATGTTATAAAGTGTATCTCCCATTTTGTGTTAATAAAAGATAAATATGTTGTTACAGGAGTAGAGGTAGGTTTGAGTTTCAATTTATCTGTTCGAGTATGTTTAAGGTTTGAGGAGTAAATGTGTATTCTGTTGATAGCTTGTAAGTGTAGAGTTTTATAGGTAAATTGGCGTAGAATGATTTGTGTGAATTCGTGTGTGTTTGTTTGTGATTGAGATGTATGTGAGTTGTGGTGCGAGTTGATTATTTTAGTATTCAAATATTTTAAAATACCGTAAACAGTTTGTATTTTACAATTTAGAAATAGTAGAAATGCAGACAATATGTATAATGAACAAAATAAAGACGTATCTTTAAGTTGAGTAAGAAAAACATGCGTTGAGGGAATTTTATATAATGTCGATGGGTTACCTTGAACAGTCGGGTGAGGTTCAGATAGTCAGATTCCTTGTGGGTCACGATGATGGTCAGTCAGGAGGTGATGTATTTGGTTCTCATTAGTAATCATAATAATTGAAGAATGTTCATTCTCTCGTAAGTACACCTTTCCATAAGCGGTCCAGCAGAATTTAAAGTTCTTTGATTTAGCTAGATCACGTGCTAAGAAGTACAAGCGCGCGGCCTTTGGAGAGAGGTGCTCGGATATGTATATTGGGGTGTCCTCTTGTGTCTTAAAGCCAAGGTGTTTGGCGCATAGCTTACTTTTATGTCTGATATTAAAAGATTTTGCTGCTTTTAAAACATCATTCTTCAGTAATGTCGAGTTAGTTTCCACTACAATGGGTGAGTTTTTATTAGTGGCAGACTTTGGCCTCACTCGGTATATATCATTGATGTCCAATTTAGAAATGTTGCTGTTCACAGACTTGGAGAGACTAATAACCATCTGGATGAGGTCCTCTTTGTTTTCAGTAGGCAATTTTGGGACATTTTTAATTTCAAAGCTTGATTTACGGCGTCCTATTTGAATTTCTTCTATTTTATTTTCCAGTATAGTAATGTAGTTTCTATCTTTCTTTACTTGCGTTTCTAGGTCCACTATTCTCTGCCTAAACTCATCATTTTGGGCAGCAAGAAAAGAAACAGTATTTTCAATATTGTGATTTGATTGCTGTATCTCTTTAAGTGCAATATTAACTTGCTGCAGCTCATTCGCCTGCGAGGCAAAACTGGATGTCATTAGTTGTCGCATTTCCTCTTTGAAGTCAGTCATTTGGTTGGAGATTGAGTCTTCCTTCTGATTTCTAGATTTCTTCTCGCGTTGTGAAACAAAATTCAGTGGAGTAGTGTGCGACAGGTCCGAGTCAGATATAGATCTATTCAGATTGGAAACCATCGATACGAGGGATTCGACGTTGCAAGGAGGTGAATTCGTAGCTGCCACAGTCCTCGGATGGCGTGTCTTCTCAGACTTCACGTTCATATGCGTCTTTGATGGTGTTCTTTTAAGCGGCATTATTTTCTTCAATTAGCAAGTACTAGGGTAAAATGACGTAAACGGCGGGCAGATTGTGGTTAAATATCGTAATTAATTATGTTGCGTTGTAGCGAACAATGAAAGAAGATTATATTATATTGTCACTTTACACACTTTCACCTTAGTGACACTTGTTTACTTTAAGATGTCTTTTAATAATATTTAACAATAACTTTTGTAACACGTAATTGTCAATAAAAATGATTATAATATTAAACACTAATTATGCTAATAGATAGACAGTCAAAAGTATGCTATGCTATATAGCTTGCACCCTTTAATATATATTTTTTTTCATTTTTCTGAAAGGCCTTCAGTTCTACTATAAGACATTTCAAGTTTATCCATTAATTACCGGACATCCTGTATACCATAAAATACATTCACATTATTGGATATTTAATATTATTTATAATAAGAAGTTTTGTTTTGTTTAATTTAATTTAATTTAATGAAGGATCAAGTAAGTAAGTAGTAAGTAAGAGAGCGGCGATAGCTCAGTGGGGAGACCAACAGAACCCACGTTGCGCACCTCTGACTTTCGGAAGTTATATGACTTTTCGAAATTATGTGCGTATTGATTGATAATTATCGCCTACGCCGGAGGAGACCTCGGAGAGCATATTAAGCGGTCGGTCCCGGCTGCCATGAACATCTATGGCAGTCGTTATTGGGGAAGTCGACACAAAAGATCCCACTGGGTCGAAGTGTCGCCGGCCTGTACTGACTGGTCCCCACACAAGATAAGATAACATAAGGATCAACACTGCTTTCCAACCTATTGTATACATTTAGTAGTGTAAATTGATAGCCTTACACTATCTCTTAATACAGGAATACCTAGTTTAAGAGATAGGGTTTATTGTTTTGTACAGATTTTAGCAACATGGACTATGTTGCTAAAATCTGTACAAAACAAAACAGTACAATGCACTATTGTACCATAATCCATACTCAATTGTGTTTTTATGTAGTACCTATTATATCTGTCTGTATTTTTGGTAAATAAAAATATTATTTATATATATAAACTCATATTCGCATGTATGCATTAGTTAGAATGCTACGAACATACATGTATTATATGTAACATATCCGTTAAAAAAGTAAGGACAACAAAAACCTTTTGGAATGCAATCAAAACAACTCCCAGCGAATGCCTGACCCATTTACATAACAACGACACGATTATCACTCTTAATATATATATTAATAAAGCTGATATTACCTTGTATAAAAGGCCACTTGGTAACAGTTAGAAAGTGGTCGTCCTTGTAAGTAAAAGTTATCCAGTGAAAGTGGTCAGTGTAACAATGTACCTTTTTATATGGAGTTTTGTTATGAGGATTATAAGTGTGGGTGGCGCTCCTAAACTTGATAAATGAAGTGTGTTTTGAACACAAGACTGAGCTACTTTCGCTGATGTGTTGATAAAGTATTTGCCTTGTGGGCAGATCATACAATTTCTTCTATTTCGTAGTGCTATTATTTTCATGCCTGGTAATTAGGTTTCTAGTTTTAGTATATAGGGTTCAATGTTTGCTAATTAAACATGAGTCCACCACAACATAAAGTATGGAAATATATGCTGGATATTATAAGTGAGAGTATTGATTCCTCGTGGATTACTTTTTAAATTTTTTTTATTTTGTTAGGGTAACAAACAATATCACAATGTGTTTTTATTTTATAGTATCAGTTCATACAATATTTGTAAATGTGATATCCACATCGTTTACCACCAATAAACAAATAAATGGACATTAGTACAGTGTTGGAGGTATATGCAAGGTTAGTTATATTAACATTTAAATAAATCAATTCAAACATATAAGTTAAATAGAAAAAAGAAATAAAAAATAGAATTTAAATTTAAAATTTAGCGCGCTGTGCTTGGATCACTTAATTTCTCAAGCAAAAATTTTTTATAAATGCTCACGCCATTTGCGTTGATATCAATGTGACCAAAATAATTGTTGTAAGTACAAAGCACACGAAGAATGGGCGAGCGAGTTCCTGCATTAGTACGCGATGTAGACAATTCAAATATTTTAGTTCTACGACATGATCTTGTGAATGACCTGATAGGCACACTATAACTAATTTTATTTATAATTTCGATACAATCATATCTGCCATGACAGACATCATATAGAAACATGGCTTGAAGTTGTAACCTCCTTGATCTTAAATCTAAGAGCTTATATTTTTGTAACAACTGAGAGTAAGGTTCACACTTGCGAAAGCATCTATAATTTACACATCGTAAAAAAATATTTTGCACTCTTTCAAGATTGTTAGAGTATTTTATATATAAAGGATCCCAGATACATGTCGCATATTCCAATTGTGAGCGAATCACCGATTTGTATAGATGCATGTATGTACTGGGACGTACAAAATCATTACTGGCTCGCAAAACAAAACCGTTCATTTTATAGGCTCTACTACAAATGTTATCAACATGTGCATCTAGCGTCAACTTAGCATCCAAAGTGACTCCAAGATCACGAATGGTCTGAACTCTATTGAGGGACCACCCATTTATGGAGTAAGAATACGTTACCACAGAGCGCTTTCTAGTAAACGTTATAACTTTACACTTATCGATACTGAGCTGCATTTTATTAGTTTGACAGTAATGTGTAAATCTATCCAAGTCTTCCTGGAGTTTAATTTTATCGCCGTGGGTATCTATAGTTCGGTACATTTTAAGGTCGTTAGCATAAAGCAGAAAATTAGAATGTCTAAAACAATCATCTAAATCATTAATAAATAAAATGAATAGTAGGGGACCGAGGATAGATCCTTGCGGTACCCCCGAAGTTATGACTACCGTATTAGATGTAGTGGATTCCTCTTATTAACTGTCATAAATTCACTAGCGTGTTGTCGGTCCTTCAAACTGAGTTGCTGTACCGCCAATGCGAAGATTACACTGGCTTCCTTGGGGAATCTGGAAACCCTACTCAGCGCAATCATACAACGCTAGATTGTCTGGCTTAGCACTTCTGTAGCATAGTGGTATTTCTCCAGAAGACTAAGACTCTAATTTAACCAAAACCACACAAGCAGGAATACTGCTACGCACTCAATCTATTTTTAATCTTTTGTATTCAATTACTACCATTTGTAACGATTCTGTGTAAACTTTAATAATGATTTCCAAACATTACTTCCCAATTTCGCTTCATCACTAAAGTAGCCTGTATAAATATACCATTCGTTCTCAACCATGAAACTAAATGCATATAAATTCCAAAAAAACTCTAAACAATACGAAATCATAACAACGTTTACTATATTTGAGGAAGGCGGTAGTTTCCGGCGCATGCGCAGCGGTAGCGCACATCCATACGTTCCGTGTTTTTTACTGCAGAAATACTCCAATTAAATAAATAGCTTAATTTTAGTAGCCCTTTGTGTATACAAGGAAGCTTTTTTCTGACTCTACTATTTTAATTTATTTTCCGCAAATTTTGATCCATAGATAAAATTTTATTTACAGTGTCCGTTTGAAGGTATGTTTATTATTTTTAAAAGGTCAGGCATTACTTTGACATTTAATGTCTTTAAAGTGTCATGGCTATATTTTAACAAAGAATAGATTAAATAAGCTAGCCCTTCATCTAAAGTAGCGGATGAATGTATATAAATAAATAAATTTGAATTTAGGTGCTAATTCATATCGTCGCGCACGGGGATCGGATTCAAGTTTTCCTACAAGTAATTTTATACATTACCATCTAGATTAGACAATTTATAAAATTTTATCGTTGTAGGTATCTTAAAATCTAATGCATAAACCTGAAACGACTATTGAGTATAAATCATAATTTTCTGTTTTTCATTCTACTGAGCTTATCAACATACCTACGTAGTCTCACTTACTCTAATCAGACTCTAAGTAACTTAGTTGCCATACCTCCGGCCTAGATTACAATCAAATCTCTATTAATGAGAAGTCACACCAAATACCAATGAATAAGAGACCCCTAGTGCCAGCTAGTAATTTATAACAACGCTTTCGTCTTTCCATATCATACAATAACTGTGCTCACTTTTGACAT
The DNA here is from genome assembly GCA_963675205.1 of Catocala nupta. Taxonomy (NCBI): domain Eukaryota; kingdom Metazoa; phylum Arthropoda; class Insecta; order Lepidoptera; family Erebidae; genus Catocala; species Catocala nupta. The sequence goes on along the minus strand of OY776085.1, from coordinate 24,942,471 downwards.
AACAAAAAAACGGATACAATAACAAAACAGTATTCCGCATGTAACCACGGATATAACTAACCTAAATGTAATGAATTGTAATTCTCATAAAAATAAAGTATACACACAAATTATTTATGTAAAGCTATAATAAAACATCCTCATAGAAAACCTTGTAAAATAATCAAAGATTTATCACTTCCTATAGGAATTTTTCTTAAGACTCCACATTAAATATGCATGACTACCGAATTTCGTGAATGATATGTATAAATAGTTAATGAGAATGACCTACGAATATATAAGGAAGATGTGTTTTTATGCGGAATCTTCTTGTTTGTTTACAATATAGGCTCATCAAATTATTGGATATGTGTGTAAATATTTTAAACGATCAATGTTTCATTAAGTCATTTGTTTGATTCTAAATCTGAAACGTTTGTACTGTTTAATGGGCGAGAATCTTTGTCACTTTTATTACAAGCGGTATTTGGATTAATAAAAACTTTATTTTAGTGAGGCCAAGTAACCCGATTAGGTAAATGTACCCTACATAATGTTTGCGTACTGCGCGCTGTGTTTTTACGGTAAGAAGAATTATGAAAAAGTCATTCTAATAAACATATACGCACGAATTTTAAAACGATTTTCTCACTGTTTCAAGTTCTGTGTCCATAAATATTTTAATTTGTGCCCTTTACCCGTGTTTCGAAAGAGCCGGCAGCGAAAAATGAACTTGAGTACAATTTACATATCAATGCTAATATAAATATTATATAACATATCTAAATACAAACGGTACAAACGTAGGCCTATGACGGATAGGCACTAATATAATTATATCATTACATATATTGTTCAATGTACATATATCCGTATTCCGTTTGGCTGATTTTATAACGACTTAGCAGTTATTTGCGGTTATATTAGTTTTTTGTTTAAAATAGCTGTTCCCTACGGTTTCATCCATGTTTATGATTACTGCCCCTATCTCGTGATTCGTAGCGTAATGTTATATCGCTTATGTTTCTTCTGGATAAGGTCGCTTTCTAATGGTGAAAGAAAATATATTAATAAAATCGTTTTCAGAGTTTGTCCATTACAAACAGATAAGATCGATACTCTTAGCATATGACTTAACCATGTATTGATGCTATTCAGAACCAAATCTTGAATCGGTTTATTGGTTTTGTAGTGGCAACTTTGACAGCAATGATGGCGCTGAAGCCATCACCGCATCACATCACCGCTGCCGCGGTATTGTGTATCCTACACGAAACAATTATTTATGTGATCCACATAATTGTTCTGGGTCTAGGCGTATTTTGTGCCCCATGTTTAAATGTTTATAAAGTGTCCTATGACACACGATTTATTCCTATTGCGTAGAGAGTTGTCTTTTTAATCAGATCAAAATACACTACGACCCTTAAAAACGACCACAACTGTTTGTCACATGTCGTGTTATAGACGGGTTCATAACACCTGCCATATTACCTAATCATATAACGTTAAGTAGACATATTAAGGTTAATAGACCAAACCAATCAGTACACAACAAATTAATTCATATAACGATACTAATAATACTTGGACCTTAATAAAATATTAAAGTCGCGACCTCAAAAGGGTTTTCTAAGTTACATGATCAGTATATCGATGAGGCAATTAATAAAAGTAAATTAATACATTTATCAAACCTACTTTCACACTTCCAACAATTAGAAAGCTTTTGACAGTGAACTGTTGAGGTAGGATACGTACTTACGTAAGTTTGCGATTAAGATTGTAAAGTCACGGGTTTTTCTAGCATCGAAGTGTTACTGAGATCTTTTATCAGGATATTTTAGTAGCGTCATGTTGTCTGGCTTACTGCTCGGTGGACATTGGTAGAATTGCCACCTACGTGGAACTTAAAATATAGCTGGAAAATATATATGGATATCCATGTAATAGACTTCTGCCCACCCCTTTAGGGATATATGGGTTTGACGCTAAAATACTAATTGTAAAAAAAATGTATAAAAGACAACTCCCGCATTAGGAATAATGCCTGTGTCGCGAAAGACTTTACAAACATTCAAACAACGGACACAAAGAACATCCAGACTCGAAACAACCATTTGTGGATCACACAAAGTTTTGTCTCGTATTGGATTCAAACCCACAACATTCGGCGCAATGGCAGTGGCGAGTCGACACTTTATACTCTACGCCATCCGTGTAGACTTATGTCACTAATCAGTTGAACTAGGCACGCATATCCGATCGGGATATAACTTCCTAAGTAATAATTAAATCTATATTTATTATCAATTCTATAATTATTATGAAAGATGATAGATTGTGTATGTGAATTATTAGCGATCAATTAATTGATAATGTGCCATGATAAACCTACTTTCCCATCCTCTATTAGTTATCGTAGAAACTGAGGAAGTGCTGATAGGAAGATAATTTAATTATTTAATGGGGTAAATGTTTGTCGGCCAAGTAACATGCTCATAAATCAATCAATACGTGTATGTAAATGATGAAATTTATTTTTCCTTCTATGGCGTAACACTTAGCTTTTATTTGCTCAAAGTTTTAGACCGAAATATACCGCAGCGAACGTTCTTAACTCTCTTGTAATTACTGCTTTTTCGACCGGACACACCATAGAATCCATTCTCCCACTGATTGAATTTTATCAACAAACCAAATTTTGACATGGTTTGGAATTTGAATCTAGAAAGCTACGATCACCAGTTGCTAATGCGGTCATGTGGCGGATAATGGAGGAAGTAAACAAAAAAGACAGCCTGTAAAATGACAACGGCAAAAGCTCCTAATAATTCTATCAAAATAAAGATTCACCCAAGAAGTTCCTGAATCAGGTTATTGTTTACGAAGTCCCAAAGTAGTTCAACATCAAAAACTCATCTAACAAGTATCATAGTGGTATAACAGTACTTACTCAAAATTTCTTTCTACTAACTGAACAAACCTTATACAACGCTACAATTTTATCTACGCAATCAGCGTTGGCGCACTCCCATACAGTTACATAACCTCAATACTCCTGCGATGTTATCGAGATTGATCTCCTCTGACCCACGAAGCCTGCACTCTGCAGTATACGTCAAAAATTACTGGAATTCTTCGAGTTTCATCATACGTACAATTACTTTACACTTCCTACTGGATAAGCTACCGATTGTCGCGTGTCTTTTGTAGTCGACAATTTTAATAATAGTATAAATATTGATAGCAGCAAACAGTAGGTACCACAAATTGAGTATAAAAACGTTTATATGGTGAAAACTGCTATGTACACAAACAAAAATAGCTAATCATGTATGTAAATTAGTATTTCTAAAAATACAAATGAAAAGGCATGTTTGTACAATATTTTGGTTATTGGGCAACATACCTACATATGGCTCAACTGATGATGAGCTGATAACACAGCAACACACTAGTGTTACAATAAATTGGTTGACTTTTCTAAACTTGACTTATTTACTACTAAGCTGCATGTATTTAATCAAATACTTGCCACACATTGGTACGAATTGGTTCAATAACTGTTTATATTGCAGTTCACGACGTATTATTACGTACGACGTATGTGATGTTTTATTACTGTTATAGTGTGTATCATAATTGTAACCATTTCTATTTTTTTTCTTAATTATGTTTGTATAAACAGGTAAGCTCTCATTGTTATTTAAATGCGAAAACATGTAAATGGTAGCTAGTTATAGTATTTGTCTTTGTGTGTTGTCTTTTATCTTTAAGTTGTCAATACTGTTTGTTTTCCGATTATAATAAAATAAAATAAAATTACATAGTTTATACCAGGACAAGAAATGAAGATGAGAAGATGTAGTAGACATGTGAGCTTCCGAAACTTTTACTTATTGGACGAAACGCAGTACGTACTATCGAGACTCGTAATAGTAATACACCGAACGTAGTGTAGTAACACTGGTCGCTGCATTACTCATACGCCGGTTTTCCGTCAGGGTTTGTTACTTTCCCGGTAAAGTCAAGTCATTGTTACCAAATAAATCAAAAGCAACAGCAGGCTCTGTCTCTCTTAATATGCTTTATAATCACTGAGTAAATGCGAATGGAAAGGGTCTGTTTTATTCAATTATTATAAATACAGGCTCAAGCCATGATGGCAAGATAAGACAGCAAAGGCTTGCTTTTAATAACTAAAGAATAAATCAATTATGTATTATCTAAGACTTCACTGTTGTTTAATTAATTTGCTCAATACCGTATATTACGTCAACCTTCACGAATTTTTCTTCATTTCCTCTTGGTCAAGTCAGTTTAGTCTGCTATCACCTTGCTCACTTCAAGCGTAGTTAATATGACAAGTCGCAATGTGATAACCCTTACAACTAATCTTAGAATCGCGCATGTTAAGCATTCGACACGACTACTAATCAATAATTTTGTATTTTATATTAAATAGGCTTTCCTTGAATATCCTCGTGTGACTACACGCCTGATTGATTGATTTTAATATAAACAAGTATGCATTGATTGTTCACTGGGTAAGCTAGTCAGTTAGTTTTTATAAGATAATGTTTAAAATAGGGAACTACATTTGGATCGTTAAACCTAAACATTTGCACCCGAAATATATCATCCAACTTCTCAGTTATTGGATAAGAACGACATGGACCAACGGCTTTACCCAGTAATACTCCGCTTCAAGTAATATGATTCGAAAGCATTTTCGTCTCCATACGAGACCTGAGGCCGCTAAGAGTAAAGAGAAAAGTAAACAACTAAGAAAGAGAAAAACAAAAGCACCTACAATATATGTATAAATAAACATCCGCCAAGTAATATCTAGTTCAACTTATCATGATAGGCCAGTACGACATTTGATTTAATTTTACAACTTGACTACAGATTTCATGTATCGATAAAACACAAAATGCCGGAGGATACACACAGTCCACAATTTCATCACAATGCAAGGATCGGCATAGGTCAATAGAGGGCGGCACTGTCGGAATCGGTACATCGTTGAATCGATTCGATATACCACGCTCATTGATTCGGCACACCCCTATGAACGTCAATGTAAGTACAAGTTCCTTTATTATTTGTGATTCGTGTATGTTATGCGTTGGAAATCGATTTTGGTATTCATTCGATTAACCTTGATCGTGAAAGTATTTTGTTTACAATGAATCGATTGATAGGATAATTATCTTCTTATTTCATTCTTTATTATAGAAATAAACGTAAATAATTTAAATACTACATAGATCTTTTTATTTGTGTCAACTTGTAAAAGTACTCCACCTTTTTGTAGAGTACTTTATTTTACTTTCACTGGAAAGTGTGAGCATAATTATGTAGGTTGGGTTTTTAGAGTCTTATCTTATACCTAACGACTCTAGCTTGGTTAAGCATAACATAATGCAAATACTTTCTCTGTCAAAGATTTTTAATAGCTTCACTGAGTCCACTCTGTGGCCGGTAAACTACAAGAGACTTGCTACTTTGTACGCGGGACCTAAAGATAACGCATCCATTATTTGTGTGTTATATTTGTTAAAACGTGCCAAACAGACATGTAATTTAAATATATAAATTTCTGTAATGCGGTACTTGTTTCTTGAGTCAAAAATTGTTATAATTTTCTTTTCCTATTATAACTTCTTAGAGGAAATGCAACATGACGTTGACATTAATGACATTCTATTTTCAATTTCCAAAAAGCATAGATAACACTGAGTTTATAATCAATAATTACGACCCTCGTTCTATGATCTACTTTATAATAATTCTAGTTATACACTGATACTCAAAACTATAATTTATTCTATAGTTCCGGTACAAGTACCTGGTCAAAATTGTTTCATGACTATCTACTATTATATAATGTAATTAATCACTAAGTGGTCAATTTGTCTCGTTTATCATGTCAATGTAACAAAGGAGAACAATCATATCAGTCGGTACTTACCTCGATACACTAATGATATTAACGGCCAATTTCGGCCATGGCGTCACTTAATTCATGATTTATCAATGTGCCCCGTGAAGCTAATGCTTTCCTATAGCTTGCAAGGTATATGGTACTGATGCATATTTTCCATAGAGAAGTGTGTATTATAGACTACAAATACTGTTTTGATGCAAAGATGACAAGGGTCATTGTGTCAAGTTGTTAACGCTATAATCATATAACGCATCTAAAGGTATAATTTGTCAGTAATATCTATTGTTTAATATGATACAAAAACTGCAAGCAAACGCATAACAATAAAGACAAAATACCTCCTTTTTGCCACTTCAACAGCATATAGCCATAATAACAGCCCTGTATATCAACAGTCTCACTGCCATGTACAGGCCTTTTTTAGTGTAAAAGGGCTGAGCCTACCATCTAGTGCACGTTGGCAGACTTCACATATCTTCAAGATCTTTAAGGACAATTCTCGAACATGCAGATTTCCTCGCGATGTTCTCCTCGCCGTAGCCAGCGGTTATTAACTATTAAATACACACATAACTTCAAAAAGTGGAGGTGTCGTACCATGGAATCGTACTCGAGAGCCCTTCATGGTACTCCAATGGTGCCCCACTAGGTACTGGGTACCAGATAATTTTAATATTCCAAATGTCAATGATCTACGAGGAACATCCCCTCTCTCTACGACTAGTCCAGTTTATGATATAGCGTTCCCCTACACCAACCGTTAAGGTTATAATAGGTGGAGCCGCTGTACCTTCCAGTGCCCAAAAGCACCTTCCGGGACCAGTTATAGACAGGTCTTGTCCCCAAATCTCGACTTCTCCACCCTAACCTTAGAGATTCGGATCTACGAGGAACAGTACATAAGACAAACAACAACGACATACAAAAAGCTAAGGAACATGTTACTTACAAGTGTCTTTAGACGCCGGCAACCGCAGCCGCTACGCCTGCTTGTCGCCTTAGTAATCTAATCTAAGTAGACAATCGATTTCCCTCCAGCTACAAAACTTAACTAACAATAATAAAAAGTGAAACAATACTTCGATACAGAACAAAAGCCCTTGGTATATTGTCGTTTACAATCGTGATGCATAAATATGAAGCAATTCAACGTTTATAGAGATATAGTTTCGTCATCAATTAGGAAATAAAACTACGGTTTGCTTTTAGACTTAACCATAAAGCATTCAAAGACAACATTTGACATATTTGGTTTGATCTGTCCTTTAAGTATCTTACAAATATGTGTTCAATCTCTGCTTTAAGTACTTTAGTTTGAATTGAGTAGATCTGAAAAATAGCAAATATTTTAATGGCTACTTTATAGAGCATCTAACCTAACCTAACCTAATGACAACTGATACTAAAGAAAGCAAGCTACAGATTTTATTAACAAATACATCGGTTATAGCCGATCTGTCTGCGGTATTCTGTATCAGCGATAGGAATTTGGCATAATTTGTATGGAGTCTATGTCAACTGTTACTGTATTGCATTTTCTTTTAAGTATCACATTAACCGATACATTGGTAAAGGAATCAGAACAACATACTACTTACAAGTACATGGCACATGCATAGTTGCACAATATAAAAGGTGGTATTTCTTATAGTCCGCAACTGCTCTACGTATCCTACCCGGGATTTTTCCAGTCAAGACTCGACTTAACAGTTTTTGTGGAGCAAGCGCTGTATTGTTAACCTTTTACTGACCTTTATTGTTGTTGATATTAATTGCAATGTCAGTTAATTATCCGTCCAGTACCTATCAAAAATATAACCTTCGTAGAAAAAGAGTATAAATACAATAATATGTCATTTAAACTTTTTGTCCAGCCCAGATTTACTCATATAATTCAAAGAGTATTATAATCTGTTTGCAGCTATCTCAATAAGTATTCTGTGATGTCAATGTCAATCCTGAACGATAACATGGTTTTCCACTAAATACGCAAGTAAAAAGTTTAGGCATAATATAAAAGTTTTGCAAGAACATGGGTCGTCTATTGGAAAAACTAGAATTTTACTTCATACTTCTCGTAACTCCGATCTTATTCTGCTTCCAAATGATTATTTTGTTTCCAAAACTAGTGAAGATTGTAAACGCCGGTCCTATTCAACAGTATGTACACATCTGCCTATCCTCCTTTTGCCTTGTTAATATATGTGGAAATATGATAATGAGCTCTGCTGCAGATTTACACATTATAAACGAAGTATTGACCGGCGATATATTCTACTGTGATGTCTGCCAAATGTGGCGTTCAAAAGATTGTTTGCATTGTAGAAAATGCAATGCGTGTATTCTGAGACGAGACCATCACTGCAGCTTCTTGGCAAACTGCATCGGACAGTACAATAGGCGATACTACCTCCTATTCCTCAGTTATGTTGCGATAGCTATGATATATGCAACTTCGTACAACTACTGCTTAATTCTTTCTCAACACCCCGAAGAATTAGGAGCGATAATATACATTGCTCGCATTCTTAATCCAGTGATATGGCTCTTAGTACCGGAACCAGTTGGAAAGAAAGACATCTATACGATTTACATTTTTTTGAACATAGGTATTGGTATATGGGCTGGTTATTTGTTTTTATGGCATATGAAGAATTCTGTTATGGGAGTGACAGCTTTTGAAAATAAGTTTAAGCCTGAGTTAAAGGATCTGAAACAGTGGAAAAAGAATCTCTTAAGAGTGTTTGGCAAAAAGTGGTATTTGGCTATAATATGCCCATTTTGTTCTAGTCCTCTGCCAAGAGCCATTAAAACTGAATAAATATTGTATAGTACACAATTAATTTAAGCGAAGGGCAAGCTTATATTACTACTTAGCCGTCTAATTACTGATTAACTATACTTTTAAACTAAATTTTTACCCAAAGTGTAGTGTAACCAGATTCTGTTAAAATTAAATGATTTTATCAATATTTGATAATTTTTTATCTTTATAAATGATAACTCCTGCACTAGAAATATATCCTGTGTCGCGGGGATTACTACAAACATTCATACAACGGACACAAGAAACACCTAGACTCGGAACAACTATTTTAGATCACACAAATGATTTTTCCGTGTGGGAATCGAACCCACAACACTCGACGCAACGGCAATAGCGAAGCGACCACATAAACCACTACGCCATCCGTAATACTAATGAAAATAATATGGATATCCTTTTTTTAAAAACTAACGTAAACAATGCCACATATTCAATCTTTATACAGGGTGTCCGGTAATTAATGGATAACCTTAAAATGTCTTATAGTAGAACTGATGGCCGTTCAGATAAAAATATGAAAGAAATCTATCCTAACTACTACCTGAGATATGTTTTTTTTAATTACCATATTTAACTTTCTTGTACACTACGACCATGAATGAATGAATTCCATCGGTTTTTTGTTATTTTATTATTAAACACTAATTGAAAATATAAATACTTATAGATAAACAGTCAAAAGTATGACTAGAGCTATTGCAGTTTTTAAATATCTTTTTCAATTTTTTTTCTGAACGTCCATCTGTTCTACTATAAGACATTTCAAGGTTATCCATTAATTACCGGACACCCTATATACATATGTATATTGTTTCTTCGTTTTACCTGATGGGCATGTTGCCACTGAAACAGACTTCCCTAACAGAAAACGCTAATAATACCATCCATGATATATGAATCAGGTACGTGCATTAGTGTCTATACCTTAGCATCAGCGAACTTATACTTAAATTGCTTTTTCCCGCGGCTTCGCTCGCATAAAATTAGGTTAGATTATGTTTGTAACAGTCTCGGCGGGGTTGTGATTGCATGTGAAAGCGATTCCCGCGGCCCTGCCGGCTATGTTTATGTCAAAGAACACCATGGTAGGTTTAGTCGGTATTACCTGGATATCTTTCCCCGGTAAGCGCGACATAACCTCTCCGTCCCCCGCGGAGAGGTATGCGTCAAAGCCCATACCCCCAAACCTTCCACACCAAAAAATTCCAAAAAAGTTCGTAACAATACCTCTTTGTCTATGTTACTTGGTGATAATAAAACTTCCAAATAGTGCAAGAATTATTAAAATCAGTTTAGTAGTTTTTGAGTAAAACCTTACAAATAAACAAACAAACAATCAAATCTGTCCTCTAGAAGTATAGATGTTCATAAAGGCAATCACATAAGCCTTCAAATAAAACTACATCTACCAAAAGTCACGTAGTTCCCAACAATTTGAACGCTTTTAACAATCTGTCGTCAGTAGATTAACGATAGCATCAGTTATATCATCGCCATCGTTACAAGGGTACCCATCCATCATCATTACCCGCCATGGGAACCACTTTCCAGCGGGTTTGCGTTATAATCTGATAACCGTTGCTTATTCCACGTCATTACTTTTCTATTATAGTGTTTGTCTTACGCAATGTTATTTTGATGGGACTGTTATTAAAATGTTATAGTCGGTCTATTACAGAAGAACTATAATTTCCAAAATATTTATTGCGTGCCTTATAAGTCTACTCTCGCATTACAGATGTATGCTGGCGCTTCACAATATGCTGCTTTGCTGTTAATTATTTAAAAAAGCGAAACTATATAGGTATATATGTGATGGCCACAGTACTAATTAATGGAACTATACATGATCATTATAGTTCCATTGGTTAGTACTAAAAAGGACTAAGAGAAGATGATGGAATAATCTCCTATTTTTTATTCGATTTATATATTTTTTTTTTTATAGTATTCTACCACATACACACAACACTATCTAGCCCAAATTAAGCAGACCTTGTACTATGGGTACTAGACAATGGATAAACATACATATATACTTCTTTTTTTTCTTTTTTTGTAAATACATACATATTATACATAGAAACACCCAGACCAAGACAAACATCCATGTTCATGCACACAAATATTTGTCTAGATTTCTTTCAGCATGTCTAATATAGGTAAGTATACTTAACTAGCTGACCCGCGCAACTTTGTCTGCTTCATATAAGATAAGAGAATTTCCCCCGTTTCTGCAACATTTTTCATTGCTGCTCCGCTCCAACACTAAAATAATTTTTCAATTTGAACCAGCGGTTTCTAAGATTACCGCGTTCAAACAAACGAACTCTTCAACTTTATAATATTAGTATAGATAATAATGATATATATATAATATAAATATTATTTATTTAAAAGTTTTTTAGTTTTATGTAAGGTGATAATGTAATTTGTTTTCATACTTCGACAATATAAAAATACCCTCGTGTTCATTATTATTATTGTTTTTATTCTAATCAAATCTTATTTTATTTTATTTACTTTCCATTTTTGAACTGTATTAATTATCAATATTTATAATGTAAGCGACTTCAAATTATAAAATTGTTTTTCTTAAAATTTTAATCTAATTAATATTATATAATTAAATTAAGAAACTAAAGCCACCAAATGCATGTGGTGTTAATCTATAATTAATTGTTCCACTGTACTATGTTACCTTACTCTGTAAGTTCAGATCGATGTATTAGTGTAAACAGTTATTGGTTGACCTAATAAAAATAAATAAATAAAATAAAATATCTCCCAAGAAGCAGGCAGGAAATATACCTCTATTTCACCTACATTGCACCAGCTATGATCTCAGGTCCCACGTATGGCAGACAAATCTATTGTCGTCTACCAGATACAGACCCAGACCTGCTGGTGCTAAAAATTTCGGAACAGTTTAATTTTTTCAAAAAGTTACATTAAGCATGAACACATTACATAATATATCATAAGACAAGTTAATACAGAATTAATAAGTTAATAAGCAGTGATAGCTCAGTGGGGAGACCAACAGACTGCAATGCAGAGGGTCTCGGGTTCGAACCCACGTCGCGCACCTCTGACTTTCGGAAGTTATATGACTTTTCGAAATTATGTGCGTATTGATTGACAATTAGCGCCTGCTCCGTGCCTCGGAGAGCACGTTAAGCCGGTCCCGGCTGCCATGAACATCTATGGCAGTCGTTATTGGGGAAGTCGACACAAAAGATCTCACTCGAAGTGTCGCCGGTCTGTACTGACTGGCCCCCACACAAGATAAGATAATACAGAATTTGTTAAACTCTGGTACCCAATGTAAGATTAAACTTGTGTTGTGGGTACCAGGTCTCTCGCAGTATTACATTTATTTTACAGTTACAAATATACATATAAGGTGCTCGTGTGAGCAGCTATGAAAAGACAGTAAATCCCAATAATACTTTCTTCGACTCGTCGAACTAAAGACCATATTACAAAATAGTAACAATAACCGTTGTGCCACTAAGTATAAAAATTGATAATGACGGCACTACATATTTCCTAAACACATCAATTAGATATAACAGGTTGCATGCCCATGTACGCCAACTAAAATTAATTTTGATTTCCATTCTGATCGTTGCACCACGAACAAATTTGCGCTTCATAATGTAACACGGAACTAATCTAGCACCCTTTCAATATCTCAGAGTTACTCCACGAGGAAAACATACCTCTAACACAACGAAACCCAATTATTAGTCTGATAAGGTCAGTAGCCATTACCAACGAATAAGTTTCGAAAGAGCCAACTACGGTTATGCAGTTTTCATCAACTTGCTACTAAACTCAATAGTTTGTATAACTATACAGAAATCGTATTAAATATTACGTGATCAAGTGACGATATGATACGATCGCGTGTTGCGTTTTACAATAAAAATGTAACGCGTGCTTTTGTGTATGAAGTGTAACAAAGGAATTTGTAAAATGTTTAGATGGTTAGAAAGCGTATCAAAGGGCATGTATGTACGTTACATGATATGTACTTCGGCTTTTTGAGTAGTATGTAAGAAGAATCATGTGCTTCAAATGTTAAGAGTTCAACTGTAACTTGTGATTTATTAGTTTTTAAATGTAGGTTACGTAAATAAATTTCTATCCCTCAGGCAAATTACCTTATCTTGGATGAAATATATGTACTCCTAATATGCAAAATTTCATATAGATCGGTTAAGTATTTAAGGCGTGAAAGCATAACAAACAAACTCAAATTTACATCTATATAAGTAAAAATCAATCGCCACATGTATGACGGAGCATGCTCGACCGATTTGTTGTTTGTTATTGTCAGGATAAGGTTTGTATGAACGAAAATTTACGATAAATCCGCGGGAAATGCCGAAAAATTGATTTATTACCCGTAGTACACTTCAGTTGTCCGGTCAACCGGACTACGGAAAATATTTATTTTCCGTGGATATACGATATAAAAATACAAATTCAGGGTGGACACTAAAAGAATTAAATATTTCACATGGTCCGGTTAACTGTACCATGGATTATTACTTTTTACATGATATTTTTATATGAAAAAAATGATCGACGTTGTGATATTGAATTTAATTACATACTTGTAATGTCTTATCTATAGATTGACAGGACAACGACTGTCAGGTTAGCTAGTTTATAATATAAGTAAGGATAATAAGGGCTAATAAGAATAATATGGCAAAACTATAATCACTAAGACAGTAGAATAATTATATATACTGTCTTAAGAGATGCCTCTGTAACGTAGCGATAGTAAATGCGACTGCTGTGCTTGAAGTCTGAGATTCAATTTGCAATTAACAAAAAGAGTTTGGAAGGAAATTCTCAGTAGCCTTACAGAGTCGGACACTATGGCCGTTAGACGGCAATGGATTAGTAAAACTAAACAAACTTTAGTTACGCAAGTGTTCATGCTTACGTCACTGGACTACGGTAGGTTTAAAGATACTTTCTATAGATCGCTTTAATGATAGATCCTGAACGATATCCTGATAGGCACGACACAAACGTGCAACCCATGCATATTCTAACTACGGGATTACAAATTAAAATCCGGTATGGGATTATAATATTACCTACAATCTCAATGCAGTCACGTAATTGTTTAGATAACGACTTTACCTGCACCTGTGGTTAATCATATGTGCATAGTTTGTAAGCTATACGAATGCTTGCAGTTTCGATGTGAAATACAGGTTAGTAGTTAAGTAATTTAGAATCGATATTTGAGACTGAATATATTTTCATCGATTCTTTCAATTCTGGCCCAGCTGTACATCATACAAATATATAGGGTAGAGTGTACCGCATAAAATAAGACTAACATTCTGAGGGAATTAAACAACTTGATACAGATTTTATCGCGTTGTTTATTTTTTAAAAAACACTATTATTACATAATTTTGAATCTTTAAACTACTATTGTTAAACACTTTTACTAGTGACTGCTTACTTCAATTTAAGCTTTTTAAATTAGGGATTAAATATAATGATCACCAAAAATACTAATGGCACAGCAAAATATGCTTACTAAAATATATCATAACGAGCACCTCAAATCGTCTCGGAAGGGTTAGGTTATGTTAGGTTCCTTCTTAAATCCACCCAAAAATAGGAGCCCCGCGGAGCTCCGTCGACTTAGTTTGATCTCTTTAAATATATTTTAGTGTGCAATTAGTATTTTTGGTAAGCATATTTTGCTGTGTAATTAGTATTTTTGATGGAACAAAATTAGTTAAATACTACCCTTTAAATTATACAACTATTTAGATTTAATTTTACACTTTCCCCTACGTTTCGGTTGCTTTTCAGCAGCCATGGTCACGGGGAGACTAAGATGGTAGCTGTTTCAATGTTCCAGTGTAGTTATTTCAAAGTACCCGAACATATTAAAATATGGTCGGGTACTTTGACTTTCTACTCACTTCTTTTTTACTTTCGGTTGTTTTATAAAAAATAAACAACTCGATAAAATCCGTATCAAGTTTGTTTAATTTAAATCTATAACATTCGCGTAAACATAAGACAATATTACCCTGAGGGAAGTAAAAATAGGGGGTCGGTTCCAGAAAACTAATGATACCGATTTTATCAAAGTAAATTTGAAGAATCTCGCTATTTAACAGGCTTTTAAGATTAAATTACGTTAAAGCAAACATTTTTCTAAATAACATATTATATGAGACCATGTCTTTGAAAACAGTAATTCTATGAATCTTCGAACAATAACTAGATTCAATTGTAACCTTAATTACTAAAGATCTTTACGAAGATGCAAGCAGTAGCCGTACCACTACCGCCGGCGACGACTATCGTGGGTTGGAAACCTAATCGTGACTACTATGTGTGATACATATATGATTGTACTGAGTTGTGTCTAATGCAAATATGTCAAATCAATCACTTGTGAATTACGAGGAACTATTATAATTTTATTCATTTCAACTAGACTTTAAAAGAATAAAAAGAACCAGTTAAACCTAAAAGTTATAGACTGGATATTAAGTATTGAATTCCGTTGTTAGACTATCATATATATTTGCTTGTAACTAGTATTGTGAAACAGCTATATAGTTTTACTTTTATCACATTCGACACAAACTTGACTGCACCGCCATAAGCTCTTTTACGCAATATAATAGCTAACCTTTCGTGTTTTCCTATTATATTCAATATTTCACAAACTAAGCCCTCGGATCATCACGTAGATCGGCCATTTTGGCTCCGATGGACATGTTGTGCAATTCGTATGTACATTTATTTCTAAGCTTATTAAGCTACACAGTAAGGCCGTCATTATTTTGAGATAATATTGCCAAAAATTTTTTTTATAGATATGTAGCTGAAGCACAAACTTGTAAGTGGGGCCTAAAAGTACACAAAATACAGAATGTATATAATAGGAAACGGAATATTGCATTTACTATTATTACAAGCAGACTATCGCGAGCATGCTTTCGTTTATGGAGTGGGTGTTCTTAAATCAACCTATACATTTGTTTTGCCATGTACCCCCATATACTAAAATAACCATGTCCCTATTTTAAATAAGTATCAAAGTTATTATAAGAAACAGATTAAAACAAACATATTAACCTTCTCAATCACAATATTCGTAAGTTTCTACTAGTAAATAATCGGCTTGTTCTGTGCGAACATGTCAAAGTTATCACGTTATTTCGTAAATCAATTTGTTCGGCTCTGACCCCAGGCTACAAATGGCTACTGCTGTAGCCACGTTATCATGATATAAAACCAAATTATACGATTCAAAACAACATTCAAACCAACGATTTTCACTTCGTGAACACTTATTGACATTTCCATTATCATCATCTATCAATTTAAGATCACTACAGACGTGCCATCATTCCACCCACGGAATCGACATTTCAACACTATTTGTCTTAATTTTCAACCTTATTCCAACATAATAGATGCTATTATCGCTAATAAATAACAATAAAGAAAATCACCATTGTTCTTTGATGTTATCGATCATGGGATAAGTTTCTAATGGAGCCCTAATGGACCCAATGAGATATGTATGTCTTGAAAATAGCCCTTTAGAAAATATTACGTAGCAATATGGACGATGACAGACCAAGGACTGTTATTAAAGTGCTTTATGGTGATAAAACGCCTAACATAAATCACTTAACAAAATTGCCACAGAACAACTAAGGTAATACTAGAATTAAAAAACTTACTGCTTACTTCTTCAGACCATCAAGAATCAGTAAGAATAATTACGGTCGGGATGAAAATACTTATTGAAGAGATAGACAGTACATCAGACTTTATATGGATTTATTACAGAACGTGTCATAACATAATTATTTGTTATTCCTAAAAGAAAAGTTGTCTTACATAAAATATTGACGACTTTACTAGTAAGTATGTTGGGCTGCCTTTTTGGCGATTATTTCATATTATTACTTGTCATGTAACAGAAGGAAATTAAGAAATGTATTGATTAACTATCATGAACCAATTAGCGCATAACTCATGGCTCATCTTCCAGCAAATTGAAATCGACGACCGACTTTTAGTTTTCCCAACAGGCAAAATAAAAGATTGGATTTATGGCATACTTTATAAGAAAACCCATGTTCAGAAATACGCTTATAGAAGCTAATAGTAATATTAATGAAAAGTAACACAGTTTTGATTTTAGTCACCATCAAACAGAATGATAGACTCACTGGTATTTTGAGAGAAGAGTAACACCTACATTAGACTGGCACAAATTGGCAACAATGATGGCGAAAGAAAATATAGAAATAAGTCCGTTATCCATCAATCAGCATAATGAACTCCAACGTAATCAGCCTACGGATTTCACAGAATTTAATCCGAGATAAATGTAGCATAAGATGTGCTTCTCTTACTACGAAACCAGCATGAAATTATAACTCATCTGAATATCGAAACACCTTTCACAAGTTGTTACACATATATCAAACCAGCGATCGGTAGTAAAATCATCTCAACCATTCGTATATATTGCTAAAGTATTGAGAAATTCCAATAATTCGCCTTGTTAGACGAAGATACTTTGTTCTGCAAGAATTGCGGTGTTATTGTCGCTAAAGTAACTTATCGCTTTATTGACCCACATAATGATCGACGTATACATCTGGTTGCGTAATATTCTTTTGTTGGTTTTACATTAATTGTCGAAGATGCCAATTTTTATCTGACCTTGAAGAATATTTGTTGCTGAAGCTAATAATAGTAGTTAACTACTTTAAATATACAATGTATAAAGTGAATTGTACAGTTGAAGTAATCGTTGGTAAGGTACTAATATGCCTAATACTTTGCGAAATTCATCATCATTATACATATTTCTCAGTTAATTATTACGAATGTTAAATATGTTTCGTTGATTACGATATTTGTTAAATTAAACGTTATTAAAAAATAACAAATAACTAGTATAAAAACAACTGCTATTAAGGTATTATTTATAATGCAACTAGGTTCTCTGAAAGGGGACAGCAAGCCGACATACTGCTAGGTGACTACAACATAGACGAATAAAACCCTATTTTATTCTGATTAATAATAGTTGAGCACGAGCACTTTTGTAAAACTGTCGTGTTTCTAAAAGAATTAATATCAAATTAATTTCATTTTGAGTTATGTATATGAACATTTGTTTTATTGTTTCACGTACTTACTAAAAATTGCTTTTTGTTCTTTATCTTAATTTTCATACTACAAAATTAATAATGACCACTTATGTCAATGCTTTTGTTAAGCAGCGGCAGATCAAAAAACTTATTGTACCCTTTTATCACCCATAGCCATGGAACAACAATCTCAAAGTGTAAAAACTTTAAATATACCGCTTCTGGCAGATTAGTGTCAGACAGAAGTAAATGGCCGAAATGCCAGGATCGTACGCAGGCGCCGCCCGTCAACAATTTTGTAGCGTAATGCCAGTGTAATGCCTTGTACTCGTGTTTATTGGTAGTGATGTGGAGGATGCAGAGGCATTTATGATCTGTGTTATGAACGTTCAGTTACGCAACACAGGTTCGGTCGTCTTAAAACCCGCAACGACTTTTACCAACTTGCTTAGAAGCTTTGGAAATCCAATTCAAAATTTCACGTCATTTACGATTTACATTCGCAATATGTAATAGTAATAAGCACCGCAATTGAAATTAATCAGCTATATTCCATTTCAATATGAAACGCCTTAACAGCATTACATTTCCTTCCATTGATATATAAATTTAATAAATATTGTGTCCAAATGTTCAATGTGAGTAAAGAGCGAGACAGAATTTGTTTGTGTTCTCTGCTGTTAGCAATGCATTACAACAACAACAACTTAGTATTCTTTGAACTTTAAAAACGATTTTATATTTATCACTGACATATAGAAACCTATTTGATGAAGCATTTGAAGATATTGATGTTTATTTTTTACTAGACAGAGATAAACCTTCTGTCAAATATAATTGTCAATTAAACAATTATTCAAATATAAATAATTCCTAAAAATAGTTGGCAAGAATGCGTTGCTTTTATATAGCGCTGTATATATTATGCCCGATCATTTATTGTTTCCAAATATGTATCGTACTGCCAGAAATCTGTCTATTAGTTAATGCTGGAGTTATCCAAATGTGTGTTCACTTCTGCTTATCAACTTTGTGCCTTATAAACATTTGTGGGAACATGACGCTGTGCACTGCAACGGAATTAAATTTAAAAGAAGTCTATGACGACAGTGTTTACTGTGAAATCTGCAAGATGCTACGTCCAGTGAAAAGCTGGCACTGCCATAGATGTAACATCTGCGTTTTGAAACGAGACCATCACTGCCCCTTCTTCGATTGCTGCATTGGATTGTTCAATAAGAGATATTATATCTTATTTCTTGGACATATAATGTTCTCCATGATCTACGCAACAGTATACAACTATATTTGGATTTCCTCTAAGTTCAAGAGCAATTATGAAATGTTTTTCGTTCTTTGGTGTCTGCTGAATCGGGATGTTAGTTACGCCTCTGCATTAGGAGCAGGTGTCAGAGAAATGTGTGCACTGTATTCCACTCTGATTCTGGGTTTTGCTATATGGTCTGGTGGTTTATTCCACCAGCATATTAAGAATGCTGTTAAGGGTGTGACGGCTTACGAAAATAAACATATTCCTGAGTTGAAGAATCCAAAGAGATGGAAACAAAACCTAGTAGACGTGTTTGGCGTAAAGTGGTATTGGGCTCTAGTGTGGCCGTTTTGTTCGAACACTTTACCGATTCATATAGAAAAAAAAAATAACAAATTTCTATCGATCATCACAAATATTTTGTAACTCCCATTATTTTTGTACGCGTAAATTAAATAGTAGATGTAATACCTTTTATTAGCTCTATTTTAAGTTTACTTCCTTATCCTCTTGCGATCTTCACATAGTTTATGTTGTAGGCACTGTACTCAAAAGTATAACGATGTTTTCGATGTTTGAAATTTGATTTTCTTAATTCTACGATGTGCACAGAAAAATTTATCATTTACAAAAATATCTCTTTTGGGATAGGGTCTCAAAATTAAATGATACGGTACAAGTCCATGCTGACTAATTTATGGATACAATGCTAACATATATTTATGGATAGTCAGCTCTTATTAAAAATGAGTTAAGTATTCTTTCTGGTCAAAGTTATTGTTACATCAATAAAGTCCGAACAATAACTCGTTCGGATATTTAAAGTCTGCCTAACCCACTGTACTGCGAATTGTACTACTACACGTACTGAAGCAGAAGTTTCACGAGCTATGGGACATCCCCCAATAGATCAGCGTGGATATAAAATCCGAATAAATCCCCCAAGAGAGCATTAATGAGTCGAGTCGACTAGAGTGGGTACCAACAAGTTTGGGTTCTCATACCTCTGCCGAACGATCAAGGCATGGAATTCTCTGCCAAGGCACGTGTTTCCTTCTTCCTTCAATCCTGGGTCCGTTAAGCGGGTCGTGAAAAAGCACCTTCTCAGGCCGTCAAAGTAGAGACCTCAACATCACCTCGGCTGCTATGAGGACGATGTGGAGGCCATTGCTCTTAGACCACACGACTGCTTACCATCAGGCGGAGTCTGGTCATTTTGAAGAGCAAAATTAAAAAAAAAATAATAAAAATTAAACAAAGTCCGAATACATCCCCCGAAGATTTAAATTTAGAACTTTGTGGGCAGAAGGCTGTCATATAGAATATTAGCTTATATTTTTATATAATTGCCGAGCCTGCACTAAGAGAACAACATAAACAACAACTACATGACAATGAAAACACAACTACATGCCTTGAGAAAACAAGATGTAATGAACATTGCACTACATACATAAACCAGTCCTTCAATTTAATTTACAGTTGCATTCGGTAAAATTATTTCAGACCTATTACCACCAGCAATTAACCGCTCGATTTAAAGGCAGATGCAATCTTCATCGCTCCAAACTCCCGTTACTGCAAATCCAAGTCGTAACGATGTGATATCACCCATTTGTACAAGTTACATTGCCGAGTTGGTAGGGCGATATGAATACGTAACCGTTATGCAAGCGGTGATAAAAAGCGACATATGCTGCATATTAATTTGTGATTGCAGGAAGTAGGTAGCTCTATGATGAACTTTTTGGGTGCGGAGTGCGTTTAAATGGTCGAAGTGCGTGTTTTGAAAGTGTTAAAAGATTAAAAGGTGTACATTTTATTGGATAATTTCCAAGAAGGAAGGGAAATGGGATAGCCATGGCTGACTACTTAAATGTCTTTGAATAGATACTTAAATGTAAATAAGTTTGATGTTTGTATTTAAATTGCGACTTTACAAACGTTGACAGAACATGTAACCTTTAGACTCCGAATTACTTTAATATACATTTATATTCAAAAAGTTAATTCCTTCACCGATAATGACATGATATAGTTACAAACATTAAAATATCAAACGCTAGCTACTACCAGAATCAGAACAACCACCTGTAGATCAAACAAACTTTTGTTTCGTACAGGAAACGAAAGCACATCACTAGATGAATGCCTTGCCGAGATAACCGCATAAAATTCAATTAACTCAAATCTGTTTAGATTCCAATAGATATGACTACAGAAATCATTACGCATGTCATTTGTACATTAGTAAAAATAGTATCTACACCATGTTTACTAATATTATAAATGTGAATGTAAGTTTGTTTGTTGGTCTGTTTATTACGCTTTCATACCTTAACTACTCGACCGATCGTCATAAAATTTCGTATAAGTACACGTTGTCAGGGAATCAGAAAAGGACATAGGGTACTTTTCATCCAGAAAAAGTTACTGTTACTAATCTTACCTAACTTACATTTACGCGAGTGAAGCCGTAGGCAAGATATAGTTAAGCTATAAAACAATAATTCTGTAATACAGCTATTAGATATTGGCCCCTGCACTATAATTCACGGCACACGCCATGACAGTTTGCGCTCGCGCACGCGACGCGGTCACCGTTACGTTTTAGAACCCGTTACCGCATGCAATTCCTTCTTTATACGTAATAGCACGTATTGCGATGGCTTTGATGTTAAAACGATTGATAAAATAAAAAGATGACAAAGTGAACACTTGTAGTCAATAATAATAATTACTACGTATCAGTGGACATATTTATCATGTTATATGACGTTAGACACAGCGTCAAAAATTTTTTTTTTTTTGTTATAGAATAGTAACTCCCGCGCTAAGAATTATTCTGGTCACAAACACCCAGACTCGGCACAATCATTTGTGTAGCACACATTTTTTTATGTTTTTTTTCAGGTCTCAAACTGGTAACGTTCGGCGTACGAACAGTGGCGAGGGTACCATGTAAACTAGCGTCATCTGAGAATTAAAGAAATAATTCCTAAACAATATGAAATCACAGCAATATTTACTTGTCGGCATAGGGTTGCCAGAGTTCTATAAGGAAGAACTATGCTGTCAATAGGAAACCATTATTTTCTTTGTCTATGTCTTTTGCGCTGATGCGACTCCTTTTTAGCACGTTTGATAATAATTAAGTGATTCTTCTGGTGTTTCAAGCGTCCATTGGCTAATATAGTCGGTTTTAAATTTCACCAAACAAAGTGGCAACTTAATTGCCACCTGTAGTAATAAATGATGATTTCATTCTCATCGATGGGTTAGTTTAAATTGTTAAATTTTAAAGATCATACCAATAGTATAAATAGATTCATCATCATCATATAAATAGATTTTTTTTACGTCTTAATGTTTTTTTTTACGTCTTAATGTTTTACATTGTTTTTAATTTTCATTATTTCGTACATTATTAATATGCTTGTTTGTAAGTTCAGTGTTCACGCATCATTATTTTTTTTTATTTTTATATAAAGTAGCTAAAAGCGGAGACCTATAATTGGCTATCTGTTGCGTATTGTATGCATTTAAAATGTTATTGTTTGCTGTTGGTCTTCCAAAGATTAAATAAATAAATAAATACAAGGTATTGATAATATCGAAGTGAGTACACCACAATCATTCGTAAAGAGTCATAAATATACACAAGACCATGTTTTTAGAGGATCCTCATTGATAAGCGCTCTAGATCCTTTCAAAGCGATTGCAACACGCAAATATTAGTATCATGATGATGACAATCGATCATGTTGATCGCGGAGTCACGAGTGCAAGTGGGGCGAGGCTAGTTTGCAATCATTATACTAATGGTGATGATTGTACTGTTGAACTCTGTTTGTTTTAGAACAAACGCTAGCACTCACATAGTCCTACTACTGATACTACACATAATATGCCTTGCCACCTCTGGCATATTTTCAAGTACTGGGTTCTTAAAGTTCGGGACGATTTCAGTTATTTTATAAGACCGCAGCTATACCAGCCAAAGGTTTCCCTTAAAGATAGCTGCGTTCTACTTGGTTGCATAGAAGCCACTGCCACAGAAAGAAGCATACCGCCTATTGGTAGGCGTTGATAACAGTCGCGTGTTGCCTTAATAAAAAGGGACTCGTACTCGACAAGTACTTCATGCTACAAAAAGAAGTAGCTGCAATAATAACGTTAAAAATCTAAGTTGATACATTTATAGATTTTACAAAAAGATATCACATAATAGCTTATTTAACGTTTTAGGTTTCAAGGATTTCCAAAAGCATTAAATTCCGTCCAAACCTACATCACTGCAAGGATATTTTATTTTGATTATGGCGTTCACAATAACTTGTCTGGACGTATTGCACTTGTAGCCAATTTGACTGCCACTTACGTATTTTCAGCCAAATCTAAGCACATCTAATAACTAAGCAATAATCCTAGCTGCTTATTACACACAGGATAGAAACCGCACGGAAACATTCAATAATATCGTTCTCGAATCATTACCAAATTGTAATACCGCTGGCAAAATCATCTACAGAACATTGCGTTCACACAAAAGTATGAACCAAACGGCTTGAAGAGCTGCAAATGTAAGTTTGTATTCACTGCTGCACACTTTCCCCTCGACCGGTGTAATTTATGCACATACTGCGATGTAATATTATGTTTGATTATTAAGTAATACCAGTGTATGGAGAATTTCTAATTTTATTGATGGCGACTTTATAATGGTGGCATGTGATGACACAACATGTTTCCTGTACGTGTTATAAGAGAGACATCACTCAATGAAGTTTTCCAACTTATACAATATAAGAACCTGCTATTCTCAATTTGTCCAATTTCTGCATACTTGTAACGAATTCAATAGCAGTATCTAAGACTGTAACTTATCTGAGACGTCCTGAAACCTAGCTAGGCGAGTGTTATAGTGGTGTACATGGGGATGAGATTTGTGGGATTAGTTAATTATATATATTATTTTTTACTTGAGGGAATGCCATTTACTCTTTCATCCCTCCTCTGCGAGAAAAAGTGGAACGTTGAGGGTCTAGCTTACCCGGGGAATGATGGAAAGTTCCAGGTACCCTTGAATGGTAGATTAGGGTCGCTAGAACAGAAGCTACATCAACGACCCATCCAGCAGTGCCCAATGTAGACTTACGCCTGTAAGCATCGATCAAATATACCATAGATGCACGTTCTTGTACTAAATTGTACCCAAATAATGACTCCGAATCGATGTGTACTTATAGTTATGTTTATTCATTCGACTATTTAAAAATAGTCTTAAAGTGAATATAAATTTAACTTAATATAAACCTTAATACTTAGTGATAGTGTCGTAATACCTATGACAAAGTATCATAAATGTTTTCTTCATTCTCTCGATACGGTAAAAATATTATATTATTTAAACAAAACATTCTGAAATGAACCTTATAGTAATTACAATTAAGTGTAAACTCATCGCAACAATTATTCGAGTGTTATTATTTTGACTATAGGCATATGATATTCTTACCGCTCAGAACATAGAAAGAAGGAATGATAGAGTCGTTATTCATTTTAATATACATATTTTTTAAATCTTTGATTAGACGTGTAACTAAATTTACGTTATTGAATGACAATAATTTGATAATAAGCTATTGTTATATTCTTTAATTTTAATAATTAAATTATAGTAGGTAACTGTAAGGAAGACGTTATATAACTTTAAAAAAAGCAAGCATATAATATATTTATATTAAAGAAGGCCAATCATTTACAGTACTAATAATTATGCTCACCTTCGTACATTGTATTACATGCTATTTTAAATATTTGTATGTTTTTTCTATGTAGTTTCCATAAATAATAATAAAACTATATACTCGTAGATGGTCGAATTAGCTAACAAAACTAGATATATTTTACCAGGATACTTTTGTTGATGTAGATGCTAAAAATATAAATTTTAACTGTTCTATCGTTAAGGAAGGAACTAGGTAAAAAAATGAACAACTTTACTAAAATAATGTTTTCATGTACCTTTAAACAATATCAACTTATTTAACAATTGCCGCTTAGACCGATCTTTTGTTTCTGCATTTTTCAATAATTTTGTCGTGTAATACAATTTTTCAATTAAAACTTATTAACGTTACCGTATAACCAAGATTCGGTGATTGTACTTGGCAGTGTTCGTCTATCCCAATGAAAACATTGGTATGGTTAAATTGTAAAAATAATTGAGAAATGCAGAAAAATTTAAAAATTATTTACTTATAACATTATTTAGTACCTGAACAGTATTTGAAGTTTTAGGTGTTTCATTATTTCTATCTAAATTTAAATTTAATGTAGCTTTCCCCGAAGTGGATGTAGATCCTATGTTTACTGTCAAATGGGGTATTATTGCATTCACTTCAAATTGCACTATTGACTCTTCTTGCTATAAAAATAACGAAAACAATAGTTAATAAATCAATCGTATATAAAATTAACTAAACTTAACATAATTTTAAAATTAAATGGCAAAATATTTTACCAGTATATTCTGTACGGCTACATTTTTTAGTTTATTAAACCCTTTCTTAGTTACATATATATGTATCTTCTTCATTAAAATCCTCTGAGCAAATTACGAAGTATTTGGTTGGTAAAATTCGTCATCTTTATCTCGAGCTTATAATACGTCTCCATTTCTTCCTTCGAATTTCATGTTGTGGAAAGCTAAAATAAATTAATACAAATATTATATTAATAATTTAAAACTTATAACGACTCCATGCCATTTCATATGGACTTTGTTCCAAAGTAGTGGTGTCGATTCGCTCTCGCTTACGGGCAACGCACGCAAGAGTGAGCGGGACGGGTGCGTAATACATCCATTTAAATTTAAACGAAAATATTTTCAAATATATTATTTAAAGTGTATATATTCATCAAAATATAATAAATATTTCATAATAAAACTATACTTACCGAAAGTACAACACTCCATCCTTTTTTTGCACTTTTAGAGTATAGTTTTTGCATTTTTTACTACACACTTTGGCATCGTGAAACGTCACACTGCTAGCGCGGTCGTAAAGTGACTGCTAGCGAAACTGTGCATAAAACTGATTTATGCACAGTTTGGATGGAGCCGTTTTTCGAGCGACGATCGTGCATCTATAGTATATTTGATCGATGCCTGTAAGCGACGAATCCTGGGCGACCGACGCCTCCAAATATTCTACTTCCACTTGTCGATTTCAACGTTACAATAAACAAAGAGAAATATAACCACTCTTAAGTAACTACTATGACGCTCTTCTTCATTTTATTTAAAGACATACTATACATACATACATCTCAGTGCTTTGATTTCCATTGCATGTATTCAACTTTCATATCTTTTTTGCCATTATTAACCTGAAATATACTTTTATTTGTTTAAATAAGTCTTGTACCAGTTTTATCTCGCGTTTTATTTTATTTAGCAGTTTAATAAAGTAATTCATGTCTTTAATAACTGTATGAAATGTCAATAACTTCGCAATAAAAAATGCATTTACGGTTTATACGATATAATCAACATAGTTACAACATTTAGTTCCGTTTAATCATACGTTGTACTCAATAATAATTCAACCGTTCGTTTTTCCTTGAAACTCCGTTCTCTTAAGCCCTTTGAACTTTGCTACTAAAATCGTGATCCATAAACGTTATATACGACACGTTGATTTTACTCTAAAGATGGGTTTTAGCATTGAGATAGCAACATACATGTTTTAGTGTCAAGATCAATCGCTTTCGATGTTTTGAAAATATGTATCAGGTCCGTAATAGCAATTATAAATGTTAGAAATAAATAACAGATATGCATCTCTTTGTATGCTAAATAAATTGCCATAAATTGGTTATTATTGTGTAATATTACAAATTATTAGAGATGTTCATATCGATTGATGGTGCAATAGTATACATAGTATCTATTTAGTGTTTGATTCAAAATTCGTATGGTACAAAAATTGTGTCATCGACTAATGGTTGCACCGTCACTGAATATTCCATGTATAGGGTATTTCTATGACTGTAAAGCCTGGGGATTATTATGAATGTTATTGTTTGTCATTAGAACTCAGGATTGACTTTTAGGTAGCCCAATTAATACATAATATTATTAAGGAAAATATCAGTAGTAGTACGATGTCAAGCAATGTACCCAGCTGAAGGCACTATCACTTTCCGTTAAGCATCTTCTCTACTTAATCCGATAGCATTGTTCTGATAAAGCATCATCTTTTACTATAGTACGAACTCGAGTTATACACCCACAAGTATTTATGTATAATAAAGACATAAACCAGTGTATAAATTAAATGGACAGTAGAAGCAAGAAATGTTTGACTATAATTATTCTTACATTTGTAGAATAAAAAATATTGACTGTAAGTAATAATGAATAACCCGGTACATTATTTTTATTCGCGTGTCAAATTACCAAAACTTTAAAAATGTAAGTGATGTTGTAGCATATCGTTTTAGTTAGTAAAATAATACGTCCTCAATTTTATCAAGTTTCTATAAAAGATTCTCGACATGTCCAAGTATTTTATAAGATTTTTCTTCAAGACATACAAGAAAACTCGCCAGTATCTTTTATCCACGTTTTATATCAAGGGCAATATGGGTGATCGTATTATTATCTTCTAAACACATTGACGAGACTACTATTAGTGATTAACTGAAGTGTTTACCTTACCTTAATGTTTTTAAAATAAATGGCAATTAACAAGATATCCGGCCCAGCACTAAAACCTGCATCGGTTACTCGATATCAATATTTATTGCGTACGGAAAATTGAACAAATCGTTCAACTACTACAGAAGTAAGTTATCGATGCGCATATGTAACGTCACAGCAAGAACGTCTTCAAATTGTAATCGTTTGTTACCAACCGAGCGATTTCAACAGTCATTATGAAACAATCGATTTCCGATCAACAATTCAACAATAGATTGAGCGATTATGTCAGCAGAGCGAGATGAGTTTTTGATTTGATATAAATTACTTGTCAAAATACATTCATTGTGAACTTAGGTAACGTTTTTATTGTACTATTCATATTATTTCAATTGCTATTTTTATATTATCAAAACAATATTTTCGTATAAAAAGTTTTATTGCAAATACGGCGGGAATCCGCAGCGGCCATCTTGCATCATTTTATTTAAGCCATTTTCACAACAGAAACGTTAAATAATCGTTAAAATCGTGAATTAGTGATAAAAATGCTAAGTTTGCATCTATTTTTGCAGGAAAATATGATGAAAATTTACCTTTAAGTACCGTATTGAAATTGCTGCTTACCTGTAAAGATAAAAATATATGATTAGCATTATAATATAAAAGTAAGTAATTGAATGTTTTAATAACCATGGCTATTGACATTTTTAAATTTCTTCAATGTATTTTTTTTATTTTTATTTTGCTTTGCTCGTCAAAATGACCACACTACGCCTGATGGTAAGCAGTCATGTGGTCTAAGAGTAGTGGCCTCCACATCGTCCTCATAGCAGCCGAGGCGATGTTGAGGTCTCTACTTTGACGGCCTGAGGACTGTGTACCTGTAATATATACCTTAGATATGTGAAAGAAATTAAGATTTTTCTTGATCCATAACGTAAGTTTCTATAATGTTTTGTCTGTCCTGTATCACGGATAATCCAACTTATTTAATTACGTTACGATTCTCAAAGTTACACTGCTTAAGAATTTACTTAATATTGAAGCTACGGTTTCCCAAATTCCGTTCCATACAACCAATGATATGTATATAGTTATGATTCACGTAAGAAAATTACGCGCAGGACATCTTCCTTACAATTAATTACATATGGTATTTAATTACAAAATGTATACGATTAGTATTTTTAACACCCGTGTGTTAAGTCAAGTCATTACGATTCAATTATTAGGTATTGCAAGATTTTTGTTAAATTATTTTATTATAAGAACAATATTTCATTACATTATATTTAAAAAATAGTTGCGATATCTATGATATTGCGATTATCCTAAACAAGCTATCAACGTTTCGTAAAAATTAAGTAAAATAGTAACGCATCAAATCATATTTCTATAATATCTACTAGTTTCAAAGAAATCACCTGTAAATAAACCTTGAAAACATTTCACAGTATTCTAAAACTACGTTTCATAAGAACATAAATAACCGGAGAATACCGACAATGTAGCGAAATTACCGTAAAATTATCTTTCTCAATAATTAAATATTACGAAACATCCACCATCCGTACAATAGCTTAACCAGCGTAGTAAATTAAATAGATTACGTAAAAAGGTTACATTATAAACAGTAATTTCACATGAACAAGTTTACAAAGCTTTCTCTAAAGCGACATCTGTCTGAATTATTAGGAAACTGCATGCAACGAATGTTTAGCCCGAGCATAATCGTTTAGTGACACAAATCAATTTCTATTGTTTAATAATCATCTGTGCCTCGTTAAATAGGTACTTAACAATTCGTTTATTTTTAAATAATTAAGTTTTTTTTTATATTTAAAAGTAACATTACGTGATCACATTAAGTGAAACTTTATACTTACTGCACAAAATGCATTTAAAAACCCAATTACGAGTTAAAATATGAAGCTAGGTTTCATTTTGAAGCAAAACATAATTATGTTTTAATTATATTTAATTAAAATTTACGCAGACATTAAGATTATAATGACTTTTGCGAATTACTCTGTATTTATATGTGGTAACATGGGTAGAGTCTTAGGCAAATATCAAATGCAGGTTTAATAAAACCTACGTTCAATGCACGTTCTTAATAAAGCGTCGTCAGATTTAATTGAAACAAAGGCTAAAAACAAATAGATTAATCTAATATTGTCTTCTGTTTACGCGAATGTTATTCATTGAAATTAAACTACTATATACGGATTTTATTGCGTTGTTTATTTAGCACTGTATTACAAAATTTTGAAAATATTACACTACTACTGATTTTATTTTACTAATTTATAAACTAATAAAATTATTTAAACTATTAAATCTATTTATTTTTGGTTGACACTTTCCCCGACGTTTCGGTTGTTTTTCAGCAGCCATGGTCACGGGAAGACTAAGATGGTAGTTGTCTCAATGTTCCAGTGTAGTTATTTCAAAGTACCCGAACATAATTTAATTATAGGTGTTTCTATTTACGCAGAATGAGCTCAAAGTATCATGAAATCTAGCAGTGGTTTGTTTCTTCTTGGGTTTGACTATTTGAAGTACTGGATCCCAAGCTGTGTGGTGTCACTGACAAGATTGGCTACATCTTGAAGCGAGCTTCAATCAACACATACTTCAAGCCGCCAACGAAGATAAGTCAATTTTTACCATCCATCAAGTGCCAATTACCTATACAAGATGCAGGGGTCTATAAAATAGATTGTGACTGCGGACTCTCATACATTGGTCAAACCAAGAGAAGCATAGGCACCCGCATAAAAGAACACATAGCTGACGTAAAACACAAACGCTCGTTGAAGTCTGCTGTGTGTGAACATGTACAACAGGGGACCAACCACTACCTGAGATTTGACAGACCACAGATTCTCGCTAAAGAACACCGATTCCTACCAAGGATGCTTCGTGAAGCTATTGAAATCAAAAAACATTCCAATTGCAATAGAGAAGATGGTTGGAATGTATATATTTTGAGCTCATTCTGCGTAAATAGAAACACCACTAATTAAATTATGTTCGGGTACTTTGAAATAACTACACTGGAAGATTAATCTAATATAACTAAATCTGTAGACTCTGCACTATTGAAGCATTTATATAGGAAAGAAAGGTAAAGGATGAAATTTAGGAATAAATCCTGTGTCACAGGAATTTTTACAAGCATTTAGCAACACAACATCTATTTGTGGGTTCTTCCCACTCACACTCCTACCGTTATGGTAATGGAAGGAGTAGGAGAGTCGCCTTTAATTCCTCTTCCCTAGGACCGGAGACGCGCTAGTGATACCTAGTATAGGTATGCTAGGGCAGTATACTGGTTTGCTACCATTGTTCGATAAAAAATAATGAACATAATAATGATCTGTAATTATACTTACCATATCTAAGTATTTCATTATCATTTCTTGCACATTAAGATGTAATTGATTGAAATAGATAGATAGATAATTATGTGATAGTGATTGACATATCACTCAAAATAAAATAACTGTAGATATTGTTTGTTTGTTTGGACGCGGTACTAGTCAGGTTTAAATGCATGAAATTTATAATATGTATTTTATAGCATCGAAAGACACAGCAAGCCTTGACTCTCAACAATATTGACCGACAACCTGGTAAGAGGCGCGAGAAGCGGTTGGATGCAGGCGGCCCGATATTGTTCTGAGGGCAAATTTTGGTGAAGGCATACGTCCAACAGTGGACGTCTTTCGGATGAGATGAGGAAGTTTATAGGCTATCTACCATCCTTTAAAAGCGGAGTGAGTAAAACCGCAGCGCACAGCTAGTCTCTCATAAACAGACAACAAACTAATAATATTAGAACAAAACCTCTACTGAGGTCGTAATCAGTAACCGTGAATATTTTCTTTATTTCTGACCACAGACAAAAGCCGATAAACTCTATGCTATACGCACAATCCGATGCGAATCTGCAGATACCGTAACGATTAGCTATTGAATAAATAAAAGCAATAAATAAACCGTTACTGGTTTTAAACAGTTAATAATTGGTATCTTATACAACACAACATGTTTTTTTAATTTTGTTTCCACTAAAGACAAGTGTCATAATCCCTATTTACTGCTGATATTTAATTTCTGTTTTAATTATTTGATTATTTAGTGAAATAACCTTTTAAAAATAATATCAGCCCTGTATTAAACTGTCCCACTGCTGGGCATGGGTCTCTTCTTAGTATGAGAAGAGTTAGGCCATTTTCCACCACGCTGGCCCAGTGCAGGTTGGCAGAGCTCACATATCTTCGAGAACATTATGGATAACTCTCGGACATACAGATTTCTTTCACTGTTAAAGCGAGTGATAATAAACTATTTAATATGCACATAACTTCTAAAAATCAGAGATGGCGCACCTTGGAATCGAACTCGAGACCTCAGTCCAACGGGCCAGACTAGACGATCGCTGCTGTTTTAAAAAAGTAACATAAAATTTGTGATGATGATGTCTTTATGAGTGTGTCTCTTCGAACTATGTAGAAGTATATCACGTAATAGGCATGATCAAAGGCATCAAGCAAAAAATTCCAGACAGCCATATTAAAACACAATTACACATTGTCTACTAGATTTGAGCACGAGACCTTATGAACATCAACACTGCTTCCAATCACGAATAATAAGAACTCAATAAAATCTTATAAGTATGCTATTAATTATTGTTGATGGCCAAACATCCGTGTTTATCTTAAAACTTAATTGAGTTCATAGTAAAATTAATTATTGTGACGTAATTAATATATAGCTTTCACTGCTCGTTTAATTAATTATTTATGTTAAATAATGTAAAGGGGTCATCTGTACGCCATTTGCAATAGTCATTGACTTGAATGCATTCATTGCGATCAACATGCCATAAAGGTTGTTGTGTGACACATGGCTTAGTATCTGAACGAAAATACACTAAGGGGATGTTTCACAATCGCTAATTAGCATTTATCTGTAAGATAAATGTATTGTATATGAATGTATGTAGAGAAAGACAGCATACACTTTGTTTTAAATAACTTTTCTTGATCATTGTGAAATAGGTCATTA
This sequence comes from Catocala nupta, assembly GCA_963675205.1. Classification (NCBI taxonomy): domain Eukaryota; kingdom Metazoa; phylum Arthropoda; class Insecta; order Lepidoptera; family Erebidae; genus Catocala; species Catocala nupta. Next base: position 24,909,462 of record OY776085.1, on the reverse strand, counting down.
CTATCTAAAGGAAAGTCGGAAACCAGCATCCAACTTTTCCTATGGTAAACACTACTAGTTTTATTAGAGAATGCTATTAGTTTTACTAGAGAATGCTAGCTCAAGGTCTCAACTGGGATGCGTCTAGGCTGGATCTCCATAAGAAATGCTCTCAAAATCGTTTCAGTGATTTCATTAAGAAAGCGTAGCAAACAGACAGAATTTCTTTCGCTTTATATTAGTATAGTTTATTGCGGGAAGAATCTTCCTATAGCATCTATCACATATGTTCAGAACGTGTACTTACAACTACAAACAATCATCTATGTTTAGTAATACATGAGTTTTTATAAACACCCATTAAACTTGACAACAGTATTAAGTAACCTCGCATCAAAGACCTTCGGCAAACCGCAGGCAAAAAAACTCGAGTCCAATATCCCAGATCACATCCGAACATACTCGATTGGACAATGGCTTACGTAACCAGTAACTAGGTCTGGTTTACCACGCGAATGGACAGCAACCAAGCGTGAAGTACCGTACGATGATGCGGCAGTTCTATTGACAGGTTGGTTGTTTGATACCACAGGTCGTTGCTATGTGAAGAATAGTTCAGATTATATTACACAATATCATTGTTTGGTTAGTTACTCTTGATATATTCTCTGTATATAAAGACATGTATATAAACTGTTCTTCTGCTAGGCATGTCCTTCTTCTCAGTATGAAAAAGATTAGGGCCATAGTCCACTACGTTCACCCAGTGCAGGTTAGTAGACTTCACATATCTTTGAGAATATTATCGAGAACTCTCAGACATGCAGGTTTGCTCACGATATTAACATTCACTAAAGCGAGGGATAATTAACTATTTTATAATTAAATTATGTATTTATCATCTATTAATTATAAGTAAAAAAAAATAGCCGTTGCTAATTATTTGGCGACAATACAAGCTCAAAACCAGTCAGTTTTTGAAGGACACCAGAATAACACAGACAATGTTCTGCGGTTCATCCTCTCTTTAAGTGTTCCGGAGACTCACTTACATTGCTAAACCTTTTTTTACATCCTAATTTAAATACCTTATATCTAGAATCTCCTGTGTTGTATAGATTGAAATCTATGCGGCGTCTGCAAATTGATGAAAATGCCATATACTATTACTTAACTCTAACAAAGTATCAAAATGTGTAACGAAATCATTGATTGAATTTGCAACAGCGTTACAGGACATCGGTACCTAAATGTTAATTATTTATTCACATCTCAATACTGATTTGGAGGTCACTGATTACAATCAGACTGCCGCTGGGTACGTGCTCAGACTTGCTTGTAAACAATGACTGGTAATCAATTAATAATAAAACAATTCTGGTCCAACATTTTAAAGTATGGAGTTGGTTCGCCTTACTGATGCGACCATACGTGGCATAATATGCCATTATTTTAATCTGTTTTTAAATATGGAATTCGCATAGAATTCATTAGTACTTAGTTGTATGTAGGTGCTTATTAATGACATGGGAAGTCGTCAGTGATTTTGATCGTTATCGTGGCCGATATTACGCCTTATCTTTCAAGTACATTGTGTTGGAGATAGTAAGACTAATGGGTATACATGACCATTAGGATGAATGGTTTCGTCGGGATTCATTAAAAAAAGAAAACAGTTTTATCTTGTATGGAATACTTTATTAGTACAAACAATAACATAAATCACACTTGCGAGATTTTGATTATAATAGCATTAAAAGTTAAAGGATATGGCTAGTTTCAATATCCAGCAAACGAATTGTTTAACCTACAGACAGTTAATTTAACTAATATTTAACTGGCCGTAGCTAAATCGACTCGGTTTTATAAATTTAAATATATATATTGTTATAGTTCAAAAATACAAAATAATAATTAGAGTGTTTAATTTATAAGATCTTACAAACTTGTTTAATATTTAGCTATTTATGACGCTGACTGTACTTGTTTAAAATTTAAAAGGAAATTATTTCATTGTAAAGTCATTTAAAAACAGAACTAGGTAAAACAAAAGAAAAATAAATGATAAATGAATTGAAACCAATTTTTAAGATTGGTTTTAATTACTAAGTTAATTATTGTGAGCATAGTGAATGGTGAAAGTAAGCCTGTATCGATAATCGGTAATACTGACTTCCAAGCAACTGTTTCTTGTCTAAAATATGACTTTTAAATGTACAATACAAATTAAGCCATCATAATATGTTTTTTTAAAAGAGTGCTCTCGTACTATAAATAAGTCTTGTGTCGCAGGGGACTTTACAAACAACACACTAAGAACACCCAGTCTCTGAACAACCAATTGTAAATCACACAATTTTTTGTCCCGTGGAGATCGAACCCACAACACACGACACAGTGGCAGTGGCGAGGCGACTACTATACAACAAAGTCATCCAAACTGTCAAAAATAAAAAACTATAACCTTCTCTTATTCAGTAGCAACTCGTGCCCAGCATCGGAACACAGTGTTGGCAATGATCAAACCAAGGAAATTGAATAGTACATTAAATCAAACTGTACGAATATTTGGCGAGAATCCATATAACACCTGCATTCATGCCTAATGTAACACCCGACGCTTCCTGTAACCTCTCATAGGTCACCGCGTGCTTAGAATCTTTTAACAAAACAACCTTTTCACATTTTCCTTCAACGTAACCTGGGTTTGATGTAGAGTCAAAGCTTTTTTGAAGGTAAAATAATTTTTTCTCAAGATAACAGCCAGAATGCATATATGCATAATATGTTTAATAGATTCAGAGATGTACACAAAATGTATATAGCTTATAATTAAGATATACTAGATTTTACGCGCGTCTTTGCTTGCGTTAATGTAGATTAGGTTAGGTTAATAATAGTACATTTTCTGGATGAAAGGTAACCTATGTCGTATTCTGTACCTCTGACAGCGTTTATGCGAAATTTCATGATGATCGGACGAGGAGTTAAGGCGTGAAAGCAAACAAACATACAAACTCACTTTTATAATATTAGTTAGGATTTCGGTGACTTTAATATGCCGTAACCGTATTAGTGTCATCTTTTTAATTAAAGGTCAATTTATCTCATTTGCCACGACAACTATTATAGAAATAATATTCTAAAACATTAATATTTGAAAGTACTATATCTAAATATCAACTGACACAGAAATAAGGTATTGATGCCATATTGTTTCTTAATACACACGATCAATGGTGGCTCTGTGTTCACTTTATTAGATATTTCTTCTACATCTAATAATACTAATAAAGTGCAAAATTTTGTTTGTTTTTATGTTGAGGTAAGCCTGAAACTACCGAAGGGATTCAAGCAACTCGAATTAATAAAGCTACGAAATATGAACTATCACGAATCCGCAGACTATTTAAGCTGTTTTAAATACATAAATGCATAAAATGTCGCCATAAAAGCTAGTTTCAAATAAAGCTGTCTTAGCACAACAAGAAAGATTTCCAAATGATTCCGGCGATTCAAACGTCCACTAACAAGAATCCATTAATAATATAAAGCAACTATGTATGTCTTGGCAAATAACCTCAAGCAGATATGCTAATAAAGATACTACAATTCTGACTACAAGCCACAACACTATTGCTACACATGATGTTCAGAAACACTCAATCACTTGTCCAAAAGGCGTGGACGGCAAAAATTTCACTAATTATTAGACATCGAAGACAGCAGATCGTTATACAACTAGGAAGTATTGAATCGTGACGTGAGGTCGTGACTATACCGATACCATAAATTTATACGTTCGATATTGTTATATAGGAATGATCGCATTATGTTATGTGATGAGGGCGTTAGCTGACAGTTTCAACATAGTCATCTGTCGCCTTAAGCTTTTTTGAGCTAAAAGGTAATTGATACTAACCTTTGGTTTTAAGTAACAGGTGCTGGAAGTGATTAGTCTGTAAGTTACGTTATGGACATGTTACATTAGTAAGCTATTCAAGTAACAAGTGAATTTGCATAAGTTATAGCATGTTGCTTACAGCGATCTTTTCACAAACTTATCGCTTATAACATAGCCTAGCCAATGACCTAAAATACTTACGTTAATAAATTTGACTTGGTTTCGGTAACCGGATCGTACAAACAACACCACTCTTTCTTAAGAAACTTATTTTGGTAGATACCTGTTCTTAAACACGTTGTTTTGGGATAATCTTCTCTCGCCTTATTCGACAATTTTTCGCGATAACATCGACCGCAATTTACAAGACTGTAATGAAACCATTTAGGGTTCAGTGTCCTTATTATTTTCTTTCGAAGAGGCTTTCAAAGATCCCAATTATGATGAACGGAGATCTTCAAATACATTTTCTAACAGTATCTATATCTAAGTGGATACCATACTATTAAAAAATATTAGAATGACGTAAAATTTTATCTCTAAACTACTATGGCACCAGCTAAATAATTAAAAATATGTATGTAGCAAGCGATTCTATAGCCAATTATTTATTTACTTATATGAAAGACAATATAAGAATCATTCCTGCATTGCGGTAGGTGTTCCAAACACAACAACGGACATAAAGGATACCCAGAATCAGATCAAATACTTAAGCCTACATAACATGACACAGTACTTCGTCTAGTGATTACTCCATTACGCTATCTATCTATTCAAATCATACCAATATTATTTGATGTTACGTAATTATTACCGCTCCATTTATCAATATTGTCTCATTTTAAAACATCTACATATATTTTTATCAAAATATAACATCGATAAGCACATCAACATTCTACTCTATAAATTAACAATCAAGTTAATTATTGACATTACAGAGACTATCATAAATTGTAAATTTCCATTAAACATCATTCAAAATATAAAGACGACATTCCAAATCATAACACAACGAATTTGTGGCCTGAGGCGTAACCGTTGCTACTTTGTTATAGATATATGTATTATACTTTGTTATTTGTACGCATAATTCGATGTGGGCGTCACAATTGCTTTTTATATTAATAATAATGGTTCGTTTATGCATGTTTTTGCTCCCAAACAATTAGATAATGGAACGTATGAGCATGGGTGGACTTCAATGCCGCTGACAGAAAGATTAAGAATAGTATAATGTGTAGTTATGGTAATATTGTCGAACACGCACAGTCGTGAAATAACTAATTAAATTGTCATATCAGTAAAGCAATTAGTTTGTATGTATTCAAATGAATTATTCCCAGTAGTCCCCTCTAGCCCTGTCCCCCGGGGTGACAGCTGGGAATTGTCTTCCCAGTTGTCACCGTGGTGACAATTTGTGTCAACTGTTCCCTTTGAAAGCTGACTAGAGGGGACAAATGGGAAGTCTGTTTCTCAGTTGTCACCGGGGGAGTGACAACTGCTACGATTCCTTCCCAGAAAAAAATGTAATTACCATAGATTTCAGATTTTGTATTTGTTATGCTACATAGAATCAAATAAAAAAATTAACCCAATGTCAACGAGCTTACAACATTAGAAAAATATTAACTTTACTTATTCAATAGAGTAAGTAAATAAAAATTTCTAAAAAGTTACATAGAATCAAATAAAAAATCTGAAATCTATGGTAATTACATTTTTTCTGGGAAGGAATCGTAGCAATTGTCACCCCTCCGGTGACAACTGAGAAACAGACTTCCCATTTGTCCCCTCTAGTCAGCTTTCAAAGGGAACAGTCGGCACAAATTGTCACCCCGGTGACAACTGGGAAGACAATTCCCAGCTGTCACCCCGGGGGACAGGGCTAGAGGGGACTACTGGGAATAATTCGTTCAGAATCTAGCAACCGCAGATCTAAAGTAAAATCTTACATACATGTCATGCCTATATTTTCAAAGAATAGGCAGAGATGTGTTACACCCACATTTCGTCATGGTTTTTGGTTTCACGTCAACGAGCCTGTTGTGATCCTACCGAGTACAATAATACCCAATTCCGCTACTGCTTGTAAGATTTTCTTGACGTTGCTAGACCTGCGAATCGAATCCGAGACCGACTCTGTAGAAAACTCTCTCTCCTTCTCCTTCTTACTTCCTTTCCTAAAAGGTCGGCAACGCGCAATTGATGCCTCTGGCGTTGCAGGCGTCCATAGTCTACGGTGACCACTTACCGTTAGGTGGGCCGTATGCTTGTTTGCCACCTTACTTGTATAAAAAAAGGGAAAAATTAGATGTATTACACCTATAATTCGCAAATCAAAGGAAATTTACTTCAGTGCTGATTTTTTTCTGAGTGAATGGTGGGTGACCCGTTCTCCTAGAATCTCCTCATCATCAACTTTTGAGGCAATAAACATAAATGTCATTTTAGTATTTAAATTATTCTAGTGAGAGACTCATACCTGGCTGAAACTAGGAAAATAGCCTTAAAGTATCAACAAGAAAACTCTATCCATAAACAAGTCTATTACTCACAAGTCATCAACCACTACTTATTCAAAAGTTATTTTCCATACTACAATGATAGCAATACCTGTTCATCATGATGACAGAACAATTCATCTTCGTACCCAATCATTATCATCACGTTTGTATTACACGTGGTGGAAGATGATAAACCACGCATTCATAAGGCACATGAAGAAAAACGTGTTCAAAAGTAAAAAGATGTATCTATAAGAAGTAATAAGTAGGTAGACACGCATAACTGTTGTGCAAAAAGTTGGTATTAGCTGGCTGATTGCTTTGGCATCACGATATGGAATAAAAACCTTTAAGAAAAGCATGTACAGTATGCAAATGATGTCATTCTGTGTGTGTATTGTCACGATATTTGCTTCCTACCACAGGATTAAAAGTGATTTCATCAGGAAGTTTGCTAAGACTTGCTATTCCTAGATATTTATTACTAAGATCGATAAGATTTTAACAATCAATACTTTGCGATCCACTACTGGACTTATAGGCTTTGCACAATATTTTCCGTTCACATTATGGCAGTCGAAACATTCTTATTTAGTTCACAAATTGTATATGAATTAAAGATCCCCAGCTTTTTATTAAACTGCACATAAATATGGTAAATTTACATGACAAAATATTATTAATATTATTGCAAAATATTGCCGTTTTTCCTCAAAGAGGTAACCAAAATATTATTACACCCACATTTAATTAGTCAATTCCAATAGCAATCTTAAAAAATAAAGCATTATTGCCATTATAAGGTTACACTTCCAGACTCGAGAAAATATAATATAGAATAAACGAATAAAAACTTTATTGGAATCTCGAATTAAACTTCAATTTTATAAATATACTGCAAGCAGAAACGCATGAAATTTTGACAATACTAACGAGGCTACAAGATCAGGATACAAGAAAGACACCTATTGATAGCCGTTGGATCGCCCAAATGCTTTTAAACCAGCAAAATATTCAACTCTTCATTAATATACTAAGAATTAATTTATAGTCGACAGTTTAACTGACATGAACATAATAAATGAAATCGTACCATACCAAACATGCAGACATTTTTCCAAGTATCTCCACAAGCAAAATGAATAAAATGACTTCTGAGAACGATCTTTTTGCTATAGACAGTAAACGCAAAGCTTGTCTAAAGCTAAATTATAGTAATGAGCGTTTGGCGTGATGCGCTGACGACTATAAAGACTTTTCTTTTGTAACATAGAATAATCGGTTCTATATCAGATGGACAAATTCTACATACATACTGCTGTACCAAATGCTTCTGCTTTAGATACAGCTCTTTGGTCGTCATGTTGATAGCTACTTATCTTTTGTTATACAGGTTATAATATTTAATAAATACCCGATCTCTTGGAAATGGGTTATATGAGATTTTAGCCACAAAAGTCATCCTATTGGTAACTCTTAGTGCGCCAGCAAATACAAGACAATAAAGGAATCGTCGACCGCACCGAGTCTCCTTCGCCGAATAGGTTGTGTTTCTTACATGAGTTTTAATAGGTAACTGGGTAACCACGACTTATAGCCATCTTCCCAATAATTCATAACAATAACATTTTCTCCGATTATGATAAGTTCGTCAATCAAACAAAATTGCTCATCGAATAAATACTTCAATCGAAAAAACCACTTATCGAATAAATACTTTAATCGAATGATTTGCAGTCACGCACTTATCATCTGCTGACTATACATGATTGATAGCATTATTAAGGTTACTGTCATACTGGCTGTCAAGAGTTAACCAGTTAGTTGAAAAACATTGATATACGACTTCGTTTATTTGCGCTCATCACTTTATTCGATTATCCGAGCAAAAATAATATGTAATACAATTATTTTATATGACACTTTGCCCTATTGATTGGCGTGAAACCTTGTTCACATCGGTTAGTATATAATTTATCCTTGCGTTCAAGCTTATGTTCGCTAATTATAAATACATACATATGTACATACATCTCATAAATATAGGTATTTCCAAAGAGGTAGGTAGCGCGCAGAATCGACGGCCGTTGGGGCAGAAAGGTTCTGGAGTGGCGGCCACGCACCGGAAGATGCAGCAGGAGTACGTCCACCACAAGGTGGAAAGACGACCTGGTAAAGGTCACGGGAAGCGGTTGGATGCGAGTGGCCCTGTGGAAAACCTTGAGGGAGGCCTATGTCCAGCAGTGGACGTCTTTCGGCTAAGATGATGAGGTAGACGTATATCATATTTAGTCAGCTATGGATTAGGCCCAATGCAGTGGGGGGCAGTTCTATTGCAGTTTGTTTGGTACAATTGTAGACTCCGTGCTGGTACTGACAATTTTTTGACAGAAAATCTTAATAACACTTCGTCTGACATGGGCATTGTATTTCGAACTTCATGATTATACGACCTGATCAAAGTTCTTGATCAGATCGGAGACGTTCTGGATAAAGGCCAGGTTAAGAGCACCTTAAACCGTCTAGCGTGTATGAGGAATGTTATGAAAGTGAATGAAGCCAGAAAAGTATGTCAGGATCGTAACAAATGGAAATCCGTAGACTCTGCCAACCCCTCCAGGAAACAGGCGTAAATCTATGTATGTATGTATGATTATACGCAAATATAAATGGCACGAGACTGACAAGCCGTTCAGAGTCAGGGTATAAAATTATACATATATATTTACGAGGAAATTAATTATCGACGAAGTTATGTGTTTATTAATTATGTGCAATAAATAACGGTTTTAACGTGTCATACATTGGTTATAACATAAGCGAAGGTGAAACAGCTTTAGAATAATTAATATTAAACTATTTATTATTCGAAACTGTTACTGCATGTAAATTGTAGTAAATGAACGCTTAGGTATTTACATGCACTAGCTCTCTTTTATAATTGACTAACTGGCCCGCGCAACTTCGTCTGCTTCATATAATAGGATTTTTCCCCTTTTTTCAACATTTTTCATTGCTGCTACGCTCCTATTGGTCGTAGCGTGATGTTATATAGCCTATAGCTTTCCTCGATAAATGGGCTATGCAACACTAAAATAATTTTTCAAGTAAACAAACAAACAAACTCTTCAGATAATATTATAGTATAGATGTTTCTCGATGTGGCTCTTAGCGTGATGTTATCTATAACCCTTCTCAAGAATTGGGAAGCAAGTTATTTTTGATTTAGATATAATTCAAAATTAACTTATAATTCCGATTAGCAGTTTCCACAAATTAGTGCGTTCAAAGAAGATAAGCAAACAATTTCTATATCTTTATATATGTACATTACCTGCTTTAGAGAGAATACTTAGAACTTGACAAAAATTCAAAGAACTGTTAATGTTTATGTAATTATGTCTATCGACCATTATCGTATGACCGGCAAAGCTAGTTTGCGATAAGATAAGATAATTTGAGATACGATATTTTATGAAAGAATGTAGATGACAAAGATCATAAATCGGTCTTTTTATTGAAGAGACATCCCTCCTCCTAGGACTTTACACACATTCAAACAACGGACACAGGAAACACCCAGACTCAGAACAATCATCTATCAATCACAAAATTAACCTGTAAGTTTTAATGATGTCTGGCGTTCCTTGACTTGAACCTATTGTGTTCGGCAGCTGCGACTCGATAGGTTAATAGTTCCGTGTGCGATTTTAAACCACAACATTTAGAGTAGCGGCAACAACGTGACGACCACTTGTCTACTGCGTCAAACGCAGTCATTTTTATTTTACATTTATCGCGGAGGCCTTAACATACATTCAAACACAAAAGAACACCCAGACTTAGAACACGTATTAGAGGATCAAAAAATATTTTGTCCCCTGTGGATATCGAACCCACAACACTCGGCAAGGCAGTGGCGAAGTGACCACTGAAACCAATTCGCCATCCATGCAGCCATTAAAAATAAATAAAATATAAGTAGCCCAAAAAAAGGTGAAACTTCAACAGCATACTTTTTAATAATGTTATACATGCATGGGTTACAGATGGATTCAGATGTGGGTTACAGATACAACGCTTCGCGTGTTCAATTGCGTTCCAGGTGTTGACCATCGAGGTGCGTACTGTTGACTTTCAAGCTGACAGACGCAAATGATGCGCCTTTACCGTGTGCATAGTCCGTACTAACCCTAATACGGTGGATATGTGGAACAAGCCATTAATAAGACATAAGATACGCATATGCACATTTCATAGTTGCATTTTAAGAACACTTCTATATACTTATAGGAATTATATCGGTATTGCGGGGAACTTTATAAAGAATTCCCAGACTCTATACAACTATTTAGGGATCTCTGTGTGTAGATAGTAAAAAATTCCCTAAGGAGAAGACAGACATCTATTACACTTGCATTTAGTTAACTATGCTACCCTACTGCCGACTACTGCCCTCTTCCGAGCACAGTTGTAGATATTGTGCTGTTCTTTGACTAAAAAATTCATCTACACTTGGCCTGACTTGAAAACTGAACCAGAGACCTAGGCTAGCAGCAGATATAGAATACAATATAGTGATAACTAGTGCCATTATTGTTCATCTCTACATTTTCAATTGCACGATGACATAACAATGGAAACCCATCCTAAAAGTTTCGAATTCAAACAAACGTCATACTTGTAAACTTACAAATGTATTCATTTTGAAACCGAGTGAAGAAGCGAAAGTGAATAGGTTACATTATGTATAATATTAAAATAATGGACGAACGAGTAACGAACGCCTCTCGTGTCAAGACATCATATTTGACTCATAAAGATCACTGGTTCGCTTAAAGTTTGAGTGAAATATTCAAGTATACTGTGGCCATCATATAGTTACGGGTTTGGTTGTCACTTAGCTAGGATTTACGTATCATCACATTATATTTGTATACTCTGGAAGGGTAAGGCTGAAGTGTAGAGCAGCCATATTACGGCATCTATGTTTTAGTCCATATGATGGATCGGGCCTATGCCGCTGATGAATTCTGTATTATAAACTAAAAATAAATTCAAACACTTATCATAATAACACAAAGGTAAAACCGCGTCGTTGGTCTACTGATACTAAGCTGCTGGATATCCTGGTTTGCAACTAAGAAGACATAAAGATAACTGTTGGAATTTAGGTATGATACATCTGCAACTTATCCTTAATACACAAAATCGTCGCGAAAGGAAATTCTGCCAAAACTTAATTTCATATAACCGCGATTGTTGATCAACGTTCCTTAATCGCCTATCAGCCTACATATATATGTGTATTATTCTGTTAAGTAAATTTTAACCAGGCATATAATTGCCATAAAATAAATTCCATTTTATAAAAACAGACTCCAACACAGCCAGATGAAGTCACAAGTCAAAATAAACTTCCAAATTAAACAATAAGGCACGGGCGAGGACCTCATATATGCCGCGGGTACAAAATAAAAACTTAAATATGCAAAACTTCCAAGGTTACTTATGGCGTCTTGACCTCTCAAGGACTTTGTTAGGATTAAATCGCATTAGCCCTTTTTATTACTTGTTTTTAAAGTTAAAAGCTTACGATGAAAAATTATGTTGATGCATCTACAAAATGGCAGGCTTAATTGAATAAAAATGGTTTCTTGACAGTAATTAATTGAAATGTTGGCATGTTGTTGTTTCGATAAATACGTGCTCACATCTGTTACAAGGATATAAAAATAAAGTAAAGTTTGTGAAAAAATCTCTGCATGTTTGTTATTCAATCACCCATAAACTGTTTTGGATCAAATTTTGCATACAAATTGACCATATATTGGATATTTATATCTTAAGATCATTTTTATCCCAGATTTATTCCGAATGTACACAGGCAAATATGATATTGAATAAAAACTAAAACAAGAGATTTCATACTTGTTGCGATTCTGATCTACCCACCTCTTACTTCATTAAGAGTCATTACATAAATGATCCTCGCTCTTCCCTTTAAAGTCCTCGTAAACAAGACTTTCTTCAGCATACGTTCTAGTAAAATCTAGCCGAAGTCTACCTTTTCCAATAAACATTTCCACTCATGATTTTCCGTAGTATCATGTTTAACTATTGAGGCATCTGTTTAGTAATTATAATTAATACTAACAATAGTACAACAATGTCCATATTCTGTTTATTATTCCATAAGATAAAAAATTCTTATAAAACCGTATTAAATACTTCCTGCAACGAGTACTAACAATACGCTTACTATATATGTATATACATAGTATAACAACCCTAACCATTATTACATACATGAAGGAAGTGAATACAATAGGCAGACATACTGTGTATGTAATTATTGTATTTAATTGTTTTATAAATTCAAACGTGATGGTTTGATATTAAAATTGCCTTGGTTTTTACTTTAGTATCTTTTGCCTGAAGATTCGCTCATGTAAATACTACGGGAACACTACGGTAGTCCTATATGATAATTCGAAACTATCATGTAATATAATGATAGTATATTTGGCTACCAAGTTTCGTCCAAATTCGTTTAATGGTGTACACGAATGACGAAGTGCTTTTAGTGGTCCTTGCCACTGTCGCCGCCCTGAATGTTGTGGGTTCGATTCCACACTGTAAATTTTTTGTCATCCACAAATATTTGTTTCGGATCTGGGTGTTCTTTGTGTCCGTTGTTTGAATCTTTGTAAAGTCCTCCGTGACACAGGATTTAAACCTGTGCGAAATTCCTTCCATTGAGAAAAATAAATTGAGTAGAAACATTTAAAATATTACAAATTTCTATCGTCTATGTACCATCTGTCCGATGCCAAATTCAGATTCAAACTGCCTATAAATAAACATGTCAGTTTATAATATTTCCTAGAATTACATATTGGAGATAATCGTCTCACAAATAAATAAGGAGTCTTGCCGAGATGGTCCAATAAGACTCAAGGCAGCAAACTAAACCCAAGTCTTTAGTTAGAACAAAAAATAATCAGTCCTCGTCACGACATGATTGTTTAACAGCAATCGCAGAAACGTTTTGTACCAAATGACAAAAACTTAAGCAAAAACAAATTCACTTAAAGAGATATAAACAAATCAGTCTAAATGAACCGTAAACCCTGAGGACATAGCTATGAATGAATTTCCTTAGAACGTAGACAAACACGTATTTGTTTTTGACGACCTCCTTGGCGCTAATTAAGTTAAGGTCGCACTGTTCGTAGTACTGTTGAGCATGAATTTATTTTAACTCTACTGATTTTGCTTTAATATTTGTCACTTAATATACCATTGAGATTGACAAAAGAGGAGTAAGGAAGGCTATAAGCGCACTCTGACTAAATCAGAACGATTTGGCAAAATGTACAAAGATTTATTCATAGTCTCATTTATGTCACATGTAAGCGACATACGTAAGACTTGAGACAAAAGAGAGACTACTAGAGGTGTATTATACCAACATCTCGAGCGCAGAGAGCCTGTTCCCGTTCACTGGATAAAATGCCAAACTCTGTGCTTCTACTGAGACTTGGCAGGAAAACCAATAACATTATGCTCGTGTTACATCTGAGATCTAAAGCACATCAGTCACATTGTTTTAAATGTGACTGCTCTATCAGAAATAACATATAAACTTCTAAATTGAACAATAAGGCACGGGCGAAGACTACCGCTACCGAAGCTCGTCAAGAGTGCAAACGCATGTTTTGGATTTGCAGCAGTGTATGCAATCGGCAATTTATGTATGTATATGGGTGAATTTTAGTGTTCTCTTTGAATTGACAAAAGCTATTATAATTATATGAAAGTTACTAATCTTATATATAAAATTCTCGTGTCACAATGTTAGTTACCATATTCCTCCGAAACGGCTTGACCGATTTTTATGAAATTTTATATGCATATTTAGTAGGTCTGAGAATCGGCTACTATTTATTTTTCATACCCCTTAGTGATAAGAGTTGTCCACCCCTGAAATTTTTTTAATGGCATTACAACGTTTGCCGGGTCAGCTAGTATTATATAAAAGTTAGTTTTCTCAGATTTGGTCATCATAGCTAAACGTTTTTTCATATTTTACCTGTAGAGTAGTTGACCTTTAGAAATAATGGTAAACGTTGTAAAATGACTATCTGTGAATATTTTTATTGGCTTTATTTTGTTGGCTAAATGTAGCAGTACCTTATCATAACTGCAAAATTTCTCGAACTGTAATACAATATATAAAATTCTTCAATTTCACTATGACGCTATGATAACTCTGTCTGTCTGTCTGTTACGTTTTCACGGTTAAACTACTAAACTGATTTAGATGAAATTTGGTATAGATATAGTTTAAAACTTCAGTAAGGACATGGGCTACTTTTTATTGATGTTGATATCACGCGGGCGGAGCCGCTCGCAAAAGCTAATAATAAATAAATGATTCGTTTATTTACTCGTAATTATGATCGTAAAGGATTTGAGCGACCTTATTTTTTGTGTTTTGTTACCTTAGTCTGAAATAATAATTTGAATTCAGATAAAACACAAGGGTATATGAGACAAGGGACTGACTTAAGTATTTTGGTAACTACCTAATTATAATTCGAAGGACAAAAGAGCGACCCTCAATACGATTTTTATTTCTCCCACTGATTGATCCACGATTAGTCTTTTATTACGTTCGCAAGATCTAATGAAATATTAATATAATGTAGTTTATTTATAAACCATGCCATATTATGGGAATAGTCACCTTTCAAATGACAGAATGATCTTCTATAGTGGCATGTGTTATTCTGTGGCTCTAAAGTGAATGACAAACTTTTTTTGTAATATTCTTTTAAGAAATATGTCAGACGAAATAGATGTTTTTTCTCTAAAAAAATGTAGGTCATTGGTTCAATCTGTATGTAATTATGTAAAGCTAACAATTTTTTTCGTGTGTTCAAAACTGCAGCATTAGACACAATTACGTAGACTAGCGGTCGCCTCGAGGTCAAAATTCGACCATAATTGATTTAAATTTTAAGTTTAATCATTATGGTTTTATTTTCTTTACCTTTATATTTAATCACATTTCATTTAGATTTCACCAAGACTATACAGGTTAATTTATCTATCTTTTTTAAACAAATTATTATTTACTTAACTATACTCTTTCATTGACAATATTCCTAAACTTGCTACTTTGTTTTCTTTTTTTTTTATTACATATGAATAAGGTATAGGTAACCACAGTTACAAAGAATTAAACGACGTCAGACAAAAAATACCGAAATATTACAAACGCGATTCGACTGCGTTTGTCAACTGCATGGTTGTGTGCGTGTAGTTTTCTATTTATTTAATGTATTTCTAATGCATATTTTATAAAAATATTAGGATTCGCCACTCCTTCTCCATATAAACTTTAGGTAACTATGCCAAATTTCATACTCCTACGTCCACACAATTTTCGCTTCACATATTAATATATAGATGGCTGCCTTCGTCGCGCAGCGGTAGTGAATGCGACTGCTGTGCATGAGGTCTCGGGTTCGAATCCCCCGGGTCGGGCCAACAAAAAGTTATTGAAATCTCAATAGCAGCCCAGAGTTAGGAAGTTGGCGGCACCTCCGTGCCTCGGAAAGCACGTAAAGCCGTTGGTCCTGCGCCCGATCTCTCTCCGGTCGTGTCGAATTACCGTCCCATCGGATCATGAAAGTTAGGGAACAGAGAGTGCACTTGTGTTTGCGCACACACTTGTGCACTATAATATCTCCTGCGCAGTTGGCCAGTTTCTGTTAAGATTGGCCGCCGTGGCCGAAATTCGGTCTGGACGACATTAATATATAGATACCAGTTCTGTCAGTATTTTAATCACAAAATTTGATTGTTATTATTATTATGTGCAATAATTTCAAAAATCATCAGTACTTGTTGTTACTTAGCCTAAAATAAAAGCTATTATAAACAGAATAATTTTGCATTAACGATTTCCCATCAGACATTTTCGTTATCAGATGTCAAAACGATTATTTATTGCTTCTAAATAGATGTTTTGTCATCCATTTTACAGAAGTGTAATTCGTTCCATCCAACAAGAGAGAATCCATAGACCATTACAAAAAAGCGACAAAAAATTTACGTATTGTAATTTTAATTTTGTTTGTGGTTTGTTGGTTTCTTTTTTATGAAATCGTTGTCGTTGTGTCAAGTAAGATGGCATTGATTAGCTTTTTGACCAGTATCTCCAGTAATTATTTTTTAACTTGATTATAAAATAAAAACAGTTTTCATAGTAAAAAGTGGTAATTGAAATAATATTTTTATTTGGATTATTTAAATTTACACCATCCAATCAAAGTCATTGACAAAAAAAACGCTTTTATGAACGTGTGGCATTGCCGGATAGTAAAACATTTTTTCCTCATAATTACTATATTTACATAATAAACTAAGATTATATAAATGTATGAAACGTTCTTTAATAACTTCAAATTGTAGTCAAAACTGTTGATCTATTCCGGCATAACGAATTAAGTTTCAAAAAAATACGTGGGAATCTTAGGTATATATTTATGTTATCTATACGTTATTGTTGGAAGGCTGTATTTAATGCAAAATACATAATTCATCGTAAAACAATTGTGAGCGTATTAAATAGTTCAAATCTAACATAATGAACTACAATTTTAAGATCAAGGCGTACCTTCAGTTAAAGATAATCATAATAATGATGTAGTCTTTTTAAACAAGATTAGTATTATTTTGTATTTAAGTGGCTCGACTTAGTTATGCGCCAACTTACAACTGATCGTGAGATTATATATAGGTATTGTAATCCAAGTTCGGCAAGAGTTATACACCTACCTACATATAGCTCGCTTCCTATCACGTAATCCTGTAAATGGTCTATGTCTATGGTCCATAGCACCTCTACCTAGTTTGACAGTTAAAAATATATAACGCAATTAATGCACACTTGTCAGAACATATAATATGTTGATGGATTAATAAATACTTACGTAAGTAATTATTAATTCCATAAATATGTTTTATTATATTTTGACAATTGTTTTTTCAGAAAATTGTTACATATGTACTGTTTTATATTAAAAGGAACTTGTGCACATACCCACAAACAACGGCACCCGATTCAAAGTTACCTGAATCACCTAAATTATTTCGTCTTACTTTGGCCCACCTTGACAGTGTAGTAAACACTACTATCATTCTGTACTTCGACATTGATTTAGTATTAAAATTCAGATATCCATAATTACGTTTATTACAAAGGTCAGAAAATAGACGCTTAGTGTAAACATACTGGTAGTATGTATTGGCATAACTTATAACTTCATTCATCATAAGCTATCTGTGCGTTATGTATATATTCTTTATATTTAAATGTCGGACTCGATGGCGTAGTGGTTAGTGTAACCGACTGCAACGCCTGAAGTCGCGGGTTCGATTCCCGCACAAGTCAAACATTTGTGTACATGAACATGGATGTTTGCCTTAGTCTGGGTGTTTCTATGTATAATATGTATGTATTTACAAAAAAACAAAGTATACATGTATGTTTATCCATTGTCTATTACCTATAGTACAAGCTCTGCTTAGTTTGGGCTAGATTGTGTTGTGTGATAGAATATTATTGTTATTATTAAAGTAAACAAGATGGTGGCAGCAACGTCACTTGTGTGCACACTTGCGACAAAAGTGACGTTACAAATGTGGTATAATTTTCATAAATAAAGTGAGTAAAAGGAAAAATATGTTTTTCTATATTTAATGTTTTTAAGTTTAAAAACATTAAATATAGAAAAAAATATTTCTACCCATGCCCATCAGTAAGACAGTTTATGAACACAGCTGATGTTAGGACATTATAGTATTTGATCTTTAGCACCAGCGCTTTTATAAAAAGTACTACCCTTCATTAATACTAGTGTTTTCGATAATTATTTAACTTGAATAAATACTTATAAACCTAACCGTTCTTAAACAAGCTGTTCTGATACCGTATTACGACTGAGATGTTTTAATAGAAAACTCAGTGACACTTTCTTACTAGTGTCCATCAAACATAAGCGTAAACATACGCCTCGAAAAGTAAGCCAGAGTTAAAATAAACTATCGTACCTAAACATTTTAACACATAGCACAATAGAAAATAAAATACCGTCATTAGTTGCGCTACAAGACTCCGGACAGCTCAATCACCAACGTTGTTTCTACCATATCATGCTCCCCTATGATGCAACGTTAACATGACGTGAAACCTTTTTACTTCAGACTTTTTCCTTGTATTAACTTAGAATAGCTCACAAATGAAGATTTTGCCGTGTAATCGTATGTTCAGTGGAATTTGCATTGGGTTGAAATTTAGTCTTAATGCGCATACACAGTATATAGAATGCTAGCTATTATTACGGACAGGCTGGACTGTGTGTGTGTGTGTGAATCAATTCTGTGCCATTTTTCATTGAGAAGTGCAGTGAGGATTTTAGGTACCTATCAGTCATTAAGTTTTTATAAATCACAAAAAAAAGAGTTTGAATACTTAAATGCATGTATTTTTATGTAATTACATGTATCATGTACTAAACCTAATAAACTTTGAAATAGCTTGATTTTCCGTAGGTACGAGTATGCTATCAGCTTTTTCATAATTCAACTATTCATTATTTAATGTGGTTCTAAAATATCGTCATGTCCAAAACGTGTAATAGAATGAATTAGATACAAATATTTATATTTATAAAAATAAATAAAAGGAATGATTTCGTTTGTTAACCTTTTTAAATTTATGTACCATAGAGCAAGAATTACCATGTATCGACCAGGTTCCACAGGGTAGTCTGCTTGAAACCACGGCTAATGCAACCTTGCCAAAACTTCAAGCAGTGGAAAAAGGTATGTTAATACATAGCATGGTTGCTATTTCCCGTGTACTTTTAGATAAATGATGCAACGCGAACATATTAAAGCAACCTATTTAAATGATTCAAACATTACCCTAAGCTCATTTCAGTCATTGTGCGTGCACCAAATCAAATTACAATAGTTTACAGTTGTAGTATACATTTATAAATGAAATATATTTTACCGTCGCTATGGCAACAAAGTGCAGCTTCCTAACCGTACACATATTAGAACATCAGACAGACAAAAACGTCTCACTTAAAACATCACACATTATTGTTTTTTGTCCCAAACCCAAATTAAAATACTTAAAGCGTTACTAGGTATTCATTGCGGCATCTCATTCAAACCCCAACTAATACAGCGAGTATAAATGTGAATATAAGTTTGTGTCTTGTTCTAAAATACGAGCTTGCTTAACTACTCAACCGATTGTCATAAAATTTCGCATAGGTACACGTTGTCCAAGGTACAAAGAAGGTCATGTGTTCCCGAGGGTATAACGCGAACCTTTCATAGCCAAAACCTAGTCCTATATACAATTCATTTTCACATTAAATAATAATATCCCTAAGCAAATCGACTTGTTCAGTCTCCTTGACAATGAATACAAATAAAATTCATATACCACTCGTTTATCCGATCAACATTCTTGCCGCGTCTTCAATATATATACAATTAAAACAGACAGATCGTACCGGCCTTGTACTTTTTGCTACTACTGACGAAAATTAGTTTTTACGACGCTAATTACGAATGATCGTGATGCCAGTATTTGCCAAGAGGATTCACTTTTTGTTAGATATTTAGATTAAGACCGTTGACTTTAACGATGTTGCTAAATACAATATCAAAGACATATATTTATGCAACACGTCCATACTGAAAATTTAAAATAAGTCATCATATATTTCTTCATTACTGAGTTTTAAACAAATATGCGGTTTTATATTCAAAGATTAGGATAAAAACTATCTAATACACAATTAAATAACAGAGAATAAACTTAAAATAAAAAAGTGTATATGTATGTATTTCAAATAAGTAAGAATTATATGAACTACAATCAAGCTTTTTCGTTTTCATCAAGTAACTACAGCGACTGTAATAACCTCTACCCTACAAAACTTAAAAACTTCGCAACCAAACAGCCTCGCGTTGTGTTTCTGCGATGTAAGATTTGCTCCCAGTGCAATAACAAACAGTAATTTTTGTCCCTTTCCTTCATAGAGCGAGTCCTTTTTGAAGAGTCTGTAACGTGTGAATGATATCCCTGATATTGCACACGTCCGTAAAACGGTATCGAGTCACCATCTGACAGGCCCTATGCTGGTTGGCCAATAGAGTATATTAAAAAGCCTATTAAACTCACTTAAGCAACCAAATTAAGGTCCGCTATCCGTATCGAACTTAGTTTTTAAAAGCGTGAAGATTGAAGTCAGCTCAAAGAAGAAGTAGTGTTACGAAATCCCACCAGTTGGTGACTAAACGGAGCGAGCAGAAGCGTTAGCCAACAGAGGAAACTAATACCGGAACATTTATTTTTATTTCTGTATAAAGTATGCAACGGATGACGTAAATTTAGACTGACACAAAGAAATTCCGCTTTTTTTACACAGTTACGTAAGTGTTTATGCTTGTAAATTAATTAAATTAATTGATGTTCCGGTGTAATAAGATTGCTATTTTAAGAAAATTAATATTAAACTTGTTCAGTACTGCCTTTTTTAGAAACAAGGTACTGATTAAGTTATGTAGCATTTTATGAATATTTTAAGCTGCTGATAAATGTAATAAAGTGTTCGTTATGGACAATAAATATGTATAAATATGGATTAATAAGAATGTGAAGTAAAATAATAAATAAAATATAAATCAATTTAAGTACTATCAACTTCATTGTAATGTCGATTTTTAAACGGACCCGAATAATAAAATTGTTTGTACATAATTTTAATAATATGTATAGTCGGATGGGAATTGAATCCAAGACCGACCGTAAACTTGAGCCCACTTATGCTACGCTACCAACGGAGTATTTAAACCAACGAGGTAAAGAAACCTCCATAATATAAGGCCCTAATCCCAATAACATTTTCTTGGCCGGACCTGAAATTCCTACTCGAGATGCCCTCATGCACAACAGTCGGTTTCACTACTGCCGAGTTAATCATTGCACCGGTTTACTTTCAGTAGATTATAATTATTAATGCCTGCATTGCACCTTATTAATTATATTGAGGTTCCATGTAATAAAATCTTATACTGGACCTAGTTTGTTCCCACATCAAACTCAGTACTTTACAATCGGCGTAATGCGATCGAGTAAACCACGTAATTTTATTGAATTATACAACAATTCACATTATATGATTTTCAGTCATCTCTGCTAAAAGAAGGCATTACAAAGGTGAGAAATCACCAAGTACGGTGCGTTCTACCTGCACCTCAGTTATTTTTAGAACCCACTCGGTATAACGTCATCAAAAACGAATAATCTTGGATATGATTAGGCTCATAATGACGAACACATTTTTACCAGACATTATGAAGCTCAATGAATACAATTTTTGATCAAAAAGGCTTAGTTGTAAAAATGAAGACTCTTTATCTAAATAAGGCATTCCCATATTTAATATCTACTTAACTTTTTACGTTTGAACTTTGCTAATAAACGCTCGTGTTTTGTCTTTGCTTTTGTTTGTTCTACAAAGTTGTTTTGGGATTTTATGTGATTCGAGCCACGCTTTCGTAAACAAACTTAAGTATTTTCATGAATTTAGCTTAAATAATTCATCATTACTTCATCCGTTGAGGCTAAACTAAGTTTCAAATCCGCACAAAAATTGTTATAAATTTATAGCAATTGCGTTTGTTCAACACAAACGTTATGTTATAAATTTACAATTATTTTTTTACATTATAGGTAAAAGTGGTAATTTTATGCTTTACCATAATTACGTAATTAACACACATAACAGGAACTCGATAAATACCACAGAACATACATAATTATAAGAGTAGTAATATTCTGTGGTATACGCTCAATAGGTCAGGTAGGAATGCAACAAATGCATTTTCAAATCGTACTGCCTACCTTGGTAGCAGTACGATTTGAAAATGCATTTGTCAACACTAAAATTGGTTCATTACGCTTGCGTAATGAACCAATTTTAGTGTTATATTGTCTTCTGTTTACGCGAATGTTATTCATTGAAATTAAACTACTATATACGGATTTTATCGCGTTGTTTATTTATCACTGTATTACAAAATTTTGAAAATATTACTCTACTACTACTATTGATTTTATTTGACTAATTTATAAGCTAATAAAATTATTTAAACTATTAAATCTATTTATTTTTGGTTAACACTTTCCCCGACGTTTCGGGTGCTTTTCAGCAGCCATGGTCACGGGGAGATTTAATAGTTTAAATAATTTTATTAGCTTATAAATTAGTCAAATAAAATCAATAGTAGTAGTAGAGTAATATTTTCAAAATTTTGTAATACAGTGATAAATAAACAACGCGATAAAATCCGTATATAGTAGTTTAATTTCAATCAATTTTAGTGTTGTTAGTAAGGACGCCATACCCAAAATACCGAATAATGACCCCGACCCAACACTTATAAAAGTGTTTGTTAGTTTGTTACGCTTGCATGCCTTAACTAATCGGCCGATTATCATAAACTTTAATAACGCATATATGTATATTCTAAAGGGCACAGAAAATAACCTTTCGTCCAAAAAAAGTGAGTGAATCTGCGGCTAAAGCTAGTACATATACATGTGATAAATGTGAATGTCATACTCCTGCCTACCCTTCCGGTGATATAGGATTGGAAGAAAATATGTATGTAATTTATAACGCATGTTTTTCACAGCTTAATTCCTATAGATCCTGAAGTTCCACCAGACGTTATTTATAATGAGCACACACGAAATCCGTGCATTATAATTATGCATTCATCATAAACCATCAAGTTCAAAATTCCAACACGATAAAATAAATCTGGTAGTCATTTCCTAAATATATAATTTTATACGAAAACGGAAACTTAAAATAAATGTTTAAACACAAAATCTTGAATACATAAAAACATACTAATGACTCTTTTAAAAAAACTAGAAAAAAACGTTTTATAGTTAATAACTGGATATTGAATTTGTATTTTTGTATTTTATTTTTTGATCGTCACGTTCTAAGTTCTAGTCGTGACTGACGCGACGCAATGTGGTGTTAATTGGAGATACGATTTGATTGGTTTTTAATGTGTCTTTAAGCATTTATCTGTTACCTGGCATAATTAGGAGTTATATTTATGATAATATTAATGAAGTCATACAGTTATATAATATTTTCAGGGGTAAGTAACTAGGATAGTTTTAGGAAGTAAACAAACAGAGATAGGTTAGGTTAGGTTCTTTAGACTGTATTATTCTTTCTTAATTAAGTATACATTTGACATTTGATATAATTTTGTGTTTAAATTTTATTGTATAAATATTTTGATTAATATTATTTCAATTTTTTATGTATTTTATTATAATTCTCTTTTCTACGTAATTTTTAATTGTCTAATCCATTGCTTTCATAATTTATTTGTGTCATTGACTTCCACAGTATTGTAAGTTTTATATAATTTTCTATTAATTTTCTATTAATTGATGTATACTTGTAATTATTATAATTGACATTATTGTGTTTTCGTTATATATTATTATAATATGTTCTTTATATTGCATGCTGTGATCTCCTGTTATTGAGGAAACACATCTCCTATTTTAATGTAAATCTGCATTGTTATAAATGTGTTTTTCTTGTTGGAGATTCAAAATAAAATAAAAACTTCTTAATTAACTCGCAAGCTCAAGAGCATAAGATTGATCGGACGTGCGGTTCTAGGCTCATTGTGTTCTGTTAGAATATTTTCTGTAGCAGTATGAAGTCTGGAACTGAGCCCGGTATATGGTAACGTGATCTTTTGTATGGGTCCGAAGCATACCTGATGAAATGTGGTAACAATACATCTTCCTCTTCATGAACATACTAATAATGGAAGACATCGTAGAGAACAAAAGAGTTCTTTAAATGTTCTTGAAGACGTGTGAAGTTTGCCAACGTATGTGGTGGATTTCGACCTAAGCCTTATTATACTAACCTTTTGAATCACAGCAGCACACCCGCGATCTGCCATAATAGGTTTTTAATTATGTCTGGCATTCCAAGACCTGACAGATTAATACAGTCTGCTCAGCGTTAAGATCTTTAAACAGTTCTGATGCAAATAAAATGATGCAAGTTTAGTACAAAAATAGCTTAAAGCGTGAGTTAACACACGATGTCATCTTTCCAGCAATCTAACAAGCTCTAAGACCACACTTGCCTAATATAAATGACATTGACACACTGACTGGTGATCCATAACAGAATGCAAAGACATTTCCTGACACAATGACCCTAGCCAGTCAAGTCGTGCACATTGACATGCGTGTATGACTTACACGAATACTGGCATGGTCTGGTCTAATCGAGCCAGAGATCGCTGTAACTGTCTTGTTTGGTTTTGTAAGATGGATTAAGCGGATTTTATATTGTGGTATACATCCAGAAAAATCTTGATGAGACAGAAGAGTAAAGTGGTCTAGGGCCTTAATATACCTATATACTAGTAATAAAATTATAATTAGCACAGCTACAAATTCTGTAAGAAGATTAAACTCAAGCAGAACTCGTCTTTCATATTAACCGATTTCGTAATTTATGTTCAGTGCAATAAACTAATATAATAATATAATATAATAATATTCTACCACATACACACAACACCATCTAGCCCAAACTAAACAGAGCTTGTGCTATGGGTACTAGACATGGATAAACATACATATATCCTTTTTTTTTTGTAAATACATACGTATTATACATAGAAACACCCAGACCAAGACAAACATCCATGTTCATGCACACAAATATTTGACTTGTGCGGGAATCAAACCCGTGACCTCAGGCGTGGCAGTCGGTTACACTAACCACTACGTCATTGAGGCCGAGGTGTTGTATTCCTTCGGGCTATGTCTCTGGTATTAAATCCATACTATCTATTCTAATATTACAAAGTTTGTTTGGTTGGTTGAACGCGCTAATCTCAGGAACTACTTGCCCGAATTGAAAAATTATTATATCTCTTATGTGAAGCAGATAAAGTTACGCGGGTCAGCTATAGATAATAAAACAGTAACATTTTTGAGTTTGTAAGTACATATGAGGTAATCTTTAGAGCTACTGAACCGATTATAAAATTGACTTGATTGATTTAGGTCATAAATACTATTATACAATTCTCAATAGCACGAATTCTAAAAATAATACCGGTTAGCTAGTCGGCTAATAATATAAAACAAAGTTATCTAAAGGTACGCCATCACACGTTCCATTAACCATGCAATATTTAACTCATAAGGTTTAGACACTTAATCGTGCATGACAAGAGCATTCCAAAATCGTGCTGCGAACAATTCATGTAAGATAATCCTCGTAGGTGTGTGTCCTTATACACTTTATTACATGCAATACTCTTACACCAAAACTTATCAAATTAAAAAATAAACTTGAACTCTAAACGTGGCATTACTAATAATAAATACATTTTTGTTTGTACCATATAATATATGTACTAATTATTCGATTGCGAAGTGATAAAGAAGGGAATATCGAAAAATAATTCACATTCATAATATATTTTTACACGTTGTCATATAAAATTCACTTAACTCGCAATCCAGTTTCTTCGTCTTCATATTTTCAAACAACGTATTTTCCTTACAGAATACAGAAAGCAATGATGGCACAAATAAGTTATTCTGAAAGTATTCAGTATTACTTAAATGTTTCATCATTGCTTTTCGTACTAAGCCAACGATGTCCAAAGACCAAAGAAGCTAGTAAGATTCTGACCACGACATCGCTGGTTTAGTGAACGATTTTTAAAGATTGGTCAACAGTTCTCACTGTACAAATTCCTGTTTATAATATAAGTAGTGGTAAAGACGACTGCACAATTTGTGTTTATATACAAAGCTTTAACTTAATGCTTTCCTTTCACTACAATATGTCAAATCGTTAACTTTAGGCAGATGTAGTAATTGAGACCTGGGTCTCAATGGCTACATCATCATAGACGACAATAGGCCTGGGTTTATTGTCGTCAAACGCACGGAGTCTTCAAGTTAATTGTATTATTCAGATTTGAAGAATTCGTGCTATTGAGAATTGTATAATAGTATTTATGACCTAAATCAATCGAGTGACTTTATAATCGGTTCAGTAGCTTCTAAGATTACCTCATTTGTATTTACAAACTCATAAATGTTACTCTTTTATAATCGATTTTATTGCAAGAGCATAAATTACGAAATACAGTTAATATGACAGACGAGTTCTTTTTGAGTTTAATCTTTCTACAGAATTTGTTCCGGCTCTTATTTGAATATTATGACTAATATGTAGGTAATCTTAACAAAACACCATAGAAAATGTTTAGTGTCGGGCACGTATAAGTTTGAATAGGAACCAAGCATTCTCATTCGGATTGTCAGTGAAATATTGGTATACATAGGCACACACCTGTATATTGAGCATATACAGATGCGTGCCTATTGGCTTTAAGGAAGACTCGGAGGTATAGTACACCTACTGTCAGCCAGCTGTTTTAGGTCTCACATAATGAACGGCGTATATTTCAAGAACATATTAGCAGACGCCGCAGTATACCAAACGGGAAACCGCAGAAACAGTGCCCGAGCCGAGTATCGAAGGACGTCAAATAAGAGTAAACTTATACTACGGTACTAAACATAACGTGGTTCAATTAGATCAATATTCAGTAAAGGAAGGCGAAGACAAGCTTTGTTAATAAAAAGACTTTCAATGGGTGATAGTATGAGGAACTTTGAAAAAAATGCATGCAAGGTATGCAAGTTGCATCACAAAAACTTAACAGCGAATTACACGCATGTGTTGGTCAATTTGCCTTATCCAATTACCTCAATACGTGACCATGAATGTAGGCGTACAGTAAATCTGGCCTTAAGTCCCTCCATCATAATTATACCACGGCTGACTCAAGCCTAATCGACGATCAGCCATTACACACACGTTGGTACGACATGTAAATTATTCGCACTACACGTGTCAAGGTTCGTATCCCGGGTCAGACCGTAACAGCCTTAGCAATTAAACATAAACGCTTAATAATCCTTTCGTGATGTTTTAATTGTTTTTAAATCGCTTCCTCGTTGATAGACAGTAGTTGTTGATTAATTTAGTTGAATGGTATCATCAAATATCGTGTTTAGGAGTGGGTGGGATTTAAGTGTGCTTGCGTCATAGTATCGTCATCGTAATATGTAATATACGCTTCCCTTAGATAAGCTTCCATGGATTAGTCACAAGGTAAATCGTCAAACGAAATATGAACCTAGCCAGCAATAGACATGGAGTGAAGTATAAATATGGATATACAGTTAAGGGAAAACCTCTGTTGTTCAAAGTTTACGTAATCTTAGTAAACGCCACATCTGGTTTCCTTCTAAGAATAGCAGCACCTGTTGTAGTGGGCGTGGTACCACAAGGTGACAAACTTGATTTCTACATAAGCAATAGCAAGCCATAGACAATCAAATTTTACCATTAATTGATGACAGGTTTTTGAAGTTACCCCACCTTCATAAGAAGTATGGAACCTGAACCGCATAAAATTCAGTCAATGAATTGAATTCAATTTTACCAATGTATGTAACCTTCTTTGATCTAGCTTAAAATGTACAAATTCTATTGCTTTATAGCCACGTCCAGAAATTACAGTTCCTAAGTTCACAAAAACCTTTAAAACTTTCTTGAGAAAACTCTGGCTGAAAATTCAAGGCTATTACTTTTAAATGCCAATAAATTGAAAAAAAATTTGTTTGTCGTCATTGACCAACTAAGTATTAATTTCTGGTGATCTTCATTTCCCCATACATTACATTTAGCTTTAGATACAGGGACCAATATACTTTATTTCATTTATTTTTTGTATGGAGGACAATTGAATCTATTTAACAACCATATTGGCATGTCAATATCGTTACAAGGGTATATCCCTTGGCCACCAGTAAGACGTAGTATTTGTAAAGTAAATACTTCAAACTGCAATATTTATACACTACTCGGTCATACCAAGAAACGCTCGTAAAACAATTTCCAACTATGGATGTGTGTACTATTGTACGCCTTCAAGGAATTCTAGCGTCTACTAGTTAATATGCAAAACGAATTTTGATCTTCAATTCGTATTGTTGAATTTTTAGTAGTATATTTTTAGTGAACAAGCAATTGTTTTGGTATGTGTGGGCTTTAGAGGTTGTGTATTGTGTGGCATATGTTTGTTCTCACAACAGTGTATAAAGATATTGAATAGTTATTGATGATCCGATTCGATTTGAATTAAGTAAGTGATATTGCTACTCTGTCTCACGTACGAGTGGGAAGTAAAAATAATATTTTTACGATTCGTTATTGAATGAATGAAATAATAACATGTACTTTATCTATGTCTATGGAA
Organism: Catocala nupta; assembly: GCA_963675205.1. Taxonomy (NCBI): domain Eukaryota; kingdom Metazoa; phylum Arthropoda; class Insecta; order Lepidoptera; family Erebidae; genus Catocala; species Catocala nupta. The sequence goes on along the minus strand of OY776085.1, from coordinate 24,880,548 downwards.
TCTTGTCAGTGCATAATTCATAGTAGAAGGTTATAGGTTTTTAGAAAGTTGTTAGAGTAAATAATTCCTTTATGACGAACCGAGGAGCTATATCGATCAGATACTATAATAACACTAGCTGACCTGACAAACGTTGTCCTGCCATATAAATATTCTATACTAATATTCTATCACATACACACAATACTATCTAGCACAAACTAAGCAGAGCTTGTACTATGGGTACTAGACAATGGATAAACATACATAATTTTTTTTTTTTGTAAATACACGCATAATCATTTGATAGCCTTATCAATTAGCGGTATGAAATATAGTTTACGACCTATTTTCATACCTACCAAATATACATAAAATATTTCATTAAAATCGGTCAAGCCGTTTCGGAAGAGTGCGACCACAAACACCGTAACACGAGATTTTCATATAAGTATATAGATGAACATCCAAAATTACAAATATTTTGGTTTATGTGTGCCATACCGATAACTCAAGTACCTCCATATATGACCTGGGTATAGCAAGTAAACGATCCACCGTTGCATACTTTAATAAATAATTTATCTAAATTTAAAAAAATATCAATGCTTAAAATATATGTTCGATTTCAACAATACCAATACTGTCTAAACCAGACTCATTTATCAACATTATGACGAAAACTGGAGTAAAGTAAATACCACAAGTACGCAAGTAGCGTTTCTAGAACCTGCGCAGGCGCCGACCCGATTGAAACACGACGGCCTCCGACAACCAGCCGAACCACTTTCATCTTTACTACGACAACGTGTCTCATTAATGAACATTAATGTGTTAGAATAATTTTAGTAGCGGAAGTCGTAGAAAAAATTAGACCAGTTTTTGGTGTCCTATATATTGGACGTATTATAGTAGAGCATTAACTTGTTTTGGTTTTCGCTTCTTAAAGTGGCTCAATAATGTATGTAGAATTATGTTTAGATACAGGATCTAGTTATGACATCACTGTTACACATCTAGTTTTCTAGATTTTGCCCGTGTTAAAATAGGTTTTCGGGAACAATACCTTTTCCTGGACGAAAGGTATCCTATGTCATTTTCTGTACTCCTGACGTGTATGCGTCATGATGATGGGTCGAGTAGTTAAAACGTGAAAGCGTAAAAGACAATCAAATTCACATTCGCTTTTATAATATTAGATAGGAATTACTTCATTTCAGACCGTTGTCTAAAGGTCAACCTAATTTTGCTAATATAGAAAACATAATTATCTTACCATCTGATATGTTGATATAGTTGTCTTCACAACCTACGAGGCTCGAACACAGTTGCCGTCCTATGAGTATTTTTAAACTAAATTGACCAATGGCAATGAAGTTGACAAGAGACACTTTATGTGCAAACCTGTACAAATAAAAGTGATAACTATAATTCTATGGCTAGACTTATAATTATTATTGCCAGTTGTAAGTGAACTGAATACATTTTAATCAATTCATTAAAATAGATAAAGACAAAAGTCAACTAGAAACAACATTTAATGCACGGTAGCTTCAGGGTTTTTACGAACATATTATTTACTAGATTTTGCCGTGTCTTCACTCGCGTAAATGTACATAGGTTAGGTTAGTAACAATATTTTTTCTGGATGAAAGGTAGCTTACGTCCTTTTCTGTTCCCTTGACAACATGTATGCAAAATTTCATAATGATCGGTCAAGTAGTTAAGACGTCAAAGAGTAACAAACAAACTTAGATTCTCATCTGCAATATTAGTTAGGATTGTAAAAAATATTCAATCTATTAAATCGACGTCACTTGTAAGATAAAAAATGACACGCATAGCTTCCAGATTTGTTTAAATTATACACCTTGACATTTCTAAACTCTTTTAATAGAGTTACCAATTCTCGAGAAGATTAAAATTTTAAACGACGTCTCTTTATTTTTTATATGTCCGTTTTATTTGACGTGTCGTATCACTATTAGTGGATAAGGCACGATTATGATAGATAAGACGAACACGGTCAATAGGCCTTGACCGAATGGCTTAAGAACTTAAAAGAAGCGTGCGGTATAGGGTCGTACTTCAATGGGAAGGGTCAATGGTACTACATATATTATGGATACACTTGTACCTATTAATATTGTATAGTAAAACAGTCGGAGACTGTACTTATGCAGCAGAAATTGTGTTAGACCAATTGCTAAGGTGCAATAGAGAGATAGTTCAATTCGCATTAGTAATGCATGTAGAATTATAAAAACGCTAGTCATTTATAAACCAGTTTTTAAATAAGTCTTTAATAAAAACGATATTGGAAGGTTCATAGATAAGACATTAACAACCATTTGGTAAATAAAAGACAATAATCTCAAATAAAATGTTCGCACTGTAGACACTTGAAACCCACAAATGAATACTTATAGCTAATGAGTGCCTATTTTAACAAAAATTGCTTTCTACAGTAATCCTTTTCTAGTAAAAACCGGGCCATTACACAAAGAGCAGGTGCCACGCTATTTTATTCATACACTAGAAATTAGAAATGACTGACACTAGTTCGGGGAAAGTGGCTACACAATGACCACAAGTGACAACAAAGACTTGGACAAGTCTGTCGAGTGGACACATTTAAGCTTTGTATAATGAGAGTGAATGGATGTTACACAATCGTGATCTTTGAACTCTAACGATCACTGCCGGCTTTAAGACATACAGGCTTAAACACAACCATCAATCAAACATGTATCGTTTTTAAACTATTACGTTTAACGTTGAGTTCAGTTATGTACTTGTTGTAGAAGAAAACTTTATTTTTGTTTATGTAGTACGAGGAACTTTTGTACAAACATTTAAAAAGCACACACTCTATATTTCGACGATTCTTGGAATAGTTGAAGTGTGTTCTGCCTTGTAACTTTGTATGTAGAGACCGTCGATTTTTGGATCATTAATTATTTTTTTCATATCTGGATTGGACTCACAACCCTTGACACAGTGGCTCAAGTGAGGCAACCACTTCTTATAACCACTGCGTCAATCGTTTAACTCTTAGCTTCACCTCTGCTCAGCATACGAAAATTATCTAATAGAATTATGCATACAAACATAAATTATCGTCTTTCCCAAACATTAAAACACAAATGTAAATAATACCAACACTTTCACGCCACATTGACCTCTGTTGCTAGGTACGTAACGTCCAAAATGGCGTTAAACGTAAAGTAAATATTGTATAACTCGTGTTGAATGCCATCATGATATTGATAGTCATCTTTCCTTTCAAGCTGTTCAAGTCTGACATTAGCAATACTAATAACAATTTAGATTTCTAACAATTATTTCAAAAGGTCGAAGTTAATACATTATGCGATAATAATTGTGATGAAGGCGATCAAACTGTAATAATTACTTTGACCTGAATTAAAAAAACGATTGAGAAGTACATTACTGGCAAATTTAATTAATTGTAATAGTTTATATGAGAAAGAATGGGCGTGGCACAATAGTAACCGAGACGAAATACCTGAGGTATTAGCCAATCTTGCTGCAGTCCAACTCTTCTATAGGTGATCGTTTACAAGGAGATCGTCTACATTGATACCTGGAAGAGCGCTTGTCTTTGCTTATAAGAGCTTCGCCCATCCATTTATACGACGTATACCTACATTCAATTAAATTTGGGTATAAAGATGTCCGTTCCAGCTGGCATATTATGTCGTATCTATGACAGTTGATTTTAAAATCAGTACCCTTAAAAATCGTTCCCTTCTGGAGAAGCACAAGTTACAAGGCAGTAATACCATAAAAAAACTGATTTTAAACACCATCCGATTAGACAAATCCAATACCAATTGCAGGGTCCAAGAAATAAAGGGAGAAGAAGATAGAATTTTCGTATAAAAAACAAGAAAAGCAAAGATTTACGATCAGATACATATTCGTGAACGTCGTTTATTCTATCTTATTTCTACTAAATATTCTCTATTACTCGACTCACATTATTTTACTGTACGTGACATTGTTACACGTTCATATGTACGACGCCGTCTGACCTTTTTACTGTTAAGCAGAACTACCGAGTTCAGCGTAGAAATTATAAATCATTTTTCTATTTTAAACCAGTTTTAAAAGTTTTAAAGAACCAGTTTTTCAAGGCTTGTAAAGACACAGGCATTAATCATAGTGCCGTTAAGTCACCCACTTTTAAAAACATTCTTCATCTAACATTAGCGTAAACGTAAGAAAATACTAAAGCCATTACCCATAGCCTATACTTTCCCAAATGAAATAATGCTTCATTTAAAATGAAAAGAAATAAGTAGCAAACAAATTGCATTTCAATAACCAATATAATACCATACATTTATATACAGAAGCGGCAATCTTAATCAATAAAATATCGCTTACAGTGTTTGCGGCCGGCGCCGGCACTTTCTCCCGCGAAAGTAAAAGTGGACTGACCGCTCAAATATCACACCGTTTCTTACTACACACGGATTATCTTACGGCTCGTTCACACTGCGGTTTGTTTCAGGATAAGCCTTTATAATAATATAGGTCTATATAACTGTAGAGAAAGGTAATACAGGTGTAAATGCAATTAATCAATCGAAACATTCTGCTGTTGTGATTCAAATGAAATCGAATATCGGTAATCGTGTGCGCTAATCATTGATTGATTACGCTGAACAGTATGTAAGTGTGTACAGTTGGATAACTCACTAATGAAAATCGAATAAATCTATATTTGACTGGAGATTCGTGCAACGTTCGTATTATCATCAACTGAATTACTGAATTTGGTCTCTCTTTAACAAGGTTTATTTTCCAGTAAAGCATAATAAATAAAGCAAGGACAACCCAACAAGTGAACATATTCATAACCTTTAATGTTGCAAGTTTAAAAATACTGTAATAATCTATCAAGTCTTAGAATACCAGAGGTAATAAAAAAACTGTGTCTTAGGTAGAGTAAAATGCAAAAAAGGAAATATTTTAAAATTCTTTAGTAAAGTAGTACTTCTGTCTTTTGTTCCTCCTTTTAGAACGCCCGAGTAATATGATTGATGTCATCTCAAACGGTAAATATTTATAATAACAAGAATTACCTAAGCATTTACTTAGCACTACCGTCACTGTATGTACATAAGTTTGCGGTTAAGTTGGTAAGGAAGTAGTTAAAGTACTTTCGATGTAGGTATTATCTAAGACTTCAATAACGTTTTTATAAGCGATACTTTATGTAACATATCGTAAATCACCTGAAGGTGTCACCAGACAGAACTCTTTTTATTAAGAAAACGTTTTCTCTTCCTCGCGGTGTTTCTCTAATCATTATCTGCTCTGCAAACCATACTTTATACCAAATATTCCAAATGTCAGATAATTTTGAATAAGCTCGTTTGATAGCATATGTATTGTAGTAGATATTTCCCAAAAATCGATTTATTTGTGGTTTTCTTTATTCGAAATAGAAATTTGACATAAGCTCTTTTTAAATTATTTGAGCTTCTTAGTAATTTTCGTTGGATGTACCAATATAAATAATGTAAGGTGCAGTAACATCCCCAAGCGCCCTTTAAGTTACATTCATAGCTTTAATTACAACCGTTAGTAATATTGCCTTATTTTTACGCGAATGTGATACATTGAAATGAAACCACCCTATACGGATTTTGTCGCGTTGTTTATTATAAAACATTTTCATTACATAATTTTGAACTATGACACTACTGTTATAGAACTATACTACAATTTAAGCTATGTAAATTAATTAAAACTATTTATATTTAAGTCTACACTTTTCTATTTCGGTTGCTTTACAGCAGCCATGTTCACGGGGACACTAAGATGGTATTTAATAGTAGTGTCATAGTTAAAAATATGTAACAAATGTGTTTTAAATTAAGTGACAAAATCCGTATAAAATAGTTTAATTTCAAAACAGTTAAATATATAAAATATTTTATGATTATTCAGTAAATAAATTGCATGCAATTTAATCAAAATAGTAAGTATTTAGATTATAAGATCTTATTGAATATTGCGTAATTTGTGTGTAGAAATGTCCGCACTTTTCATTCTCATTACCACATATATACATAATAATATACATTTGCATCCACAAATGATCACGTCGGTTTTAGTTTTTCTGGGACTGTTGTTAAAGCAATATTTCTAATATAATTTATATACGAAGGAGACAAAAATGCATCTGTTAGGAAATATGTTATTTATTGAATTATTTTTAAAGATCACTTGACTATTCCTAAACGGGGTAAACATGAGCAGCTTTTTAAAGATGGCAAAATCTCTACGATTAAATATAAACAATTTATTAAACCAAATTTGGTAAAATTCATACGGTATCAGAACGCTGAATTTATTTATATCCATAAGTAAGAAGAAACATATTAGTTACTATTTAATTGTAACAATATTTTTAAGTCCCATGTTACATAGGCCGAGACTAATGAACAAAATATTTTCTAAAAATTACCTACCTAACTAAAAAGTACCTAATAACTCTTCGACCTGGGAACCAAACCCATATTACCTCACGACAGGACGTAAACATAAACTCAAACTTACACCACAGAACCAGCAAGGCCGATTCCCGAAATAATGCACAATAAACTATACAAAGGAACACAATAAATGATAAATAGGTACGTATGTATTTATAAACAATAAGTCAGTCTTAAGGACGATCATACATTGTCGGAATGCCGTCAATGCGAACTGGTCGAAAACCCGGCAGTGGACGAGAATTAAATAAGAAAACTTGATTTTTAACATATTTCATATGAACTTTTAAAATGTTTCTTACATAGCTATGTGTTTATATACGCATTACTGTGAGTATTATATTATAAAGTGCATTTTCGGCAAGTCGGCCTCGATGGCGTAGTGGTTAGTGTAACCGACTGCCACGCCTGAGGTCGCGGGTTTGATTCCCGCACAAGACAAATATTTGTGTGCATGAACATGGATGTTTATCTTGGTCTGGGTGTTTCTATGTATAATATGTATGTATTTACAAAAAAAAAAAAGTATATATGTATGTTTATCCTAGTACCCATAGTACAAGCTCTGCTTAGTTTGGACTAGATAGTGTTGTGTGTATGTGGTAGAATATTATATTATTATATATTATTATTATTATTTTAAGGAAATGCCGAATCTTTCTTTTAGTCTGTGTGCGGATGACGGGGTTTAACTGTTCGTCCCGCCATTGCCACTATGCCGAATGTTGTGAGTTTTCTTCCCATGGGATGGAAATTCTATTATACTAAAAATATTGATACAGCGAAGTAGTTGCTCTTAATCTAGGTCACTTAAACAGCGGGCACAAAGAATACTTTCCGCACGTTGTTTGAGTGCTTGTTAAGTCCTCTGCAACACAGGATTAAATCATAGTCCGAGAGTTGTCTTTTCAAGATAAAGTCTCATACGTAAGTGGTATTGGTCATAAGCTGTAAGAAAATTAAAATAGCTTATTGCATGATGTCTTTAGATGTACAATAGAAAAAGCCATTAGACACAAACCTCACATTGAACAACTATGCAAGATACAAGGCGAGGCTATTTCGTTGCGGTCATCTAGCTTGTTGCTTCATACTACCTTCTTAATAACGTTTATACATACATTCATAGTCGTACGCATATATCCTGAAGGGGTGGGCAGAGGTGTTTAACACTAAGATTTCACCAACTATGGGTTAAGGTTCCATGTTATACGGCCTAAGACTCCGTGCTGTTACTGAGCTTTTCTTGGCAGAAATACTCGGCAGCACTACCCGACCAGGGAATCGAATCCATCATATACACAACTAAGCCTACTTTAAGCGGCGGTAGCCCAATGGATAAGGTATTGGACTTTGCGATCGAGAGGTTGCGGGCTCGAATCCCACAAATTGCACTACTGACATGAACCCTCTCCTAACACAAGCATTCTTACTTAGCTGGAGGAATTAACAAGAACACTAGTAATATTAAACACAAATTGAAAAAAAAAAACAAAAACTATAATCCTAATAATAATTAAAATAGATTTTAGATAGAACTTGTATACCTACTCAAAATTACTACCGCTGCGCCGCCGAAGCAATAAGATTCCTCTATAAATGAAAGAAGATGTCGATAAATACTTCTCAATAATATAAAATAAAATATACGACGTCACGTCACAAACTAAACCTTATTTAAAAAAACAACTATCGTGACCAACTAATCTACTAGGATTTAAAACTAATAACTACAAACTCAATTATTAGTTACATCTTGAATTTCCGTTAAAAACCGGCTTAAACCAATCAAACAATGCACATCCCTATTACGGTATTTACATAACCGATAAAAAATATTACGATAGTCTACAACACTCGTTAATTAATCAAATATGTTAAATCGTTACTTTACGTGCGTGATCGTTAAAACTAAAAAAACTGTGATTTTAAACATTTCTGTCACGACATACAATACGTAATAAAAGATTGAATTTTAAGAATTGTAAGCACAAATTCATTGGAAAAAGAATTGTAACTAATGTTTCGTTTGAGTTGCAATGATTTTATATTTAAAACTAAATTATTCTTGCAGCTTCACCCGTGTAAATCTAGATATTGTAAATAAATTCCTATCTCTCGGCAACAGTATTTCCTGTTTCTTGATGCTATTATCAAGAAGACTGAACAAGTCGATTTTCTTAGGGTTATCATTATTAAATGTAAAATTGAATTGTATATCAGATTATATTTTGTCAATAAATTACTATGTGAGAACAGTATGTTTTGTTTTGGATGAAAGGTACAAAATGTTCTATTCTGTACCCCTAACAACGTATATGCAAAATTTTATAATGATCGGTTGTAGTTAAGACGTGAAAAGGCACCAATCAAAAAAACTGGCATTCGCATTTATAATATGAGTTAGGATATTTTTCGTGGGTCATTACATACATACATAAATTCACGCCTGTTTCCCAGAGGGGTAGGCAGAGACTACGGATTTCCATTTGCTACGATCCTGACACACTTCTCTGGCTTCATTCACTTTCATAACATTCCTCATACACGCTCGCCGGTTTAAGGTGCTCTTAACCTGGTCTTTATCCAGAACGTCTCCGATCTGATCAGGAAACGTTCGCCTAGGTCTTCCCTTTGCAACTGTTCCATTCACACTAGCCTTATAAACTTTCTTAGTCAGTCTGTTCTCGTCCATTCTTTCTACATGCCCAAACTACCAAATTCTCGTCACTATATCGTGGGTCATTAATAATCTTAAATAACTTAGTCGAAGAACATCCATTCTCCGTACTGTCTGTGCATGATATGTTTGTGAAGCAAAAGTCGAGGTGGTTGTTTTATTAAAATGATACCTAAATACTACGCAGGAATAGTGCATGCGACTGCTGTGCGTGGAGTCATTTGTGAGTTCAATTCTCGGGTCGAAAAATTGTATGTGTTGTCTGGAATTGTGCCCGATAGACGGCAGTAAGCTTGCCCATTATTATATGGGACTTTAAATCTTACTTAGCAATATGAGGGTGTAAACACCTCATCCAACACAATAATATAGACGGATAAAGGTGTAAGAATCTCGGCGTAGTACATTACGTATGAAACTGACCTTGAAATCTTGAAAACCGAATTCATTGTTTTATCATTATCAGCTTGGGCTTCTTAAGCACTACACAATGAAAGAGGTTTTAGTACTGGCTGGCAGGTACAAACATACTGTCACATATCATGTTAAAATATAAAAACACCAGCTATCCCTCGAGAACCCTATACGCTATATCCTTTTCTGTACCCCTGACAACGTGTATGTGAAACATTATGATGAGCGGTCGAGTAGTTAAACCATGAAAGTATATCAAGGAAACTCACATTCATATTTATAATATTCGTTAGGATACAAACTTTTATTTATGCCTTTGCATTGCATAATCTCAGTAATACGTAACGGGAATTAGCGGGACCATGCTAGGTGTTTATATAACTTTTTGAACCGTTTGTTTCTAGTGGTCCTGTGACCATCGGCCAGTGCAGCCTAGCCTAAACATGAACCATTTCAATAAGGTATATAACCTAGCATGATTGCGTTTATACCCGTTACTTAACACATAAATAATGACATTCATTGTAATTAGAGTCATTTAACAACTCACACTAATATAACTACGGAGTATGTAGCAAAAAATATCTGATGCGGCTGTTATATAGGCGAAATTAATGATCAATGTTCAACCATTCATTACACTAGAAAGATATTGTGTTACGTTTATTCAAGCAGTTAGATACATTTCTTTTGACTATATAATTACATAATTGTCTGGTCTCATTAACTGGTCTGCTACGTAAAAGTTTAATAGGATCCTTCTTTCGACTTTCAACGCCTTGAAAACCCCATAGAGAAATTATTTTGAGTAACCATGGTATTTTTTTGTAAATTATCTGCATAATATGCATTTATTTATTTCATAACAAAAATACATTTATGTCGAAATATAATTTATATTTCGACATAAATGAATTTTTGTTATGAAATAAATAAATAATAATTAATAATTTAATAGTCCGCGTTTTGGTGATTTTTACATAAAGCACTGAGTAATAAAAAAATGCGTTTCATAGAACTTTTATTTATCGATGTGGCAATGAACTGCATCCCCGCTTACATCAAGGACTTGAGCTCAACCTAGAGCAGCTTGGAAAGTTTCTTAACCTTACAGAAGATGGTAAAAAACAATGTTGTGATGTGCTCCAACGATTAGTTATTTCCAGGCTCTTAAACTGATAAATAAACATACGATCTGCCTTACTAACACATTGAACGCTATGCTGGTCATAAATGACTGTGAACATAACATTTTCTATTGGGACTGCTACATGCGTTAAACAGCCCTACGGTACCTTATACGAGATAGAAATCTTTAGAAACAAACTGCACCAATTAAAAGTAAACAATCTCTCACTCTTTTCACCTACTTTCTTTACAAATTCAACAGAAGCCAAGTACATTTAGTTACGCTTCTCTCCATATCAATTGCATTTCTTCATAAAAATGATCGACTCACGATAAAAACGTGAAACGCGGATATCAGTATGTAACAACAGAAATATGAATAAAACGCTTTGGCATCACACTCATGTGTTAGAAATAACACCTTGTCATTATATAATTAAGGTGCAATTTTAATTGATACGCCCCGGGAAAGCAGTCTTCGTGTCGCAGTACAAATACGGCATTCAATTAGGCGTGCGCCGGCGCTTTTCCCGAGCTAACTTCGGCTTTCTAGCGGCCCGTGCGTGACGACAAACGCAACGTGAAACATGTAGCTATCCTTGTCTATCCTATAGCGTTGCCACCTTCTATATTTGGAGAACTGAGCACGTATATTTTAGTTTTCATATTACTATAACTGTATTTGGTATTGAGCGTTCCGTTGTGGTACTTTGAAGTTATCAATGCGACCGAATCACGTTGTTTTGCCTGTCACGTACAAGTAAAATACTTGGAACATGCTTAGAAAATTTATAGCTTGAGAATTGTTCGCACTACCAAAATTAGATAATAATAGTTTGGAATTCAACACCGATAATGTTAGTGTCATAATGGGTTATCAGCAGTTTATAATCGTATTGAATTATAATGGTTATTTGGAGCCCAAGTCCTTATATATAAGCTATAGTTTTGTAACTGACCAAGACTATAAAATAGAGTAAAGCGCTTTAGATTTAAATTTAAAAGGATTGTAGTTGATCTATAATCCTTTTTAGTATGATTGCCTCTTTGGTCCAGTTATTCAGTAATACAAGAATGCGGTAACTCTCACTATCTATCTTACAGTTCCGGGTTTGCTACGGGGTATATTAAGCTGTTAAATAATATGTTCTCAAGCAAATATCGATAGCTAAAAACAGGCCAGTAGATGTCTTTTGCCTTCTGCTGATATAAGAAACTTAAATCTATGTGTATTGTAGAAATTTGTAGGTGTGCTACATGGTTTCGATTCACTGATCGGGCAAGGAATTATTGAGATTTCCTGTAAATAAAATCCTAGTAGCAACACGGAGCCTAGAACTGAACCCAATAGACGGCTTTAGGCTTCAGTTGGTGAAATGTGTGTAACACACCACAATCTACGCCTTTAAGGATATAAGCGTGAGGCCATTTATGAATATTTTTGAAGACATTTAGATGTTTGTTACTCAATCGACTTGAATTAAACTTGGCACACAGACAGAGCATTTCCTGTATTAATACATAAGATAACTGCGTACAAATTCACAGTAACAGATAGTAAATAAACAAACAAATATAGTAAACAAAGCCACATTCGAGGATAACACCAATTAACACGATTCAATGCCGTTCTCCTTGATTACAGATATCGATTCTTATCTACGGACAATTACAATAGCGACCGTTAAATAATAGCGTACGACTACCCACATTTATACAATTACTGAGTAAGTCGCCAAACAATGCCGGACGACATTGTGCTGACCTTGACCTGACCTTGACATCTTGAAAACCGAATTCATTGTTTTATCATTATCAGGTTGGGCTTCTAAAGCACTACACAATGTAAAAAGTTTTAGTACTGGCTAGCAGGTACAAACATACTGTCATATTTGTCAGATAATGGCCGTAAAAGAAAAATTAATTGAGAATGTGTTCCAATTTTGAATTCGGTTGTAAAAGTTTGTCTATAGTGTAATTGACCTCAATTTGAAAACTTTTTCTTTATTCCAAAATTGAATGAACAATGCGATATTGAGTCTATTTATTACAAAATGTTTAGTAGAAGCATGGAGACTATGACTGTGTATAGTGTATGCCGTCAATGGGCTTGCTCTGCTACGTGGAACCTAAAATATAGCTAAAAATGAAAATAGACTGACAGATGTCAGGGTTTATTAAAACGAAATAAAAGGTAACAGCAGAAATAAATTATGAAATATATTCTTATGCAATCTATGTTACAACTGATTCAGAACAAAATATGTATAATCAATTAGGTAATAGAATACTTATAAAATAATATACGAAATCGTCACGTGTTTGTATCGCACGACAGACATTCAAGAAAGTCGTGTGATGAGGTAATAGGCCATTATACTTGCCAAACATAGATTGACGAACTGCGTATTAATTCAAGAATCGTTCATAGCACTTGCAAGTGTCCTTAGGGTGTTTTCCTTAGCCGCAACATAGGTTGTTATTTTTTATATTTTCTGATATTTCTGGTTTCAGATTTAAGAAGTATATCTGGATCTTCTACGAGTATTGTACCTATTTTAAACTATGCTGTAGGTATTAATGGAAAAGCGAATACCATAACATCCTTAATGTGAGAGTTAGACATCCAAATTAATTTTACAATATTTTTTATTCTTGTTTCCTTTTATTTACTTTTTTGTTTTTAATGTTATTAACATAGGTACTAATTGGGTACAATGGCTTTATCTTTGAATAGCTATTAGGTCAACCTACACAGAAAACATCTAGACTTGTAGAATATCACAATTTGCTCAAATAAAGATCGGCCCTACAAAACTCTACGCATGAGTAGCGTCAGACGACTACTTTAAATCTGTGCAAACCTTGATGTCGATCTATTACCACTATAAGATAAGAAATAAGTATAAGATTTCCATTTTCTACCAATAAGTTATGTTAGAACATACAAACGTTTATAACTCCTAGAAAAACTAGGTAAATAAATTATAAAGTAAATCGTATTTTAAAAACCAACATCATTTGTTCACAGTACTCGCTAGCCTCTTCGTTTTCCGCCGTACAACCTCGGTGATAACATCTCCGTTCTACACAACTATTTAGGCATTTAATATCACTCTTATTTCAAAAGGCATACAGACTATTTTTGTTTAATAAAATGCAGCTATAAGTTTGTTAATTTGCTTCGCCGTTCGGACTTCACTGTGTACATAAATTTGATATGTTTAAACGGCAAACTTCATACAAACTGAGTAGTAGTACCTTGCTATATTTGCATTAGACTGATGCACAAAAATGAACTCAATTTTATATTATATAAAGTCGCATATTCTTTAACTTAAATACATATACAGAACTTATTACGTGGTGCTTGTGAAATAAGTTGAACACATTAATAAATTAAATGTATGTAAAATAGAAACTGAATGTTTAGTAATAAGTTATAATTAGTTTATGTAGCTTTATTTCAAAGCAAAGAGTTAATATATTTTACACTAAGATGTAAACCTAATTAGAAAATTTTGATAAACTAAAAAGAAAAGCAAGTACTGATGCAAATCATTTTACACTCATTTTATGGTTCGAAATGGATAGACAAGGTGTGTTACTTCCACCTTTCGCTAGCTATATCAAAAGGCCCACGTAATAGGACTAGCTATTTACCATTACCATTAATATTTCCAGACAAACCGCCGCTGTTAAAAAAGATTTAAAAGAAAATCAGTATCACTTCTAGAGGAATTGAAGAATTAAACGGCAAAATGTCCGTATAAAAAACCATTACAGTATAATTCCAACCTTATACATAATAACCAATATATATGAACCTTAAAGATCTTTAAATGGAGCTAATAGATTCTAGCCTACTAAGAGTAATTCTGTAAAAAGGCTATATTCATGCTCAGTTCTTAAAAGGCTTAATAATGCGTCGAAACTTTACCCATGTCCAGTGATTTGACTGATTGTTTTTAATACAGCCAATCAAACACAGCAAACAACGTGCGTTCGACCGCCTATTGATATTTTTTTGATAGATTTGCCGATTCCGGGCCTACGAAGTACCTTCGTTCAATGAAACATGAGATATGTAACAGTTTTCAAAATTTTGTAATACATTTAGATATGTGCTTGTAACGCCCATGCTTCCTGCAAATTTGCATGAGCCCTATGTATGTAAGTACATAAAGTTTTGTGTCTGCAAAACTTGAAAAGTGGTCAAAAGATAGACTTTAAAATTTTGCAGTACGTTTCATTTCTATATAAAAGTATTTTTATAAACTTTTATCTTAAAGTGCACAAGAATTGATTTCCCGTAATTAATATCAGACTGAGTCACAGCGGAGCATGGCTGCGTTTAGCTAGTAACTTATATGAATTACACCAAATGGCCCCCATCACCATTTCAAACTTCCAACATCTCAATCAAAGCACTATTATTAATAATTCGCCACATATTAGCTACAACTGATCGGCTGTTAAATCTTTAATCGTACTTGTAAGGTTGCCATTGGTTGCTGACAATGTAACCGTGAATTAATCAAATGGGTTGCCACATCATTGTACTTGTAGTTTGATTGGTTAAAATTTGACGACATGCATTTACGATATTAAGCAAGCTAATAGTTAGTAATAACATAATTATTTTGTAAAGTTTCGATTACGACTCAACCTCAGTGATGAACGTATTTTCATTGGTATGGAGGTAATATAAATCAAGAAAAGAATGAAGGTTTGCGATTGCGGATAGCAACTCATTTATGATATGAACTAATCAGTTTCCTTTACGATGAAGCACTTTGTTTTTATTTACAAGTCTGAAGTATTTTTGTAAAGAGAAAATGATGTGCTTTCCTAACATATATATTTGCAGAAAATTCTAAGACACGCTAGATGTCCCTAATAAAATCGCTTGTGTACCCTAGAATAAAAAACTTGCTATCTATTGGGCAAATTTTCAGGTCTCATTACTATCACTAAAAACAGATAAACCTTAGACCACTTTGACCGACTCGGTAATCAAAGGAAAGACATCACAATCTACCGCAAACGTATACCATGAGATCAAGGAGGCATCATTTCTCATATCTCGGCATTCTCACGCTATCAACAACTCAATACTCTAATACAATTAAACATTGTCAATACAATATATAAGCAAACCAGTCACCTTAGCAAGTCACCCAGATACAGTCTGCGTCTGCGGTCGGCCCGCCGATAGACATACCGAATTGTAATGCGATAACGAGTAGATTTCACAACGGTAACTAGATCACAGTAGGTTTGTTTACATTTTTAACATTCTAGAGTCAGAATATTAAGCAATGTATCGCTTAGTCTATGCAGGTTTGACAACGATTTTGTTAATTCCCTCCAAGTCTTAAACTTAAACCAGCGATGATTCCCCGCCTAGTATTGTATAATATCAGCCTTTATACAAAACTGCTTGTTGGTTGGGTACGGTAAAGTTTGCGGTTATAATTAGGTGCAATCGTGAAGTGCTGGATTCATTGCCTGCTTTAGGAAAAAATAGATTTGTCTGCTAGGAAAATTTCAGCTGCAGCACGGAGTTTGAAAATGTGCATAGTATATACTAGGTATGTCCTATTTTACCTGAATTCTATAAATCGGCGAAATATGTGTATATTCAATATAACTCCGTCTACCCATTGTGAAATATATGGATCTGAGTCTATATACCTAAGTTTTGATTTAAGCTATATACATAACATAGCTAATAATCATCTTTTTATCTCCTAAGTAAAATCTTTCTATAATACAAAATATATTATTTAGATATATTCATGCAAAAGAACCTTCTTTTAATTTAATAAAAAGAAGTATGGTTTACAATTAAGTAACTCATTGCTAAATAATCGACTACTGTGACTAAACTTTAAAAAAGTAATCGACTCAGTATAATTGTTACATCCTATACAAAAACAATCACGATCTCCCTTCGAATTTCAAATTTAGATCACAATGTTTTTTAGTATCGATTGCCAAAGATGTTACCACTTCGAACGTGTCTTAGAAGAAACTGCGAAAGAAATAGTTTTAAAAGAAAACTATTTAATTAATATGGTTGGTACCGTTGTATAAGTTTGTGGTATATTTGCAACAGATGTGGTCTCGGGTTTGATTAACGAGTCGAGTAGTGTAGTAACACTACTCGACTTCCCTAGAACTTAGATCTTTCGAAAATTTCTCTCAACTCAGTAGAACAGTAGAGAACTCAGTAGAGTTTTCTGTTAGGAAATTCTCGACAGCTGCACGGTATCCAAGCGTATCTGGTAAACAGCAATAGTCACACATTTATAACATGAGAACCTAAAACTAAGAGATACGTGAGCATATATGCCTGTAAGCTGTCTACACACTGAAACCAACTAGCAAAACGGTTTGTCAAGAACAAACCCAACAGGCTGTACCGCAGACTTCGGTGTGTAGTGAGCTTTATTATACAAGCGTAAGACTACGAACACATGTAACTACCTAATTATTTCTTAATTAAACTATTTCCTAAAATCGCTACTGTTAAACAAATAAGTTACTTTTGTTCACGGTATAGTTCCCTGTTCATATCCCTTATGTAATAGTTGTATAATAGTCGTCATTTAGTAATTATTATGACGATCGAAATTGTTTTTATGTAATCATGTATTAACACTTCGTTCTTTAGCATTACACAGAATATTGTAAGAATCGCTGCGGTTGCACATACTGGTTGCGTTCTTGTACGCATTTCGGTTAACGGTTGAGACCACAAAACCTACTTACTAAGTGCCATGGAATGGTTTTCTTGCTTTATTTATCTAACCTGCTCCGCTCTAAGGGTCGCAGCATGACGTTAGAGACAAGACTTCCCCAATAAATAGGCTACAAAATAAAAAATATTGTTTTTAATCTGGCTAATCGTTTCAGAGATTAGCGTGTATAAACAAACAACCAAAATATGAGCCCAAAATCTATCCTGTTAAAATGGATTTAGAATATATTTTTAAACGAGGAGAGAAAGTAAAGGATTAATTTACTTCACTGTTAAAAAGTACATTCCTGTTTATAAAAAAATCTTGATCTAACTTCTTCAGCTTTTCTGAATTTGAGTGCGATCTACATTCAAGCTCTTTCTGATATCATTCGCAAGTCACAACATATCTGCAACTCAACATCCTGAACATCTGGGCGACAGATTAGATTTTGTCTTATTTTTCTTAATAATTGAATAATACTGCCAATTAATGATAAATAGTGTGGTAAATTGCCACAATTAATAAACAAATCTTTATTCATATTCAAATAATATGCACGATTAGGAATTCCCATTTTTCGTCATACAGATTTCTGTGTAATTTAGGTATAGGAAATATAGAAAAACTGCTCTGTTCTCTATAATTATGAACAAATTATAGAATTGTGTGAATAGGTATGAAGTCATAACTTATCACAAACCGGTCAAAAGCAAGTTGGTCTCGTACAATTAGTGTTCAATACCTTTAGTTGTTATTATTATACAAGTAATTATTACACCAAGTAGGTAGTAAACAATATACTTCCGATTTACCGCCAAAACTAACCTCTTAAATCAAAAATTCAAACCAAGAATATCATATCTTTTTAAAATTCCAATCATCTATGTAAGTAACATGACCATATGACAAAAATGTCTAGCCTAAAACGACAGACATTGCAGTGTTGCCATAAATTCACCGTTATTTTATTTTGAATATGGAACACTAAACGGATGAAAACAAACGCACACATATGGACGCATGGAATCAAACATTTACACAAACAGTCACATCAAATTCATCTATTATTGTAATGTGTTGATTATAAAATCATCACGTCGTCGCGTCGTCGAGTTGTTTTTACGGTAATTTTATATTGCGCAGTCAAATTTTTGCATAATTAGGAACATAATGACGTATCATCTTTAATATAATAGATGTGTTTGTGGAAATAATTTTATTAAAATAGATTTAAGGAAAATGGACTTTGAACGATTGTTTTATTCTATTTTTACAACTTACCAGTGGTTTTCCGTGAGAATTAGGAATTCTAGATCAATATGAGAAGAAGAGAAAAGAACTAGAAAGGTTGCTCTATTCAAGTCTAAAGCAATCTAAGTGGAATGTGATACATACTGCCGTGGAGCACTTCAGTGCTTTGCTAATTAGTTTTTGACAGTACGAATGGGTGACTCGCTCGTTGAAGTACTACCCTCTTACAAGCAAAACAGCATTACCCACACGGAATAGCTCGGTGGGATTGGCGTGTAAATGGCGAAGCGACGCTTAAACAACTACCTCACCATCCTTATAGTCAAAAGTCAGTAATATGTAAATACCTCCAACATGTGTAAAATGAAGCATGAAGCAGCGATAGCTCAGTGGTGAGACCAACAGACTGCAATGCAGATGGTCTCGGGTTCGAACCCACGTCGCGCACCTCTGACTTTCGGAAGTTATATGACTTTTCGAAATTATGTGCGTATTGATTGACAATTATCGCCTGCTCCGTGCCTCGGAGAGGACGTTAAGCCGTCGGTCCCGGCTGCCATGAACATCTATGGCAGTCGTTATTTGGAAGTCAGTGCCCTATAATATCCTGACACTGGTCTAGCCTTAGGGTATCGTTAGCCTTCGGGTTGCGGAGGTCAGGTGGCAGCCGCTCCGTGTAAAAACTGATATCCAGTCAAATCCGGTTAGACTAGAAAAGCCGACCCCAAGTGACTTGGGAATAATAAAGGCTAGGGAGAAGATGATGTGTAAAATGAAGGCCATTTTCAATCAACAAGAAACATTTTTTAATACTTTGTACATTTGCTTAATAGTAAAAACTAGGTAAGTGCATATCTATTAATAGTTGTTTGTATAAACACATTTATTCGCTTGCTTATTTGGCATTGAATTTTAATATATGTTATCAACTTGAAGTTCGTAGAACAACCTACACGACAAAACGCAGATGTTGCTCAATTATTGAAAATGTTAGTCATTTTTTTTCGACAAATATAAAATGTGGTAAATGTGTTGGTCAATTTGAGTAGATAATTATGTTTTGGTATTTCATTGCTCTTTTCTTTGTCTGTTGCCACCACGTGTACTTTGCGTTAAGCATCATTAACATGAACAGTTTCTAGATAGGTTATCGACAAAAAATTAAGCAAGCTATGTCTAAGTAAGCATATATAAATTAAGCGCTGTAGTAAAAACAATATGTAAACATGTTTTAAATATTATTAATAGAATACAATCTCCGAAGCAACGACTGTTTTTAAGATAACTTTAAAGAACCTTCTAATGATCACTGAAGTAGGTATACTAAAAGAAAAGAAAAAATTAAAATATCAGAGACAATAACTCTCCGACCTATGTATCTACAGATAGATTCATTGTTGCATTTACCCATAACACTAAGCGCGAAACCACTTTAACCAAAGCAGTTACAGTTTTAAAAGACAAGACTATTAAATAAACGCTTTCTTTCTGCCCTTTCTATTCCACCTGTCTTCGTAAAAAGAGCAACTCTTTGCTATTCGACTTAACAAGTATACCGACTCTCGAACACACTAAATTAATTATAAGCGATCTGTTATATCTGTCTCATATATCTTTCACACGCGGATTAACATACAAATTAATACATATAGGTACATATAATATTACGTATGTATAACCGTTACTAAATGGTAATAACCATTTAGCATTTACATTACAATAATGACTTTCACTGCATAGTGAAACTTTTCTCACACAGCTTTTTATGTTATTATCACGATTTATTGAGTAAAATAGTTATAACATGTATTTGTTAAATAATGTCGAAAAGCTTTTTTTTTAATAGCGGCACGCAAGTAAAGAGCTTAAAAATGCTAAAGAGGTTTCATAGCCGAAACCACAGCACAGAGAAATAAGGACTCTATGGTAAACTATGCTGCGTTATTCATCAAAGATAGCAACCATCATGCAAAGGTTTCGGTAACCGCTTATGACAACCTAGCGACATAACCTATGAACGCTTGGCACGCAATGAGTATTATTAGCATGTCGCTCACGCTGCAAACGATTTCGCTGTACTGTCGTCACAAGGGACAAAGATTTCTGGTCTTCTAACTAACTAACCTAACAGTATAGTATATTCTAAAGAACTTCTACTCAACGCAGTAAAACAAAACAAGGTCTTCTTCGGTAGGATGGGCTTGCATATTCAGGGTGTTTTATATTTGAACAGAGATTGAGCATAAATTCTTCATACGTACAGATCAGGCATTTGTTGAGGAGGAATAACTAGATAGATCCTTCGTATAATTCTACCTGATCCTTCGTATGATTCATAAAACTTGTTATTTAGCAATTGGAGCCGCAACAGGAAAACATATTTTAATTAAACATTTTTAATTATTCAGACCACGTTTCTAAAACTACAACTATGTTTGAAAATCATTTGGTATTCTTATTCGACTCATTCATAGCAACAAATAAGTGGGTTGTGGTTTTACAAATAGTCTGGCCAAGTGTCGGTGCCATCGATTGCAGGCGGGACTTGTGTTGAAATATATTTCCTTAGGAA
This sequence comes from Catocala nupta, assembly GCA_963675205.1. Classification (NCBI taxonomy): domain Eukaryota; kingdom Metazoa; phylum Arthropoda; class Insecta; order Lepidoptera; family Erebidae; genus Catocala; species Catocala nupta. The sequence goes on along the minus strand of OY776085.1, from coordinate 24,859,242 downwards.
CTGCACATTGCAAATTCAATAATACTCCGTGTCAATAGGTCTTGTTCAATAAGAGAATAGTTTTAAATAATTGCGAAGCTTCTACAAATATATTTATGAAGTCTAAAGAACATAAGGAGTTTGTCTTCTGTGTTATAGTTTCGATTTCTTCAAAGATGGTATTGATGAGAGGTAGAGGCAGGCAAAATCTCTTCTAACACTTGAAAGCATTCCAATTGTAGAAAAACCTCCATCTTAAAAAAGACCGCAATTATGTAATCTTGTATTCTATTTCTGCTTATCCTATTAAGTGGTTGCAGCATCGGCACATCGGTGGCCGGACACTACAGATTTATAATTATGTCTGGTATTCTAATACTTGATAGATTAATATAGTTTCTAGGCTTTTTACCAGCAATTCGGTCTCATAACGAATATTGACGAAACCTACATGCTTATGATATCCACACTATTTTTTTCTACACTGACGTCACTATGGCATACTTGCATTCCATACTCCTGATTCTTTATACGTTTAATTAAACAAAGATCAGCAGTGTAATAGTTGAGCATTTTGCTCACATGAGGTGGCGTTTAAGACTCAAGATCGTCGCCTACAGTGAGGCAAATAAACGAATGGGGACGTGGGTGTTGTCGAACGTGCGTATGATTTGATGTTGTTATTAGTGAGGAATTTGTCAGTCGTTGTGTTCTGTGGAGCCTTGCAAATGAATTATTGATGCTGGCTATGGTGCTATAGAAATTAACTAAAACAGATATAAGCGTAGCGATATTACTATGTATTATTCTCGTGTATATAGACAGCTTTCGGTATTATTAGGCTTAGAATTGTTTATTATATTCTTTTGTTATAAATGTTTCTGTTTTGTCTAGTGTTCAACCATTTTTTTTTATATCTATTGAGTTTTTATTGAAAAATCGCAGTGCGATGACACTGATGACGCACATCAAAAACGAAACTCTGAATGAGAAATAAATATCAAAAAAAGAACTCGTAAATAATTCTCTTAAATGAATAAAAACCATTTGTCATTCAAAGTTTTTAATCGCACGTCATCATCATACACTTCAAGTTGCGCGGGCGCATACACGCAAGTATGAATTGTACAAAGAATGTTATTTAAACATGCTACGGTAGAGCAGTTTCACTCTCCCTGCATCATACGTTGTATGTATTATATTAGTACATGCGTCAGTATATCAAGAATCCACACAATTATGAGACAGCAGTCTGTGAGTGACTTAGAGTCAACTATACGATTTCTTTGCTCTCGATACACGATTAATTGTGAGATTAGTTTATCGACGTTTCCACTAGAGAAGCGTTTAGTAAACATATATTTGGCTTAATATGCCACAAATATACATATATTACAACGTGAGCCTCAAATGCCTTGCATGGTAAGATTTAGTAGTAGAAAACATATATAATATATTAAAAGCAGACGACGTTTTAGTCAGAAGAAACAAAGTCTTGAGTTTTTCTCATCTACGATTTATATAAAAATATTTGTGAATTCTTTTGGTAGATTCTAGAACATATGTTTTTAAACATTTATAATATATAAAGCCACATTTCGATATCTTATGTAGATATGTGACGGTATATTATGATGATGAAAAATAAAGATGTAAAAATGTAGATGTTCATATTACATATACCTACATTAACTATATAGATCCCGCGCTACAATGGCAGTGTATTTCCAGGTTCAGTATATCCGCGATCAACCGTAGCCAACAGTCTACGAAGGACATTTTCTTCGGGCATATACAGACCTTAATTCAGGCATGTACTTATAAATCGCTCTCATAATTCACTTATAATTGAATCTAATAACAACAGCCTAAGGTGCCCTTGTTTACAATGCGTTCATGTTAAAGAACTATTACCTACTTTATCACGCCTACTTCACTTCGCGCAAAATCCTTGCACTGACATACAAATACTACAAAGACTAGTCAAAGCCGATGAATGTGCGTGTGAAACCTCGGACTCGCGACTATCGTAACAAATTAACACAAACAGGAGGCTCGGCAGGAGAAGGTTATTACAAAATAACAATTGAACGAGTTTGTAATCGAAACCATGCAGTATTAACGTTAATTGCAACAATGCGCTCATGTAATAAGAGCGTAACTTCGCTGGCCAAATATGCGAACAAGCTACATGCTAAAACCGACTGTAAAACAAGACAATAAAGTTCGAATTTCATTGAGCGTTAGTTTAGTATGTATTTAGTAAGTTTTGCGCAACGTATGTGTTTAAAATCAAGCCGCATGTGCGACTAGCGGAACACATTCTATTTTAGGGAATCAATTTTCATATAGCCTTAATACTAAGATATAAAGTCGAATATCGCTTGTACTCAACCTAAATAGATCGTCATATTGTCAAAGAGTACAAAAATGTCTAGTTATGTAATTAAGTGGATTGGAATCGATCGATAAATTGAATGAATTGTATCAGTCGACGTAATCTAACAATGACAAGATAATTTATTTTGTTAAAGGCAGTAGCTATTATGGACAATGACCTGCACTAAAAAGGTTCAATACTGGTTCAACGGTTATTTACAACCTCCTTTTGTTAACATTAACAGTTACCATATCAATTATGATAAAGCAATTATACCAACAGAAAAATAAGACATTGTTAAGGAGACAAATTTCTAAATTATATACATTTATACAAATGCTAGTATGCGAACATTCGACCAGTCTGATGGTAAGCGTTTACATAGCATAGGGACACTTGAACGCCTGATGTATCACTCCGCCTTTGCCGTCAGTAGGTATAGGAATTAAAAATGGGATTTCCATCGCCATCTAACACACCTATGTAGTATGTATGTGGGAGACAACATACATATGTACATACTAGGCTAAGACATCCGCCAGATTATTTCAATATGTCTATTAGACAAAAATGTCTACTTCGTGAGAGTTTGCCTCATGCCTCTTATATCAATATTATTGCGAACCCGAAAACGAGACAACGCTATACATTCTGAAAAGCGCTATCTCGTTTCTGACACGCAATAATAATGCTATAAAAGATATTTTCGGCCCAAGATTCGTTTAAGCTACAACCAAATGCTACATTAGTTTCGTACATCACTTTATAACCTTACTCTACTTTTATAATTGTCTTTAAGCAAACCAGATTTTTATTGCTCAAGTAGAGAACACTACAGTTTATGCTAAGTGTGAACTGAGTTGAAACAATATGGGCGTTTTAATAATACTTTTAAAATTTACGCATCCTTAAACATCTTCTTTAATTGCGTTAAATAATGTAGTACCTACTTTTTAGCGCAATTAAAACGCTAAGACTTTATTCAATTATATTTTGAAAACGTAAATTAATTTAAGAATACGTTTTATGCCATAATTTGAAAATATTGTAATTAGGAATGATGTAGTTTTAGTACATACAACGTAGCTTCACGCCTGTGCATCGCCGAAGGCATAGACTGAGATCTGTTCCACCCACATTTCCTTTGTTAGGTTTTAGGCAACTTTTTATCGATAAATTTCAGACGTCGTGCTGTTTCCAAAAATCTAAATAATGTTTTTTATGATGCAAGAATCGAATCCGGACTCTCTTGAAAGATGGTTACCATAACCAAGAGCTGTTTTTTTGCAGTAATATGACAGTCAAAGAAAAATATACGCAAAGCAAATATAACATAGAAAATCAAGGCACACATTGATAATATAATATTGTCTTCTGTATACGCGAATGTGACCATGGCTGCTGAAAAGCAACCGAAACGTCGGGGAAAGTGTAAACCAAAAATAAATAGATTTAATAGTTTAAATAATTTTATTAGCTTATAAATTAGTCAAATAAAATCAATAGTACATAGTAGTAGTGTAATATTTTCAAAATTTTGTAATACAGTGATAAATAAACAACGCGATAAAATCCGTATATAGTAGTTTAATTACATTGATAATAGACATGATTCAAGTACCAGGCGATCATACAATAATAGGAGTTATACTATTATATATTTTTCTCGCTAGACGGTGCTAACAATACTACTTATTAATATATATTTCATATTTGGCGTCGACGAAAGCCACGCGAAATGTCGAAACGAGACCTTAAACCACAATCGAATCAAGTTATAAAACAATCAGAAGTAGCAAAAAGTAAAAAAGACTCATTCAATGGAAGTACATACAAAGTTATCACAATAAACGTAATCGTAAGGCCAGTGAAAACGGTCCCATGTACCCACTGCAGTATTGTTCTACGAAGGAAATTCCGTTTTCCATTGTTTAGTGTTTGTACAGGAAGGATTGGCCATTTTGTATGATTGGTCTGTTGTATAATTGATGAAGACTGCGTTCTAAAAATGTTTAGTTTGTTTTGTAGACTTTCGATATTGTTATGATGTCGTATAGATAGAAGAATGCCTCGTAGAGAGGGAATCATGTCTGGTTTTAAGTCTTACTCCAAGGTTTTGCGTTTTGTCCGCTCTAGAGAACATCGCTGTAATTTGAGATTATACAAACATTAAAACAAATAATGCTGTTTCAAAATCTTTCATCTCAGGGATAATCTCTAGTAGTAGTAGGACCCAATTTTAACTTCAATCAACAAAAATGTTTGCCCTCTGAAAATGTCGTGCCCACGACACTCGTCCATTTTGCAGCAGCTTTACTAGTTCCGTAAGTTTCCAGCTAGTTCAAAACTTATTTTTTTTGTTAGATAGATTTTTTGACAGATAACGTCGCGTCTACACTTCCTTGTCTTGTCATATAAAAGCAAAACAAACTCGTACTTCTACGCATATAAGGGCAAACATAATTTTCCAGAAACTGAACAGAATAAAATATTTGTAAGCAAATAAGTACTTCTACAACATGTTTTGTTTGACCATGGTGCCATAAAAGCAAATTGATTTTCCTCTAACACATAAAATTGCTTTGCAATAAAACAACAATACAAAATGTAGGAAAATCAGCAAATAAAATGGATAATAAAACTTAAAGGTAAATAGATAAATGTTTAGAAACAAATTCAAAACATAGCCATTTATGTTGTTTCAAGAATACGACACAGAAAACTAATAAGGTCGAAGTGACACAAGTGCATAATATATGTACCTAATTTTATATTACATATGGATGTTACCTATTTGCAGAGCTTATTGCAATGTTTGTTTCAAAATACAACTAAAGGGATATTCTCCGTATCACTATGGCCTTACAAACGTAAGTAATCCAGTCGCGGAAAATGTGCTGAACTTACAGAATCAACAACACCAACACTGATTAAAATAAAAAGATTATCGAAACCAAAAGTTATTTAATCTAATCCAGTCCTATAAAAATAATCTTTAAGTGGTATCCAGAATTGTACGAATACTTGCAGAGGTTAGTAAGAGATATATCGCATCCATGTTTCAACATATTCAAGTTCCAAATACCTAGTGAAAAGCTATTTTAATTACATTTTAAACGAGATTGCACTGCATTATGATAAAAAGGTTTTATTAATTTATGTGGTAATAATTATGGATCCTGTTGGGCACCGTAAAAGTATAAGAAAGGAATAGCAGCGCAGCTACTTTTGCTGTCTACCGGTCACATTTTAAAACTCAGTGTTGCCACTAATAGTTCAGCCTTTATTTTTTTAATTTTATTATTATTATTTATTTTGCGAAAACCCAATAGTAAATGAAGAGAAAAGAAAGATATAAATAATTATTATACAAAAGGTAGGTTTATTTTATTAACCTTACAAGGTTAATAAAATAAACCTACCTTTTGGAATAGTTTTACCAACCAGCTCTTAAATTAAGATACATTCTTTACTAAAATAAAAGAATCAAACAAAGAACATCCATTCAGCAATACCTACCATCTAAAATTAATCAATAATTCGTATGATTGGCGTGTTACGAAACAAGCGAAAACGATGCTTCGGAAACATACGGAGGCCATTTTCCGACAACAGTTCTTGATTGATTCGTCAAAATGTTACAACACGTAAATACTATTAATGTCCATCATACAAAATTTCAGACTTGTAGAAGGATGATGTCTATTGTACAATGGATATTGCCACATGATTTTATAAAGCCATGTGCAGTCTTGAATGATCTATTGAACATAAATAATAGGTAGTTCACATATGAACTTGAAATAAAAAAGGTGAAGTTCAAAACGTGTAACAATATCTCGTAATTTCACATCTTAATAGAAATCACAAATTGTAATACAATAACTCAATCAATGGTATGGGTTTACGAAACTTCGTACGAAAAATCGTGTTCGGGTCCCGGGTCACAGTTCACTGGTGTTACTCAAATTCATTATATTTCTCGTTTTAAGAAAGAATCACGAACAAAATATCAGCATCTACGCAACAATATTAAAAAGGAATTCAAAATTGCGTGTTCGTAATTTCGTAATGAGTACCGAATAAGTACAAGAATTGGCGTAAAATATTTACTTAAATTGGTAATAATTGTCTCTACCTAAGTACTGATTATTCGAAATGACTACATAATAATAATAGCCTTTATTCAGACACAAAAAAGATATTTACAAAATAACAATCTTAAGTTAACGACTCTGCTGAGTCGATGACATCGACAACTTCGTCTGTTTGCCCAACTTTGGCAAAGGCCTCCCCCATTTCTTTCTACTGTGCTCGGTTTAGAGCTTTCCTTGTCCATAGTTTTCCTGATATCGCTTTTATCTCGTCTTCCCATCTTCGAATCTGTCTGCCTCGTTTCCTTTTACTATTTCTAGGGTACTAAAATACTATGCTTCTGTACCACTTTTCGATGCCTCTTATTGTATGTCCCGTCCATTGCCATTTAAGTTTCCGTATTTTAGTTGTAACATTTTGTATTTTAGTGCGATTTCTGATGGTTTTGTTTCGTACTCTGTCTGATTTTCTTAGATTCAGCATGCTTCTCTCCATTGCTGTCTGGCAAGTTTCTAATTTTTGTAGTGAAAACTTCTTTAGGCGCGTTGACCACTTTTTGGGTGAACAAAAAGCGTGAAACTAGTGTCATCGTCACCGCACGCTAGTTACTTAGTTTTCATTTCAATCGGCATTCCTAAAAGACTGGCCCGCATGTTTTTTGGGTTTGCGCTTTAGTGAGGGCCCGGGTTTGGCAGCTATAGGTTAGAACTGGTAGCACGCAGGTGATGTACAGTTTTGGTTTGACAGAAATCTTGATTTCTTTGTTCTTCATAATTTCTTTTAGCCGCCAGTAGAACTTCCATGCATTCCCAATTCTAGTGTATATTTCCTTTGACATTATATCAATCGTCGAAATTTGTTGGCCTACGTAAGTGTACTCTTTGACATACTCAATTGGTACGCCGTTTATGATGATGAAATCTTCGGACTCATTTGTTAGTGCTGCGACTGAGACTATACTACCGTGTATTTCAAAGTTTATTACAAAATTATAAAGTTTAATTGTAAAATAGGAATGTCTATCATCATCATTAAAAATAAGCTGTTTGAAGGCATATAAAAAACAACTATTCATGTATCAGATATTTTTTGGTTCCTAGAACTGATTAAAATTACAATTTATTGTGACTTCCATACAGTCAGTCAGTTTTTATACACCATACAAATGATATCTACTAATGAAACTACACAAATACATATATTAATTAAGTACAATTAGTAATGTATTTGTATGTATATTTTTTGTTAGAACACATGGTCATACGCGAGGTAATCTGGCCATGCAGGCAGTAAGCAATGTCGAACCTAATTATTTCTAAACTTGTTTAAAAGCTTACACTGTTACATATTTCACGATAACGTTGATTAGATAGCGAGTTTAGTAGCGAGCACAAAACGCTTGCAATTTGACGAATTAGTTAGTGCATAATGCGTGTTTCATGTCTCACATTAGACTAAAATAATTACATGTTCAAAAAGACTAACGTTTTTACCTTCATAGATACCCCGAAAGAATAGGCTTAGGTCCCCAACAAAGCCTACTTTTCCAGGGTATAAGGCAGAGTATATTACCCTGATAGATAGTTAACTATCGAAATATTGGTCTATTACTTAGGAACTCATACTTTACAGTAAACGAAAAAAAAAGGTATATGTTATTGCATTTGGTCCAAGATCATTTCCTTTGCCCAGAAGAGGGCAATGTCAATAGGACAAAGAATAAAGAAAAAAGAAGTTCCATTGGAGTTCTCTGTTAAAAATACATACGGCGATTATACAGGAACATGTCGTACATTTGCACAGCTGTGTACAATACTAACGCAGTTTAGAGGCACTTGTTAATACTTCAATAGTAGTATGTTATGCAACGAAGGCCCTACTGTACGATGTACCCATTACTTAAAGAGTTAAAGGACTACAGAGTGAGATACAAACGAAGTACAGCTTTGTAATGTTAATGAATGGTTCGCACAACGTTCAAGTTGCGCAAGACTCGTCAGTCACGGAAGGTCGATGCCTTAGTTGTTCTGGCTTAAATGTTTATTTACAGTTACAGTTTCAAGATTCGCGGTGCTAGGAAGCTCAACCGCACTTGTTTAGTCTAAGTTCATCGAAGTCGCTAACATAAAAATAAAATGTCATTTAATCATTGGCAGAAAGCATTCCCTATGCCTGGAGCAATAGCAGTGTAAAACATAAAAATATTGAAGCTGACAACATTTTGGATCTAATGTTTTCTTTATATGAAATCAAATTGTTGCCAATATCTAATAGAACGAGATGGGTGTAAAAACCCAGGATTCAACCACTTCGTCTTAATTGTAAAAGTAATGAAAAGAAATGACCCCTATATCTCGGGGGTCTTTTGACTCACAGGGCCCATATTCAAACTCGACCGAGGTATGACCCCAAGGTGTCTGCACACCAAGTTACAAGTCAATATTTTTCCATTTAAAATATATGACCCCTACATCTCGGGGATCTTTTGACCCACAGGGTCCATATTCAAACTCGACCGAGGGATGACCCCAAGGTATCTGCAAGTTACAATCGGTCCAGTGGTTCCAGAGTTATGCCGGTCACTAACAGACAGATACACAGATCCACGTAGTGTTTTCATTAACCTCTTCGAAGAAGACTCAGAGGTTAATAAATACCATTTTAATTCAATGAAGAACAAGTCTTCCAAAAGCGACTAACGATGACTGACAATTAGTTACTAAGTTAAGTAGGGTAGGTGAAATCCAACATATTACTTTCTCATATATAAAAAAAGGTTAACTGTATGACGCTACGTCGTATTTTTCAGACCTGACATTTTAATTGCGCTATATTTAAAATTTAAAATAATCTTTCAAAATCTTTACGACAATATATTTGACGTGTTGCTTTTTAAAATGAATAAGATAAACAATGTATAGCCAAGTTAAAAATATACAAAATGACAAATTAAGACATTAATCAAACATAAATTGATTAGATGTAGTTACATTAATCGGTCATTGTTTAATCACGTATTTTAAGTACATACCATATTTAAATAACTCATTTAAACAAACCAGAAGATTAAAAACTAATTAATTTGAGACATTTATACGTATACTTAATAACTTAATTGGTAATTAATTAATCTGGGAATTAGAAACGTTTCTACCGATTACTTAGATTAGTTCGGATTGGTTCATTATTTGGCCGGAAATAGACCATCCATTTGATCAAGTTTCTATTCGATTTCATACCTAAGTGAACATTTGGTTTGCTTATTTTGAAGGACTTTTTTAATGACGAATGGAAGTAAATCTGTAAAGCGTATGAATTATGAATAAGCCCTGAGAATGTTGATGATGGAGCAATCAGATATAAATATATTTAAAATATTCTTATAATACAAAAATAAAATTATTTAATTTCACATAATATAAACGTAGAAAACTATTTCACGTGCACTGCTATTCGCAGACCATTATTTAAATAAAGAATTGAGGATGAGCCATAAACAACTTTAGTTTTAAAAACATTTCAATTCACGGCACAGGTCCACTACATTAACCTGCCAATGCTTGGATTGTCAGAGAGGAAACCTATTGTGTCTAGCCACCAATATGCTGCTGCGACTCTATAGCTTAATAGACAAGGCATGGGAGTTATCCATACCATGAAAAATTGTACCTAGAAACCTCCAAGGATGTCAAAGGATTTCTTCGTTTTAAACACCATTTGAACCGGATTGCCTGCAGCCATTTCGTCACTCGGTAGTTCTAATTCGTCAAATCATTATCACCTTGCTATAGGACAAATTTAATAAGTGGTATTATTAATATGTGTGTGAATTATAAGTTTATAACAGTGTTTACAAGCATGTAATAGCCTAACAGTGATATTATACGTCACACAAACCGGTTGTATTAGTTTGGGTGTTTATGTGTAAATACATCGTCCAGGCGGCATTTTTGTGGCATATGAGAGAAGCGATAATGTTGAATAAATGATTGAATGCCTTGTTAATTTCTTGGTATAAGAACGCTAACGTTTAATAGCATTTATAAATGGTAACTCTAGAGTTTCGATTCGGTGAACAGGAAAAATGGTCGTCAATTTTTACAGACATATTAGTACAGTACATGGAAATATGCGTGTTAGATGACAATAGTCTAAAGGTTTATTTCGTGGGACCCAGAGTATTGCTACCGAAATGCAAGTGTAATTCATACCTCAACTGTCCCTTCTGGGATTCTTTATAAGGAATTCAGAGAGCATTTTGGCATGGTTTAACACATTGACTGACGCAGTATGCAATTGTCCATGGATCCATGTATGTATGTGTTCTTAACAGTAAACGAATAGGCATTTACCTAAGTAAGACGCGACTGGTCCTTAGGATTACATAAAGGTATAAAAGCCTCTACACTCACACTTAGTTCCCAGTGACGTTTAAAAGGTTAAGTATCCACTTTATAAGTCCCAATGTAACATACGACAATTATTTATACAGATATTTTAAGATGTAATAGAGTGCGAGCATTGCCGTCTACCGGACACGTCTGTTCCGACTCGGTGCTGCTCATGAGATTTCTGGATAGAACCCAACAACACTATGCTTTACCTGCGAATACGAGACCTCATGCACATTAGTAAAATTTACTACCGCAGCACCACCGAGTTAGTCTAATATTTGCAACAACTCCTGTGGTGATCTCATCCTCAATTCGTCCTAACATTCTTCATAAAAGTAGTTTTATTAATAATTCTCAGCGACATAATATGATTTGAAAGTAAGTACATAACTATAAACTTAAAACTCCGAGAATCATCGTGTTTGATAACTTTCCATTCGTCGGTGAGCATTTATATGCATATTTTCACGCCACACAAGAAATCCAATACTAATTCTAGAAAATGCATTCAAAATTAAGAATGTCCATTTACAATCGTATGCCTAATACGCGGTAAAAATACACTATCAAACATTATTGAGAAACTAATAAAAAGTATGATATAGTGCGGTCAATTTGAATTAAGAATAACCTCGCACGTATTTATTTTGAAACAGCATCTTCAAAAGATCATCACACAATAAAAAAGCAATAGGTCTGTTTTGAATTTTAGAACAACGTAGCGAAAAATATGAAAAATTATAAATAGTTACGCCCAAAGTATAAAAAAATAACATTGTAACAAAATGGCAATTTGATTTAAGAACAACAATTGTATACGTATTTTGAAGCTGCATCTTCAAAAGGTCAAATAGTCGCACGTCAAAGACATCTGCTTCCCCGCTTGCTTGTACAGTGAAGTTGTATCTTCGTCCCTTCACTTGCTGCTAAACACTCATAGGTTACAAACTCGGCCTCTAGTCTAACATTCTTTACATAAATTAACCGCCTCTACTAGTATTTATACATATAATTGTATTTATAATGTCAATAACATAAATATAAGGTCACCTGTTTCGTTATCTATAAAATTACGTACCTGGTAAAAGACCTTTAGCATTTTTCTGGTCACCCTGGTCCTCAATCCTTGAGGTTCCTTCCTCTGACTCCGGCACTTCATCCTCACACCTGGTCTCACGCACAACCAGAAGGAAAGCGCACACACACACAACAGTAATTCTCATAAACTCTCTCATCTTCATCTTTATACAGCAAACAGAAAGTAAACAAAACCCATTTTCGATCAACGATCGATTAAAACTTAGTACTTTAAGAAACAGTCACATTTTCGTTAGTTGCAACTGACTAAACGTATCCAATAACATTAGAACCACACGATATAAAAAACATGGCACGAGCACTGAACATCACATAATCCGTTCCCGATAATACAAAATAGTAAACAATTTAAAATATAGAAAAATAAAACGTAATGTTTTTCGTATCGGCTTGTTTTCGAACGTAAATACGCGCGTTACTCGTTGTCGACAGCGATGGTACTGGCGCGCTTGTTGGAGGGAGACCGTGGTTGCCCCCACCTGCGCGCGCGCCGATCAATGGACGCTATCGAGAACCGGCAATAACTGTAGCTGAGGTTTCTACAGATAAGATATCAGAGAAAACAGTTCGCGTAATTAATGTACCTTCCTTTTGTGGTCAAGTACCGTTACAGTTAAACTAACCGGTCAATGCAATTAGCACTTTCCTATTGTTGTTATATTTTAGGCAGTTACCTTGTGTTAAGTGCATTTACGGATGCTCGTTCCACTAATCACTAAATAGGCAAATCGCAATCAAACGGTATGTCTTATTGCAAAATGTTATGTAGTTCGTTAGTAAATTAATTGTAAAATAGAATAAAAGTCAAATCAATAACGCAGAACATTCATGTGATTAGGTGTTGTAATTTCTTCGTCTTAAACTTTGTCAAAAAGTTCGAATTGCTCAACTACTTTTATGAGTGGTTCTATTACCATTAAACCTCTGATTTCGCTGAAACTGGAGTAACTCTTAAAGGGGAAATACTTTCACCCAAATAAATAATATCAGCCCTGTAAACTGTGGTACTGCTGGGCACGGGTCTCTTCTTAGTGTGAGAAGGGTTTGGTCATAGTTCACCACGCTGGCTTAGTATGGGTTGGCAGACTTCACATATCTTTGAGAAAATTATGGAGAACTCTGACATGCAAATTTCGTCACGATATTTCCTTTCACCGTCTATCATACATAAGATCATAATTAAACAATCTAGTGCTCCTTGCAATGTATAGGAATTCCAGACTGTTAAAGATCTCTGTACCCTTTTGCACAGACAGTTCAGCAACAACTTTTTGTAAGTCTCGGTAACGCGCAACTAATTCCTCGTGTTGCAGACGTCCTTAGGTTACGGTAACCGCTAACTTACGCGGATTGTAGGAATTATTGTTCACCTTGTTTAAAAACACTGTATTTTTCGTGTGCGTTACCGCAGCAAAATGTTGTGCTTTGAGAATTGAGAGTATAACAAATAATTAGTTCATCGTGAATAGTAATTTGTTCACTAATAACAAAATTTGTTTAAGTTGTAGTTGTAAAGTTATTCGAGGAAAACAGATTTTGCTGCAGTAATGTTTGAAACGTTACCCTGGCAAAACTTTTTCATAAAATCGTTTCATCCCGGAAAACAATCGCACCTCCGACAAAATAGGGTTACAACTAGGAAAACCTGGATTTTCAGTAAAACTAAAATAAACTCATGAATTTGTTAATCACTCTTTATTCTTGCAGTATTCTTATTAAGTGATACAAATTATATATACTTGAAAAGCTTACAAAAAATACGTTTTAAAGGCATACGCTGCTTTTCAATTTGCCTGATAAAATACCTGAAAATTCCCCATTGTAACAGTATTTTAGATAACTATTCGATTTTCTACTAACAAAAATACAATATGACAAATGTAACAATTCTTATTTTAATAAAAATTAGGCAGTTCTTTAAACTTTTTACCTTAATAAGTATTAAGCTGTAGACTACGAAACAAAATCATCTTTAACAGAAACATTCAAAACTTCTAACCAAAAAGAACAAAACAATTCTAATCATCACAATTTCAACGAATCACTTTCCAATACAATTTTAGGAAGCCTTTAATTAAGCTACGCTTAAATAATATTTGTTCTCTTTAATAAAATAATATTTAAATACTACGTAGGAACTATAATCATCACAATAAAAATCTAAATCACAAATAAAGTCTAAGTTTCAGTGGTCTCATAATTAGGGTGTTTAATTATTTAAAAAAATACTAGTATTTAAATATTCAATTACAATTCGTTGTAAAAAGGTGCATAGAACCGTGGTACATGATTACTATTAATCAAACTCATTAAATCAGCTTTCTTCCTCTCGCTTATTGAGAGCTGTCTGATGTAAGCAGGCTTTAGTCCAGGCAGAACCTCAGGGTGTGTTCGCCAAATTTTAGATTCTGAAAATCCTTCGTCTTCACAAGAGTTCTTGTAATAAAGAACACAATGTGTTTCTTTCATGAATTTAACGACTCTGACTTCTTTCAATTTCATGTTATTCGTACTGAAGCGTAATTCTGCATGCAACTGCTTCAGGGACATAAAGTCATTATAGGATAACTCATTCATCGAGTATAGGAGTCCAGTTTTTTTTGGCTGTTCTTATTTCTCTAATTTGTGTATATTGGAGAAGGCACGTAAATTGGACCAGATTTTAAACTTCTTTTAATACATTTCTCAATTACCGAATGAACCGAGTCGCCTTCATTTTGAGTATGTCCCGCCACAAAAAAATTGTGTGTAATAGATTTCAGTTTATCGTATTTGAGTACGCAATAGGCGTATAGAGCCATTATAAACTTGTTTTTATTTTGTACTCCGCAGTTGTCCGAAAAAACATTTATATCAATGGCAGAACCATCACTGATTTGATTCAATCTTTTTCTATGAACTGGAGGATACAACTTCCAATTTCATCTGATCCACGATAACCTATGCCCTCGTGCCAGAAGTAAGATTCGTCGGCCTCGGTGGCGTAGTGGGTAGTGTAACCGACTGCCACGCCTGAGGTCACGGGTTTGGATTCCCGCTCAAGTCAAACATTTGTGTGCATGAACATGGATGTATGTCTTGGTCTGGGTGTTTCTAAGTATAATATGTATGTATTTACAAAAAAAAAAGTATATATGTATGTTTATCCATTGTCTAGTACCCATAGTACAAGCTCTGCTTAGTTTGGGCTAGATGGTGTTGTGTGTATGTAGTAGAATATTATTATATTATTCAGTATTTTTTTGTTGCAAGATCGGACACCGTACAGTTAAAGCAGTTTAATTTACTTTTGTAGTAAAAAACAGATACGTCATCTTTACTAACACTGTTACAACGTGAAGAGTAACACAATATTATAAAAAATCGCATCTAAAATACTGATACTATACAAAATATTTCATTTTATTATGGAAATATTGAACTAGTTTAATTCAATCCTTTAACAATAAACTGTAATAATTCGACTTGTAACTGTTCATTAGACAAATTGATGTAAGCAACAAGATTTTACCTGTCTGAAACACTGTTATATTTCAATTTGTAACACTACTTGTCTCAACAAACGCACATCCACTCTTCATAAAAATAAATGTAACACTAATCGAAATCATTCTGGAGTCAAAATGCTTTAATCTTGTAGCGTTACAACTCTATCTAGCGGCGAGTTTTAGAGTTACCGATGTTACCATGTTAACTCAAAATTCAACTTTTTCGAGTTGTAACCCTATTTTATCGGAGGTGCGAAATGCATGAATAGCTTTTCTTGCGTATTATATGTTTATGAACAGCAAAATTTGTGTGTGTTGTGGTTCTAAAGTTATTAAAGATTTTGCTGCGGTAACGTTTTGGATTTGCCCAGATCTCAAAAACGGCTCAACGTAGAAGTTTGAAAAAAATACCAATAATAGACCTTAATTTGTTCAAATTTGTTCAAACATTACTTTTTAATTTGTTTGATGAACACTAATGTAATTAAATGGTGCTGAAGTTTAAAAAGAAACGGATTTACAAGTAAACCAGTACACTTACAATCTTTATCACCCTTGGTATACCTTTATAAATACAGTAAATTTAGATTATGTGACTCTACGCAATATGTCTAATTTAAACGGTCTAATGCGCAGTGCCCATAAAACAAGGAAACATGGAATACTATCAACTAATTAAAATGTTCCATCAACAAACAATGCTGTTAATTTCAGCTTTAAATTACGACTATTATGAAAGATATATCAATAAAAAGAATGTGTCAGCAATTCTTCTATAAGCCGACCAAATTATAAAGGTTACGTAAAAGCGACTGCACCATATACAAGACTAACCTTCTTAAATAAGCAGTATAATATGTTTCTTTCGTTAGTACAGTCGCGAACAAAGGAGCTGTGGTTGGTAAATAAAGAAATGAGCATAATTAAAAACTGTTATTTAAAAAAATTGTCTTACATAAATTATATTAATTACCTTACCTAATAATTTAAATCTCTAGGATAAAATCACAGATAAGTTGAGTATTTTTTATGTCTAGCTAGATTATAACGCATATACATATATTTTAACAAAGCAAATATACATATATTTTTTGTTTTCTACAATGGTAATAATATGTCCTTGTACAATATTTCATAGTAGGTAGATAGGTAAGAACCTAATAATTTCAAATCACAGATTAAGTTTAGCTACGATAAACGAGAGTAAAATACAATATCATCAGCACTGGGCCTGTATAGTGTCTTAGGTAAGTGGTGACAGTTATTTCAACTACTAATGCAATACCTTGATTGGCGGAAATGATTCCTTTGGCCGAGCCTCGGCGCGCAATTACTTGAGGCACGGCACAGAAATTATCACATCTATTACAATCAATATTAAAATGTTTCAAGCAGTCAGCTTCTTTACAGATAACAACAATATTGAAATATCATATAATGCGTATTATATTTAAATCACACCATATAAAATATAGTTAAATTTCTTTTTATCTTCATATTGTGTATAGTCACATAATCTAAAGGACATCATTCATTTTGGACCAAAAACTGAAAGTGCCGGCTAGGATAAAAATGTGTAATATTTGGATAGAACACACAATTCCTATAATTTTTACTACGACACCAAATCTGTTACGGTGTTACATACTTTTACACTGTTACATACTTAATACAATAAAAATGTTATTATGATGTTGTTATTAATAATAAACCACCGCTTCATACTGGCAGAGAAGCAATACTGCATGACTTTGTTCCTATTCACTTAGGCTTTGACCATATGACCCGGGAAGATGTAGCACGGAAGAACTTTATGTTACCTGAAAGAATTTTTGGAAACCCAGAGAATCCTACCGACGAAAGAAAAGGATAGCACTTACATATACGAGTATATTCAAAAGAGTTTAAACTACATTTTTCAAAGGAAATCGTATAGCGTTTAAGCCGTTTCTGTTTGTCTGTTGTGACGGGCACATCATAGAAGTTTCTGGTCCACACGCTGCTACTTCTTCAAATGCGCAAATAATGCTTAATATTGTACAAAATGAAAATGATCATGGCCACAGATTATTTCAATGGTTTTACCGAAATGGGGACGTATTTATTTTAGACCGTGGCTTCAGAAATGCAATTTCCACCCTTGAAGGATATGGATACACCGCTAAGATGTCCGAGACTAAGCTCCCTAGAGAATCGCAACTTACAACAGAACAAGCTAATAAGTCGCGACTTGTTACTATTTGCCGATGGGTCGTAGAAGTCGTAAACGGCCGATTTAAAAGAGATTTCCGGCTGCTGAGACACGTCGCCATCAATATAACACTGCACGATATGATGGATTATTTTAGAATTGCTGCCGCATTAATAAGTGCCTATCACATTTTGATAGTGGATAACGTTCATGCTACTGATATCCTTTAAATAATACGTGAAAGAATAAGCATGCCTAATACACTGGGAGATCTTGTGAATAGACACAATTTAAACCGAAGGTGAGAACAGTTCCAACCCATAGCTGCGGATATGGCAGATTTTAATGATTTTCCAACATTAACAGAAGAGGATTTAATATTATTCAGCCTTGGTGTATATCAGCTCAAACAAGCAAAAGGCTATTATGGAGAGCACCTTCAATCCGACGTGACAGAGCTTTTATCATTGAGCTCGGTGGTGGGATTCCTCTGGAAATAGTCAGGTACCTTGAACGGGAAGACTTGTGGATTGTAAGAGGAATACAATCCCGCCACATCCAAGCCAAAAAATACTATGTGTACATTGCACTAGATCGGGCAGCAAATGGTCGTCGAGCATTAGCTCATTATTATTGTACATACAATATCAACAAGAGGACCATTAGATGCTGCTCTCATACCATGACCATAGTCTGGTACATAGGTTATGCTTGACATGACCCATACCTCACCCCACCTGCAATAGGATTAGATGATGTATATGTTAGATTAGGACAAACTTAAATGAATTAATACGAGTACAATTGAATGTTGTTACATTTTGCTCTTTTTTACCTAAATGAAAGGTACTGAATCTAAATGAGGCGCTGTTGGTATTGTTGCTTGTTTTTTCATATTTAATATATTTGTATTAACACATCTGTAATGTATTAACACATCGTAATAACATTTTATTTCACATTGTATTTTAGGTTTGGTGTCATAGTAAAAAATAACAGAATTTTGTGATCTATCCGAATATTACGCTTTTGTTATCTGGCCAGCACTTTCAGATTTGGCCCAAAAATGTATGGAATGTGAATGATGTCCTTTACTGTATTTATAAAGGTGTGTCAAGGGTACATGATAAAGCTTTTTATTTGATTGTAAGTGTACTGGTTTACTTGCAAACCGTTTCTTTCTGAATTTCGGCACCATTTAATTACATTGGTGTTCATCAACCAAATTAAAACTAATGTTTGAACAAATTTGAACAATTTAAGTTCTATTACTGGTATTTTTTTCAAACTTCTACGTTGAGCCGTTTTTTAAATCTGGGCAATCTCAAAACGTTACCACAGCAAAATCATAAATAACTTTAGAACAACAACACACACAAATTTTGCTATTCATGCATTTAGCTATCTATTCATGCATTTATTTCCGGGATGAAACGATTTTATGAAAATGTTTTGCCAGAGTAAACTTTTCAAACATTACTGCAGCAAAATCTGTTTTTCTCGAATAACTTTACAACTACAACTTGAACAAATTTTGTTATTAGTAAACAAATTACTCTTTACGATGAACCAATTATTTGTTATACTCTCAACTCTCTAAAGCACAACATTTTTCTGCGGTAACGCACACGTCTTTTATTGGTACTCAATGCATTATGTTTTACAAAGATGGACTTATAGACAAATAAGATCTCATTACGATCGATCTAATTTGTTATTATTTATATTGAAACCTTGTCGGGCTCAGCCAATTAGGAGAGAGAAAGAGAGGTACGTATCAATTAAAATAATTTATTTTAAGTAAGTATATAAAATAATATAATGTATCTACATTTATTTATATGAACTTATGTTACACAATTTATGGTACAATATAAATTGGTCCAGCTTTATGACTAAGTTATCTTCGGAATCATTATGACGGCAACTCAAATAATCTCAGAGTTGGAAATAATGGTTTTTGCGAGATTTGACTATCACCAAACCGTCCACAGCAGGACAGGGTTAGGGACGTGTTCCCTCATCTTTAATGATTTTGTTGCAAGTTATCGTTTGTTTACTGACAGTCGTGAGATTACAGAACACAATAAAAATTAAAAACACCAAAAGGTAACTAATATAAACATTATTTTTATAATTTAAGTCAATGGGATATGAGTACATAATGTGTTCATGATTCAAATGACATGTTATTTATGGTTCAAATGACATCCAACAATGTATACTTTAGTCTCTTTATTGATGAACTAGTATTTGTTTTAGGGATTTCTCTTAATATGTTTATGTTGTTATATACTTTAGCCAACATAAATATATTTGTTCTCTCTCCATAATAATTTGTTATTTTTGGTGTAATTAGTTTTTGTATCCTAGCCCTCGTAGTATTATATTTATTCTCGATTAAGTAGATATTTATATTGATCGCTATAGTAGTATTCTAAGCCGAATAGATATGCCACTTATATATTTTTTATTGGCAATACTTTACATATAGGCAACAATTTATAATATTCTTTATTGCACGTATGTTCTACATTCTTACTAATGACATACTTTACCAGCACTATTTGTAGATTTTTAATGTCCTTTTAATAAGTTTTAAAAGTCCGTCCTTGCACAATCAGTGAGTCTGCAAGGGCATAGTATACAACTCTTATGGCCAGTCCCACGACTAACAAGTAAAAGTTATCCGAAAGATAAATCGCATGCTGTCTCACTCTTGTTAGGTTAAAGAAGATAGATGGCGAGACTTTTATCTTATAGATAAATGCTATTTAGAGGTCGTGGAACAAGCCCTTATTGTTTCTACATTTAATAGTTTAGTTAGTTGATAAAACTTACATAACATAGATTTTCACGTATTACAAACATCAGATACATGCATTGCTCAAATAATATGTTTATCTATCCTAAAGCTTAAATATTTAAATATGAAATGGTCTCTCAGGACATTCCTAGGAGGTAGCACAAAATCTGAAAATGAGCACCATATTACGTAAGACCTAAAATATTGCTGTAGAAATTTGTCATCTGGGTTATACAGGCGCAAGTTAAAGTACCTCGTAAATTAAAAAGAAATAACATCACAACACAGTTTCTTACATTACGGTGCGAATACGAGACAGCGCTCCGGATGCATCTATGCACCGATGACCCTAATCTCATTGTGCGCTGCGCCCGCACTGCAAGGCCCTGTGCGAGTTTATGGTGCCTATTCGTCGTCCGACATGACACATCTCTTGTCATTGGTGCTGAAGCCTGAGGGTGCAAGAGCCCCTACAATAGCATTACCTTACCCTTACCCAGGGGTAGGATAATGGTCCCCTGGGTAATGGTCATTAACTATATAAACAATAGGAAAAGGCAATATTCGTCTGTTTTCGTTTACTGTTCCATGGATAATTATTATTACCTGATCAAATATTTTTTGGAAGACGTCGCCCGCACTATATTAATAAACAATATTTTTATTTCTTGACGCCTTTTGGATACCTATCTCTATAACAGAATTATCAAATCGGTAACCGTTTATAACAAATTTTAAGGTCTCTGGATTGCGAAGAACCTGTTAAATTATTGACAGTTGATAAATGACTGCTGCTAATGTATCTCACTATATTTTATATAATGTAATTTCTTAATTTATCATTGTCATCTATTGATTGTACCTCACGTCTAACCGACCATAGTAGACGCACATCGTAGGTGTACCTAACTCCACGCAGCGTTGGCGTGCTGAGTAATATTCGTTATTAACCTCTGAGTCTTCTTCGGAGAGGTTAATGAAAACACTATGTGGGTCTGTGTGTCTGTCTGTTAGTGACAGTTTGTAAGTGACAGGCAAAGCTCCGGAACCACTGGACCGATTTACTTGTAACTTGGTGTGCAGACACCTTGGGGTCATACCTCGGTCGAGTTTGAACATGGGCCCTGTGGGTCAAAAGACCCCGGAGATATAGGGGTAATTTCTTTTCATTACTTTTACATTTAAGACGAAGAGGTTGAGTCCTGGGTTTTAATACCCATCTCGTTAACCTCTGAGTCTTCTACGAAGAGGTTAATGAAAACACTATGTGGGTATGTGTGTCTGTCTGTTAGTGACAGGTATAGCTCCGTAACTACTGGACCGATTGACTTGTAACTTGGTGTGCAGATACCTTGGGGTCATCCCTCGGTCGAGTTTGAATATGGGTCCTATGGGTCAAAAGACCCCTGAGATATAGGGGTCACAAGGTCACAAGGTCAGGGGATATTCAACAACAGAGTGATTTGGAAATCCAAGGGAGAGGCTTTTGCCCAGCAGTGGGACATTACAAAAAGATGATGGAAAATAAAAAATGTCCCATGAAAACGAAGAGGTCGGATCCTGGGTTTTTACACCCATCTCATTATAATTTATAACTATTTACTTATAAGTAAGTTAATAATTAGGTTGTAAAAAGGGAGGCATAGCAGCTGTAACACAGGTTTATGACCTAGCATGGCTGCTGTAGCTTTTTTATTTTTACTTCTGGGAATGCATTGACGCATACCCCTTCGCGAGGGCGGGCGGTGGGATTATGTCGGACTCGCCGGGGTAAAAGAAAGATGGCATAAGAATAATGTACCTCCCGGAATACCGACTAAACCTACCACGGTGTTCCTCGACAAAACCACTATCGACGGGGCCGAGCGAATCACTTTCGCATGCGGTCGCGACCCCGCCGAGGTTTCAGCCCGCCATGTAAAACGGCAGGCCACTACACAATAAGAACTACGCAATATAGGCACTACTCATTTAAAGGCCCTACTGTCTCTCCCCTAAAGGGGAGACGGACACGACACAGAGGCGCGCGTGGAAACACGCACGCCGCCTTTCGGACCTGGTGCTGAACGGATGGCGGGCAGGCCCACAAAGCCCACCACCCCCAGGTCAATCCTCAGGGTGGCTGGAGGTCATCTCGCGCCCTCCGGCTACCCGGCTCTGCGGTTGGAGAGAGGGTTTAAGCGCACCCTCTCCCGCTCCGCCGCCTCCTTGATGGAAATCACTTCCTCACAGAAGGAGGCGACGGCATTCCACGACCTCTCACTCCGGACCATAGACTGAACTACGGCCGGGAGCGAGAGGGCAACCGATCCGACTGCCGCGATCAACTCACGGTGCTGCGATGCCCAGGCGGGGCAAACCGCCAAAGTGTGCAGCGCCGTGTCCTCAACAACGTCGCGGCAGTCACCGCAGTGGTGACAACCGGGCGTCTCTTGCCGGCGTATACGGCACAGGAACTGGCCAAAACAACCGTGGCCAGACAATACCTGTGTCAGCCGGAAGGTGAGGGCGCACTGCCGCTTCTCCAGCCACTCCTTAAACACGGGACTTACCGCCACGATCGTGGCGTGCCCGATGGCTGCTGTAGCTATGCTAATGATGTAGGTAGGTACTGTTTTATATGTCTAAATGTAATTTATATTGTATGATTTATTTATTAGTACAAATAAAGTTTATTATTATATTATTATTATTATAAAGACCCACGATAGAGGCAGCAGCTACTAGTGTAGCTACTTCAAAATACTCCGTGTCTCTCCGTGCCTTAAAATATTAAAGTCTACGTGGATAACAAAATAGCCAGGACAGTCAACTACTAGGTACTCAGTCAACTTGACGAGGCGTATTTAACTATGTAAGTATGATAGATAGGGAACGTATTAAAAGTATTTATGTTGAAGTTCAAATCCTCAGAGCAGTGGTAGCTCAGTGGGGAGACCAACAGACTGCAATGCAGAGGGTCTCGGGTTCGAACCCACGTCGCGCACCTCTGACTATCGGAAATTATATGACTTTTTGAAATTATGTGCGTATTGATTGACAATTATCGCCTGCTCTGTGCCTCGGAGAGCACGTTAAGCCGTCGGTTCCGGCTGCCATGAACATCTATTGCAGTCGTTATTGGGAAATCAGTGCCCTATAATATCCTGTCACTGGTCTAGCCTTAGGGCATCGTATCGTGGCAGCCGCTCCGTGTAAAAACTGATATCCAGTCAAATCCGCTTAGACTAGAAAAACCGACCCCAAGTGACTTAAATAATAAAGGCTAGGAAGGAGAAGGATTAAAACCCTCAATTGTTCAGTTCGGGTAAAGCCATTGAACGGGTATCATCCTGAGAATGTATTGATAACTGCTAAGTTATTCAAAACAATGAAACGAGTACATTATTAATCATAGTTTGTTTTCAAAATGCCGCACGATGTTTTACATTACACAGCCATAGTTATGTATAATAATGTATAGTATCATAACTTCATCCTTACTAATATTATAAATGTGAAAGTTTGTGAGGATGTATGGATGTTTGTTACTCTTTCACGCAAAAACTACTAGACCAATTACGATGAAACTTGGTTTGTAGATAGCTGGAGACATCAGTCATCAAACATCTCAGGTAGTAGGATAGATTTTTTTTCATTTTTTTCTGAACGGCCATCCGTACCACTATAAGACATTTCCAGGTTATCCATTAATTACCGGACACCCTGTATATAGTTAGGATATGATGCTAGCTAACCGTGAACCGCAAATAGACTCGCGCTTTTAAAATTGGTTGTGGCCTTTTCTTAGTCTTGATGTTACCTAGTACTTAATTAAAACTGATTCAACGGTTTTTTATACAGCCATTAGACATGAAAAAGAAACAAAGAGACAAAGTTAAATTCGATATAGGTAGCTGCGATTTCTCAGCGTTGATTTAAACTTTCTAAAATACTTATAATGGCTTCATATTTACGTAAGTAATAAATCTAATTTATCTCATACATGCATACGTACATTATCTCACGCCTATATTTCCGAAGGGTCGCCAGAGAGGTCTCACAACCACATTTCGCCAACTATGGTTTTAGCTCTTATATAATGAGAGATACCTACACAGTTCACAGTTCTAGACTCAGTTCTTAACAAAAAAAACTAATACAAAAGTCCTATTAATTTATCCCGTCAAAAAATTGCTGTCCGAACCGGGAATCGAAGCTGGTAGCTCTCATGCACAGCAGTCGCATAAACAACCGCTGCATCACCAAGCCAGTTCTTTATTTAATAAACCTATTATAATATGTAAATTTAAACTTTATTACGCAATCTTATCTTATCTTATCTTGTGTGGGGGCCAGTCAGTACAGACCGGCGACACTTCGACCCAGTGGGATCTTTTGTGTCGACTTCCCCAATAACGACTACCAGAGATGTTCATGGCAGCCGGGACCAACGGCTTAACGTGCTCTCCGAGGCACGGAGCAGGCGATTATTGTCAATCAATACGCACATAATTTCGAAAAGTCATATAACTTCCGAAAGTCAGAGGTGCGCGACGTGGGTTCGAACCCGAGACCCTCTGCATTGCAGTCTGTTGGTCTCCCCACTGAGCTATCGCTGCTCTTACGCAATAATAATAACTTTAATTTCTAGCCAAATTTAATTTTAACCTACCTAAGTATGTACACACAGCGACGCATCAACCTAGACTGTTTGGACTTTGAACTATTAGAAGTTGAATGCTGCGAATCGTGCGAGAGAGTGCGTTATATTTTTGTTACGCTCTATCCTTACCATTACATCGACACCATTATGCACTGTCCCTTTCCAACAATTCTCTATTTTGTATGTAGCGTAGTTATACGTATATAGGGTGTCTAACTTGATGTGAAGCCGTGTGTACAAATGTAAGGCAACATAATGTACGAGTTTGAAACGTAGTAAACAGCATCTTCACCCCTTAGACCAGTCCTAACAGGCCTATGTTACCACATGATTGTGTATCCCTCTCTCTTGTCGCATTATTTCCTCGAACAGCGGTTATAATTGCGTGGTACCTAAGTAATTTATTTTTAGTGCTTTATTAATTTTACATTATCGCCCAAACTATACGACCACATTAATTACAAGCTATAAATTAAAATATATTATCTAAATATAAAAAACTGCGGTGACGAAATACTTTTTTGGTTATTGCCATTATGTCTTAAGTACCTGCTATCTATTGTCATCAATCAGAGTAGTGCCATCTTCTTACATTAAACCGGCGTAAAAGTAATTTTGAGTCGGTACCCATTGGTCTCCTGAAATTCGCACCTTGTGCCCATTCGTCCCCTCAAATATTTGAGGTGCCCACTCGTCCCCTGATATATTATTTATTTAAAAATCATTTATGTTTTCCATTCACTCTGCTATGGCTTGTTTTCTATCAGGGTACAAAAAAGGGCACCTGAGTGGGTGCCGAGTCTATAAGTTTTATTCCAGGGGACGAAATTTTTGCCGACGACTCGTAATTTTTTGCGCTCTAAGCATAATTTCTGTATCCCGAGGGTTACGCTTCATAAACATTCTTACAATGGAAATAAAGAACATCCAGTCTCAGAGCAATAATTTGTAGATCACACACTTTCTGTCCCGTGTGAAATTCGAACCGTCAACACTCGACGTAGTATCGTAGTATCTAAACCACTACCAGAATAGTTGAAAACAACATCACTGCATTTCTCCCGATCAGTATGTGTTCCAGATCCTATGTCCCGTGGGGGATTCGAACCCACAAAATCCAGTGAAGTGGCAGCACAACCACTTAAAAACTACACCATCAGTGCAGTCAGTGTCACATTCCTTCTTTGATTAACCTCAGAGTCTTCTTCGAAGAGGTTAATGGAAAGACTATGCGGGTCTGTGTGTTTATCTGTTAGTGACAGTTTGTTAGTGACAGGCATAGCTCCGGCACCACTGGACCGATTGACTTGTAAATTGGAGTACAGATACCTTGGGATCATCCCTCAGTCGAGTAATATGTGCCCTGTGGCTCAAAAGACCCTTGAGATATAGGGGTCACAAGGTCATAAGGTCAGGGGATATCCACCAACAGAGTGATTTGGAAGTCCAAGGGAGAGGCTTTTGCCCAGCAGTGGTACATTACAATAAGCTAACGAAAACAAAAAAATAAGGTCACGACGAAGAGGTTGAATCCTGGGTTTTTACACCCATCTCGTCTATAGTAAGTAATCGTCGCAGATATTTTAACGTTTACACGGGGTAGAACAAAGCTAATTCAGTATAGGATTGGGTGGCTACAAAATACTATGCTTTACATTTATATGTCTAAGGCATTTAGAAACATTAAATTTACATTAAAACTATTCAGGTAATATTAGCGTTCAGATTAAGATAGTAATCAAGCAGGCAATAAACTTATTTCCTACCTTTTTTATTTAAAAATAAGTAACCAACCGAGGGATCGTAGTGAAGTTATCGTCCATAGATAAAAATAATTGCAAATCAAACTGGGACTTTTTAGAGCTAAACTGATGCCTGTATTTACTACGCAAAACGATTTGATTCGCAGGATGCAAAATAGGTACGTGAACTTTTGTTCAATATATATATATATACATACATTTTTTTTCGGAAAACAATTTTACATTGTATGCGAATGTTTTTTTACACATTATAAATAATTACAACGAATAATAATAATCATAATGTAAGTAACATTTTCAGCTATATAAATTTAATTAATTACGTATAATAAACATTGATGACATCACAATTAAAAACGTGAAAAGGATAGGATAAGATGTCAATTAATTAATAAGTAAGTAAAGCAATCAAATGTCAAATACCAAGAATAATTGACAATAAAATCCATATAACGTCAAATGCCAACATACCAATAAAAATAAAAATAAATGTCAATAAATAAAAAAGAAATAATTTCCTAATAAATTCAAAAAAGAAAATGTTGCATGAGACAGAGTTTTTTTTTTATACTACTAATGTGGCAATCAAGCTTACGGCCCACCTGATGGTAAATGGTTACCGTAGCCTATCGACGCCTGCAATACCAGAGGCATCACTTGCGCGTTGCCGACCTTGTAAAAACCTTTTAAGCCCCTTTTTGAAGAACCCCATACTGTAGTCTTGTGGGAAAACCTGGGCAGGGAGTTCATTCCACAACCTGAGCGTCCGCGGGAGAAAATTCCTTTGGAACCGTTTAGTGCGGCACCAATTAGGTTGTAAGGTGTGAAAATGACATCCCTGCCGATGGCGAGCGGTGCGATGATAAAAAGTAGCTGAGGGCATCATCTCAAACAACTCATCAGAACACAATCCATTATATAAGAACACACAAAGGGAGGCAAAGTCTTGTCTGAGACTTAGTGGCTCAATACCGTCTGTGAGTTTGGGCTCATCGACAATTCTCAATGCTCTTCTCTGTACCGCGTCAAAAGGATCAAGCTGGTATTTTGGTGCTCCTGCCCAGAGATGACTGCAGTACTCCATGTGAGGCCGGACTTCCGACTTATATAGAAGCAGTCTTTGCCCCGCAGTGAAGTACCGCTTAGCTCTATTGAGCACACCAAGCTTTTTGGAAGCCAGCTTGACCTTGCTCTCTAAATGACTGCGGAACTGTACATCACTTGATATGTCGAGGCCAAGGATTCCAATACTCTTGGAGATGGTGAGGGGCGTGTTCTGGAGTTGTGGAGACACAGTAAATGGGGTTTTCTTAGCGGTGAAAGCGCAGGCTTGCAACCCATTCGCATAATCCCTTGGGCAGTCCGTAAGATGGTAACTTCGATAGAAGACCTTTGTGCTAGACCCGATCGAAAGCCTTCGACATGTCCAGGCTGACGGCCAATGCCTCACCTTGGCTCTCAATGGCTAGTGCCCATTGGTGTGTGAGATACACGAGAAGGTCGCCAGTTGAGCGACGATAGTGGAAGCCGTATTGTCGGTCACTCAACAAATCGTGACCCTCAAGATACCTCAAGAGCCGAGAGTTGATCACCCGCTCCATCACCTTGGAGAGGAGAGAAGTTATGGCGATAGGCCTGTAGTTTGATGGGTCAGATGTGTCACCTTTTTTTGGCACTGGATGAACGAATGAGGTCTTCCATGAAGACGGAACTTGTCTTGTGGAATAGGAAAGCGAGAAGAGGCGCGTCAATACTGGACACAACTCAGGAGCACACTGCTTTAGTACCACTGCCGGTATGCCATCTGGCCCGCTCGACTTATGAACATCTAGAGACATTAGTTCCCGCCGGACCTCACGTTGTGAAATTGAGATTTCCGGCATGGAATGACCGCACCACGGGATAGTAGGTGGTACGGCGCCTCCATCGCTCATAGTCGAGTTTGAGGCAAAGAGAGAACCCAGCAAATCAGCCTTCTCTTTGGCACTATGGGCCAGATTACCATCGGGTTTTCTGAGTGGTGGCAAGGACGACTGACAAAAATTACCTTCGGCAGCCTTGGCGAGGGACCAGAAAGCGCGACTCCCAGAAGGGAAGCTGGCAAGTCGCTCGCCAATTCTGCCGACGAAATCAAACTTAGCTCTGGCAACCACCCTCTTATTGAGCCTCGAGGCAGCATTTAGTTTGCGTTTCACTTCGGGAATTTTAGATTCCTTGTTAGTACATGCCGTGGTCCAAGCTTCATAAGCAGATTGTTTTAAGGTTCTAGCATCTCTGCAGGAGTGATTGAACCACGGTCGTTTTTGCTATGTCATTCATAAGTACAAATGATGTATGACGTACAAGATACAGATGCTTCGGTGCCGCAGCGGCTGTGAATGCGGCTGCTGTGGATGAGGTACAGGTTTGATATCCAGGTTAGGCCACTGCTTGCTGCTCAGATTAAGGCACCGCGCTAATACACTAACAGTTTAGTGTAGGTATTAGCTCGGTGCCTTAATCTGAGCACATTATAAGGCAATATCTCCTCCCTAAATACGTGTGACCTATAACTTAGAGAGTAACAGACTTTTAAAGTCAGTCTTCTATATAATAATTCTAGATCTTACCTTGATGATCTTGATCTTGTAAATATAGGTTAGGTTAGCAGCAGTACATACTTTTTTCTGGATGAAAGTATATCCCCTTTGTAACCCAGACAATATGTATGCGAAATTTCATGATGATCGGTCAAGTAGTTAAAGGTTGACAGCGTAACAAACAAACAACCTCATATTCGCATTTGTAATATTAATTAGGATGATGCAGGACATATTAAAAAAATACCTATAATCGTTTCAAATTTTATTATTATCATCTACTTTAAATCATACATCACATATTAAATAAATAAGTATTTATTGGTGACTTTAAATATTTATAATAGTTTGATACATTCTGTGTATGTACTATCGACTTGAGCGACGGATGACCACTTCTAAGGTTAAAATCGCATAGCAGGCCACAACTACGACCTTTTCGTATGAGATTTTTACAAGGGTTTTTTTTAAGGGCGGTGTCACTTAAAGTCAACATGTGTAAGGGAAATTTTTTCTGAAATGGTCCCCCGTCGCTCAAGTCGATAGAACCTACACGGTGATCGCATAGTTCTATAAACTATGCGATAGATGGCGCTTAGTATCGCCTTAGATGCTTATTATAACAGGAAAAGCCAAGCCTTAACTTAAGGCTATTAATAGCTTCGTTGATACAGGGAGAACTCGTTTTCTTGAGGTTTGCTTCATAAATAGTCTTTTTATTTGTTAATAATTTATTATTCTCAAGAGACTTTTTAGTATCCAGCAATTTGATTGGACATCACTCTCCTCAACTATATCTCAGCATAAAATCTTTGACTCCCAATCAGATAAGCCTCAGTACATTATTATAAATGTCTTTCATTTATGAATTCCAGAAATAAAAATCAATATAGTGTACAACAGCGCATATTATTGCTAAGTCAGTTGCAATAAAGATATTGAGTATTAAGTCTACATATTGTGAAGAAATAAGGCAAGGGTAATACTTTTAGCAGCCAAAGAAGCTCAATGATTCTCATTGAACACAGTTGTTCTAAATCCATTCCTGCTGTCTTCCCACCAGTTGCTACTTTACTCTTAGGTGTTGCCACACTATTAATTATTATGTTAATCATTTTACTTAAATTCCATACTATCTATTATTTTATATTCTTTAATCATCATATTCTTTAGTCATATATAATAATTGTGAGCAATCATATAATTTGTCTACTAATAAATCAAATTCCTTGCAGATCATTATGTTGTAAATTCTTCAGATCATTAGTTTACTCTAGAATTATGGTTTGAAAACTGCCAGTATTTTTGTAAACATAGCAAACCCCAATGCTAGGAGTGGGTTCGTTTTGGTAGTACAAATGGCGGATTAGACCCACAACCTCTTAATAACAAGTCTGATGCCTTAATCATGAAGCTGCTGCTTAATTTCCAACCTATTATTTGCTAAACATTATCTAACAAAATCTGTTTATTTGTAGTCAGCATTGTTTCTATCACTGTTCAAACCTTTTAATAATCATCATCTTCCAATTTGAAACCAATCACATACAGTTTGAAGCATTCTTTGTTACCACTAGTTCAAATCACATAGGCCCAAATAGCCTCACAGGTGATGCATGAGCACCTCTGCCTGTGTTAGTATCTTGTTTATTTTTTATCAAATGTTCGATCATACATTTCATTCTTTCCAACTTTTTCCTTAATCTTCTCTTTCCTTGCCACATTAGATTCAGTCTTTTTTTCCTGTTCTCTGCAATAATTTCAAGTCTCCGCACTTTATATTTTAGTTTTATAACTTCTTCTGAGTCTGTTGGTTTAATGTCAACTGGTTCTACTCTGGAGATTGTGGGTTCCGGATCTTGGCAAGGCTGAAATGATAGTTATGTCATATAAGTATTATTCAGTACAGTTTAATGAACTAATGAGATATTTTATATAATGTATAGGACCATGAGATTCAATAATTAATTCTAGTTCTTATTCACATTATTAAAAATGTTCTTATTAAAATCAATAAGCCGGTCAGCCTAACCATATCAAGATATATTGATAAAAGTTTTGTTTATTGGATCTGGACTCTGGTGTCCCAGTGTGCAGTGATGACAAATGATGTAAGAGTGAATTACATACATTCTTAGTACTAGGTAAGTAGTTATAATATTATTCATATTTTATACTTACTGATATATTAAGAGCTGGCACAGCCTCAATTGAAAGTCGTCTGAGTCCACTCTCAGTCAAATAAAAGTCTTCAGTGTTGAAATGTTCAGAACAAACAGCACTAGAGGAAGTTGAGGACCATTCCTCTTCTCTGTTCACTGCTACCTCCCATTGCTTCCGTCTCTCTTTGTCGCGAGGGAATCTAGACATTGTATTAAATAAATTATGTGATAGCGGACAACATGGATTTTGATTTAAATGAGTTAGAAAACTATATGTTCACTAAATATGTGTACTAGATGTCGATAATAACTAGCTAATATAATTGAGAACCAAAATAGCTAACACAACTAAAAATTCAATATATAAATGATAATTCCAAATAACATAAGGTGAGGATTGAATCTATTTTTGCGCATTAAACAGCTTTAAATTATTTGGACAGTAAAACCGATATTTAACAGAAGAAACTACTTATAAGAAATAGTTTTCAGTTGGTGAAAATTATAGTTCTTTCCTTACAATAATTTCGTAGGAAGAATAATAATTATACTATAGTTGAAACAGATATACCTGTAATGCATAGTTAATAGAAAAATAAGTTATTCAACAGTAAAACCAAATGCCAGGTATAAATATTTTCTATGACCACAAGCAATCTATACCTACATACCTGTGAAACGTAATACCATCCTTATTCTTAGAAATTTTGGCCGAAGTATTCTTACAATTAACTACTGCACAGCTTACCATATTAAAGTTGAATTAATAAGATACGTTTTATTCATAAAAACGAAATAAACAATCAGTTAAACATTAGCCGCTCAAATCAGAAAATAAACAAATTTTTAAAACGTTTCGATTTAAGTCGATAATATTTTTAGCATAGCTGATTAGTTTGACTCGTACCTTTACAAGGAAAGGCTTGCTTATGAATGCTAAACAAGTACAGTAGAAAGAGAATGGACCGCGTTGCAAACTGTTACTTTGACAGTTTGCAAGTGTGACCATAAAATAATTTATCATGAAATCATTAATTATTAGGCACACATACTTAATTGTATTTCAGTACATTTCGTGTACATATTTTAGAGAAGTGTCAGGATCGTAGCAAATGGAAATCCGTAGTCTCTGCCTACCCCTCTGGGAAACAGGCGTGAATTTATGTATGTATGTATGTATGTATTTTATACATTATTATTACCTACTAAATATTATTCTTAGAAACGGTAAATATATATTATGAACTCGTATTTTTAAACGGGATGCCAGTGGATTTAGCTATGATTTTACTTGGTGCTAATAGTTGTTGCGAGAAAGTCTGTCTCTGGTTTTATGGTATTACTGGTATTAGTATGTTCACCCATCCAGCACCGTAACTTAGCGCTTATGTAAAAGTGGCGACTTGCGTTTAAGGCAACGCCATCTATTGATTAGTCCAGGATATAGCGCACATAAAATAATTTATTGTTGTGGAAACACATTTTAAACCTACATAAATATTCCGTCTAAACAGATTAAAAGATCGATGAAACTTGGCAAAGGGGAATGCCCATATGCAGTATCGCTCGATAAATGAAATCTAAGCTGTGTCACAAGTTCATGATATAGATAATTTTTGTTCATAATTATAATGATTTTATAACGTAATGTGGAGTCTCACATTTGCCGGATAAATAAACGTGAAATATTAGTTGTTTTATTTCGTAACATAATTTTCCGTTTCAGACTTTTTGTTGTGGTAACATTATTACACAGACACATTGATTTTAATTGATTTCCTCTATGACTATCAGTCGATATCGATTACTTTTCTTATTATTTTTGGCAACACTGTAACGTTACTTGTCAATCGTGTAAACTGTAAACGAATAAATTGTACCTATGTTCAGTTCAGTTTCGTTTGAATTTGTTATTTTTTGTGTTATTGTGCTCAACTGCTGTATATTATGCTACATGTATTTTGAGAAAAAGGCTCCTTAATATATTTTTACTAACTGTGAGACAGAGACTCCTTGTGAAAAGTGATTGTGAGATAGACTAAATAGACTAGACTCCATTAAATATCACCACTATGGCGAGTTCCGTTCGTCGGTGTGTTAACTGTTCCTTTCGACTGCAGCATGGAAGTTCGCAGTCATTGAGAGAAGTGAATGATAATATCTACACTATTTTAGCTACTTGGATTTCACCCACTCTGGTAAGTCATTTTGAGGACAGACATTTGAAATCATGTTCGCGCCATGTGTAATTATAACGATGGGGTTTGGTACACACCAAACCCCATCGTTATAATTACACATCCTTAGTCATTGGAACCATAGTACAAGGTACACACCAATCACTAATGATGTTTATATTTTTTCAGATTTCACGTGATGCCATAATTTGTATTGAGTGTTTTGCTGTTCTCCAACGCGCTCTTAGAGCTGGATCAGGCCAAAGTCCTATGTTAGGCCATAGAAGTGTATGTTTTGCATGTGGAACATCAATACTTCGCGCACGATCAATAAAAGTGCCTGCCAATAGTGAAGAAAGGAATATTATTTGTAATCGAATATCTCCACACCTGGTATGTAAATAAATTAAACTATTAACTATTTATATAACCAGCTCTGTTTGTAGATTTCTCATCGGCCTATACATAGGTCTGTCCTTTGAAAGGTTCATTGTCATGTTTCAACTGTAATGTCCAACCAGTTGGAATACAGGTCTTCAATAAGGGCAGATGTCTAAACATTATGCTTAATTGGACAAGAGGATCATAATAAGGCCTGTGGTCCAACTGATTTATTTAAATTATATTTATTATAGTTATATTGATTCCCTAACCTATACATTATTTATCTAACATGTTATGTTATATGTTCTTTTTTATCATTTATTAACATTAACATCAATATAAATAATTAAAACAATCACAGGCCTTGTTGCGGTTCCATTGTCCAATGAAATGAAATGATTAGACAATTGCCCCTACTGAAGTCCTACTGGTTAGACCTTACAGTTGAATCACAAAACCTAAACCCCTTTGAAAAGAGGATATGGCCTATGAGGATATTCTAGGCTGGCTAGGCAGGTTTTCTTTTTTCAGTTTTCCTTCTTAGAATGCTGTACTCTGCATAATATAACACCCATAGGATAATATGAGGTGGTGACACTCTGTATTCTTAATCAATTACTTCACATATAGTTTATCAATTATCTCACTGTAAATAAAAGGCTAGATAGGCTACCCCCTGCAATGCTATAAATTACAGTCTTGATTCATTTGTGATTGAAGCTATATGTGTATTTAGTTGTATTTTAAATGAAATAAAAATTAAATAGTTATTATAATTAAGTATGTACAACAAAATAGATTTATGTATTTTATTCATGCATAAGTAAATTGTCAACAAGTTATTGTAGTCAATATCCTAGTTCTGATTATATTCCATATAATCATAACCAGCTATAACTTTTGGTATTTCTTGTCCAGATGTCGCGCTTGGATAGAGTATGCAGACCATGTTGGATGGCAGCTAAGAGGACCATACAACGACATTTGCAACATGATGCTATGATTCATCCTGAAGATGAGCAAGTAATTGAGAACTCTCAAGTACCAGTACATAACATTGAAGTTCCTGCACCAAATGCTGATGCACCTGCTCCTATTGTGGAGGTTGCTGCACTTGACGTTGAAGTTCCTGTACACAATATTGATTTACCTGTGCTCGATGAGGAAGATAATGCTGTACATATTCCAAGTCCACCACCATTACCACAGCACAACCTATACCAGCCCCAAAGAAGGCAACAAGTGTCTAAAATAATGTCACAGACCTATAAACGTGTAGCTGCATCAACAAGACATTGTGTTTATTCTGATTGTGGAAATATGGAACGCTTATTAATACCTAGAGCATTGAAAGAAGAAGTTTTGAGCCGTTATCGAATTTACATTCCCCCAAGTGCTCGGATCTGTAACTTTCATTTATATAATGACTGCTGGGATGAGTTACAAGTTAATTATTCAGATTTCACTGGTACTCAAATGGATAACTTGTTGGCAATGTTGGAAAGACTATCAATGAAGCAAATTAATTTTAGTAATGTCCACATGATCCAATCTAACTTATGTCATTATTGGTTAGGTCTAAATGCTACACAATTTTATGATTTAATGAACAATATACCACAATTATATGACGAAGTGCCAGATGCTAGTGTAGCATTGTGCATTTATTTGACTAAATTAAGAAGTGGAGACAGTAATGAGAGGTTATGTGGTCTATTTAACATGCCAAGAAGTACACTTGAACGTAATATGAATAAAGTCCGTGATATTATGACATTACATTTAGTACCTCACTATTTGGGTCTCAGTCATATGACTATTCAAGAAGTGGCAGCAATCAATACTGTAATACCTGAAGGTTTCTATGGAAACCCAACAATGCCCATTGAGACCAAACCAGCGATCACCATATGCGATGCTACTTATGTCTACATGCAAAGTAGCAGCAACTATTTATTTCAGAAGCAAACATATAGTTTGCATAAATATACCAATCTGGTGAAACCTTTTATGATTGTGTGCTGTAATGGCCACATATTAGATTGTTTAGGACCATATAAAGCAACTACCAATGATGCTACGATTATGAGCACAGAATTTAGCAGATCTGATGGGCCTATGCGACAGTATTTTCGAGAAGGAGATGTGTTTATTCTTGACAGAGGCTTCAGGGACGTGGTGACACAATTACAAGAATATGGATATGAAACACACCTACCTGAATCCTTATTAGAAGGCCACCATCAACTTACTACGGAGCAAGCCAACAATTCACGCTGTGTCACAATGTGTAGATGGGTGGTGGAAATAGTAAATGGCAGATTAAAACAGGATTTTAAATTATTCAGACAGGAGTTTTTTAATAGAGCTGCAAAACATCTCATGGAGGATTTCAGAATCGGTTGTGCTCTGGTAAACAAGTTTCGCCCTGTCCTTGAAGACAAACCTGTGCACACAGAATATTTGCAAATAGCCCGACAGAGATTGAATGTTCCCAACCATCTAGCTGATGTTGTCGACGCTGAGCACTTAAATAGGAGACGCACAGGATTTTTAAATATTAATAGTAACCATCCTCATTTGAGCGAATTTCCAAGGCTGACAATGGACGACTTAAAAAAATTAGCACTAGGCACATACCAACTCAAACAGGCAAGGTCATACTATGGAGAACACATTCGACAAAATGGCACATATACTGTGCAAATAAATAATGCCATAGAAGAGGACATACCCCTTGTTTTGGGTGTGAACAATTATCTAATTCGTGGCAGAATAAAATCTAGACACGTAAGCAGCCGTTCATATTATACGTACCTTTTGATAAATAGAAATGAAGATACAGTGAATACACTAAGAGCCATCTCTGGCTACTATTGTAGCTGTTTGGTGGGCAGGCGCACAGTGGGCTGTTGTGCCCATGTAATGACTATTGTCTGGTATTTGAGCTGGGGACGCCATAACGATATCACTGCACCAGCGCCATTCTTAGACGATATTTTTGAGGAATACACTTACGAAAATATGGAATAAATGATACATTTATGGTCAGTATTTAGATGCTCGGTGTACCCTTGTTCTATATTTTTATGAGTGAAGAGGTTCTAAAAATCTAGACATTAAAAATATCCATAACATAGATTGTTTCTTTGCTTTTTCTATGAATAAATATTGTGTTGATTAACTTGAGTATTCATTGATTGTGCCTATTTATGCGCAACTGTAGTCGATAGGCTTCCTCTCGACAATTAATTAATATATCCCAAGATTAAGTAGGTATTTAGTTCACTCCTAATGGAGTACTTGGTACTTTAAGTCACTTAGTCTCTAAATTCTGTTCTCTTACGTATATATTTATATTCTGTAAGCCATAGCTTAATTACATCTTAATCTTACTATTATTTAAAGGATAAACAGCAAGATTCTACATTTTGATTTACAAAATTCACGTATATTTTTCTCTGAAACCCGGCAAATTACGTACACGATGTTTATTTTTTCTTAAACTGCATACTAATACGAATCTTAAACAGTAGTATTCATCTTGACACTGTAATATTTAAACCGATACTATATTCCTTAGTCGCTTGGGCATTCCCCTTTTATGCAAGTTCGATAATATTATTTATTTAGTATTCTAGCCCGTGTATAAAATGAATTCAGTCTAAACAGTGATAGCTTCAAACTCAAAGCCAAAAATGTTGTAGTATTAGTAAAGAGTATGAATTAATTATAAACACAAAGAGGTATCTGCACAAAATAAATACAATTTTAAAAATTGTAGTCTGTATATACTTGAAAGGGCAGGCAGAGGTATACCTACTACATAATATTGTCTTCTGTTTACGCGAATGTTATTAATTGAAATTAAACTACTATATACGGATTTTATCGCGTTGTTTATTTATCACTTACGTGAGTCAGTGATAAATAAACAATGCGAAATTAAACTACTATATACGGATTTTATCGTGAGATAAAATCCGTATATAGTAGTTTAATTTCAATATACCTACTACATTCACATTTCGCCAGCTATTGTTTTAGATCCAACGTAAAACATGGCGAGCCTAGCCATATAACCATTTATTAATCATATTTCTAGACTACATGATATGCTATTGTGAATTTCCTAACAAAAAACCGCAATAACACTTTTCCCTACCCGGGAACCCAACCCGAGATACCACGATTGTACTTAAGCCTAAGCGCTATCTTATGCCACGGGACTTACGAGAATGAGGCGAGCAAAATATACATATTGACGAATTCGCGAAATGTACACACGGCTACACATCAAGTTAGACACCCTATATACGCATAACTACGCTACATACTAAATAGAGAATTGTCGGAAAGGGACAGTGCATAGTGGTGTCGATGTAATGGTAAGGATAGAGCGTAAGAAAAATATAACGCCCACTCGCACAATTCGCAGCGTTCAACTTCTAATAGTTCAAAGTCCAAACAGTCTAGGTTGATGTGTCGCTGTGTGTAAATTTAGCGAAATCGTCAATACGTATATTTTGCTCACCGCCCACTGCGCTACGCCACTGTTTAACTCCCAACTAAACAGTGGAACACGTAATAGACTACGAACCTACTGACTTCAACTGGGCAACATTTCAGTTTCCGGGATTGTAATAAAAAATGTTTTAACAGGCAAACCCAATAATACTTCGCTGAACCCGGAAATCGAACCCGAGACATTATGGTACAGCAGTCAAATTTATTATAATCACTAATCTACAACTGGAATACCTAAATCAGTCCAACAATAATTTAAAATTAAGTTGACAAATAAAAATGTACATTTTCAAATGATTGGCGTGTCGTATTTTTTCGATATCTTATTCAAAACGTAATTATAGGTCTGGCCCATCATTGATGCGTGATAGCTTCATTATTTTTTTAACACAGGGAGCGTCAGTGGTGTTTCGTCACGCCCACATTTAACGGTTATAATAGAGACATTCAAATTGAAGGTTTGGAATACAATGTAATAAGACTGCTGCTGAAATTACTGGTCTAGTGTCGGGCTAGTGTTGGGACAAGATTTAGTAGTTATCGATATTGCTTTTTCGATACGTTTTTTAACAAAGTTATTTTATTTTCATATTTTATATTATTTGCAGTGTTATCTTTGACTGCTTCACATGAATTTTAGTTGTAATCGAATTGAAAATCGTATCTCTGTGAATTATTGTCTTTTCTTATTGCGCTTCATATTAGAAAAAATTAACTAATAGATTAACGTTCACTCGATGCAATTATTGTCTTATAATTAACGAACAGGAATGAGAATAATTTCAGTTGTATCGTGCCATTTACCTAATTATTACATAACATTGTACTAGAACATTTTTTGTGATAACTTTCATTAGAATAAGTGGCTGCTAATACATTTATAATAATGAAGTTACTTCGTTTTAATAGGTATATGATGTCAGTATAGTATTAGATATTATCTATAAATTAAATAGGTAGTAAAAAGCTACATTAACAGAGGCATTAAACGACGTTTAGTATAACGAGTTTTGGATTGAACCCGTAAAAGTAAATGCATATTTACTGCATTTATTAGTACACATGTTGGGTTTTGAGTTGACAATATTATAATAGGCACTTGATATACCTCGATGGCCGTTATTAGGGCACCAAAAGCCTTACTTTTGTAAATTGTAATATACAGTCAGATTGTAATTTCTCAAGCCTTAAAAATAGATGACAGCGCGTGTAAAATTGACAGGAAAATTTAAGTCGAACCGTAAGCGATAGTTAGGCCGTGATTTCCCCTTCCGAAGCATCGGTAGGGGTCGCGAGGTCATAGCACTGTACTTCTATAAATATAAGTCGCATATCAATTCATCACTTCATTTTGACAACACCTTTCATAAGGTTAAAATGAATTCATTGCGTGAAAACTTAGAAGACCCAGAGCGACCTTTCCTAGGTCCTAATTATTGGATCATAAAAACAATGGGACTGATATTGCCAGAAAACAAATTGTTTAAAACACTTTACATAATAATGCACGAGATAGTTACACTATTTGTCGTAACGCAATACATGGAGCTATACGTAATAAGATCAGATTTGGATCTTGTGTTAACTAATCTGAAGATTTCGATGTTGAGCGTCGTTTGTATTGTAAAAGTGAATACTTTCATTTTATGGCAAACACAGTGGAGGGAGGTCCTGGATTACGTCACAGCAGCTGACAAATTTGAACGAAAGGATTCTGATCCAGTCAAAGTTACAATCGTTGATACTTATACAAGATATTGTCGCCGTGTAACCTACTTCTACTGGGCGCTAGTCTTTACAACATTTTTGACAACGACACTAACACCTCTTATGAGATATCTCTCCTCGTCTACTTTCAGAGAGAACATGCGTAACGGGACCGAGGACTTTCCTCACATCTTTAGTTCCTGGATGCCGATTGATAAGAACCACTTTCCAGGATGTTGGATTACTGTCCTGTGGCATACTCTCTTATGTGCTTATGGTGCTGCTATAATGGCAGCTTACGACACATGCATTGTAGTTA
Organism: Catocala nupta; assembly: GCA_963675205.1. Taxonomy (NCBI): domain Eukaryota; kingdom Metazoa; phylum Arthropoda; class Insecta; order Lepidoptera; family Erebidae; genus Catocala; species Catocala nupta. The sequence continues at coordinate 24,818,548 of OY776085.1, read as the reverse complement.
TTATGGTGTTCTTTGGAGGCAAAATTGATCTTTTACGGGAGCGAAGCCAGCAGATGTTCGGCCGCTTAGAAATTGGTATTAGTGACGAGGAATGCAAAGAAGTTGTACGCCAACTACACGGTATACATGTCATGTTAATCAAGTAAGTTGTAATACTGCTATTCACATGTACTTATTTCTTTTTTATTCGAGGAATTGATATGGTTGTGATATATATACCTATTACTCCATAAATATTATGCAAAAGTATTTTAGTTGGATATAAAAATCGTCAACAATCACGTAATATTGTGATTCTTTCGGCTGAGCAATTATTGTTATTTGAGTAACATTTAAAATTCTACGAATCTAGATTAGCTGTTATTCTTTGACACAGGATACAAGAAGTATATTATATTCCTGTGTGTCCAGTCAAGGTTTTGATATAGAAATTACAAGCGTAATATTAAATAATAATTTCATAGTTATTAAAATATTAATGTAATTAGTTTTAAAAAACAGTGTTATTTGCGAATAAATGATAAAATAAAAATAAAATAGTATTCAGTAGTAAGTTCATATTTAACGATTAACCTTGGATAAAATTGATTTATGTTATCTACCAGTTGTCCGCAGGTTAGCTTTAAAACACTAACACTAACAGGAATAAGACTAAGGCCAGCCAAATACACTGTGACACCAGTGACCATTAATTGCACCGAAAAGTACTTAAACTCGATTAACCATCATATCTTATGTATCAAATTATAACTAACTAGCTTTTACCCGTGGCTTCATCCGAATGTATCCCAAGGCAATTCAAACCGGTATAAATACCTATGTATAAATCTAGTACAGGTCTATCTTTGCCGGAAGGCTTAATAAAATTCATTCAACGGTTTCCGCGTAACAAACATTTAAATTTTCACTAACTTTCCCATTGGACTATGATCGTCATCTATAGATTCAAACCACTCAAGATGAGAGTAGACTTAAACCAAGCACGTAGGTTGGATTAACAGTCTATATATATATATATAGAGATTGTCTAGATTGTTGATGATGGTAAGGGTTATACTTTTACCATCATCTACAATCTATTTGGCAGAACAGATAACCAGCGTTTCATATTATAAGGGGAAACCGAATTCAATCCATACATTCTTGCTTACATTCGCTTATACGTTCTACACCCTAGCAATTTAAATTTATTGTCTTACTTTGTTTGCTTTTACCAAGTAACTACAGCAATCAAAGTTAGTAGATGCCATTAACATCAACAGTTATTTTATTTATTATATAACTAATCTACGCATGCTAAGATCATAAGTATTCATTATAAGTAGAAGGTAACCATTAAACCATTCAGTATTATACCTTAAGACAACGTTTAGGCTCCGAGGCCTAGGCATAATTATTCATTTTCATCATGATGACTGATTTGCAGCTAACTGATTAATTAAATGAAGTTTTGATGATTTTATTGTGGTATGACTATATTGAAAAGAAATTGTTACAATTAAAAATAAAAAGAGAGTTTGTCGGTAATGTCAATTGTTACATAAACAATGTATCTTACTATTTTAGATAATTATGTATAAGTAGATTTGAATTTGGTGCTAAAAGTCTCAGAATATTTCAATTTATGGGATATATGTATGTAGCGCCTTGAGATCGCAACATACTACCTAATGTGTCAACTCACGTAACGATTTTACTAATAACGCATTTGCGTTATAGGTACCTATCCGTTAAACCTAAAAGTGATTTGGCATAAGAACAACATGGCCTCTCACCTCATTTCTTTAGAATCTATACTATCCTTACTAATATTATAAATGTGAAAGTTTGTGAAGATGTATGGATGTATGGATGTTTGTTACTTTTCACGCAAAAACTACGGGAGCGATTGCGATGAAACTTGATATGTAGATAGCTGGAGACCTGGATTCACACATAGGCTACTTTTTATCTAGATATTCCTACGGCAACGGGACTTACACGGGTGAAACCACGGGCAAAATCAATTTAGTGGTTCATATTTTGGAACATCAGTCAATTTAAACGCGAATTTTGCTTCTTATCTTTCATATATAGCTAATTTCATATTAAAAACATTAAGTAGGTACTTAATTTTATGTTTAACATTTCATGGATGAGATACAGAGATTAAAGAATTTCATTTAACTAAATAATATAATTCTAAATTATTATTTTAGATCCTTCAGCTTCAGCTGTGAATACCTATTATTTGTGTAACTCGGGTGGGATAAAAGTCAAATCAAAAATCATTTATTCATTTAGGTCACAAATGAACACTTATTAACGTCAAAGGGTGTAGTGAATTCATATTTACTGAATTTACATGTATGTTAGTTGCAAGGTCCATGCAAAAGGTTGAGTCTATGAGAAGATATTAGCAAAAAACTCAAGGCCACTCTTTTAAAATTGTATTATAATTTCAGTATTTAACTAATCATTTATGTACCAGGTGTTGCAGTCATTATGCCATATATTACTGTCCATATAAAACTTAATTATAAAAATAATAAATAAAGCATTTCAGATAAGTAGATATTATATACTTGGACAGAGATTGTAGTTGACGCCTAGAGTTTACGTGAGAGCATTAGTTTGCATGCGTTAATACTAGATAAAATAAAAGCACATAAACTTACACCTGCCTTGGTAGGATCCTGCTTCTGTACACCGCTTGCAAAAGATTACGATTGCCACTTAATATCAACTTTAGTTACTTCTTTTACTCTATTCACGCTTAAATTTTCAACAATTCCTCAAATAAGCACGTTCATCTTTAATCATTTATTTCTTTCAATCTTGGTTTATCTATCTTATTACTTGTTGCATAATCTGTGTGCCTGTTTGTAGAATCCTTGTCTTTGAATAACTCAGATACTTACACTCTCCTTTGTTCTTAATCTACTTTCGTATTCCTTCTAATATAATATCCAAATGTTATTACTATTCACTCATAAATATTAAGGTACTGCTATGTTACGTAAATTCTTTACTTAATTTACTACTTTTAAGAATAAACACAGATTTCTATTCAAGTTGCAATACCAGTCTGATAAAACGAATGACTATATTGCAGGTTTTTTGCAAACTTGTATTAATAAAGTGGCTTCTTTACAATAATTACTTAACCATGATCTGTTCATGGTTACTTAATCCATCTTGAAGCATTAATAACCTCAGATGTAAATATATAATTAAACAGCATAGTAATGCAATGATTACCAGACCTATCTTGGCGGAAGTTGATACTTTTATAAATAATTAATCTTTTATATTTTGCCATCGTTTCCATTCTTTTTATACATATGTTCCTTGACACTTAATGGAATAATTTCAGTCGTTTACCGGTAATGCATCTAGTTCTATTCTCATTGGATAGCTGTCAATGAACCAAAATCTAGTCTCGCAGTGGTTATTAATTTTGCAATAAAAGGAGTTACTAGGCTCCGGAACAATGAATAAAGATAGGGCCACAACTGCTGACAACACAGTGCCTCTTTTGCATAATTTTAAAGCTTTCTCACAAAAGAAACACAACACAAGATTATTAGCTTGAAATGTTTTAATGGTTGTAGGTTTGTAGTCGCTATATACTCTGTAAAATTTAGTTTCTAAGGGATCATTAAAACCCAATAAAAAATTAAAAAATACCTATTTGCTGTCGACCGTGAATCATCAATCTCTATTCAGCGATTTATTTACATAAATTCAAGGAGCATACAACAAAAAGTTATAAATTATTTATTTGAAACTTATTTTTTCAATTAAGGAAAGCATTATTTATTTAATAAAGCTCTCAATACAGTTTTTCTTATACGCAAGATTCTTTTCGCTAGGTCAAGCATATGAACGTTGTTTTATGAAACGAGTTATTTAATTAACATAAAAATAAAGAAGTACACAATGGTATAAAAATTACAAAATATATATTTAATTAAACTAATATACTAGGAACTAATTCGATTCAACAATTTTATCGATATGCACATCTCTCGCGCTCAAACACTATAAGGCAAAGACCAATACGGTTCAGCCAGGCTGCCCAAAAACAAAATAATTATATACGCACTTCAAATAATTCCTATAATTTAATGATGTTATGTTTCAGACACTCGAGGTTATTTAATTCTCTGCTATCGCCTGTAATGTTTTTCTACATTTTGATGTGTTCCTTGATGCTTTGTGCAAGCGCGTATCAACTGACCGTAAGTACCTTTATTATATACTTTTATTTTGAAAACTGCTTAGTGACCCGGTGGTAGTAAATGTGACTACTGTTTATGAGGTCCTGGGTTCGATTCCCAAATCGACTAAAGTGCTACCGGGTTTTTCTGACAAGTCATTCTAAGGAAGAGCACGGAGTCAGAAATGTTTATATTTTCTTTTTATAAAGACTACTAGGTATAATGCCTGTGGCGCGTGTGACTTTACAAACATTCAAATAACGGACACAAAGAACATCCAGACTCGGAACAACCATTTGTGGATCACACAAATATTTGTCGCGCGTGGGGATCGAACCCACAACACTCGGAGCGGCGGCAGTAGCGAGACGACTATTTAAACCACTACACCAGCCGTGCAGTCATGCAGGAACTGTGCCCAATAAACAGCACTAGGCTCATATTACTTCGGATCTAAAATCTTAGGTGGCTAAATGTGAGTAATACACATCTGCCTACCCATTCATAGATATATGCGAGAGACTATATTAGGTATGTATATGTCAGTAACAAGGTAAGCATGGAATTTATGATGAGCTGGTACTTATGCACCTATATTTTAGGTAAGGGTTTATGTCTCCAGGGATAACAAACTATGCAAAATATTATTGATACTCTCGAATAAAACTTTTTAAGGAAATCACGACGGAAAGGTCATTAAAAAGCATGACAATATTTGCGGTATAAAATCCTTACTTGCCATACTTAATAATATTATAAATTCGAAAGTAACTCTATCTGCCTGTCTGTTACTTATTTACAGTTTAACCACTCAGCCGGTTTATATGAAATTTGATATAGAGGTAGTTTAAAACCTGGGAAAGGACATAGGCTATTTATTATTGATGTAGGTACCACGCGGGCGAAGCCGCACGCAAAAGCTAGTTCCTTATAATACGTTTGTAGATAAGGAATTTTCTACCGCAAATATTTTCATATGGTATAACTTCATTAAAGCGGCATACAAACATAGTATCCGTCGAATATATGGCAAGTCGATCCACTAAACGTACGGTGCCTCTTAAAAGTACTTATGTAAAGTGTAGGCAGATCTAATAATTATGTAAGCACGGTAACAAATATTTGTACATACAATATTATCACTTGTATATTTTTGTTCGCAGTCGGCAACAAACGCAGCTCAAAAGCTACTAATGGCTGAATATCTAATATTTGGGATAGCACAACTATTCGTGTTCTGCTGGCACAGCAATGGCGTATTAATTAAAGTAAGGTTTCAAACGTCTATGTTAACTAACTAAAAATTATTAAATTATTTATTAAATAATAATATTGAAATTAAACTCATTTAAACCTATGGATTTTATCGCGTTGTTTATTTAACACTGTATTACATAATTTTGAACCTAAAAAAAAACGTGACATGTGAAACGAGTGATCGCTATTCGCTTCTTCTGTAGATTGCCTAATCCATTCTCTGAATCATAATGGACAAATAATGTCAACCTTTTTTGTTTTTAAAATCAACTAGCGACCCATCCTGACTTTTCCCGGGTCCAACATAATAAGGCCTATCCATCTGGAATACTGTGCCATGGGAAAGATTTTTTAAATCGATGCAGTGATGCCGGAGATTACCGTCTACATTAGTACCCACAAACTCACAAAATTTGCATATGCTCATACACAAAACATGCTCTCTCTTTATAATATCTATACTTATATTATAATGCTGAAGAGTTTGTTTGTTTGTTTGGTTGAACGCGGTAATCTCAGGAACTACTGGTACGAATTAAAAATATTTTACTGTTGGATAGCCTATTTATCGAGGAAGGCTATGGGCATATAACATCACGATACGACCTACGGGGGCAGCGCAGTAGCGATAAACGCGGATGAAACCGCGGGCACATCTAGGTAGTAGATATATGTAAATATGTAGTTAATCTGGCACAAAAGTATTATTACAGAATGTCACCAATATTATTTTAACACTATTTTCAGAATGACAATCTGGCGTCTGGACCATATGACAGTGAATGGTGGGCCGCAAATTTCCAACAAAGAAAGGACGTTTTGCTTCTTGCAGGACAGCTTCGTATGAAGAATATATTTAGCGCAGGACCTTTCGCTGACCTGACTCTATCAACTTTTATAACTGTAAGTTAACATAGCTCTATTCAAGAATTATAATTATGATAGTTTACGAGACAGGTGCATTAAGTATTGTCACATTTCACCAACTTTGAGTATAACTGCGTAAGTAATTTAAAAATAGAAATATGAAATAGTATTAATTCGTACTTAGTAGATAAAACACATCAATTAATATACAACAATGAAGACTTCTGCCATTCGAATTTGGGATCAACCAAGATGTTATTGTTTAAAAAACTGCGTTGCAGGACGTAGTCTATAACTATGCACGATCAGCGGCAATAGGCTCCCTTCTACCAGTTATGGTTTAGGTCCCAATTAATAGAACTATAACCATAACTGGTAAAATATGAGTATACACACTCCTTGGGAATAAAGACGTAAGACTATGTTTATATTATTTATGTGCTATTGGGACGAACCTATTGCGGTCTACTTAGTAGGTATTTCCAGACTAGCCTTCTGAGAAATTGCGTACAGAAACACCTAATATTACTAAGCTCTACCCGTAGAGTTCAGACACGTTCGGACCCACCAAGACAGTCACTTTGCGATATAAGGCTCAGACAAAAAGCTTGTCTCATCAACGAATCTTCTTCTTCTACCAAGCTTTTACAAGTCACTTGGGGTCAGTTTTTCTAGTCTTAACGGATTTGACTGGATATCAGTTTTTACACGGAGCGGCTGCCACCTGACCTCCGCAACCCGAAGGCTAACGATACCCTAAGGCTAGATCAGTGTCAGGATATTATAGGGCACTGACTTCCCAATAACGACTGCCATAGATGTTCATGGCAGCCAGGACCGACGGCTTAACGTGCTCTCCGAGGCACGGAGCAGGCGATAATTGTCAATCAATACGCAAATAATTTCGAAAAGTCATATATCTTCCGAAAGTCAGAGGTGCGCGACGTGGGTTCGAACCCGAGACCCTCTGCATTGCAGTCTGTTGGTCTCCCCAAAGAGCTGTCGCTGCTTATAAACGAATGCTATCTCATCAAAGAATAATATCATAAAAGTAAACCTAACACTTTAAACTGGCACTTAAGTAGACGTAACTACACCACAACTTGTTGCGTATATTGTCTTAATAAATTTGTATTGACTTCAAAAGGAAAAGTTAAGAAGTAATTGTTGTATTTTACAAGCTTTGAATAACTTGTTTATTTTTTGTTACAGATATTAAAAGGAGCTTACAGTTATTACACTTTACTTAGAAAATAATTACAGCTTATTTAGTCATCTTTATTGATATTTAGCTGATGTAGTACCTATTCATTTTTATATTTTTTGATAGGCATTACCTGATAGCCACGAAACATATGCTTCGCAACTCCAAAAGAATACGTTCAGCGAACCGAGAATGAGCATCAAGTGTCAAATAGAAATGTATACCTAATGTGGCTGGAACCGTTCAATGTATCCGCTTTCAGCGAATATTTCGGGTAAAAAGAACAATGGCGAACTCCCGAACAAAATTTTGTTGACAAATATTTTTAGCGTCTAGGGATGAAAAAAATACTTAAGTATATAGTTTAAATTCCTGAACAACTTTGTCTTAGACATTACTATTAATAGAAGTCTAGAATTAAAGATATTCCAGTTTAAAGTTGGAGAGGTTATGTAGGTATACGTCAATATATACCTATGAATTTTAAAAATGAATAAACCCATTCTTGTAGCAAAATAAAGTGGCAGCTAAGTAGCTCTAATAGTTATAAGAAGCTGATTAGTTATTATTTTTCACAAACTAATAGTTCTGTTCTACACAATTGAACGGTAACACTATTAGGAGCTAAAGGAATTATAGTCAGAGGTTCTATTATTTTCAAAGGTTTATTATGCATATTTAATGGTTTCTTTTTTATATAAGCTGTAGATTTTATTTGAAAACATAACAACACATTTTCTTAAATTATTTATTCCTCATCAGCTCTTACAACAATTTCATCTAAAAATCCTGCCGGTGCTGTAATATTTTGCTGATGTCTGGCCCATCTAAGGTACCACACTAAAGTCATGGTATGTGCGCAACAACCGACAGTTCGTCTTCCAACTAAGCAACTACAGCAGTACTCTACAATGCCAGCTCGACCAGGCACATTATTTTCTATTAAAACATACACATAATACTGTCATCTAGAGACATGACGTGATTTTATTTTACCTCTAAGGTTGTATCAGAACTGCCTCTAAGATTGAATTGATAGGAATTATATTGCTCATTGCAACTTCAATTCTGTATCCACCATGAAAACGTACATGCTCGCCATAATATGAACGAGCTTGTCGTATTTGGTACGTTCCCAAGTCGAATAATATTAATTTTCTGTATTCTAATACAGGAAAGTATATGTTACTACGATCTGCTGTTATACTTTCGAAATTGGATGTTCTTAATATTAGGTAATCGGAATCCGTAGGCAAGCACAAGTCACGTGGAGAAATCTAAGAGTAGTCACAGTCCATAAGCAGTCCAGGTCAAGTAAAAATCATCGAAATCATAGGAAACACACAGATGTAACGTAGGTTCAAACAGCGAACACACGAAATCACTTGCCACAGGGTGTTTATGAGTGGCGTATAAATAAATTCAAAGCAGAATTATTTCGATGGCTCTGCAATAAATGTTTCTACACACTACAGGAATATTTTGCATGTAAGATACAGTGTGATAGTCTACATTTATTAAGTTAGAATTTCAATTAATTTAGTTATAAGTTTTTGTTTTTTTATTTTTGTGTATTTTATATTTGTATGTCATGAATATATGACTAATGTTGAACTCTGTAAACTAAACCAAACATCTGTATACACCACATTAATACAAATAAAGATTGATTTGATTTGATTTGATTTGATTTGATTTGAACGAACAACAATTATCAAGATGTCGTCTTTGTGAATTGTCAACAATGTCAACAGACAGACGATTTCCGTTGTCATTATTGCCAGACTTGATTTAAGTTTAAAGAATTCTTGTGATTTTATTTTATTATTTAATTATTACCACTCGTGTAATGTTTGGAAAATATAAACGTTTCTTTTTTAAGTGTCGTAGAAGTAAATATAATTACAAAATATGTAAATACAAAAAAGACTGACGTTAAGTCTTTTCAGTTTCAAAATACGTGGCAACACCATTTGTATTGAAAGTAGTGACAGTACAATATTAATTAATCAAATACACTTTTATTATAATGCATTTTGTTTTCAGACTTACTCAGATCTTGAACATAATTGGGAAAAACTTACGAAATTATTTAATTTTTATTCATAAGGAAGACTTTTCTAGACGCTTAATAATTCCATCAACTATTATTTCGCCATTGTTCTTTCTACACATAATATGTTTGGAGCATAATTGCCAAAAAGTAGAATAGAATACGATTAGAACATTTTACAAGCTAAATAACATCATAAGCAATTCGAATATAACGACCTAAGTACATGTGTATTCAAGTAGGTACCTATCCATTTAACGGCATAGCTCAGCGACATAGCTGAACAAGGAATCAACTGTCAACATAATTATGGCGATCGAATTCTGCCGATGCCTACACATCAAAGCCGAATATAATTATATACCTATACTCCATTTGGTTAGGTAAAATCTTGATGTGACTTTTAACACAAACACATATTAAACAAATAATCTACTGCTTAAACTAATGGTTCAATTGATTTAGTAACCGTTATTGTTGTATTTACATTGATCTTTAGTAGCATTTTATTTTCAAACTGAGTTTTTAGATAAAAAGACACATCAAGATTGTTAACCGTATTATATTATCTGTGCCTTTAGTTAAATACCTAACCAAATGGAGTATAGTTGGTAAACAAAAAACAACTTTTAGTAATGTAGAAATAATGCAACTAGAAATAAAAACAAATCTGCTTAATTGCTTCTTTTATTTTTAATAACCTTACAAACCTCAAGTTAAGTTCACAAAAGCTGGCATTATTTTCCATAATGTTTTGATTAGTCCATTGACGAACCCCTAGAGGCGCTTTTGACACACGTATATGTATGCCATTAATCTTGCCATACATGTATGGCCAGATCAAATATGTAGTGGATATGTGTCAAGATCTCTAAAAACTGATGATGGGTAAGCAATCACATGGTCGGCAATCCTTTTTGAAGGCGAAGCTTATCACGTAATCACGTAGGTAGCAGTGGAGACATTAAAGCAAAGAAAATTATTATAAAACTAACTAAATAATTTGTTAATATTGGGGATTGCCTCAATGGCTTAATACATAGGTACCTATAGAATGCGCCACGTTCCACGCCTGGCTCGAGAAATTGCTATCGGAATTTCCTGTTCATACATTCTTAGTAGCTAATACGCGCTGTGGCGACTGTTGTGGGTTCGATCCCTACACGGGTAAAATATTTGTGTGAGCCACAAATATTTTACCGGGTCAGGGTGTTGTACCAGGCCGTTGTTTTAATGTTTGATTCTGGCGCGTCTGCCACGAACAGTAACGTAAAGTAAAGATATTATTCCGAGAGATATAACGCGCGTGGACAAACTTAAAAAAGGGCTGCTAGGAGCACAACCTCTTCTCAAGGAATCCAGAAACCTTCCCCTGCTCCGTCCTCCTACGTAGAAACACAATACAAGGCTAATGGCTATGATCTTTTGTAGGGTACTTAAATTGACCGGATTCACCGAAATCTATATAATTAAAGATGTCGCTGTGCGTCTTTTTAATAATGTATAATACAATTAAGCCTTATCGTAATACATATAATTAAACAGACTAGCTGGAATCGAATTCGTGTCCACGTAACGCAGTGACAACAACGAATACGCAATAAATACATTGTTCTAACGCCATCTACCGTAAGTCTCAATCATCGAAAGCGCGTGTTGACTTGGCCACATGGACGTATTATTACATGCTTGGCCATGTTTTGAACACAGATTAACTTACTAAGCACAGAGCAACATAAGATAATATTTGGACATTTTGATAATTAATGATAACTACGAATATGGTAAAATACATACTGAAAAGTCCTTTCCTATTATTTACGGTTTTTTTAAACCGGTTTTGCGTTTAGTAAGGGGGCCTGGGAGTGAGTTAAAAGTTCCCTTCTACCCGGAAAATTAAAAAAAACAAAGTCTGTCTTTCTCTTTCACGGAAGCTCTTTCTTTTGATTTCTTTCTTTACATTTTCGAGCTTTGAGTTAGCATATTTACGTAGGAGCTTAGTTAAAATAAACATACATATAAATAAAACTTGTATTGAGTGATCAAGTACAGTTCAGAAGTAAATATAACACGATTGGACGCGGCTAGAGTTCAATAAACTTCGATGTCGGGCAAACCTTTGAGAAATGTCATTAATGGTTATTGGATTTTATTGTGAATGTTTTGTAAATCTGCCGTAATTAACTGTTGGTGTCAGTGTTAATAGACGTGTTGCTATGGAAAATCAGAATCCTCAAGAGAGGGTGGCGCCGGTACAGTATGGACGAGCCTCAAGGGCTTTCCGTCAATTCAAAAATCCACCTCAACCTCACATGTGTATTCAAGATACAATAAAAGACACGACGGAGAAATTGTACATAAATGTCTTAGGATGGCAGAAAATAGCAAATCCAAAACAGTATTCGGACCCTATACCTTTGTATGGTGGCATGCAGGTATCCGCCCCACTTACCTATTTTCATTCATTATATATAGTTCACCTGTATTTAATTTTGTTATCGATGAATGCAAATGTATATAACACGAATTTTCCGCTCTAATTAGTTTATGAGATTTGATAGGCGATATAAAAAATATATAAAGTATGAAAGAAAATATATGCAATATGAGTAAATAAATTTTCATTCAACTGATCTACATAACAAATTTATCCTTCCCCTTGTTATGGTGCATTTAATCCTTTAATGACAGTCTAAACATTTTATTTTTTTATATACCTAAAGACATTTAAGTGTACATAGTGACAATTCTACTTTGAGACAAATATGGCTCTATATGTTTTCACCTGGTAGCTTTTTTAATTATGTGACTGCATTTCTATGACTTATATTTGTGTCTAACAATTTCACATTCAATATGGAAGTCCAATAGTCTCCTGTTGCTATGTGTAACAAGAGTATCAATATGTTTCAGGTGCCCCAAGGTTGTGGTCCGAATAGCAACAAACCTCCAATGCTTGTGTTCGCAGTAATGGTCAACCCTGATATACTCAAAGCTAATGGAAAAAATGCCAACAGTCCTACAGTAAGTATCATTTAACAAAATATAACATCATATTTTAGTAGGATCTCTTGCATAAACACTAAGGGCTTCTGAATTAAGAGGCTGTGTCATTAGGTAACACCTCTCAAAAGCCATAATCTTCTCTGAATCCAGAGAAGATTCTACTTTCTCACATTGATCTAGTGGTATATGAACTACCTAAATGTGAACTTTAACACAAGATCCAGATTGTGCAAAGCATAATTGCATTGTTCTAAGAGATAGCAATAGCATTAAGCAATAGTGTAGCCTTTAGCAGGTGCAAATTAATTACATCTCTTTACTACTGACTTGAACACAGCCACTTGGCTTTTAATAATATTATAATGGACATAAACAAAACTTTATGATTCTAAAAGTATAATCAGGCATGTTGCCTTAATACATAATTGCTTCCTTTTTTATACTCTTAAGGTAACAACCAACCATAATGTATCTGCTTGATGGAAGGCTGAAATACTTGTAGCATGCTTGCAGCACCAGGAGTATCACTTGTATATTGCCAATCTTGAATAGATGCAGTCACTGGCCGAGCTGGTCATGTGATGGTGTTCCTTAATCCATTGCTGACAGTACACCGCCGTTTAAGGAGCTCTGACCAGTGCCTCTGCAACTGCCGGAATATAAACAAGGTTGTTTAGCTACAATCTTGAATATTGAATAGAAGAACTGATGAATTCTTACATGATTTCAGGATCGAGAAGCTCTTGTAAGTCTTCTATGTGACTTTGTAGAAGCAATGAATCCAGGTCTATTGCTAATGAGGAATCCAGTTATTCTTAAAGACAGAGATTTGGCTGGAGAGTTAAAGGATGTGTGGCTTGCTGTCCAGAATAAGAGGGAACGGGAGAAGGGAATGAACCAAGATGTTATGTACAAGGTAATTATTAATTATTTTGTTTTGTTAACCCATCAAGCTATGTTAAATACTTGTTATATGAGTGGATTCATGTTGGCAACACTACAAGTCCATTGCCTTGTCTGCTAGGATTTCCCTTAATATTGGAGCTTCAAAGAGAGTTGCAAGGTGATGTTGAATCATTTTTAATAAAGCTACATTTACTTAATTACTTATGCAGTCTAGCAGTATTAGTGAATTTTCTTCTATTTCTGATTTTTATTTATTAATTAAAGTTGAAATTCTCTTTATCTTCATCCAGTCCCAGATTAAAATGCTTTTTGATCTATACCATTTTTCTAACAACATAGCTTTGTTAAAATAGTTATACATACCTACTAACACGACTTACTCACTTAGAACATTCTGTGCACACATACTTACAGCTACAATCTTAATTTATAATGTATGATCTATACTTTTCTATGATTCTAATTTGCTTTGTGAGTCAAATAAATAAATATTTTGTTGCTTCTAAAACCATAATTTTAACTCAAAACTGTGACATTTCCAGGTTTATGATATTGATGGTATTGGTGAGGAGAACTTCAATGAAGATGATAACAGCTCAAAGCACAAGCAGAACTCTCTGAACAATGGTTCCAATGGAGACAAGAAACCTGTCAAATCATCCAAGCAAATACTTTTAAATGCTGGGCAAAAGTCTGAGTTTGACTCTGGAATGAACAACTGTCAGATCAATCAGAATCATGACAACAAAACTGGGAACAGCTCACCAGACACCACATACTGCACACCTGTGTATGGACAAATTGTATCAACAAGGGAAAATCACAACCAAATCAATGACATCCATCAAAAATTCTCCTCAAATGAAATTAAACCTTCAAGCTCATTTAGGAAAGACTGGAATCCAGTACACGGTAAAACAACAGAAGGATGGGATGAATTCTCTAAACGCAACATATCCTCAATAAAAAACGAAGAGAAAAAGAAACGGTGTCCCAAAGTTAAGATAAGTAACGGTAAACACACTCACTATGACTTCTTCCCGTATTTTGACAATAAAACGACGAACGAATCGGATGTTTCACAAGACGAAAGTACTAACAAGGAACAAGATGTGAACAATGAAAATTCTAAAATAATTATAGACCCTATGCAGAAATTAGTTTTGCATTCGACTGATAAGAATATATGTGATAATAACACAAGTGCTCTCAGCTCAATAAGCTCATAAAATAAGCTTTTACAAACATTTTGTATGGCAGTTGATGTTTAAACATTGTATTCGCTTGTATGTCATATAATGGAATGTGTTGACGTAACAATAGCAATCTAGGTGGAGCAATATTTTATTATTTTGATGATGTTTTGTTACAAATATATGTTTAAATTGACAGTTTATGTATGCATGGCTTGTGTTTGATAGTTTTCCAGTTAGTTTTATAGTATTATAAATATGTCATGCGCCTCAACATGCCCAGATAATCTCAAGTACTAGAGAATATAATAAAGTAATTCTATTGTACCTAAGATAAACTTATTGCAGCTAGAAACAAGTGCACATGAACTTTATGAATATCCTGTCATTCTCTGATAGTGTGTGTTTGTGAATTAACTATGTTTTGTCTCTCATCATACCATAATAATAACAATCCTTAAATACCACACAACATTCCATTCTATGTTTTTATATTCCGTATAAACATTGCTGTTAGAATGATAGGTACTAAGATTCCTATAACGGACTGAATTAACAATAGTATTCTTTTTTACTTTTGATACGTGAGTAGTATTTGTGATGTGTGATAGAGGCAAAACATAGTTTGGTTTCTCTCATATAAAGTTGTACCACAACACGACAATACACACTGTATGTAACATGCTTGATATGTGTGTGAGTGCTGTTTTATATATGGTTGTGTGTTAATCTTAATGTTGTTTGACTAGTGGTTACACCACGCACATATAATATAGATACATAAGGCCGGCTCAATATGATGTATAAACTCTGGATCAAGACACACAAATGCAAGTTTACCGAGTAACAATTCAATTAACTTGCTCCTTGTTTGGATGTGTGAGTGTAGTAGTGATGTGCGCAACTGCATTCGAATGAGTTGACAGCACTATACATGAGTACTTGTGTGTGATGTATAAAAACATGGATGGTACAAGGACTCTGCTACTGAACAGGTTTGCAATGACATCTGGTATTCTAAGCATTGACAAAGTTGGTATCGCGTTGTACACAACAATTTTCAAATATCTTTCGAACGCAATTATGCGCTTCACTACAGGGCGACTGTTTTCACGCGTTTAATTGTGCGGTTCTTCTGTAACTATATATACTGTGCCAAAAGCATTGGTGTGTTCAAATTAGGCCGACACACATGCTAACAATATATTTAATATAGTTCAGTAGTCACAAAACGCCTATTTTATTTGTTAGAAAACAATTTGATTACGATAAAAATTTTTTTGAAGTCTTCTGATTTCCATAGTACATATGGCAAAATAATCTCATTGTAAAATTTAATAAAATAAAAGACACTGGCCTAATTTGAACTATCAAACGATTTTATAATATTAATAATTTTTATATAATGCTATATTTTCATTGTTGCCAATTTACTATATTTAAATCCTGAGCTTGTTACACGTACTTTAAAATCGGAAAAGATAATGTAAATAAGGGAAATCGATGTGTTCCCATTGCCAACTATTTTGTTGATGTGAGATAGTGTTGAGTGATGCTAGATGGCGTTACTGAGACGTGAGACTTATGAACTAAGAGTTTAAAGCAACCTGTAGGCCAGCCGTAAAAATAATTTACCAAAATTTCGTGTCGAATGAAATATTGAGAATGTAGATACTATGAAGTTCCTTCGGAATTTTAATTCAACGTCAGTACAGTTACTCCCCTATTCAATAGTTAGTGATAGGATTCAAGACGATGAAACGTTTACGTTTCATGGTACACCAAATGTTTACATGATGAGGATACGGAAAAATACGTTACGGTTATCTATGACGTAGATCGATACTGGACTTTGATCAATTAACGGAATCGACGCTTTATTTTTTTTTAGAATGACTTTGCTAATAAGTAATGTCGTTCTAATAACATCTGATCTGATTCTATTGCGAAATCGATAGTAGAATGAGAACAATTGACGTCTTCATGTAATAATAATAAATGATCGGCGTCGATAAGACAGGTGATGTAATGCTCATCTCAATAAGAGAAAATAAGAATGATATCTTACTTTGTGGCATAAAATATGAATTATATGTTATATTTCGGCATAAAATAATATCATTTTTCTCATATTAAAGTAAGGGTTTTCTTTATGATAATTCCGATTGGGCGTCAAAATGGTTATAACTGTGTATAGTATTGGAATCTCATACTTCAGTAATGCCGTCTCGTAATTATAAATAATCATAGAATGGTTGATATCTCTAGAGTGCAGTGTGAATATATTTTTATTCTCTACAAAATTAATATTCTATCGAGTGTTTGAAAGTTTTGCTCATTGTATAAACGAATCATTTACATTCTCAAGTGACCAATTACGTGTAAATTTGTTGTTGTTTTACTTTGACAATAATCTCTGAATACTAATGAAATTATTACTTTCGATTGGATGCCTGTAGGCGTTACCAAACACTGCCAAATGTCGTTTCATGTTAACTTAACACTGTTCTACAGAGTAAGGTACATCGGTAGATAATATTACAACGCACAGGCTAAGTTAAGACAATTCAAGATGGCGCTCGTGGAACAAGCAAAAAACAATTCAGCCTTTTAAATATCGAACAACATATACAAAGTAAAATTTTATGTAAGTAATGAGATAAAGGGTGCGTTCCACTTGGCGTTCACGACACTCAAGACGCTCCTTTAGCCGTTCCACATGACGACTACGACTTATGTGCGCCGCAAAAACGTCATTCATGACGTCATTACTCACGCCCACGCAACGCTCACGACGACCCACCTCCTATCATGGGTCATCGTGAGCGTTGCGAAATTTGGCGCCATTTTCAATATTAAGTTTGTAACAAAGATGGCGACAATGAAAATTATTTTATCTGGTCAGACTTAGGTACAAATTGTAACCTTTTAAAACTCTTTAAGCATTCGACTTTTTTTTTCTAATTCACTCAATTTACATCAACGCTCAAAGCACTCCATTATCCGTTCCACTTGAGTTTACAATTGTAACGCTCGGAAGCAAGTGGAACGGGAAAAACCATGATCGTGAGCGTGAGTGTCGTGAACGCCAAGTGGAACGCACCCAAAGAAAATATATTATTATTGTAATATTTTTATTGTTCTATGTTTAAAAATCACGTTAACTGGTTGTTCTATGAGTGACATCTATGCTTAACGTTGCGTAGGTATTCCTCCTACTCGATGTCACTTACCTACGTCGTTCTTTTTTTAATTTTTGATCTATACACGATAAACATTCTCGTTTTGAAACTCAAGTCTAGTGAAGGATATCGCAATTAAAGTAGATTTTATATGGTTGGTTAGTCAATACATGTCATAACCCAGTCGGTAAATACATAATAAGTCATTACTCTTGTGCAATCCCTTGGTTCTTTATTTATAGTTTTATTTTTAATAGTTGTTATTAGCTGAACAGACGTAGAGATCTCAGACCGGCCACGCAATTTTAGATCTTATTTCGTCTTGCTACGTCACGTTTTTCGATAAGCTTTACGCCTAGATCATTTTAACCCAATGAACATTTGTTATACTGCATAACATTTGACTTAAGTCGCTTGCCATAAGTCCTATTGTTTTAAGCAGTATGTCAAGCTCATTTGGACCGTGATGTATAAAAGAGTGCCAGCCCACAAATAGCAAAATCAAATTGACGACAATACAAAATGAGTCTTTAAATCATAGGAATACGATAAATTTTAGACTGTTTGACATGTCATGTCATGACAATACATCTACACACACATATGGCCTACTCTTACATAGATATATTACGTATTCAGAGACGCACTCGCGTCTGAATACATATCCAGCTATTTTGGGGATAATTTAAATCTAATATTTACATTCAGCTGACTCGAATTCGCGAGTACGTGTGAGTGCATCAATATTCGCGCGTTGCAGGAAGGCAGCCATTCGTACTTGTCCAATTTTGCATTTTGGTTAGTTTGTGGGTTGGTTCTTTTTTGCAAAACTACTCCATTTTTTGTAAATACTTTTGATAAATGTCGAAGTTTAATGAACTCTAACTACAGAAATAATGAAATCACTGTTTGACTTTATAGATAGACAACGAGTTAATCAGACATTTGTCAAAAGTTAACTCTTCAGAAAAATATTGCATTTATTAATAAAAAATATTTTCTTGTATATTTTTGATGTGCTACATTTACATTTAGTTTGGTATTTTATAAAGTATTCCTTTTTAACATTATTATTGATAGTTTTTTAGATAGGTACAATAATTGTAGTATATTCGTATGTGCCCTAGGTACGTAGATATACGATACACCCAATATGTTCCTTTGATATAAATTATATTAATTTGTATTTAATTATAATCAGAAATTATATTTTAATTGTAGTATTATATTACGATATTTTGTTAATTTAATATTATTTTGTAATTTAAAGTGAGTTTCACTTGTAGTCTAATGTATAATCGGATATATTTTCTACATATATTTATACCAGCGTCGAGAAAAAGATTAAGGCCGGTATTCACGAAAGCGATTATACTAGGGACAAGTAGCATGATTAGTGGTTTGTCTGCAATCGCCTCCATAGTTGACTACACAACTGGTCATAGTTAATAATAATAAATAATTTGATTTGACATATCAACAACAAATATCAATAGTAAGATTATCATAAGAGTATGAGATGTACTCACCCAAGATAGAACTTTCATAACTTTCTACTGCTTAGTATGTTACTGTGCCTTTTCAGATACATATTTTGATCACTAGTAAGACACTTTGATAAACAGTATAGTCGAAAGCTATGAAAATTCTTACTGGTGATACTAGTACTTCCTAGTCTGGAGGGACCTTGCGTGTTTTCAAAACCTATGGATGAAATAGCCATGCAAAACATGGTTTTTAAAAATACAGTTCGAATTCGCTGGGCTCTCTCCTGTATTTAATTATGTTGCCGGTCGTCGTTCTATATTAATATTATATATTTTCAATTTGATAGAATGTTTAGACATTTCTAATACCGCTTTAGTGAATATCAGCCTTAAGCTACTTGACTCTGAATTAGTCTAGTCCGTTCCAAAATGTTTTAGACGAATTTTATTGGTTTTCATTACAATTATAAAATCATGCCTCTATACTCGAGTTTTGGTAGCTAAGCGAACAAATATTACGAGACTATAAGTTAAATTCTCTTTATATTACGTTACTCGGTTGTAATCGTCTCAAAAATCTTAGTGTTAAAGCTGTTAAAATATTAAAATTCAATGTTAAAAATAGTATTCGAAGCTATGTCATGTTTTTAGTACGAAATAGATGTATTTTTTGATTTTACAAAGTAATAAAACCGTATGTAAGTTTATGAACATTGTACCTACCTAATATACCTAATGGAATTAAAATACAGATCTCTTGTTTACAGTATTTAAAATTACATGTCATTTACAAGACTGGTTACAGTTGTTTTCTTTTTTAGTTTTGTCATACTTACCTATATCGATCCTTCGAGGACGCAATCAGTGGTGTAGCGTAGTTGTCAGCCGCCCGAGGCGGCATTTATTTTTGCCGCTTTCTTATTTAGGAATTTCAATTTAAAAGACGATAATTTTCAATAATTCGAAGCCAGCTTCGACAGCCAACAATTTTGTGTATTGTACAGTCCAAATACTTTCAAGATATTATTACTTATTATTGTGAAATTTGCCGCCCCCTAAAAGTGCCGCCCGGGGCGGGCCGCACCTGCCGCTCCCACTACGCTACGCCACTGGACGAAATGTATAAGCCTAACTACTACTTTCCAGGAGAACCAAATAATAAAAAACTAGATTTCCTTTTCTCTTTTCTTTTAGTTCCTTTTCTATAATAATTATAATGTTGTTTACAGCATTTGTGGTGAAATAAAGTATTATACATTATTTTTTAAATAAAAGCTTTATACTGCGGTTTTCCGGGTAGGAAAACCATTTTATGCGAATAACATAATTTTGTATACTCAAGGTCGATAGAGCTATTATTATTATCAATAATTAAATTTCTTCAAAATGGCTTTTACAACATTTCAAAGTGCTCCTAACCAGCTATGAAGTTGAGATGGACAATGTGTAAGGGTTACTTTACTTACCGACCTATAAAGTAGCCGAGCTATAAACAAATAATATGAAGCCTGACTCCCTTGCATATACACATTATATAGTAGCACAATTATTCAATATTGCCTAGCGAGGAGTATACTGTCGACTTATACCGATCGGTCAATGCTAGGTTAGACTCTGAAGGACTCAAAAGAAATCCGAACTTCAAGTTCCATCGTGTCTGCTTTATTATAAATTGAATATACCGACATCATACTCGTTCTCTAAGTAAAAAGTAGATCAACAAAAAATTGTTGGCGGTCAAACACGTCTATGGCTGATTTTATTAGAAGCACCGATTAATTATAATATCTTTTAAATATATTTCTATATATCGTTTGTACGAGGGGGGGCTTCACCAATGCTTAAATATATTTTGTGATCAATGTCCACTAATTATTGGTACCTACCTATAGTTAGAGTTTCGTTCGGTGCTGTGGTTTTGGAAATACAAGGTATCTTTGGCACAGCTTGTATATTTTAAACGGCGGCAGACCGACCACATCTGCTCGTTTACGACCAATTTCGACTAATTAATTACGTACCTAAACAGATTTTCGGTTTGCGATAGTGGCTATACCAAGATGAGCCATACTAACATGATCATGACTTTTTGTTAATTATGACACGTTGAATTGAGTATGACTGAAAAACTACCCTTAGAAGACACACTGTCTTCTTCTAACCTTTAGTTGTTTTATGTTAGATTTTGTTGGCGTGCTTTTATCGCCAGCTTGTGGTCTAGGGGGCGGCATGCTAGCGAACAATAAAAATAAAGCTGTTTTAAACAAAATATGCGCGGTAATAATAAAACAATGTCTTATACCAATTTAATATATTTGAACCACTAACAAAATCATTAGACCTAATTATGTATATAACAATAAGCGACTTAAGTCGATTAATATCTGCAAAATTTTAAATTGTTTTATCATACGAAATAACTATAATTTTAAATAATTTACAGAAGTAACAGTTCAAGAATAGAATTTCATATTCATATTCATTTATAACTATGGAAACATATTGTATAAATATGGAAAATTTAAACTCATAAAATACTATACATTTACAACTTTCATCAATGTCTACTTACTTAAGTAAGTTACTAAGATTTTATTTTAGTCTGATTGAGCTTCAATGACAATATTAATTAACGTCAGGCATTTCAATTGAACTGTTATCTATAAATAGGTATACAATAAGAAAGAGAATGATCAGAAGAGAAAGGCAATGAAAAGATAACTTAGACAAGATTTTCGTCAACAATGGTAGAGACACAATAAAATAATTACATACACATTACATAAGTGTTATAATTATAACAAAGAAGAATTATGAGTATCTGATAAGAATAGATATACATAGTTGATCATTTTACCTACATGATTAAATTTTAAAAATGGCACTTGATATTGATTAGGTAGTAACAACAAAGAAGCACACAACTTAATTTCATTATCATACACAAATACACTACACTGCATTAGGCATATTCCGAATTATGAGAACATTACTACTTAGTGGAAAGCTAAAACCCACCTGATAAAAATGCAAATACATAGCTAGTCCCATGGCACATGTTTGTGCTAATCACAAGTTGCAGGGGCTGACTCCTTGGATGATAGAGGTATTGGAATTTACTGATATAAAATGCAAAATAGCAGCATGGAATGTAAAATTGTTTACATGGCAGTATGATCAATAGCAAACTGTATGAATTGGGAGCAATTGATCTATAAGGCCTGCCTCATACAGGGACAAGTACTAATAATAACTCAAAATCAATATTTAGTCCATGATTTATACATTGCCTTATGTTGAATGTATAAAATATCTGTCAGCCACAATAATAAACTACCCTCATAAGTCATAAAAATTACAATACTTGTAGGTCTAAGCATGTTGTCAAAATTTAATGTTGCTAAACTGAACCGATTTTACAAACATTTATGGCATAAATCTGTACATGATTAACTAAAAGAAGTATAAATCTAGGATAGATTAACAATTGGCAAAAAAATATTTTGTCAGTTGCCTAATCTGCCAGAATATATTGGATTCATTTAACTAGTGAAAGGAAATAAAATAATGTTTGAAGTAGAGGGCCACATGATTTCAGAATAACATGCAAATTCATATTATTATTCACTTTCTTTGATTTAATACAATGCTTAACCTAATTGTATAAACAAAAATAATAGAACAGTACAATGTTAATATTCCTGAGATGAACTGTTAGTACTGTGAATTTTGGTTGTTTTCTTAGGTAATAGTTGTTGTTCAATGTGTGGAATAACACCACCCTGTGAAATCACCACACCCTCAAACAATCTGTTCAGCTCATCATCATTGCGGACAGCTAATAATATGTGACGTGGAGACATCCTGAAAATAAGTATTGACACATACAGTCATGTATTTTATGAGATAGATGATTGTAATGAAGAGATATGGCTAATTTAATCTAGATTTTATTGAGGCATTGTACAATCTACCTCAAAAGGATTATGTATATGAATAAAGTTAGAATAAAATGTCTATCTCTATTATACCAAAATATAGTATTATATTTCATCTATTGTGTCCAAACATGCTATTTATGATAAATTTTCACAACTTTGTAAACATGACTGTTTTTTTGTTTTTGTTTGATTTTATAAATAATTATGATCACAATCTCACTAAACACTTTTATGTAGGTATTCATCTTGAAAGTTAATTCGAAATGAATACCTTAATAAATACCTTTAACTAAATATCAGGAAAGTTAAGAAGTTAAGTCATTTAAGTTTTAAAATTGTCATCATTTTCAAGATGTATTCAAAATTACAATAATTATAACATTCACTTCTTATAAGATTATTACTTACTTAAAAATACAAGAAATATCTTTAAATTATTATTAGTTGAAATAAAGAAAGTATTGGTTATTAGGTCAATTACTCCATGTTATTCACATTTACAACTACATGTAGTTCTTTTACCTGTATTGCTTGTTTAGGCGTAGGGCAGTTAACTAAGTTCAATGCCCTTATTAGGCAGTATTGATGAGCTGTTCTGTTAAGATATTTTCAGTAGCAACATGGAGTGTGGAACTGTGTCCCTTAGATGGCAATAGGGGAGCACCTATAACCACAGCAGGCAAAATGTGGTGTGTCCCGACACACTTGTACACTCTATGCTAAACTCTTAACTATACCTCTGCCCAGCCTTGCAGGGATTTAAGCGTGATGGTATGTGCATTTTGTTACTTTACAACACATTTTTGTCACTAAACTGTCATTATTAATCTAGTTACAAGATTTAAGAGTCTTTTACAAAATTACATGATTGATAAAATGTTTTACCTGCTTCTGTTATTATCAGTCGTGGCTTTTGCAGCCAGCTCCAATATCTCAGCAGCCAAATATTCAAGAATAGCGGTCATGTACACAGCAGCTCCTGCTCCTACACGAGGAGCGTAGTTTCCATTTTTCAATATTCTGTGTATTCTACCTACAGGAAGTTTTAGCCCTGCACGATTACTACGGGACTTTGCCTTCGCTCTCTTTGCTGGACTGCGATCTACAATCATCAAGATAATAAGATGACAGCCTATTGAAATTGTAATAAACTTGTTCCATTTTGTAGTTATACCCACTTAAATTCGGCATGACTTTATACTATACTTAAACACCCTTAAAATAATGATCACGTATTTATTCAAATTTCTGAACTAACTCTAAATTTTTACTTTCGCTTTGAAGTTTGATTTGATTTGAAAAACAACGAACGACCCATGACCCAGCTTCAGAAATTTGGAATGTTGCTAGATTACAATGTATATGTTACCCAACCTCATTCTCAATTTTTCATGCAATGTTTTTAATGTTAATTCCTATTATAGTTTGCAGATGTTAATGTTATAAGTTTATTTCAATGAATTCAATTCCTTAAAATATACAATAAAAAGGACGTTTAACAGGGGTATTGCAGTAATAATACAAGATATTACAAAAACATACAAACTTTCAAATTATGTAACTATACCTCGCCGAAACATTTCAATAATATTGCTTATATTTTCTGTCTAAAGAAGTATCTATGTACCCACTTTTACAGGAGAACAGCTTACCCTGGTATCCCTGCAATTTATTGACAGTTAAGTGACATCGAGCCTGTAAGAATTGGCGGGAATGTTTATGCACGTTCGGATACAATCGAAGAGTTTAACATAAAAATGTTCATACATAATATTATACAGTGTGTCCAATCATGGACTAGCGATATTCTAAATACATATATAACAATTATTTTTATACACAAATACACTTAACACTTGGGCCCAATCCACTTCTCCGCGATGTGGCAGTCAATTTGTTCTTTCGTCAAAATATTCCCAATGTGGGTATAAAAAAAATAATATCACCCAAAGTTTTGGTCTTATTGACATAAAAATAGGCTTATTCGAAGGGCAACAATACTGTCTACCGTCTATGTTACAAAACAATGTGTTCACATGTCCATAATTTTTTAAAACAACATGAAACTCAATAAAAAACTTCAGTAAATTATGTATATCAACAAATTATTGTAAATTACTTCAAAATCACCTCCCATAACCCTTTTCACTTTTGTACTAGATCGATAGATGTTGAACTAAGCTACAATACAACATTTAATTAACAACTGTGTGTCTATTACTTTAAAAGTTATTGTTGTTTGAACATAGCCTATTCGCAAGCACAAAAGGTCTTTATCGGAACCCTAAACAGGAAAAATTTAAAAACATTTATCATTCATATTAGATTTTATTTAATGGTTTTACAATATTAAATTACAAAAGCTACAGCAGTTACTCGAAGTGGCCACCTTCAGCTTGTAGACACGCTACAGCTCTGTACCACTTGGGTTGCACATTTATTCTAGGAGTCGACGAGTCACTATCTGCCATTCCGACCTTGTACTGAGGCAATATAGATATACTGTCGTAAAACGGTGTCTGCCACGTGGCACACGCAGCTTTTTATCTATAGTTTTAATTATACCAGTCCATCAAACACCCATCTCCATTGCCCAGATTTAATAGGTTCTATATTTAACAATAGTCTCCTACACCTGGCACGGCTAGTATCTCCGTAAATGTATGGGACATTTACCTCTTTAGATTAAAACTCGCGAAAGATGTCCCCGTGTAAGCCGCTCAAAAGGCCAGGTATTTTCCTAGTACGTCAGGATATGATTTTACATCATTATTATTATTTATTTATGATACGAGCTTGTAAAGTTTAAAAGTAATAAAGCGTGAGCTTACGTATAATATTCTTTACGGGTATATTGTATAACGAACAGAAGCAACATGTAGCGCACTATGGATTCAAGCTTGTCTTGCGTCGCTTGTTGTTGATTTTACAATCCTACTATTTATATAATTATATGTACAAAGATACAATTAACTGCCACAAAGACCACTCAAAATCAGAAAATTATTTATGAATCGCACGTAATATAGATTGAATGTCTCACGGGACCACTGCCCGTGTGACATTCGAATTCATAACAATTAGTGCACTGTGCAGTGGCTTTGGACCAAAGAGTATAAATATACTACGGAAGTACATATGTATGGGGTAAGATTGATATTTATATGCTCTAAAAGAGTCGGCAGAAATTGATTACAATTTCGATAACTATTTTAGGTGCCATGTAATATTTTAGGTGCCACGTAATAGAGCGTCAGCTCATAGACATAAAAGAATATGTCTGTGGGATCAGCTTTTGTCGTCTACTTAAATAGTTAAAATATCACTCTGCCATTTATAAATCTCATGCAAAAGAACTCGATCAAACTTTGCTCGTCTGCTAAGGTTGATCTGCTTCAAAGAAACCCGCATAATTATTACGTACCGATGGATCAAAGGCCAGTGACTTGTTAGATTTCCGAACGTAGTCACTGTAAAGAAACAAAAATAATGCAATAATTGCAAAGCAGTCAACTTGTTAGAATAATCTGTGTTGACTGGAAATTCGCGTGTCGATTTGAATAGTATTTTAGATTAAATTCTAATTCATGCATACAACATTGCGAAATAAGTTTAGAAGCGTAGTTCTACTCTGATTTGCCCGTAACTCCTAAACTAGAGATTTTATATTTATAATATATTCCATACCCGGTAGTGTTTTAGGTTAAGTTTTAATTGTAAGCTAAAATGAATAAAAACCGGTATTGGAACCAAAATAAAGGCGGCCGTAATATGCGGGGTGGTTATAACAGAGGTGGGCGTGGTGGTAACAGAGGATGGTCGTGGAACCGGGGTGGTTTCAATGGACCAACCTTTAATTACGACGGATTTTTTGGTGGAAATCGATATCAGAAGGATTTCCACCCGAACACGAAACATTGGAAAAATAGGCAACAGAAAAAGGAAAAGAGGGACACACCTGGAAAACGGTTGTCTGAAGATAGTATTGGAGTTACGGAGTATATAAGTGAGCATGAAGGATTTAATGGGATCATTAAATCTAGGTATGTTTATCGCATCTACTCTACAACCTATGTTATATGAGTATTACTGCACTATGCTATGTAATATGAAGTCCTTATTATTAGATTAGAATGCAAGGAAAAATACCTGTCAGCAACTAACCTAAATGTAACATGAGTAAACTCACAAACCACTTAACTTTGACATTCATAAGTGTGGCTTTGTGACCTAGATGAATAAATTAACTTAGTATTCGACTTTGACTTAGTAATACAAACAAAACATTGAATGCTTGTAAGCCATGTTTTTTCATGTAGGCTATAAATTTTCAGATACTCAGATTTCCAAGTCTCTGAAATGAACGAAAAGGGTGAGATAGCAAAGCTAACAAACATGAAACCGCCTGTACGCCCTGCTGATGAGGCTGTGGATGATGATGAAGATCTTCTCCTCAATAAATACAACCTAGAAATCTTACCAATGGAGACTTGGGATAAGATTAACTCTTTGACTGTTAACAGCGGCAATGGATCTGGTGAGAATGAGAAAGTTGAGGTATGGTTAATTGTTTTGCTTTATTTTAATTTATGCTTATAATATTGGCTACTAATTGACTACAGTAAGGTACTGAATTTAATTACTGTGTGTTGCAAAGTACTCTAATTTCATGTTTAGGATATTCTCTGCACCATGTAGTTTGACACACACTGAGAAGACTGTTGGCATAATTTGATGTTGTGTGTGTCCAGTACATATGAAGGCATGATTTAATTTTATGTGGCTACTAGAGCTAGTCTGCCCAGTACATGTAAAGGCTTTACGTTATTTTATGTTGCTACTATTACCAGTTAGGCCTGGTAGATGTTGTTCTCTCTTTCTAGTAGGGGGAGATATTATGGTAGAGTAGATTAAACACAGTGTCACAACTATAAATTTTTACCTGTCTACCTTATTGCAAGTAAATAATAATATTGACAGTTGAAAGACTATTTAACTTGAGCCCCATTTTTGTGATAATGACATATTTTAAATTAGATAAATTTGCTTATTTCAAAAATGTATATAAGTCATTATTTCTAAAAATGGTGCTTAAATCAAATATCCTTTCAACCATCAATATAATGATAATTATTTATGTAATACCTTGGTACTATTCAACATTTTATTTAATATTATTGTGCAATAACATTAAACTCTGCTATGTATAGAAGGTTAGAGGGAAGTTATGCTATACCTCTGAATATACTTCATTGATTTGGATGAAACAATGATATTATAATAGCCTAATATACATAATATGATTCTATTATTAAGTTAATTAAACAAGCATGTTTGCTGTGATTCATGAACATTGAATGTGTAACTTTCATTCAATAGTAATGTAGACCCTGTTTTAAAACTAGTCTATTGTGGTGTAGTATCACATCGAACAGGTACCTTAAAAACTTTATGGAAGGTTATCATTTTAATAAAGATGTTTAGAAATTTTTGTAATGTTTGCCTTCACCATTAACACTCTCAGCACTATGCCTATATAAGCATTTTCTAGATAAACAGGCCACGTGAGCGGCGCGCGGGTCTCATATTTTTTATGCAGCTTGCCACACTACATTACGTGACAACAAATTAGGCGCGAAAATGTGATACACTGGCCGCTCACATGCGGAGATAACTTATAAAAATTAATATTGGCTTGTTATAAAAGAATTTATGTAAGTGGCACATGGCGCTAAAAGTGTTAATTAATCTGTCAAGTCTTAGAATACCAGACATAATTCAAAATCTATTGTGTCTGACCACCATGTCTGGTCTATTGTGCTTCTGTGATTTAATAGTTTAGAGTAAGCAATTATCACATTTAAACTAAAAGTTAGATGAGTATTGATGAACTTTAGCACTTTGTTCACTATTTTGCCTATACAAATGAATAAAATTGAAGTGCCTCTTTGTAATGTCAACATAACAGCCTTTTACTAAATGCATATGAAAGTTTTGGTACTTATAACAATAAACCAATTTTAAAATTTAGTCTGTCTATTTGTTCCGGGTAATCTCTGAAACAGATGGACTGATTTTGACGGGATATTCACTGGCAAATCGCTGTAATGTTATAAGGAGTATCTAGTAGTAGAGGGCTTCTTCTATTTTAAAAAATAAAAAAATTTGGATTCCACAGAAGAAAAATTAAATCTTTTTGTTAAATATCTCATAATTGTTGCTATCATTAATTTTTTGTATTTATTTACAGATTGACATGGAAGGGGTGTCCAAAGAACAGAGGACTAAGATTCATGATGCTGTTAAGAAAGCGTTTGGTGATAGTATAGTTGGCAGCACTGTTAATGTAGATGACAAGAAGTTCATGCGCTTTGAAAAGTATAGGAAAGGAGGTATGTATTTCTAGTTGACTTTTAGTTAAAAAACAGAGACAGGTCCTTGCAGTAAAGGTACAATCATTATCCTTAATGATTAATTTATTATTATTATAATTAAATCCTTGATAAAGACCAGATCCATATCTATATTGTTTATCGGTAGTGACCCAGTCCCAAAACTGATGGCCGACATAGATCCTAGAATTTTGAGTGGGAACCTAATATTCAGGGTTTGGCACCAGACAATTCTGGGGTGGGCACAGCCCTTCTCAATAGCAGCCTGGAGTCAAGAAGTTGGCGGTGTTACATCCCTATACCTCGGCAATGTTTGTCCTGCTCTCCATCTCTCTCTGGTTGTGTCGGATTGCCGTCCCACCGGGTTATGAAAGTTAGGGACCCGAGAGTGCACTATAATATCTCCTGTGCGGATGGTCAGTCTCTGTTACGATTGGGCGTCGTGACTAAAATTCGGTATGAAGGACATTAACTGCAGAAACACCACATAGTCTTATCATAATCATTAGTCATAGCCTGCATAGCAAATAAAGAGTTATCATTTATGTTTTCAGTGCGCATCGACAACAGAGTTAAATGGGTGTGGCCAGGCGAGTATGTGTACTTTGTAGTACATAAAGAGAATTGTGACACTATGGATGCGGCTGTACGCATTGCTGAGAGGATTGGGGCGCAGTAAGTATTACTTGTAATATCAATTAGTTAGGTGATACCTGTGACATTCGCGACTTTCCATTAATAGATGAAGAACCAGTATGTTGACATTCAGGTTTTATTCTATATTTCTAATTATCATCAAAATTAGCTAAGCAATTTAAAATAATGTAAAATAATTTCTGGTTGTCGCGATACAGGCCTCAAGCTTAAAGCGGATGCCACTGCTAATTATAAAATAATACTATAATAAAATAAAAGAAATAAGGTTAGCCATGAAAACAGAGACACATAAGAATAAGAAGTCTTTATTTGCTATAAACAGGGTACACTAAATTGATGTTATACATTATTTATTATTATAGCGATTGATATGGCCTCCATTTTGTTTTACTTTTTTAATATCATAATAAACCCAGAAATATTATGTCGCATTTGTTGCCATATTAAGAACATTAATATATCGATATTAGAAGATACATATCGACGCTTGAAAGGCAAAAATTACCAAGGGACATATTGGCAACTTTACACTAGAGCATTTTAAAGTTTTGTTTTCTAGAAAAAAACGTGATAATCGCCTATTAGTCGTAACTACTTGATTCCAACGAATTTTAAATGAAATTTAAAGGCTTAAAAACTGGCATTTAAAGATTATAAATTTGATTAATATGTTATGAAATAGTGTCGGTTAGTAATAATTTCATCAAAATCACAAACAGGTAAAAGTTACTTACCAACAACAAAATTTGGTTTTAAAACAAGTAAAATTAACGAAACACTATTATTTTGAAATTGTATTTGAAGAAAAAGTTCGCATCCATAAGTAACGCATGCCTGAAATTTAGGTAAAATGATCTAAATAGAAAACAAAAAAACTTATCTGCCAGTCAATTTTAGTTATAGTGCAAATTAAATAAGGTTAGTGTAGGTTTTTTTTGAACAAATAACAATTAATTTTGGTTTTAGTACATAAAATCAAAGACTTTCAGACAAAGGTTTTCGACGAATATCGTCATCATCATCATTTTATCTGAGTTAGTATTCTGACATATTTTCTATGGAAGATCTGTTAAAATTCTAACTCTTGTAACGCAAAAAATACGTATTGAGATTGAATATAGAAAGCATCAGTATACGAATATTGCAATCTAATCTCTCGCAACGTGGATAGCTAATTTATAAAGAAGGTGGGCTGTCGTTAACGACTTAACTTAGTATATGTAGATTAACTGATTGCAATAAATTAAATTTAAAATTTAGAAAACCCCCGACACATTATTCATTTGATACCCATATTGAAAAATTTTAATTTGTGAAAATACGTAATTTTGTGGAGGCGGCCATCTTGGATTTAAAATTTATCATAGTGTATAGTATTCTACTAGTCAAGCCCTTTCATTTGATACCCATATTGAGGGAGTTGTGAAAAAATATGTAATCTGCCATTTTGTGGCGGCGGCCATCTTGGAACGATTTTTATCAAACGTAACTAAGAACACTCCCGACTAATTCACCTTTCAAACAAAAAAAACAAAATTAAAATCGGTTCATCCGTTCGGGAGCTACGATGCCACAGACAGACACACACACACACACAGACACGTCAAACTTATAACACCCCGTCGTTTTTGCGTCGGGGGTTAAAAATAAACTAAAATAAAAAAGCATTTTAATTTTATAGGTATGTATATGGCTGAATCAACTAGCTTACGCTTTATCTCTTCTTTCTGTGTTATACTTAACCTAACCTAACAAGTCTCTTCAACGATCTCCCGAGAGTCCCCAAAAATTATCAAATACCTTGTTTTTTTCAGTATCAATATTTTCATAGTTATTTCCACATTGTCTTCCAATGATTTACGGGTTAGGTTGAATAGATTTAGATTTAATGATTTTGCCATCACTTCGCACATATTCTTGTCCATTTTTTTTTGACCGTTCCTTCCTCTTGTTTGTTCTTTTGTTTCTCAAGCCTTTTTCTCCCACTACTTTATCATTAATGTCATCCAAACTTGTGTTTTGCTTTTTAGCTTTTGTCTTTTTAGACGTTTCACATTTTTTTGTTCTTACTGTTTTTGAAACTACTTTATCGTCATTAGAAGAAGAAGTAGATCCTAACCATTCATCTGAAATTGCAGCTTCTTCACAATCGATAAAGGTTTTGAGGTTTTGTAGATTTTGAATCGCCAGATTAAGAGTATCCCACAATGGTAGAACTTGTAGAATTGGCATTTACTTGGATGTTGCTTGCAATATACATTTCTGCTGTATTCAGTCCACCTTTAGTATTTTTAACTGTTCGTTCTTGAGTGTTGCTTGTAGCGGACGTTTCCGGTATATTCAATCCAACCTCAATGTTTCTAAGTTCTTTATCTGGTATGCCAATTTGAACTACAAAATAATCATCTACTGGGGCTGCATTCTGTTCTTTAGATAGATATGCAAGTACGAATTCTAAGGTGGGGCCTGACGGACCACTTACAATTTCCATCAATGCTTCACTATAATTGTTGTACTGTTGATCAATATTTACTAGGCCAGTCATCTCCATGTTATTGCCAGCAGTTAGAGTCTCAAGAGTACTTGCAAAGGGTATTATTGAAGGACATTCATCTGAAAGTGATTCATCCTGAAAATAATATTTAAAAAAGATGTTCGGTTCGCTCAGTACAAATTTAACGGACGGTATCACTAGCGATTTGTGAGCAACAGCTATTTCGCAACGAGTACTCTGCGTGCTCGCAGTCGATCCCAAATCGCTACTAGCGATTTGGGAGCACAGTGAGCTCGCCGTGATTGGAACTGTTGACAATGTTCCCACGAAATCGCACTGAGCTCGTTGTGCGCTCGTTGCGAGATCACTGTCGCTTAGAAATCGCTAGTGTGATAGCGCTATAGTGTGTAGAATAAAAGTAAAATAGATGCATCAATCTACATGTTACAGATTTGCTCATAACGGGATATGGTACCTACTATAGTGTGAAAAATTTATCTGAATTGGTAACAAGCAACGTTCAAGAAAGTGTCAATTCTGCTAATTCTACCATTCTTTCAGTCTGGTGAGAAAGGTTGTAAAGTTCGGTAAAACTACGTTGATTAATTTACCAGATGAAGATTTTTCAACTTTCATCCGATAAATACTGGACAAGAATGTGTACGAAGCGATGTCAAAATCATCGAATCTAAAATTTATTTAACCTACACGCACACACACACACTTTTACTATGCGTTAAAGCACAAGTTTCTTGCGAACTTTCGCAGACATTTTTTCTCGATATCTTGGTCCCTAGAAATTAAATTTAATATTACTTGCATCTACTAGTTGCAATTGAGAGAATAATGATTTAGTATTTAACTAAGCAGGGACATTACCAAGGTCAAATCCCTGCTATCCACACCCGCGGTTGACATAGCCTGCTTAATTATGTTATCTATTCGCTTGTTGCGATTCATTATGTAACTAAAACAATAAATATAAATCAATCTATAAAATGCGTATTAAATAAGGTCATCAAATTTTTATAATGAAAACACTTACCGAGTATTTATCTCGAGCTACGCGACGTACTTTGTGCGAAGCGCGTGAGCACGCAGATTGCCTATGCGACAGTTCGGTGAAGACCAATTGATATTTTTTTTACCAACCGCCATTCAAAATCTACTTTACACCGCGTTTATGCGACAAAACAAAATAGTTACAACAGGGATAAGCTCATTTTTATACAAATTTCATATCAGAAATAGTTATCTAAGTAACAAAAACAATAAAAAAACGGCAGGTAAAATATTACTAAACGATATACCTAATATATCCTTTTTAGGCAGGAAAAATACTGCTACATTACGTTTTAAAGTACATTACCATTTAGGGAAAAACTACTAAATGAAAATGAGTACATAATTAAGGTGTGTTAAAAATTCTTAATGAAGATAAAACGAATAAATGAATCAGGTAAATTTTCTTAAGCAATGCTCATACCCTAGATACCGTAAGGAAAAAAAAAACTTTAATGTTTAAACGTATTATTTCGAATCAAGACAAAAATTACTAAGTGTAAAAAGTTAAAATCGAATACCAACTAAGTGAAAGTTATTCATAAATCAGTAAAATTTTGGTCGCTTAGTCGCCGAAAACTGTGAAAATGTGATTTTTAAAGTTACCCAGCGACAACAAAACCCTTCGCTGCAGTACGAGAGTATAACCAATCGACGCAGAATTTTTTGCTGATTTCAATGATGTATATAACTCAGTATCGTCCAACATGTCGCTTAATAATTTTTGCCTTTCAAGCGTCGATATATATTAACTGCTTTCTTCGTTTTATATAATTGTTTTGCAAATAATTAATAAGACAATAGTTGATATTAAAAAGTATAATTAGGTATATTTGCTGCAATTATAATACGTTTCTAATATTTGTGAGTGATAATCTTTCGCAACTGTTTTAAAAACACTTGCGAAGTCAAAATAAAACTATATGAATCGTTTCAAACATTAATTTATTGAAAAATAACACTTATAGCTTTCAGAACTTAACACTACAGGACAAATCATGCACAATTTAAAAATGATTGTTGGTTTTCAGAACATAGGTACACTATGCCTAGTTCTCTTTCAAGGGTGATATTACGATTTCCCATTCTCCGTTCACATTTTCAATATCAATTATAAAATAAAATTATATAAGGTCAATTACAAATCAATTATAAAGGGTATTTTCAAAACAATCATTAAGCCTAGAAATTGCTCTGCATGAACCACCATATTGATGTTTGTTACACATTTATAATATTTGTATGGCTATGTGTAATTATACATATAATAGGAATCAATATAGTAATAATACATTATTGGTGCTACTTATTAATGTTTATTCAAACGACCATTTCATTTATATAGTATCACATAGGAAAGTTACAATTTATTATAACTTACCTTATAATAAATTGTAACAATAATTTTATTTAAGTTAGAATTGATTCTATTACGTGTCTACGTAACAGAATCAATTAACTATTTATAGATTACCATTCAACTTCAATCACTTATATATCGATTAAACATTCGAATTATTTGAATGTTTAATCGATATCTAAGTGATTCAAATGTATTTGAAATATTGACAATTAAGTAAAAATTATAGTATCTATGTTGACGGCAAAAATACAACTGTTTATAGGTCATTATAAAATTATTTGTTAAAATTATGTAGTAATTGCGCATTAAAGTCAAAGTCAAAAAATTATACGTTGATTTTAATTATATAATTAATTAAAATAATTACATTTATTATCGTCAAGCTCAGTAAAGGCTTAGAACCAATGAGAAGAACATGTAAGAAATTCACGGCCACTCTTTTTAATTGCCAATACAAGGCAAGCAATTTGTACTTCTACTAATAATGCCCATTCTTTTCCAGCGTAAAACCAGCAATGATTGGGTACGCGGGTACTAAGGACCGTCGTGCGAAGACTTCGCAATGGTTCAGTGTGAAGAGGATCGATCCAAGTCGCATCGCGTCCTCGTGCAAACATATACGAGATATACACGTCGGCAACTTTAGTTTCGGTCCTAATACTCTGAAGTTGGGGATGCTGAAGGGAAATAGGTAAGGTTATGGGTATATTTTTATAGCGCCGGCCCTGAGGAAATCGAGTGGAACGGTTCCTCTAGGTACCAGATCTATGGCAAGTGACGCAAAAGGCCAAATGCCAGCGCAAATTTGGAAAATTGAAGCACAATATTGCAAATCTGGGTATTTATTTATATTTAACTCTCGTTCTATCTCGATCAAGAGCTAGAAGCTATATTTATAAATCAGAAGATGGTCGATCAATATGAGAATTCTTAGAGGACATCTCGTATAGACAAAGAGCACAAAACAAACACTCGTGGAAATCATATTACAGATTTATTGCTATGCCCTATCACTGGATATCCAAGCTAAAGTTGTAATAGAAAGGGTATATAGCTCGCAGAACGGATGGTCATTGGGCCAGAAAGGTTCTGGACTCGATCGATTTCGATTACGGGAAGCGGTTGGCCCTAGACCGGTCTGTTTGATTGGGGGACGCTTATGATGAGCAGTGTATGTCTTTTGGCTGCGATGATGATGCACTATCTATAGCGAAGCATAGACAGTTCCTAGGTTAGTTGCTCGTATGATCCAATAGCCCTGATGACTAAATAATTTTTACTAATCTAATTTTTTTAAATTTGCCAAAATTATAGGACACGTATTTTTTTTCACAAACTAATAACAACCAAGATACAACGGGTTTAAATTTCGTGTTACGTCACTTGGCGGTACACATTTTATAAGAGAGTGATGTCACAAGCCCCCACTCACGAATTTTAATGCGTTATATCTTAGCCAATATTTATTGTTTTGTTAAAATAAAAAATATATGTCCAATATTATTTGCTAGTCTAAAATATGGACTAATTAGAATCACTTATTTTAAACCCGGTCATCATGACTATTGAGTAGTTGAGTGAAATGTGTCGCGCTGTACATGCTGTTCAAGTGCTTGTCAAGCTTGACGTTCGTGCTAGTCAACGGAAGGGGTTTCCTTTGACTTGCACGATCGTCAAGCTTGACTGCAGCTCCGTTTCGTGCGTCGCGGGGGACTATACAAACATTTAAATAATGGACATAATATGCAGACTCGGAACAACTATATAATGTGGATCACAAAATATTTTTGTGTCGCGTCCGCATCGAACTCACAACTCTCATCAAACGCAGTGACGAGGCGACCACTTATACAAATACGGCACAAGTGCAGTCATTTAAAAAATATACTATAAGATAACAATTCTTCGTTTGATATGAAACACTAATCAGTGACGTCATAGCTTATAAAAATACTGTCAAGTAGTAGTTTATGGTTCGTTTCTTTTTATCGCAATATATACTATTATATTGATATCCACGCAATTTTTTTTTGTGATTTTGCTATTATCGTTGATAAATATTTTTGTTACTTTTCTGTTACCTCCTTGTCCCAGAAAATCTAGGCAGCAGTGTAATACTATGTATAATAATACTAGCTGACCCGCGCAACCTCGTCTGCTTTAAATAAGAGAAATTTGCCCGTTTCTGCAAGATTTTTCATTGATGCTTTGCTCCTATTGGTCGTAGCGTGATGTTATATAGCCTATAGCCTGCCTCGATTAATGGGCTATATAACACTAAAATATTTTTTCAATTCGGATCAGTAGTTCCTGAGATTCGCGCGTCCAAGCAAGCAAACAAACAAACCTTCAGCTTTATAATATTAGTATAGATAATAAGTGTAATACACTAACATGTGACCTACGTTTTAGGTCCCGTTAGCGTTTACGTTACTCTAGGATTATTATGCAAAATGGATCCAGCAATACAGCTTTACTTTTGAGACAGTTGAGAGTTTCAGTAATTTTATTATACATATAAAAATGACAAGACTGATTTGATTTTAAATTTATTTAAACATTGGAATCTAGTTTAGTTAAAGTAATGTTTCTATAAATTCGATGTAAATATTTTTAATAACAAAATTAATCAACATTTTCATATAACCAAATTTCATGAGTTGGATTTATTTTGCATAAATACATCCTCTTGTGTGTAAAACAATGTACAAAATCAAACATAGGGTACTACTGTATTTTTTTCTAAATGTATCAACAACATAACAAGTGTGCGCTGCGACCTTGACCTTGAAAAGTAGATTGTGTTGTGAACAACTGTAATCGAATATTATTAGAATGCAAATCGTTAAATGAAAGCAGTGATAGCTTAGGAGTAGGCGAGTTCAATCCCAAGGCCCGAATCATCTATGACTTTTTGAAGATATTTACGTATTTAATGGTTAAATAACGTTGGCTTTTACGGCCAAGGAAAACATAGTGAAGAAACCTGCGTCATAATGTTTTTGAAGATATGTAAAGTCAACCAACACGCACTGGCCCAGCATGGTGAACTATGGCCTTTTCATACTGAGAAAAGGCCCGTGCCCAGCTAATAATTATGGAAAGTTAAAAAATATTTTTTGAGGAATAAATGCTGTGTCACCGGGACTTAAAAACATTCAAACATCGAACACAAAGACTCGGCATCTTTTCCCGTGTGGGGTTCGAACTCACGAACTCACAACATTTGGCCGAGCAGTAGTGAGGTGATCACTAAAGCTACAACGCCATATAATTAAAAGTAAATTGTACATAATATTTCACCAATTTGGTAGCCCGTCGCCTACAATAGTTTGTTTTCCTAACAGATTCCGCATAGCTCTTCGTAACGTGACTGCTGAAGAAGAATCGGTGAACGCTGCCTGTCAACATCTTAAAGAAGAAGGATTTATCAACTACTATGGGCTTCAGCGATTCGGTTCCAGAATCGATACGCCTACTTATGATATCGGACTGAAGCTTCTTCAAGGCAATTTTAAAGAGGTATTTTATTGTTTATTTGGTAGCTATGTTACAGCTGTTTCTGCTTTAATATTGTTACGTGCTGAATTCAAGGGGTAAGAGTGTAAAACAATATTACCGACTAAAACGTTTTATTCTGGCACACAATTAAATTTAAAACACAGCAAGCACTATACTACACTTTTCCACTGTAACTGCTTTAAACTCCCTAGCATTTCCGCTTCCATTCGCTTTGATGAATACTTGACCGCTTACGATTGTAAACTGGATTGGCGAGCGCTGGCCTTCCCCTTTTATGCGCGGTTAAATCGTTTCCGGAGTTTTCTAGAAACGTCATACCCGGTATGTAACAATACGAAGATTCGAGAATGTTCCAGCCCTCACTCTACTCTACTCGTACCGACGAATCTACGTAGTTCCGTAAGTATTCAATAGATGGTGCTGTAATAAATTATTAGACGGAACTGTCGAGTCTTCCACACAATGCCGAGAGATAGCACTGGGTGTAACAATATTTAAGGTTGTACTGTAATTGAAATCTTTCTTAATACGATGGAACAACAGGTTGGAAAATTTGAAAACACAGGAAATATTTACCCACTTTTAAATTTGGGTAAAATTTTGGTTTTTCATAAGAATGTTGGATATAGTTGTGTCTGTTTTATAGATAATCTTTTTCCTCTGTTATAATTTACATTCTACCTTGGCATGAGATTTCTCACGCCAAGGTAGAATGTACCCAAGAAATAAATATTTATATACTAGATAATAGTCAGTGTTCGTCTTTAACGGCAATTGATACATTCGTTATATATACCTAGTTGATCTCGGTCGCGGTTAAAGTCACAGCTTCAAGTCTAGCTTCATGGTTTTCCCTTTATCTTTGTTGAAGTTTACATTGTACCTTTGCATGAGACACCTATGAATATAAATGTTACGAAAAGAAAAATTATAAGTATTGGTTACATTAATGTGGGTTGTCTGATAAGTTTCCAACCCAACGAAGATGCAAGTTATTATTTCAACTTCAATTTAATTTGTACATTGTCCTCTTGTAAGTCTTCATACTTATTTTAGCGATGCTCTCGAAGAGTACCCGGCATGTTTCTCTGCAAAATAATTGTTTATGAAGGCCACAAGCTTTCTCATTCGACGAAAAAACTGTGTCCTCCAAACGCAAGTTTTACCTTAGTGAACTAAAAATTCTCTTGGGTCAAGATCTGCTGAGTAGTGAGGTTGGTCAAGTTGTTTGAACTATAATTTGTAGATTTTTACTACGGTAAATGCTTATGTGTGAGGCGCCCAATTGTTTTGCTGTAAACTCCTTTTTTCTACATTTCTAGCTATTTCTCATCTGTCTTTTGTATTGACAAAAAGAGACATTTTCTCTTTAATTCTTTTTTTCAATCAAGACAGTGGAATCAAGACTTTTTTCACGCGAACTTCGAATGATAGGTTAGTACCTACATACTAACATCGGTCGAGTTCACCGAAATACCTAGTGGTCATTCGGTGAACTCGACCGATGTTATTGTCAATGGTACCTTTGTTTTTTTGGTGGTCTCAAACGTTCGTTAGCTGAGTGGGCAACTTCATTTAAATTCACCTGCTCAAATTTAACGGTAGTAAATGATCGTGCAAATTCAACCTACGCAGCTTCCAACTCGTTTTTAATTTGTCTAGTCGTATTACTTTTCAAATATAAATAATATATGAGTATATTGACGATTTTTAAACAAAATATTCCTTTTATTTTTCTTTTTCCAAAATATTCAAAATGGATGGATGGCTAATATCGACTTGCTTAAATCATTGTTCAATAACTACGTTTTGGAAAATTGTTTAAGCGGTTTTCGGTTTTTTCGGTTTTTTTAAAATGGTTCGAATGTTGGTGGGTACCATTTAAAAGATGGATATTCCCTTTCGATAATTTACGAGACCTACCATCTTCATGTCGAGGTAGGAAACTTTCCAGAACACCCAGTAGCCGATGCCGCGTTGGCCATGTAGAGACGTCACACAAGACGTCAATCATAAAGTCTTATCAAGTTTTAAATACACATACCAGCACGGAAACTTGGCCACACGTAAAATTGTCAGTAATTTGTAATCTCATGTTTTTCTCACAGGAACAAGGGTAGATGCACTCAATAGATGTTTATAAGCCTTTTAGAACAATAAAATTAACACAAAACACCATTATGAATGCTTTTAATATTAACCACTTTTACAAAAATACGATTTTTACACAATTTATTTTAAAACGGTAAGAAAATTTGAAAAAACCTCTTCTTTTTAATATCGAGTGTTTCCTCCTCTAGCTCTAATAACCGCTTGCATTCGATCTGGCATGCTTTGAATGATGTTTTTGACATCAACTTGTGCA
Organism: Catocala nupta; assembly: GCA_963675205.1. NCBI lineage: Eukaryota > Metazoa > Arthropoda > Insecta > Lepidoptera > Erebidae > Catocala > Catocala nupta. Next base: position 24,777,395 of record OY776085.1, on the reverse strand, counting down.
ATACTTTCCCAAACGGCCAGTGCTGCGTTTCAGAGCTGGTTAAGAGTTTGTGGCGGGTTTGTGGTGGACTTTATCTTCCTTGTAAGCATGTCCCAGACATGCTCTATAGGATTGCAGCCCGGATTGCGAGCCGGCCACTGCGAATATTGAATACCAACCTCTTGAAGGTATTCATAAATTTTTGCAACTTGCAACGTGGGGGCGTGCATTGTCGTGCATTAGGAGGAATCGATCGTGGCCAATGAATCCTGAATTCGTCAAAACATTTTCCTGAAGGACCTTTTCGATGTATCGGGTTGCAGTTAGCCGGTTGTCAATCATAACTAACTCCGTACGACCATCAGAACTTATTCCTCTCCAAACCATGATAGAGCCTCCATGAAAACTCACAGTTTGTGTGGGTGGTGATGTGTCAACAACCTCTCTCCTCTTCTTCTCCACACTCGCTCCCGACCATCTGGAGCACTCAAAGCGATTCTACACTCATCTGTGAACAGCACTCGAGCACATTGCTCGTGAGACCAATTAGCGTGTTCACGTGCAAATTGAAGTCGCGCTACTCGGTGATGTCTGAGAAGTTTTAGAGCGCGTGATGGTCTACGAGCTTTTAAATTTACTTCTTCCATACGTCTTCACACCGTACGCTCGCTAACATTGACGCCTCTTATGATTTGAAGCCGATTACGTGTCTCAACAGCTATCAAGTAGCGATGTCTTAAAATTTCGAGCACAATAAAGCGGTCGCCTCGGGCAGACGTGCATCTGACGCCTCCACTGCATGGTCTGCGGGAGTATTGACCTGTTTCCTGGTACTGTTTTAGGGCATATTGTAGCGAAGAACGTGGTACGTCAAGCACTACAGCGACTTCACGCTGTGTCAGTCCTTGATTAATTAATGCCAAAGCCTGTGCAACCTGTGCTGGTGTTAAGGGCATTTTTATTGGCTTTAAAGCACCTTTACGTATTGAATAATAAGCACAAAACCACAATGATTGAATTACCTAATCGAAATTTCACACAATACACAAATTTCAACTTGCAACTTAACGGGTCAAATGACGCTATTCAACTAAAAGTTAAAAGTTACACCATAGTGCACTCAAACGTAATGAATTACCCTCTTGAACTAAGGGTAAACACATTTTAGAGCTACCCTCATCATACATAATTGGAAACACTTAAAATCTCTCTTCTTCCTAGCCTTTATTATTCCCAAGTCACTTGGGGTCGGCTTTTCTAGTCTAACCGGATTTGACTGGATATCAGTTTTTACACGGAGCGGATGCCACCTGACCTCCGCAACCCTAAGGCTAACGATACCCTAAGGCTAAACCAGTGTCAGGATATTAGAGGGCATTAACTTTCCCAGTAACGACTGCCATAGATGTTCATGGCAGCCAGAACCGACAGCTTAACGTGCTCTACGAGGCCCGGAGCAGGCGATGATTGTCAATCAATACACACATAATTTTGAAAAGTTATATAACTTCCGAAAGTCAGAGGTACGCGACGTGGGTTCAAACCCGAGACGCTCAGCATTGCAGTCTGTTGGTCTTCCCACTGAGCTATCTATTATTATATATCTAGCTCTTAAAATCTCTGTTATCGCATAAATCGCTTGGCCAAGATTCCGTGCCGCTGAGTGTAGAAGAAGAAGGTTGTCTATTATACACCTTCTGTCACCCTCATAGGTCTAGTCTAGTGGCTAATGTGTACTACACGAGGTCACCAGTTAAACCATAAATTGTTAAGATTTTCTATCAAGTAATATTTATTACTAGCCCGGAGTTACCTTGTAAAGCATGTAAAGCCTTGGTTGCGTTGGATCTGCGCTTATTTTGTCCGGTCGAGTTAGATTGCCGTCTCATCGGATTATAAGACCAAGGAAATAAGGAGTGCACTGTAGTTGCCACACACACGTGTGCACTATAACATCTTCTGTGCGGATGGCTAGCCTCCGTTAAGACCAGCCGCGAGCACATCTGACCTATATTTATAATAATAATAATATAATAATAACCTATATTTCGGCTCAAATACCGGCATGGGTGCAATTTTGGCCTTATGCCTTTATCTGGCAACACTCGGTGTGTTGGCAGTAGGAAAAAACTTAACGAAACCTGACTGATGACAGAAGTAGATGACGCAGGCGTAATCAATCCGTGCAGTCACTTGTCTCATCGAACTTTTGCTTTGAAGGACTACTAGTTTATTGATGCGCGAACCCTAGTGCATCTGCAGACTTTAGACTTATCTCAATAAAGGAATCTTGAGACATTACAATTCGACAAATGAGAATGGATTGCTCAAGTTTTATGTATCGCATCCGTATGGGTAGCTTTCCTTCCTTAAGAAGAATCCATAACATGCAGGTCGAAGGATAGGAGCAACTGTCGTAGAATAAGCTCTGTAGAGTAGCTTCTTTTAGGGACTGGCTTAGGGACTTACAATTTAGATTCTGTAGCTCGGACCACCATCTTTGTTCCATTTAATCAGTCTAGGCAATAATAGTCGGAAATAGAAATTTCACAAGCATAATTTTATTAATAATAATATAATAATTATAATATTCTATCACATACACACAACACCATCTAGCCCAAACTAAACAGAGCTTGTACTATGGGTAGTACCCATAGTAGAAGCTCTGCTATGATATCATAATGGATAAACATTCATATATACCTTTTTTTTGTAAATACGTATATATTATACATAGAAACACCCAGACCAAGACTAATATCCATGTTCATGCACACAAATGTTTGACTTGTGCGGAAATGAGAACCCGCGACCTCAGGCGTGGCAGTAGCAGACTAATCTTTTATGTATTTTACCTACTAATGTATAATTTACGTTTGCTATCGGTAGGGGGTACACCCTCACACCATACAATTTTGCTTCAAGGTTGGTGTGTGGAGGTTGTGGAATGATCGCCCGGTGAGGTTTAGCTAAAGGAAGAAAGGGGTTCTTCAAGGTCATAATAAGATTACTGCAGGATCGGCAAAGAGAAATTGGTACCCCTAGAGTTGCATTAATCAACGGTGTACGGTGGCTTACAAGGCTGGTCGAAAATTAACTACAGCATCGGATGCGATTCATAATCATAGTGGTGGCGGATGTGATGCGACGAGGCCAGCGCGCGTAAGACCAGAAATTAAAAAAATTGTTTCACACAGCCATATACCTAAGTTTTGCTTCTACTACGTTTATTTAAGTGAAATAAGTCTTCTATTTGCAATATTATAATTTTATAAAATGTAGGGAGTTTCTTCTAGTCATATACCTATGGTTTATTGCACATCAAAGTTTGTGTCGACAGGCTATCGATGCGATCCTGGAACCGCGCGAGGGCCCGCTAGAGCAGGCGTTGCGCACGTACCGCGCCGCCGGGGCCGCGTCCGCGCTCGCGCACGTGCCGCGCCGCGCCGCCACGGCCGGACACAGCGAGGCGCGCCTCATCCGCTCACTCGCCGAGGCGCCCAACGATCTACTCGGCGCTCTCAACAAGGTACGTACAACTATCGCACGCTGCGCACGTACCGCGCCGCCGGGGCCGCGTCCGCGCTCGCGCACGTGCCGCGCCGCGCCGCCACGGCCGGACACAGCGAGGCGCGCCTCATCCGCTCACTCGCCGAGGCGCCCAACGATCTACTCGGCGCTCTCAACAAGGTACGTACAACTATCGCACGCTGCGCACGTACCGCGCCGCCGGGGCCGCGTCCGCGCTCGCGCACGTGCCGCGCCGCGCCGCCACGGCCGGACACAGCGAGGCGCGCCTCATCCGCTCACTCGCCGAGGCGCCCAACGATCTACTCGGCGCTCTCAACAAGGTACGTACAACTATCGCACGCTGCGCACGTACCGCGCCGCCGGGGCCGCGTCCGCGCTCGCGCACGTGCCGCGCCGCGCCGCCACGGCCGGACACAGCGAGGCGCGCCTCATCCGCTCACTCGCCGAGGCGCCCAACGATCTACTCGGCGCTCTCAACAAGGTACGTACAACTATCGCACGCTGCGCACGTACCGCGCCGCCGGGGCCGCGTCCGCGCTCGCGCACGTGCCGCGCCGCGCCGCCACGGCCGGACACAGCGAGGCGCGCCTCATCCGCTCACTCGCCGAGGCGCCCAACGATCTACTCGGCGCTCTCAACAAGGTACGTACAACTATCGCACGCTGCGCACGTACCGCGCCGCCGGGGCCGCGTCCGCGCTCGCGCACGTGCCGCGCCGCGCCGCCACGGCCGGACACAGCGAGGCGCGCCTCATCCGCTCACTCGCCGAGGCGCCCAACGATCTACTCGGCGCTCTCAACAAGGTACGTACAACTATCGCACGCTGCGCACGTACCGCGCCGCCGGGGCCGCGTCCGCGCTCGCGCACGTGCCGCGCCGCGCCGCCACGGCCGGACACAGCGAGGCGCGCCTCATCCGCTCACTCGCCGAGGCGCCCAACGATCTACTCGGCGCTCTCAACAAGGTACGTACAACTATCGCACGCTGCGCACGTACCGCGCCGCCGGGGCCGCGTCCGCGCTCGCGCACGTGCCGCGCCGCGCCGTCACGGCCGGACACAGCGAGGCGCGCCTCATCCGCTCACTCGCCGAGGCGCCCAACGATCTACTCGGCGCTCTCAACAAGGTACGTACAACTATCGCACGCTGCGCACGTACCGCGCCGCCGGGGCCGCGTCCGCGCTCGCGCACGTGCCGCGCCGCGCCGCCACGGCCGGACACAGCGAGGCGCGCCTCATCCGCTCACTCGCCGAGGCGCCCAACGATCTACTCGGCGCTCTCAACAAGGTACGTACAACTATCGCACGCTGCGCACGTACCGCGCCGCCGGGGCCGCGTCCGCGCTCGCGCACGTGCCGCGCCGCGCCGCCACGGCCGGACACAGCGAGGCGCGCCTCATCCGCTCACTCGCCGAGGCGCCCAACGATCTACTCGGCGCTCTCAACAAGGTACGTACAACTATCGCACGCTGCGCACGTACCGCGCCGCCGGGGCCGCGTCCGCGCTCGCGCACGTGCCGCGCCGCGCCGCCACGGCCGGACACAGCGAGGCGCGCCTCATCCGCTCACTCGCCGAGGCGCCCAACGATCTACTCGGCGCTCTCAACAAGGTACGTACAACTATCGCACGCTGCGCACGTACCGCGCCGCCGGGGCCGCGTCCGCGCTCGCTCACGTGCCGCGCCGCGCCGCCACGGCCGGACACAGCGAGGCGCGCCTCATCCGCTCACTCGCCGAGGCGCCCAACGATCTACTCGGCGCTCTCAACAAGGTACGTACAACTATCGCACGCTGCGCACGTACCGCGCCGCCGGGGCCGCGTCCGCGCTCGCTCACGTGCCGCGCCGCGCCGCCACGGCCGGACACAGCGAGGCGCGCCTCATCCGCTCACTCGCCGAGGCGCCCAACGATCTACTCGGCGCTCTCAACAAGGTACGTACAACTATCGCACGCTGCGCACGTACCGCGCCGCCGGGGCCGCGTCCGCGCTCGCGCACGTGCCGCGCCGCGCCGCCACGGCCGGACACAGCGAGGCGCGCCTCATCCGCTCACTCGCCGAGGCGCCCAACGATCTACTCGGCGCTCTCAACAAGGTACGTACAACTATCGCACGCTGCGCACGTACCGCGCCGCCGGGGCCGCGTCCGCGCTGGCGCACGTGCCGCGCCGCGCCGCCACGGCCGGACACAGCGAGGCGCGCCTCATCCGCTCACTCGCCGAGGCGCCCAACGATCTACTCGGCGCTCTCAACAAGGTACGTACAACTATCGCACGCTGCGCACGTACCGCGCCGCCGGGGCCGCGTCCGCGCTCGCGCACGTGCCGCGCCGCGCCGCCACGGCCGGACACAGCGAGGCGCGCCTCATCCGCTCACTCGCCGAGGCGCCCAACGATCTACTCGGCGCTCTCAACAAGGTACGTACAACTATCGCACGCTGCGCACGTACCGCGCCGCCGGGGCCGCGTCCGCGCTCGCGCACGTGCCGCGCCGCGCCGCCACGGCCGGACACAGCGAGGCGCGCCTCATCCGCTCACTCGCCGAGGCGCCCAACGATCTACTCGGCGCTCTCAACAAGGTACGTACAACTATCGCACGCTGCGCACGTACCGCGCCGCCGGGGCCGCGTCCGCGCTCGCGCACGTGCCGCGCCGCGCCGCCACGGCCGGACACAGCGAGGCGCGCCTCATCCGCTCACTCGCCGAGGCGCCCAACGATCTACTCGGCGCTCTCAACAAGGTACGTACAACTATCGCACGCTGCGCACGTACCGCGCCGCCGGGGCCGCGTCCGCGCTCGCGCACGTGCCGCGCCGCGCCGCCACGGCCGGACACAGCGAGGCGCGCCTCATCCGCTCACTCGCCGAGGCGCCCAACGATCTACTCGGCGCTCTCAACAAGGTACGTACAACTATCGCACGCTGCGCACGTACCGCGCCGCCGGGGCCGCGTCCGCGCTCGCGCACGTGCCGCGCCGCGCCGCCACGGCCGGACACAGCGAGGCGCGCCTCATCCGCTCACTCGCCGAGGCGCCCAACGATCTACTCGGCGCTCTCAACAAGGTACGTACAACTATCGCACGCTGCGCACGTACCGCGCCGCCGGGGCCGCGTCCGCGCTCGCGCACGTGCCGCGCCGCGCCGCCACGGCCGGACACAGCGAGGCGCGCCTCATCCGCTCACTCGCCGAGGCGCCCAACGATCTACTCGGCGCTCTCAACAAGGTACGTACAACTATCGCACGCTGCGCACGTACCGCGCCGCCGGGGCCGCGTCCGCGCTCGCGCACGTGCCGCGCCGCGCCGCCACGGCCGGACACAGCGAGGCGCGCCTCATCCGCTCACTCGCCGAGGCGCCCAACGATCTACTCGGCGCTCTCAACAAGGTACGTACAACTATCGCACGCTGCGCACGTACCGCGCCGCCGGGGCCGCGTCCGCGCTCGCGCACGTGCCGCGCCGCGCCGCCACGGCCGGACACAGCGAGGCGCGCCTCATCCGCTCACTCGCCGAGGCGCCCAACGATCTACTCGGCGCTCTCAACAAGGTACGTACAACTATCGCACGCTGCGCACGTACCGCGCCGCCGGGGCCGCGTCCGCGCTCGCGCACGTGCCGCGCCGCGCCGCCACGGCCGGACACAGCGAGGCGCGCCTCATCCGCTCACTCGCCGAGGCGCCCAACGATCTACTCGGCGCTCTCAACAAGGTACGTACAACTATCGCACGCTGCGCACGTACCGCGCCGCCGGGGCCGCGTCCGCGCTCGCGCACGTGCCGCGCCGCGCCGCCACGGCCGGACACAGCGAGGCGCGCCTCATCCGCTCACTCGCCGAGGCGCCCAACGATCTACTCGGCGCTCTCAACAAGGTACGTACAACTATCGCACGCTGCGCACGTACCGCGCCGCCGGGGCCGCGTCCGCGCTCGCGCACGTGCCGCGCCGCGCCGCCACGGCCGGACACAGCGAGGCGCGCCTCATCCGCTCACTCGCCGAGGCGCCCAACGATCTACTCGGCGCTCTCAACAAGGTACGTACAACTATCGCACGCTGCGCACGTACCGCGCCGCCGGGGCCGCGTCCGCGCTCGCGCACGTGCCGCGCCGCGCCGCCACGGCCGGACACAGCGAGGCGCGCCTCATCCGCTCACTCGCCGAGGCGCCCAACGATCTACTCGGCGCTCTCAACAAGGTACGTACAACTATCGCACGCTGCGCACGTACCGCGCCGCCGGGGCCGCGTCCGCGCTCGCGCACGTGCCGCGCCGCGCCGCCACGGCCGGACACAGCGAGGCGCGCCTCATCCGCTCACTCGCCGAGGCGCCCAACGATCTACTCGGCGCTCTCAACAAGGTACGTACAACTATCGCACGCTGCGCACGTACCGCGCCGCCGGGGCCGCGTCCGCGCTCGCGCACGTGCCGCGCCGCGCCGCCACGGCCGGACACAGCGAGGCGCGCCTCATCCGCTCACTCGCCGAGGCGCCCAACGATCTACTCGGCGCTCTCAACAAGGTACGTACAACTATCGCACGCTGCGCACGTACCGCGCCGCCGGGGCCGCGTCCGCGCTCGCGCACGTGCCGCGCCGCGCCGTCACGGCCGGACACAGCGAGGCGCGCCTCATCCGCTCACTCGCCGAGGCGCCCAACGATCTACTCGGCGCTCTCAACAAGGTACGTACAACTATCGCACATATATATATATTGTCACTCGAGTAGGTCGCACTATAATAGTACTGACAAAGGATCGCTAATGTCTAACTACAATATTATTATAATTTATATTTTCAATATGTTATTCGCAGTTGGCGCGTAACATCCGGCTGCTGTACCTGCACTCGTACCAGTCGCTGGTGTGGAACCGCTCCGTGTCGGAGCGCATCCGCCGCTTCGGCCTCAAGCCTGCCGTCGGAGACTGCGTACCGCTCTCCAATGTCGAACTTTTAGGTATTACATAGTTACGTGCCAACATGGCGGTTCGATTATTAAGACGAGAATATGTATTGTTTAATTTTACTTTGATGTCTATATTACGGCTTTTAATACTGTCACACAATCGAGTAAATACTTGAAATCGCCGATGATCGCTCCGATGTTCGCTTCGTCCGTATTCAGAGTGAACGAATTCTCAGGAGAGCGAGCGACTCTTTATATATGGCGCGGCGATAAGACAAGAACAAAATAGAAAGAAACCGATTAAATCTTTAAAATGCCAGCAGCTTTTACATTAGGCGAATTTCGACCTAACATAACTGCGTTGAAGTTCATTTTAGGTTGACTGCCGCTACTCATAAACCGATTTTTTACAAATTCTAAGGATTGATTCTAAATTATTTTTCATTCGAGAAACTACTGAGGTTTTTCACAATATCCCCGAGACATCCAAAGTTTGCATATCAGTCAAAGCCATTTAAATATTACTAGTGATTGACGGGACAAATCAAACACAATTGTGATCTAAAACGTATTACCAAGAGGTAACCAGCCGAAAATTCTAGTCAATAATATATTTTTATTGAATAAATAAAAGTCTTTACAAAACACATTACAGGCTCCAGTATCTACTTTTATAATAATAATAATAATAAATTTTTATTCAATAAATAAAAGTTTATAAAACACATTATTGTATTAAATTCACATTAAAACTATATTTAATCTAAAGGAAAACATTTACAATTTAAATATTGGACACAAAAAGACTTGTTTATAAAGTCTGTTTTTACGACCTTAGAGATCTGTGTGCTTACTTATGTATGTATACTAACAGACGAAATATTTATAACCATTATCATATAATTTTCTCAGACGAATCCGATGACGAATCGGAATCTGAACAAGATGGCGAAGGAGATGACGATGCTCCGGAAACCGAGAGCATAGAAAAGAAAGAGGACAAGAAAGTTAAACAGAAGGAAGAGAAGCCGAAAGCCAACATTCCCGTGAAAATCCTCACTGAGGAAGACGTGGCCAGCGGTCGGTACACACTGTTCGACATCGTGCTGCCACTGCCCGGCGCCTTTATAGAGTACCCGCCGAACATGAGGGACTTCTATGAGGAAATGCTGACGAAAGACGGCTTGACTATGGATATGAAACATAAAGTGAAGTACGTATGTTATTATAATATTTGTACAACATCATCGTAAAATTCCTTTGACTGCCTCTGTGGCGGAGCAATCACGAATGTAGTCGCATTCACAACATAATAGTCGCTATGCATTAATTATGTCTTCGCTCAGGCCAATAAAAAACTAACTGGATTTTCCTGTCAAGAAATTCTAAATGGCCAGCCGGTGTTAGACTCACCAGACTACAAAATGTACTGGGACAGAACAATACTTACAGACAAAACAATACATCATACATAATAGACCGGACACTACACGACAAACAAAATAAAGTCGTATATCTCACAGACGTAGCCATACCCAACACACACAACTTAAATTCCACTCATACTAGCAAACTTTCCAAGTACGCAGATTTGACTATTGAACTCAAAACCCAGTGGCGAGTTCACACGGTCAAGACCATCCCCATAATCATATCCAGCACAGGCGTCATACCTAAAACACTCCATACAAGTCTAAAAACATTAAACATCCATCCTCTCACATACACACTACTAAAGCAGTTATCTTAAATACATGTAGGATCGTCAGAAAGTTTTTATCTATAGATTAGTCATCACACCACTAGAGTTGTTTTAGCCAAAATTCTGGCGAATTTCCCCAGAAATGGGCGAGGATCTTCTTCTTCTCCCTAGCCTTTATTATTCCCAAGTCACTTGAGGTCGGCTTTTCTAGTCTAACCGGATTTGAATGGATATCAGTTTTTACACGGAGCGGCTGCCACCTGACCTCCGCAACCCGAAGGCTATCGATACCCTAAGGCTAGACCAGTGTCAGGATATTATAGGGCACTGACTTCCCAATAACGACTGCCATAGATGTTCATGGCAGCCAGGACCGACGGTTTAACGTGTTCTCCGAGGCACGGAGCAGGCGATAATTGTCAATCAATACGCACATAATATATTCAAAAGTCATATTCCTTCCGAAAGTCAGATGTGCACGACGTGGGTTCGAACCCGAGACCCTCTGCATTGCAGTTTGTTGGTCTCGCCACTGAGCTATAAAAATATAATAAACCAAATAAATATAAATAATAATAATAATATTCTACCACATACACACAACACCATCTAGCCCGAACTAAGCAGAGCTTGTACTATGGGTACTAGACAATGGATAAACATACTTATATATAAATATACTTTTATTGTTTGTGTTTTATTTTCTGCTATGCCAGGATTCATGCTTAGTTAAGGCAAGTATTTATACTCATATTTTATTTTAGGGATGCAAATGTATTTATATGTTTGTTACATTCTAACATTTAAACTGCTGAACCGAGGTTGTTGAAATTCAACATGCAGACAGCTTTAAATACCACTTTAAAATAATTATCATAGTGTATGGTAATGTGTCAGTTAAGCTGTTGCATGCTAGTAGTTAACGTAGGACACATCAAGGTATTTTATAAAAACTTGAAAATATGTTTATTCAAGAAGCGTTTTGTTTGGTAATTGATTGTCTGGACATGAGTCCATTCGAATATTTCGGTAAACAAATTCATTGACTTATTTTTATATTGTAATAACGTTCCTTTTTTTGTGCGATGATTAAAATGAAGTGCCTAACACTTAATTTTCATCATTCACAAATCCAAATCCTTACACTTAGTCATAATATTATGACTAAATGTAAGGAATTAGAATTTGCAGGATTTTATAGTGTATCAAATAAGACCAAAATGTATCTATACCTTTGTGTAAGGCGACAATTTTTCTATAAACTACGGCAGTATTACAAATAAGTGTGTTGTTAATTCCAGGAGCTACAATATGTCGGGCGCGTATCGTCACATGGTGGTTCGTCCGTTAGACGTGGCGTGGGAACACGTGCGTTATTCAGACCCGTTCGCGGACCTCATACCGTCGGACCGCGACGAGCTGGAGAATAGAAAGATCACTGGCATTGTAGAAGGTAGCCTGACTTACTTTATTTATAACTCAATGTATTAAGTCGCAGCGACACACCGGCGGCCTGACCCAATAGGTTTTCAATTATGTCTTGCATTCCAACAATTGACATGTTAATTAAGTATTTTAAAGCCTAAGTGATGCAGTGGTATTGTGTGCTAATGTGAATGAGGTCTCAGGCTCGATTTCTTAGCCGGGCAAAGTATTGTAGGAATTTTGTGTCTAGAAATTATTAGTAGTAGCAATCAGGGACTGTGTCTAGAAAACAGCAATAGGCTTGCCCTTTATTATGTAGGACTTAAACACGGCTACACATCAAGTTAGACACCCTATATACGCATAACTACACTACATACAAAATAGAGAATTGTCGGAAAGGGACAGTGCATAGTGGTGTCGATGTAATGGTAAGGATAGAGCGTAACAAAAATATAACACACTCTCGCACGATTCGCAGCGTTCAACTTAAATAGTTCAAAGTCCAAACAGTTTAGGTTGATGCGTCGCTGTGTGTACATATGTATATATACCTCTACCTACCTTTTCTGAAATATAGGCGTGACTATGTATGTGTGTAATCAAATTTAGAGCATGTAGTTTTATCTGGTTTAGTTTATAAAGATTTATTTTTCATGCTGACGTAGACTGTAAATTATAAACGAGATAAAAACAGTGTATAAAGCAGGTCTTGGACCTACGATCTCGTCAAACCGTGTCGTCGTTTTGCCTACCAGTAAATAATTGTCCAGTACAGCGCGTTTTTTACTTTTCCGATTTGAGCAAAATTATATAGGGTTCTTCTCTAAGGAAATTCACCAGTATATGATAATAGCTGCCCTATTGTTTGGAATTTTATGCCTTGTGTACTGCTACGAATACGAAATCTTATTTTCAGGGTTTTAAATGTATTTAATTCATTTGGGCTTTACTTTTAAAATGTTTTAATTAACTCTATAGACCAGTAGTGCCCAGGTGGACCCCCAGGGGTCACAATTCGTAAACAGGGGTTCAAGAAAATTATTTTGAGGTATACCACTCGCTGAAGACCCGAGAATTTCTAAAATAGTCCCGAGAATTTAAAAAAAGGAACCTACCCATAGAGAGTTGATCAATTTTTTTAATTTTAATCAAGGGATATGGTAGATATGTAGCTGCAGAGGGTCCACCGGTACCAGCTAAATTTTGAAAGTGCTCTATGAGAAAATGGGATACGCTGCGTATAGACTAAGGTAAAACTAAGGTAAAAGTGTATTATAGACGTAATATTATTATATTTGTAGTTCTTTTGCAATAAATCTCACGCATCAAAACATTTCGACCTAATATTTACATAGTAAGAAAACTACAAATATAATTATATTTAATCCATGATACACTATTACCTTAGTCTATAAAGTGTATTAAATGACGTTTATTTGCGACGTTGCCATTCGGAATAGGCTACAAGTTGTAAACAGCTGGCAATATGTAGATATTACACATGTCTGCAGATATACGATCGATAAATGTCACAGTCTTGTACTAAAAATTATTTATTTCATTCCAGATGGCGAATACAGAGCACTTCTATTAACTATGACTTTACCATCCAGTTGCTACGCGACTATGGCTTTACGAGAACTTCTCAAGGTCGACACGTCCAGCGACAACCAAGCTCTTCAGAATAACTACCATAAGAGGAATAAGGACAAGAAAGAATCTGTCAGTGAGTCCGGGGATCAAGAGAAAACGGAGGATGATAAAGAAAAGTCAGCGTCCGACGAAGTAAAGGAGGCAGAAGAAATGGGAGAGTCTGCAGTAGGGAAAACTGAGAAAGGTACGGGCGAGTCAACAGTAGGGAAAACTGAAAAAGAAAAGGAAGTGTCAACAGTAGGGAAAACTGAGAAAGTAACAGAAGTGAAAATGGATTTGGTGAATGAGACTGGAGAAAAGAGGAAATTGGACGGTGAAGCACCGGCTGTTGTGAAGAAATTGAAGAAACAGGAATAAAAGTCTTTTATTTGAATGTTATTGTTTTATTTATGATATAGGCGAGTGTTGTGTGACCTGTAACAAAAATAAGTGCATGAATATGAAAGTTATGCACAAATGGCGTAATGGTTTATTTGATCACCCCGCTGCTATTTCGGGTGATCACCCCGCTGCTATTTCGGGTCAAGTATTGTGGGCTGCATAGGACAAAAGTTTGACGAAGTCGTGTATATCAGCTGTGTCACCTATAATGCGAACTATGGTGTTCAAATTACTTACATGTCAGCCAATATTCAAATAGCTTACTAGGTGGTCGTCCAATGATCTAGTGTGACTGCTTAGTGGAGTGACGGTTCAGTTCACAGCTGAAATCGACCAAATTCAATGCAAGTCGAAAGCGGCTCAGTCGTCCTCGTTTACACAAGGGCGACTACCGCCTTTGTTTTGTCTTAACTTGGTTAACTTGTGCTCCGACTTTAGTAGTCGGACGATAAGACATTTGACTGGGTTGTTAAAAGACTTCGGCTACCTGCCGAAGTAATCCTATCAAAGTCAAGTCAAAAATCATTTATTCATTTATGTCACAAAGTAATATTTATGAACGTCAAAGGGGTTAGTGAGTTTATTACAGTTACTGAATTTACATTTATGTTAGTTGCAAGGTTCAGGCAAAAGGTTGAGCCTATGAGAAAATACAGGTACATGAAATTTTTTAATTTTATTGCAGGCAATATAAATATTAAGCTATCGACCGAGCGAGTGGAAGCGAGGTACTATGTTGTTTGAATTATAATTAAGTCTTAACGCTTCGACTAAGCCATAACATGCTATTCTAGATAGAAGCAGTTTCGTAGTGTAGGTTTACGATCGATTGGGCGGATGAGCGATCGCAGTAAAATATTTTGTTGTGTTCCTGTGGTATACCCTAAAAGTTTCCACATCCAGAGCGTGACAAATCGTTGTCTCTTGTGCAACAGCACGTCGCGTCGTCTCTATTTTGAAAAAGTGTGAGTACTTGAACCCACATTGTTGCAAACCGCTTACCGTCAGACGGTACGCGTTTATGTAATTTGGTTATATAAATAACTAAGCAAGGGACCGCGTTCAATAATAATATTTTGAATAAATATAATATATAATAAGTTAAACTAGTACCATGTTATGTAGGCGAGTACAGGTCTCTCCGCTGGCGGTAGCGCGGCGCGTGGCAGGCGGCGCCGTGCGCCACCAGGTGCGCGCGCAGCTCGCCCGGCGTGGGGAACGAACGCGGGCACCACGTGCACTTGTGTGGCTTGTTCTGGAATTAAAGCTCTACTGTTTAAAACTGCTAAGAAGCTGTATCTTTACATTAAATAGGTAATGATATTATCCTTGTTTACAAAGCTACAGCAATTTGGTAAACTTCATATATTTTCGTGATCATCGTGAAAAACTACTTGCAGATTTTACAATGGTCTATTTATTAAATGCATTTATTTATTTAAAGATTAATTTAAATTGTTATTTTTTACTTCTTTGTTTTTGGCTGCCTTGGTGTGCAGCAAGCTTAGATCTCGGGGTATTGCACAGCTGTCGCATACAAGTGTACCTACCGTGACCTAAGCTGTTCATAGGTCTCGGGTTCGAGCCAACATAACATTATTGGGTTTTTGTACATGAAATTCTCAATAGTAGCGTAAAGCCGTTGGTACTTGGCTTGATATCTCACTCCGGTTGGGTCAGATTGTCGTCCCATCAGAATATGAGACCTAAAAACAGCATGCACTTGTGGTTACACACACATTTGTGCACTATAATATCAATTGTGCAAATGGCCAGGCTCCGTTAAGATGTGCTGTTTGCGCAGGCCATATTTCATTTTTAACGTACCTTGGTATGAGTCATCCGGTGGTAGTACAAATTGGAGCTTGCTGTAAAGCACTTGCCGCATTCAGGACATTTGTGGGGCTTTTCTCCTGCATGGAACAGAAATCTATCATCAGTCACGTCGCGCGTCGTGAGGATTCTAATGTTATTTAATTAAAACAGGACAATAATATCTTTTATCGTATTGGTTTGGAGGATATATGTACGATTTTTAAGTGTCATATTATTTAATTTCGTCTTTATGTACTGTACACAGTAATATACTTAGTCTGGCCATAAATACTGTTACAATTAAAAAATACAATATTACATTTGAATTTGGAATCTGTCATTTTAATATAAATATTTTTTGTGTTTTCTCATTTTCGCGCCAATTGGTGTTTAATATTTTTAGGAAATTAAAATGGAGTGGGGTAATAAAGAGAACAGAATTGCTGTGATAGCATTACACAAAGTAGGTGTGGAGCCAGATGCAATTTTTAAAACTCTCCATTCGCTTGGTATTAGTCGAATGTTTGTGTACCGGGCTATTCATAGGTAGGTACCTACAATGAAAACTCCTCTATTTGTGACAGAAAAAGATCTAGCCGTTCACGTAGAATTTGTGCGAAAAGGCGATCAAAGTAGTGAAGAAAAGAATTCGAAGAAATCCTCTCCGTAAGAAAAAGATTTTATCGCGGGCAATGAATATAGCACCTAGAACCATGCCGCGAATTTTAAAAGATGACTTAGGACTTGCAGCCTATAAGAGACGGACTGGTCATTACTTACTAATAAAAATAGGCTGGTTTAATCAAAACAACTTCTTAAGCGGCACGCAAAGGGAAGTCATTTAAAACGACGAAGAACTTACTATGTACTGCACTCAGTGACATTATTGATTATGGACGTAAATTTTTAATAAAACCTTTAGATTGTAGACATTCATCTATACAAATAAATAATACTAAAGTGTCTGTTTGTAATGTCAAAATAACATACATAAATACATAGATTCACGCCTGTTTCCCAGAGGGGTAGGCAGAGACTACGGATTTCCATTTGCTACGATCCTGACACACTTCCCTGGCTTCATTCATAACAACAGCTTTTTACTAATTGCATATAAAAGTATACCAATGCGGTAATGATAAATAAAAATAAATTTTCAAAATTGTAGTCATCAAAATGGTTAAAATGTTGTCTGTCTGTCTGTTTCAGAACAAACAGACAGACAGACAACATTTTAACCATTTTGATGGGACTTTCACTGGCAGGTAGATGTTGTAAGGAGGCTAAGGCTATTTTAATTTTAGATTTGTTATTGATACATTCCATGCAGACGAAGTCACGGGTAACAGCTAGTTAGACATACCTAATTAAATCAAATCTCTGAGTGCGGCGCTAAAATTTTTACATAATTTGTTTTTTTTTAATTATGTTTATATCTGTGACATAGTGGCCATGTCTTTACTAGTATGCGTTACGCTTTCTCGCCTTAACTACTCGACCAATCATGATGAAATTTCGTATACCTACATGTTGTGAGCTCATGCAATGCAAGTGGAACTGCATGATATGATGCTGACGATGATTGATAGAGAATGAACAAGATTTCACTTAATTTATCACTTTCATCGAGCTTGTCGTATTCTGAATCCCACGCATGCTACTGCCGTGAAGTACACCTTATTAATAAAATTCATACCTGTGTGTATTCTCCGATGTGTATTCAGTGAGCTGGAGGTGCTGAATCCTTTGTTGCACACGTTGCATATATGGGGCTTCTCACCTGGAACAAATCAACTAGTTGAAGAACGCTTAAATAAAATCTGGTAGGTAATAATTACAGATTTATTGTTCCATCACTGTTGTAACCATTTAGGAAGAGCACTCTTAAATATCTAAAATCTTCAACTTTCAAAGTTTCTATATGGAAATTTAGTAACCTAAGCGCATTAGCCCTGTAGACTACGGTAACATTTTAATATGAGACGAATAAATGGCTCGCCGCATCATAAGCGATCGTTGTTTTATCTGTTAAATGTACCTTTTAAGAACAAGCGAAGTAAGCGTATGAAACTTTTGCATATATTTTAGTACAAGTTTAGTATAGCACAGCAAAATTCAGTAGGTACATAGGTATTTTGTCTAAGCTACAAGAAGGCGAAGTTAAATAACATCGTCTTTCTCAATAACAATATGATCCCAAAGTCCAGGCGTTCGTTTCCCAAAGGTACCTCACGCATCTGTGTTTATTAATAATGTCTGAATAACTCAAGTTTCTTTGGGCAAGCATTATAAATATGTATTAATATAGTAAATAAGAGAATAGGTCATTTACCTAATTGTAGAGGTTTATACCATCAGACGTGGTATTGGATAGATCTTATCCACTGAAGTCTATTTGAGACTCAACATGCAAAAATATTTTAATGTTATTAGAATTTTAGAGGAATGACCCTCATGATCCATATGGATCCACGCCTGTGTGCCGTTAACTATATATGTAGCAGCGAGCAATATAAATAAACTAAACTCAACAATTATTTTACATCTCATAATTCTGATAGGGTTTTGCCCAGAATCAACTGGTTTAAAATAGTAGTTATGATCAGTTCCCAGGCAATTATAGTTTTGCAATTTGGCAATCTCCAGCTTTAATTACCCGTGTGTGTCCTCATATGCCTTTTCAGCAGCGATGGCCTATCGAAGGTCTTCAAGCAGACCTGACATGGCAGGATATTCTTCACACCGGCTGCCTTTGGTGGCAGGAAGCTTTCCTTACTGCAGACCAGGCTGGTCCTCTCGTATAACTTCACTAAGTGGTTATTAAGACCCTCCAGGAATTTGAAGTCGATTATGTTCAGAATCTTCACCTGCTTTTTGGCTTTCGTTGATAAATCGAGGGGTTCTGTTTGAACTTCCATACTTTATAAACGATTCTGTTAATTTTTACGCGATGTAGAAAATTTGGTACTACTTTCAAGTTTCAACGGATGTATTTATTAAAGCTTGATGTTAATTCTTAAGTTTATGAATCTTAGGAGTGCTTAAAACTGGTTATGTTTGTACAGATCTCAAAGTAAAACGCATCAACGAAATATCTAAATTATGTGAGTACAGTTTATTTTACTAATCCATTAAGCTGATTAAAACCCAAAATGTTCCACTACACTATAAACGATTTCCTCGCAATTTTCCACAGGTAACTGTCATAATTTTTCCTCGGAGCGTCGTATTTAAAGGTTCTGGATTGACGTGTACAAATGACAGGGTGATATTAGTGTATTAGATTGTATAACTGTTGTGTCGAGGATCGGGAGTATTGTGGCCGTCAACAATGAGTTTTGTAGAGCACGGGACACTAATCGACGTGATTGGGCTGTTTTTTTGTGTATTGTATTGGACGTGGGAAGCGGTGGATGTGGTGCTTTTAGGAGTGACGCGTTTCATATTACGATTTGAAATATCAGCGAACAAGGCAAGAAATAGTTGAATTTATGTTATTATGATGTCGGTAGAGATAGAAAGTTGATTACCGAAAATGAATTAGTTTCATAGTACCTACTACCACAATATTATGTAGTAAATACTCCATACCACTACCTCTTATTTATCATTGTTTAGCCGGTACTCTTTTTAGGCACGTCATGGTAACTGATTGGTAGTTCACATCTACAGATTACTAAGCCTCTCTCCGTACGCCATAGGTCTACATGTCTGTTCTTAGCCGTGAGTGTTTTGGCCACGGTATCATCTTGAATATTATTTTGGCATTAGGTACTAATCTCATGTCTTATGTCTTGAACTCCCATGAGATAAAATCAACTTCCCTTTTTTAAAAGCAATGCCTAAGCTTAATAATTTTGTAAATTTGCATTATTTTGTTTATTAGCTGTCTCCGCTCTTCTTTCTATTGCCTTATTAGCGCACATGATTTACTGTAAGTCGATTATGATACGGTCGCGTTTGTAACTGATTATTATTTTCCCAGGCTTATTGAAATAAAAAATCTCTCTGAATGGGCTTCTCACATCGCTGCTTTTATCAAAATCTGACTTGACTTGCTGATCCCGTGAGCTAAGTTCGTGCTTATGTTTATAGCGGATCGTGGGGTACGGATTGGCCAGTGTTATTAGGTTTCTCAGTTAGAATAGTTAAAAATGTACTCGGTGGATGGCAATAGGCTCGCATCTGTTACGTAAAGTATGTTACCTAAATCATAGCTGACCAAATGTGTGTGTTAACTCTTATACTTACATATATACTTTGGAAATAAGCTGGACTGAGTCCATGTCCATGTTCATAGCATTTTAACTAATTTGTGTAACGTCTTTAATGCAAATTCCGTACGACATGCGAAAAACCCGTTACCGATGAAATGCTTTATCAACTTCACTCACAGTTCACTTTTACGAAAACCTTTTTCACCGATAGACTCATCTTCGAAATCGCTGTTCATATGCGCTTGGTTTCGCGAGGAATAGGATTATTGCTCATACTTACGACATCCACAATTTCGTACCTCTGTACAAAGTATTGAAGAAAACGTAATCGGCTATAAAGGTGACGGTGCGGAACTTTAGATTTCCATGCTTTGTGCGACAAAACGCAAGGAAAGCGCGCCCATACAAATATTTACGATTGGTCGCATTGTCGTGGAAACTGTCAATCACACCTTTCAAATTACCCATAGGTACAATTTGTTTAGATATCTCGTTGTATGGTTTATTTGGATACTGTATCTGCTTATATTTGGTAATATATACAATTACATATTAGAAAAATAATAAAACATATATAGTCTCACATCTATAACTTAGGAGAGGTAGGTCGTAATGATTTACACTCACATCTTACCAGCTTAGCAGAGTTAAGGATCCATGTGATAGGGTGGCATGCTTATTGCCGTCTACCGGCCATAGTTCCAGACTCCGTGGTGCTATAGTGATGCTCGTAGGTCACGTGCCATTGCTTTGTGCTTACGTCCCAGGTTCCAGACTCAAGTCGGGCAGTTTTATTGAAATTGTATATAACAGAGTTGTAAGTAAGTAGTAGCTCAGCATCTGGCAACGTTCCCGGTAGATTAACTCCGTCTTCGCTTCCTTTTATGAGACACTTGAAACAGTTTGCGATATGTGTACGTGTTCAACTCTGCCTGCCCCTTCGTGGTGGCACATATACGCGAGTTTATGTATGTATAAATATACAAAATGTAAAAGAGCATTATAAGACATATCTTTATATGTTTTATGCAGCATAGTTTTCGCATTGTAATAAAAATAATTATTATTAGGTAATAATTATTAATAATAATTATTATTAATTATTATTATTATTACACCTCTGCCTAAGTCTATAGAAAACATGTAATATACAAATATGTATATGTAACTAATGTACGTATTCATTTAAAGTGAAAGTACTTCGTGTTTATTTTGTGGTGTTAAAGTATCTTTCTTTTCTTTTAAACAAACTTTATAAGTATTAACGTAAATTTAGTTTTAACTACATTTAGTCACGAACTACCTTTTCATGTCACAAAGTGTAAGTGTATGCGTCCTCATGCCATACTACTGTCTATTAGAAATGGCTACCTACTGATAAATATTATTTCAAATCTCAAATGCTTCTTACATAATATTATCAACTTTTCTTTATTTTAGAATTTAGTTTTATATGGACAGTGACATATGGCATAATGACTGCAACACCTGGTACATAAATGAGTTGTAAAATGCTGAAATTATAAGTTGATGGCGATTTAAAAGAGTGGCCTTGAGTTTCTTGCAGGTATCTTCTCATAGGCTCAACCTTTTGCCAGAACCTTGCAACTAACATAAATGTAAATTCAGTAAATATAATAAACTCACTAACCCCTTTGACGTTCATAAGTGTTACTTTGTGACCTAAGTGAATAAATTATTTTTGATTTTAACTTTGACTAATATCTTTAGTATGCTGTGCCCGGCAGGGACCACAATTGATTCTTAGCTATAAGTCTACAATTTTTTATTATATACCTACTACATTGTGGCAAACCAATAAAAATTGAATTTGAATTTGAAAAGAAAAACAGACGAAGAAGTTCTTAATATAATACAAGAATAATTTTTTTTTGATTTCATTGATAAACGAAGAGGAATGATGTTAGGACGCGACACGATACGACAAGACAAATTTATAATTTATGTAGTGTCCCTAAAATGTATGATAACCCCCTACAACGCAAGTTTATTACTTTATACAAGTAGACAAAAAAAAAAACAACGATAAGTAATAAGCCGACTGGCAAGCCTAACCTACTTTACGCGGGCTTATTACAATAATCGACTATCTATATGGGGTGGCTCACAACTCACAATAGCACCGCGTGTGCCAGTCACTTCCTACTGTTCAATACCTGTTGGTTTTAAGCAAATGAAAGCGTTTAGCCTAATTTGTACGTAATGTTTTGTACGATGAAAGGATACTCATGTCATTGATATTAAAACCGTTGTGATGCATATTTTGTTATCTTTTTATATAAAAAGATGGTAAGCGTTGGGCTCGATTGATGGTAAGCAGATACTGTAGGTGACGCTTGCAACGGTGCTGTAGAACGACAACGGTGTAAAAGTGTTAATTATTTTGAAGTTGTTTTGAGCCTGGAGCTCATTTTAAAATAATTGCTAATAAAAGAAAGGACTGTTGACTTCTAGAAAATTCTCATTAGCAGCGGTTCTTTGTCTAAAATATACCTAGTGGATGGCATAGTAGACAGTAATATGCTGCCATTACTTGAGACCTAAAACAGCTGACGAGGTGTACACAATACTGTAATAAAAATGTTGTTTATGGTTATCATGCTTAGGGTAATACACCTTACGATAATAGTATTCATTAATTCGACGACGTATGTAGATTATTTTACCTAAATCTTCGTTATGTTTCTTTTAGTTAGAAATTATTGTTGTTACAGTATTGTACTTTCATTCCAGCCAGCTGGAGTGAGTTTCGGTTGCGGAGCGGCGCGAGTGCACTTGGACCAATTACACCTAAAAGATGTAAGTCGGGCGCTTCAAGAGCTAAAGCCGAAGAAATCCGCAGGACCTGATGGTATTCCGCCTTATATCTTCAGAGATTGTCGGATAGTGTTAGCGGAGCCATTACTTCACATCTATAACAAGTGCTTGAAAGCTGCAGTGTTTCCAGACAGGTGGAAATTAACCCGCGTTGTTCCTGTAACGAAAGGGGGTTCAGAAGAGTCAGTGGATAGGTACAGGTCTGTTGCAGTGTTGTCGACGGCTGCGAAGGTATTAGAAGCTACTGTTCATAAGAGCATTTATCCAGAGATAAGCGCGCAGCTCTCAGCTACTCAACATGGCTTTCGTCCAGGAAGAAATACCACCAGTAATCTTCTCTGCCACATGGCTCATCTGGTGCCAATGGTGGACAGTGGGGGACAAACTACTTCGACTTCAGAAAAGCATTCGATTTAGTCGATAATGACATGTTGCTTAAGAAGTTGGCAGGGGTTGGTTTTACCCCACATTTACTAAATTTTTTTGCCAGTTACATGAGCGATAGGCGACAATATGTGGAATATGCGGGATACGCTTCAGAGCCATACTTTACGAGATCTGGAGTGAGTCAAGGCAGTAATCTTGGCCCGCTGGAGTTCTTGCTGATGATCAACGACCTGCCAGAAGTAGTTCAAGATTCGAACTGTTTGTTGTTTGCCGATGATCTCAAATTATCTCTCGCGGTTAAAAACGTGGATGATTGCGTCAGACTGCAAAAGGACATTGATAGGGTGGTGAACTGGAGCAAAGAAAATCGTCTACAATTTAATAGTTCCAAGTGTGTGACCATCACTTTTTCTCGCGCACACAACCCCATCAAACATAACTACCTTATAGATGGGTTGTCCATGGTAAGGGTCGAGGAAGTCAAGGATCTGGGAGTAAGTTTTAACGCAGGGTTGACTTTTAAGGATCACATCATGCGCATCTGTAAAAAAGCTTATAGAAATTTGGGGTTTATGCTTCGTACAGTGAGAGGGTTCACCTATACGAAAGCTGTTATAGCATTATACAATGCATTGGTTAGGAGCCAGCTAGAATGTAACGCAGTCATTTGGGCTCCGCATGAAACTAAATATAGTCTTATGTTGGAGCGGGTACAAAATAAATTTATCAGATATTTATACTTAAGTTATTATGGTGTCTATCCATTTTACCCCTTAATGTATCCTACATTATTTATTCTGGGTATGGTAGGATATAATGAACTGAGTGTTAGGAGAGAATTGGCACTAATTATTTACTTGTTTAAAATTTTGAGGGGGAAGGTGCACAATGCAGTAATTTTAGGTCAGTTGGGTTTTTGTGTGCCGGATAGGTACGTGTGGCGACGGCGACAGCCGCGGCTGCTAGTAGTACCGCGCGGTCGAACCAACCTCATGAATGAGGCGCCTTTGACGCGCGCACTCCGCACGCTTAATCTCATAGCCTTGGACGTGGACATATTCTGTTGTGCTCTGAGTGAATTCACAAGGATAGCTTCTTATAAAATTTGTTATGATAATTAGATAAAACTATATAGGAATATGTTATATAAGTTTTATTTATAATTTTTTTAATAGTGCTACAATATCGCTTTGGGTGAAACCTGTAAAGATATTTGTATGTCAGTAAATAAATAAAAAAAAAAAAAAAAAAAAACCGTGGAATTCGCTGGAATAAAAGTACTACACTTTGACAATACTAAACTTTTTTTGTAATAAATATGAAAGTAAACTACAAACGAGAAAAAGATCCATCTATGAAACAGTACTTGAACTGCGATTTTAAAAGCAGTGTCACCGTTTTATCAAATAAGCTACTCATGGTCAGCGCCATATATCACATATTTAAAAGAACTATACGCTTTCGTAGGTACGGTTTAAAATGACGCACAATCGTACACTTTTATTTCTCTACCTATTGTTATTTTAGCAACAAAACTCGCAAGTGCTATTCAAATTGCGCTTTGCCTCTTATTCAAATTTCGTTCACAAATCGGATTTATTCGCAACTTGTTAAGAGAGCCTTGTTTCTACCTTCCTTTTTATTTATTTTCATCTATTGAGAGGTAAAAAGGAATCTTTTGTTTGTGGATAGATTGATAGCTATTGGTAGATAGCGTGAAGCGTTTCTACGAGTGAATTGGTATGAATTTGGGTCAAAGCGTCGATTGAGCGAAAAACATTGGCTGTTTTGTATCTTTTTACATAAGTACCTGAATAGTACTTTATTTATACGAAAAAATAGACTGTTTAAGAATAAGATTGCACATTATACTTGCCATTTAAGTCGCCAATTATACATTGGATAAGCAAAGGTAGAAGTAAACTTTATATGTGAGTTTAATTTTAGTGAATTAATGGTTATCGATCTCCCGTTTTTATACCTCGCAAACCAAAAACTAAATGAGGGATAGTTTAAATACAGGACTAATAATATTATAATGTACTTATTAATTATTACATAATTATTATGACAGCTCAGCATTACTAGATAAAATGCATTTTAATTTAACGCTTGAA
Source organism: Catocala nupta (assembly GCA_963675205.1). NCBI lineage: Eukaryota > Metazoa > Arthropoda > Insecta > Lepidoptera > Erebidae > Catocala > Catocala nupta. The sequence continues at coordinate 24,752,455 of OY776085.1, read as the reverse complement.
GTACTAGATATACATAATTATTGGATATCAATTCTGTTAAAGTTAAGGCTTATTTATGAAAAGACGAAAATAACGCAATATTTGCTTACGAAATTTGCCAGGCTCATCTTTAAATACTCAAAAATGCCGGCAATGTCACCAATTAATTCATCTGTCAGACGTTGTAATAATAGATTCTTATGGTTGGATTCTTTTGAATCTCCTCGTAGATAATACTGAATTAAAATAAAACATATTCTATCCAAGAAAACACCTCAACAGTACAAATTAATGTTCCTATTTACTATATCTTACTATTAAACGTTGCTTAAAGACAAACGCCCACATAAAAACCAAATTTACTCATATACGTTTTCCTTCGATCGAATAAGCTTACTAAAACGATAATAAATTACAGTAAGCACAAGTTCCTAGTTCGTAAAACAATACCAATACTGTTCTACTCTTATCTGGGAGCAGCATCGGCGCCATTAGTAGTTTATAGAGTTTAGTATTGGTTCGATCGGACTTCATTATCTCGTACATGTCTCCTACTGCGTAATGATGTTGGAATTTGCTTTAGTGTATGTTTGTGTCTGCTGATAGTTGTTTTAGTTCTGGTGTTTTATGTATGCAACTTTTCACAAAAAATCGCTCGGCTGAGCGTCTTACCCACAGAGCGTAAAAATGTATAATAATATCAGCCCTGTATGTACACTATTCCACTGCTGGATACGGGCCTCTTCACAATTTGAGAAGGGTAAAGTCTAGGTCTAATCTTTATTCTACGTCCTGCGGTTTCATCTGAATGCACGCAAGTTTTTAATAGTACTTAAATAAAATTATATCTTATCTCTAACGTATATTAATACATAAACCCGTACATACCGATGGTTTTAATGACAGTAGGGTAAAACAGCGAGCTAAATTTTATTCATAAAACTGTTCAAACTAGTGTGCCGATCTTTCTTGTTTTTTTTAAAAGGTAACAGCTGCAATAGCAATAATCGTGTGTAACGGATGTCTTTACAAACATTCAAATAACAGACACGTAAACCTAGATCCAAAAAAATTACCTAAGGATCACTAAATTTTTGTCATGTTTGGGGAACACAAGGCTCGACGACGTAATGGCCGTATAAGTCTAGTGTGAAGTGTAAGTGTTTCGTTTGCATTTGATAGCTCAGTTTTTGAAAAAGGATATAGATTATATTATTACATCACACCACGAGCCACGTAAGCGCAGCAGTAATAATACTGCGGAGGACAGCTAGTTTTTGTATATAATTATTATGCATCAAGTATTTTTGTAAGGCAAGACTACTGACCACACTGTGTCAGTAATATCAATAGGGGTTACTCAACTTACTACTGACTGCACTGAACGCGTAACGAGTAAGCGGTCGCCTCAGCGTTGTCGCCGCGCTGAACGTTATGGGTTCGATCCCCATACGAGACAATAATGTGTGATCCACAAATAATTGTGTCAAGTCTGGGTGGATAAGTGTCTAAGAATGTGTTAGTGGTTTCAAATACCACCCGGGGATTGAAATGTCGTATGGGAGATGGAAATTATTGTTTTGGGTCTGGCTGTAATTTCTGTTCTTTATTTGTATCTATGATTGTAATTTATCCCATAACACCATGCTTGGACCTAGAAGTTGTCATAAAAGACGTATTGGTAAGTAATTTTCACTAAGTAATGCGTATCCTAGGATAAAATCGGAATTTTCATAGAATCGCTTCTGTGAATTTTCCGATTTTTATTAAGCAAAAACATAAGCCTAGTAACGAGACGGTTGCATTGCCACAGTCGAGCGCCAGCCTGCCATACTGCCATATGTAAGAGGTGTCACTGACAAGATTGGCTACATCTTGAAGCGAGTTTCAATCAACACATAGGTACATCAAGCCGCCAACGAAGATAAGTAAATTTTTACCGGCCATCAAGTGCCAACCATCTTTATAAAATAGGGTTCTATAAAATAGATTGTGACTGTAGACTCTCATATTTTGGTCAAACCAAGAGAAACGTAGGCACCCGCCTAAAAGAACACATAGCTGATGTAAAACACCAACGCTCATTGAAGGCTGCTGTGTGTGAACAAGTGCAACAGGGGAACAACCACTATCTGCGATTTGACAAACCACAGGCACTCGCAAAAGAATACCGATTTCTACCAACGATGCTTTGCGAGGCTATTGAAATCAAAAAACATCCTAATTTCAATAGCGAAGTTGGTTGTATTGTACCGCCAGCTTGGGATCCAATAATCCAAATAGTCAAACCCAAGAAGAATCAAAACACAGCTAGACTTCATGATACTTTGAGCTCATTCTGCGTAAATAGAAACAGCAAGAATTAAATTAAGTTCTGGTACTTTGATATAAGTACACTGAAAAACATTGAGACAACCATCATCTTAGTCTCCCCGTGAATATGGCTGCTGAAAAGCAACCAAAACTTCGGGGAAAGTGTAAAATTAAATCTAAATAGATTTTATAATTTAAATAGCTTAAGTAGAAATAAACAGTAACTAGTAAAAGTGTTTAACAATAGTAGTTTAAAGTTTCAAAATTATGTAATAATAGTGTTTTATAAAAAATGAACAACGCGATAAAATCTGTATCAAGTTGTTTAATTTTAATGTATCACACTCACGTAAACGTAAGGCATTATTTGCACTGCAAAGTCACGGACTTAAGTTCGACTCCATACATTCACTTCTGGCTTCTGCATAAAGTCTTCATAAAGTCTGCTCTAACACGCTTTGGGTCACTGTGCTGGACAATGAACTAAACCTTTTCCTATTGAGAGAAGATTAGCTCAGCAGCACGCTTATCTATAAATAAGGCTAATATATAGTGACATCAGATTTATTTACATTTCTAACTAACTTTTTATACAGGTATTTATTTCCATACAAATTTAGATTTTCTATGACTATGCCTCCGAAGAGGTCAGTAGAAGTGAATATATCGGCTGAAATGAATTTAGGTTCCATGTAATAGTCGGCGAGCTGATTAACGTTCAGCATACATAGCATTTTGCCCATTGACGTAAAAAAGAAATAGTCCCGTGTCTGTCGGAATGTTTGAGGTTCAATAGTTTTCATGCCATCTTCTTTAAACCTCCTTAGCAGAATGTGTTGCTATTCCCACAGTATGTTTTACATATAATTCCATAGATGGTCCAGGGACGCTGGATAATAAAGACTGCAGTGTCCAAATACCACTCTTGTCACATTGTATTCATTGATTTAGGGCTAATATGACTAATGTAGGTTGAGATTTTTGTTTTATTACTAACACTGCATCGACGTTGGTTTGATACGATTTACACGAGGATTGGGGTCCAACGCGCAGTGTCCCTTTGAGAGTTTTCATTAAAAGTGGGAGAGTATCTATTATAAAATTGTAATTGTACTATGTACTACTAATAATAGTAAGAAGTCTGTAAACGTACCCTGATAGACAACAATAGACTCCCAACTATATAGCTAGTAAAATGTGGATGTAATAACAAACCGTTGCTATTCTGGGGCTACACAGCCGTCAAAGCATAAATTCAATAGTAAAATTCCACACTCAACACAAGAACCTCATAGCGTATCCATAAATAGACTTTGTAACTAAAATAAAGAGGCAATATATGAGAGGCAGTAGTTCGCAGTACCCTCTCGCAAATATAAAAGTAACAAAGTAAGAAACAAAAGGTTCTCACAATATTTTCGTCAAATTACGCGCTGTATCGATCGTCCTCCGCGCCTGATGCATAAATGCATTAGTCTGAAGATAGGCACCTCGCACTATTGAACTGCAAGCAATGAGCGCTAGCGGCGATCACAGCAGAGCGGACTTAGTTTATAATATATGTAGGTGTTGCGTAATAAGTTCAATGATGTTTGGATATATGAGAACGCGCTACGATACCTAGGTGTACTAGTAGGGACAAGCAAAATTTTACTTTAGGACAATAACACATGCTAATTATTGCAATGACGATCGGCGAATAACTTTGATAACATTTGGATTTGACAATATGCGCAAGGATTTAGTAAAAATAGATTTATTTTGTAAGTATTGCCCATGCTTATATAAAATGTAAATTATAATAGAGGAAAAGACAAGTTTTGCTTCATGGATTGTCTTTTTCCTCACGTGCAAGGATTCCTAGATGCACTTATTTGGATAAAGTAATATTGTATTTTAGGGTGATAGTATATGCTAACTGTTGTGATATGGATCTGCGAATTAGTTGTATTCCAGGAGCTTAATACAACGTCTGAGCTATTATCCCTGCAGAGTTTTAACATCGGTGATCAACAATTAACCGGAGTGCATGCGGTATTGATATTTGAAATAGTAAACTTGCCTGTATTAAGGCAAGAGCAGACAATTCGAGCGATTCAGTTAGAGTATAGAATTTAAATTTACAAAAATGTCCAGTCTTTGATTTATTTTATTATTTAATTATTAAAGTATTATTTATAGAATACGGCACCGTAAACGTAATGTAAATGTGTGTAGTTAAACATAAACTGTATTTATAAATACACATTCAATTCATCATCAGTAGTAATTTTTTAAATATAAATTACGGCGTTTTAATTTTTTGATAGGCCACGTCTATTACTTAAGTAATTTCTTAAACCTCTATCCTCTTATTACTTATTCCTGCCCCTCGTCCTCTTCGTCCTCCCTAAATTTATTCTTAATAAAGCGCGGAGCGGCCGTCCGATGTATTTTTTTGATATCTCTCGCTTTACGATGAAAGCTCGCAATCCACCGGTGTTTTTCTTTGGGATAAACTCTGTTCAACGTTTTGATCACGTATTTTCGATGGACGATCTCCTCCCATCAAATATATGAAAGGCAAGGAATAATTTTTTATGGTGCCCGTAGTATATTTTTGGTTTGTATACCGAGTTGAAAAGTTTGTTTATTTCGTGCCCGTTTTGATGCTTTGGGTGGAAAGGTTTTAAATAATAAATTATTATAGGTTATATGTCCTCGCAATACGATGTTTTTGACGTTAATTTGAGACGAGTGCTATATGTATAAAACATTTTATCATAAAGCTGTAATTGTATCTGTACAATTACTGCGGTATTCCATAAAGTTTGTTAGGTTAAAGATAAGGATTTGGCAATTGATTTTCAATTGCTAGATATGTATAATATATTTAGTGGGATAGCGATAAGATAGGAAATACAAAAGTTTTCTGTTACCTATTTTTAACTAACGGTGACTGATTAAGCCTCTCAGATAAATATATAATATGTGTCTATTTACGATATTTCTTTAAAGATTTTTATTAGGTTCGGTTAGATTTTTTTTTTCTTTAAATCTTTATGCTCAAAATAGTACATCGGCGGACCTAATGCCAAGGGCATTATCTACCAGTCGGCGTGTGATGCAGAGATAAAAAGTTGTAGATGCATACATTTGGATGAAATATACATTTTTATATACTAAGCATTTTTATATACTAGTATAATATACTAAAGAATATCATAATAAAAACGATATATTACATAATATATACAAAGCAATAAATATATGTTATAATCTAAATAAAATATATACAAATATGTATAGATACATGCATACCTACATACGTATTATATTATAGTTGAGAGGAATTTGATAAACTGTCAAGGAGGAGAGCACGTACTTTCACCTTGAAAGTGTTGTGGTTTGTGAACATTCTGACTTCATGAGGGAGTGCATTCCATAGTAAAACAGACTAGACGAGGAACGACGGATGTAGGAAACCAGATGTATGGGAGGGACAAAGTAAAAAGAGGTTATTGGAAGAACGAAGATTTCTATCGTGATTGGCACATAGGTATTGGAAAAGGCAGGTTAAATAATTGGGGGCATTTGGTGAGGTTAGGATGGAAAATAATGTTGTAAGGGCATGAGGTATGACTTGATTTTTTAGCCTATGTAGCAAAAGATAAATGCTTATATTAGAAGTGTTTGTCTTAACAGAGTATGTCAGCCATTGTATGGTATCGTATTCACATCCTCTCAATAACAAGATCAATGCATAGGGCTACCGCAGATGACTGAATCTGATTTATATTATGATTTGTATTTACGCTAAGAACAGTATCTAGGTTTAAATTATCACATGCTGTTACTTTCATTGTTACCTAATCAAAGTGAATATTGAGAAGATTGTTTAACGAAGATAGTCCTATAAGCTTCGAGAATTTATCTGTTTGGTTGTATGAGCTGGACAACAGTAAATTATTAATTATATAGATTATGTTGTTACTTGTATGTTGGGGCTTTAATACTCGTATGGAAGAATAAGTGTAAGGTGTGGTCCTCTTTGTTTCTATTCCCCTCGGGACATAAATGAATTCGAATGGAGCTGTTATTTTATACAAAATCATTAATCATAATTCAATTCTAAACTATAAAATAGCTACTTAGAACAAAATATTTGCGAAACCAAAGTAGATACATGAACTGAAACCAAGTAAACAGCTTTTATAAACCTCACCAACGAACGTTGACGTTAGCGGAAAACTAATTCAGCGAAAAGATAACTTTAGTTAAAATATACAGTTTGTGGGCTAAAGTGGAGGGTAGGTGGGCGTGTCAGTGGGCGGGCGGAGAGGCGTGGCCGCCCAACTATGTCAAGCACTTTCAGGCTTCAGAATGGATTATTTTTCTTGGATGGCACTTACTAGGAAAGCTCCCAGTAATGGAGTGAGCTATACTCTGTGTAGCTGTTTAATAATGCTAGTGTCTTTCGTTTTATTAAAGGTTTCAGCTGAATTGGAAGATTTTCTTGTTGGAGGAATGGAGAGAATGGTTGGGGATGATAGAAGTATGTTTAGAATTGAAAGGGAAGATTGCTATCTTTATTTTAAGTCAGCTCCGTAATATATTTACCTACGTATAGAAATGTTCGTTCTTTTATCAAAAACTTATCTAAGCGTTTTGTGATGCATGCTACGCGTATAACTTTTTTAAATACTATTCCTAAACTAGGAGTTAATTTTGTGTCACGATGAACATTATAAAAATTCAAACAGCGAATACATCGAACAACTAGACTCGAAACAATAATTTGACACATATTTACATTCCGTGTGGTGATTGAAACCTCGGCGCAGTGTCAATGGCGAGATGACGACTTGAACTACAAATTCATGTTTCTATAAAAGCTATATATAAGTTTGGATTACATGATAGGCTATGGTAAAATTTTAAAGTCACTAATTGTAATCCTGATTGATGTTATATATCTATAGCAGGGATGTTGCGAATATTCGCAACTGCATCCGCAATTGTGGAACTTCCACATCGATTTGGACATCCGCATCCGCAATAATCAACGCGGATGTTAATGCGGATCCAAATACAGCGTAGGTACGATAAGAAAGAAATCAGTTGTTCAGTAGTACGTGTTTAATTTATGAACCTTTGCAAAACAGGCTTGAACCTGCGAAGGCGGTGATATTAAATACTTTTTATTAAATAAGATGAACAATTTTCATCAACATCCGCATCCGCAATAGCGGAGTTTCCGCATCCATTTGGACATCCGTATCCGCATCCGCGAATGTGAGTTTTCAAATATCCATATCAGCATCCGCATCCGTGGATGTCAAAAAATCTGCATCCGCAACATCCCTGATCTATAGATATAATATCAATATTTGTAGGTATTATTTCAGAAGCCTGTGGGCTGATTGGAAACTTACACTTGACTGGCTTAACGTATAAAACGAAAACGAAGTTTTTGGCGACAATACAGATACAGTCATAGATACATTTTTTGTTCATTTAGGTCACAAAGTAACAGATATAAACGTTAAATATCTACAATACCTATACTAGTCACTATGTCAGTTTGTGCAAAATAATTTGTATGAATACATACATGGAATATTGTAGGACCTATTCCTACAAAAACAGATAGGTATGCCATTAATATTATACGATAGGGGACGTTGGTGAACTAATTTGAATTCCAATCTCCTCTCTCCAAATGGGTTATTATCCAATTAACCCAATAACCCCCATTTGCTTTCAGCAGATTTACACCAAGCACGTTTTAATCCTCACTTTTTGTGGAATAAGCTGGCTATAATACTTATTTATTACGTGGATGTCTCGGTGGCATATTGGTAGTGTATGCGACTGCTATGCATAAGGTCTCGGGTTCGATTCCCGGGTAGACCACGTATTATTAGATTTTACAGTCAAGACATTTATTTAATCATTTACATCATACAACTATCCTTACAGGTACCTACACCCAATTCGATAGTGTGCTACATGCTTCATCCTTTTTCTAGATGTGTCCGCGGTTTCACTCGCGTTTATGGTTACTGCGCTGCCTTCCTGGGTCGTAGCGTGATGTTATATAGCCTTCCTCGATAAATAGGCTATCCAACACTAAAATGATTTTTCATTTCAAGTCCGTAGTTCCTGAGATTAGCGCGTTCAACCAAACAAACAAACTCTTCAGCTTTATAATATTAGTATAAATATGAACAAAAAACTAGTCATACAAACACATAAAACTACTATTATATAAAAATATAGAAAACACAAGACTTATAACAATCACTTAATACATACCTATGTAACCATGTATACTAACATATTTAAAAACAAGCTTAAAATTATTACTTAATTATTTAATTCATAATCGCAATATGTTTCAATGTATAACATAACCTTTGCCAATTCACCCAAATTACACATAAATATATCACGTCGGCAGTGAACCTCATTCAACGCCCAAATAGATCGGGTAAGAGGAGTCTTTGGCAGTAGTTTGGTTCTGGCATATGGTATTATGGCGAAAGCCATAGTATACCATAGTCATAGTATTCAAATTCGTAAGCAATAAGATCGAGAAGAGGCTTACGAAAATAATTAGAGACGCAAACGTTGTTTAGAAACGTAGGCATAAAATTAATCTGTATTATTATTTTTTTTCTAATCTAATTATTACTATGTGTAATTTAGTTTTTTTTTCTTCAAGGGGGGAATATATATGGCGAAAGCCATAGTATATCATAGTATAGTATAGTACATGCAAACGTGATATATATAACTTGTTATTAGCAAAGCAAAATACTACGTGCCGTAATACATAATAGTTAAAATTGTTAATTATGCAAATAAAGTAAACATCATAATTTCCCTTTCCTATATAGGTCCGTACTACGTATGTATAATAACTTAGTATATAAGCCTTAATTAAATAACAATAAACCAGTCAATATTCAATCACCACATCGTCGTTTTAATTGGTTCATAAAGCAACACGCAATAGTATCACCAATAGCGACGGATGTCGTCGTCTACATTTTTAGATGTAGCATAGAACCCAAAACTGTGTGCCCGGTAGACGGTAGTAGAATTGCTCTGCTTGCTCTATTGAAATTAAACTACTATATACGGATTTTATCGCGTTGTTTATTTAACACTTTACCCCGTAACCATGGCTGCTGAAAAGCAACCGAAACGTCGGGGAAAGTGTAAACTTAAATATAAATAGTTTTAATAATTTAATTAGCTAAAAATTAGAAAAGTTTATTTGTAGTATAGTAATGTAACAATTTCTAAATTATGTAATAAAGTGTTAAATAAACAACGCGGTAAAATCCGTATATAGTAGGTTAATTTCAATGAATAACATTCGTGTAAACAGAAGACAATATTACCATAGCTAGTATTTTCAGAAGCAGCACTGAATCTGGATCTGAGGACCCGCTTGAGGCAATAGGCATACTCCCTATTACGTGCGACCTAAAACTGTAGTTGCCGAAATGTAGGTGTAATACACCTCTGCCTATCCCTTCAGTAAATACAAGTTTGAAATTATGATATGTATACACACAGAAATACACTTATAGCTAAAGCTAATTTGTCCACTCTTCTAACAAGTATAGCGGAACAATTTTGCAGTGGGAGAAATGCACCTTTAAGTATGAATAAAGTTTTTGAATCCTTACTAATATTACAAATACGTATGTGAGTTTGTTTGTTACGCTTTCACGCCTTAACTACTCGACCGATCATCATAAAATTTCACATACACGTCATCAGAGGTACAGAATAGGATATACGGTACCTTTCATCAAGTACTCTATCCAAGGGATAGAAAATTGACACAGCCTACATTTACGCGAGCGGAACCGCGGCTAAAATCTAGTTATAAGATTAGTAGTACTACCAAAATTATGAATTTCAAGCCCTTCGATCTCATTTAGTCACAGTACATATAACACGATATATCACACATTTTGTCTTAACCACGCCATGATAACAAGGCCACCCTCCGTAATTCTTTCAATTTCATCATGTATATTAAAATGAGTTTGTATTACAGAGCGTCTGTAAGCGCTTGCGACGCCGACGGTTTAATATGTACGGGGACATTCTTATTATCTTGCAAGGTGAAAGTTTCCATTGTTACACGAGAAAATCTTTCGCCAAATAAACGACTAGCTAAAAACATGTCCCAATATGATTAAAATTAATTCTTTTAAAAGACAACTCCCGCACTAGTAATGATTTATGTGCCGCGGGCGATTTTAAAAAGAATCTTGCGATGGATATAAAGAATACCCAGGTATTCTTTGACTCTGGAGTCAGAACAACTATTTGTGGAGAAGCACTGTGCTTCTCCACAAATAGTGGCGTGGTGACCACTTAATCCACAACGCCAACCGTGCTGACAAGAGAGACAACAGAGTTTAGGGGACTGTAAAAAGCATGTAAATATATAAAAGTAGCTGATTTTCTCTGTCTGATCCACGTTTATAGCTAATGCTCCCGTGACTTCTACCATGATACTGGTGATGGCCATCTTCGAGAATTGCATATACATTTTTTCATTTCAAATCCGACTGGTAGTTCCATTGATAAGCATATTTAAACAAAATAAAGATTAATCTGGCTGTCATGAAATTTAGAACAACTTCTCACATCTCGAACCAAACTAATTATTACACGTAATTCACCTAACCTAGCTTAAACTAAAACCTAAAACTATAATTTTTGTTCTATTATCATTGAATGTTGGAGTCGAATGATAGTAGTTATTATTGACCTAAGCAAATCCACCCTACGAAAATTCTCTTAAGATTTTTTCAACAAATATCGTACCCTACGGATTAACGAGAACGAACCGCTCCCGCGTCGCGCTGTAGATTTTTCCAATTTCGTCGAGTCGACGTGTCGAGAAAAATCCTCTTTTGATTTATATTTTAATTCACCGTCTCATTTCAATTTATGGCCAAGCTCGAGGCTTTGTAAAGGCATTTGTACCTGTCTAATGTTGTCTACATGCTAATGTCTTACAATTGAATGATATATTTAAGTAGCTCTCAAAGGAATTTCAAATTGGTTTCGTTGGGACACTGTTGCTACTACGTTTTGAATTAGAATCACATTGTGCGAGTAGATTTTTGTTTGGTTTCTTTATAGGTATAATAATATTGGTATAATATTTCTTTCAAGGTTTCAACGTTTTTGAATTTTAGTTATAGAATGGTATGATTGGTGCACTTTATTTTCGCACAAGTGGGTTTAACCATATCTGTTGCTTGACTTATATTAAAGCACGTATTTCGAAAGTAAGCAAAAAGAAAATGATAGATAACTTCGAGAAGAGTAGCTAGATATCACGTGTTGAATGTCCTGGCTAAGCAGTTTTCAGGCTCCTGACAGCACATCGTCTTTGTCTGTCAACAGGGGGCAGTGTAATCTTTGTTCATAATGTTAGTAGCTTAGCAAATCTTTATTTTGAGTGATGCTTTATAATCCCACGGGGATGCTTGGCTGTCTAAATAACATTAAAATACGAAGATGAAGTCTTAATCTCAGTCGAGTAAACTGTAGGTATCCACTATTCATTTTGCGCGACCTAGTCCTATCTAGTGCAATATTAGTTAATGGAATTATGCAATCGTGAATCTTCGAAATCTGCGCAATATTTTATGGACATACAATATCATACACAGCATTAGATAGACTGAAAAAACTAGCAGATGTCTTATTATAACCGAAGCTTTCGTAAGCCTTCAGACACTTACAATTTTATAATCCTATTCTCTTTAAACACAGACTTAAACTCTTATTTCCATCTTAAAGTAAGTTATAACAGAGTTTATAACCTAAAATAACGTCAAGAGTACTTTGTTTTAGAACAACATTAAAAAGCGGGGGACGGCCACAAGATGGCGCGACAAAAAGCCTGCAAAGTAACAGATGATCTTCATTTAAATATTTTCCAGGGACATCGGGGGTGTTTGGAGTGCGGACCCCGAGACCTCAACACACTACGCGACTTTTAATACCGAAATATTTCATTTAGAATATTGTATTCTGATAAAAATATCTTTTAACGCAAGAAATCAATTAGAAATAAGTGATAGCTTAACGCAGATCTTCAATTCGATCCTACGGTCCTGATTTTTCGAAGTTATGCGTAATAGTTGGTTATCTTTTGCATCTCTAGCTTTAAGTTTTTTTTTTGTCGTTGTTTAACATCTTGGATTAAGAGGTCTATGTCCAAAAGGGAGACTTTATTTACAGGGCAAAAAATGGAGGTTCACAATTCGTAAGCGGGGGTTCACGAAAATTATTTTGAGGAATACCACCTGAAGTTCCGAGAATTTCTAAAAATAAGTTCAGCTCGTAGAGATTTTATAGTAGAAATGTAGCTGCAGGGGTCCACCGGAACCAGCTAAATTTTGAAAGGTCTATGAGAAAAAACGTCTGCAATCCTCTGGCTTATATTATTAATATTAGCCCTGTAAATAATATCATTTCGGACTGCATGGGTACTAGTGGCGTAGTAGTTTATGTGGTCGCCTTGCCACTGCCCCTGCGCCGAGTGTTGTGGGTTCGGATCCTACACGGGACAAAAATTTGTGTGATCGACAAATGTTTGTTCCAAGTCTGGATGTTCATTGTGTCCATTGTTTAAATGTGTGTGAAGTCCCCCGAATGGTTCCGGGTGCGGTAGTTGACTTCTTTAAAAAAAATAAAAATATTTAATAAAAATATATACTTGTATTGCACACATTATCAATATGTTTCAATTTAACTGGTAATTTTACCATAACCTTGTTTTAAGAATTAATTTATGTTACTATGTACATATATTCTTAAACAATACCAGTCACACATTTATATGACTCAAACATTTGGGAGTTATGACATAAAACACATAAATCGGTCCATATATAAACCCTTTATACAAGAACACTGCTCTCATAGCAATCGTATAAAAAACAAAGCAATAAAGCGTCTACTACCGATCCTATGTTTTTGGGTCACTTAACATGATACTTCTCACACACTGTTCTGCTACAGATAATGTCTTTTATATTTTATTCTTAAATAATTTCATTAAAAATCATGTTAAACTCGTTTTGTTCTCGGCTTTGTCCTTGTGAACTACATACTAGGATAAAAGGCAGGCTATGTCCTTTCCTAGGATACGATCTATTGCCTTGTCAAATTTCATTAGAATCTCTTTGGACATTTAGTCGTGAAAAGGTAACAAACAAGTACTACTGTCGCATTTATAATGTGTAGTATGGAGTAAACATTTCAAATATAGATGTGCCCTCACCGTGCTTAGATCGCAAGAAAAAGTGTCCACGCTACAAAGAGCTTACACAGAAAAAATAGTAAACAATTTTTAATATATTTGAGCGTGATAATACTATAATAATTCAACTTCAACTTTTCTTGGTGTCAAATGGCTCCATCGAATAGGTACAGATGATTCTGCCAACGTCAGGGTGGAAAGAGATAAAAAAAGAAAAAATGGTTTGATCAGTAGGCAGTAATGTGACCATTTACCGGTCATTAGAGCGATGGTTCTTCTTTGGGCTACAACAAAAACAACACAAACTATAATAATTATAATTCAGATGTCATGTTGACATTATGTGTCAGATGACAACTTAACGCCCAGATGCCTGACCGTATAAGACCTAATAAAGATCTATGATTTAAATCTTTGACTGAAAAACTACATGGAAACTACTCTTTATCCACGGCTTAGCTCGCATGAATACATACCGGGATGAAAGGTAGCCTATCTCTTCGCCTAATTTCACTAATATCGTTTAGCCGTTTAATCTTGAAAAGGTACCAAACAAACCGAGTTTGCATTACAATGTTAGTAAGGAGTATGGATTCGTAAAGAAAACTCACCCAGTGTGTTGTGCTCAAATAATATGCAGGCCGGAGTCAATATCTGGGGATCAAAGCGTCGCTCGCCACTTAGCTACTATATTAGTGTCTCTCACAACAACCCTGTTTACGTTTTACGACAATCACGGCACGATAAAAGTGTTACCTTACAACAAATAAAGTGTATACTTTTTAATTAACTGTAAAATAGTTTTTATGTATGTTTGTATATTTAGTGTTGAAGTATGGTGTCTTTGTTGTATAATATATGAAAAGCGCTAAAGCAGCTTAGCGCTCACTTGGACTTTTTTTATTTATTACAGAGATCAATTTTTACATTTTATGCGAATGTTTTTATACAAATTATAAATAATTACAAAGAGTAATAATAATCATAATATAAGTAACAATTTCAGCAATATACATTTAATTAATTATACATATATAATAAACATTGTTATTGGCGTAAATCGTTCTATTTAATCTAAAATAGGTAAATAAATGAAATAAAAATTGTATATTGCAGCGTTTAACAAATTATAAAAAAAAATCAATCGAAAATACCTTATAAAATAAAGTAATTTGCCAAGCGCTGGCAGAATTTAACAAAAATAGTTTTGTGGTTTTCACACTAGAAGACACAAAACGATAACATAATACAAAAATTAGTGAAGGATAAAAATCTAATTTTTGATACTGTTATAATATATTTACTGTTAATACTAACTGTAAATAGATTATAAGTGTAATCTGTAAAATAAACAGAATATGAGACATACAAATTTAAGTAATATAATAATAACTATATAAAAGTATGTTTAGGTTTTCTACCAATGTAAATTTTACTTACATTGTATATTTAATTAATCTAAAATATTACAGTTACAATCTATACTAATATTATAAAGCTGAAGAGTTTGTTTGAACACGCTAATCTCAGGAACCATTGGTTCGAATTGAAAAATATATTTTAGTGTTGGATATCTTGTATATCTAGGAAGGCTAGATAACATCAAGCTACGACCCAAAGGAGGGACGCAGTAACCATAAATGCAGGTGAAACCGCGGGCACAGCTAGTTATGATATAAGTTAGATTTTATATGAGATCTAGTATACTCTTTTAGAGGCTGATTTTTCGTGCCCGTCAGAATGGCTGGACCAAAAAAGATATGTACATGAGGTCTTATGCACATGCACGTGGACATTTGCACTGTTTAATACCTATTTGCTACTATTAACTACTTATAACGAAATAATTGCTACCGTTGCGTTGAGAAATACCTACATATATCAAAGAAATAAAATGGTCAGCCATTCTGTAGTACAGACAGTACACATCTTGTTTGGTCCAGCCATCCTGACGGACACAATTTTTCAATCGTTAGAACAATTTATCTTTTTCTTTAACGTATTGACAGCTTTTGTATAGATAACAAGTCAAACCGCCATATTTATTCCTCAGATGTAAGTATAATATAAAATTAATATATTAGATAAACATATTATTATAATATCTAGTATCATCATAGTACTGTTGGTGTATAGGCAGAGATAAGTTATTGTTTTCAATTCAAAATTTTATACCCCGCTGCTATCTATCAATTGTAATTTTAACGATAGATAAGCTATAGTTTATCTACCGATAAAGCTAAGAAGTGTATATATAGCTACAGGTAATATAATTTGGGCGGCCTCGATAGCGTAGTGGTTAGTGTAACCGACTGCCACGCCTGAGGTCGCGGGTTCAATTCCCGCACAAGTCAAACATTTGTATGCATGGACGATGATGTTTGTCTTGGTCAGGGTGTTTCTATGTATAATATGTATGTATTTACAAAAAAATATATATATGTATGTCTATCCATTGTCTAGTACCCATAGTACAAGGTCTGCTAGATGTGATGTTATTAGCGTCAAAATCACGCGACCAATTTCTTAATGTTGAAATTTCGTACTGTCAGTTATACTACTGAATTGATACTATATGATACCTTAAGTAAAAAATTGGTACCTAGTTTGTTCAAAAGATATAAAACATAAACGTTGGTGCCGCCATTTTGAAATCATAATGATGGAACCACACGAAACACCAAGTCGCAATAGATAGTGACTTATTTATATTTTCATTACCTATATGCTACCCACTGAAACGCTCATCTATTTGTTATTACATCAGAAGAAATCAGAGATGCAGACTTGAACTGCTGGTGCCGCCATTATGACGAATCAAATCAAATTAAAATAAATTTATTCAAATTAGGTTACAAGGTAACACTTATGAATGTCAAAGTAACACGTAATTTTTTTTTCTGTGAATTTACATTTACTGCCGCGTTCAGCAAAGCAAGGGCTCATGAGAAGAACGGGCAAGAAACTCGTAGCCACTCTTTTTAATCGCCAAGTGTACAATAATATTTCGTTTACAAATCATAACTGTAAGGTGCTGCAACCATTTCTCCATGAACTACTACTCAACATACTCAAGCATTTGATAAAAATTTATGGTAGCCGCTAAAGCAGCAGTATGGTAAATAGGAGCATCCACTTACATGTAAGTACATAAATAATCAAGACAAGACGTGATTATAGTCCGACGTATTTTTGTTTGACGAAAAATCATGTGCACTTTAATATTTTTTTATTTTTGAGTGTGTACACATTTACTACCTTTAAATCTTTAATTGCTATCAATCCAAAACGCAATCTATTGTATAGCCTATATCTTTCAAGAAATATTTAGTTTTTTATAAAATAAAATAATGGTATCTACTTTTTTTCGTTTTACGGTATGGCTCTCATCTTGGCACAGCCATGGTGGCTGTGGCACACTGGAACTTTGGTACAGCCACCAATACCCCCTTGTATCTTTTAAACGGACCGACCAATTCTGCTACTTTACGATCAATTTCGACTAATACACTACGTAAATAGATTTCCATTTATTGTATGTGCTGATACTAAGAATAATAGATAAAATTCGCCCAAAGAATCTAACCCAAGGCTAAGGATCAGCTGCAAAGATACAATGCAAATTTATGCCACTTACACTATTTACTATAAACTATGGAAAAATGGAAATTCTTACTAATATTATAAATGCCAATGCGAGTTTGTTCGTTTGTTACGCTTGCAAGCCTTAACCGGCCGATCATCATAAAATTTTGCATACACGTTGTCAGGGGAACAGAAAAAAGCATAGGGGGTACTCTATATATATATAATTATCTATATATATATATATAGAGTCGGCCTCGATGGCGTAGTGGTTAGTGTAACCGACTGCCACGCCTAAGGTCGCGGGTTCGATTCCCGCACAAGTCAAACATTTGTGTGCATGAACATGGATGTTTGTCTTGGACTGGGTGTTTCTATGTATAATATGTATGTATTTACAAAAGAAAAAGGTATATATGTATGTTTATCCATTGTCTAGTACCCGTAGTACAAGCTCTGCTTAGTTTGGGCTAGATGGTGTTGTGTGTATATGGTAGAATATATTATTATTATTATATTATTATTATTATTATTTACTAGATAAGTAAGAGTACTTTTTTCTGTATGAAGGGTATTTTATACAGAAAAAATTACTCTTATCTAAGCCAACCTACATTTACGCGAGAGGATTCGCTGATAAATCTAGTATATAATAATTTTAAAAACACATTGCCCAATATTGATCTAGTTTGACCAGAAAGGTTACAGTACTTAACTTTAACCTTTCTGGACAATATCTTAAAATACTTTTCATAATAAAGAAAAATCAATTTTCAGTTTGCAGTACCAAATATATTAAATAAAACAACAAAATAAATCCATCACAACTTATATTTTAACAACACATGGTAGTCAAGACGTTATCAACAGGATCTAATAACGTGGATATAGATATAAAGTAAAAAGCACAGTCTTACATACTAAATATAACAACTTATAGCTAATATAAAAGAAATATGGTTTCACCTGTAACTAAATGGACTTTGCTGACTTTGGGTGAAAAAACTTATTTGTATAGGTATTTGTATGATGAACGTAATGAATTAATACTATCTTCCACAATGAGTAACGGAAAAGTGCTGAGTTTGGGACATGCCTGTCTCTTACCACAGGAACGGAGGATAATAAAACTATTTCTAAACCGCCACCAATAACTTAAATTAATACTACTTGACGCGTATGTCCTGAAACAAAAGAAACATTACTATAAATATTATATAGATTTTATGTTTAAAAACAACAACCGTAATTAGGACAAGAGCCTGTGTCGTGGACGACTATATAAATATATAATTATTGGGCACAAAGTATAGATACAAAGACACAGAAAAGTCATTTCTTGGGCAAAAATAATCGTCCCTTATGGCATTCGAACCCACAGCGCTTGGCAATAACGGCGGCAGCAACGAGGCGATCACTTCACCATCGTGCATACTCGTAGAAATGAACATAATTCTAATGTTATTTATATGGGTTGTTGTAAGAGGTCAAAAAGCCGCGCTTATGAGAAGGAACTATTAGATATAAAACTAAGCGATAGCCAAAACAAGTACGCCACGATATGATCCGCTGCCAAAAACATTTATATCTACAGAGTAGCAAATTAACATATATAAACTTATGCTTCTATATCTTCAAAAGGCTAAGCAGAGGTTACACAGACTTCTGACAAGTTATGTTTGAAATACTTCGTAATAAGCGGCGAATATCATAATATTCTAAAGAGAAAAACCAGTAAGACTGATCGCATGGCCCAGATATCGAATTTGGAAACTCGATGTTTGTCAAACGAGTACTCACGATGTCAAAAGATATTGCTTTTCGGTACCTACATTTAAAGTAACTTATGAATGTTAATTGTAACTTTTTACTTATTCTTGAAGCCGATTTACAGTTGCCAAGTATTAAAAGGGCGTAGAACCTACGAGAACTGTATAGAAACTGACGGATTATCTTTTTAACCGTCGAGTTTCTAATATGATAAGAGCAACAATTAAAAAGAAACGTTTTTGGCAACAATCATTATATTGTACGTTAAAAGCTGGTGCCAAGCTTTGCCCCCGGTTGCATGAATGTAAATCATACAAAAATACAAATTGACAACTATGACTACATTTGAAAGCTTCTAATAGTATATCCACGTAACTTAATGCATACTTTTATGAAAAGCAATGCACCACAGACAAGATTTGAGACTTAAAACGCTGACAAGCGGTAGCAAACAAAAGGCATAAAAAACTTACAGTTAAATTAAAAAAAATAAGTGAAAAAGCGCGTTCTGCTGTACGCAGCTCATATCAGAGCCGCGTCAGCCGCGCGTGCCAGCAGCGCGGGCGGGCGACGTCATTCGACGCCGGCGCCCGCGGCATCGGACCGCTGTGGCCTGTAGCCGTTGCCAGAGCGTCTCCTTAACCCTGCCTGGAATAAAGCATTACAATATGAGAGGCTAGAAAATTACTTACCTACACCTACCTTTTATTTCTGTATTGCCAGATAAATTGCCAATCTGCTAGTAAGTATTATCAGTCTTGCCAATGAGCAAGAGTAAGAGCATATACAGCCATGCAGCATTCAGACCAGCGTGTGAAAGTTTAGAAAGCAAGTCGATGTTCGTGAGTCGAACATCGTGTAAACCACTGAACGGATTTCAATGAAAATTAACGCACCGATAGTAACAGTAGATCCTTCAGTAACAGGATTCTATGATAAATATCTTAAAACTAAACTACTGGCTATACCTGACAACAAATGCAGTTTTCATTGGGCGAACATCAGGTTTTCGTATTTGCAACTACAGATAAAAGGACAAAAATTAATACTAAGCTGTAACTGGAAGGTATATGTCTAAATGTTGACCGAGTGGATGAAATAAATGTTTGTAAAGGGGCTTCTTTATGGTACACATCGTTTATAAAGGGCCAAGCCACTACCATATTGTAAAGAGACCACGTGGCTGCATGTATATTCGGACTACGGGTTTATTGGACAACGATTAGTATAGGGTTTCCGAATCACTGGATGAACATCAGATTTTTGTATTTGCAATTTCAAAGAAGAAAATTTTATACTAAGTTATAACTGGAAGTATATTGACTAAGTACATGTAATAAATGTCTTTGAACAGGATTTCTTAGAAAACACGTGTGCATTGGTAAAGAGACCACGTGGTTGCATGTATATTCAAACTACCGATTTATCGGACACCGTTTTGGAGAGGATTAACCCGATTAACATACAAAAGGATCACAGAACAGCACACTATAAAACTCAGACATAGGGATAAGGACTGCGCAAGGAAGGGATGCACAATAAGGATTTTAGCGGTAGCTTAGAATAGTATAAAACACTAGGACTTACCATACCGCTACAGGTCACGATATAGGCGGGCACCCTGGCTCACTGCAAACAGAATTTCACTTTAAAATCAATAAATTCAGAAATTGAAAACACATGGCACAGAAATTATATTGCCATTTAACTATGTAATTTATAAAAGAACTCTTAAATCTCAAACCCTATAGTGAAGCATAAAGTAATTTTGGTTAAGAATTTAATTTATATCCAACATTTAATTACGTAGATTCTATAAACAATAAAGACAAGAGTTACGCAAAAGAATTAAATATGTAACTTAAATTCAAAACGACACATGGTTTTCTATGTAAAACAAAATGGCGGCGTGTATAAGTTAGAAAAGTTTTAATTACTCACGTCCCGCTGCAGCCCCGAATGCAAGGTTGGCTTAGAGTCAGCGGCTTTTATAGTAAATTTTTATGACACCCATTTAAAATAATGCGGTAATTGCATTTTCAGATGTTTGTTTCAAAACAATGTACATATCTTTTTATTTTAATATCTTAGTTGTCTTAGTTTACAATATCAACTTATTTTACGTAACTAATTGTATTAGATATCTACTGATCGAATCCGATATAATAAATATCTAGTTAACTGCGTGAAAGCATTTGGATAGTTTTGATTTCGCAGATTTTATGCATGAACGTGGATGTCGAAAGATGTGAATGTTTCAGATAAATTGCTTACTCTTATATATCTCTTAAACATAATTATTCGATTATTTGAACGAGTAAAAGTTGCTGGTTACTATTAAATTAGTCATGTCAGCACAGGCGATTATAAAAAATAAGTACAAATTGATGGGTTTGGCCTTCCAGTGAAAGAAAATACGCACAAATATCATTATAGACTTTACTCGACTGAAACCGGCGCTTAAAATCATCTATTATAAGATAAATCTTGCAATACTTGATATAACAATATTCATTTTATTCTTGTTCTGTGCGTAACTTGTCAGGCCCTTGAATTATTCACACACATGCTTTGATATTTGTCAAACAATAATGTAGGTTTATTGACAGACATTAGATTATATTTACTCTTACTTACTTAAGACAAGGTTAAAAATAAATAACAATGCGTGAAATGACTATAATTTGATATTCCGAAAAACGCATATGAAAAAAATTCGATTTGCTTTGTTGCCAAATATATCCTAGAATACATATTGTATGTAGTGGCTTAATGTCATGATGTAAATAATATACTTAACATAAAATTACGTCTATATACTATCTTGGTACCGAGAATTGAATAGCGGTATATAACACTCATGATTTGCAGTGTGCATGCATCAGTGCATGAGTCGTCGTTCGTTGATACGTCTAAAAATATAGGTGAAAACATATTTAGAAATACATAATTATCTTAATATTTTTGGGTTAACTTTACTTATTTTATTTATATTTTATTATTTCATTTACATGCCATAGGGCAAAAATAGTCCTAAGTGCCATTGTAAACTTTTTTATCGTGTCTTTGAAGGATCTTCCAAAATGAAAAAGCAAACATAACTGTTAGAAAATAGAAATGAGATGTTTGGCTCACGAGCTTGTCGTGGCCTCATATGCAGTTCACAACATTTCATTAATATTATGAGAAATATGAAGACTAGGATTAGACTAATGCTATAAACTATCGCATTTAATTTTTATGTATTGCTAATTCTCACTGAGTGCTTGTGGCGAATCTGAGAATATAAATTCACGACGCTCTCTTTCTGAAGTGTGCGGAGGTTTTTACGTCAAAACTTAATAATAAAATTTGAATGTAGGCAAGCTTCATGCGACTCCATCACAATTAAAGTAAAACAAATTGAAAGTCGAAGATAACAAGTAACAATTATAATAATCATAATTGCAAAATGAAGGCAATAAATAACAACATTCATTTCATTCATGCTTCTTTCTCACGAATCAAATACGCTACAAATACCATCTTCCATAATGTGTTCGCAAACAGATCATAATCTGAGTAATTTATATTAAGTATACTTGATGGTTTTAAAAAGTGCATTTACATCTTTATTATTTGAAGCTGTAGTTATTATTTTTGTTATACCCCCAGATTTATAATTAGTATAACGTCTAGAATGTTCTTCGTAATATTTGTTTGATTTGATGTGATATTATTGTAATTCGTTATATGAATACTTGAGCAAAACTGATTATAAGAGTTATGGAACTAAACAGCTGATATATTATTATTTATACTTATTTAGAATACATTTCGATACTAATTTATCGTTGCTTTATCATATTTTAACTGTTGTTTATCTATTTGGAATTAAAATACATCTGTAAATAATAACATGTTGTTTATCATATGTAAAACGTTGAGTTTAGAGCATAGTATTTGTTAAACTAATAATATTTCTAACTACCGCCAGAAGAAGATTGCTCAAAACAAGAATCTACAATTTAAATCGGTTAAAAAAAATAAGAAAAGCATGTGCCTGTTTCTTGCATATTGCAAATACTATTTACTACCTTATTATCTACCTTTCTTGCATCAGTTTGTAACTACTGAGGATCGTGATCATGGTAGATTGATGTTTGGTTAAAAATCTGACTGATTCGATTTCATAATGTGCCTCGGCACTCAATAGAATTGGATAATTGTTCAAAGCAAACTTGCTTAGCAATGTTTGTCAGTCTTTCTTTTTTAGACACGACTTTATATGAATAGTAAACAATTATGAAGTCAATTAAACGTAACAATAATTAAAATGACAATTAAATTATGACGTTCATTTGTTTATTTGAATTTGTCATATGTCATTAGTTGATTTTGTATTTACATTATATGCACCAAAATGTTTAGGATTTTCTTCTTTATTTGGTAGTTCACTTTGTAAATGTAAAATAAACAAAAATAGATATTCTTAAAAGTAGGTAGGTATGTAATCGCGTAACGATTAACCAATACCATACCGTTTGCATTAAATTTATTCAAAAGTAGGCATTAAACGATTGTTAGATTGTACATGCATACATAATCACGTTTATATTATTCTGCAGGGGTAGTTCAAGATGCAGAATACCTACATTTCGCTTGCCATGTATTAAATTCTGCGCAACAGTGCGAAACTTTTGTCGTCTACTTATTCACACAATGTTACACATTGCCAAATTCCGTGTTGCTACTAAGAATTTGCTAACAGATGTTAAGATAACAATGAGTCTGAATGTTATTGATAAAACATATGATCATATCGGTGTACCCACAATATAGAACTGTGGCTAATTAACCTATTGTGTGGCAGTTGCATAACGACCAGACGTACCAACAAAAAGTTGTCAATTTTGTCTCGTATTCCAACAATTGACAGGGTACTAGATATCTTGTATTATATCACGCTTTCTTTCCCTCTTCTATCACATCGACTGACGTAGATATACATGACTGCCGTGACAATGCTTTGCATGTTTTTCTACATGTATTAACATCCAAAGATTTAAATCACAAATGTGTCTAGCCGTACTTAGATCACACGAAAAATTGTTTACACTATATTTAGATATTTAGCTCACAAAATAAATAATAATCAAAGAGAAGTTGGGTATAAAATATACAGCATAAAGCTAGATTGTAGCTTTAACTCTGTGTGCACAAAATGTTGAAAGTATGAGAATTAGCTGTTAATAGATACCTAAGAGAATTTGACATATAACAAGCTAAGGTGTTGGTGTGTTAAAATGATACAAAATTAAATTATACATTTATTTATCTAACCAAAGCTGGAACTGTAGAATTATAGAATTTATCCGATTTTGCCTTTAAATTTACTAGAGGAATTCACACATTACGTTTACATGACAACGAACGATACGATATATAGTATACCTACATTTTAACATGAGCGAGCGTGATAATACTATATATATAATTTAAATGTCGTGTTGCCATTGTATTTCGGATGGTAATTTAATGACACGAAGGTGTCAATATTCAAACGTAGTAAGGCGTATCTATGATGTACATAAATGTTTGATTTGATGACACCCTCATTTTAAATATAATTTTCGTTTCCATGTAATAGGCGGCGCCGTATAGCCATCTACTGTACACAGTTTCAGACTCCGTGATAATATGGAGAATTTCTTCACAGATAAGCCTAATAACACGCTGCCCGACCAGATACACCGCAGTGGTCCAGCTTCATTTACTGTTTATTTTCTTGTCTATAATTTACATGCTTGCTAAGCATACAAATTCTATAAATGAATCTTAATACCTACTAAATTTGAACATGACAGTCAAAGCTGGTTAAAATCTTGGATCGATCAATCTGCGCAATGGCCATTGTGACACAGATTCCTTTACTTAATACTTTCAATACCACGCAGCAGACATAATGGAAAATCTATTGGTCATAGATATCTCATAACTATGGTGACATTCAAAGCCGTTACGAATAAATATTTGTCATATAGTGGTATCATGACTCACTCGGTAACAACCATTGGCTGTTTGTGGCACTGATTTTTTATTATATTAGAATCCTAATTCTATCTTATTCCTAACTAATATTATAAATGCGGTAGTGAATGCGACTGCTGTGCACGAGGTCTCGGGTTCGAATCCCGGATCGGGCCAACAAAAAGGTTTTTCTGTTAGGAAGTTGGTGGTGTTAGACATCCCCGTGCCACGAAAAGCACGTAAAGCGTTGGTCCTGCGCCTGACCTCTCTTCGGTCGTGTTGCAATACCGTCCCGTCATACTATAGTTAAAAAAACAAACAAAGTTAGAATGGCAGATGATTATGATTATTATTATTACTTGACCGATTATAATGAAATTTCGCATACACGTTGTTGGGGATACAAAAAAGGGCATAAGGTACCTTTCATCCAGGAAAAAGTACTTTTCAGAGGGATATCAATTCATTGATTAATTAAAAAAGCAGCAATAGCCTAGTGGGAGACAGTTGGACTGCCACGCAGAGGTCTCGAGTTCGATCCCAAGGCACGCATCTCTGACTTTTCGAAGTTATGTGCGTACTAAATAGTTCATTATCGCTCGCTTCAACGGTGAAGGACAATATGGTGAGGATACCGAAACGTGAACTGAACGGGAGAGTTCTCCATCATGTTCTCGAAGATATGTCAAGTCTACCAAACCGTATTGGGCCAGCGTGGTAGACTATGGCCTAATCTTTTTCACACTGAGAAGAGGCCTGTGCCCAGCTGTGGGACAGTTTAATACAGAGCTGATGTTATTATTGTTATTAGATAAATGTGAGCAAAGCCTCTGGCAAATCTAATTCAACATAAAGAGCTGGCAAGATATAAACGGGTTACATGTTATACATTTATAACCATCTTTTTATGCAACCATTAATCATTTAATTAGTGACTTAGGCGTAACACATCTGCTGTTGTCGTCGGTGAACCAAGGCGTGATGACACACACGTGTGTGGTGTAAATTTTTGCTCTTCAGATAACTTTAGACTTGTATTTAAATACTTATTGGTGTCACTGTGATTAGAACGGCCAAACTGCGATCGCATTTATAAATGAATTAATTAATAATGCCTTTTTCATTAGTTTCTTTTTAATGGTAGCACTGTGTTTGGCAACGAGGATAAGACTCGCCCTTTATAAGTTGGATCTAAAATAGTTGATGTGTAAGTGTATATTAGTCTTTATGGCTTTCAAACCAAGGATGCTGTGTTCAAAGCAATAATAGTGTTCACGACTGTTATTACTTTGAACACAGCATCCTTGCCAGCATCCAACTTATGAAAAGTTTTATTTTATATGTCTAAGTGAGTAATACAATGTCACTGCCGAAATGTCAGTGATTGAGATGGCAGCCTTATCTATTGGACATTACTGCTTACGATGGGAACTAAGTCTCACGTCACATTAATTTAGGTCTAATAGATCTGCCGAATTAAAATGCCGGATTAATTTAACATGAATGAGATTTAGACAACATTTCTACATGCTAGCAATTAGACTAAGGCGAGGAGAGAAGGCGGCGTGTATTTAATCTCGACTATTCAGTACATTTAAACTCGGTATTCCACTTAAACCAGTTACCGTATTCTTGTCTCAACAAACCGAGCGACTTTTCAAAAACTACCCTCAGCAAACGACTAAAATAAACAGACTTACTTTGTCACATAAATATCCGTAGCTCACTAAATCAAAGTACATAGCCATTATATACAAGTACATAGACCGTACATAAATCCTCCACCATTTTGGCTCGGTAAATTTAATAATCCCGAGGTTCGTTCTTAGTAAAGACAAATGTCCACCCTCCTCCCAAACCTCCCTAGAGGAAAAATATTATATAAGTAGCCTGGAAAAACGGGTGTGGGAGGAACAGAGGGAGTCAGTAGGCGTGGTGACGCCACGCCTACCTAAGTAGGAGGGGCAAAGGCTTTTGCGCAGTTGAGTACGGTCCAAATGTTCTCCTTTATTAAATGAAGGTAAATAATTTAGCTAAAGTGGTATTCGAAGACATAAATTGTATGAAGTAATGGCTTTGTTTGTGTGGGTGAAAGGTATTGTTGTGTCGTAGAAGTACCTGTAAATATTGCTATTGTATGTCCGTTTATAGAAAGGTAATATCTTTGTTTACTTGGAGACGAACGATTCTCATTTTATTGGATACCGAATCCTTGGAAAGTTAAATAATTATTCCGGTCAGGATTAACATATTAGTTACTAGCCTTTGCCCGCGGCTTCACCCGCGAAAAAGTAGGTTAGGTTAAGTAAGTAATAGTAATTAAAAAAAAATGCCTTTGTTACTCGGTAATAATATAGCTTTCTAATGGTGAAAGAATTCTTATAATCAGTTAGTAAGTAGTTTTGGAGCATAGCGATAGCTCAGTGGGGAGACCAACAGACTGCAATGCAGAGGGTCTCGGGTTCGTAACCACGTCGCGCA
Organism: Catocala nupta; assembly: GCA_963675205.1. Classification (NCBI taxonomy): domain Eukaryota; kingdom Metazoa; phylum Arthropoda; class Insecta; order Lepidoptera; family Erebidae; genus Catocala; species Catocala nupta. Next base: position 24,725,025 of record OY776085.1, on the reverse strand, counting down.
CCTCTGACTTTCGGAAGTTATATGACTTTTCGAAATTATGTGAAGTCGAAATTATCGCCTGCTCCGTGCCTCGGAGAGCACGTTAAGCCGTCGTTATTGGGAAGTCAGTGCCCTATAATATCCTGACACTGGTCTAGCTTTAGGGTATCGTTAGCCTTCGGGTTGCGGAGATCAGGTGGCAGCCGCCCCGTGTAAAAACCGATATCCAGTCAAATCTGGTTAGACTAGAAAAGTCGACCCAAAGTGACTTGGGAATAATAAAGCCTAGGGAGAAGATGTTCAAGAAATATATAGCCTTCGGGTTGCGGAGATCAGGTGGCAGCCGCCCCGTGTAAAAACCGATATCCAGTCAAATCTGGTTAGACTAGAAAAGTCGACCCAAAGTGACTTGGGAATAATAAAGCCTAGGGAGAAGATGTTTAAGAAATATATAAGAGTAAGCAATTTATCTGAAACATTGACATCTATCGACATCCACGTTCAATGCATAAAATCTGCGAAATCAAAACTATCCAAATTCTTTCACGCAGTTAACTGTATACCAGGTTCGATCAGTAGAGAAGAAGAGTTAGGTAGTTTTTGAGATAAATTCTTACAAATAAACAAACAAACAAAAATCTAATCTTTTCTTTTTATAATACTATGTAGTATAGAAATATCGACATACATACATATAGGTACCTACTTCCCGGTAAGGAAAGCAAGGACTACTGATTTTCACTGGCTACAATTCTGGCATACCTTGATCTCATGTTTTATTTACTTTCATTAGATCTTTGATCTCTGACTGTGTCTGTTTAGGATACTCTCAATTTGACTGTTTTCCAGAGAATCTTCGAATTAGTCAGTGAACGTTTGCTGAGATCTTTCGAATTATGTATTCCGTATAACGCGTTAGTTTTAAGTTATAGTCAGAATTGATTAGTTCGCTTAGAAACTGCTGCCTCTTTGTCTTCGTGGTTCCAGTGGTGTTGCGTAAGAGGATTCTGGATTTTATCTCTTGCTTTAACAGTATAGCGATTTCAATTTCAATGTTTCGGCTATGCGCAATCTATATCTCTGAATAGTGACCATGGTTGCTGAAAAGCAACGTCGATACTTAAGGCAAAGTGAAATATGAATAGTTTCCAAAATAATATTAAATAGTAAAATGTTTAATTTAAATGAACCGCGATAAAATCCGTTTAAAGTAGTTGACGGTCCTTTTTCATCTCGTCTTGCTGGGACCCCGGCTCTATGTGACGACAGACCGCAATAAAAAAGATCTTTATCGTCAACTCAAGTTTGACTACACGGCTGGTGTACTTATGGGTTTCAAAGGTCGTCTGATCTTTATCACTTACCCTCTTTCCCCCTTTACGCTCCTTCTCCTTCCCACTTGCTTTCCTGAAGGGTCGGCAACGCGTAAGTGATGCCTCTCGTGTTGCAGGCGTCCATAAGCTACGGTGACCACTTACCATCAGGTGGGCCGTAAGCTCGATTGCTACCGTCGTATAAAAAAAATTAAAAATAAAACACGGGTCTAAAAATTTTATGAGGCACAAATGGTGGTTTCGAGTCTGGGCGCACTTTGCGTCCGTTGTTTTAATGTTTAGAAAGTCCCACGCGACACAGGAAACAGGTAATTCCTAACGCAGGAGATGTCTGTTAAAGAAAAGAGAACTCGGTCTAATGTTACTATGCAATGATTGGGCCGAGTTCCTTGTATTAAATAGGTAACGTATACATAAATTCCTAAGTCCTAATAAAATGATATCTTTGATGAGCAAGCATCCATTGGCTACGGTACAAACTAGCCGATCATAATAAGAGATATCTTTGCTACCTTCATTTAAAAAGGAACGTCGGTACTTCCTACAAGTAGTTAGTAAATATTCATAAACTTACCTAATTAAAATCTGTAAATGAACACGAACATTAATCTATTAATGTTGAAGCTTATAATAAAAACGAAATCAAACTTTTTATCTGTACGTTTGTTAATTTCTATAGTAAATGAATATACTCGTATTACTATCTCGTTTCAGTGACGTATTGCGACAAGCTTCAACTAACATTAGATCAATTAAAAATCGATAGTGCTGACTAAACCAACGTTAAATAAATAAAAACAAATAAAAATATGCGTCTATTTGTGCATATACAATCATCATCATAAGTTACAATTTTCAATCATCCTAAGATTTTTTCAATGATGAAGTAATTGTGACAAGAAAAACTTGCCACAATATACTATAACAATTTAATTCTTAGCACCCTGTTTTAGAAAAATGAATTATGAGGTGCTACAATTTGGTAACATTTGGTTATTATATTGGCGCGCGTGTAACATATCTCTAAATTAGTATTACTGATCGGCGATTATAATACACGTCTGATAGTAACAAACCTACTCCTATGATCGACGTATGTGCGCAGATTAGTAAGGCGCATACTTGAATGATATTCAAATACATACATTCTGCATAACACGGTATCTACTTTACATTGTCAAGGACACAGCGCATGTAATTTAGGATGCATAGTTTTCTCGATACATTCGAATTTAATTCGAATACAATAGTGCACATCGATAAAATCGATTTTACTAGTTAGATTTGTTTTATGAGTCAGATTGATATTACAATATATAATAATAATAATATATACGATTTATTTCGCGTGACAAAGACGCATAGATAAATACAATTTTCGTTAGTATTTATATAACGTATTAACTATGTTAGTAATGCTTTACTTGCACTCTGTTATTGTGCGTTCATGTGGCACTTGTCCACGGAAGCGACGGAACACCACACCCTTCGGCCAAAAGACCTCCTTCATAAATACATGTAGAAAGCAAGTTGGGCTTGAAGTTGATGTTGCGACGCGACTCCACCAGCTGCAGTCTTGGCATGTACTTGGACTTCTGGCATACATACGCCGCGATATCCTCCGCCTTAGTGGTGTAATGCAGACGAGAGATATAAACCGGTGTGTTCGGTGCTGCAGCACGCAGGTTTCCACCATTATATATTATATTGTAAAGCATAGCATTCTAAATGATTTTGTTCATAAACGGCAAGCAAACCTGTAGTCGCGAGCTAGTAACATATTATTAAGAAATCAAGAAAAAGTGATTAATTACCATCTATTTGGATACTACCAAATCGAAAGTGCGTTAGTTTTTATAAAACTTGAAATCGATTGAGTTCGCGTGTCGTACGCTATTCTGGGAATGCGATTGTTATCGATGAGCATATCGATTCGATACAACATATCGATTTAAATGGTGCAGTGGCTGGTCCGATTCTGTATGTTAATCAGCAACGTTGTCATGGTCAAGTTTAAGATGGGTGTCTATAGTAATAAACATTTGTCTGCTTATAGTAACATATGTAAATCATAGACGACCGTATCTATTAATATTCTCATAAATTTAAACTTAACAGTTTGCACATTGTAAAGATGATATAATTTTAGTTTCAATGTAACATACCTATTTTACTCTAAGACAAATTGGTGTTAAAAGCACCTGTGGTAATCATTAGGTGGATGGCACCGGTCGAAGCAAGTTCTTAACATAACGTTTAAGTTAACCTCAATAAAATAAAGTTTATAAAACAGCGCCATACCCATTAGTAGGCTCTTTAAATAAAACCTAAACAAAGCGAATGCTTTAACCAAATTACCCTGTGAAAGGGAGAAAATAAAAAATACACAACAAATTAATGAACCCCTCTAACTTCCCGGGACGAGGGACCACACAAATGCTAATTTTTCAACTACTAAACATTTTTCGGTACGATTTCTGAAAAGAATCGGGTACAGTTGCGTTGAGAATATAACGTAAATATTGGTGCCAATTCTGTTGTCACAAAATTCTCTTATCTTAGCTAAAAATCTCTAAAATTTAATTTAGTCCTGTCACTTGTAGCGATTTCAGAATACGAAATGTCGTATGACAGGACTAAACTAAATTTTAGAGATTTTTAGCTAAGATAAGAGAATTTTGTGACAACAGAATTGGCACCATTGTTTATTTATTGATATCATTAAGATTTATTGTTGATTGTTGGATAAACAGAAATGAATATGATTAAGTTTTGTTATTTGTCTTGAATAGTTTCATTAATTAAGTTGTTGATTAATTCGCATAGGAAATGAAAATACGTCAATAGAAAATAATAAGTTACTTTTTTTGGTTTTGTGATTGATTATAAATAGTATTTGTATTTAAAATATATTGAACCAATTTTCTACTCGATCCTTATAACGCTATCATCTTGGCTCGCGATAGCATTAACCATGGCTTTTCCAAATCATTGTAAAGTAATAAACTGGCCGCCACTGTATCAAGGCAAGCCCCTCACATCTGGCGTTGAACAATTTAAAAAAGGACAACAAAAAGGTGAAGTTGAGGCCACAGGAAGTTCGGAAAAAGGACAATCTCCACCCAGTTCCTGTTGTTTGTTTCTGCGCACACATATTTTTTAACTAAGTGCCTATTTTGAATAAAAATGCGTCTCCCTGAACCGTTAAATGTACTGAGTAACAAGATTTATGTCTTTACGTTGTCTTTTTGGAGATAACGCTTTTGTTACGAGTAGGTATTGTACCTATATCAGTAGAGGTTTAAATTTGCTGCTTTAGGAGATAAAATGAGTGTGATATAATTCATTTAAGTAACTAAGTTGTATGTAGAAAATAATAAGTGTTTTTATAATATTTAACACCACAATATATGGTGTACGCGTCTATGTGTGTGTGTGTTTATGTGTGTGTGTGTGTGAGAAAGAGAGAGTTAATCAGTATGTGATGTGATCAGTTTATGTGGGTGTAATTTCATCAATTTCCAATTTCATTATAAGTTTGATTTAAAATTTCATAACAAATCTGCAACAACAATTTCATTCTTATTCTTACAACAAGACAACTTGTATATAATAATCATATAAGAAGAAGAAAGGATTTTACGTAATGGGCTGTTAACAACATAAGCAATATGCATTATTCAGAAACCCTAGGTGTATTTATATCAATGCCAGTTTTCGTAAAAGTCCATAAAGCCGACTTAATAAAACATATTATATACAATCCAGTATTAGTATGTTATGCTGTGCTTACACATGCAAATAAAATAAGTATTTTTGTTAATATAGCGATAAAAATGTGTTCCTAAGTTTCTTTCCTTAACGTACAGGTATATGTAAATTAGACTATAGGCTACTTGGTGTAACTTTGACGGTCATAACTGTTAGTTTTTCACACCAGTGAATAAATTTACTTCGAATGCCATTTCAAGGAAAATTGAAAGTCTTTATAAGACATAGGACTTGACTTATTATAAATAGTTAATCACTGTGGGTTAAAATACAACAAACTCTTATACTTGAAACAAGTACTATCCATCAGTGGATATCACTTTCTTTTTTCTGTCCGAGAATGAAGTCGCGAAACACAGCAGATTAATGGTAACAAGCTTTAGTGACTGTAACATCCATGCGATTATGCCAACAAAAATAATCAAAACAATTTTATTGTGGCCGAAAATTGTTTCTATTTGATCTATTCCTTATAATGTTCAGATCATGACACTTACAAATTGATTAAGATCGGTTTATAGTGGGTTCGTTGTGAGTTAGAGCCGATACTGCCACGCTGCATGACCTGACCCCTGACCGATGTAAGCACACCAATTCGCGAACAATCCACATAGCTTCACTATTTGCGTTCCTAGGGTTGAACGAAATGAATCCATACACATTATAAACGTGAAAGCGATTCTGCTTGTTACGTTTTCATTCCTCAATCGCTTATTTAATTTTGATGAAATCTGGCGTGGGGCTAGTTCGCCGCCATGGGATGAACATAGGCTATTTTAAAAATCAAAGCTTTATAGAAGTTGCGGTCAACAATTAGTTTGTTACTTTACAAAAAGGTAAATAAACCTAAATCATATCTATAATAAATCGTATTGTTAGTACAGTTCTTGCAACTCACGAAGGCGAGCGGGCTTTATTTGTGGTAAACGTGTACATGCACAGTGCTGTAGTGTGCGTGTTTGACAGAGCGGTCAGTTGCGAGTTGCGAGCGACACTTACACACACATATAAAGCCCGCTCGCCTTCGTGAGTCGCAAGAACTGTAATAAAAAAATATGTAGGTAGGTTAGAAAAAGTTGTTCATTTTAACGCGACTGAGCATCGAGCCTCAGGTAAATATTTGTTAGTAGGTACAATGCAACATGTGTTTATTAACCTCTCTACCAATCCAGGTATCAAAACACGATATTACAAAAAATTCATATAAAAGACTATCATAACAAGATTTACGTTTTAAATAGTCTGGTTAAGTTCGCATGCCGGCGTTCTAGCGTTGGTTGAGAGGTTAAGACCTATACACAGTAACAAGTAGTATGTATGTACTTAGCATAAATTATTAACGATTATTCTTTTTTTATTTAAATAGTAATGTTTATTTGCAAATAGTTTTACAATATTAACACTTTGATTATACCGTATCCTTAAATAATAAAGACAATATCATGAACTAATAAGTGCTATGTTAAACTCTTGTACCCATGGTAAGATTAAATTTGTGTTATGGGTACCTGGTTGTCACTATGGCTTTATATTATGAAACAAATATGGTCAATTTATAATTATAGTTGCGCGAACAAGTTACGTGTATATAGTTGTAATGTATTTTAAATAAAACGTAGCAGTTAATGTATAACGTACCTATGTACATATTTATTTATTTATTTATTTAATCTTTGGAAGACCAACAGCAAACAATAACATTTTAAATGCATACAATACGCAACAGATAGCCAATTATAGGTCTCCGCTTTTAGCTATATTTATATTGGTATATTTATCTTATCTTATCTTATCTTGTGTGGGGGCCAGTCAGTACAGACCGGCGACACTTCGACCCAGTGGGATCTTTTGTGTCGACTTCCCCAATAACGACTGCCATAGATGTTCATGGCAGTCGGGACCGACGGCTTAACGTGCTCTCCGAGGCACGGAGCAGGCGATAATTGTCAATCAATACGCACATAATTTCGAAAAGTCTTCCGAAAGTCAGAGGTGCGTGACGTGGGTTGGTATATTTAAAATTGCATATGCCTTTTAATATGCAATTTTAAATATACTATATTTACAACATAGTGACTATAGTATTATGTACCTAAAATATGATGTGTAATATGCACGTTACACAATTATGTGTAGTTATTTGTATTATTGTCGTATTTTATGTTTTGGTGAGAGTTGTAAAATGATAACGGTAGTGTAAGTTAGTTAAGAATCCTTGAAATCGTGGCATTTTAGCAACTTTGTAATAATGAAAAGCGATTTTCCATCCGTTATATTCTTAGGTTGTTTATTATACATTTGGGTACCTTCATATAGTATACTTTTTTTCTATTAATTTATATAGTATTCTTAGGTAGGTAGATGTTGTTAGTTTGACTAGTCATTCTCTTGTGGTAATGTATCCTTTTTTCACAAAAATAATACAATAACACAAGCGAATGTGATGAGTGTGTGAATCTGCTAGCAGGATTTTTCTAACTAATATGCAAATAGTACCTATATTTATATGACTGAGCAAGATTTTATTTAGCTTAGCTTCTTATCTAAGCTGTAGGTGTTTTCATCTTATCTTGTGTGGGGGCCAGTCAGTACAGACCGGAGACACTTCTCCAATAACGACTGCCATATATTGCCATATATAGATGTTCATGGCAGCCGGGACCGACGGCTTATCGTGCTCTCCGAGGCATGGAGCAGGCGATAATTGTCAATCAATACGCACATAATTTCGAAAAGACATACGAGGGTGCGTTTTTAAGTTCGCGGAATGGAATAGAAGGGGATGAAATAATATTACAAAATTATTTTTCCTTTTCAATATATTCACCTGAAACCCTAATACATTTCTCAGATCTATGAATTAACTTATGAATACCTTCATAAAAAATGTTTTGTCTTTCTCTGAAAAATACGCCGAAACTGCATCCTTCACTTCTTCATCGGTTGAAAATTTCTTTCCTCGAAGCTCTTTTTTCAGATTTGGAAAGAGATAATAGTCGCTGGGAGCCAAGTCTGGGCTATAAGGTGGGTGATCAATGATATCGCAGCCCACCTTGTGCAAAGCAGCCAACGCAACTCGACTCTTGTGAACAGGAGCATTGTCGTGCAAGAGCAGGACACCTTTGGTCAATTTTCCTCTTCTTTTTTCTCTGATTGCCTCTTTTAACTGCTCTAAAATTGAAGCGTAGTGTTCTCCGGTTATGGAAACACCTTTTTCTTTGTAATCAACCAACAAAATTCCTTCTGTGTCCCAAAAAACTGTCGCCATGAGCTTTCCCGCCGATTGCGACACCTTGAATTTCTTAGGCGGTGGTGTACCCTTTTTATGCCACTGCATGGAATCTTGTTTAGACTCAGGTTCATAGTGATGAACCCAAGTTTCATCCCCAGTAACAATTCGCTCCAAAAAACCATCCTTGTCTTCATTACACTGGCTCAAAAACGCACGCGAACACTCGACGCGCTTCTGTTTTTGAGGCGGTGTGAGCATTCTAGGCACCCATCTTGCACTGACTTTTGTCATGCCGAGATGATCATGGAGAACCTTGAAAATGGTCGTTTCAGATACTCCAACCATCTCTGCGATTTGTTTTTTCTTCAAACGTGCATCCTCCAATATTAATTTTTCGATTTTTTCGATAAGATCTGGAGTGGTGACCTCAACAGACCGCCCAGGCCGGGAATCGTCTTCAATTGATTCCCTGCCTTGCTTAAAGAGGTTGTGCCACTTGTATACCATGGTTTTTCCTGGACAAGAGTCCCCGTATACAGATGACATCTCTTCAACATTTTTTCAACATTTTTTCCTTGCTTGGTAAGGAACTTTATAACGGCGCGGAACTCGATTTTCTCCATACTTCACAATTTCTTCCAGATTGAGTTGCTTGAGGGACGATAGTTCAAAGACTAATGAACTCATTATGATAATACTCGGTATATATACTAATTATTAGTTGCTAAACACGTTAGTGACTAAACAAGCACCCCCACCACCTTCCATACCCTCCATTCCGCGAACTTAAAAACGCACCCTCGTATAACTTCCGAAAGTCAGAGGTGCGCGACGTGGGTTCGAACCCGAGACCCTCTGCATTGCAGTCTGTTGGTCTCCCCACTGAGCTATCGCTGCTCTTTTAAGCTGTAGGTGTTAAATAGTAGTATCCAAATATAGTTTAAATTATTTTATTTTGTGCAACTTGTAAACGTTGTAAATTCGTCCTAGCAGCTGATCCCCAGACTTGAATCAAATAATCTATATGAGACCTAATCAAGGAGTTGTATATTGTGTATCGTACGTATTTCGGTAGGCATCGAATTATTTTGCGATATAATGCTTTTTTAATCAGTCTGATACGCTAGATAAAGAGATTAATGAATACCCTAATTCTTTCTTTCTTTTAAAAAGATAACTCACGCACTAGATATAAATTCTGTGTCACGGAGGACTTTACAAACATTCAAACAACAGACACAAAGAACAGCCAGGCTCGGAACAACTATTTGTGGATTACACAAAGATTTATCTCGTGTGGGATTCGAACCCACAACACACTGCGCAGAGACAGTGGCGAGGCGGCAACTTAAACCATAACGTCATTCGTGCAATCAGAATGCAGCAGAGATACAGCAAGCTAAACGTTAATTGATTGTAATCTTTTGTAACGTGCCAGTATTTCTTAGGTTTAATCGATAATGCCGCTTAACTAGCCGACATATTGATAAAAAAGTACGAATATTATACAACTACTTACAATAAAAAATACTTGCGACGGCAAACAAAGTCATATTCTTCTTACTGCAGAATATACAAAATACATTACCTTGTAAATATTTATATATTATTATTAATTATTATTTGAATCCTAATAAAGTTAAAAATATTTTTGGAATTTTACTTCCTTTTAATTTTAATAGAAATAATGTAATGAGAACTGTGAATGGTGTGCATACCTTTAAGTGATGTTTTTACTCTGCATCCCAGTTAATGAATGTGAAATATTAATTATTTTGTAAAAATGTCGATGGTGTACTTTGAATGAATAAATAAATAAATAAATGCGAATGTGGTGTCGTCTATTAGTTACCTACTCTTTCACGCCTTAAATACTCAACCGATTATCATCAAATTTCGCATACACGCTGTCAGGGATACCGAATAGGATGTAGGGTACCTTTTATCTAGAAAAAGTACTGTTTCTAATCTAACCTAACCTACATTTACGCGAGCAAAGCCGCGGGAAAATCTAGTAACTTGTATACTAGTTATTGTCTTGTAATTTATATGTAGGTAGATTTTTCCTTAAGAAGGAATATCTGCCTCTTTATCTGTATCTTAAATAACCTTTGTCTTGGTATGTTAGACATAATTAAAACCTATAGTTTCTTGCATATTATAGGTTAATAATACAATTAAAGTAGACTGCATAGATGCAGTTACTATATAGTGGTTTAATTGGTCAGCTCGCCAATGACGCCGACGCCGGGTTCGAATCCCACACGGGACAAAAATTTGTGTGATCCACAAATGGTTGTTCCGAGTCTGGGTGTTCTTTGTTTGAATGTTTGTAAAGTCTCCCGCGACACAGGAATTATACCCAGAGCGGGAGGAGTCCTTTTAAAAAAAGAAAAAGAAATATTCAAATATAGAACGGTTTTTGAGGGGTAACCCTAGACGAAATCGTAATCTAGTGGTAGTAAGATTGAACGGTAATAGGAGGTTGTGGGCCGCAGCGCCCGGGGCGTCCGGCGGTCGCACGCGCAACTCCTATCCCACGCTCATTTACTTACAGAGTGTTGTTTTTATAGCAGGGATATTTTGTATCGGTTCTAGTGTCTCTACTGTCCGAGTTAGCGGTCCATATGATGGTAACTGGAACCTATTGGTCCATATGATGGTAAATGTAAGCTTTTGTTAGCTTTGGTAATGTGGTTATATAAAATGGTTAGAGGTATACATAGTCGATTTGTTGTCACCATTACTACTATTACTGTTGGCAATTGGAAGCGACTTGGCCTTCTTTTAAAGAGACTTAAGCCTTAAAAAGGGTACAAACTTGAACCGTCATGCTCACTCAAATGTCATTGCTTGTGGTGGCATCATGGACCGGGTCGTTTCCTTCCCTTCAATATGGCGAAGGAGGCGATGGCTGGCCCATGCGTCGTACTCGTGAACGGGTGCTACTTGTGGTGACTGGTCGACCTTGGTTTCGTGGAATTCGATAATTTACTTACTTCATTTTATTTAAACAGTTAGATTAAACTACGGACTACAATCATGTCTTGTCTTGATTATTTATGTACATGTAAGTGGATGCTCCTATTTACTATACTGCTGCTTTAGAGGCTACCATCAAATTTTATCAAATGCTTGAGTATGTTGAGTAGAAGTTCATGGAGAAATGGTTGCAGCACCTTACAGTTATGATTTGTAAACGAAATATTATTGTACACTTGGCGATTAAAAAGAGCGGCTATGAGTTACTTGCCCGTTCTTCTCATGAGCTCTACACCCTTGCTTTGCTGAACGTGGCAGTAAAAGTAAATTCACAGAAAAAAATTACGTTTTATTTTGACATTCATAAGTGTTACCTTGTAACCTAACTTGAATAAATTTATTCTGATTTTGATTTTTGATTTTGATTTTGGGGCCTGACAAATAAGCAAACAGCCTTTCTGAACGTAAGTAAAATAAATACCTAAGGTGACTCTCGCAGTAGGAATAATTCTTGTATTGCATTAGACTTTACAAACATTTAAATCATGGACACAAAGAACATCCAGAGTTATTATATATTTACATATTATAAGTACATACCTTTTATTTTATTGCATTAGGTATACAAGCAATCAGCTTAACTGTATTGGTGAACAAGAATTTGTAGTTCTTATTTGGTTATTGTAAGAGATCAACGCCTACGGTTGCCGCTTACAGGCAGGCGATGTCAGTATATCTAGAGTACTGCGAGACAAGTGCATGAATGCTTGTTCTATTTCTATATTCATGCTCTTTTTGTTCTTCAATAAATAAATGCTAGTATCCGCATTTAAATTATCCTTTGTGAACTAAATAACCAGACATTGCCACTTTGTACAAGCAGAGAATTCGTAACGCCCTGTACATAAGCGGTTTGCAAAAATTCGTGAACATGAAAGCGACTGTTTGCACAGTGCGCGCGATTATCGAGTAGCGATCGGCTACAATCGAACGCGATCGGTAAATCACGATGCCGATGCAGGCGCCAATATAACAACTATAAACACATAACTATGTAAAAGTGGACGTGTTGAACAATACTGTTTTATACATACATACGCTTTTAACTGCATATGCTTGAAGAAATTGCTTATTTTCGTTCAATATCCACTAAGCCTATTGACACACTAGTGTACTGTGCTATTCCTCTTATTTTCTGCCGTGTGTGTGTCTGAAACCTACAGCACTCGGCGCTGTGGTAGTCGCGAGACCACCACTTAAACCACTATATCATTCGTGCTTTCGTTAATGGTCTTCATTCGTTTTTAACACGTGTTTTCGCCTCTGATGTAGACGATGCTGAATAAATATAACAAAATTAGGTATAAGCTAGACTTTTAACAGCAATTTCAATCTTTAAATTATTGTATACGTATCAATTAGCACCGGTTCCAGTATATTGAACAAAGTAGTATTAATTAATTCACTTCCTTATTCAGGGAACAAATCTAGTATTATACGATTGGCCGTAAGTGTAAATCTCTATTTCAACAAAATTTATTATTTATATATCATAATAAGTTTGAGCACAAATTAGGTAGAAAGAGATGATCGGTTCAGAACAATGTGATTCAGAACACGCACTTAGCGTGGTTGACTACGGCCTAACCCCTTTTCAGAGAGACTCATGCCTAGCATTGGGTCAGTTTCTATAGAGGGCTGATATTATTATACGAAACCGTACGCAATTACTCATCAATCAAATATTGTCTGTATGGAAGGCGTGCGGGACAAACTGTGGCCCATTGCACTGACTGTTGTTGGTTGGAATCCCACACGAGACAATTATTTCTGTGGACACACAATAATAACTGTTCGTTAATTGTATGTTTCCAATTAATTTTATTAAAGACAATTTCTACACTAGGTATATTTCCTGCGTAGCGGGCGACTTGACCCACATTTAAACAATGGACACAAAGCACACCTAGATTCGGAACAACTGTTTATCGATCACACAAATTTTTGACCCATGTTGGAATCGAACCCACAACACTCAGCCTAGTGTCAAGGGCGAGGCGATCACTAAAACCACTACGGTATTCGTACAGACCTTTGTAAGTTCGTTTGTGTAAGTGTGATTGGTTCCTTACGACACAAGGCTTATATTATGCTTTTGGAGACGTACAGCTTATAACATATACTCACACTATTAAAACGCAAGTAAACTAAAAAGCCAATTGTATTTCATTACGGTGTTCGTGACTGGCTGCCGTTTGCTCATGCAGTGTGTACGAACATGACGTACGACGTCACTCGTCACTGACATCGTTAAGGCGAGCTACTAACCGCATGTGATCAATCAATAAAAGTGGTATTTCGTATTGAACTTATTTTTAGGTTATTGCATTTGTTACAATTATATTTGAAGATTTAGATCGAACAAGCAATGTCAATCGTCGTTCTGTATAGACATCAACGCACTGGAAAAAATTCCTGTGTTGCGGAGGCTTTCGAAACGTTGAAACAACGGACAGAAAATACATCCAGTCTCAGAAGATTTTGTGGATTAAACGAGACGAGATAAATTCTCGTGTGGGTTCGGGGCCATAAAACTTGATGCAGTGGCAATGCGTCCAGTTGCAACACTACGCCATCCGCGCACTTTTATAATAATATGCAAATTTTATGTAGATACATTAGACCACAGCTGTCGCATTCTCTACAGCAGTGCCACCTAGGCGCTCCAACTGCTGAGCTACCGAGATAGGCAGTGTTTTAGAAATAATACAAATATTACTGGAATACGTTAAACATTGATTGATTACGCAGTAAACAAATCTACAGTTTAAAGTGAAATCGAATTCCAGAGCAATAATTAAATTATAGATAGAAGATTCCAGTGATGACCAAATAAAAAGTCAATAACGTAATGCTGGTGGTCTCTTGATTACCAGCAATCTGACCGGTGACATAGCTGCAACCTTACAAAAGATTGCAGTAAAATGCACCTTAAATAATACTTCTGCAGTGATTAATAGACTTGCAATATTCCTAGTAGGTGGCAATTACAACGCTGCCTATCGGATGGGATCCAAAAACAAAGTTGGCGAAATCTGGGTATCATCTCAGACGAGGAATTAAGAGAAATACAGGAAATATTATATTGCAGTGCAACATTTGATCTGTAGTAATAATTCCCAGAAAACTGCCGTAAATTGAAAAGCAAAGTTTTGTGACGCATGTAGTTAGTTCAGTCGTAACATATACATACATAAATTCACGCCTGTTTCCCAGAGTGGTAGGCAGAGACTACGGATTTCCATTTGCTACGATCCTGACACACTTCTCTGGCTTCATTCACTTTCATAACATTCCTCATACACGCTCGCCGGTTTAAGGTGCTCTTAACTTGGTCTTTATCCAGAACGTCTCCGATCTGATTAAGCAACGTTCGCCTAGGTCTTCCCTTTGCGACTGTTCCATTCACACTAGCCTTATAAACTTTCTTTTTTTTTATTTACTTTTTTCGTAACATATGTATTTTAATTTTCTCATCAAGGAATGAATAGTTGTTTATAAAGCTTGTAGTACTAACGAGTAAGATGCCATCAGAATACGAACAGCGAGGTGCGTGTATGAAGTTGTTAAGTGCTGAGTAACGTAATTACTTAGCTTACAACGATGATATTGCGAAATAAATTAACAGAAGTACTTACAAAGTACTGAGTTATGTATTGAGAACATGTTGTAGCATGAGTGGTAAGTGTGTAATAATTAAAAGCAAATCATCACTAAGTAGTTATGTCAAACCCTAAGGAATTACTTTAAACAAAGGTTAGGAGGCCTTACCGTAATCTCTTAAAGGATTATCGAGAAGTGACCATAGGGTAGGTCTTATCGTGTAGTGGCCTGCCGTTTCATACGGCGCGGCGGCGCACTGTGGGCTGAAAATCGACCTCCATAGACATAGAAATGAAAGTTGCTAGATGTTCGTTTTGTTGACGGATATGGCTTCTATTAGCTATTATACACATAACAATGTCATCTGAGCTAACTCCGCACAAAAATGAATTTATTATAAGGTTTTTTCGAAAAAAATGTCATGAATAGCATGAAAAATCTGAATATCTCTGAACTTGCAAGGAAAACCGTAATATCCTCAGAGATGGTTATAGGACTAATTATTTGTGATTTTTTGACATACTTCATATAACGGTACCTGCTGCAGATTTTTTTTTAAAAATCATCTTATTTTTAATTAATTTTTTTTAACATTAAACGATTTGTTTTGGTGTATAAGTAAAGAAACAACACGTTATATGCATATAATACTAAATCTTCGCCAGTTATTTGTTAAAATATCAAGAAAATTATTTTTGCCTAACATAGTATATATGTTTTAAAACAATTAATTGGATACCATTACTGAACTTTGCATACAGGTAAACTACTGAATAATAAATTAGCCTTCTAATGAGTTCTGAATAAGAGATTAAGTGATTTGCAATGTCGCACAATGGTAACTACGGATTACACTAATTAAAATCTTACAGGTAAGTACATAAGTAACTTAAATAGTTAATTAGATATGTTACGAGTTCTAAGAAATATTTTCGACAACTGTCTAATGAGGTCGTTAACTAATGTTGGACTGAAATATAAAATGGTTAACATTTTGCATCATAATTTAGTTTATTCTAAGCTTTGTTACCCCTAACATATCACTGTGAAATTTTATGATGGAAAGTTTAAATACCAATTTAGACCTATTCGTTCTTCTAAAATGTAAGAGTACTTCATTTGATCATGAGGTATTGTTTAGTGAAGTTATATCCCGCCTAGACGTTTGTCTTTCCGTTGAAGATCAAGTGACTCTAAAAGAATTTTGTCGGAGATTTGTACGAGCTGCATCACAAAGGTGGCAAAAATCTCACCGAATTCTTGATACTTTTAGAAAACAATACGAAATTTGGCTGCAAGCAACTATCGATTGGCCAAGTTGTATAAATTTAGTCGCTCAAGAACCAACTGTTGCTGAGGGATCAAGATCAATCTCTCCAGAACCCTCAACATCATACTCTGTTGGTACAATGACAAAGAGGTCACGAAAACCATTCGAAGATCTGGAAAGCAAACAGAAGAAGAGAAGATCTGATGAGCATAAAACTGACAATCCCAGTGAATTGGCATATACAGCAGCAGCGCGTTTTAAGGAAGAAGGTTGTGAGGATATCGCATCTGTAATCGAATATATGCTGAAACATCCTGAAGCAGCCTCTAAAATTAAGGAAACGCTTAAGCAACCGGTGAAAACTATCTTATTTACACCAGAAAAAGCACTTGGATTACTCCTTTCATTAAAATTATCAAAGTGGCAATACATCACTTTACGAGAGTCAGCTATTCGGGAAGGTAGAAAGGATATTTATCCATCCTACTATAAAGTGCAACAAACCAAGCTGGCATGCTATCCTCCGAAGCAATCAGTGTTAGTGACCGATTCATCGGCAAGAATAACCCTTCAAGCTTTACTCGACATTACGGTCAAAAGAATCCTCCAAAGTTTTCCTAACGAATATGTGCAAAATAAGGATTTAAAATTGATATCTAAATGGGGTTTCGATGGTGCGTCAAACCAAAGCCGATACAAGCAGATAATGGATAGCGATCAAGACGATTCAAGTATTTTCATGACTTCCTTGGTGCCACTAAAACTGACTGATGGAGACAATACTTTGTGGATGAACCCAAAACCATGCTCAGCAATGTATTGTCGTCCAGTTCAATTTACTTTTGTGAAGGAAAGCGAAGCAGTAGTCATCGAACACAAACGACGAATGGATGAAGAAATTAAGGCTCTCATTCCTACAGAGTGCAATAATAGAAACAGGGTGAATCATCACCTAATGATGACAATGATCGATGGTAAAGTCTGCACGTATTTGTCTCAAGCCAGATCAAGTTCATCATGCTATTTGTGTCTGGCAAAACCGACAGAAATGAACCGTTTGAGTGTAGTAACAGCAAAGACCGTATCTTCTGATATATACGAGTTTGGATTGTCATCTCTACACGCCCGTATAAATTGTATGGAATGTTTACTACATATTTCGTATAGACTAGATTTTAAAGAGTGGGCTGCGAGAGGTAACGAGCACAAAGAAATGCTAAGTAAGAGAAAAAAGATTATTCAAGACAAATTTAAAGACGAATTAAATCTATTGATTGACATTGTTAAACAAGGTTCCGGAACTACTAATGACGGCAACACTGCAAGAAAGTTTTCAAATTTCCCCATAAAACTGCAGCCATTACTGGGTTGGACGAAGAACTAATAAGAAGATTTGCTGTGATTTTACAGGCAATAACTTCCGGGGAAAAAGTAGATATAATTAAATTTAAAGATTATGCCTTCAAAACAGCAGAGAGGTACGTGGGATTATATGACTGGTACTATATGTCATCAACCGTCCACAAATTACTTATACACGGGGCAGACATAATCGAGAAGAATGATGTTGTACCCATAGGAAGTCTCTCGGAAGAAGCATCCGAGTCTCGCAATAAAGATTTTAGGAGGTTTCGGGAACATCATTCGCAGAAAAAGAGCAGGCAAGATTCGAATCATGATATCCTTAATATGTTAGTTGTTTCTTCGGATCCTTTTATAAATGTACAAAGGCCCAAGTTAGATGCCAAGAAAAAGGAGGATTTATTTCCTGAAACCCTCAATTTAATTCAGTTTCAAGAAACTGACTTTGAGTTTCTAGGCAATCTAGATTCTGATTCAGAAATCGACGAGAGTGATAAGGAAAACTAGAAACTTTTTGTGCTTTTAATTATAATTCTATTCAATGTAATTTTTTCATGATCTTTCGTTATTTAGCTTTGGTACGTAACTATGTTTTGCAATTGATTTATTTTTAAATATTTTATATTACTATTCTTGTACCTATTTATATTTTTGCATACTTTTGTACCTATGTTTTGTTTTATATAAATTTTATCAACTATCAAAAAATACCTCTTTAATTTATTTTTCTTTTTATTTAATGCCTATTATTAGCGTTAATAAAATAACTAACTTATCGATTGATCTTTACTTTGACATTAGTAGAATTTAATGATTTAAAAAAATACCTTCATTTAGACATAATAATAAAATAATTAGACAGTTGTCGAAAATATTTCTTAGAACTCGTAACATGTCTAATTAACTAATTAGTTTACTTATGTACTTACCTGTAAGAATTTAATTAGTGTACTCCGTAGTTACCATTGTGCGATATTGCAAATCACTTAATCTCTTATTCAGAACTCATTAGAAGGCTAATTTAATATTCAGTGGTTTACCTGTATGCAAAGTTTAGTAATGGTATCCAATTACCTGTTTTAAAACATATATACTATAATATAATAATAATAATATTAATAATAATAATAATATTCTACCACATACACACAACACTATCTAGCCCAAACTAAGCAGAGCTTGTACTATGGATACTAGACAATGGATAAACATACATATATACTTTTTTTTTGTAAATACATACATATTATACATAGAAACACCCAGACCAAGACAAACATCCATGTTCATGCACACAAATATTTGTCTTGTGCGGGAATCGAACCCGCGACCTCAGGCGTGGCAGTCGGTTACACTAACCACTACGCCATCGAGGCCGAGGCAAAAATAATTTTCTTGATATTTTAACAAATAACTGGCGAAGATTTAGTATTATATGCATATAACGTGTTGTTTCTTTACTTTTACAATAAAACAAATCGTTTAATGTTAAAAAAAATTAATTAAAAATTAGATGATTTTTAAAAAAATTCTGCAGCAGGTACCGTTATATGAAGTATGTCAAAAAATCACAAATAATTAGTCCTATAACCATCTCTGAGGATATTACGGTTTTCCTTGCAAGTTCAGAGATATTCAGATTTTTCATGCTAGCTCCATATATTTTTTTCGAAAAAACCTTATAATAAATTCATTTCTGTGCGGAGTTAGCTCAGACGACATTGTTATGTGTATAATAGCTAATAGAAGCCATATCTGTCAACAAAACGAACATCTAGCAACTTTCATTTCTATGTCTATGGAGGTCGATTTTCAGCCCACAGTGCGGCGGGCCGAAACCTCGGCGGGGTCGCGACCGCATGCGAAAGTGATTCGCGCGGCCCCGTCGATAGTAGTTTTTGTCGAGGAACATCGTGGTGGGTTTAGTCGGTATTCCGGGAGGTACATTATTCTTATTCCATCTTTCTCATTTACCCCGGCGAGTCCAACATAACCCCTCCGCCCGCCCCCGCGGGCGGAGGGGTTAAAAAAAAATCTCTTAAAGGATGTTAATCGCATATGTGCGGACGAGACAAAGTTATACACTCTGTAATATGCTATCTCAATTTCGCGGGATAATAGTACGGCCCATACGTCAGAATATCTTAGATTGATTAAATAAACATTTGAAATATTGCGATGTTCAAGTCAATCAGATGTAATTGACTTTTTATACAAAATTTTGATTATGTACGCGAAATACGTAAACAATTACATACTAAAATATCGACTGAATTCTTGTGCAATGAGTTAAGAATTAAAATGTCGTCAAACTTCGATCATCAACGATCAGCCATAACAAATTGAAAATGTATCAATGGGTCATGAAATCGTGATTTGAATATTCCATCGTTATTTGAATAGTAATCAACATTTGAATGCGAGATCGAAACATTTTCTGAAATTCGATTTTATTAGTATCAATCAGGCTACGTAGAAGTAGTTGTTGCGTAAGTATCGGAACTACATCTATTCGTATGAAGCCCATCTTGATACTTCGCCTGCGTGGAGAAGTGTTTCGTTCGAGAGTGCCACCAATTTTTATGTGTAAAGGTTAATTTTTGTACAATAAGTAACAGCAATTTGGATTCGTATGTGTTTATTTTTAACAATAAAGATAGTAGAAAAGCTTACAGTCCACTTTGTGGTAAGCGATTATAATCGAAGTAATAAGCAATACTAGAAGGATCCATTGCCTATTGGTGCCTCAAAAGAAAAGAATTAGAGATGGGATGAAAGGAAAGGAACTGGAGAAAATTGTCCTTTCCGAGTTTGGATGAAATTTATGTTATTTTTGAGAATGTTTGCAGTGCGCAAAGTTGCTTGAAAAAAAGGATATAACTTTCAACACAAAAATTAACAAAATATTTTATATAACGTAACATTTCTGCACGAACTCAAGACTATTTTCAGCCATATACTTTTAATATAAGCCTCCTAAAATAGCCATGTTACGTATTTCTTTGCTAATGAACTAATACCAAATAAAAAGTGCAGTACAAAGCTTTTCCCTTTTAATGAACAACATTAATCATGTTTGCCGCTAAGAAGTGTTGTTCGTGTAAACTAGATATAAATTATAATTGTGGTAATGTGATATTCGTGAGGAAACCTTACTAGACACTGAAGTTGCTTTTAAAAGAAAGCTTTTTGTTATATGGTATCCAGACTGCTTAGGTTTATTAAGATAATAATAATAATTTGTTGCCTCAAGCCAATAATTTTTAAATTTTCGCTTTGCATGATATATTACTACCTATTATAAAACAAAATCCCCCTCTCAGTTTGTCTGTCTGTATTTTTTTATAATACAAAAGTGGCTAACAAGCTTCCGGCCCCACCTGATGGTGGTCACCGTAGCCTTTGGAGGCCTGCAATACCAGAGGTATCACTCGCGTGTTGCCGACCTTGTAAAAAATGTCTGTCTGTTTGCGATGAACTCAAAAACTATAGAACGGATTCATGCGATTTTTCACCAATATACCGAGTGATTAATGAGGAAGGTTTAGGTGTATAATTTGTTAAGTTTTTGTACTAGCTGAGCGAAGCCGGGGCGGGTCGCTAGTACATATATAAAACTTAACGGGTATTAACGCCACCATGCATAAATTTTCGTATTTTTCTAAAAACATACAAATAGTGAGGTTGGATCGATATACTTCTGCCTCACAAACGGAGACATGACATCGCCGCACCAGTCAGCTTGTGACCACGCCCGCTGTACCCTGGTTGAAACGTCAAGCATTTAAAGGTAAACATTAAATATATTCTCAGTAGTAACATGGATTCTAAAACTTTGTTCGGTTAACAGTAATCGAGGCTTTTAAGACGTGAGACTTAAAGACAGAGTTGGCAAAATGTGGCTGTAGTACACATCTACCTACACCTTCAGGGTTATACGGAATCTGTGTATGACTTCAGTAATGGTGATGTATATATTTAAAGCATTTTAGGTTACACATATACTTCGACATATTGGCAATCAAAAGTGTGCATGATCGCCGGCACCGACGGCTTGACGAATTCGCCGAAGTACCAAGAGATGAACATTTAGTAAACAGTTACACATTTATAGCTATAACGGTTTTTTGTTATGGTTTATCTACGTTCCATTAAAGTATTTGTAGTTAATATTAAAGGCTATTGGTTCAGGTACTATACCACTAGCGAGGTTTATATAAAGATTGTGAGATATTCTTCCATTGATATGTGAAAGGTACTATATAAACATTTTGTCAGCACACAGGCGCAAAGAGAGGAAGCGGGAATTCTTTGCTTTAAAAAGAACTCACACAAGAAATAATGACTATGCTCTGGGGAACTTAACAAACATGCAAACGACGGATACGAAGAACACTCATATTCGATCCAACTATATGTGGATTACACAAACAACATTCAGCTCAGTGGCAGTGCTGAGTCGACCACTTATGCCATCATCTGGGCAGTTAGATTTAGTTTTATAGTCTATATCAGTAGTTCCCAAAGTGGTCCAGGTGGAACCCTAGGGATCCACGGGAGACACAACGGGGGTCTAATTTGGCGTGACAAAAAAATGGGGTTCACAATTCGTAAGCGGGTCCAGGAATTATTTTGAGGAATATCACTCGCTGAAGACCCTAGAATTTCTGAATTTCTAAAAAAAGGTCATCCCGCCTACCGTGGTAGGTTCAGTACCGAGAATTAAAAAAAAATTTCAGCCCGTAGAGATTTCATCAAATTTTTTAATTTTAGTTAAGGAATATGGTAGAAATGTAGCTCCAGGGGGTCCACCGGAACCAGGCTAAATTATGAAAGTGGTCTATGAGAAAAAAAGTCTGGGAACCTCTGGTTTATATTATTACTAGCTTCTGCCCTTGATTTCAGTTGGGAATTCCATGCGAACTACAAAGCTAAAACCCTATGTAATAACCCAGGTCATGGTCTATTAGTGTGCCAAATTTTAACCAAATCTGTTCAACGGTTTGGGCGTGATTACGTAACAAATATACTGGGTGTTTCTTAGTATAGTGAAAACCTCTCAGGGGGTGATTATACTTGTTATTATGAACAACTTTTGTTCTGGGACATTGCCGAAATCGCGAAAAGAAAAACAGCTGTGCCATACAAAGTGGACTTTGACCTCAACATAATGGATGGAATAGTTGATTTTTTTACACCCAGTATAACGGTGCGGTGTGTGGGTCAGGTATTGTGTCCGATGTGTCATTGCTGGCTTGCCCTTCAGAGTGGCATTCACCTAAACATACCTGGCGACATTTGGCCATGACAGACTCTCCTGTTCCTTTCTGGAATATATCTTCGTGATGGTATGATATATTACGGTTATTTAACGGCAATACAGTTAACGGCAAGTGGTTTACGTTCATTATAGACATACACATTTATATTATATTTGACTGTATAGATAGTACGATGGATGTGTGGAGTGAGGAGAATGGACAGAATTAGGAGTGAATACGTAAGAGGGTAGTTTCAAAGTGGTGCCCATAGGCGAAAAGGTGAAAGGAAATCGTTTGGCTTGGTATGGACATGTTATGCGAAGAGATGATACGTATGTAGGTAAGCAAGTGATGAATATGAGGGTAGAGAGACGAAAAGGGAGAGTAAGGCCAAGAAAAAGATGGATGGACTGTGTGAGGATGGATATGGAATGGAAAGGGGTAAATGATCAGATGACGGGTGACAGAGAAGTATGGAAGCGAAGGACATACTGCACCGACCCCAAATAAATTGGGACCAGGGCAAGAGGATGATGATTTGACTGTATAGATAGTATAGTAGGTTTAAGTGTGCACTGAGTGTTGTGGGTTGCAACTCAGTTCAGGTCCCCTGCGACACAGAATTTAAAACTGGTGCAGGAGCTGTATTTTAAAATAAAAACCAACAACTATAGCTGTTGTTCGCGATAAAGTATACTGCGTATTAATCTGCCAAGTTCTATACAAATCTGTTAAACAGTTTACGTGTAATTGTGTATCAAACAATTAAACAATATTCACAATATCTTACATTGATAGTATTAGTAGCATGCCATAAATAAAGGGTACGACTCAAAAAAGAAAAATTTACAAGTAAACTGCAAGTAGAACTCATTTGTTGACGAGTAAATGCGTAACAAATAATGAAACAATATTCATAATATTTTACATTGATAGTATTAGTAGTATGTCATAAATACAGTGTACGACTCACAAAAGAAGAATTTACAAGTAGGTACCCTCAATGAATGAGTTCTACTTGCAGTCGTCATAAGGTTTGCAGATTTCTTTTATACGAGGCTTTAGAATTTTAAAAAGAAATCTTCTTCAAACAATATATGTCATTATTATTGTTTTCCACACATCTATGTACATTTGCCTCTGCACTTATTTCCCTAGCTTTCAATACAAAACCACGTTGGCGTGCATCACACAGATTGGACAGCGAGTCGAGACCTGACATCAAACCTAAAAACATAGCTTTACGCTTACAAAACAAATAATGATCTAAATATGAACCTTACTACGTTGTAATAGAGGCTAAGTGTGGCGGATTGGACAGTAAGATAATGTTGGTAGAACGTAACCCTATATTTGCGGGTGACATATCCAAATTCTGTAGATGCGCTAGTGCGGAAAATGACGTGTCAACGTGCTCGCGTTCCGCTGTGACGTCATATTAACACCTCGCTGCCGACACGAGAGGTATTAGGATTTTATTCACATTTTTGGTATGTGCTTTCGAGTGCAAGTTACCATTACCATCTATCCTATTATGAGGTAGTGAGTGTAAAGAACGAATGAAACAAAAGACACCAGGATTGTAGAGTATTGTGTTGAGACAGATATCAATTGGCAATCTGTAGTCTAAATAAAGTATAGTTCGGCAAGACCTAGGCCTCCGTTTAAAGCCAATCGATTTGTTTGTTCTTAAGCTGTTACATATGACAGTTTGTCATGTTAAAATTGTTTGGCGCCTGATCCTTTTAACCTGTCACAACTTGGCTAATTTCGGCATCATTCACGACTCACGACTGAACAGCTGGCATACCGAACAAGTGGTTGCTTCACCGTTGCCTCCGCGCCGAGAGATATCAGTTTGAATCCTACACGGGATAAGTATTTGTGCGCTTTATATGTTATTGTTCTATATTAGTTAATTGTATGCTTATAAAGTCCCCTACGACAAAAGTCCACACCGCTAGCACAGTAATCTTCATAAAAATAAAAAAATTATAAATTATAAGGTTCGATTCTGTAGTTGTTAGAGTTTAATATAATAAGTTTGATAGCAACCGACGTAAATAAGGCTTCTCTGCAGCTAATCAAAAGGCCAAAAATGTTATGGTATTTCTGGCCTTAGGGAAACATCTATGCCATCGATCGGCATATAAACATAAATTCTCAAGATATTGGGTAGTTCAAAAATATTCATATTAATTCTAATCACAAGAAAGTTTTACAATAAACAAAAAGAAGAACGTACATGGAATGGGTTTACGTTTAAACGTATTTAGGAACAGCCGTGGTATTCTATATATGCTGAAGCAATTATCTCCACCTTTAACCTCACTTTGACAGTAACCATAGTAAACAACTATTGTTGCCATGGTTACTGAATAATAGCTCTAATGTTGACTGCCGATTTAAAGGTGAGTTTGAAAGTAATATTCTATTTGTAAAGCAAAACACGAAACCAAATCACGCTCGCTATAGATGCGTGGTGAGCCGTATTCCATTGCCACACAGAGAAAGTTTACGTTTCCTATGGGTTTACGTTTTCGGTTAAAAATACGATAAGTGTTTAAAATAGAACATTATGTATTTAAGAGCAGTGAGGCTTTATACAATAGGTATAGCTACAGCTAATTCATATAGTGTATTAGCGACTGTTAACTAAGTAAACAGGTACCGGCTAATCAAGTGATTAACCGGTACTTTTGTTACCCGGATAGTCCAACACATACAATTTTGCTAGGGGATACACCCCTAGCAAAATTGTTTTAGTGTGATTATTATCAGACTGTATGATAATTCATATTGCTTATCATATAATATGAATTATTATAAAAAATTGATAATGAAAGACTGTTAGGTAGGTAGGCAATATTTTAATATATAAGACTATATTTTAATATTAATTATATTGTAGTAGTATTTTACATATTTATTTAAATAGGATCTCCACCAAAGAATACACCTTACATGCCAAATAAGTAAAATAGTTTTAAGTCTTTAGTATAAAAATATTAGCGCTGGACACTGCTGGACACAGACCTACTGCCTGTACGATAACGTATTACGAATATTACGCAAAACTCTCAGACATTCAGGTTTTCTCACGATGTTTCCCTCACCAAAGAACCGAACCATAATTAACTATCAAATACGTATATGAGTTTGAAAACAATGAACATGTCGTAGGATCGAATTTGTGACCTCTGTGTAGCAGTCTGGAATCTCGTAGCTAGGCTGTCACTGGTATAGTTAAAAGCTGGCAAGCTTTCAATAGCTACATCCATTAAATGTTTATAATAAATAACCATTAAAATAAAATCTACCATTTATAGAACTCTACATAAGACACCGTTCATATACATTGAAAGATAAAGGGAAACTTAACTTACTCTTAGTACTTTCTGTGAAATAAATTGTGAGACCGAATAGATCTCGCGAATACTTACTACTTTAAACTTATATTCCTCATAAAAGTCAAAAAACTACTCCTCAAACTTTAGATATGCAAATATGTAAAATGTCCTATTCCCTAAAATATAATATCGCCCTGACAAAACGAGACAAAACTCACATAAATAGCTTTTAAACGATTGAAAGAACAACAAATTATTCACAGATCCCATGCAAAAATATTCAACGCGGGGAGTTAAGGCGGCCATATTATTTTGATACACAAATGCGACACGCACGCCGCCTGGCGGCGACTCAGTACTCACACGTTTGACAGCATCTCCAAGATGGCGGCCGCGAAAGCGCGGCAACAGCGCCGTCGCGTTCGCGCCACTACACAGTGCAACAAAACTGCATTCAACCATTACAACCAACTAATTAGCATCATCACCCACAAAGGACACTTCGAGAACCACTAAGGATTTGGTGTTTGCGATATCCCGACACGAGCAACGACACTGACCGAGCCATAAACAAGGTTATAATGCATGTGTGATCAACTGACACGTCACTAATTACGATGACGGAGCTATGCTTTCCCCGGCAGCGGATCGCCGAATGAAAACCTCCACCATGTTGTTACTGAATTTTATACTCCATCCCAGTCAGCAGAGCCTCCAAGTTTGCCTCCTTCAAATTCGTTATGCATACAGCACCAAGGGCTGTTGAATACCGCTCGCGTTTATTTATGAACAGGCAAACTTCTGGTGGCTGGTGGGACGTACGAAATACGTTATAGGCTCGCCTCCCTCGCCGGTGCGACCGGCCACCGGCGGCGCACACACCACCAACAATGCATGCGATCGCTGAAAAAGGGCTTTTTATGTATTCAACTTCACAACTCTGTAGCTCATCTGCAAGTCGTATTATGGACCTAATTAACAAGTTAATATGGGCGATCCGGGGCCGCCGCGTCTGCGCACACCGCCTGCTGCTGCTGGATTTACAAATTTGAATGTCGATGTCGAGGCCAGGTTCGAATAGCGTCGACTATCTGACGTCTTTGTGATTCCGAATACTCCAAATTTAAATTCACCTGCGCAGAAAATGTTTTAAAGTTGTGCGGAGCATCGGCGGGTGCGTTTTGAAGCGCCCGCGATTGCGACTTTGCAATGGTAAGGAGCGTTCAGAAATTCCGCCCCGCCCGACCCCCCCATCACAAAGTATAATGATATCGTCGCCGGCGTTATTATGGCAGTCGTCATAAATATTTCATAGATGTAGCGAGGGCAGTAATGACCGAGTGACCGCCGATCTGAGCCGAGATCGTCGCCATCTTAGATTGCACATTATAACCTCCCCAGCGAAGCCAATGGTCAGCTCCCCCGGTGCTATTGCCAGCCATTATATCGAGATATCAAACAGTCATTGACCATCTTGTTATAATAAATATCAGTTGTTATTGTAAAGGAAACGCGTCTTGTACTTTATTGAAAACCGACTTTTTATTTTAAGAATTTCAGTGTGCACTATGTATGATATATACATACTGAAAATTCTCATACCATAACATAATATTTTGTTTTCATTTTTAAAACGTGGGACGTATAAATTTTCACGAGCAAAATTATTAAATTAAACATTATCACGTTAAAATCGACATTGAAAAGACTTTACAAACAAACGTTATTAAAGCAATCATGAACATTAGTATTACACAAGACAAAAAAAAAGAGTATTATTTCTTTAAATTTTGGTAAGTCCAGCGATGCCGTGGTCAGCGAAGGAATATTTTAAGCAAGAGACATCTATATCATATTTTATATGTATTTATTTTTATAGAGACTTTGGGTAAATCAGTTCTTAAAACCTTTATTCAACAAATAACCACCTCCTCTAGCCAAGCCAAAAACGTGTTTCTTTTAAACTGCTAGGTAATTTATCTATTTGGTCTGCCTGTGACGACAGTTAACACAGCCAACTAATATCATGAGTCACAATTAATACATCCAGGCCGAAACGTCAAGCGTTCCAAAACGGTAAGATTTTTTTACATATTACATATATAAATTATTATAACCTTTTTTTAAGTTGGTAACCTTCCAAACATAATCTTCTGTTTACTTGTCGTATGATATCCGTAGTCTATCTCGGCACGTGCCGTTCCCCAGACGGCTCGCGTGAAGGTGGCTAATTACCTTGCCTCGGACACCGGCGTCCTTTGATCACCAGCCTTTGATCGGCCGACGACACTACGAAGGTAATGCACACGGTAGCGGAGAGGACGTTTGTAACTGTGAGGCAGAGATTTTGCGGACGGTATTGATTTTTATTATTACATTTAAAAAATTAATTTAATTTTGATTAAATGCTATTGCATATTTAAATTATACTTGTGACTTGAACGAGCCACAATAAAAGAATACTTTAGAGCGCATAGATTATTAGTTAGCGCCCGTGACATCAATTGCGTTTTTTAAGATATCTTGTCTAGACTTTCACAGTTAAAGCACTGATCCACTTCCAAGACTAAAATTTGGTAGTTTTAGTGGATCCTACATCCTACGCACAAACTGAATAACTAAAAAGACTGTGCTACTTTATCATGTATTAAATATTTTGTTATGTTTGGATTAAATATACACAGTGGTACACGTCCGTTTCGCTCCTCAGCGTACGACCCCAAGTTCTACCGATCTCCTTTGACTGAAAACTTGTTAGAGGTCCGTATTAAAATTCAAAAACGACGCACGAAACTCTGTCTCGATGCCTGAAAACATTATTCAGAGGATTTGAATAATGATTTTGTTTTAGTCTATGTTCACACCTCACACCGCCCGTTAATGTATGCGCGAAGATTCGAACCCCAAAAGTTCGTAACGTGATTTTTGGTCGGACTTAAATGGTTTTCAAACTTAATTTTGTGGGCACTCGGTTTTTAGACGTGAAATACGTAAAATCTGTTTATGCAAGAATCCCTTTATGAACAAACTTTATGTAATTTACTGCGCTTTAACTTGCAAAGTGTTAGGATTGTACGTGAGTGTTGGAAAGAGCATTTTGTAATTAACTGCGACACTGCAATATGTTTCTTAATAAAGTTTAGTTTACTTTATTTAAAATTCATGTTATTACTTAATACACTTAATTCTAAACAGTGTTATATGTTAAAAAATGTAGGTAGTGTAGTTTAGTGGTGGTCCTTTAGCGATATAAAGTGGCAATTTTATAGTTATAATAAGAAAGTATCAAAGACTGTGAAACTTTATCAAAATTAAATCAATTTTGGGAATGGTTTAAGGTACACACGTTGTCCCGTGTGAGGATTGAATACAAAACTCAACGCTTCAACCAGAACGATGTGACTGCTTAAATCATAACACAGTCTCTGCAGTCAATACCATATTGTTCCCATACCTAGGTATATCATACCCACATCACATGAGACTTTAATAGGTATTATGCAGTCAATACTACCTACCACCTGTACAGCTAACAACACAAAAATTCAGAAAGGAAGAGAGAAGAGCACTCTTCACTACGATCTCACTTAAATTATTTAATGAATTCTTTTGTTCCACTTACGTTTATCTTTGGACGTACTACATATTGTTTAGCGTATTTCAACAGTCCTCAAACAAGTGTTTTCTACTTCCGACTTACCACACTCAAAGTAATCTAACGAGAAAAAAAAGAATTTGCCATATTTTATTCAAATTCGGTCGTCGCGAGCAGTTGAAGCGTAAAAAATATGAATATGATTTCCTTACGCACTTTAGAGAAGTTGCCTCGCGCCAAATGAAGCATATTTCGAGCCATAACACTCACATTATTCAAGAAAAACTCTTTTAAAGTTGTCTTTGAATGTGCGACTCGACTGTCTGATGGCAGCGTTTGACGTTAAAAAGTTTGGAAGCATAAGATTGTGCTTATATTTGTAACCGATTATGGACTTGGTGTTATTGGAATTTTGTGTTAGTAGTAACATGGACTCTGCAAATGTGCTGGGTAGAAGTCGAAAGTGTGGCATCCAATTACCTGGGACCAAAATGGTGGAAAGCAACTTGCTCTAAATAAAATCAATATGACAGATATAAAGAAATTAAGGCCGCCATTCGCTTTTTTGGAATGTGCCGCCGAGTAGAATTAGTATGGAGTTCTGGAGAGAATTTTAAGACAGAATCGGATAAATTGAGCCAAAATTTAATAAGTGTTACTTTTCTAAATTTTATTACAAGTAAATAATAGACTTACAAACATTTAAAAAAATATATATTTTGAAATAAATAATGATAAGAATGTTATTTTAATGTAATGTAAATACAATTTTCAATATGAACATATGTATTTGCATCACAGTTATTGCACTATTTTTCTAACTGGTTTTATATTGTCGCGCATTGAATGGACGTCTTTATTTAAAGCGTGTCTTAAGAACAGTTGAAAAGGGAAGTGCCTTAACTTTTTATATACATTTTGTCGGCTAAATGAACTGAAACTGTTTCGCAGATGCTATGCGAAGTTTCCACGAGCGACGCTGGGAAATGGACCATTTACTTTGTCCGTATTTTGTGACAACAGCTTATAGTTTAATACGAGTTCAATATGTAGAGGGAGTAATGACTAAAGGATTTTACGCATACACGGAGTGGGTAACGTGCGCAAGCTATCCATGCAAGCCGTACTTTAGCGTGTAAACGTTGAACAATTAAAGCTTACACGTGTCTTTGAAGAATCATACATACTGTATATATAGTAGTAGTTACGCCTATAAATACAAAAAGAGAAGTCTTCTTTTCCCTAGCCTTTATTATTCCCAAGTCACTTGGGGTCGTCTTGTCTGGTCTAACCGGATTTGACTGAATATCAGTTTTTACACGGAGCGGCTGCCACCTGACCTCCGCAACCCGAAGGCTAACGATACCCTAAGGCTAGACGAGTGTCAGGATATTATAGGACACTGACTTCCCAATAACGACTGCCATAGATGTTTCTGGCAGTCGGGACCGACAGCTTAACGTGCTCTCCGAGGCACGTAATTTCACGCACATAATTTCGAAAAGTCATATAACTTCCGAAAGTCAGAGGTGCGCGAAGTGGGTTTGAATCCGAGACCCTCTGCATTCCAGTCTGTTCTTCTACCCACTGAGCTATTTCTTCTCCATAATAATATAATATTATCTAAATTAACTTGTATAATAAAAAAAATGACATGGATAAAATTTAATTTGTCATAAATAACATTCAACTAATTAATATTTATATTGTTTTTGATTATGTTTAATGTGAACTTCAATTATAACTAGAGCATGTTTAAATAATTTAATTTGAAGTATATAAATGAGTAATACAATCTGTTCAATATTGCATGCCAATTGACGGAATAAAGCTGCACTAAATGATTGTTCAATACTGATAAAACTATAAAACACCACCAATGTTCGCAATAAACTATTTGAATTTGAATTCTTCGGCGATATTTTTCTGACCCTATATTGTTATCACCAAATTTGTACTGAATATATTTTTTCGCTACAATATAACAGTTTAATCATTGAATCGTTGTTAGTTTTTGTTACTTTCATTATAAATTGTAATTATTTTATTTTATGTCTGTTTTTTAATATATTTCGTCTACAGTATCCAGTAAACTAGACATCTGGTTATTACACTCACCAATAACATAGCAAGGTCTACTTAATCTGGACCATATCATATTCTACACAACATAAGTAATAATGTATTAATTATGTTCGTCTGGTTCTTAAGTAAACATCCGACAAAGGCAAATTTCCAATTGAGACAGTGCAAGAAAAACGTCGTTTTCTTACCCTAAAACTGTAGTATGTAAATTGTGTAGGGGCCCTACCGTGTACTGCTCACTCCCCAACGAGATAGCTTAATGATGCGACGAGATAACACGCAGTTTTATAACATTATTTATTGTATTCAACGTGCTGTTGTAGCTGTTTTGTTTTTATTAAGAAGTAGTAATCTTACTACTTTATAAGTTTACTAGCTGTCCCGACAGACGTCCTGTACACGCGAAAAAAGAAATAAAAAACCAAATCTAAACTTTAAAATTCTCGAATCCACTTGAATACACACAAAAAATTTCATCAAAATCGGTCTAGCCGTTTAGGAAGAGTTTAATTACAAACACACGCAATGAAGATTTATATATATAAAGATATGGAATAATTTAGAATGCTCTCTGCAGTGCCCTCATATTTGCTATGGCTGTAAAATCTCGCTGTTTTACGGACCTATTACACAATATTTAAGACTTAATCTATGTACACTTACGGTCTTATATTAAAAAACATCCTACTAAAGGCCGATATACTAATACGATGGGTAGATAAACTACTTAGTATGTCTAATAAATGTATAGTAAAAACTATTTCCATTAGTTTTTCTGAATCTTTTTTATATACAGCATCAGTATAAGGTAAGCTAGCATTCTTATGCCTTATTATGAACAGTACGTTAAGAATTTTTACTTATAACCACGTTATAAGTTTTAAGTTTTAAGAATATCGTACTAATATTGTAAATATGGTAAAAGGTCTGTGAATATTTGTTATTTATATAAATAAATATTATTAGCCCTCTATATAAACCGTCCCACAGCTGACCTTAATCCATCACGCTGGCCCAATGCGGGTTAGCAGACTTCACATATTTTCGAGAACATTATGAAGAACTCTAAAACATTTCCTCTCAATGTTTTCCTTCACGTTAAAGCGAGCAGTACTTAGTTATGTAATATGCACCTAACTTCGAAAAGTCAGAACTTCTTGCCTTGGAATCGAACTTTAGACATCTGCTTGACAGTGCAACGGTCATCCACTAGGCAATCGCTGGTTTGGTATTTATCTTATCTTATCTTGTGTGGGGGCCAGTCAGTTCAGATCGGCGACACTTCGACCCAGTGGGATCTTTTGTGTCGACTTCCCCAATAACGACTGCCATAGATGTTCATGGCAGCCGGGACCGACGGCTTAACGTGCTCTCTGAGGCACGGAGTAGGTGATAATTGTCAATCAATACGCACATAATTCCGAAAAATCATATAACTTCCGAAAGCCAGAGGTGCGCGATGTGGGTTCGAACCCGAGACCAACTGCACTGCAGTCTGTTGGTCTCCCCACTGAGCTGTCGCTGCTCAAACTGAGCTACCGCTGGTTTGTTATTTAATCACGCATACACCGTTAATTAGTTTTGGTGAAACTTGGCGGTTAGATAAACCATGTATCCTGGATTGACCCATAGAAACTCTTTATCCTTGTTTTCCGTGATATTCACACGGCTACAAGGCTCTAATTAAACAATTTTGAAATTGTGTTAAAAAAAGCAATATAATTATGTCAAAACATGTAATGATTTTTATACACACAGCATTATAACAATGTAAAAGGAAAGTACTGGGGAAAATATAAAATAAATAGTTTTGTATTTCCACTTTCAGTATAATATTTTACGTTTATTTTAGTTATGGTAGCATGTATAGTGTTGGGACGGAAATCGTAAAAACAAGGAAATAAACGTAGGTATATAAAACGCGGTGTTGCTGTATTATATATTATTTTAACTAGTAGTCTTGTTTGTGAATACCCACAACCTAGTATCCGCAAAACCAAACCTTTTTTTGGTTTGTTCCGCATTCGCCCCTACATTACGTCCCACATTCCAAAATGTTCCTCATTCGCCACTCTTTTTTAATTATTCCTTTTTCGTCCTACATTTTTGAGCATATGGTTAGCAAAACAAAACATGTTTAAAAATTATTTTAAGTCTTTTCAATGTCCGGCTCGTGATGTCATGCAATCATAAGCCCAATGTTTCGCCAAGAGATCAAGGAGGTATTTTAAAATATTTTTCGGCTGACGGTACATCAAAATCTATTATACAAAAAAAAACAGGGTCAAAAAAGGAACATAATTTGGGACGAAATAGGAATTACGTTAAGAAATTAATATTTATCTAAATTTCGGGGCATATAAGGAACAATTTTTGGGGCGAATGCGTATTTTTACATTCGGGACGAAACATGAGAGTCGAATGCGAAATAAACCCTTTTTTATTAGTTTTGTCTTTGTGTGTTTTGTTCTAGATGCCCGATAATCTAACTTTTTTTTGTTTGAGTGGCATCTATATTATGCCTATTAGTAAGTGAACAGATTGATCTGAAAAGCCTATCTGCTAATCAAAGTAACCAACGCGTTATACCTCTACTATAAAACATTCAGCTTGGTTAAAATCACAATGGTTATTTCTTATAATCTCTGGGATCTAATACTATTATGACTTACGGCAGTAATTACGCATTGCTGAACATACATGCAACATTACTGCTATCGGCAAAGAGATTATATATCTAATGATCACTCGTCTCATGCTGACTACAACGCTTTCATAAGGAGCTTCAGATACTAAAACATAGTCAACGCAAGGATACAACAAAAGGTTGTATTGCTAAAATTTTCTGTAATTTAAAGGTCCCAAGTCTAGCTTTTACGGCATCTGTACCCGTCACTTCCATTTCTTTAACAATAAAAACATGGCAAGGTTGCTGCCTTACAATCTAGCAGACAAATCAATTTGAATGAATACCTACCCGGTACATAAATATAAACTAGAAAATCAAATTATTTCTGTCCCTCTTTTCAAACAGTGGTAACAAGAATTCGGTCCATCCATGACTTAAACTCTCCACTCAAATCTTCAAAACAAATAAAACAGAATCTTAATGTGATCAAACAAGAACTCGTATAAATTGAAAAGATTAAGGTGCTCCAAAAATATTCAGTTTTTAGTCAAAGAGGTTTACTAATCAAAATTATAATCAACCTAATCCAAAATCTTTAGATTTAAGATTACATTTAATCTGACGACGAAAAATATATTTATGTTTAAAGATTTGGATTGAATTGATTATTAATTTTTGCCAAGAAATGAATTCAGTAGAGGCCTGTGGAAATGCAAAAGCATAAAACGAATCAGGATCTTTTTATCTAATACCTTGGGGTAAATACAGGTATTTACCCCAAGGTATTAGATATTTTTCTTATAACTTTTAAGTGGCAAATAAGAAAGCAAGTTTATAGTCGACTATAGGATAATGTTCTATATCTTATACAAAAGGTTTTGTGATAAAAAAGGCAGAAGAACTACATACGCGTCTAGAGTAGGGTAAGTGCATATATAGAGTGTACTTCTATTACCGGATTTAAAAAACAATGAAGCATGTTTAGCATACTTAAAGAAAATATTTATAGGTAGCAATTTAAACTAAATAAGATTTATATTTATTAGAAGATCAAGACAATACGTTCTTATTAAATAAATTATATCATACTTTCAAATCGATTTCATATTTTAAGGATCTGACAAACAATTTATTAGTTCTCACTGAAACCAGACGTAGTCGTACTTACTGACAGCTATAACACAATTTAGGAATCCTTGCAAGCTTATTAAATAAAAACATAAATGATTTGAGATAACTAACTTATTTTTGGCTAGTCATAAATATATCAGAATGCAGTAGCTTTCAATAGAATAAACTAAGTTTTTACAAACACGATTAAAAAATATTTGCTTTACCGACTTCAATACATATCTAATCTCGTTCTCAATAACTTCAAAGCAAAGGTTAAAATCGAATTTAGTACACACACGTCATGTTCTAGCTTTCTTCAACACGGTGGTGATATCGCTGCTCAATCAGTGCGACTTGGCTGAATTTTTACACGTAACTTATTCATAGACATTACTTATGCATGCAGCAAGCGAAAATATTACAGCATTTTAATGAAAGAAATATTAATTTTGAAGAGAAGTTTTCTTTGCGGTCGCGCCGGGCGGAATTAAGGTTTGGAGTTTACCCCCCAGACTCAAAATATGCTTCACTGAATTTTAGTTGGAGCTTCAAGTTCGTTAAGACCTACATTTTATTATTTGAGTAAATAAATTAACTTGAGGTTGGAGTTTACTTGTTTTGGTACGAAAGCTTTTTGTGAGCTTTGTGTGGGCTTCATTTATTCAGGTCGTTATGCGTTTTTGGGGATATTGTACTTAATTATTGCGCAGCTGTTCCGTTGATTAACATTAGGTTTTTATGGTATGTATCACTATGTATCTTATGGCAGGACTAACTATAATACTTTATACAAGGATCGTGCAGCAAATATCATTATTATTATTATTAAATAAAAAGAGTTCGACAGAAAGGCGAAAGATCAGCTGTTCTCGTGGTAATGCGTAGGTATTGGTCCAACAATAGACGGACTAATTGACAATAATTTTGCATACATTGCGAGCTTAAATAACTACAAATTTTTATATTAAATATGAAAGGTTTACTAGGCGACATTTATAAAGGACTAAGTAAATAACTTTATGAAAGCTTTTAGTTTTAACATAATATTTCATAGCAAGTTTAAGGTTACTTTGGGCATTATAAATATATGCATCTTGTTGAAAGTCTTAGCAGAAAATTATATTTTGCGTATTATTTCTCTGAGTATGAATAAAATTTTCTATAAAGGTTGCCTTAGTCCAAAGTTCGGTCCGGCTTACTTCATATGATATAATTTGTGATCCAAACGAGTACTGGGGGAGAAATACTAATTAATATTGTTAATACGAATGTGAGTTTGTTTGTCTGTTACGCTTTCACGCCTTAACTGTTCGACCGATCATCATGAAATTTCGCATACATGTTGCCAAGGGTAGAGAAAAGGCTGGTGATATCACCCAGAAAAAGTACTGTTTCCTGGGGATAGAAATTTATTAATAAAATATATATAAACGCGAGTGTAGCCACGGACGAAATCTAGTAAAATATGTTCTTATAATATAATATAATAATATTCTATCACATACACACAACACCATCTAGCCCAAACTAAGCAGAGCTTGTACTATGGGTACTAGAAAATGGATAAACATACATATATTACTTTTTTTTTGTAAATACTTACATATATAGGACATTAAAGCTTAATGTTAATATCATATATTTCTTATACCATTTCCTTTTAAAATTTTCATGCCAAAGTTAAATTACACGACAGATGAAATTGATTTTCTACGCTTACATCAAATCAGATACTGAATCAAAACAAACGGTTACATGCAGACACAATTATTTTGACTTTGCCGAGCACTCATTACGATTCGAGAACAACCATTCAAATACAACTCACCAACACATTATCCTTGCAAAATAAACTTTATAACAATGGAATAAAAGCGTGTTTATTTAAGTCGAATGTGTAACAAAGTTGGTACACTTAGAGTAAGTGATTCCTCTCCGTTTAGTCATAAAAATGTTAATGTAGCAAAAACAAATAGCGTTTAATGTATGCTGGGGGAAGTGAATTAATAGGGGAGTCCTAACTGACTATTTTGGACCATTTCTGTTGTTGAAGTACATTGACTTTAGTCTTTATATAAGTGATTTAATTGCCTTTGAGATAACATGGAATATTGAAATGGTGGCCCGGAACATATTAGTAATGCTAGTCAGTAATTAAATCAGACTTGATTTCCGTTGTAATAAAAAATCTGACTTAGTTATTATTAACCTAACTAATATTACAAATGTGAATTTGAGTTTGTTTGTTAATTTGTTTGTTTGTCACGCTTTCACGCCTCAACTACTCGACCAATCAACATGAAATGTCGCGTACACGTTGCCACGGGTATAGAAAAGTGACTTCAACCAGAAAAAGTACTGTTTCCTAGGAATTGAAATTTATTAACGAAATCTAGATTAATTCGGGCGAAACCGCATAATACTACTACAGAATAAAATACTGTTCGCCCGAGGTTTATAGACTTTCGAACTGTAACTTTGTGGGCTTGTGAACGAGGACATATTCCTTCTCGTTAAATATATTTCTTTTTATACAACTAAATTAGCATACAAGCATACGGCTCACCTTATGGTAAGTGGTCACCGTAGCCTATGGACGCCTGTAACACCAGAGGCATCACTTGCACGTTGCCGACCCTTTAGGAAAGGAAGAAGAGAAAAAGGAAGTGGGAAGGAGAAGGAGCGGAAAGGGGGCAACAGGGTGATTGGGGCTTGCGGCACTCTCACTCACCGAGCGAAACACAACAGTAGGAATACTGCTATTTCACGTCGATATTATTTGAGAAGGCAGTCCTTCCTCGATCGACTCTATTAACAAAAAATAAAAAATGTTCTGATACGATATAAGTCTAATTCCAGAAAAATTTTCACTCCATATAGCGTCCACTGTTGGATATACCTATAAATTCTCTGAATAGCGTCACATAATTTAATAGCAATTTCGATGCTGAACCAATAAGATCCCATTACCCCTGCCGTTTGGTCTAGTTCGTTTCTGCATGTTCATAAGTGGGAGGGCATTCCACATTGATTTATCTTGTCCACGCATACTAAACTTTAATAAAAAGTATCTAATTTCACCACCTTCGCAGGTTTAAGCTTATTTTGCAAAGGCTCATAAATTAAACACGTACTACTGAACAACTGATTTCTTTCTTATCGTAACCTACGCTACATCTGGATCCGCATTATAACATCCGCGTTGATTATTACGGATGCGGATGCGGATATACACATCAACAGAACTGTTGTATTACAAAATATTAAATTTAAGTATATTTCAATTGTAGTTGATAGCGATTTAAAGAGTGGACGAAAGTTTCCTGCAGGTATATTTTAATAATATAATAAGCTTAATCCCTTGTCTTAATCTAGCAACTAAATTTTGACGTACAGGCGTCATTTTTTTTAAAAGGCATCTGTCGCTCTCTTTATAATTCCCGTATCTCGGGAGA
Organism: Catocala nupta; assembly: GCA_963675205.1. Classification (NCBI taxonomy): domain Eukaryota; kingdom Metazoa; phylum Arthropoda; class Insecta; order Lepidoptera; family Erebidae; genus Catocala; species Catocala nupta. The sequence goes on along the minus strand of OY776085.1, from coordinate 24,685,944 downwards.
CTTAAGAAACATTCATGAAATGGATACAAAGAACGCCCAGACTCAGAACAATAATTTGTGGATCACACATTTTTTGTACCGTGTGGGGATCGAACCCACAATACTCGGCTCAGTGGCAGTGGCAAGGCGACCACTTAAACCACTTCACCATCCGTGCAATCTTACTTTTCATAACATTGCCTTACGTTCACGCGAATATAATACGCGAATATTAAACTACTTTAAACGGATTTTATCACGTTGTTCATATGCAAACAATACTTTTACATGCTTTTGAAACAGGTATATTGCGGATGCAGATATTTTGACATCCGCGGATGCGGATACGGATGCGGACGTCCAAATCGATGCGGAAACTCCGCAATTGCGGATGCGGATGTTGATGAAAATTGTACGTCTTATTTAATAAAAAGTATCTAATGTCACCGCCTTCTCACGTTTAAGCTTATTTTGCAAAGATTCATAAATTAAACACGTACTTACTACTGAACAACTGATTTCTTTCTTATTCTTCTTGCGGATGCGATGCGAATATTCGCAACATCCCTGCTATGTAGGTTAAGTATTTTCCAAAATAAACAAAAATGATTTACGACTTTGAAGGTTTGTGTTTAGATATTTAATTGAAGTCCGGTTCTGACATAATCAGGCAAAACAGTTTTTTGTGCTTAATGCTTAATTTAAATAGAAAAATACATTTGTGAGAAACTGGTGCTCGAAATAGGTATTTGAATACCTGTGTTACGGGTATTACCTGTGTGTGTGGATGAGTCCAAATCTTCCAAATTACTACATAAGGGGAGCCTGTTTACATTAATTACAATAGTGTGTAATAACATGTATCTTGTCTGAGACTATTCATCTTTTGTATTATTGTTTCGTATAGGAACTCTTACGATATCTTCCCCTAAATCAAGGTATAAGTACATATACCCTTAGAATTGTTTATCGTTGGACGATAACAGGCATGTGGTGTATTGAAGGTGGAATTTTCCCGCGAAAATGATTGATGACCCGGGAAAATATTGCGGCTAAATGTACTAGAAAGAAATTCACTGTAGTCACGGCGGGATTCGGTATACTGATGAAGGCATAATGCTTTCTTAATATAGGTACATCAGGTAATGATGTTATATTTTTTAACTGGTCGGGTATTTCAATTTCTAACTAGCAGTTTGTTGTTAGTAGTTGTAGCATGTTAGTTTTGATTGCCTTCATCTTTGGTATTTAATATTATTTGCTGTATACTTTTTGTTCTTTCTTTTCTATTAGGATTTTTTTGTAGCATTGGATACTATTGTATGGGAACGGCAATAACATATCTGGCGGTATGTGTATTACTATTCCTATTATATTCAGATCTAAATCTATGTATGTTTTTATGTCATGTCTTTACAATTGAGAATAAATCCTTATATCTATTTTCTTTCTTATATTATGAGATAAGAAATACACTAAACGTTTAGCACATGTTCTCATTGTGAACATAAGAGCATTGAACAAAATTTTATGAAACTTCAAACTTATCTGAAATATATTTTCAACAAGATATAAATACACCTAAACAAAAACAACAACTAAATAAAAAACCTTTACAAATAATTAAGATTTTGTCTGTAAAATGTTTTTTTTTCAGTAACGAGCACAGCGCCATCTGCGTTATAAACGGCGCGGTGAAATGATGGATTTGCTCGAGAAAATATCGGTGGAAATTATTCAAATGAATGCGGCACTACGTAGTGGGTATGAACCTGCTTGTTTTGTTTCGTTTTCTTGTTTCAAACTGTATAATTTCTATCCTCGACTGTAGTAAATATTGTAAAATGTCGCTTACAATATTCTATTTAGATTAGATCAAAGTAATTGTAATTAGTAATGGTCGCCAAGTGGTAAAGTTCACCAATAGTTAATAGATGAATATATTTTTTAAATTCTAACTTTCTGCACTCGCTCTGCACATACATTTTAACACTAATATGCGCGTGAAGCATATGCTTCAAAAGTGATACTAAGTTTTCTTACCCTCGGTGGCGCAGCGATAGTGTGTGACACGTATGTCATGCATGATGGTCTTAGGAATTGAACACTAATGGTATTCATATCCTAACTAATATCATTAATGCGAATGTAAATTTATTTGTTACGATTTTACGTCTTAACTAGTTGGCCGATTTTCATTAAATTTCGCATATTTAAAGAGGTCGTGGTTTTTATATTTCCATTCCCTACCTAGTACTTTACAGAATACTAATAAATTTAAATCTTGACTTTTAAGCAAGAAACTAAATCAATTCATTCATCAACAACCTTTCAGCAGCGGTTGTAACCCAATAATTACGATTACTAAAGTCTGGAAAAGGACATTGGCTTTTTGTCATCGCAATTTAAAGAAAGTTTAATGTTAAATTCTTATTAAATATCATATAATGGCTTTCCATCCTCATAAAGACATATGTGTTTAGAAAGCCTTATATTTTTATTGGTTTGACATTTGATTTGTATAATGTGGCAAGGATATTATTTCACATCTTTAACTATTGTTAAGAAACATGACATGACTGACAAAATACTTAATATGTGTCTTGTACACGCTTATTACATTTCCATTTATTAAGAAGCTTGCGCTGCGGCCGTTTGCTTGTTTTTGTCGTGTGAATGATCAACGCGAGCCGTTTTGCGCAAGTACATATGTATGTAACTCGCCCGAAAGTCTCCTACATGTAACTCGTACCAGTAGCTTGCGCATGTAGCCTTACTTGCGTCGTATAAAAGCATCATAACAATATATTGAATTTGTAATAGATATATAGTTATCTTCAAGTGTATAGCACCTAAATGTCCGATAACCCTTTTCGGCTTCCCAAAAACGATACGATAACTGGATAAAATCCCATTCTGAATCTATCATACTCGCCACGAGGGGTGGCTTATTAATCTGGGAAAATATTCTTTCATATTAAAGGGGTGTTTTCATTAACTTGCACCTGCGGTCCAGTAGTCCGGTGTAATAAGCTTCAGAAGGTCTTATTGATGTGTGAAAAGGGTGTATGCCTTATGTAACTTATTCCAGAAATGCAGTATGCGTGCATATATGTAGTTTATAAAATTACTTGATAGAAATTTTCGAAATGTTGATTGTAAAGTGTGTTTTGTTAAAAGTAATTTGCGAATCGTTAGTGATCCGAGTGTAGCGTATCGTTCAAGGGCAAACAGTTTGACTTAGAATTTTCGTATAAATATCTTCAGAATTATATATATATTGTTTTTATGGTATAGTAGGATTTTTACATCTAGATCTGTCAATTCGCGCGAAAATGACATAGTGATAAAATAATAGCTTATTGATTTTGTCTGAATTGTGAAGAGAATATTTCTCACAAAAGAACTCCTAGCTAACTACAACGACAGACAAAATCCTTCTGTCAGTCTTTTGTTTGTATGACTGTTTGTCTTGACATAATTTAGTTACTAATTTGATTGTATATGCCCTGAATGCGTGGTATTTGTATGTTAGCTCATTGTCCTACAGACGCATATTCAGATTATAATTGGCGTTTTGGGTAGACCAACTAACGAATTTGCAAACCTCTTTATATAGATAAGCTATGAAAGATTGGTAGTATTAAATTATATTACTTTTTATTTTTTAAATTGCCTAACCCTGCAACGCGTTCTACAAGTATTTCAAACTGTATTGTGTATATATTTAGCCAAATATTTATATTTAATTTGATTTCAATACTGCATTCAACGCTTTTTTAGAAGCAATACGAATACCCCACCCGTGCAGTCTAATTTCAAATGCAATAAGCGAAAGGTTATTAATATTGTCATTTCGCAGCATCGTATAATTCGCAGTAAATATAACAAAGGAGTGGTCTCGTGAAGCTTTGTGCCTGACATGGTTTCATTTCTTTATCGCCACACATGCCACATCACAGGGGACTCAGTAAAACAATCATTAGATTAAAATTAACAAACACATACATACATACATAAAACAATGCTAACTCATATTATAAATGTGAATATGAATTTGTTTGTTACACTTGAACCTCATAACTACTCGACCGATCTTCATGAAATTTCGCATACATGTTGTCAGGGGCACAGAAAAGGACATAGAATACCTTTGATCCAGAAAAAGTTACTGTTACTAACATAACCTACATTTACGAATGCGAAGCCGCGGGCAAAATTTACTATTATAAATGTTTTTTTGTTTTTCAATATCTAGTATATTATAAAAGTTTGTTTGTCACGCTTTCATGCCATAACTACTCGACCGATCTTTATGAAATTTAGCATACACTTTGTCAGTTGTACAGAACAGGACATACTGTTTTCCAAGGATAGCTTATTAAAATGTATATCTATCTTTACTACTGCTGTTATTGATTTAAAACATTGTTACAAGAGTAAATATCAGCCTAAGGTTATTTATCGACTACAGTCCTTTTCTACGTCTCTCTATTTCTGAAAGTTTTCTGGGAATAAGCATATTAAAATATTAATATCACGTTGGATATTTCAGTAGGAATTTTCGAGACCTCGAATCAAAACATTTTATCAATGCTTTAATTTTATCCGGAATAATAATATTTCTTGGAACCATTCGTGAGTCTATGTATGTATGTATACATAATATTTCTGTCAATTTTCACGCTAACGGGATTTTAATTATCGTCATTATTATCTCATGCAAATCACAAAATAAAACCAGATTTCATATAATTTGTAGCTTACAAACTTAAGTTACCGTAATACGTCCTCTACTGCAAGTTGACAAGTGAACTAGTCACCATTGTAAATTTCCACCAAACAGTTCCTTTTTCAAAAATATGCATTTACGCAAAGATAATCAATCTTAGTAGTTTAGTTTCTCCCTACACTGTGTCAGTGTTACCACATTATCTCCGCTGGTCCCTCGCAGAGTGCCTCGTGACATAAGCTATGTGCATAAATTTGGTGGAGAGTTGTGACATGGCAACCCCGCCACCTTTGTGACGTCGAGAGCTTTCGTCTGAAGCTTGAGTACGTGTTGCCGATGCTTTATTGAGCTTCTATTTTTGTTCTGTTGTATTTTTTTACTGTTTAGTATAGCAACGACTACAATGACTCCGTAATATCAAGATGAATGGTCTTTATTAAGTTGATGCGGTAATGTGTATACTACAACAAATACCATATTTAAATATTTTCTTGTTTGTCTGCCTGTTTGTATAGGCTGAATTTATCCGAATGAATCTTTGAAAATTTCAACAAGGCAGTGATACCGACGTTTTTCAAAATAAAATATCTTGTGATTAACATCTTTTATAAACAATGAAATATAAAGTTTAATAAAACTTTTGATCAATTTTAATTCCAAATATCACGTAACATGTAAGTAACATTTGTTTTCATAGTGCAGCATCATAGCATTTAAAACTACCAAAATAAATATTTCTATAATCAACGATGCCGCTTGCATTTAACGGCTTCTTGCAATTTTGATTAGGTCATCTGTCCATTCGTGATAACCACATATAAAACCAAACGCAAAGCGGGACGCCGTATGTCTTGACGAACAAAATGAAAGTCTTTCATCCAGGCAAATTGCCTTAACTATATTCCTTTTTTAAATTACTAGTATTCTTGTTAAGGTAGACGACCAGCTAAGCTTGAATGCTTGTGTAAGGTTACGTTTACCCGCAACCTGTCGATCGCAAATCCAATCGTTCAATGCGTTACCAATTAGGCTACCGCCCATTAAACTGTCTAAGCTAAAAACTACTTATTGCCTATACTATTTCTAACCTTAAGCTCATAAAACGTAATGTACTTTTGTTACTATTCAACTGGGTTAGTTAAATAAGAAGAGTTGAAATAACCTTCGTCCAAAACAAATGGCTAAACTATTGGTTGGTAAAAAATATTATGTTAAAGGCAGCTAGCTGATTTAGTATAAAATGTAAAGGAGTTCTTTTTCTGCAGAAATATTAGCACAAGTATGTTGTGGCAAAAGTATAAATCCATGATGCAGCGATATATTATTCTGAGATCCCTTTGTGCTCGAATAACTGCTACATGATAGCAAAAGAAGATGCGTCGCACTTTTTCCTTAATTCTAAAAATCTGCTCATAAATAACGTTTCGCTTCTTCGTACACAAATATCTGAATTTGTATAGAAGGTATCTATCAAAAGTTACTTAATTAAGAGTCAGTCGAACGCAACAAAACTTGCAAGGACACGTCTTCGTAACTTGATTGACGTTTGTTCGTATTCGGAACGCAAATAAAAAGAAAAAGTTTGTCACATTTCGGCCAGTGTTCCTCGTAAATCAAAGAGGTTTTATATAGCGTTATTTTTTCCTTATTAAGGCGAAGGGAACGGGTTTAAGGGTGGCATAAAAACTTTTTTCGTGCCTTTATGGCGTGAGAAAAAAGGGCAGGTGAATGTGGAGGGCCGATATTAAAATGTTTCATGTAAATTTCAGTCGTTCAACGGGCTATATTTCAGGAGTTGTTCTGTCTGTCTGCGAATTTGGTATTCATAGACGGCTTTTAGTTTAATATTGGGGTTAAAGCGAGTTCCTTCACAGTATTTTTGGAGAGAAGAAGTTCATTTTAAATTTTTTAATTCAAATAAACGAATTGTCGGCTTGAACTGTCTATGTGTATAAATAAATATGAACAGTGTGGTAGTTTTATTACCCGACTGCGTCAGAAGAAGGGTAATGTTTTTCGAGAGTATGTATGTATGTGGTTATGTATGTCTATTTCTTTGGCACGCCCTACAGCCCAAACGGCTGGACGGTTTTTGACATATGAGGTGTCGTTGAATTCATCAGAATTGTGGTAGTAACATAGGCTATATAAATTCTAAAATGGCGACCGCAAATGAAGAAAAAAGGGGAAGGAAGTTTGCTTTTTGTCTTACCTTAGCAATATGGGTATCAAATGAAAGATCGTGAAAAGAACCTTTCAAAAATATATATATCATATCACGTTTATATTACTGTTTTAACACAAATTGTCAAAAAGCGTACCAATTATATATCAGGACGCCCGAAGTATCATTTTCTAGCAAGAATCTATTGAAATCAAAAAGGAACTCAGGAATTACATTGCCTGTACTTAGTTATATAGTAAAATAAAACTCGGTTAATAAAAATAAAAAGTCTGAAATAAAATTATTATTATAAAAACAAAAAACCCGACTGCTTAAAAGTAATGAACTGAAAAGAGAAAAACAAGTATCACAATATCTATATAAAATTCGACTGACTAATGCATTTTTTTGTAAACTTACTTTATCAAATAATGGAATAACTACATATGCATACTCAATCTATCGACTAGAAGACATCTATCTTCTCCTCTTCGTCACTGTCTCTGGACTGTAATTGGGCTTTCTATCAGGTCCGTTAAAATAACATTGCCGTGTCAAGATAAAAAAAAAATCTACGTAGTGTCTAGTTTTGGTAGATCTGTATTTGCCCGTAGGTAACAAAGTATTGTTTGTCCCCGCCTGCAGCACCATAAAGTATTTAGTTTAACTAATTTGAATTTGCATATGTAGTTATTTCATTATTTGATAAAGTAAGCTTACAAAAAATGCATTAGTCAGTCGAATTTTATATAGATATTGTGATACTTGTTTTTCTCTTTTCAGTTCATTACTTTTAAGCAGCCGGGTTTTTTGTTTTTATAATAATAATTGAATACATGTGTAAGTTTGTATCGAGAGTCCAAGTTTCTAAAACTTACGCTTTTATTAGATATAGAATTAAGAGCAAACCATATATTTTATGGTGTCTACTCATTTAAGAATGTACTTTTATTAGACAATAATGGATAATGTTCGTTCGAGACGTTTCAATTTCCAATTTACCAATCGCAAAGCCGATTCCTGACATTTTAAGCTGCGCCCGTTTTTCAGTTTGTTAGTTTTAGCAATTTATAAAAAGCATTGAAATAGAATATTTTCGTAAAGCAAAATCTCTGCATAGACAGATGAACGGACGGCGGCGTATAAACAAATAATCTTATAAGATTAAAGTTTGACTGCCTAAATAGTGATGTGGTTAATATCGACTTATTATATTCTAACTAGCTTTTGCCCGCGGCTTCACTCGCGTAAAATAAGGTTAGGTTAAGTTAGTAACGACACTTTTATTTTTTAAATAAAATATGGGCTATGTTACTAGGTGACAATATAAAAAAAAAAAATTAAATCTGTTGTTTAGTTTTTGAGTTAAATCCTTACTAACAAACAAATTTACACACAAACATATACAAAATCAAATCTTTTCGCTTTTTAATATTAGTATAGATTTCATACTAGTTCCTGCCCGCGTGAATTCAGAAAATTCGCTTTGTCGAGATAAAAGTTATTCTATAACATGGTCTATTTATGAGCCAAATTTCTGACCACGACTTCACTCACGTGTAGAAGCGTACCAGGATAAATCAAACCCATCAATCCAGGACGTGGTCTATCTTTGTAATATTTTTCATTCAAATCAGTTCAACGGTTCACGCATGATTAACTATCAAATATCCACACATCTTATCTTATCATACAAACCTTCCCATTTATTATATAACAAAGATCTTTTAAGATCAGCATTGGTATTTTCGACCCCGGACCAATAGTCAAACCCTTAATTAAATAAGTACCCGTCCCTTTTTATATTTTCGCCGACGTAGAAGCAAAACGAATATAAATAAAACAAATAATACGAAGCGGAATATGAAAATGAGTTTACAGTTGAGATTAATAGGTGAGGTTTTTATTAAAACCCGGCGGTTAATGAAAGACTGAAGGGTCGGACCGCGGGTGAAGCGAACAGGGACGGACTGCTCCAATTCTTTATTATCTTCAAGCGTTATTGTTTAAATAAAAATAAATATACATTCGAGACTACATGATATATGAGGTATATAAACAGTAGTATTAAAATTAATAACAGTTGGCGAAAGATTTTATGTTTCAAATATATGGTTGCACGTTTTGAAACTTCGTGCTGATATGATATATGCTGTTTTTTTACAGGAAAACCCAACAACATATTGCTTGACCCGAGACTTGCACAGCAGTTGTATACACTAATACTACTATAGAATGAAGGTATTAAGTATAAGCTGCTTCCTGCTCTTATTGACTTCTCTTTGGTGGTAAAGGCGTTGGATTATACAGGTTTAAAACGTGTGCCTGTTAGCCATTCTAATTACGTGAAACCCAAAATCATACCTACCAAAATGTAGGTATAATAATTATAGGCACTGCACATATATTTCGCCAGCTATGGCCATTGTTAAACTGGGATAGACTCAAGATTCAAGTCTTCGAAAGGATAGACAGAGGTGCCGGCACGAATGGGCCGGCTCGACCGGAGTGATAGAAAACCTCACAGAAAACTGGCGTGAAATAGCGCTTGCGTTGTGTTTCGTCGAGTGAGTGAGGGTACCGGAGGCCCAATCCTCACCTCCCTCCTTATGACAAATTTAAAAGGCTGGCAATGCGCTTGTGACTCCTCATGTGTTGCGGGTGTCCATGGGCGGCGGTGATCGCTTACCATCAGGCTTTCCCTTTTGCTAGTTTGCATAAAAATTAATTAAAAAAAGCTAGTCATAGCCTATTGTCATTTAGCGTACTACAAGTAATTTGTTTACTACGTACGGTATTTCTAATTACTAATAATATATTAATTTAAATTACGATATAACCAACTCCAACCCTGTGTATTAAGCCGTTGAGCGGGCACAGTTTGTTTTGATTGTATTAATTAAAAGGTGGATCCCTCAAAGTTTTAAGATTAACACCTCTCTTTTCTTCGGCGAGTTCCATATTCATGCAGACCTACTTCGTTAAGGCGAGGGGTCTCATCAACTATTTACATACCTTTATGATTTGTTCAAGCGAGTGTTTGTAGTGCTTTTTATATATATCATTCAAATTAGAGAATGACTATGGATTGTACTTCTTGGTAGGAACAAAATGACATCGAAGCTTTATACCGAGCTGTAAAACACTAGTTTAACTAAGTTTAAAATATATTCCCAGTATTGTATTGCGGTGGATTTATCGATAGCTTCTTTAAAATATCTGATGTTATAAGTAAAATCGCAATAGCTGGACAAGCCTTCTACAGAAAAACAAAGCAAAGCAAAAATCTTTAAAAATCTTCTTCTTTTTTACGGATATAAAGAAACCGACCAGACGAAAACATTATTTCTACGAATATCTGGAACATAAAGGCTATGTCCCAAGTTTTGTAAACATATATATATGTATGTATAAGGATATGGCTCCGAAAGTTGGACTTAGTAGAACAAAAAGGACGGCGAAAGACTAGTGTCACTTGAAATGTGGTATTAGAGAGAGAGATGGAAATGATAAGCTGTACAAAAAGAAAAACAAATGAATAAGTGTTACTTATTGCAAATAAGGCAGGTGGTTTAGAACTAAAGAAAGATAACAGAAAAGGTTAATTGAATTGACACGACATTACAAATTCTTTTAAACAATGTTTAATTAATTTTATTATTATTATGTAAATAAATAATCTGTATTATTATAACTTTAAGAAGTACATTGCATTAATTTAATATCTTAAAATATTTTATCTCATTTTATATATTTCAATGTCAATCTTGATTTTGATAAACCATGTTTTATACATTTTGCATGGCCTACCATAGTAGTATTCAAGTGATTGTACCAGATCACTTGAAACATGAACATTTAATAACACCATTGTAACAGGGTTTTCTGCAAAAATAAATTATTTGAATTTGAATGCAACATTGAAGTAGGTAATGAGATGATTAGAAAAATTAAATTTACTTTTATCCAATAAGTAAACTAAAATGGGAGTCGTGTCGTATCAAAACGTTAAAAGTAAAGCAGAATACAGAGAGTTTTGGAGCTACAATTAAAGAAGAAGTTTTATGAAATACCTAGTAGTAATTTATAATATACAGTAGCTGATATGAGTGTTCATACACGTGAAACTTGTGACAAATGCAAAATCAAAAAAGAAAATATCTCTGAAATAGGTTATCATTTCAAGTCAAATGTAAATCTGACATCCACCCAAATCATTATGAAGAATTCATTTTGTCACGATGGTATTTTCTTTCGTCGTTCTCATACTGGTGTGTAGTGTGGGACAGTTATGTCGATGAAGCTCTTGCTGCTCTTATAAAATTTTAGGGTAAAATAATTACACCACCGAACATATTATTCATTCGTATTCCTGAAAGCGTGGCATTTTTTGGACATTAAATTTATAGCAATATATGTGGTTTATCCGCTGCTGTTTTATTGGGTGAAGGATGGGCAAAACAACAAACGGACTCTCAAATTTGAAATAAAGAAAGAAATAAATTTATTTAACGACAGAAATACAAGTAACATCTAGTTGTATATTAGAAGTTAAATAATTAAATTCATTTAATTAAATAATTAACAAATATGGGTATAACTTTGTAAATACCTTTAAAAAGTTGTTACCTTAACATTAGTTTCGCTCTTGTCTTTGTAATGCAATCACTCACTATAACTGATTTATAATACGAGTGGTAATTATAAACTACTTTTATGTTTCTGTTATTACAGGTATTTTTTAAGATATTATATTAGGAAAATACCTGGCCCTTTGGGAGGCTTACACAGTGACATAGGTCCAACGTGAAGAGGCCCTTCGAGGGTTTTAATCAAAGTTTGGATGGAACACCTACAGCGGCACTAGCCGCAGCAGCCGTAGGACTATTGCTACATATGGATTATTATTATTAACATGTTTAAGAATAATCTGATTGAAGGAAACTCTTCGTTTTCTCTAAAGCCAATACTTTCTATTGACATCTCTTTAAAATCTACATTTGAAACAAGCATAGATCATATTTAGACTGACTCCATGGCTTCCCGGCATAACCTTGCGCTTATGTGTGCAGCGAAGAGATATTAGATTTGATTTCCATGCCGAATAATGTGTTATTATAATAACACAATACACTATTATTTTGATAGCAAACCCTTAGTTGCAGCATGCATAGAAAAGTTTTCAATATATATGTACATATGCCTACTTCTACTATATAAGATGGCGTATTGGTTATAGTAACTGCCTCGTTCATGCCACTGCGCTAATTACGTTTAATCCCCATGGGGAAAATATTGTATGTTTCACAGATAGTTTTTCGAGTCTGGGCGTTGCTTGTGCCTGTTGTTTGTAAAGTCTCCCGCGACAGATGACTTACACTCTGACTCTTACTAGTTGTTACAAAAACAAAAACATATGACTTTTAACTGGTCAGTTGTTTGTTTACAAATATCGTAAATAGGACTTGACCAAAGTATAATATATTGTTAACAAAGAACGCTATTGAATTGATATGTTCCATTATTTTCACCTAAAAAACAAATTGCTTACCTCTCTTATGTATTCAATACATTCACGCCATCATATTCCCATATATGAAGACATAAACTGGGCCCGCCATAAAACCTTATTGCACCTCTTTTGTATACAATTACAGTAAGTAGGACATGTGCCTACCCTTCTTATGGTAATATTACTTACGAGTATCCTGAGTTACATAGTAACTGTTATTTTTAAAATAAAAGAGATATACTTTCTAACTGTCGTAGTTTACCAAAAGAAAATCGCATTACAATAAGTATAAGAAAGATAGTTCGCTTTAATTTTTTTTTGTGAGATAAGAGGCAGACTGGCAGACGGATCGCCTGATGGTAAGCGATTACCGCCGCCCATAGACACCCGCAACACCAGAGGAGTTACAAATGCGTTACCGGCCATTTATAAAGGAATACGCTCTTTTCTTGAAGGTTTGTAGATTATAATTGAGGCACATATTTCGGTCAGTTTAGGCTAGTATCAATTAAAGCTGAGTATCATGTTTTTATCGCTAAACAGAATGTAAAAGTGGTACCGTTCCCTAAATAAGTCTCTTAAGTCTAAATAGGATGCCTTTGAAAATAATCATACTTAGACATCGCACGCAAAGCCCTTAGGAGAAATTCATCAAGTTTATTTCCCTAAGGGCCGGTTTTTCAATCGTCAGATAACTTTTATCTGAAGAATAAATATGGCGGCATGACATATTTTCTATACAAAATCTGTCAGAACGTCAAACATACTCCCCAGATAAAAGTTATCTGACGATTGAAAATCGACCCTTAAGCAGCTAGTTTAACTAACTATTGACGTTTATAATTGTTAGGTCCTTTGTAACTTAATTATTCATAATTTTGGTTTTAAGTTTGACGAAGTTTTAAGGATTACCGTGACTTGACTGTTAATGGTATATACTTGATCTTATGTACACCGTATTGTAAGTATCTAATTACAAATTGATTTTCTTTTGAAGTTGTACGTTCAAAAGCGCAAGCTTATAGAATAAAGTAAATAATAATTGTTCTCCTTTTGAACGTACAACTTAGAAACATAATTGGCAGAATATGTGCATTATAAGTATACACGTCTCTTTCTAACACTACCACATACTTGACTGAATAATTGTATATGCAGTCAAGTTTATACGCCTTAAGTGCGAATAATATTTATTGACCTATATATTGCTTTAAAATTTCCAGCCTTCGTATGAGCTTATACATATGTCAGTACTGTACTGTTCGTACGTAGATCTATCTAAACATAGATGTCGTCAAAAACAAGTTGCAGTTTCAGTCACGTCGTTCATTCCTTATCAATGATCACTCATTAACACAGAATGCCCGCTCAGCGTCGCACCGCGCCGCATGCCCCACAATACTGTCGCTTACAGTACTTACTAACAAACGTTATCTTACCAAACATCTGTCCGTTTATTTTTCAACCAAAAACGAAAGAAATAAAAGCGAAGCACTTAAGGCCAAAGAATATCACTCAATGCTGGGTATATTTCTCAAAGGCGCTCTGTTTTTATCCTACTTGACTTCTAATGTGGTGAATTCATACATGAACAATCGCTCTGGAGTGTTCTTTGGGGGGAAGAGGGTGCAAGAGGGGATAGAGGGCGTTTTTCCTTCTTTTACAACATTTCGGGGGGACGGGGAGGTGTCGGATACAGTCGCCGCCCGCGTCTTAAGGCGCGGTCATCTTAGGATTGTTGTGTCAGGATTATTTCGATGCGACTCCTTTAGTAGGTAGGAATGGATGTACTTGTAGTTATAGCGAGGTTTAGGTCCTTATGGGGAATAAAACGCCAAGCACAAATACGACTCAAGTGTTTGGTTCTTAAGGAATTGCTCTGAAATGTTCCGTGCATTGGCTTAAGGTGTTTTCTTTAATGCAAATAGTGTGTCTCTTGCTAATATTTTCTGATTCGTAAGAATACCAAGCTTATACTGTTCAGGCAGATTACATATTTAAATTATACGTATTTTGTGCATTACAACATGTAATTCTAATTCTCTAATTAGATCTTCTTGTAACAGTCAGTATATATTATTGAGCAGAGTGAACGAGACAGTGATTTAGTACTTCGCACCATTGCCTGGTAGTTTAAATATTAAGTATATCTTTTTGTCATCTCATCATATTGCAAATGGAATTATGGGAAACGGTTGGCCAGTCACAAGGACTATAATATTGTATTTATTAAAAATATAATTATGAATATTACCATTAAGATCTATGCTTGACAATAATTTTGATTAGTAGAAATGCATAATAACCAACGGCAACGGATTGGTCTACCACAAATTTAGGTGTAGAGCATTCCTGTGAGAAGGTAAAAGAAAATTAAGAATTAACTCTTAATTTTCTTTTAAGAGTTAATTCTTAATTTTCTTTTGCCTATTTATATATAATAATTTTCTTTCTCTTTGCCTCTTTCTAGCGCGGGTTTTCTAAAACAGCAATGCCATGCATGATTATTTGAATATAACTATGCGATGAGCGATGGTCAAATCAAAAAAATAATTATTGTTCGAATGTTAAAGTGATTCGTATAGTTTGTCAATGGAATGTATATAAATTGTTATTCAAATGTATACATTCTGGTGCAGCAAGTTAATACTATGATTATAACAAAAATTTTATCATTGTTATTGCAAACTCATAATTGTAAATATCTGAATAATTTTATCGAATATGCTACGCTAGAATATCATTATCTATGTATTATTTTGCTTTACTGTTATCACAGTTCTTCATTACAGTTGACAATTGAAACTTGTTCTTATTGACATTTTAATTTCCATTTAATAATGTTCATAAAACTGCCATCCGAATTCTTAAAGTCTGAGCTACATAAACCATTATAATAAACTTGCAATATACAATTGTTTATGCTTCAACTCACACACCTGTAATATATCATGGTTTGAACTACAAGAAATAATTTAAACTACATGTATGTATTTTAAATGATTGCTGGCAAAACTTTAACTCCCTTCATAATTAAACTACGATATTATAAGACTTAACATGAGTTTTAAACATTGTCTCATATAAATTTATTCTAATCCTAAATGCGAATGTGAGTTTGTTTATTTATTATGCTTTCACGCCTTAATTACTCGACTGATCATCATGAAATTTTGCATACACGTTGTCAGGGGAAAAAGACACCTTTCGTCCAAAATAGAACTACTGATACTAATCTAACGTAACCTACATTTTCGCGAGCGAAGCCGCGGGAAAAATTTATTATAAAATAATTCCACATTCAAGTAGGTACTTCCTTTACAATAATGTAAAGAACCAAGCTCCTTAAATCTTGGGGAGATACCGCAGCGCGCCAAGAACATTGCGGGCAGACTCTTATTTACTAACGATCTCTGCTATATAAAGTTATATAAAGATACTTTATATACTAAGGGTGGCGCGACTCGTGGAAGAATATAAAAGTTTCTTGGTTATTTACTGCGACTATTAATACGGTGAATTATTTATAACTAGTTTCTCTCCGTGGTTTTGTCCACGTGAATCCTTCAGAAGCGTATACCGAAATAAAAGCATTCTATGCATTTATTACAGACACGGTCTATCTATGTGGCACAATAACGGATAAAACGGATTAAAACTTAAGTCTTAAGCCATTTTATGTGTGATTACGACTAATATTTAAATATCTAAACATCATGACAAGATTTCGCATTTATAATCAATCACATATATTTTAGTAAAATAATTTGTAGAAACTAACAAATCTATCCTATATAACTACAATAACTTATCTACGCGAGAAATGTTATCCATGACTGTATTATACTATTAAATTAAATAATAGATGATGTGTATAAAGTAAGCATTCAAATCTATTTTTACTTCCTCACTCCTCTCGTTAGGCAAGTATTTTCTGAATGAATAAAACTTCGGGAGCCTAAAAGTATCGAACTTACGATTAAAGGTCGAGGTTCGATCATATACCATACACTACACTATCGACGTGATTTCATTACGACAAACATTTACTTACGTGAAATGGTTAGCAAGAAGAGTACCCCTTTTTATCTTTAAATAAATCTTTATACTAATGTTAGGTACATTTTAGGTAATATTAAAGGTTTTCCTTTTTGGCATTATTTTAATTGATTTTTGTGTTAGTTTGTTCACCAGACCACAGCAAGGTCACAACATTGTTTCCTTTTTTCTGCACCTATATTGTTCCATTGTTGAGCAAAGGTCTTCCATACATTTTTCCGTCGATATTAGTTAAAAATGTTTCCAGATCATCGCGCCAGCGTTTCTTTGGCCATAACATACCACGAAAAAATATAAGCCAAAATGTTTGCCAACCCTGTACCTAAAAGCAGGACATAACTTTTATCTTCTACGTAGAAGTTTGAAGCTATCCATTGTATACAGCGAGGAAGTTTAAGTAAGTCTCAGGTAAGTGCACTAACTACCGTTGCGCTGGCTAATGTTCACCATTTTATTGCACCTCTTTGTGCTTTAGTTACCTGTACTAATGTGTAGCCACCTAAAAGATTGATTGATCTGCTTTAACTGTTTCGAAGCTTAAGGTGATATTAAGTAATAATATATTACGTGTATTAAATTTTATAACTACGTCTTCATAGAATCTTTAATAGAATAAACAAAAAATAAAAATAATGTGATTAATTACTTTCGACGGTTTCATAGGTTCTAAGGTGACATTGTCACAGAGGCTAACACGCATGGAGACTGATTTGTAAGTAGTCATCGTCTTGCTTATAGATGAGTGATATCTTTCAAATGTCACATTTTTTTTTCATGTTTCTGATGACGTTAGTCCGTCGATTTTGCTAAAGTTCAAGAGACAAGTTTCCTGAAATATCATTATCTCAAATTTACAACATAGTAATCTCCTTTGGTTGTGATAATCTAATGGCAGTCACTCTATGGTAAAAAGTGATATTTACTCGAATCTAAATGGATTAAACAGCTTGGAAACGGTTGGAAAATAAAGGCTACGATGATAAATTTAGCATTGGTTCATCATCGTGACTACGACTTGGGTAATAATAGATTTTGATTGCGTCAACATTAACGTAGGTTGATGATATCTTTGCTGCTTTATAGCGACGTCTATACGAGCGTCATTTATGTAATGTGGGGCACATCGATAATCCCGTTCAAACTAGTGACGTATTTATAAAAATGGTTGCCAAATAACCTCGTGTCATTTCAGCTCCTTAAACAGTCATTGTGCTGATGCACAGGAACCGGTTTATGCACCTAACATTTGCTAATAAACTAGGGCCAACCTTTTTTGCAAAGTCTGCAACGTACGATAGATAAACCTTAATGTTGAGTTAACTGCATATCATTAGGCGCACTTTGTACTTACTATCATAGATATCATATGTAAAGAAAAATAAAGAAAATGTTCAGAATTGTATAATCATAGAACCTGTTAATAATTGATGTCCATTATTCATTTAAATCTTCCTTTTTCTTACTGACCCTGTAAAAAAGGGGTGTATGAATACAATTAGTAGTAAAATATACTATAAAAAAGGTCCAAGTGTGCTGCTTTTTACATGTTAGCAGTACGTTGTCACGTTGGTTTTATAGGCACAATTTAGATACTAAGACTAACAACAAAATGAAATATCAGCCATCCTTTTAATTTCAGTGCCATTACTTAATCTGACCAAGTGGTACTTACAGTGTATCACTTTGTCACAATACATCTAAGCAGATTGCCATCTCTTCAAACGCACCGTCACTTTTACTGCAGCACTAACACTAACCAAAATTAACCACATGTGTTCTCAAACCGTTCCACATCATTAAACACAAAGCAGAAGAGTATCAAATTAATTAAGTGTGGGGTCTGTAGGACCCTGTATCGAGACGAGCAATTACATTAACGACTCGATATAAAAGTTGGATGATAATATGGGTGGACTCTGATTTCGAGAGGTCACCGCATCTCAATGAGTAAGGGAGGGTCGGCAACACGTGGTAACTGACAGTCTATACTCTGATATTTTTCGGTTTGAAATAGGTCAGGTATAATTCGGTTTCAAATACACGAATAAGTATAATAATATAATATCCATTGGTATACACTAAGCATTAATACACAAATCGAATAACTCACTGTCATACAATTTGCGGTCATGTTCGATTAGAAAATTTGTTTTTAATATTAAGCTATGATTATGAAGCTATTCAGTCAGACTTGGGAATTGCAAAAGTAAAAGCTGGGATCGTATCCTAAATTATTACGCGTTTTATTTTAAATGGATTCGTTTTTCAACGCCTATATTCTCTGTCGGGGAATCTTACAAATGTCTAAACATTCGTTGTTCATTCGTTGTTGTCAAGAGAACAGAGAAATATATCCGAACACATATTAGTGGACAGACTGCCCAATCCGTGCAGTTATATTACTGCTAATTTAATTTCTACCACACACATATTAAACATTTTCATTTAAATAGTTTTTATTTCATATATTAGGTAATATTTACATTGGTATATAATATTCTCGAATCACCTGCTCATTATTTATTTCTACAAAAATATTTATATCTCCCTATCTGAAAAACTCATTTACCAACTTCTTGTTCCGCTGAATAGTGTTTCAGTTTCATGCTGTTCTCGGTAGGTAAGCCGGAGCTAAGTGCCATGACTATTCATGGAAAAACCGCGCGTTTCATTACACAGCCTCCTTCGCCGGCTACCTCCACCCGCGCTTTGCCAGACTAACCAACGTTTATTTTAACTTTATGCTTTGCTCTCTGAAATTGTTGCCACAAGATATTTAAGCGTTTTTGCTAAGGTTTTTGTTTGGTAGATTTGTTTACTTATTGGTAGAAAAATATTGTGAATTTGAGGTCTATATTGTTACCATATTTTTGAGATATTTAATGTAGTGGGATTTATGTACCTAATAATGTTTAACAAATGAGGGCTGCATCGTCTAGTAAAAATGTGTGAAGGCATTGACATAAATAAATTACATTTATTTGCTCAATACAACAACATGCTCACTTTGTAATCCGAGTCGTCTCCATGTTAATTCAGCTATAATATTATCTTATTGCAATACTAGTTTTCGCTCGCGTAAATGTGGGTTAGGTTAGGTAATTTCATTTAATTCATTTAATTAGTATGTTCCTTACTCGGGCTCGCCACGATCGTGGCGATAAGTCCCGTTTTTGAGGAGTGGCTGGAGAGTTGGCATGGCGTTCTTACCTTCCGGCTGACACAGGTAATGACTGGCCACGGTGGCTTTGGCCAGTTTCTGAGTCGCACAGGCCAGCAAGATAAGTCCAGTTGTCACCACTGCGGCGACTGCCGCGATGTTGTTGAGGACACGGCGTTGCTCACTTTGGCGATTGCCCTGCCTGGGCATCGCAGCGTCGTGAGTTGCTCACGGCAGTCAGATTGGTTACCCTCTCGCTCCCAGCCATGGTTCAGTCTATGGTTCGGAGCGAGAGTTCGTGGAACGCTGTTGTCTCCTTCCGTGAGGATGTAATTTCCATCCAGGAGGTCGCAGAACGGGAAAGGGAGCGCTTGAACCCTCATCCCAACCGCAGAACCAGACGCCGGAAGGCGCAAGATGACCTCCAGCCATTCTGAGCTTTTACCTGGGGGTGGTGGGCTTCGTGGGCCTGCCCGCCACTCAAGCAGCACCAGGTCCGAGACGCAGCGTGATTGTTCCCACACGCGCCTCTGTGTCGTGTGTCCGTCCCTCCTCAAGGGGACAGTAGGGTTAAAATTTAGAAGCGACCAAAGGGTAGATCTTTTCCTCTAGTGGCCTACCGTTTCATACGGCGCGGGCGGGCCGAAACCTCGGCGGGGTCGCGATTGCATGTGAAAGTGATTCGCGCGGCCCCGCCGATTGCGGTTATGTAGAGGAACACCGTGGTGGGTTTAGTCGGTATTACCGTGATGTCGCTCACTATCTTTCCCCCGGTGAGTCCTAATAAGCTAATTAGGTTCTACAAATAAGGGCTGCATCGTCTAGTAAAAATGTGTGAAGCCATTGACATAAATAAATTACATTTATTTGCCCAATATAATTCAGGAAATTCTATAAAATAAATGTACTTTTTGTAAAGTTAAATATCAATTCACTATTTGTTTACTTAATAATATTAAATTACTGTGTTTGTCGACAGGTAATGATTTATATGTAGACATGCTTCTGCTGTGCTACCGCCAAAAATACCAGTGTCTAATAAATTTATACCTTGTTTTAGCATTACAGCGATTTGTTGTAAGCGCTTGCCATAATAAGCCTCGTCTTAGTGGGT
Organism: Catocala nupta; assembly: GCA_963675205.1. Taxonomy (NCBI): domain Eukaryota; kingdom Metazoa; phylum Arthropoda; class Insecta; order Lepidoptera; family Erebidae; genus Catocala; species Catocala nupta. Next base: position 24,665,224 of record OY776085.1, on the reverse strand, counting down.
TAACATTTTTTTCGAACAACGACCCATGGGTAATAATATCGCTTTTCTAACTAATGTAGTCTGGATTTGAAACAGTAGCTGATAATTTAAATTCCTGCTAAATCCGTGATAAAATGTTGACTTCAAAACAGAGGCAAAACTATTTTAGTGAAATAAATTAAACTTTATGGAGTCATGTTCTCAGCTTCATAAAGAAGAAATCCTGCCTCGAAAACGTAAACAACATTATGAATCCTTCTAAAAACTCAAAGAACTATTCAGCACGGTCGACATTCACAGAGAACAGTGAACAGTATTCAAATAGAGTAGCACCCTATATACAGGGGATGAAAGTAGCAAAAACCTACCCTCGACTCATTACCATAGTCTGTGGCGAGTTCAGGGGATGTTCGAAGCAACGCTTTGAAGATGTAGAAATATAATAATTTAAGTCTTAAGTAAATTCTGCACACTTGGGTAGATAAAATCTTGGTAAAATTGGTTATTCATTAACCAATTTATGTATTAGATAAGTTTTTTTTATGTATACATACATATATTCATGCCTTTTATATCCTCACTAATAACACCAACATTAACGAGTGAGGTTCGAAGTAATAGGAGGCCAGTTTTTTGCCATACTTATACTATACGTATATTTCCGGACCTTGTCAGATTGATAATTTTCTAACAGAAAATTGAATAAGACTTTCACAGAATCGGAAATTTAAGATCAGGCCATCGATTGTAAACATAAAGTTTAACTTAATTAATTTGTCTGTTTTGGGAATTTTTGGCTTTTTCGAAACATGGATGTTTTAAGTAATATATTTATGAGTGTGTGTGTCTTAAACCAGTAACGAAGTTTTCGATTTTATTATATGCAATTCAAGTAAATTACTGACCTACCCACCCATTTATAGATTGACTACAAAAGTGCTTTACCTTAAACTATATGTATATAAGTTAAAGTCTGTAAAACTACCTCTAAAATAATATCTCCTCCAAATCTTATACCACGTTGATCTTGTAGGTGCTCAGTAAAAAGCACCTTCTCGACGTCTGCCTACGACAGGCCACTTGTCATAACTAACTTCGATGATAAATCGACACAGAAACGCGACACTAGCGACATCTAGCGACGCCTGTTACTTATTGTTCCCTTGCGTACATACTTAATACAAAATTACCTCTGCCGTTAAGAAATTTATTGTTATTTGATATTGAACTTTATTATGAGAGTAATAGAGATGTGTTTTTTTAGATAGGCTGTGTGGGTCAGTTGGTTAAAGATGGTACTTTAAGGGTGATACTGTGGTGAATCTGAAGTAATGGTCGTGGTTATGTCATCGTTATGTTAAATACACCATTTAATTATGTCTGTTAGTAAGATGTTTGGGCTGTTTTTAGTACTAAGGGATGGTACCTATAAGTGTTTGTTAAGGCGGCTTTATGAAAACAAAACTATTATATAGTCGATCGTTTTAAAAATAGAAAATATGAAATCGTCAATTGTTTGTAAAAAGAAGTTTCTATTCCTTTTTTTAACAAGCATTATTGAACGTGAGATATTAAGTGGGAACTTAACATCAAGCCAAAAAGTGATAGTACAGTCAAAATACTTTACTTTTATATCAAATATTGTATATTTAACTACCCACACTTTCATTTCTTTCAAGAAGAAACACAAAAACTAAGCACATAAACCAGCAGAGTACACAATTGCCTAAGATTTCGATCAGTATTAATATCAAATAACAATACAAAACAAAAACATCGGAATCAGAGCACACGGCCATTCGTCACAGGCCCAGGCAATCCATCTCCGTATTTTGCCGTACCATTATTTAGTTCCGCCGTTCCCCGCTAGATAGAGCTTTACTCATTTATTATGCATACTGATGACCCGCGGTAATGAGCGCGCCAGGCATTATTCGAGAGCTTTTCCTAAAGAAAATTTTGGCGACACAAGAGTTTCTTAGATTAACCGAAAGAATGGCTTGATAAGAACGGATGGTTACGGCAAAATTGTTCCATGTTCGCAATTTAGTTTTACGTTTTAATTTGGTTTGATTAAGTTGTTAAGATGTCTTTTGGTTAGTAAATTAGTCGTTAATTGTGTTTAGTGGTTGCGTTGTGTATTACGTACAGATTTAAACAAATATGAATATACATATATAATATAGCTATAATATACCATTACAATTGTTTTTCTTGCTTGTGTAGATACTTTGAAAATTAGTTCTATTTATAATGATTTTAAAAGAGAGTGTTTTTTACACACTACGACATAAGACAGAAAACAATTGTAATGTCATAATCAGTTTTACTTTGCTTTAAAGTATTAATCATTATAAAACATAATAAAATATTATTTGGCTTCAAACGCTTAAGAGGTTGAAGAATCTTCCGTCCGACAGTCACAGATCTAAAGGCTAATTTAGGTCCATATTAGAGGTTTGTTTGTTTGTTTATGACACTGAGACTAGATCGGTATTGGTACCGATCTAAAGGAAGAGAACCTGTTTAATATAGAGTTGGCTTTTATTTATTATATAGGTTTTCTTACAAAAGTGGTACAAGAGCTGACACTCTAAGGGACGATTCCGCTGCGCTGCCATTCGTTTTAACAATACTATTAGCAACATAATAGAATCCTATAATTTGCTCAAACTCCAAAGAGAAGCCATAACTTCTAAAATCTTTTTACATCGTTATGATTGCTTACGTAGCTTCCAACCGAATAACTGTCTATTTTAAACGAACATATTTTCATGGTGTGCCGTTCAAAGGATCCCCCGATATCCTATAAAAATGTAAATAATAAAACATCATTACCGTTCATGCGTTAACGTTTCAGTTTCTTTGACAAACGATGGGGAGATGTTACCAGAGTAAACACCAGAAGACTCGGACACGGGGTGGCCATAAATAAAAAAACAAAAATATTTACACGTCAATAGATACTCTCAGATCGTTGGGCACACTTGTATGGCTATAAAATTCACACAGAGACCTTTTGAAGATTGAAAATCGGTTCAAGTTTAAATGGTAATGAAGTAGGGTGGAGTGGTAGGTAAACAGGAATTGAAGGAAGGAAGCTTTTATCTAAAGTCTGTAAAGAGCGTGTTTCAGCAAATGTTTAAGAATAAGATTAGAATTGAACCTTTTCTTAGAGTTGCTATATCAATCGAATGCACCCGCCCATATCTTTTAGTTTGGGAAACTATTATTAAATATGTCTATCGATAGCATATTACCTGATTGCATTATATAATATGTATCACCTACTTTGTTACTTGCGGATTGTACAATTACCTACTAGTTTTAGTTTCAGTATTAAAGTTATTCATATGATAAACCAACAAATTAAAATGTTCAATTGTTTTACTTTCATATACAGTCAGATTATAATTTATTTCATACATAACATTTGTCTTATGAAATGAAAATCAGTCCATAAATGAATAAAATACTATTGACTTTTTAGAATTCAATTGTAAACCTTTTACATTTCACGAGTATATTAGACTATTTAGTATGATTTTGCCAACAAATGTATAATATTGTAGCATTTTTAATTTAGTTCGGCGTCGGCAATATAAGTTTTAGATTAATGTCACTGCGTTACTGTGCACTCATAAAACATGTTTACAGATATTGATGACAGTTAGATAAATAAAGTAATATAGAACTTTATATATATTATACTAACATGAAACCGGCAAAATTAGATACAAATATATTAATTAGTCAACATATTCCTAATTATACAAAATATTAATTAGTTTCCACCACGACAACACAGCTGCAACACGTATATCACCTTAACATTACCATAAAATATGCACATAACAACTAAAATCATCCAAACATCCCCTGTAATATCGCAAATAGCCAGAATAAACACAAACCACAACAATGAGAGTCGATACTTGATAAATTACAACTTCTAGTCCGCGGCCCAATCCATCTTGTTTCCAAATTAGAGAGGAACTCTCGTCCCTCGTGCGTTATATATGCACCCTGCCTGTCATTCCACTGGCCACCGGCCAGGGAAAAGAAAATAAAAGGAAATTTATACGAACCGTTATATTTTATTGTTATTACCTTATTCTTTTTATTTTATCAATTTTCCTGTGGCCATTTATTGATAAAACTCGTCAGGGGAATGACTCCTTTATTCCGTCGTGTACGATGTGCATATGAAGGCCATGAAAGGGTATGGTTTTTATTTATATGTATTATGGTGATGGAGATACATTATTTGCTTGTGTTATTGTAAATTATTGGTTTACTTATACAAATTAGATTTCTGCGTGAAGATGATTTGAAAAGGAATCGCTTATTGCTTGAAGAACTTTGATATTTTGTTTGTTTTCATTTATATAACAAACTGATATACTTATCTGATAAAGACCTTTTGTAATCCATGGACGTTTGCTACATCAAAGTCTTCTTCTTTTGGCTTCTGCAAAGTCTACTAGCAGAATGATCACAAAGATCGGAATATTGGAAGGTATGGTGTTTTCCTCTGTACCCACCACTCAATTAAGTTATTCAATTAAGATCTGTTACAGATGTTATGTATCTGTGTACACAAAATTCTTAAATAAAAACCAATATATTTTTGTTATTTTAACCAGTATTTCGTGGGTTTAATTCCCGCACAAGTCAAACATTTGTGTGCATGGACATGGATTTTTGTCTTAGTCTGGGTGTTTCTATGCATAATATGTATATATTTACAAAAAAAAGTATATATGTATATTTATCCATTGTCAACTAATTAGCCCTCAATCAGCTCCCCCGATGATGGGCGACGCCGCGGCGCATCACTAATCCCACTTCTTATCTTTTACACGCTAATGTCTTACGATTTGCATTCCTTTACTTGCGAAGTGCTGGTGAAATGTAAAATTTTGTTACAGTGTTGCTATTCTTGAGAATTACCCTGAATTAAGCGTAAAATAATCGTTGACTGGGTGTGGTTTAGATTCAATTGATTTAAGTAAAATGGGTAGAATCAGTGTACCAAAATCTTTTACAGCACTAGTTTAATCCTTAATATGTCTTTCCATAAGTAATGTGCATGTTCCATAAGCAGCGCTGTCAGACCTTCTTGAGGAAGTACCTATTGTGTTGGTAATGGGAAGACCCTTATTTTCCATTCTCTTGTGGTAGGGTGGGCTAAGTCCAAGTTATAGTCCTAGTATCATGAGCATCCATCAGCTACGGTCATTGCTTACTAATAGGTATACTGTTTAGATGGTACCCACGTTTGTGGTATAAAAACATGCAAACTAAAAATAGGGATATAATGTTAGACATCGGGTCTTACTCGCGATAAAGTATTTAAGAGGTAATAAATACCTATTGATTGCCCGACGTTTCGACCGACCGAGTCAACCCTTGACCACGATCGATGCAAGTCTGTCGAAACGACGGGCAATCAATAGGTATTTATTACCTTTTAAATACTTTATCGCGAGTAAGAACCGTTGTCTAACATTATATCAAGTATGTGTACAAATCGCGATCGTCTAAAACTTTTAAAAAGAGGAATGTTAAATAATTTAAATAGTATACCTAGATATTATTAAAAACATATTTTACATTAAAAATGTGCTAATAAACCAATGGCTTTATATTATAAAAAATGTATTATTTTTACTCAGTAAAGGATTATTGCTAGTACTAATTTTATATCGAATTGTTAAGAAATCGACTTACCTACTTATTTTAAGTAAAGAAGTGCAATACCGAGAAAATAATTAAAATACAAGGCAAAATTCAACACTTAAAAGAGTAACCCTGAAACAAATTAAGAGGATTTAACAAAAAAAGCTTACATTTGGCTAAACCGAGCGATGCTAATTGCCCGCTTGATATGTAAATGAACAGCGCCCTCTCTTAGCAAGTAGACGAACTAACGCTGTAATGCACTTTGATTTGTTTCACACAGATTATAAAGGATTGTGGGTAATTTGTTTTGCATTAATTTCGTTTTAAGTTGTCATGTTTAGATAAGCATTCATTTATTTATGCATATTTTGTAATCTTTAAACTGTTCTTAGTAAGTAAGACAAAGAATAATTAGAGAAAAGCGTCTGGTATTGTCTTGTTCTTTTTTCTTCATTGTGTCTAATAACAAATTACCTAGAATCGAATGGAATAAAATAATGTTTGCAATGTGATGCTACTATAATTCTTTTTGTGCTTAGATTACCTACAAAGCTTTTTGTACCACACAACGAATTTGATGACATTTTAAATGCAAATCCTCTCGTATATGTAGGTCGTTCGTTCGTTTATATAGATATTTCATTGATTCTTATTTAATGCCATCAAGCCTAAATTTTTTTTTAAATTTTTTTTTAATATTCTACCTCTTACACACAACACCATCTAGCCCAAACTAAGCAGAGCTTGTACTATGGGTACTAGACAATGGATAAACATACATATATACTTTTTTTTTGTAAATACATACATATTAAACATAGAAACACCCAGACCAAGACAAACATCCATGTTCATGCACACAAATATTTGTCTTGTGCGGGAATCGAACCCGCGACCTCAGGCGTGGCAGTCGGTTACACTAACCACTACGCCATCGAGGCCGTATATCAAAAATAATATCAGCTTTTTTATTTGGATGAAGGCTATAAAAATATCTTCGAAATACATGTCTGTATAACGTTAACTCTGATCCGGGCAAAAACTGAAACATTTCAGTACTTTCAATTAATGATAATATACAGATGGAATCCATTAGACACACAGTTTCATTTAAATTATTTTCGCCATTATTCAAATCAAAAGTACGTGTATCATTTCTCTTACCGGCGACGGCAACTTTTCAATTTGAGGCCCAGAATATATTACCAAAGCGTCAAGATGGAAATTAATAAATGGGAAAATTAAAAACGGACCAGTCTGAGGGACGGACAAACAGAAAGTTTTTAAAAAATTACTTTAATATATTCGTGAAATTAGAAAAATGGTGGGCCCGCCACTCAATGCTGAAGTTTTGGCAGAGTTTTTAAATAATTAACGTTGTATCCAATACCTGGCTCCGTGTGATAAAATGTAAAATAAAAATTGAAGATGGTATAGGGAATTTTAGTTGGCAGTTTTTAATAATAATGCATTTTAAAAATACATATTTATTGATACTGGGTGATTTTATGGTATAGTATCGAAAGAAAATTCATACCTCCAAACAGCTATACAATTTCCATTATCAAATAAAACTAAAACATTATCCCGATTGAACTAACTTACAACGGCAAAAAATGCAATTGAAATCGGTTCATCCATTCGTAAGTTACAAACGTACTTATATATAAATAAAAAAAGGCGTCAAACTTATAAGATCCCTCTTTATAATATTAAAATTACCAAACAGCACGCAATTCTTACTATTTACCTAAGATATAAAAGATTCGCAGACTTAACCCACGTATCCTGCCACTACACAAGCAAGTGATACCCACGCATCCCTCATAATGCTAGTCGCAAAGGGATATGCAAGATAAAGATCTATTCCCACCTACCGAAATCCAAGTCAGCTGTTCTTAGCCCGACAAGAGTTGACCACCGAACCATGTCTTGTAACGGACCGAAAACTGCTGCTTTATATTCAGTACAAGTACGACTCAACTTGATGCCCATAACCGTAGATTAAGAATACTTAACCGTTTACTGTGCAATCATACACTATTGTTTTAAATTCTTTCACCTTTGTTCGAAATAGTTTAGTTTTGTTTGTTCGAAATGGCCAGTTTCACCGTTTGGTTATTGGTTAATGTGTTTTTGGAAGAATTGCGGTTACATCGGCGTTAGAATAATATTAGCTTGAGCGTTGTATCATCAACTTACATTTTCTTTAAACAATTCTACAAGAAGTATCGTATCTTATCTTGTGTGGGGGCCAGTCAGTACAGACCGGCGACTCTGCATTGCAGCCTGTTGGTCTCCCCACTGAGCTATCGCTGCTCTTCTACAAGAAGTAAGTATGATAATTGCATTACACTTACAAAAATGTCCTTATCCTTCTCATACCAAGAAGAGATCCGTGCCTAGCAGAAGGACAGTTTAATACAGGGCTGATTTTATGATATATTAACACCGAGATTCGGAAAAACCATTGGTGGATCATATAAATTTTGGTACCATGTTGGAATCGAATTCACAACACTCGGTGCAGTAAAAATGATGTGGCGACTACAGCACCATTCATACAGTTATGATTGCGTCGATATCATAAGCACAATAAAAATAGCTATATATTCGAACTACTTTATAGGCTGTTTCGAAGTTAGTAGCGGGTCTTCTCTTTTTGTCAGAAAGTTTAAACCAAAGTCTAACACGTTAGCCCATTGCGAATTGAAAATTTAAGACGTCTTTAAAAAGATTATCGAGAGCTGAGCATTTGGTATGCTGATTTTTTTCATCTCATTAATTATCAGTCGACCTAATAATAATTAATCACTAAACTTAGCAATGCTGTGGGTCGAACTTGAGATATCTCTAATGGTTGGACTGACAACGATCTTTCTATTATGCTATCAACGATAGTATAAAAGAACGTCTTCGTTACACTTATAACATAAACTAAAACAATAAACAACACTATCGAACTAGGTACAATAATCCCTAAGTCGCCAACGGGCCGTTAATATCGATCGATCGATATACGAATTTTAATCGCGTAGGGATTGCGTATTCGTAGTAGTAAGTTCTTTGTAGTAATATAATTAACCATAACAGAATTATTCAGATTACGATTCCACGATTTCATGCTAGTAATTCCTATAGCGTAGGTTATAAAGCATAGCTGGCGAAAGGAGTGTGGAAAACATAACTATATAAAATTTGGATATATACCTGGGAATCTATATTTATAATATATATGCATGCATATTCATAGACTTGAAAACCTGCATATCCTATCCGGGGTTAGCAGAAGAATATTTTTCCCCACATTTTGCTAGCAATATTTTAAATCTCATGTTGGCAAGATGTCGCCCATCAGGCACATTTCTAGAGAATTTGCGAACACAAAATCGTATTTAGACTTTGCCTAACTGCAGAATTGAACTTGGACTTAAACATAACTGTAAACTTTGGGACATAACTTTGCGTTTATGTTTACAGCCGATCGTAAGGCCTCAGGTGAACCAGGTTTAAATTAATAGTGGGCACATGTGGGGACGGCAATGAGCTCGCTTTCTATTACGTGGACTCAACCTATCCTTTGGGAAAATATCTATGAAGTATGCTTAGTAAGTTCTGCGATAAATTTTGTAGCTAACAGCGAAATGGTGAGTATTTTATGTTTGATAATATTTGCTAGCTATAGATTATATCAATAAAATCATTATATAAGAGTAATAATGTCAGCCCTAAATATAAACTGTTTCACTACTAGGCACGGGCCCCTCTTTAGTGTGAGAAGGTTTAAGCCATAGACCACCACACAGGCCCAATGCGGGTTGGTAGACTTCAAATATTTTTGAGAACATTATGGAGAACTCTTAGAATAGAATTATAGGAAACCTGCATAAGGTTTCCTATATTTCTATTATCATTAACTATTTAATACGCACATAACTTTGATAAGTGAGAGGTGCGTGCCTTGCGATCGAGCTTGAGATCTTTGCGTGGCATTCCAATTGTTTCTCACTAGGCATAATACAATTTGTCTTAAAAATATATTTAAATGTCAGTTTATAATTTCACCGATACATATTTTTAATATTCAATTGTCACTGTCCGGGTCCCACCGCCGCCGTCGCGCCGTGGCCGACCCGTCGAACACACGTCGGCTCACACGCGCAGCCCGCGCATACATTAGCATATATTTCATAACCACTGAACAGGGGAATAAAATTAGACGCACATGCTTCGCTTTTTTAAAACCGTTGTTTTTACTTTTTTTCCTATCTGTTTCGCTTTCCAACGGTTTGTTGAAACCTATTTTTCGACATATTTTTTCAATGTAGCTTCCGAAGTTGTGTTTACTCGCAAGTTTGTTTGGTGAGTTCATATGGAAATGTAAATTGATACTGTGTGATAGTGTCACTATTCGATGACAGATGGCGTTAATGTAAATTTTACAATGCTTATTTATAATCTTGTAAAATTTATTTCTTGCGTTTATACTTGATGAATGTAAAAAAGAAATACATCCAGTATATCTTTGAAGGGTAAGCAGAGATATATAATATGAGTATTATAGGTACCTACGTACATTCCATCTCATCTTAGATTCGACGTAATATGATGAGAGGCCGTTTAGGCACATTGCCAGAGTTCATACTGAATTGGAGATTTCTGATCCAATAACACTTTGCCTGTCCTGGAATCGAACCGAAACCTAAACGATCATCAACAAACATAACAAAGCAATTAGCATGAATTAATTATATAATAATTAAAAATATGGTATTTGGGAGAACTACAAGTAGATAGCCATTAAAAACATAATTAATGTCAGGAGTCAAATTAAAGCTAAGCTTATGTGACCACAGTTCGACGGCATCAGTTAAAGAAGCACTTGTCATATTGTTCAGAAAAAATCACTGCAAGTAGTTCCTTCTTTAGCAAACTTTTATATATTAGCGAAATACTTACGTATCTTTTGTACCTTCTTATTTATATATTTTTTTTAATTAGATCGTTTAAACGGTTGTCTTATAGGTCCCTTCTATATGATCTACTGTAGGTTTAAGCGGAATGGATGCCTCAAGCCTGAGTCCTAGCAGCCGACTCAGGGTAATCTATATCGCCATTTCACTATGATGTCAATTTTTGATTAATTCATATATATCTTTTAATAAAAATACGTGTTGGATATTTCTATTTATTTTATAACATTGTATGCTTGACACGGCCGAGTAATGTGATTCTATCGATCGATATACTTAGCGCCAAGTTAGGTGTGCCACGCTACCATAATGTGATACCATATCCCGCAACACCAATCGGCTTCCCCGCTCAAAAATATAGTTCCTAAGACAACCACGTAACGTAAGCTCAACGTGTATAAGAATTTCTTCAGGTTAATTATTCATACGTAGTGTGTAGTATGACGAATACATTTGCGTGTATTAGAGTCGGGCGCTAAACATTGTGTTCCAACTATTTGTTTTAATACACGCGATTGTGTACTGTGACGTTTAAGATACGTACAATTTATATGTTTATTAGGATATTAAACAGAAGCTTCTATCATTTACGCCTGCGTGAGATAGTGACAGAAGCTTTTGTTGTATAGGATCACAGGAACGCATACTGGGATATATATATACACACACATAAAAGTATTCTATGTATCAATTCAGAATATTATTCAACGGATTTGGATAAAACTTGCACATATATAAATTTGTGGCAAATTTTATCCAAATTCGTTCAGCAACTGGTTTGCCGCCGCAGATAACAAATCAAATCAAATTTTTTTTTTTTTTTTTTTATCTTGTTACGACAATGTTATTGTAACGGACCTGATGGAAAGTCCTATTACAGTCCAGAGTTAGTGACGACGAGGAGAAGATAGATGTCTTCTAGCCGTTGGCAGTGTCAAGCCGGTCTGACCAGATGCTTCTTCACACTACGTTTGAAGGACCCAATGTCATAGAAGGGAGGGAACACATGTGCCGGAAGACTGTTCCAAAGGTGTATGGTACGGCATAAAACGGAATTGCTGAACCTTTTCGTGCGAGACGGGATTGTGCTAACGGTCCATCGGTGGTTACGAAGACCGGCACGTGCAGTGATTACAATATGTTATTATTAATAAAAAGTACATCGTCTAGCTATCTAGACGGTGTACTATTTAGGAATAATAACATATACACCTCTGTTTATCCCTTGCAGGTTATACATTCTTGTATCTATACGTTTTTATATTTATTTGGATTTTATTTCCTTCTTGTTAACATTTTGACTACAGATATTGCTACAATAATATTGTTCAAAAAACGACATTCGGTAAATTTTCACACACTAACATCCAAACAAAACGACATTTGATGCGGCAAATTTTACACAAACAAATATTTTGTTAAACTACGTCTCCAGAACCGTGCCGTCACTATCCCTCAGTTCCCATACCCAAGTACACGGCATATGGACGTTTCGTTGTTCATGAATATTTATAGAGCCGACCCCTGCAGCAGTAACGAACGTACAAACTAACGTTTTGATACCGTATCGATAGCCGAGGTGTGATTGCAATCTTTGGCGGGTACGACAGATTGGCATGCCTGAAAAAATCGGTTGATTTGGCAGGACGACTGTATGCGTATACAGCTTAGTGATGGAAGAATCAGTAAGTGAAACGTGCCTGTACAAAATGGTCGATTTGATAGAACGAATTCATGACATGTGCCTATAGCGAAAACATAGTTGGATATAAAAGTTTAGGTGTGTTTAAAACCTTTATGGTTTGAATAGCAGTAAAATTTATTAAGTTGGCAGAACGCGTTACACCATACGAATCATATTCATGTTATGGTTAGATGCAATAATATAAGCATCACTAAAACATCAGCCCTTTTTTGCAGTATGAGAAATATTAGGCTATAGTTCACCATACTGCACCAGTACCAGTGCAAGGTGGCAAACGCCTATCTTCAGAAACATTATGGAGCAGTCTCCATAATGTTTCCGCTAAAACATAGTGAGAAAACCTATGTGTCTGAAGGTAGACATATAGGATCCCTCATTATGTTTTACTTCGTCGTTAAAATGTCGGACTTGAGACCTCTGCGTGGCAGTCCAATTATCTCCCAACTAGACTATCGCCGCTTCTAAGCATAAATATAAACATTTTCATTTCTAAAACATAAACAACAAGATTATAACACTTTTATATCTCGAGGACATCTTAATATTATTATTTTTTAAACAATAATGCATTTAAAGTAGTATATTTCGATAAATAATATATTGTTTGAGGATATTATTAATTGTATTGAAGTATGTTAGTGAACCAGGTCGGAAGACCATGTGATCCAAACAAATGCAATAAAATATGCAATTTTAATGATTTGCTATCTTTTAAATAGGTTGTTTTTTTTCTTTCAATGACATTTCGTAACTATTCTTGTCATATGAATAAATTAAAAAAAATGGAAGGCTGGCTTACATTTTGGGGGTTCTTTTGTTCATGCAAAAAGTAATGTTTGATGTGAAAATTCAGGTTCTATTTTTTTAATGAAAGCCTTTTAATGTCGACAAGAGATAAGTTATATTATTTATCACTAGCTGCAGCTAGTATTATTAAAATACTTTGTGAAACCAAATTTTAATACAGAAAATTAGGTGTCACTTATTAGATTAAAAAGTTAGACGTAATATTGCCGTCTACCTGGCCCTTTGCCGGACTTCGGGTTGCTACTGGAGAAATCTAACCTAATAATATTGCCTGACCCGAAAATTCATACATGGTTTCACTGACCACTGCTGTATTACTGAGATACTGAAACCGTGGTAAATTTTTCAAGTCACTTAATTTTACCGTTAGGATACATACGTAACGTACTGTTTTCCGGAGGGGTAAGCAGAGACTACGGATTTCCACTTATAAGGAGTCTGGCATCCCGTCTTGCTTCATTCACTTTCATTCTATTCCTCTGCTCGACGGCTTAGGTAATCTTTACCTGGCCTTTCTTCAGAACGACTCTGATATGATCAGAGAACAATTACCGAGGTCTTCCCTTTCCGATTGTCCCATTGACATTACCACAGCCAGGTGCCAATAGTGCCAGAAATAGACAAAAAGAGGTCACGTAACGTTTTCAGGTGTATTCTTAGATTTACTAAGAATGGGTAAACCTTGACACCTGAAGAGTGTGCCGAGTAAACAACTCCATAGAACGGTTTACGAACATTAGATCTAATCTGCAAATGTACTGCGTCATCGCCGTCAGTATATTGTGTTGCGATCAACTTTGAACCCGTTTGTAAAAGATTATTTTGTTGATGTTCAAAAGCGGAAAATTACTTCAGGTGATATTTTTAAACTGCTTATGTGGTAGGTATATAACTCTACAGTCTGAATGAAAGCAGGCGGTTACTATATGCAATGATTGTTGGCAAGAACCGAGGTATCGGTCTTGTATTATCGACCTTTTAAAAAGTCCGAAATCCCAGTCGCTGTGCCAACGTAAGGGACAAAGATTACACTCGTCCCCTATTGAAATTATAGAGCCTCCTTCAAAAGCTTGAAATTCCTGCTTACCGAGGTATATAGCATAATGTTCTTTGGCTGCCATCGAGATTTTCTAGTTCAAGAGATAGCTAAGAGAAACCTCACTGTATTTAATCTTAAAATATCGTTATTTCTTAAGTTGTTAAAATCAGAAACCGGTCGCTTCATGGTCAAAATTGCTTTTTAATTGGCTTTGCATATGGTATTGCATTGCAGTGGCAATGCAATACAATATGCAAAGCAAATGCAATACGAAAAAAACAATGTTAATAACTTTATTCTATGAAATCATGAATCGTCTAAATTGTAAAATTAACCCACCGTCTTCGCCGTTATACAGAAAACTAAGTGTACCCCATAATAGGTGGTGACCCATAAAATAGGGTAGTCCACTAGTGATTATACACCATTACTTATAATAGAACGGTATGGTATTTTCATGGTGAGTCGTCACGCTTCTTAATTACCCAGTTTCGTTCCTACTGGGGCACCCACCGATTTTGTTATAAGAAAGTACCTAATATTAAAAAATAATAAAGATGGTATTGAATAAAATTACTTTTAATGGATTTAATCGTGGTTTATTTACTACTTTGGACAATTTTGCGTTTAGATTGTCTATAATCTGCCTTAATTAAAATGATTTTCTAATTTGATTGGCATTTCCAGATATACTAGAGTGCGTTTAAAAACAAGCAATCTTTTAAGCTAAGCCAAAACGTTACCTCAAATACATACGTAGAAACACATAAACTTAGGAGGAAGTGTATGACTCCCACATTTCGTTAGCTATTGCCATCTTCTATTGCCATCTTCTATTGCCATCTTCTATTGCTATCTTCTATTGCTATCTTCTATTGCCATCTTCTATTGCTATCTTCTATTGCCGTCTATTGGGCACAGTTGACTACACGGATGGCGTAGTGGTTTTGTTGGTCGCCTCGCCTGTTCACAGCACTCGGTGCAGTGGCAGTCACTCCGCCGAGTGTTGTGGGTTCGAATCCCACACGGAACAAAATGTTGTATGATCCATCCCCCGCGATACAGGAATGATACCTAGCGCGGGAATGTTCTTTTTAAAACTATAATAAAACTTTAACAGTTTTATTCTCAGTGCTGCTACAAAGAATTAGCTAGCAGAAAAAACTAATAATACTTTGCCAAAGAATCGAATCCGAGACGTCACGATCAACGACGAAAAGAAAATATAAATAATTAAATGTTCTCAAAAATAATTCAGTATTTTCTTTTTTTCAGTATATCAATGAGAACACGGAAATTCTAATTGAAAAACAGTTTTTCACGCGGCTAATATGCGTAGTAACAAATTTGAGTAATGTTTTACCATCGTAAAATGGCTTATGGGCCAGTAAGTAAGTATTTCAGCGGGATACTGTTTAACTTAATATTGAATGACGGTATGCCGTGACATAGTGGAATAATGTTGTTTTTGTTAATAGCTGTTACTTGTTTGTATTTTGTAGTAAGCAAATAGCTGTAAACTTGCCTTATATATTTGTATGTATATCTCGCTCGGAACATAGATATAACCTAGTTCGATCAAATATCTATAAGTGCACTTTATGTAATTATTAAGAAGCAATTGTAAAATTGAGAATATTTACTAGAAATAAATAAATACATACATCCATAGATTCACGCCTGTTTCTCAGAGGGGTGGGCAGAGACTAAGGCTTTCCATTTGCTACGATCCTGACACACTTCTCTGGCTTTATTCACTTTTATCACATTCCTCATACACGCTTGCCGGTTTATGGTGATTTAAACCTGGCCTTTGTCCAGAATGTCTCCGATCTGATCAAGAAACGTTCGCCTAGGTCTTCCCCTTGCGACTGTTCCATTTATATAAATATATAACACATACATTCTCCAATAATTATGCATGTAAATCCCACGTAATAGTGTGTAATCCTTATTGTGAATATGTGCCAGTTAAACTAACTGGCACATATTCAGACTTTATGTTGCTACTAAAGATTGCCTATATACTCGTAGATATAGATTGCCTTGGTGGCGCATTGGTTGCGAACGCGACTGCTGTGGATGATGTGGAGGACAAGTGTTATTAAGTTTATCTGTTATGAAATTAAAACTTGTCTCTAAAATAGAAGCTCGGTAACTGGAAATGTGTCCAGTAGATGGCAAAAGGCAGCCCTTTTTTCTGACATGTCTTGTTTCCTTCTATGTAGTATATTTATAGTAATTTTGTGTGAACAATTGACTTCTCCTTCCTATTTTAAATAGGTTTGACCAACAGCTATTTCGGTCATAAGCTTGCAGACCCTGATGGTTGCGGTTCTTTTTCCAAGTAGGCAAGGTCTTAAAAAATCAGAAGCAGCATCCATTTTGGATGTGTGTCTGGTAGAAGGTAACAATCGTGTAATAATATATCATATAATATATAATAATCGTGCCTCGCGTTAAATGGGTCTTAACATTTTTAAGAAACGTGCGTGTAAACGTGTTGTTTAACAAATGCTGCCAAAAAGAAGTCTATGTATGTTCATGAGTGCTAAACCTTATACTAAAATGTAGCAAACACCAACAGTATAAAATACCTGCTGATCTATATTTTACATAAATATAGTCAACATCGCCAACCACAACAGGCCAACATCGTTCACATAACAAATTGCAGTCATTTCAATACACATTCCGTACAACACTCCCAACCGGCTTTACCTGGACTTCTACCAGTTAGGCTGCTTGTCAAACTGTCAAGGTATAGACTATAAATACAAGTGGTTGATGACTGG
Source organism: Catocala nupta (assembly GCA_963675205.1). Classification (NCBI taxonomy): domain Eukaryota; kingdom Metazoa; phylum Arthropoda; class Insecta; order Lepidoptera; family Erebidae; genus Catocala; species Catocala nupta. Next base: position 24,648,241 of record OY776085.1, on the reverse strand, counting down.
TTGATGAATGTTGAATGCAGTTTATTTATATGCTAATGTTTGAAGGGAAAAGGTTGGAAAACTTAAGCAGTATCCGTCTTATGTTCTTGGAAATGGTATGACAGTCAAATGTCTAAGCATTGCATAGTGTAACTGATGAATTACGTAACTAGCTTTTGCCCGCGTCTTCGTACGGTTTAAATTTGGTAGTAAGTACCTTTCTACATTTTCTTCCTTTGCATTTAAGAAGAAGCTGGTTTGCACACATAATATTCGACTTTAGGCGGTTTATCAAAATGAAAAATGTACTAGATTTTAAGTTAGACTTCCAGCAATAGAACTGTGAAAACAGCACTTAATTTTGTGCCGTTGTTTTTGCATGATGCGCGTACAAACATACAGACAGAAAGATAAACAAGTGATAAACGGCAATGAATTGCCGTAAATCTTAGAGTTCGAAAAAATGGTATCACGTGACCGTGGACCGTGGTCAGAGGTAATAAAATCAAAGGTCATAGTAATTTCTGGGGTATATCGACTATGCTGAGTCGAATGGCGTTGACCGCGAGTCTCTAGCTCTTACGATTCTTGAATTGAAAGTGGTATAACAGACAGACGGACGGACAAAGCTGTAGTATAAGAGTTTTTTCGAACTCTAAAATCTAAAATAATTGTTTTGGTTGCCATAGCTCTTATACAGACTCTTCACATTAATTTTCTTAAATATATTTTATGTACAGACATCAAGCTGTTATAATTTACATAACACAAACTTATGTTTGCTAATACATATCTACGTATGTATTAGTAGATAAGCTCTTTTATCTAGATTAACGGTCGTCGTGTAGAAATTAATAATCTTATCCGAGATCTTTAAGATTGAAGATTGAACATTTCTTCCAAGTCAGAACGATTTTTTAATCTTTATATATATCTAAAGTTGCTGGATTATATTGATTATATCGATAGTTAAGAAACAAGTTAAGATTCGATTTCAATATATTATTTAGAGTCAATAAAATAGATCGTATATATTTTCAAATTTGGTCATTTCGTTTCTAGAATAGATTTGTCCTCAAAAAGACTTCTCCCGCAGTGGTGTTAATTTTTGTGTCCTGAGAGATGTTACAGACATCGAAGTAAACTATTTGTGCATAATATTGTTGTGCATAATATGTTTTCGCGAATGTTTAATCAAATGTTCAAAATTCTATCCGTGTCGTACCGTTCAGAGACCTGGTGCCTGAGTTCGATTCTACATATCGATTTACAAATTTATGATTTTGGAATAAGTAGATGCTGGCTTCAAACAGCTACGTAATTGGGTTTATGAATAGTATAATCAGTCTTAGACTAGTGGCATACAGTTTAGCATGAATGTAATGTGTTGATTTTTATACTAAGAACTTAGCAAGCGGGCTTACGGCTTTCCCTAAGGTAAAAGGAATGGAAAGAAAAGGAAAATATGGGATGAAAGAACAGGACGGCAGGTAGTAAGGATGTGATAGTTATGTGCGACTATGAAACAATGTAACTAGTCTCTCTTACGGCGGTTTCTTGTAAGTAAGGTACTTTCCCAGACCATTTTATTTCAAGTGTAACCATATGATTAACTTGGTCTGGATTATGACTCAAACCTCTTGTTCTAATATGAATCTTCTGCCTATTTATTGAACTACAAATAACGTCTCACGTCTATATTCACCAAAACGATAAAGAATAACACCCACATGTGGCCAGCTATAGTTTCAGGTCCTATATATCAAGGGCGAGTCTATTGCTGAGAATCTCTTGACAGAATAACTCAATAGCACTTTATTCGATCCGGAAATCGAAAAAGTCTTTATACACAGCAGTCACATTTAATATACATATGTATCTTCTTATCTTGTGTGGGGGCCAGTCAGTACAGACCGGCGACACTTCGACCCAGTGGGATCTTTTGTGTCGACTTCCCCAATACCGACTGCCATAGATGTTCATGGCAGCTGGGACCGACGGCTTAACGTGCTCTCCGAGGCACGGAGCAGGCGATAATTGTCAATCAATACGCACATAATTTCGAAAAGTCATATAACTTTCGAAAGTCAGAGGTGCGCGACGTGGGTTCGAACCCGAGACCCTCTGCATTGCAGTCTGTTGGTCTCCCCACTGAGCTATCGCTGCTGCTAAGATAAGATAAGAATATACATATGTAGCTACGCCACAGCAGCGGTCAATAGAACTAGTTTGTATAACATCAGGTTTGATATTAATTTGACTTATATAATAGTTGAAAAGGTTCAGTTTCGTCTGGTTCTGACAGATACCTTTTTGTATTAATGTTTGGTTTACGGTTGATATAAATGATAAGAGAATTACGACTTAAACTAATAGTGTATTAGAAAAATAACAAGTACGTATAAATGGTTACTAAAGTAAAATGGTTTAAATATAAATGGTTAGCTATACTATAATAATTTGATATTGATTGGTTTGGTAAATGGTTTGAGTTATGTGAAAACTGATTCGATAGTCGTTTGTGTACTGCTTTTAATAACTTACACAGTGTAAGGGCACGTTTTGCAATCTCCAAATGGGTTTTGGGGACTAGATCGCTGGCTCTTTTTCCGTTCGCTTATACTGCGAACGATGGGAGTGCTTTGGGGTCATATACCTAGGGTCTGTTGAGGATTGTAAAGCGGTCCCCAATTGTCTTATTACATGTAAATATTACAGTTGATGCAAATCAACTGTTATATTTTTACCACTATATGTATCTTTTCTATGTGAGAGAAATATAATTCTTTATTATTATTATTCACATTTATTTACTATTTATCAATAAAAATTACATTTTTAAACATATAATTATAAAAAAATCACATTTGAAATATAAAAATTATGGATGCCCACCGACATCGAGACAAGGTCCAAGCTGTCGGTGGTTAGGGGTCTAGAGAGAGGAACCTCCTCACTATGCGTGCCGTATCGAGGAGGACCACCTTCTGCATCTGACCCTTGACCCAAGTACCTAACGCGAGCCTCTTAAGATGTTGGTCGAGGCTCTTGGCTATTAGACCGTTTACCGTAACGACTATCGGCACAATGATTGCCGAGTCCACATCCCACATATCGACGACCTCGTGTGCTAAGTCCAGGTATTTTAGTTATTTTTCCTTCTCAGCTTTCACGAGGTTTATTATTATTATTATTACTTAACGCCGATGCATTTATGAAACTGTGCAACGACAAAAATGCTGATCGTTTCGATGCACCGAAAAATAGTGTTAGCTTTATTCTATCAAAGGGATATAATTCCTTCAACAAATGATACGTAATTTTATCGTCCGTTTATCAGTCTATCTGATGGCGTATAGTTTTATGGCTGGTGTTTTGTACCAACTTAATTAGTTCCATGTTTATTAAGTAGGGACGTGATACGAATCTATCGGGGCGATATAGAAGCTGACACGGCTATTTGATTTTGTTTTGGCAATGTATAGATGCTTTGGCGTTGTGGAGTGCAAGGACAATTTTGTTAATATTTTATTTTGCGTTTGTAAATGTTTGTAAAACATTTACAAATATGAATGTAGATTTTAAACTATTGTCTAGATAGGGACTTACATTTTTGAGCTACTATGGTCATGTACTAAGCCATCACAGAGGAACTATGAACATTTTGGTGATTTGGTGACTTAGGAACTTGAATTGTCTATGTGAAAACATCACAATGTTGTGTTGTTTGTTTTGTTTTCATTGCGGTATGTTTATTACTACAGTTATTTTGTAATTCTAGGTTGCAAAGTGGTTTATTAATATCGGTTACTTAATACAAAATACATAGGTACATTATTATATATTGATTGTATGTCAGTTGTTAATCTGTAAACTTTTAGAATACGCAACAGTGAGCCTCTTTGACTCAATAGGTAAATCATTAGACAAGTATTTGAAAACTTTACATACTTCGATGCGATTAGATAACGCGTTTGAGTTATGATTTAGAATAGAAGTCACGGATTTGAATAATTAATTCATAAGGAATACTAGTAATTTGTTAGTAATAAAAAAAGGCTAGTTATGTCTTGTGAAATCCGTATGCATTTATAAACTTACTGTATGTACCCAGTAAGGGGTAAATAAAAGTGCAAAGCGTCTACATTTCACCAGCTTTGCTCTCGCTTTAATATATTAGAAGGCCAGCACGTCAGTGCTGATGGTGGTAATGGTAGTTGTGCCATAACAACCCACACGACAGGCTTGTCTAGTGTAGGCCAATGGGTAATGTACAATATTGTTAAGTTATTCCATATTAAATGATATTATATTTTATTTTAACTTACACCGGGGATACCAACGAAGCAGTTTATTTTTTCGATGTTATCAACTCTTTAACGTATACTGATTAAATAACTCCAATAAGTTTGAAACAAGCACCTGACTGATATATTTTAAGGACGGCTACGGTGCGCAGCATAACTGCGGGGCGAGCGTCACCGCGCACGCATAATTAACACGAGGAAGGAAGTGCGTCCGCGCCGATCTACCGATACATACATTTGCATCCATTTGCATTCGTATCAGGCTAAGGGCTAAGGGGTAAGCCCACATTTTTGTTGTAACCGTCTTTGATGCTCTCTTTATTGGTAGTTTGACGTTTGATGTACGATGTGACTTCAAAGGTGCAATTATAATTTCTCAAGAGTATAACGTTGGACTTCAACGCAGGAGCCTCGAGTTTAATACTACGTACGCATCTGGCGTCTCGATGTCATATTCGTATTTAATAGTTGACTGTCGTTAGTTTTAATGGTTAAAGAAAACATTGTGAGGAATATTAGAAGAAACAAACACTTAGCAAATCTCTTCCAGACCTGTCTACACTTTAACTCAATCATCTCCATGATTTACCACGTTGTCGCTTAGCCCTTTCTATGATCCGACTGGGATATTTTCCAACTTTGCTGTTAAAACTCTCACTTACTCGTTTTAGAAAACTTTAACGCATGGGGCTAAAAGCTCACTTGTCTGCTTCTTAAGTCACAAAATAACACTTATAAACCATTAAGTTAGATACGTTTAGTTACATTAAGGTAAGTTGCTTTGACCTGGGGGTGGTGGGCTTTGTAAGCCTGCCCACCATCTGATCAGCACCAGGTCCGAGAGGCGGCGTGCGTGTTCCCACGCGCGCTTCTGCATCGTGTATCCATCCCCCCCTCAGGGGGATAGCAGGGATAAAATTAGTGGTGGGCCCCATTGGGCACCTTTGGCAGGTCTGTTTGTGTAGTGGCCTGCCGTTTCATACGGCGGGCCGAAACTTTGGCGGGGTCGCGATTGCATGTGAAAACGATTCGCGCGGCCCCGCCGATTGTGGTTATGTCAAGGAACACCGTGGTAGGTTTAGTCGGTATCCCGGGAGGTCCATTATTATCATTTCAACATCTTTTTCTCTTACCCCGGTGAGTCCGACATAACCCCTCCGCTCGCCCCCGCGGAGGGGTATGCGCTAATGCATTCCCCCACGTAAAAAAACTGCCGACTATGTATCTTATTAGTTCCGTGGCATAAGTGTGCGTATAGGTTTGCAGACGAAGGTAAGGTTCGATACCTAGGTCAGACAAAGCACTATTAAGGTTTATTATATTATTATGAGAATCATTTATTCATTTCAACTATTATACACATCTTTTCAACAAACAATCATCATAAAAAATATATTCATATAATAATCATAATTTACAACTTAACTAATATTAACAAACCTAACCACTTATAAATAAAACAACATGAAATGTAACAAAATATGGGAATATAAAATTTAATATTAAGAAAAGAAAAGGCTGGTTTAGGCAGCGTCGTAAAATTCCTCAGCATCGCTGTCGACCGGGAAAGTGCCCAGAAGACTGGCAGCATTGCCACGTTGAATGGCAATGCTGATCTTTGAGCCAAGAAAAGTCCAGCCTTCTGGTCACGCGAAGCGTCGATTAGCCTCTTAGATATATCTCTAAAAAGCGCACGAGCGCCCGGACCCCATAAACCTAGCGTCTCCACCCCAAACGGCACAAAAACGTAATTACCAATTAAATTACTGTATTTGCGCCGAAAATTATTATTATTTATTTCATAATTTTGTCTTCTGTTTACGCGAATGTTATTCATTGAAATTAAACTACTATATACGGATTTTATCGCGTTTTTTTAACCACTGTATTACATAATTGTACTTTCCCCGACGTTTCGGTGTTGAAAAGCAACCGAAACGTCGGGGAAAGTGTAAACCTAAATATAAATAGATTCAATAGTTTAAATAATTTTATTAGCTTATAAATGAGTAAAATTCAATAGTAGTAGTAGTGTAATAGTTTCAAAATTTTGTAATACAGTGATTAATAAACAACGTGATAAAGTCCGTATATAGTAGTTTAATTTCAATTATTTATTTCATTTTTATATTATTATTATATCTTTCATTCCAAAATATTTCAAAATTATAACATTATATAAAACCCCTTTGGAAGTATAAAAGCATGAGATTTTTATAGCCACCGAATTCGGAAACAAACTCCAAGCCACTGGTGGTTTGGTCTCTAGCGAATGCGTATCTTCACGAGGTGTGTCGTGTCAAGCAATTCTATTCTATTTTTGTTATGATTTTTATATGACTTTTATTTCACAGTTAAACTACCATCGTCTCCTTTACGTTGTCGCTTAGTACCTTTTGGGAATCAATAAGAGGTATTTTTTTTAATTTTGCTTTATAGTAAATTTCGGTAGCACCACTGGTTTTAAGAAACGTACTCGGTTTAAGAGATTATGCTCACTCTTACTACGCGAGACCTGAAAATAAATGCTATCGGAGGTGGACATATAAGTGTATGAATGTTCTAAGCATATAGTTATTAAGCTAGTAACGCATTATAATGTGTGATGAATACTTAACATGCACATGTCTGCCTTTGCAAGTTCGTAGGAAGGCAGCTGGTACTACCAGCATTCCCAGGACGTCGTACATGAGCTGAATTTATTATTAGCATGGGTTTTTACCTTACGAGTTTACCGTTTAGTATAACTGCGTATTACCTTGCATCATGGCATATTGTTTTAATCGACAGTTATTTTTTGGTTTCTATTAACTCCCCTACCATGATAGTTACTATAGGATAAAATTTTGAGATGTAGACAACGGACGCAAACAACAATACAGAATAAGTATACTACGCCGCGCGTGACAAGTGATGGACGACGCCGAGTGCAATCAGATATACATAGATAAAGACACATCGATATACATATACATACATACATCTTATCTTATCTTGTGTGGGGGCCAGTCAGTACAGACCGGTGACACTTCGACCCAGTGGGATCTTGAAATGAAATTAAATTGAAATGAAATTTATTTATTTATCAAATTAGTTGAACATCACAGTTACATGAGTTATAGTTAAAATGAAATAGATTAATGTACTAAAGTAGATTTCCATATGTAGTGTTTAAGTGAACTCTGGTACCCAAGGTAAGATCGAACTTGTGTTATGGGTACCAGCGCTCTTACAAATAGATTTCACATTAGATATTGGTTTGGTGACCATTGAAGTTAGTAGATGATGTTCCATACAAGTGAGTATTTACTATGACTAAAAAAAAAAGAGCCTAGATAGTTTTCTGTATTGGCAACCCGTACGCGCTCGTGCAGCTATCGCCATTTTGTTTATCTTGTCATTTGGCTTCATTCTCCCAGTCTGACTGCACGAATATCTTGTTTTATTGCGAATCGATATTTTGTTGGGTTTTTTGTTAAAGTTTTGTTACGTTGTGTTTGTTGTTAGGTTTATAATTTTTTGTGAACTTTGAGTGAATCTGTTTGTTTTGGTTTACATCACAAAAAGACGTGGATGTTTTCTTGTCCCCAAGAAAAAACGTCCACGAAAAGCTTTCACTGTTACTGAAAAAGTAATGATCCGCAACGCCTACAAGTACGTGAAAAATGAAACTTCTGAGCATTTGGAGGCCTTTGAAGTTGTGGATGAAAATGAATGTATGAGCAAAGTAGCTGACATATTGGGAATAACCTCACGCTCTGTTTGTAACGTTTTGAAGGAAGTAAATAAAGGTGCGCTGTCAACTCCTCCTAAAAAAACTGGACCAAAGCGAAGTTTCCAAGACAAAATTGATGAATTTACATTCTCCGCAATACGAAGAATTGAATTGAATTCATGTTCCTACATGATCACATTTTTTTTATTTATTTCACACACAATTATTAAAGAAAACTCTCAGATCCTTAATAAAATTAATCGTCATAACTAAATTATCCGTTCAGAAATTTAATTTCCTGATATACCTACTTAGTTTCTATTAAAGTAGTAGTTGTTTAGATATACTACTATAAACGGAAATATTCCATTTCCGTATCGAATAATTTCGCAACGTCACTATTTAGTACTTGGCATAACGTTGTAACACTGAAACTGTCAAATCTGGAATCGAATTAAAATTCCTTTTTTAGTAGCAATTTTTGTGGCGAAGTGACTGATGCTACGCCATCGGAGCCGTCATAACGAAACAAAATGATTTCAATATAGAATAGAAAGTCAATGTCGTATTTCTATAGCTTTCATATCCTGATTGAAGTCTTAGCCGAATAACGAATCCATTTATACGATGCACCCTTGTCTAGACAGATCTTTCACCGATCCCGTTTAAACTAATGGCCTTGTCATCGCAGAATATACATGACCTAGAAATTTTTATGTTCAAAAACATATTCGGAAGTCATTTTGAAACGGTACAAATTTATCTATTGACCGTTAAATTAATGTCTGGTTTTCAAACAGGATTTGGCAAAACTATGACACTAGTATTTATTAAAATTCAAGTTGTGTTTAGATGATTATCATAAAAATATCATAATAAAAGATATATTACTAATTGAAATTAAGCTCTTTTGGATAACTAAAAAGTTCAAAGATTAATAACCTAATGAATTTTAAATCGGTGCTATTGTCCTATTGCAATATATTTGGGTATTTATTCTTAAATACTAGTCTACTAAATCTTTGTAAGATCTGATAAATAAATTTCATTTAGAAAGTCTATCAGTAAGGCACATTAAAATATTTATTAAATTAAAGCTTTAGGTGTTTTCTAATTTATATCTAAGACAGGTAATTAAAATTGTTATTATGGTTATTAGTTTTTAAAACATCCTGGCTGGTGTACATAAAAGAAACGATGCATAAACCTGTGAATTTTTAGTAATTAATTATATAAATCACGTTTTAATTTAGTATATTAGCAGTTTATTAAATTATTTTTTAATAAAGACCACTTTTGCTCATAATAATAATCATAAATCATTTATGGGGTTATAGCAACCCGGAACAGAAATGTAATTATGCAAACTTATGTTTTAAGTATTTGGATTCGTATGAGTGGCCCACTATCACCTGTAAAGTAGCTTCATGCAATGATTGTCATCATCATCATAGTTTAATTGATACATATTATAGGCAGATAGTAAACAGTATCACAAAAGCTGCGAAGCACTCATATCAGGGCAAAATACGTAACAACAAAAAACCAGTCATTGGTTGGAACCATCATGTTAAAGATTGCCACGCTATAGCTAGGCAATACTATCAGTTGTGGAACTTTTATGGGCGCCCTACGCAGGGTGATGTATATAACGATATGAAACATAGCAAAAGGATTTTTAAAAATAAAATCAGATGGTGTCAATTAAATGAAACTAAAATAAAAATGGATATTATAGCAATGTACAGAAATAGTAAAGACTTCGGGAATTTCTGGAAAGAAACCAATAAACTAAATTATAAGACAAATAGGCCTTTGTCTGTTGAAGGAAAACAAGACCCATCTAGTATAGCTAACTTGTTTGTAGATAAATTTAATCCTCCGTTGCAGTCCCAGTCTACCTTTACCAGTTACAATAGTCAAAGTGTAGAGGCGAGTCGCGGGGCCCATGGTGGCTCGGACACTGCAGACAAGTGCTGCACAGCGCTGCGCGTCACGGCGGATGACGTGTACCGGTGTGTCACGCGCATGAAGCGCGGCAAGTCTCCGGGCCACGATGGGCTCAGCGTCGAGCACCTTTTATTTGCACCTGAGTTACTTTTTGAGAAGCTGACTATCTTTTTCAATTCATGTATTGAACATAGTTATTTACCTACAGATTTTATGAGAACTATTGTTGTTCCTGTTGTAAAAAATAGAACGGGCGATGTGTCCAGTTCTTCAAATTACCGACCTATTTCTTTGGCCACTATATTTTCTAAAGTATTTGAAACTGTAATTATGAGACATTTGAATGAAAACAATATACCTTTACATAATGCACAATTTGGTTTCCGACGAGGCTCATCCACCGATTCAGCCATTTTTGCTTTGAAAAATACAGTATACGAGTATTTAAATAGAAACACTACAGTTTATTCGTGCTTTTTAGATTTAAGCCGCGCATTTGATACAATAAATTATAATATACTATGGGACAAATTAAGGCAAACCAAAGTACCACCTAAAATAGTAAATATTTTAGAATACTGGTATGCCAATCAAGTAAATCAGGTGAAGTGGAATAATACTATGTCAGAGACGTATAGGCTAACAAGTGGAGTGAGGCAGGGCGGTCTGACGTCACCGGTCTTATTCAAACTGTATATAAACGAGCTGATCGAGGAACTGAGCAGCACCAGAGTCGGATGCCAGGTCGGTGGAGTGCGCGTTAATAACCTTAGTTATGCGGACGACATGGTGCTGCTTAGTCCGTCGGTCAACGGCATTAGGAAACTAATAAATATATGTGAGAAGTATGCAACTCGACACCACCTAACATACAATGTAAAGAAAACGGAAGTTATGATATTTAAATATAAGAAAGGCCCTGATGTAATACTACCGATAAGTTTATGTGGAACAGTATTAAAAATTGTTACGAAATTTAAATATCTGGGGCATATTGTAGCAGATAATTTATCGGATGATGACGATTTGGAACGACAGAGGCGCAGTATAGCCTGTAAAAGTAACATGCTAGCCAGACGTTTCTACCACTGCTCTAAACAAGTGAAGGTAACGCTGTTCAAGGCGTACTGTCAGTCGTTATACACCAGCCAACTCTGGTACCGGTACACGAGGAGTGCGTATAACACTTTTCGTGTACAATATAATAATGCATTCCGGGTGATGATGAACCTGACATGGCGGTGTAGTGCGACTGACATGTTCGCTGAGAGCAGAGTTGCAGGTTTTGCCGCGCTACTACAGAAACTCAGGTTCTCATTCTACAACAGAGTAGCCATGAGTAACAACGAAATTGTGTTCACTGTATTCCATTTAGTCCATCTAAAAAGAGAGAGAAAAGACTTATAGTAATTGCTCTTAATTTAATTTAGGTTAAGTTTTTAAATGTTTATTTTGTTATTATTGTTATTATTTTATTTTTAAATATTAATGTATGTTTGTATGTCTTATGGGTTTAAAATTGCCTGGAATAAAGAATATTTATTTATTTATTTATTATTTATAATAAACTTTGAAGCATCGTACATAATAGACGTCAAGAGTTGTAGCTTTTATAAACATGACAAAATATATAATATAGTCTGGTATATAACAGCGTTATATAATTTTCTACTGTGGTGATTGATTAACTAAACTATATGTCACCGATTAATCGATATAGTTTAAACAATGCAAATGTATGTTGATATGTTACTTTGTTACGCTTTCACTCCTGAACTACTCGACCAATCATCATAAAATATCGTATACACGTTGTCAGAGGTAGTCAAAAGGACATAGCGTATCTTTCATCTAGAAAAAAGCACTGTTTCTGAACAGAACCGCGAGCAAAAACTAACTTATATTCTTTGTTTATAAAAAAGTTTGTTCAGTAAACATTATTCTTATTTTTTACCCATATTGCTGGATTACGTTATATGTTTTAGTATTCAGAGGTAAATAGAGATGTATGCAAAAGTAGAATTTACGACTTAAGAAGTTGGACACTACCAGTTTCAACAACAACAAAAAAAGTTTGTTTTATTTTATTGTCTACCTCGATAACGTAACTTTGATCAAAGCGGCTACTGTGCATCAGAACTTGGCTTCGATTTCTGGGTCGAAAAGGTGTGATCGGGGTTTTCTATCAAGAAATTATCCGTAGCAGCACGAAATCTGGTAATGTGCCCAGCATACGCCATTAGGCTCATTTGCGTTCTTACATAGTACCTAAAACTATTGCTGACGTCATATTGATGTAACAAACAACTCTGCTACTTCGAGATACAAGCGTTATGTAGTAGAGACTCGCTGATTTCAGCATGAATAGCCCGGCTCGACCGGGAAAGGACTACCCTTTCACTGAATATCGACGTGAAATAGCAGTATTCCTACTGTTGTGTTTCGTTAGGTGAGTGAGTGTGACGGAGGCCCAATCACCCTCTGCCCGCTCATTCTCTTCCCCACTTCTTTTTCTCTACTTCCATTCCTAAAGGGTCAGCAACGCTACCATCAGGTGGGCCGTATGCTTGTTTGCCACCTTATTTGTATAAAAAGAACGATATAAATTTAATATAATTGCCTCTAATTTTCTCTACTAAGGATCCTATCCAAGAACATAATTAACCCTTTACCGTTTAAATTATAATGATACTAATTAAACTGTTACCTGCAATCACATATAGACCCAACAAACATCAGTAAAAAATAGTCTTCCAGCATAATTAAACCAACAGCATTAATATTAATGTTTGGTACATATAATGTGCCAATACTTGCGACGTACGTACATACATTAATGAGACAGGTAAATTGACGCGGCACTACGCGTCAAAACACACTGTGGAGAAAACTGCTTATCCTTTGGTGAAGTAATTTTTATGAAGGTTTTGCGTAATCGCCGCTGTACTTTGTCTGAATAGTATTTTTAGACTGCCTACGTGGTAAATAGCAGTCGGGCTGATGGCAAGCGTTTACTATTGGCGATAGCTCTTTATGTAGAGGCTGCATGGTGATCGTGAAGACACCGGCTCATGTGTTCTTACATTGTAGAAGTGAGAATTAACTGCCTCCGTGGCGCAGCGGTAGTGAATGCGACTGCTGTGCATGAGGTCTTGAGTTTAAGTCCCCGGTCGGACCAACAAAAAGCTTTTGGGTTTTTCTATTAAGAAATCTCAGTAGCAGCTCGGAGTTAGGAAGTTAGAGGTGCTAGACACCGTGCCTCGGAAAGCACGTAAAGCCGTTGGTCCTGTGCCTTATTTCTCTCCGGTCGTGTCGGATTACCGTCTTATCCGTATTAGAGAGTGCGCTTGTGTTTACGCACAGACTTGTGCACTATAATATTTCCTGCGCAGATGACCAGTCTCCGTTAAGATTGGCCGCCGTGACTGAAATTCGGTCTGGAGGACATTATTGCATTGTAGAAGTCACGCTTCTTGACGCTCTTTGACCAACGGGCGAAGCGTTTGAGCAATTGAGGAACGATGTAGGAAGTACTGTGCAACGTCTGTCCCCAGCTATCTTTTTGGATGGAGCTAAGCCGGTATGAGTAACCGAAATCCTTTCGCGTCAGTCACTTATGGACAATGGCCCAATTAGAAGGTTAAGTGTGGATAACACACGTCCAACAACCTAGCCTTTTCTTGTGAAAAGGATAAGTCAGGGTATATCAGCCTTGGCGCTCCTACGAATAGAGCGATAAGCAATAAATGTTATATTATTGTTAACCTCTGAGTCTTCTTCAAAGAGGTTAATGAAAACACTATGTGGGTCTGTGTGTCTGTCTGTTAGTGACAGGCATAGCCCTAGAACCACTGGACCGATTGACTTGTAATTTGGTGTACAGACACCTTGGGATCATTTCTCGGTCGAGTTTGAATATGGGCCCTGTGGGTCAAAAGACCTCCGAGATATAGGGGTCACAAGGTCTTAAGGTGAGGAGATATCCACCAACAGAGTGATTTAGAAGTGTAGAGGCTGTTGATGAAAAATTAAAAAGAAAGAAGGTCACATGAAGTCGAAGAGGTTGAATCCTGGGTTTTTACATTGCCGTTATTTTTATGTTACCGGTTTCTTGTGACTGTATGGACGCGTAATGGTTAGTGTTTGCCTCGCCACTGTCATTTCGCTGAGTTTTTGAGTCTTCAAGATGTTTTGTGGGGTCAAATCTGGCACGGGGTAAAAATTAACGTGACCCACAAATGGTTGTTCGTGTTGTCCGATTCTAGGTTACCTTTGCGTCCGTTCCATAAATATTTGTTAAATTCCCTGCGATACAAAAATTAATGTTACGGCGGCGATTGTCTTTTTAAAAAAAGAGAAATATCATATTCCTCATGCAAGCCGACTCATGAGTACCATAACCAAATAATTAGCAACATCGGTTTCTTTTTCTCGTGATGCATGAAAGCATGTGCAATATGTATTTCACTTTTTATAAGAATTCAGCAATTTTATACACGCAATGATAAGTTATCAACGTATTCTTAAGCTTTTGAAAAATACTTATCTTTTAGGTTACTAAGGGTTTTAGGGTACTAAGCAGAGCTTGTACTATGGGTACTAGACAATGGATAAACATACATATATACTTTTTTTTGTAAAGACATACATATTATACATAGAAACACCTATGATAACCACTACCAGCTACCACAAATGTTTGACTTGTGCGGAAATCAAATCTGCGACCTCAGGTGTGGCAGTCGGTTAACTAACCACTACGCCATCGAGGCTGCCATAATAACACATCACGCCATATAAACATAGTCTGACGCCTATTGCCCCGAAAAAATAAGCTGAGGTGTATAACACACAGCGCTTTTATGGTTTTAGGGTCCATGCTGCTACTGACAGGATTTTAACAGAAAGAACGCCAAGAACTACGCCAGACCCAAATACCGGACCCGAGAACTCATGCTCAGTACTCGCGTTCACTACCGCGATGCATCCGAGGCAGTCTAGTTTGACACATTTTAGTTTATCGAAGGATAACTAAGACAAAAAAGAAGATAATAAAAACGAGAGATACAACACGTTATTGCCCGTAAAGTAAAAAGAGTATAGTGGGTGGGATATGAAGTGATTCCAACTAGGTTCGAGTATTAAAACAATAAATTAAACAACGCAAACGCGTAACCAACCAAGCAGGTAAGTATTGTACGCACATAATCCATCATAAGTGACAAGTCCAGTTACTTTTGTACGCAATTGTGTGCAACCGTAACGATCGCTAGTAAAAACGGCTGCAAAAAAAACTTGCATCGTAGTCTAATGCGCCATGCGTGGTGATTTTCAAAACATGTGAAGTTACTTAAAAGTTAGTCGTAAGTCAGTGATGGGAGTAGGGCTGTCAACATTTTTTAGACTAGTCGAAAAGCGAACCCTTTTTTGAAATTTTGATTTTCTCTACATTTTCGCCTGCGCATCTCCAAATAGGTAGGCGGAAATATATTACAACTATAATTAATTAGCTATGTTTATAGGTTCTAATTACGGTTGTCCTTATTACATGGTATCTTAAGCATATAATATTATGTAAATAATATAGTCGTCTTATGGACATATTTTCAGACGTAATTTTGTTACTGAAAAGTTTTACAGAATAGGTATCTCAATTACACTTTGACTATACTAGAAATTGGATTCGAAATTTAATAGTCGAGCGCAAAAATAGGCACAAGCCTACGTCCGTCATGGGGCTAACGAAGCAGTTTTACTTCAATAAAACATTACCCTCCTTCTGACGCAGTCGGGTAAAAATAAAAAGATCTGGATAATAATTATTTTTAAAATGAGAGGCGTTTTGTAATAAAAAGCACAAATATTTCTTTAAAAATGTAATATTATATATACTACCATTAATTATGAAATATGTAGGTATATATGCTATAATAAATGATAAAATAGGTATATATGCTGACATGTAAGGTATGGCTTGTTTATTCATGTAAAATATTAAATAAGTTTGCTGCCAATGATTAAAATAATTGGTTGTACACTAGAATAAGTCAATAATTAAATATATGGTAGTTTATTTCTAAGGACAAGGTTACCAATTATAAATAAATTATACAGTTTTTAGTCGATTAATATACCATCACGCCTATCTATCTTTGGAAGGTATGGCGGAAGCGTATCACAATTCTATTTACTGATTACGTATAGGTTATTTTTAGAGACGACTGCCGCTCTAGGAATAGTGCCCGTGTCGCGGGTGAGTTTTATAAACATTAAAACAAGGAACAATGATTTGTGGAAAAAATCATTACTTCTTGTTTGAATATGTTAAAATTATTGGTGTACACAAATTTTGTCCCGTTAGGGGATCGAACCCACATCACAAGGTGAATTGACACCACTTAAACTACTACGCCATCCGCGCAATCGATTTGTTTGATGTGATAGCATACCTCTATACTTATTGTTATCTGGTTTAAGAAATTTATTTCTCATAATATCTTTTTACATAATTATGTAGTCTCACGCATAATTATATCAACGAAGGTAAAGGCAGAGATGGATCTAGAGCCTTAGTTCACAAAGTAGTCCAGGTGGACCCCCAGGGATCCACGGGAGACCCGACGGAGGTAGGCGTCGGCGTGACAAAAAAATGGAGGTTCACAATTCGTAAACGAGGGTTTACGAAAATTTATTTGCTTCGATAGTGACGAGCTAAAGGGACAGCCCGTAGACGTTTGATAATTTTTTTCAATTTTAACCCAATTTAACTTTTTGGTCCGAATATACCGATTTTACTTGGCGGTTTGAATTTCTAGCTGCAGGGGATCCACCGGAACCAGCTAAATTTTTAAGGTGGTCCATGACAAAAAAAGTCTGGGATCCTCTGATCTAGAGCCACGTTATGTGTGTATGCCAATGTGACTGCTGTGCATGAGGTTTCATTCAGCTAGACTCTTTAGACGAAATGCAGATATACTAAACTATTGCCTAAGCAAATAGTGTATTAAAATAAACAACGCAATAAACTCTGTTAATAGTAGTTAAATTTCAAGGGTAATACTATGTTTGTAAAATGCCCCACCATACAAGGCTAGTGCAGAAAATGACTTAAAAAATACAATATTATTGCAAACGGTTAAACATTTTTACCTTTTTTGTATTGACATAACTATTCATCGTAATTATGTAAATTGGATTATTAAAATATACATGCGTACCAACCCTGCGTATGAGTGTTTTTGTGATGCACTAATGTAGTGTATTTAAATGAGATATTTTTTCTCACACCTAATTTGATTGACTAATTGATTAAGTTAGATAATTATAGATATAAATGCAATGTTGGTTACAGTTTGTTCATTTGTTTTTATACACAAATTCCGCATAACCCTGTCTTGTAAATTTTTTGCATGTGTTGAAGTAACGGAAAAGCACATACATCCCCTCATATATAAAAAAAGATGTGTGAATACATTGTGAAACCCACTTAGCATATTGATAATTGTGCATACGTACTTAAACTTACGGCTCTATCCCTGAAGGAGCAGGCGGACGTTTATAGACCTTGATTTTGTCAACTGTGATATTAATTGCCACGTTATAGAAAGAAAAGCTATTGCCATTTACCGGGTACAATATACTTGTAATAAAAAAGAAGTGCCATTTTCCGAGCAAATCTCTAAACGCTTTTGAGAATTTTTGACGGAAGAACGGAATAACACTTTGCCTAATTCGATAATCAGACTTGAGTCTTCATGTATATGTATATGCTCTAATCACTATTTACTAAGGTAAGCTTATGCCATTCGATAAGGCAGTTTAATCAGTTTTATTCTACTGTATTCTATAATATGTGTAGGCTTTAAATATGATGAATGGTTTTGGAGGAATAGCTATATAATTATATTTTTGTCATAACTTCTATTTGAATTCAGATGCCTTGAAGATTTCTAAAGTGGAGATGCCAAAATGATCATGGTTAGGCGATATATATGCGACGAAAACTAGCATTTTCATCAGTTTAAGACTGTATATTATGCGCGCAAACAGTTTTTCAGAACTTTATATAGATTACGGCAAACCCTTTCATCGAGTCAAGTAATTTAAATTTTGAAACCGTTTCACCAATGACAACCACCCAAACTTTTACAAACAATACCCAACCATAAATTCTCCCAATTTTTTTACTTCACCGTCACTATTTCGTTACCAAAACGACTCCATAAAAATATAATTAGTGTTATGTCGTCATAACCTACAACCCCTGTGCTTGGTGTATATGACAGAACGTTACGTCACGGTAGCCGACCAATCAGCGGCGGCCACACCGGAAGTGGCGTACAGGGTGGCGTCGTGATCTGATCGAGGAACAGGGGTGCCGGGTGTAACGAACCGGTAGTAAGTGATTTTGTCAATTAGAAATTTATTTTTGGGTAATTAAGTGGAATGGTGACAGTCGAGGCAAATGTGGGGAGTTCGTGTATTATGTATATTAGCCTGGAAATAGTAGTGAAATTCTTTACCCTTTTATATATTTAGTAGCTGGTCTGATCGCAAGCTCTCTAAATATGAAAAAGGTCTCTAAATATGATGTTTAAATACATGGTTGGGATATACCTGACATCGAAATAACTACTGGTGGTTTGCATAAATTTTCTGTATGGCAGTCAAAATCTTTAAATGCTTGATGACTTAAAACTTTTACTGACATAATAATTCTACAGATCAGTCCTGGATCTGACCTGTAGAATTATTCCTTGGATTTAGAGGTTTCGAGCAGCTTGACCCAGTTTGAAACAGGATGACTCAATACCTTACCAACCTCTCACTGTGGCCAAGACACCTTTAGCTCTCTTTGATCAGTCATGTGAGTCTGCTCAGTCGTGTATGTCTAGGATTAGGAAAGATAACTCACTAACAGCCAGACTGCCAGTGAGTTATCTATCCTCGTCCTGGACATCCCATCTACACACGGCTTGTTACCTTAGGACGCATGGTACAGGCATCCCGAGTTTATCTTTCAATTTATTTATTCCTCACGTAGTATAGGCTAGAGCCTTAGTGTATTAGGGCTGTAGGTACTTTGAGAGCAGCGATAACTCAGTGGGGAGACCAACAAACTGCAATGCAGAAGGTCTCGGGTTCGAACCCACGTCGCGCACCTCTGACTTTCGGCAGTTATATGACTTTTCGAAATTATGTGCGTATTGATTGACAATTATCGCATACTCCGTGCCTCGGAGAGCACGTTAAGCCGTCGGTCCCGGCATCTATGGCAGTCGTTATTAGGAAAGTCAGTACCCCTAATATCCTGACGCTGGTCTAGCCTTAGAGTATCGTTAGCTTTCGGTTTGCGGAGGTCAGGTGGCAGCCGCTCCGTATAAAAACTGATATCCAGTCAAATCCGGTTAGACTAGAAAAAGCCGACCCCAAGTTACTTGGGAATAATAAAGGCTAAGGAGAAGAAGAAGGGCTGTAGGTACTTTAAGGTTGTTGTGATATAATTGTGCGTAATCAGTTCGCTACTATTAAGGTGACGTCTGTACACAGGATATTGACAAAATTTTTATACTAACTATATTATATACCTTGATATTAGACTTGCTTTATATTTTGCTTACAAACAAGTGTACAACCTTCCTAGCGATTAGCCTATGGTCAATTGCGACATTCAAGTTATCACTAGCGCGTTGTTTACCTGATACAAAAAAGATGTTGTGTTGCCAGCTCAAATTATAAAGTCCACCATTTTTATAGCTAGCAACACAACATCTCCGAGTCGAGAAATGATTCCTTTAATAACACAATCAAAGGTTGTTACGCTAAGATAATTTATAGGGTGCCTTATCGACAAAGATTAATAATTCCCCTGTTAAAAGCATGATACACCCTTAAGTCAAAAATAATGTTCCCTTAGCAAAATAATACAAGGCTATTTCTCGGAGGTCTTCAGTACGGTGAAAATACTTCCCTAGTAAAGCTGTTTTAAAGCAGGTATCCCCTCAATCTTTACTCTGGGCTCTAAAAATATGTCTTCAAACGTAGATAAAATCAACAATAACATGGAATTGAATGATGGCTGTACAATAACAGTAGTGTAGATCCACTAAAGGCTAAAAACAATAGTATGTGACGGGTCGCGTTATCGGCAGCGTGTTATTTCACAGCGCGCGCTGCGCAAATACTCGCTTCACCACAATTATACCGAACAGTCACATAGATTAAGTTGTTATTCCAGAATGGACGTAATCATATTTCGAATGAGTTATAATAATAATAATATTTTACCACATACATACAACACCATCTAGCCCAAACTAAGCAGAGCTTTTACTATGGGTACTAGACAATGGATAAACATACACATATATATTTTTTTGTAAATACATTCATATTATACATAGATACACCCAGACCAAGACAAACATCCATATTCATGAACACAAATGTTTGATTTGTGCGGGAATCGAACCCGCGAACTTAGGCGTGGCAGTCGGTTACACTAACCACTACGCCACCGCTGACATTGAGCCGAATGATTTCCAAATATGTGCAGCTCTCAACGACAGGAACGCCATGATTCGTTTTGATAGTACTTTTATACGACACAAGTAGCTGATGTGGGCTACTAGTGAAAGTAATCAAGTTACATGCGCGGGTTTAGCATGTGAGTTACTTGCGCGAGTATTTCCCGTCATTTATTTACACTTGCCCATGTTATAGGGTCGTATATATTTATTGTACTATATAATAATCCTAACTTAATGTGATAAATACGCATGTTATTATGTTTGTTTGTATGTTATGCTTTCATGCCTTAATATGAAATTTTGCATACACGTAGTCAGGAAGAAAGAAAAGGACAAAACAATAGCTTTCATTTTGACCAGAGATCCCCAGTCATTTTTTGTCATAGACCACTTTCAATATTTTGCTGGTTCCGGTGGACCGCCTGCAGCTAGAAATGTAATCCGCCAAGTAAAATAGGTATATTCGGAACAAGAAGTTAAATTGGGTTAAAATAAAAAAAAATGATTAAATCTCTACGGTCTAAGTTTTTATCCTATAAATTCTCGGGTCTTCAGCGAGTGGTATTCCTCAAAATATCCGTCGATCAACGTTTGAACACAGTCTAACAGTCTCTAAGCTTCTTAAAATATTATGTGCCTACATTGATAGGTGAAGTCAAGCCAATATTTTAGTTCTTCACTATTGAAAGCAAATGAATTTTCGTGGACCTCCGCTTACGAATTGTGAACCCTATTATTTGTCACGCCAACGTAGATCCCCGTCGAGTCTCCCGTGGACACCTGGGGGTCCACCTGGATCACTTTGAGAACTAAGAATTTAGTGCAAAAGCGCTGTTACTAAACTAACCTATATTGATGCGAGCGAAGCCGCGACACAATTATATAACACTAGATTTTCTAATATTATATAATTGTTTTTAAATATTCCTCGCAGTGTTCTTGTTAACTCTTCAGCTAATCTAAAGCTTGTGCTAGAAAAAAGATAAAGATATATTACCAACGTTTGACCAGGTTTCCTTTTAAGTCCTACGTAAGAGTTGACGAGACTTTGTGGTCCAACAGGTACGTTTTCATACTGTACTGCTATTGCGAATTTTCTAACAAAAAACCAATAACACTATTCGATACGGGATCTCTCAATCGACCGCAAACACAAACTTGTTACATAGTACCAACTTATGTCTAAGCTATTAAATCTCGAATACTACAACATCGTATCACTGATATTGTCTTCTGTTTACGCGAATGTTATTCATTGAAATTAAACTACTATATACGGATTTTATCGCGTTGTTTATTTATCGCTGTATTACAAAATTTTGAAAATATTACTCTACTACTACTATTGATTTTATTTTACTAATTTATAAGCTAATAAAATTATTTAAACTATTAAATCTATTTATTTTTGGTTTACACTTTCCCCGACGTTTCTGTTGCTTTTCAGCAGCCATGGTCACGAAACGTCGGGGAAAGTGTAAACCAAAAATAAATAGATTTAATAGCTTAAATAATTTTATTAGCTTATAAATTAGTAAAATAAAATCAATAGTAGTAGTAGAGTAATATTTTCAAAATTTTGTAATACAATGATAAATAAACAACGCGATAAAATCCGTATATAGTAGTTTAATTTCAATCGTATCACTGTATACCAAATTAAGCTCCTTACTGCGAAATTACGGTTTGCTTTATAACATACATTTAAGAATTATATATAAATAATATATAAAAATATTATCACATCTGTTTTCCGCATAATCTTTGCATATAGTGCGGTACCGTCGGCTCGGTATGATTCCGGAGGCTTCATGCGATTACCAGCGACACCTGTCGCCTTTCCCACGGAATTTATAATTCGCCCGCCGATGCAGCACGGATTGCCTGGATCGTTTTAATTGTATTCCCGGAACAACCCGGATTTATTGCCATATCTACGCATATTACGTATAGTAAACGAAATTCACATTTATATTTTAAACTGTAGTCATTTGCATTGTTTTATGAAGGGTTTTTAGTTGTGGATTGTTTTGGGCGAGTGGGGGCAAATTTGTTTATGCATTTGTTGTATTTTGTAGGCATTTTAAATGAGCAGCATCTTGCTAAGCCAGTAGTAAATTTATAATTACAAGCTTAAAAGCTCGACTTGTCTTACTAGAAAAAGTTGTTATGTTAAAGTTAGCACTAGCATACGTTTTAGTGTGCTTTGATTTTAATTGCATCTATAAGAGAACTCTTTCAGATGAAGTTAAAATTGAAGAATAAAGAGGGAGCAATATGGATTGCTTTTTCACGCCTTCATCAACAATAAGAAAGAAGGAATTAAATGTTATTGCAGACACATACAAGCCGAGGTAGAACCACAGGTGTACTAAATTACAACAGACATACATAAATAAATAAACATAATAGATATATAGATAAATAAAAGTAACAATCGATGTGTATTGAAATTAAACACTTTATACGGATTTTGTCGTGTTGTTTATTTTACTTTAAACACTGTTATTACATAATTATGAAAACTCTAACTATATTATTGTCGGCCTCGATGGCGTAGTGGTTAGTGTAACCGACTGCCACGCCTGAGGTCGCGGGTTCGATTCCCGCACAAGACAAATATTTGTGTGCATGAACATGGATGTTTGTCTTGGTCTGGGTGTTTCTATATATAATATGTATGTATTTACAAAAAAAAAGTATATATGTATGTTTATCCATTGTCTAGTACCCATAGTACAAGCTCTGCTTAGTTTGGGCTAGATGGTGTTGTGTGTATGTGGTAGAATATTATTAGAATTATAAAACTCTAACTATACTACTATTATTGAACTTTACTACTATTTAAGCTATATATTTTCTAATTAAAACTATTTATATTTAAGTTTACACTTTGCCCCGACGTTTCGGTTGCTTTACAGCAGCCATGTTCACGGGGAGACTCCGTATAAAGTGTTTAATTTCAATGTATAACATTCGCGTAAACATAAGACAATATTATGTAAACAATCGATGTGGTCTCAGAGGCTGGCTCGTATTACTAAAGTATTAACTAGTAGCACTTACATGCATACAGTGCACTTTATTGATCTCATTTATGACATGCAAATATACAGGATTTATTTACTGGTAAAAATCGTATAATTATATCGGGCTGCCTTATTCTAAAATCCACGATACTATATTTCTTTTTAATGGTTTTAGAAATTATATGGATTAGAAATTTCTAGTATTGTTAGTGCCCAGCTATGCTACAATGCTTGCATTTAAAGGCAAATCAAACTCATGACTTATCGCATGTCCAATCTTTAAGCGTCTCATTGCATTGTTGAAATGGGTTTATATATAAGTATATATATATAAATAAGTATATAGTATACGTATAGAGACTGGTCTTCAACTAGACCCTTTATATGAAATGTGTATATTATATACACACAATGGTTTAGTTAGATGATAACATTATAGAAATTTTAGTTGCTTACAATATCTATCTACGAATTTCGTATATCACTATATTGTCCTAGGAGACTGTCCTATCCTTCAGGACCAGTACTTTTTCTGGATAAAATGTACTCTATGTCCTTTTCTGTTCAGATAATTACATATGCGAAATTATATGATGATCAGTCAAGTAGTTAAGGCGTGAAAAATAAACACACATTCGCATTTATAATATTAGTTGGGATATATAATTACAGTATGATAATCAAATATCCTATTGAGTTGTTAGCAAGCATGGTCTTATTAGAGTCTATCAAAGGCATCTGAAGCGCAGTGTCGTTTGTGTGTAAGCCGATGCGTGAAATGAAAAGATGGCTGCTGTCGCGCCCGACGGCGCACCTTCGCCGCATCGTGGCATGCCGGCTATCGCCGTCCCCACTGTGTCATCGCTTCACTTTATATTACGCTAGTCTTGATCAGAAAGCCAATTCTAGTGATAAAATATGTTCAAAATTCAATTTCGATCACTAGATTGGAACTTGAATCGAACGTCAACTGAAATACAATTCATGTCCACGTTTGACGTTCTCATTTGTCACTCGCCTTTTATATTACGATGGTTTTGATCAGAAGACCAATTCTTGTAAGCATGTATGTTTAAAATACAGTTCCCATCTAGACTAATATATGTAACAGAAATGCAATTTGTGTTCATATTTGTTGCTTGACTTTATATAACGCTAGTCTTAATCAGAAAGCTAATTCTAGTAATGAAATATTATTAAAATATAGTACCCATCTAGACTAATATACATATGTTAACTAAAATTCAATTTGTGTTCCTATTTGTGGATTGATTATATATTATGCTAGTCTTGATTTTTCGTAATAAAATATGTCCAAAATATAGTTTCAATCTAGCCTAATAGACGTCAACTGAAATGCAAATTAAATTCACATTTGACGGTTATTATAATTTAGGAGAGTACGATTTGTGATTTTTATACGACTAGATCAGAATTCTATTTTAAAAAGATTTTATTACGAGAATTGGGCAGCAGATACTATTGCTACTTATATTTTTATAAATACGATGCGGTTTTAAGAGCCCTGGTAAAGAATATAATGAAATCCTAAAATTTAACTTTTTTGTACTGATTTCAAAATACTACACTGTTTATAATTATTCTACACTTAGATTGAGATGCACGACACATGAGTCTTCCCGTGAATATATTTTTATTACAAGAAACCTATACCATTTTTGTAAATATTTAGTATTATAATTATTTGTATTTTTGTAGCTACGTTAATACGTTTGTAAATATAAATACTTTTATATTTACAAACGTAATAGGTTTTGAGGCATAGTTATTGCCATCCCCAGTTGACTCTTGTATATACCTATCTCTCACCTTCAAGCATGAACGATCTAGGGAAGTATATCGCGAAAACTCAAACTTATTTATTGTCAATCACTGTAATGCAAAAGTATGTGTGTTAAGACTTCTAAAAGCAACTTTACATTTAGTCTCTTCACTGCAGAAGTCAGTGGTGGTTTCAATCACCGCTTATAAAAAATTCTGATTTGTATTCCAGAGAACACAAGTTAGAATTTTTCTGGTCAGAATCAGAGATATTCTGCAAATTAATAATATCTTGAACCAAGCGTGCGAGAAGAATATAATAGAAGCAAATGAAGCACGACAGATATCTAGGATCATAACAATTGAAAATCGCCGGCGGGTAAGCACCCGGGTGCCTGCGAAACAGTCGTCATTCTATGTACATATGTGGGTAAAATATATAGTAAAATAAACGATTGGTTTCAATTATATTCTTAGTTTAAGCTATGAATGATGTATTATCTTTTCTTTAGGTTTACAACTAAAATTCATATTAAAAGATATTATTTATATAGATACTATAGCTGAATTTACTTTGAAGCTGCTTTATAATATACACTAGATTCTGCCTGCGGCTCCGCTCGCGTAAATACCTACCATATATCCTTTTCGATTTTCCGTTTCATCATCCAAAATTTCATGATGATCAGTCGAGTAGTTAAGGCGTGAAAGCGTAACAAAGAAACTCATACTCAAACAAACTCAATTTAGTTAGGATTGTATTTCTAATTGCCAAATAATTAACCAAGTTATTATATATATTTTTTAATATATCAATCTCATCCGTTACACCGCTGTCGTGTGACAGTACACAGCTATGTACTACTAAACACACAGGTGTGTACCGTGTACATAAATACACAGCAGGCGTATGGGTGGTTATTTTCGTTCATTTCACGCATCGTAACGCACGCAAATCGATGAGAACAATGCCCGCACGACTGACACACTGTAAATGTATGTGTATACTAATTATATAGTAATATAGTTATTTTGTTCATCGCTTTAAGGAAAGGTAATATTTTGACTACAAAAAAAAATACCGTTAAAAATGTAACACTGTCTTTCCCGGGTATCGAAACCGCGCAGAGTATAAGATATATCTTATATATAGCTAAGTATAGCATTAATTAATAGTATAGTAATATTATTAATTATGTTGGCTATTTGAGAAAGTTGGACTTTTGTTAAAAAAATACAGTTTAATGAGGCATTTAAACATAATTCGCGAAACTACACTTGAGTACGCGCACCTCGTTCCTGACCATACAAAGGAGGGAGTGCGATATGCATGTATGCATTCGAATATGATTCGAATGGAATTATGTACTTCACTAGTGCAACCATGTTTTTCATTACAAAACCTACAAAGAAACCTACGGCCTATTTCATGGTAAGTTTATTGTAGCCTATGAAATCAAGCCACTAAAAGTAATTCAGTCTTAAGATAAATCTTGATGTTTAGAATTATATAAAAGAGTTTTACGTACATATCTGCCGTTTTTTTGTCGTAAATTACTAGCATTTTGGGTTTAATAGTATTCTTGCTAATCTCCCCAGCTAAACTAAATGTTTGTGTTAGTACTAAATTAAAAAACAAGACCTTGTGATCGCAACTCAATGACTATCGCTTCATGTCATATTGATTATTATCGTTCATATTAATAAGTCGGGGAAAAAGTCTTCTCGCATATAGTCCGTATAAATTTTTAATAAAATCTCTTTGGCTGTACTAGTTGTATCTGGCTGGTTTTGATACCATTAAAAAGGTTACATTACAAAAAAAGAAACAATTTAGTAAAATATTATTACCCGCCGGTTTTCATTTGTTTTTCTTTCTGTCAAAGTGAGTGAATCTAATGAAGAAATACGATACATTTTTTAATTTTATTACATAAAAGGAAAAATGCAACGAAAGATGTGAAAAAAAATTGTAACGTTTATGGACCTAATGCGGTGTCAGTAAGAGTAGCACAAAGTTGGTTTAAACGTTTTCAATCCGGGAATTTTGATGTCAAAGATGTACCCCGCTCTAGTCGCCCTGTCACGGATAAACGGGACGCGATTTTTGAAAAAGTGGAGCAAGATCGGCATGTCAATAGTTACGACATAGCTGAAGATTTGGGAATTGACCACAAAACAGTTTAAACCCATTTGAAAAAATCTGGGTATACAAAAAAGCTCGGTATTTGGGTACCACACGAGCTCACTGAAATAAACCTTATGAACCGTGTACTCATTTGCGATTCTTTATTGAGACGTAATGAAACCGAACCGTTTTTGAAGAGATTGATAACTGGTGATGAAAAGTGGATCACGTACGATAAGAACGTGCGAAAAAGCCGCAAAACCGGGGCTAACTCGCAATATGGTGATGCTGTGTATATGGTGGGATTGGGAGGTTATTGTTCATTATTAGCTTTTACCGACGGGAATCATCGATTCGGATCTCTACTGCTAACAACTGATGAGATTTAAAAAGTAAGAAATTGAGAGAAAGCGGCTGGAATTAATCTATAGAAAGGGTGTGGTCTTTCATCACGATAACGCTAGACCTCACACATTTTTAGTCACTCAGCAAAAGTTAAGAGAGTTTGGCTGGGAGGCGTAAATGCTTCTGCCATATAGCCCTGACCTTGCACCTTCAATTTGCCACCTGTTTCGGTCTCTTCAGAATTATTTAGAAAGTATCAGATTAACATCAAGAGAGGACTGCCAAAACTACTAGTCGCGTTTTTTTGAGCAGATGTCCCAACATTTCTACAGCAACAGGATCATATACAAGATGGCAGACAGTCATTGAACAAAATGGCACATATATGTATATTGTAATTAAATGTAAATATACTTTGAAAATAATGTCTTGAGTTTTCATATAAAATGCGAAGAAACTTTTCCCGACCTTATATTTATGTTATTTTACTAGTTGTTGACTGATGCTTTATTAGCGTGATGAAATGCGTTTTTTATATAAGACATGTCGTCGGATATCTGTCAATATTTATTTTACGCATTTTTCGTGATAATTATAAAGGTCACTACCGACTATTAATGCGTGTCTACGAGCGATATAATTGGTCGAACTGTATAAAAATGTATGCGGCATATATTTTTTTTAAAATTAAAGTATTGTCCTCTGCATTATGGATCATATCCTGTGTCTTAGTAAAAAGAACGATAGGACAGCTCTAAATACTGTTCCAAGCTTTTTATTTCTATTACTAATTAATTAAAATCAAATAATTGGTTCAAAAACTCTTGACAAGATAAAATAATAAATGCAAAGCGTAACTTATATGTTTGCCTAAACTAGGCGAAGCTGTGTTTCAGGTGAGTATTAAATATAAATCTATTAAAGTTACCTACATTAAAAGGTAAAGTATTCGTAAAACTCAAACCCTCGTATGGAAACAGACACAGGTGAAGTTTTACTTTAACCAAGTAAAATAAGTAAGTTAAGTTGCAGTAAGTAAGCACGCGAGGCGGATCACTCGTCTAAGTAGAATTTACGAGTATAGACCTACTTACTACGAGATGTAAGCTACGTATGTAGGTATGTGTGTGTAAATGTACATAATAATATGTTTATTTATTTATTAAGCTTTACTCACAGCACATACATACATAATTATATGTTGCGTGCAATATAATAGATAATAACAATTATAAAAAAGTTTTATTTATTCATTAAAAAGATACAAATACATTTAAATATTTATGTAATCAGAGTACTTTTAAGAATCTTCAATATAGAATTATTTTTAAGCCCGTATTGCTACTCACTACCATTTATAAATCAGGTGTAAGGCAGGATTTCCAGATTTCTCCATGTGTTCTAGTTTGTCATTACTGTTCATTCTAGTACACATATGTAATTATTAGTATTTTAAGAAAAGAGAGTGAAATATTCGTAGTCTTTTTACCCAAAGTATAATTATTAATAAAGGTTGGTAATATCAATTCCTCTATAGAAATGTGATATCTTTTGCTACTTGCATCTTTTAATAACAACAAGTTTTCAGAACATATGATCTAATATAGATTGAGGTCAGATTACACAGATAACTCGTACTCATATTATGAGTTATAAGCGATCTCCTATAGAGCTTTGTAGCTAATAAATCTTACTACATATTCATGTAAAAAATTCGTAATCGCTATATTGGAGTCGCTCCCACATGGAAAGTTAACCTGAAAACGTGGCTAGGTTAGACTGGATGCGAAATATTGAAGACCGAACATTGAAGCGCAAAATTTGAGATCTGCCTTTTCCGATTGGACTATGGCCTTACTATATATACATATATGGCCTTACCCTTCTCACACTGAGAAGAGGCCCATGCCCACCAGTAGGACAGTTCATAAAAACAGGATTGATATTATTTTTTATTCTTTATTATTATATTTTATTAATATACCCATGCAAGTATAAGTAATTTGATGCTACAATTAAAAATATACAATTTATTCACAAAACTAGTATTTGAGTCATGTAACGAGTGATCTCATAATCTCAAACAAAAACGCTAAGTCTCGACGGGCAAAAGTAGTTTTTTTTGATTGCATTAATCTATTTTTAACATAAATACGTCTTATTATTACTTCCACATATATGACGCATTAACAAAAAATAATAAAACAATAAACAAGGTTATTAAAATTTATTAATCGCATATTAATCACAAACAACTAAAATAAACTAATACATTCAAACAATTCAATTTAACATAACCACTGTGTTGGTATTAAATAAATAAATAAATTATCCTAAACATATCGTTTAGCTATAGTTATGATAAATGATACTAATCGTTCATTTAGTGTAATGATCGCATATGAATGAAGTATACGCCACAATGTGAGAACATGGCGCTGATGAAAAAGCTGTTGAAACTTGGAACAATGATAATGCCTCATGTATTATTTATCACTCCCCGCATTAATGAACCAAGGTCATTTGAATTCATTTCCTTTAGCAGTACAACAAAACGCTTTCACACTTACGTTATTGCGTAATTATAGTAACTTATTTATAAAACAAAATCATTTTTTTTACTATTTACTGTTATTTCATTCAACCTAGATACGAACCACTCAGCTGTATAGTTCCGCTACTCGGCACTAGATGGCGTTAGTGGGAGCAAAGTTTGACGAAGTTTTGGAGCTCATTTTTACTCGAACCACGTAAAGCGAGTGGTAGACGTTTTATTAAAAGTTTGTTTCATGTTTATTTTAGGTCGCCGCTTGTCTGGCCAGACTTACAACAGTTTTAAATTTAAATAATTATAATGCATGTTTTATTGTGAATGAATCGGCGTGTGTAAGCCGTCGTTTTATGTTTATTTGGGTGTCACAATCGATTATATCGTCGTAAACTTTAAAATGTTCTGTTAAGAGTTTTGACAGCATTTCACACTTTTTATGCAGAAAGTATTAGCTCCCTTTCGTGCTTGTCATTTATATGTTTACCGACGTAGTTATTACAATTTACTGCCAGTAAAGAACTCGGCGGAACTGAAATGGGATGTCAATTTTTTTACTACTTGTAGCAAGTTTGTTTTCGGTAAAAGAGATTATAAAATGAATTGGTGTGACAGCACTACCTACATTGTACCTATGTAACAGGTATGTTATCTAGCCACAAGCCTCTGTAATTGATCAAATAATATTGTCATCCATATTTATACGTATGTCAATTTTCGTGTCAGTTACTTTCTCTTATATTCCTAATCATCCAAAGCTATTCTACTATATTGTATAAGCCAATAATTGACAGTTCATTTACCTATCATACATTTAAATTACCTTAAATGAATGATAGATAAATAATAAACCTTTATGATTTGAACTAACCAAGTATTTTATTACTAGATATTTGTGCGTATTTCCAGCTAAATATATATAATGTATATAATTGATTGTATATATTCCTGGTTGAAAGTATAAACTTATCAAAACAAACTACCCACTTGAACTGTCGTCGATAAACTTAAAAACATAAACATCCATATTTATTCCAAACAATTAAAAACCGAAGAGATGTCTTTAAGCTGATTTTTGATGAACATAACATATAAATAGAATATTTCTCTGTCATCACTGAAAGTCAAAGGAAAATCGACGGCAGTTTTCTCGCAATCACAAAGTCTCAAGTCTGTCGTTAAAAATAAAATATTAACAGCCCTTAGCGAGACTGGATTCATATCTTGCATGACAAACGCTATCTCGGTACCTACATTCATACTACAAGCAAAGTATTTCCCGTAACGCACACCAGCAAAGTGCGTGGCTGTGCAATTCACTGTCTACAGTATATTCCATTATCTCTGTGTGCGTATGCCCTTTCTCTATCTTTCGTATATTTCCGTCTCTTTTACTCGAAGCTATAGTTGTGTGGGCCCGTGTTCGCCGGTCCATTATTGTCTGTTTAGCCTTTGCTTTTTGTAAATAAATATTAGTTACTGATTTACGAAGTTTTAAATGATTGTTGCTTGTTCCGTTTTTATTATGAATGTAAGTGCTGTAGTTTTTGTTAGCAGTTTGTAGTTAAAAAAGTTGTGTGGCCAACTTCTGCCGGTGTCATAAATTTTCTTTCTGTCTATAATTGTAATTTGAAAATAAATTCTTTAATATATTAGTACAAAAATTAAACCAAATTAGTGTCATCCAAACATTTATTGATATTTATAATTTATGATTGTTGCAAATACAAATAATTAATATTGTTAATTCAGATTTCGTTAATAACTTGCAACCATTCAATATGTGGAGATATAATAATAATAAATTGGCTCTTAACAATATTCAAGTAATTGATAAACATCGGTAAATGAATAATTGGCTGCAATAAACATCATTATGATCAGTTAATTGTACATTCATTAAAGTTTACGCTTCAATTACGGTACGATGAAATTAAAATAATATTATTAATTTTGTTGATAAATGGTCCTTTTATTCATCACTATCAACGTAACGGAACATCTATTACACAGATTTACGTTCTTTATTCAAAAGTCAGGATTCACTGACTCACTACTCTTTAAATCATGCAAAAGTAAGTATTGAATTTTGTAT
Organism: Catocala nupta; assembly: GCA_963675205.1. Classification (NCBI taxonomy): domain Eukaryota; kingdom Metazoa; phylum Arthropoda; class Insecta; order Lepidoptera; family Erebidae; genus Catocala; species Catocala nupta. Next base: position 24,615,834 of record OY776085.1, on the reverse strand, counting down.
CATCGTTTTTGGTATGATAAGTTGTCCTTATTTTGCAACGATATATATAAAGGTTTTTTATTATTTTGTTAATGTAGCCAATAATGTGAAAAATAAAATGTAATACCATTTATTAAATAAAACATGAAAATATATGAACTCTCTTATAAGACTATTCTAACTAGAACGTAATAACTATGAATATAATACGTACGATTAAAAACTTAACTCATATAAGTGCACCTGAAGAAAAAACCGTCAGTTCTTAAAGCAGCTTTACTTCAATGACCAATCATACAGGATAGATTCTGTTCATACTAGTAGTGCTAAGTCTGGCCTGTAGTGGGTAGAGGGGGAGGGGGGGCAATGGGCGGTGCCGCGCATGCGCGTCGTTGCCAAGACGACGGCACGTACCAAAGTGAGCTTGTGTGCGCGCTGGTATGTCTGTGTGTTAGTGAGTGTGTACGATGGTTCGTATTTAATAATAGCTAAACAAGTATTCCTATATTTGATTTTGTCGGTTATTGTCTATGTTCTGTGGCGGTATTTTCAGGAATTAATGAAAAATATTTTTGGACCTATTTTGTGTTTTCATATTTCTGTAGATTATTTAGCCTTTTTCATATTGGATTTATTTGTCGTAACGGCTCTAGAAGAATATTCCAATAAATAGATAAATAAGTTTTAATTCTCTTATTTAGCAGTCTATAATATAACGTCAATTTTAAAGGTAATACTTACTCATAAATCATACTTACACCAAAAATCATACTTAACATATTTGGTAAACATCCTGTGACGTCACACGATTTTCATTTTATCGCGACGCATCATACCGACTCCCGTGTACCGCATTCCACGCACACACCCTCACCGTGCGCCTGTGTGCGTGCGTCACGTCGCACACACACACGCACACCCATCTACACGATACGCCCCACACTACATAACTACCACTATGTTTGTTCCAACACTCTTTACTTCAACTCGAAAACTCCTTCGAGACCTGAAAAGGAATTTTACAAGGGCGCCTTTTTCTTTTGAGCGAACCTTTGGCTGTAAAACGGGGGCTCTTAACCGTTATAAAGGGATGTATTGATAGTTAGTGGTTCCTTTGTAGTTCCCATCTCGCGGGACTCTCCCGTAATCGTAAAGATAAAAAAATCCATATACGTACACAGCCTAAGTGCCTACTTTATTTTAAGTGGCTGCTTTTGGCGCGAAGTTTTGCTTTAATATTTTATGCGTGGCAGTCATTAGGTTGGATGTTAGGTACTAAGCCAGCCTTGACCCACTCTCAATCCATATAATCCGGAAAATCTGGTTCTTTATTCAAAATGGAACTACTTTTCAATATGTTAGGTGCCTGCTTTGAATATTTATTTACTAAAAACACAAATAGATTCAGATTATCTAGGTATGTAGATTTTAGAGCGAAGGCGAGCTGGTACATAATGTTTATGTCACGGAAACTGCCAGATATGGGAAGACAGTCGGGTAGAATTTCAAATTTAAATGTCAATACTTAATAACACCTCGATAAAATCAATATTCAACTTGTTGTCAATAGTTTAGGTCGTAATCAACTTAATCTATATGTATTTTAACGCAGACCTGGCAAGGTAAATTCCACGATCAAAATTACAAGTTACTAGTCTAGTCAAGATATCCACTGGTATGATACAGCCAGGGACGAAATATGACTATGTTTACACTTCTTTATGCACGCATAGTATGCAATAGAAGTTGTTTTGTTGCCGTCCAAATTCAAGCATAAAGAAGCTAGCAACAAGTGTAGTATCGGTCTTGAAAGTCAACAGTTCCAACAAGCAACACGAACGGCTTGCTTTACAGCTTTCGGCGGAGCAGCCTGTTTCTAATATAATAGATATTTAGTCTCACTAAAGAATTTTAGAGGTCATCGATCGAAAAGTCAATGATATGTGGACAGGTTGGCTGTATGTGCCCGGCAGGAACAGTTAGGAGCCGTTAGGTGCAGCAAACAAAAAAAAATCGATCCCAAAATACCTGGAATTCGCCAAAAAATCGATTCAGGAACCAAATAAGAGGCACTGAAGGTCACGGCCCCATCGATCCGGCGTAGAAAGTGAGACTGGCTGCCACTACTAACACCGTCCCGTTGGCTATGCAGGCTGAATTAATCGCGCATATATTTGAATACATTTCGAGCGGCGCAGTTCGGGCCGCGGTGTCGTCGGCCCCTTAAGTTTTAGCGATTTTGTTTCGGTACACTCGTTTCGGTTACCAGATGTTGGTTTCAAAGTAGGAAATGTACTGATGCTAGTCCTATCATCGATTCGTCATAGTGCGTCGCTCCAATACGAGTTATGATGTGGGAAGGTGTAAAGAGAATGAAGGAATATTTCAGGTTTGTTTGTTGACGTAGGTCATAGTCGACGGTTTTAAGGTGTGTTTGGAAGGTCATCGACCGTAGCAATCAGAAGCTTCTCTAATTTAATGATAATGAGTTGTTTTGTTGAAAGCTCTCTGTACAAGGATGCCCAAAACTAGGTACGGCCGATTTAATGACCTCATGTTAAATATGTTTCTGTTGCAAGATTTTCACCTATTTACAAATTCTCTGCAATACTTAGAATTGTAATGTCCATTGATGTGAAACGTAAGTTACGTGTTGTGGGATTCGTTCCGGTCGCGGTTCAGCTTCATTTACTCTCAAGTAATATTATGGAAATACATGTCGAACAGTTCAGTGGAAATTATGCGACTGATAGTAAACTCGGTGATCGTAACAGCTAATTGTAATAGATTATTCTATGATGTTATTATATTATGAAGGTGTTCTAAAATTGATGAGGATATTATCGCAGTTTTATATAATGGATTATTTATGTTTTCTGGATTGCGTTGAACGCCTCGTTGCTTATGAGGTCAATTTGCGCTTATATTTCCTATCTTGAGGTCCTGGATGCTTGGGTCCAGAAGATAGATATTTCTAGTATCACATTGATAGCAATGGCTCGCACCCTACGTAAGGACATAAAACAGGGCAGGTGATATGTTGACTTAATACACCTCTGCGGTGTTTCTATGTATAATACGTATGTATTTACAAAATAAAAAGTATATATGTATGTTTATCCATTATCTAGTACCAATAGTACAAGCTCTGCTTAGTTTGGGCTAGATGGTGTTGTGTGTATGTGGTAGAATATTATATTATATTATATTCTTTGAATATCATAGATAACCTCGTACAACTATGACCATTTTCTACTTCATCAAGAGTCTTAACAAAATGAATGCCTTCATGTATTTCGCAAAGTCTACCAGTTTCACTACTTAGCTAAACAAAAATATCGTTTCAAGGTCTAACATTGTAGTCACGTTTAACAATTAGCTCGGTAACACTAACTACATTAGTTTTAGTGGTGACAGTCCTCGAATGTTACAGTTTTGACTTAGCTCGGACTTGACAATTAGTTTGGACAGAATTTACTATTATTTGTACTTGTGGTTTATGCGCATGGAAAGAGGAAATTTACAGCAACCTGTTTCGTATTAATACATTCTTTAGAATAAGACACCGTCTAACTGTAGGATTAAGTGATCAATCTAAATATTTAAATTTCATATTTGATTTGCTGGCTTAAGTAGATGAGCAAAGTAGTAGCTAACCGCTTGATCAACATGTCTAATATTGTAGACTGTGTGTATAGACTTGTAGACTAATTACTTAGCACAGGTGATGCGCGTTATACCAGCTTTCAGAATGTACCTCGGAGCATGATACAGGTAAGACGAACACAACTTGTGTCTGAAGTCGAGGACTCTCTTGGGCGGGCCTCTGAATGGGGTGAACAGAACTTAGTTCGATTTAACCCCTCGAAGACACAAGAGTGCTCGTTTACTGCCAAGAATGACCCTTTTATCATGGCGACACAGTTCTAAGGAGTTACTCTCCGTATCTCCGAAAGTATTGGGATCCTCGGCGTGGAAATCTCGAACAAAGTCCAGTTTGGGAGTCACTTGGAGTACATAATTAAATTAGCGAGCAAACAGGGCGAGGCGGTACTTCACACCAGGTCAACGTCTTGTGCTTTACAAAGCACAGGTCCGGCCGCACGTGGAGTACTGCTCACATTTCTGCGCAGGGGCCCCCAAATACCAGCTCGGCCCACTTGACTCCCTAAAAAGACGGGTAGTTCGAATTGTCGATGATCCCAATCTCACGGATAGATTAGAGTCGTTGGAACAACGGAGAGACTTTGGGTCTCTCTGCGTGTTCTACCGACACTTTCGCCGTGAGTCCTCTGAAGAACTGTTTGATTTGGTACCAGCGGCCCCTTACTATCACCGTACCACTCGACAACGAAGCAGGATTCATCCATATCACCTGGAAGCGTTCAAATCCAAGACGGTACGCTTTCAGCGATCATTTTTCCCACGTACGTGCAAGCTCTGGAATAAACTGCCTGCTTCGGTGTTTCCCGAGCGCTATGATATGTCCTTCTTCAAACTTTCATGGATTTCAGCTTGATTGTTATAATAGACAAAGAGCTTTGTGCAGGTATAAATCAAAGCAAAGCGCATCAAAATCAGTAAGGACAATTCAACAAAAAAATTAAATCTAGTACTAAAGTACTAGATTTAATTTTTTTAAATAAAACTTTTTAGGAAAACTTTTTATCTATGCGATGTTAATTGTTTGGTGATCATGGTATACTTTATTACTATGAATTATATTCAATAGACTGCGTTCACCTATTTTGTCTGATCTAAAAGCTAATATATATAATCTAAAAGCCTTTGTGTATCAATATAATTGTAGATTATATTACACAATACATATATGGTTTATACATACTTACACATGTACACAAAATGAGTAAATAACAATTATAAGACCTTTTATATCATTAAAAAATACAATAAAGTTTAGAATTGAAACTGAATACTTACTTATTTTGTGAATTGGTTAAATAAGAGAATCATTATTTTATTTCTTTGATGTCTGTCGAGTACTTAAATTATTTTATTGGTATTATATATCGAAACATTGTCTTAAATATATTATACATATATAAATAGATTAATGCCAGTTTTCTGTCGAGATGGCTGGTGACTATAAATTTCAACTAGCTTGGAAGCAAGTAAAATATAATATTGATATGCATTTTTGTTCTTAATCTTCAATACATGTCTTGTTTTTAAGCGAACAACCGCAGGCTCTTCGCTGTACCAGCGATCACGAATTTCTCCACTCATTTGAGCATAAATTTTTCTACACAAATTATATTAAACTTAGCTGCGGCTTCACAAAGACACAATACTTTTTTCTGGATGTAAATACTTGATGTCCTTTTCTGTAGCTTTGACAACGAGTATGCGAAATTTCATGATGACCGATCAAATAAACAAATCAACTCACGTTCAAATTTCTAATATTAGTTACTATGATGATCATAGGCTGCTTAGTGATAGAAGCTGGAAAAAATTGATTTTAATAAAAACAGATGGGAGACAATTGATCCTCCACCGTGTCCGGCGTGAAGCGGGTTATTGTAAGGTCCTGAGGCACCATTCGAATACGTAATGTCGTTGGAAAGTCGAGCGTTGTCACAAGAGGCCTATTACTATTCCAACGGTGTGACACAAGCAGATGTCCTGTAGCTCAAACATTAGTGAGTGTACGGTGTGAGGTACCGAGTAATTCGTGTATGTTAGTAAGTATTGGTGTTTTTGAGGTTTGAAGTAAAATGCCGTCGTCAGGTGTAAAGTTTGGTTTAAATTATTACAGTGCATTGTTTGAATATAAAATGAATACAACACTGGCTTTCTTTACTGATGTTTCTTAGCTGTTCTATAAAGGTGTCTTAAGGATTATTATTGTGTAAATCTGTGTATCTATACAAAGCTGTTTAAAGAAGTTAGTAATTTGGTTATTACTAAGGAGGAGTAAGGATTTTTGTATATATGTTTGTATGATAAGATATGCTAGAAAAACGCAGTCACTTGCACGCGAAAAATATAATAGAAACTCAGTTACTTTGTTTACTGTCTAATTGCCGTTTTATAAAAACTAGCGGTCGCCAAGTGGTCGCAATTCGACCATAATTGATTTAAATTTTAAGGTTTTATTTTTGATTCTCATTAAGGTTTTATTGTCTATAACTTTACCCTTATAATTACATTTCATTTAGATTTCGCCAAGGCTGTATAGGTTAATTTACCTATCTTTTTCAAACAAATTATTATTTACTTCACTATACTCTTTCATTGACGATAATCCTAAGCTTGCTACTTTGTTTCCTGTTTTTCTCTATTACATATAAATAAGGTATAGGTAACCATAGTTACAAAGAATTGTACGACGTCAGATGAACAATGTCGAAATACGACGAACGCGATTCGACTGCGTGTGTAAAATGCATGGTTGTGTGCGTGTAGTGTTTTTTGATAATTTTAATTTATTTGTAATGCATATTTTTTAAATATTAGGATTCGCCCCTCCTTCTCCATATAAACTTGTAACTGTGCCAAAATTCATACTTCTCCGTCCGCGCAATTTTCGTAAAAAGGGGTACACAGTTTTTGCTCCACGTATTAATATAAAAAAGAAGTCGTTAAGATTGTTTTGTTATAAAATGTCTTGACTGGATACTTTCTTAGTAAATTTAATAAGTGCCAATCTATATTTCCAAGATTAAATAAAATTTTCTGATATATTTTTAACAAAATAAACTGATCCCATATTTACACAATTTCTGAAAATTATTTTCAATTCGCGAATATATTTTCTTTTTACTAGTACCTAGTGTAAAATCTCTTCACTATAATCCTAACTAGTGTGCACGCACAGCGTTACGCACGGCCATTTTCGCAGCCTACTTACGTTCGAAGCCATCGATGTTATCTGCCGATATTGCCTTTTTACCCACCACCCGTTAGCCCACCGTTACGAAGGATTAAAATGTCCCGGATGCATGTTATAGAAAATGTACACTTTGGGTGAATCTGGTCTTGTTTTAATTTTGGATAATTTTTGAAAATCATTTTCTTATTGCTTTAATCAAAGATATTCTGAGCTCAACAGATTTCAGGTCTTTTTTAGTTGCGCCGACTGGTCATGTATTATTTAATAAAAAGTCTTCTAGTGCAGACATTATTTGGAAATAATTAATTATTAATTAGCTTCGTCTTCTTCGATGTCTTGATCCATTTTTGTTCGTTGAACCTGTAAATAAAGTAAAAGCATTTATATTACTTTAATATTTATTCTACTGTTGCGATGTTGCAAAATACCAAAAGTTAGAATATATTATGGTACCTATTATAAGGAAACAAAATTGTCCATCTTTCTCAGTCGTAATCTGAGTTTTAGTGCATAGTTGTAGAAAGTTGCCCTTTAAACGATAGTATTAAGTGATATTAGTATAGTATAATAAATTGTTTAATTATTCGGGGAGCTATTGACAATATTAGTTTATATAATTTTAAAAGCAACTATATCTGTATAACATAAGTTGTAAAACAATTTCCTTTGAAACACTTCTAGACGCCCAAACCGACCTCTGAACTTTAATTCTTATATTTTCAGGAGCTTGTTGTGTCTGAAGGTGAAAACAATGTGCGGGGAGGGAGGGAATGACGAGGCGCCCCCTTTCACGTCTCACCCCCCCTCTTCATCCCTGCCGGGACGTTAACCTTGCTATTGCAATGCGCAACACGCGCTATACTTTTGTCGCTTCTGGAATAAGGTCATGCTCATTCCGACTCCAGATATATGGGTGAAGAACATGTGACGGTACTGATGGATGACTGCTTTGTGGAGAACATATGGCAATAGGCATTGTAGGCTGTTTGGGCAATTTAAAGGGACGTACGTTCTTTGTGGAACCTGCGTACTAAATAGGTCTAAGACGAAATTACTGTATTTGTTGGTTTCTTTGAAGTATTACTAAACATCAATTTACATAAGCCACTATAGAGTGTTTGTAGGTGCTGTAACAGTAATAAAATGCCTCTAAACGGAGCATGATTTCTATTTCTTAGAAGGAAATGTATTGTGTGCATGAATTCGATTGTTTGTTTGTTGGATATTTTATACCTAGAGATTTTTGGTAAAGGTGCCATGAAAATTAGAAAAAAGTAAAACAATTTCCGATATTTGAGAAGGCAGCCTGCTCCCAAAACCCCGAGGTACACCCAAATGTAATCGTCACAAGATATTTTCGTTACTTTCAGTTAAATTTCACGGCCACGCAAAAAGCGGCTTTCACCGAACATCTGTGCGTACTGAGACAAACTCGAGACGCGACCCGGGCCTGTATGAAAGCGTATCTTATGCATTTTACATGAGCCGAGCCAGCCATGAGGCCCCTTACCTTAGCCTTCACACAGCCGCGACACCCACACAGGGTTGTTCACGCACACACCCGCAACCTATTGTCAGCGAAACAAAAACACTCACACTACGCAGGACTCGTTCTAATTAGTTGTTTGTAAACACATGTCACTTGTGCGGTGTATGTGTGCGTGTAGATGCGTGAGGTATCATCCATGAATTATGTAATGCTAGCGTTAAAGTTGGAAGGTGAGACAAAGAGACGTAGATCCTGTATGATAAGATTGTGATACGTTGTTTATGGCGTTATCTCTTTAGTGCTTTATAGGAAAAGCCGTTACTTCTGTTTTAAAGACGCGTCGTGTCTTTGGAAATAAAATAGCCTGGTACCTTGTAGCTGTGTGTATTAGAACACATTCATGCAGTCTAGCATTGTCCAAGCGTCACTTAGAGGAGACAAACGATCTGGACATCTGCCAGGGACGGGAAATTAAGATTGGTGACTTTCAGTCGCACGTACATATTTCATTGTATGGAGTGCTTTGGACAATAAATGGATAAAGTCTGGAAAAATTAAGATGACATTGTAATGTTGGCTTTGGTAAAATTATCAATAATATTTGGTGTATTCCTAAAATTAAAGATATTTTAAATGCATATATTGTTAACTTATGATGATAATCGCTTTGGTTTAGTGATAGTAATAGATCTTCTGTTTTAGCTTGACCTGCAGTTTCACTTATTGAAGCATAAGCGCACATTATCATTGTATAATTAAAGGATTTATTTACGAGTTACCTGTCAATAGCATGGGAAGGAATATGGGACGGCAGTATCCGAGAATTCCGGATCACTTTTCATCATGGGGCATCCTGATGTTTTAATCAGGTCGTCTAACTGTGAGCAAGGTATGAGGATGACTTGAGAACTCTGTCATGACATTAGTTTGCCCAAACAAAAAGCAATTGAAGCGAAATAACGGCTAATGGAAGGCACTAACATAATTTACACTATCAGGCGCTTGCTGCACAATTATGACTTCTTTTCTAATTTCTTCTGTCAAATTTTACTGCTGTCTCTTCTAGTCTTGTCTAGTCTTTTTGACTGTGTGGACAATCGTATGTAGCTACATAGTGGAGCTGCACTTAAGAGTACTTTCTCATTTAACTACGACTTTGAATTATAGGCATGTCTCAATGAGTATATTTATATTTTTTCCAGTATATTAATATCGGCATTTAGTTTAATCACACCGTACAATTAAAAGTTAGTTTAATAAGTGTTTTGATCAGAATCGGTGTCTGCTTCTACAAACAATTCTATGGTAAGTATTGAATTGACTGTTTTTTTTTAGTCTAAACAATTATATTTTATTAGAAATATTTGTTACAACATATATACAACTATTTATATTTACAAACGTATTAAAAAAGATAACATAATTACAAAAACACAAATAATTATAATACTAAATATTTACAAAAATGGTTTAGGCATCGTAGAATTCTTCAGCATCGCTGTCAGCTGGTAACGTGCCCAGAAGACTGGCAGCATTGCCACGTTGAATGGCAATGCTGATTCTTTGGGCCAGGAAAAGACCAGCCTTCTGATCACGCGAAACGTCAATCAGGCGTTTTGCGATCTCCCTGTACAAAATACGAGCGCTCGGACCCCATGAACCTAGGGTTTCCACCCCAAACGCCGCAAAAATGTAATTTCCGACTAAATTACTATATTTGCGCCGTTTGAGGGTTTCCGCAGTTGCAGCAGCAGCGCCGGCACGTCCCGCAGTGCTTGGAAGATGTTATGGCGCAAGGGTGTCAACGCACGTTGCGTCCCACACCAAAGGCCTGCCCATCTTCCAAGGCAACAATGACATTCCGCCCGGTCTCCTCCCATCGTCGCGTACCAAGCCATTGGGTTCAAGTACAGCTGGAACGCCAGCAGTGACAAGAGTACGACGTAGTATGTCATTAAGATTAGCGTGGCGAGAAATTCGACCAGCGCTTCGCCTACAAGAGAGTCCATGGTGTCCGAGGCTATCGACAGCTTCTCCACAGTGACAGCAATGCGGAGAAACACACGAAACACCTAAACGGAGGCAAGTGGCGAGGCGGAATGTGGTATCGTCCAACATGGTACCTATATTGGACGATGGAAGCGCCTGGAGCCAAAGACCAGATTCCCATTCTCCCACAGCCAGCAATCGAGCACGCTCAGCAACATTGGAAGATGTAGTAAAAAGCTTTTCTCTTACAGAGTTGCTAAGCGGCTCGTCCCACTGCCGCTGGGAGAATAGGTTGGTTGGCAAAACAGAATTCGGACAAGCCATTTTCCAGCTGTTCACAGCGTCAGTTTTGCACAGCACTTCTGAACTAACCAGTGTGGGTGCTAAAATTTTCCTGGTTAATTCTTCCGTGCTGTGAACCGAGGACAGGAACGCCGGTAAACTAACATCTGAAATTTTGCGAACGCCGAGCCCACCAAGACGAACAGGCAGAGAAGCCTGTAGCCAAGCTCGGTCGTTCAAATCCACATTTAAAATATTTTTTAGAGTATTTTGAATAATTTTACCAATTTTTTTTAAAGGTACTAAATTTTTCCAAAACTGTGATGATCTTAGCGCATGCGTTAATTTGGGAACAAAAAGGCAATATCGAATAATTGTAAAAGCTGAATGAATATTAATTTTGAGGAGGCGATCTGAAATATCACAAAAATTTTGAATCTTCTCATCTATGAAAGAATTAAAAGCTTCTTCAAAGACTGGTGACCCAAGGAGGCGAAGAGAACTTTTATCCATAATTTTGATGTTTGGAGCCAAACAATTAAATTTTGAAAGTACCAAATGTTTGTTATTGTTTTCAATATTATTCAAAAAAAGTTCACATTCAGCGGTATTTAATTCCAAGCCAATAGATGCAAATTTATCTTTAAGAAGGGCCAAGTCCTGTAATATTGTATCTGCATCGCCTCCAAGAGTCCCATCGTCTAAATACCAGACATTACATTTTGAATTTATCTGCTGAATAATAGGGTGAATTGCCAAACTGAAAATGACCGGTCCAAGAGGGTCACCTTGTTGACATCCAACTGCAGATTCTAAAAGATTATCCTTATATAGTAATTTTGTAGGGTACCTGTAACATTGCCAAAGAAATTTAAAAATTTTGGATGTTTCTAATTTTGCTTGTGTCAACAAGGTATCTCTGTTAACTGAATTGAAAGCATTTTTGAAGTCAGCCTTGAGAACGACCTCTCCATCACCACAACCTAGGTACGTGGCAAGAGCATGTATGGCAGCCTCACAACCCCCTTTGGATCCAAAACCTAATTGAAGGGGTTGAAATTTTTTAGATAGCTCCTTATTGTAATATTTACAACATATCTTGGCTGCCATACGCCGATATGTACACCCCACAGCAATGGGACGAATACCACCATCCCTCTTATTAAGAGCGCACAAGTTGGCCCCATATAAAATGTCAATGATGGTGTCGTCCACATTGCCAGAAAGCATTAAATTCATCAGAGCGGTAAGCTCCTTCAAGAGCGCATCGCCAGCCTCCCCGGCGCTCGGACACACAAGATCCTTAAGATGCTGTGGTGTCAGAGCGTCGAGCCCGCCCGCTGAGCCACTCCTAAAAGAGCATACCGCTGTGAAAACGTCTTTGGCTGTAGTGATCAGGTATTCCGACTCCCTGTCAGGAGCATCAGGAAAGGAGAGACCGTCAACTGGCGCTGGATGCTTGCTCTTTAGACCTGCAAGTATGTCCAGAGAGCAAGGCGCCACCACATCACTACTAAATAAAAGTCTAGACGCGCCCCTGATATCGCCTTCCCTTAATTTCGATTCTACATATTGATATATGGATTTATTTTTATTGGATGTAAATTTTGTATCAAATGGTTTGGCCGAAACATAACAATTGCGCTTAATTTGTGCAGTGAGTGACTTTTTGGATGCCTGATCTTTTTCAATATGCAAAATCCTATAAGGGAAAGTCAATAATTGTTCCCAAGCCGTTTTAGAGTTCTCCCGCACAACAAGACCTATACAGTCTGCCAATTTTTTGGCCACTGAAGGTCTCGCGTCTCGAGGAACTCTTTTTAGTACCGGAACGGAATTTTTTAGGATGGATAGACTTTGCCAAAAAGGAATTTGAGTAGAATATATTGAAGGACAAGATGATGATATTGTGGGGTTGGAAAGTACATCTTGGCTTTTATGTACTTTACCAAAATGTACTTTCAATCGCCGCTCATCTTTGAAAAAACGAGCCTGGGAACAATGCGGGCAGCGCACCAGACCACTTAGAGATGTGGTAGGCTGACTGATCTCACTTCCTCATCGCCAATGCCGTCACAATTATTTTCCATACAAAAATATTATACTACTAAATATATTTACAAAAATAATTATATACGAAAAAACACACTGGCAGCTGTCACATGTCAGAAGGTATATGGCGAAGACTGTAATAGTGGGGCGTAGTCCTGCCAGTACTTAAATGAATATTGAGTAAGTAGTTTAAAATGTGCTCGCTTATTTTATTGTAGGGCACTTTACAAACGTTCAAATAACGGACACAAAAGACACTCAGACTCGGAACAACTAATATATGGCTCACACCATTTTTTGTCCCGTGTGTCAAATTCACATCTCTTGAGGTAAGACGCCCATTTAATTTTATTACATGAATTACTTATTAATATTATATTTTCAAGATATATTTTCAATTTATTTAACTTCTTTATGCGCCATAAATATCGTGGTTATATTGACTGTTTAGATTAGCAAACTTACTGTACGAGCATGACATTTATTTTAATGTATTTCCTACACCTCTAGAATCGAGCCGTGGCACCACCAAACTTGTCTTAATTTGATAAGTCTGTAGTTTGCCACCGCACTTATTTGTTGCCTAAATGATAGTACTTAATATACCGACAAACAACGCTTCTGCTATTACGTGACAATTACCAAACGTATGATATGTCCGTCCCCTTATAACGGGTATTGTTTTTAGGCTATAATGAAGTCTTGAAGTAGGGCGGTGTCAAGGGCCGACTCAGTTTGCATATTTTTGTGTTTGGGTGCGAGTCTACAATGTTGAGTTTGGCAGTTCTCCCTAAAGTTTATTCGTACGTTTCCTCGCCGGGTTAAACAATTTTAATTAATTCAGAGTTATGAACAATTTGTTTAAAGTTTCGTGTTGTTTTTTTGGATAATACTTTTCATGATGTAATCCTTTGAAGTTTTGGGTTAGGCGCGTTTATTTATGAGTTCATTGATATCTATTGTGTTTACCTTGTTATTCAGTAAATAAACAAAGTTTTTATATAACAGAGGTAGCTAGTAAGCTTGGCCTGTGATTACTTGCTGTAATAAGGTTATCTGTAAGAGGATAATACATGCTCAGGTGAGCCAGCGGGGATTTCCGTCCATACATTTGAAGTCTTTCTATTGAGGCGCTCGTAGCCAGTTGCACTCACTGATCGGTAAACGAATAGCGAGGTTATGCAACGTTGGGTGCGGTCAGTCTATAGATGGGTGACCGCTTAGTGGTATTTCATCTGAGCATCTCCGTGCTTCGGAGAGCACGTAAAAAGCCGGTCCCGGCTGATGCCAAATTGACAGCAGTCAGACGGAGGCCTACGGGCGGGCTTGAACAACTCTTGACAACAGGTTGGCCACTAACTACACGAAAAGAAAGAAAGAAAGTCTTTCTATTAAATAACCGTAAACAGCTACTAACTGCTTAGTAAGAATTCTAGACTTAAAATGTGTTCGTTTTTTCAGACTATTCATCTATATGGACATTAGTGATAATTAGTTAAAAATGTTGCCTGATGGCTTTGCAGAGTATTCAGCAAGGAATATGTAGCCTGTTAAACAGATTTTGTCTAGCCTGAGGATGGAACCTTGGCTCATTGCTAGAGGCGAGATGATCACGTTGACATAACATTATGCATACATACATGCTAAAAACCAACAGCAGTAGCAAACAAAAGCTTCTTTTACTGTAACATAGCGAATGCATATTGTGACTTGCCCAATCCTATTTATTTCCGTACATGAGTCTCCTTTAATAATAATCTAGTCATACTAGTTCCTGGGGTAGGTTGTTGGGGTGAAGAGGGGGTACGACGCGGCAGGGATACCCCCTCCGGTTAATGAACCCACAGGGATGCAAGTCGTCGGACATTTCGCAATAATATTAGTTCAGTACTGAAATGTCGCCTGTATGGCCGGAAAGATTTTGGCATAGAATTAATTGTGCGCTCGGAGAGTTTGGAGAAACTGAGTATTCTTTGAAATGAAATAACCACATTTTTAAATAAATTATTGATAATATTAGGGAGATTAGCTTCATGACTAGCCTCACACTTATATCTTTAGAGGGTAGGCAGAGGCTTATTATAACTTTCGATAGTTATGGATTTAGATTTCACGTGATAGAAGGCGTATCTATTGTCGTTTATCGGCCACAGTTCTAGACGCCGTGCTGCTGCTGCAATCTTTTTGTCTGAAGAACCCAATATTACTTTCAGCCGACCCGGGTTTCGAAATGAAGAGCTAATGAAATTATATTCAATTGCGATTTAAAAGAGTGACCGTGAGTTTCTTCTTATAGGCTCACCCCTTTGCCTGAACCTAGCAACTAACCTAAATGTAGCTTTAGTAACTTAGTAAACTCACTAACCTATATATTTTGACGTTCATAAGTGTTACTTTGTGACCTAAATGAATAAATTATTTTTGACTTAGACTTTGCCTTTTATGCACAGCAGTTGTATTCACACGGTATTTTTATAAGGGAGAGTTATTTTTGGTTTTAGTTTAATAGTATACTCTTAGTATGTAAGCAAGTATCCCATTGTCAGGTTTCCTTGGAATGTTATGTTTCTGCCGAGAGTCCCTAGTCTCGCCTATATCGCCTCATTAGGAAGCTTTTATGAAAGCCTTCAGAACGCGCTGTACTGCTTGCTCAGGGCCAGAAATATTGGTGTTTTGCGCTGGTAGAGGAGAGATTCTTAACAGTATACATAGAAATATATAGTAGAACTTTATGGGTACTTTATTATTTGCGTCTATGTCAGTACATTAATCTAAATATCATACTGAAGTGTATGTGTTTAATATGTACATTTTGTAACTTACCTTAGCCTGTTTATTTCCATCTCTGAAAGTATTTACGTGTTACGGTAGTTTATCCAATTACGACATGGAATATTTTTCTTTGGGAATTAAAGGAAATCCAATTAACATAAAACGGAGTCAATAAAATCTCTCCTAAATTCCAATATGGCCTATAAATGTGTCTAAGTCGAATAGGAAAAATTGCAGCGCTACTGTGGCGCGGTACGCGTGTAGAGGAGTGTGCGAAATGTTAATTAATTTAAAGTAGTTTTATGGCGATATGTTTTAGATGTGCTGAGGGTAGATTTACAGAGCTTATAATAAGGTGTTTTGTTTTGAGCGTTGGTACAGTAGAGCTGCTTTTTTAACTTGGCATCTATTAACTTTGTTACCGGTGCGTCAAATGGCTACGAAAATAGTTTTTCATTATGTGAGTTGTTCTTATTTTTGTCTTTGTCATTGTTTCTTATTTGCCTTTTATTTGTAAAATAAATAATCTAGGTGCTAAGCATCCTTTACTACTTATTGTAATGTGAACGGAAGTAAACTGTTATCTTTCTTTCGTTAAATATTTACCGGGTATTTCAGACTTTATGGTACCTACTGAGTTTATCAAAAATAAATTCTCATAACGCTATTGTTTGACCAGGAATTTCAATATGGTATCAACGAACTAGAAGACAGTTTATCAGCATAATTTTATGAGCCAATGTATATTCTTTGTTTTCGTTCTAAATTCGTTTACAATGTATCATTTTGTTTGATTGCGATAAATATATGTGAGCTGTAAAGCGCTATGGTTTTTTTATCTATAGAAGTATTGAAAAGCATTTCTTGGTTTAAGTTAAAGAAAGTGCTATTATGCGCGGTGCACAATTTTTGCACCGCGTGGTACGGTCGGCGCCAGACCGCGCGCGGTCGGAATCTTAATGCCCATTAATCAGACATTGTGTGGAAGAATCACCGTCACTGGCAGCCGCGCTAATCGCCTGCAGGTTCGGTTCTCCGACGACGTAACGAGAACTACTTGTTCGGCAGGTGGCAACTTTGTGTGATTGTAAGTGTCATTCGATAGCGATAATGGGAATTGAAGATCATTATTATTGATGATTACTGTTTTAATTATACGATATACTTGTTTATATCATCAAAATATTTATTAATGAAGAAATCATTTAATTATTAGTAGTCTCGTTTGTTTTAGAAAAATCTATGTGACTTAAGGCAGGCATATAAATTATAATAATCGAGATATCAGTCCTAATTACTGTCCCATTGTTAAGCACTTGTATATTTTAGTAATACATGTTTAGGGCTTTAATTATAGAAGAAGCTTTACGTGAACATAATTTTTTATTTTACTCCCGCATTAGATATCAAACAGCGACAGCTCAGTGAGAAGACCAACAGACTGCAATGCAGAGGGTCTCGGGTTCAAACCCAAGTCGCGCACCTCTAACTTTCGGAAGTTATATGACTTTTCGAAATTATGTGCATATTCATTGACAATTATCGCCTGCTCCATGCCTAAGAGAGCACGTCAAGCCGTGGATCCCAGCTGCCATGAACATCTATGGCAGTCGTTATTAGGAAGACAGTGCCCTATAAAATCCTGACACTGGTCTAGCCTTAGGGTATCGTTAGCCTTCGGGTTGCGGAGGTCAGGTGGTAGCCGCTCCGTGTAAAAACTTGTCAGTTTTCTAGTCTAACTGGATTTGACTGGATGTCTCCAGTCAAATCCAGTTAGACTAGAAAAGCCGACCCCAAGTGACTTGGGAATAATAAACGCTAGGGAGAAGAAGATTAGATATCAAGCAGTTTGAAATACTATGCTAACGCTATATTGCTTTGTAAAGCCTACCTCCGTAGAGCAACTGTTGTGCATGAGGTCTCGGGTTCATTGCCCGGTTGGACAAAGCGATACTGAGTTTAGGTGGTAATTTTTTTTAATTTGTTTACCGTTTGATATTATACCCGGTAGAAGGCAATATGCTCACTCATTATTAGGTAGGATCTAAAACAAAGTCTGGCGTGGATATCATACACCTCTGCCAACCCCTTCGGGATGTGGCCGTGTAAATGCGTTTTTGTAAATTGGCTCTTGATTATAAACAAACTCTAATATTGTGTCGCAATTTATTATGCCAAATTAGCAGTTACAGTATTTAGTATTTTACATAAATATTTTCTTACATATTTATCCGTAAAATGTTCAACACTATATTCACAAGTTCAAAAAAATTTCAATGCCATATAAAAAAATAAGTTAGATATTTTTCCATACAAGCAAGACTTTAAGGGTCTTTAGAATTTACCGGCTCGCCAATAGGGTTCTTAAATATGAATACACTTTTTTATATAGTATAAAAAATATTGGAATAAACAGGTATTATTTTTATACCCAATCAGTACAGTCGACAACAAAGCAAAACGATTAACAAACGAGGCTAGTTGTCTCTTAAAACGTTAAAAAATCCCAATAATACCGATTATTCTATTCCCTATATACAAAGACGAACATACAATGGTAGCATCGTGACGTTTGAATGGGCCGCCTTACTGGAAATTTGTTCGATCCCCGACGCTTGCGCATCGACGCGCGCAGTTTTGTCAATACTGTCCGCGACTGTACCGTTTAATCAGTTCTGCATTCAACTGTACCGCCTTTGACGAGTAATTGCTTGCATCGATTGAAATGTTATTTTAAAGTATCGAGGCTTGTTTAAAGTTTTGTTAAGTGCTCTGTATTTGTTTTGGTGTAAAATGTATGCATATTTGGAGTAAAAATATTTAAATTTAATTTTATATAAAATTTTGACGTTAATTATGTATTCACTTTGACCGACTACATTTTAGCTCCTTGGCATAAGTTTGTGATCGAGCGTGAAGCTTCGGGTTTGATTCCCGAATCAGGCATAGGCTGGCTTTGCTTTTTCTGTTAAAAAATCCCTAAGTAGCTGCTCGGAATAAAGTGTAGTGTCTTTGGATATGTCAGTGAACAGCAACATTTTCTGCTTTCACCTTTGGGAATGAAGCGTGATTCAACTTATGTATTTCTTCACTAGCTAGCTACGGTAAATGCTTTTATTAATTTTGGTTCACAAACTTTATTCTTAAAATAATACATTTGTTGTTTTTGTTGTGACATTATGCAAATTATAAAAGCGATTAGCAAATTTTTTACGCTTCAGTTACTTACCAGTTCTCATGTTAAGTATGAAGCTTGTTTCATTGATTGATTCAGTTTTTGTAGTCTTTAGAGTCCATGACACTATATCCCTTCAATGTTTGAGTTTGTAAATGTTTAGCCTGCAGGCATGACCATTATTTCCTCGAAAAATATATATTTCTTTTATCCTTGATAAAAAAAAAATACGGGCTAGTTAGTTGGCTGGCCCTTCTCCAGGAATACACTCCATGGTACCATCGTTCCATACTATCTACTCACTTACACAAGTCTTTACTGGACATAATATTCCCTGTCTTAAAAGCCACATTTATTCGACACTAAAAATTACAGCTCAAAGAAAATACAAATGAAGGTTAAAATAATAAAGCATCCCCTGAGGTGAAGGTCGGAACTTAAACTCAATCGTGAATCCATACGTGACAGCAAAGATATCGAAATTAAACTTTATAATAAGGATACTATTAAAACAAACGCTTAAATATACAAGTAGAACAAAAACACTGGCAACACTTCAATCAACTAGAGAGCAAAAACACAATGTACCTACTACCAGCAATTAAAATCGAAAATAATATCGAGAACTCGACAGACAATAACGAAGCTACCCATTAAAATAAGAGGCAGAATAATAAATGAAGCCGTGCTGAAATTAAAAAAAGAATAATAAAAAAAAAGAAAATTCCCGTCGCCACGAATGCATAGAATATGGCGGAGGTACGGACCAATCAAAATTCTTCGTCAATTAAGTGAATGGAGATCGCAGCAAAAGGAAAATTGAAGGAAAAACTGAGGGTGGCTTTGCTAGTGATGGACAAATGTCGATAAAATTTTGACATGTCATATCAAAATGATATTTATTTTGATTGATTTTCAGATGTCGCTTCACGTCAATAATAAAATTTTGTGCAAAAGTAATTATCTTATTAAACTGTGTCAGTAATTACGTATTTATAGTCTAAATAATATTTCAATGTCTTAGTTATAAAATGATAATTCCTTTTTTGACTCTGGTCAGACATCACTTAGTCATTATTGTGCATGTATGTTACCCTTTTGCAAGGGACCATTCAATTGATGGTGAACAACAAAAGGGTGGGCAATAGGCTGCGTGTATGCCATGCGTTAAACTTACTACCACCAACCGAATAAACTATGTTGTAGGTATTTAGAAGTGAATATAAAACGACGTTCATGAAAATTTGTAATTTTATTTGGTGTGGTTATAATTGATGATAGATTGACAAGTCAGAGATTATAGCTACAAACCTACCATATACTAAAAATAGATTGCCTAAACTGTGAAGAAAATATCATGAGAAAACGTATGTTGTTCTTTATATTGTTTTTGAACTGTTTCTTGACTAGCGTGATCTAGTCTGTAGCCTTAGATTCGAGATAAAACAACAAGCCAGGCCAACCACTACAATAGTTTATACACATATCAGATATTTATAACCCGCTCACGTAATATACCAAACTTAACTACTATCCCAAAAAGTACCTTTTAAAACCTCTTAACAATAAATCGAAATCGATGTCCCAACCCTAGCTCTCTAGATATGAAAGCAATGGAAATAAAGTTTGTTCGTCCCGCATTGTATGGCGCTCCTCGTAAATGGATTTTATCACTATATAAATATCTCCCTATCTTACGTTACGATGCTTACTACGTCACGTCAACATTCTATATAACTATGTTTGTACGTGATTTTTAGTATAACTTTATTTTTATGACACTTTTTGTATAATGGTATGTTAGCGTATGTAAATGATAACGTATCATATGTTTTGTATTAGGCAAGTCTTGATTACTTTAGCCTACGTCTAATATAAAAAATAATATCTAATAGTCTTTGTAATTGCAAACGTTAGTTGACGAAACTGCAACTAATATGCAGGCGTATACAAATAATAAACTCTTATTACTAGCTAAATAAGCTGTCTTTAAATAGCCTCCAAGCTAAATTTTCGAGTTTGTTGAATTGTTGGTGCCCATCCATAAAACATAAAATACACAATAATACCTCTAAATTAAACACTCGTAAAACCACCACATTACAATCCCTAACCATTATCGAATACATTTCAATACCCTATTTATTGGTAACCCCGGAACCATAAAACCACCAACAAGGTCCGGTCGGTCACCGGTCAAAGCCTGAAGGCTGTATTACGCGCGAATGGCCCTCGGCTCATTTACGCTGAGCACTGCATCCAAGACGCGAAGGGTCCATCTCGGCCAATGGGAATAATAATAAGGGATACCCCTGTTCTCTATTAGATGAATTTTGTAAGAACGTGTAATTTGTACAAGAAAGATTCTTCGTCAAAGTTAAAGTTTTCTTATAAAAGTTTCACCGTGAAGCTACTAAGTTTAAAGACGGTAACTCCGAAAGTTTGAACTTGGAAACTTATATTTGACCAATGGATAATAGGACTACTATCGAAAAGTTGAGGTGTCGAACTTTAAAAGTGTAGTACTATGAAAGTTAAAGGAATTTGAAGTTTGAGAAATTATAGATTGATGAGATTCTGTCAATCCTAAATGACACAGATACTATCTTACTCTCTTCACATATAAATGTGTGGTAAACATTTGATATTAACCGCTTGCTACCTAATAATAGCACTCTCCATTGCTGACCCTGAAAAATAATAGTCTCCATCATAAAGAAGGTATAGTCTATAGTTGAATGCAGCTCAAAGCACAATCGATACCATTGTACCTTTATAGTATTAATAGTAAAATAAGTTTGAGTTGACAGGTAGCTCAATAGCATGAGATGACGAAATAGGCCCACATAATGTGAGACAAAAAATACTGAAATATGCGGCCATACTAATATTAGCTACCTTGACCTTTCAAAGGTCTGTACACATTCACATGTAAACATTTTGAGATTTTGAAGTACTTATTGCCACTCTTATATAAAGGTAAACAAAAATATATCAACAACTAAGTAAACAAACATTGCAGCGTATAGGTAAAGCGTCCATTACCATATCTTCAACATCAAACTATCGCTTTGAATCTGAGCACTCAGAACATTAAAGCGACGGTCGTCATACGGCACGTAAATGATAAAAGCCTGTGGTGTTTATGATATATTTGAAGGCTCTAGGAGCACACCATTACGGCTTCCCACCTCTTTCATGGGCGCAATCCTCTTAGCGTCTCCCGCATAAAAATAAAGCTGGTCCACCT
Source organism: Catocala nupta (assembly GCA_963675205.1). NCBI lineage: Eukaryota > Metazoa > Arthropoda > Insecta > Lepidoptera > Erebidae > Catocala > Catocala nupta. Next base: position 24,593,990 of record OY776085.1, on the reverse strand, counting down.
GGCGGCCAGTGGTGCGGCGGCGTGGCGGGTGCCCTCCGTGACCTAACAGCCTAACGTATTTAGGCTGCAGCGGTGCAGCTCTAACAACCTCGTACTAAAACAGAATATCGATTACTTTCGCTACTATAATGTAATCCCCCGCCCACTTTTCGTTTTTTTAGCTCAGGATAATAATATAGTGGTCTCTGTCTAGCGCGCGGGTATCCAGGGCGTCGCGGCGTTCCCCAGGGCCGGGGCGGCGCCCCCGCACTCCGCGCCGCGCGCCCCTCGCCCGCCCGCCCCGCCGTATGTAAATGAACGTCTCCTCGGTTATGTGTGCGAAAGCCTATAACAACACGGCACCGGCAACACACCGATAACTCGATGTTTGAGGTTTACTGCCCTGTGACAGCTTTTGTCCTATTTTAAATACGAATTTCAGATTCGATGCGTCCCGACGTCCTTCATAGATCCGTTGACGGTTCTCTTTTCGTCAGTTATTTACGCGTAGCTCTTGATATTGTAAACAGCGGTAGTGCACAGTCGTAGTAGACGAATACGGCAGACATGCAAATGTTCACTAACCGATGACAAAGATAACAAAGCAGGGGCAGTTTGAGCATAAACAATTTTCAAATACGTTTAGTCTGAGAGGCCGTCGGCGGTTATAGGATTTTATATCTTCTAAAGGTATGTTTAAGGTTGTGTATTGTATGTAGTGGAAGACGTACGTGCGGTTGTACGTCGCAGCGATGACGTCACGTGTACGTCGAAAATGACACTTTTACGAGCAATAATTTACATTATTTCGGTGTTAAGCCTCGCGTGCCACCCGATTGATTTTATGTCGGTCGCATCTCACATTTGCGTTCAGTTAAATCGAATCACTTGCTACACGACCGAGTTATTTTGTAATGGTGGTATCGCGTGAGCTTTTTTGACATTTTTGTTTGTTATATTTTGTTTTGTTGATTTTTTACTGAGTCCCAAGTTTTGACTGAAGTTCTATTTAAATCTTGTGCCAATTGTCGTGTGCGTTGACATGTTTATGAAGCATTACTTTTCTTAATAATTTCCGAATAAAATTGGGAATATATTTCTTTTCGTTTACTTACTACCTGAAGCTATTACTTATGGTTGTTTTCATACATCGTTTTGAAGATAAAGTTGCTAACATGCCCAGGTTAAGAATATTTTCAAATGACAATATATTTAGTCCAATCATACAAATACTGAAGTCCGGCAGCGTGGCGATAAGGGCCAGGACACACGCGCGCACCCAATTAAGATGTTCATTAGGCGCCTTCCGCGAAAGCTGCGCCCGCGCCGCCGCCGGTGTAGCACACGGTTTTGTTGGATACAATAAAATCGATAGATTAATGTGCTTAGTATTTTCTTTTTTAACTGTCGACGACTCTGTATCTAAATTAATAAAATAATATAAAAAATATACCTCTGAAATGTCTTTGCTACATGTAGTTGTTTCTATAAATTTATATGTAAGATACAGGTACGTTAGAAGCCTGATAACCGATACTATTCGGATAAGTCCTGGACCATACCGATAATTAACCTTTAGGTTTAGAATCGTTCTAAAGAGATATCAGTTTGAGAGTAACCTAAACTGACGAGCTCTAGTTAATTGTCGAGCTATAGTAGAGCTATGTTAATTGTGCTGTCAGAGTATGAAGCAAGAGAGATATATCACGATCGTATCAAGTGGTAATCCTTAAGGTACGGATACCCTCTGAGTAAATTCGCCTACCCTCAAGAGAGAAAGAAGAACTCCAGGCCTTGCAATTCTATCCGGGTTGGTAGACATCACACCCCTTTGCCTTCATTATAAATAATACTCAACTCTATCTTTTTTTTCAAAAAGAGGAATGTTGGCTTATTGCACTTTTCTTCAGCTAAAGATTATAGTGAGACTGCTTTGTTGGTCTTACAGTTTACGCTTCCACTTCGATTTGTTATGACTCGTGTCCGGAAAAAAAGTAATAATACTTTTTTTATTAGGTATTTTTGAAACTCAATTCTCACTGATAGTATAGAGCAGAGGTTCCCAGACTTTTATTGTCATAAATCACTTTCAAAATTTAGCTGGCTCCGGTAGCTCCCCTGCAGCTAGAAATTTAATCCGCCAAGTAAAATCGGCATATTCGACCAAAAAGTTAAATAGGGTTAAAATCTAAAAAATGGTGGTGTTCCTCAAAATATCCCTCGACCGACGTTTAAACAAGTAACAGTCGCTGAGCTTTTTTAAAATATTATCTGCCTACATTGATAGAAGTCAAGCCAACATTTTATTTTCTTCACTATCGAAAGCAAATCAATTTTCGTGGACCCCGCTTACGAATTGTGAACCTCCATTTTTTTGTCACGCCAGCGTAGACCCCCGTCGAGTCTCCCGTGGACCCCTGGGGGTCCACCTGGACCAGTTTGAGAACTAAGGGTATAGAGAGTGGCAATCTGCCCAGTTCCCGACAATATTTTCGCTTCATATTACGTAGGACCTTCAAACAGAGCCAGTTGAAATATATATAACAATAATAATAATATACTATTACATACACACACAACACCATCTAGCCCAAACTAAGCAGAGCTTGTACTATGCGTACTAGACAACGGATAAACATACATATATATTTTTTTTATAGAAACACCCAGACTAAGACAAACATCCAAGTTCATGCATACAAATGTTTTACACCTCTGAACAGCATCTCAGGTACAAGGTATACAAACTTGAGACCATGTTAAAATGTAGCAAAGTAAATTAGTCATTATATTGTATTTTACCAATCTATACACAACTTTTTATTGAACACATTATTTTAAAACTTAAATCGTGTGTCTTTAAATTTAAGTCCAAAATCTCTGATAGTCCAGTAGGCTACGATAATCTAAAAAAAATTCTATTACCCAGACAACTAATAAATACTAGAATTCTCCAAGAGTACTACTTGCCAAAATATCCGCATTGATTTCTAACATTTTTGTTCTACGTACAAGCCAGAGCAACCTGTGTATAGTGGAGTAAGCGAGTGGCTACAGGGTGTGTTAAACTTACTGGATTCCTACAGATATGAGCTCTGTACCTGTCGCCTGTGTAAATCTCGAACATGTACACTCGCATCGCTAAAGTGTTACGATTTTATTTAGTATTTATTGATCATAAAGTACAGAACATATACATACATACAGTATAAAAGTATATTCTTATTACCTAATAAATGATATGATGGCCTGGAATAAGATTTGGTTTAGAAACGTTAATTCGAAATGTTTATCTTTTTTACGTGATGAATGTCTTCTGTTTGGCATGCCATCATTAAATTAATCTAATACTCTACCGAATACTACGAGTATTTATCGCTGTAAAATGTTTGAAGGCTTTTCTCTAATCTGTGAAATATTAAACAAACTTAATAAAATAAAACAATAAAATCACAAGTCAATTCAACATCATTTATTAATTTAAGTCATAAACTAACGTTAATGAAAGTGAAAGTTAAATAAGTAATTAGTAAGTTTCCTGAAGCCACTCGCTACACAGGGATTATTTTAGCGAGAGATCTCGTTAGACGACATAAATATATAAACATTAAACAGTTATATTCTGGTTGGTTGTTCAATTACGTTACGTATAGTGTATGCTCTACTGTATTATTGTATCATATATGTATTTCAAATAATTTGTTTGAAAATTAACTAGCCAGAGTTTACAACATAACCGTAGGCTATGACGAACTTTAGTTCTTTTGTGAGAGCCCTTTGTGATCCCCATATTTCAAGTCTGTATTTGTGGTAACTCGGAGTGACTGTATAATTAAAAGTGTATTTATATTATACAGGATGTCCCAGATGTCGACGTCAAATCATCAGGAATCAGGTAACAGGCTAAGTTATAATAGCTATCAAAAAAATTAATATACGTAAATTTAACTTTTTTATATTTTTCTGATAGCTAGTCTTTTCTGATAGATCGAATGGCGTAGTGGTTAGTGTAACCGACTGCCACGCCTGAGGTCGCGGGTTCGATTCCCGCACAAGACAAATATTTGTGTGCATCAACATAGATGTTTGTCTTGGTCTGGGTGTTTCTATGTATAATATGTATGTATTTACAAAAAAAAAAGTATATACGTATGTTTATCCATTGTCTAGTACCCATAGTACAAGCTCTGCTTAGTTTGGGCTAGATAGTGTTGTGTGTATGTGGTAGAATATTATTATTATTATTATATAGTAGGCTTGACGTCGACTTCTGGGACATCCTGTCTATTTGATGTCAAGTAAACGTTGCATTTTGTTGACAAGATACGGGTTTGGGTCAGCGTCTAAAACCATGGAAATAATTAGCTATAATTAGCATCACAACCTACTCCTTCGGTGACCGGTGTGAACCTATAATAATTGAAGGATCTGAAAATCCTATATGAAATTTTCAACATTTTTATTCTGTTAACACTTGTCTACTCGCATGTACGTACATCGACTGATTTATCATATTCCAGTGCAGGTTGGAGCGACAATTGTAATGTAAAACCGGGGCCGGATTTAGAACTAACTCGGCGCGAGTCGGCCCTGCGCCGTGACGTGGATCTACGTCACGTGACTGCCTGACGTGCACGTTCGCGTTACGTTTACGTTCACGTTTATGAACGTAGATAGTAATGTGTGCCGTTAAAAGATAATGTCGTGAATTAATTGGGGGAGTTATGTGAGGTGGGTAGTTAAAAACTGTGATTTGGTTTGAAAATGAATATGTGTATGAAAACTTTAGGTAAACGTCAGCTGTGCGGGCAGTAAAAACATCAAAACTATAGCTTTTCTACTTCTTTATGGTATTCTACGTCAGAGCATGTAAATTTATATCAAATTGTATAAATATTTGATCTAGAAACATTATATGTTTTCTCTTGCCTATAAACTAGCTTATGTAAAAAATAAAGATTTGGTAAAGATTTTTAATTATTCTCTGAAATTTAATTGATTTTTAATTTACTATGGAAATATCATATAATCCATCTGGTGGTAAGCGATCGTCTTAGCCTATGATCGCTTGCTTTTATACGCTCACGTATTACCGACCCAAAGGAAATGGAATTAATGGATTGGAATAGGAGAGTATGTGAGGTCTCAGCAGTCTTACTCATCCAACGAAACACAGTATCGTCCACCTAGAAACACTCAAGTCAGTTGAAATGTTATTGGGTTTTTCTACCAGACGGTATTCTTAAGTTTTGATCATGAAATCAGTCCAGGCAGTAATCGTGTCCAGTATATGTCAATACATTTGGTTCTTATTGCATTTAGGCTTAAACACAAATCACATCTCTAATCTTAACCAGGCTGCTGTTATTTTTGATTAAGTATCGGAATCAGTTGGTTGATATTATACAGTTGGACAGCGCTGGATATTTGCTACCTACACCGTAATTAAGTTTACCATGACTGTGTAACTTTAATGAATATTTGGTTTTCAGAATTCATGTCGTGTGAATGCGACTGTACTTCCCCTTTCACTGTACACTCGATGACTAAAGTTTTGTGTGAAACGTTATACACTATGTTTGATATATGAAGATCGATATATGAAGTTAAGCAACCTTGTCGCGGTCAAGACTAGATTGGTGACTATTTATAAAAAAATAATCATGCTTTTACGTGTGTCGAAAACTACTATTATGTTATTCGACTGGTTACATTTTCATCGTGTATGGATATCGAAACGGTGACACTTTAGGGTTTGCATTTAAACCATTGTGCCATCCGTGCAGTCCATGTAATTGTCCCTAAGTTTATTTGTCATTCCATAGCTCACTTTAGCATACTGATAACGTTATTATAAATTCTAGACGTATACAAAAGTGGACTGGATAATTGTACAGTGCGATGATTATAAATTGCATATTAGTACAAAACGGGCCAATATAATCGGTCAAACAAGGTAACTATATCTAATAGATACTTGGTTCGTCATACATACAACAAAGTTGCGGTGTGGGCAAGTGATACCGTAAATTTTGTTCTCGGCAAAGTACAGGATAGCCGATTTGTTTTTCGACGTTTGTAAAGTAACGCAGAACTACTTCGTATTTTATATTTCTTTGACATCTTTATGAACTGCTTTTGTGAGTGTCTTACTGTAATATTGCTTGTAGAATCTAAGAAAGTAAGGTGCTGCTGTTTAAACTTGGCATTACGATGAAGCTGCAGCAATCCAAATTGGCAAGTACCTTCAGAAGCCCATAGATAAACACCTGAACCTTATGTTGTGTTTGTGCAAAGAATAGGGATTCTTTGCACAAGCACAACTAAGAGTAGGGACTCTTAGCACAAATACAACATGAGGTTGTTTATGCTATAGTTGTGTAGCTTCTGTAGGCAAGAGCCTTGAAAGATCAAGAAACACTGTGCTGTCAGGAGTGCATCATGAGATCTTGCCCTTAGTAGCACAACTATTCCTTCTTTAAGAGTTGATAACGCATAAAAGTATTGTAAACCCAGGTATCGCAAGCATCCGTACTATACTATTACTATTCGCCATAGTAGATCCTCGCTGGTTTCAGCATGAATGGGTCGGATCGACCAGGGTAGTACTACCCTCTCACAGAATACCGGCGTGAAGTAACGGTTCCCGTACTGTTGCGTTTCGTATTGGTGAGTGAAAGAGCCGGAGGCCCAGTTACCCCGATCCTTTTCCTATCCTTTCCTTTGTCCTTTCCCTCCTTCATTCCTTTTTAAAGGGCTGGCAACGCACTTGTAACTCCTTTAAACTTTCTGCAGCTGTAAAAATAAACACAGAAAATAAGACCCGTTTCTTTGGAGAGGTTATCTATTTTCATAAATTCTATTTATGAACTTTATCCTTATAAAAAAATAAATGACGGATAATGAAGGTATTTTGCCTTCTAGATTATCGTCATACGTAATAATAACTGTTGAAAGCCAGATAGCTTAAAATTCTTCACAAATCGATCAATCAACGAAAAATAACGAACCAATTCTTTTAGCTAGTACGTTTAACAATCACGACCGTCTGCCCAAGCTATCGTAGCCGCTATGAACTTAGTTATAAGGGTTAAATTTGCGTGTGTCGAGGCCAAAGTGTCGTGTCGGTACAACGGCGACACAGACAGGTATCGGGAACAACAATGATGTACCTCAACCAGTCCGATTGCAAGGGGTTTTTTTAACCAGTATCCTCTGAGGGTTACGGGGAAGCATAAGAAAATGGATGAGGCAGTTTATGTTGAATATCCCTTTTAGTTTATGAATCTGATTAAATATGATGGAGAAAATTTATGTCTTCTTGTGACCACGATCAGTGCAACCTGGTGAAACAAGCGTTCCGAAGGGATATGTTAATACCTAGATGATGATGATTGTGTTAATTCCCGTTGCGTATTATATAAAACATGCTACAGGAAAGAATGAGAGTTGTGAAAATTGTACGATTAAGATAGTAAAAATAATTTTTACGTTTACGCGAATGTTACCCACTGAAATAAATGTACTTGGTACGGATCTGAGCATGATTTTTTTTCTATACGACGTTTCGAATCATGCTCTTCAACAGGCTGCTCGCCTAATCAGAGAATTGAATTTGCTACCGCACCACCGGTCACAATCATAAGAGTCAATATATGTCAAGAGCATCATCTCATCGTATCAAAATTACAACACAACCACATTATAACATATGCAACATCGCGATCAGCTAATTTATATTGACAGCCGTCAAATCATCCAAAATGTATACATCCGTTTTAATCTCGTGAATCAACAGCCAATGCTAAATAATTACAAACATTTGAATTAAAATTAAGTTATAAGAGTTAATAAATCAATCATTTATATGGTGCGATTGAACTGGACCCAAACGTGCAACAACCTTGACGGTTTTAGCAACCTCATTTGGATGCAGAACCACGGCTTTAGGTTCCGTACCAAGTTATCTGAACCTTTACCTTTAAAGGGACAATACGGACGCATAATGAATTTTTTGTCATGGTCGCACGTTGCGTTTGTGTCGTGAGTCCAAAATGAGATTTCCGCGATCTTTAAAAGTTCATCGTGACGTCATCTTTGTTTTGAATTTAAGACTCGCTGAGAGTTTGAGATGAAACAGTTTTGCCTGCAAAGTTTTATTTGGATTTTCTTCTAGCTAGATTTTTTCCTAAACAAGCAGAACTGTGTCCGGTAGATAGCGATATACATGCTCCCAATATTTGGACCTAAACTACAGCTGCACATCCATCCAGGAATATATTCGTGATTAAAAAGTTTATCAGTGACGTGTTCTTTGTTTGTAATTTACGATGAAATGCAGGCCCTCTGCTTGGAGATATCTTGTAATAAACGGATTTGTTGAGTAATGTGCTTAGAGATAATAGGAGTTCAAAAAGGTGAGAATGTCTTACCTCATTTTCCCTTGAGGACGAGGTGCAATCCTTGAATAAAACTCTTTCCGTAATACTTGATTGCCAGTTGTGGTTATATTTTTTGTAACCGAGACGTAAAGCACTGCCACATCCACTACACATCGCTCGGTGTATTTGGAAGACAATGAGCGCGGGCCCACACCGCGTCACTCCTTAAACCTCTTCGCCTTATTTCACTAGCCTTCCTTTTGTTTCCAGGGCATTTCTTTATTTTGTTGTGCGATCTTATTATTTTGCTACCGTTGGTCGCATTGCAACGTTCTTGGAGTTTTTGCTCGCATTGCCCTCGCCGTACAGAAGCTTCGCTCGGAATGGAGTAATACTACCCAAGACTCCTCGGTATTGTGTATTTGTGTTCTTATTTTTTTATTTTTCCTCAATGCCACGTCAAGTTTTTGCTCGCCAGCAGGTTTCATTCTATGTGTGTTATGTAAGTCTCATGTGATATGATCTTGAATGTGTACCTATGTAATTATTTCTGCGTTCCAATTTGAGTTGGTATGATTGAAACGGCGGATGTGAGATAATTTGTCATATTCGTCTGCGTAATGTTCTCGTTCAATGCTGGTTATTTGATGAGCGTTTCGTATACTTTGATAAGACTGCATTATGTATGCTGATGGAGATGACAGTTTGTTTCCTGCGTTTGTTTATTGCAAGTAATTTGCTACTTCTATGTTCGAAAGGTACCTTTATTCAGTCCTTGTTTGTTCTTCGTAAACTGTATAAGACTGAGCGTATTTCAAAGTTTACGAAGTTTATGCAACTAACTTATAACGAAGCTAAGAGGTATTTTCTTGCTCGGGTAATATTATAAGTAGCGAAAACCAAATAAAGCTTAATTACACGTCCGGCGCCCTTGTAAACAATACTCTGCGGTGTGAGCAACATAAAATACCAACATGGTAGCAACAAAACGAGCGGTGGGGAACACTGTCGTCTACTTAAGGCTAACTGAGATCTCCTTTTTAGGGAGGGGGGGAGTGTGAACACCGCGTGTCTGTGGGCTAATTAACTGAAACATGCGCGCGCGCCGGCGCGTTAATCACAGCGCAGTGGCGCCCCCAGCCCCCGCCTCGTCCCACCGACGCCCGCGCAACACAGAGTTGCTTTTAGTGTGAGCTGTTGCCGTAATCTAAGGAATTTCAATTAATTATATTATTTCGTTAATGAGTTTCGGATATGTTTGTGGAGATTTAGTATTGTACGAAATGACTTTATTTTAGTTTTAAGCTGAGCTTTGGTAATGTTCCGACTTTGTTTATATATTACGGAAAATAATCGAATTACTATCTATATTGTTTATATTTATATATATCTCTCTTTCACAGATTGATTCAAAGGAAATAAATTGGTATCCTTTGAACCAATCTGTGTAACACATAAGCCGATACATATACATTATTATTATTATTATTATATATACCTGAAAGGGTTGGTAAATGTGTATTACACCTACGTTTCACTTACTATAGTTTTAGGTCCCACATAATATGCTAAGTGAGCTAACTGACTTCTCCTAAGCGCAGTTGTAGGCTCCGTGCAGCTGCTGACAATTCATTGACAAACAAGCAATTGACACTTTGCAGTAATTTTATTGACATATAAACCGAATAAACACTTTGCATGATCCGTAAATCGAACCTAAGATCTTATGCATACTACAGTATTCTACCTCTGCACCGTGATAGTCACGATACTGATAAAAAAGAAAAACAATATTGAAAGAGGGACCGGCAAAATATTCTCCTAAGCACCGAACAACATAGAACGAAGATAAATACACTATTCTAAATATCAAAATCAAAACTTATACAGTAATCCTATCAAAACTAAAGGCAACTAACTGCAAAGATTTATTACTTGAACGACGAATAAATCAACATTAGACGTCTACCAAATCTGATACCAAAAACGCCAATATGAACCGATGAAACTGTTATTAGTTACAATTTATATTCAGTAGTCGGATGTCACGAAAAAGTTCGATCTAATTTAGTAAAAGAATAAACAAAGAAAAAGAGGAAAAAAATTGTTGGCTGCCATGACAGTGAGTTCTTTTTTTGAATGCATGGAACAATCGGGTCTGAGTTAGGAATTTATTGAGCTGTAGTGCAAATAAATAAGGTGGAATGTATCGTGGTATATGTAGGAGTGAAGCACGAACCCGTCGCGCCAGTAGCGAGGATTGATCTTAGACATCAGCTGTCTGTCTCCGCGTCTCGATGTCGATACAGGATGCTTCGGTTTGGACTGGATTTTCGGGTCACTTTTTATGGTATTGGACGATTGGGATATATTGAACATAACTACATTACTTCGTTATTTCAAATAAAATAATACTCGTGAATTAGGTAGCATATGATAGTGAAGGGAAAATCGTAAGGAATACTGCATATTTTATAGTTTTATATGATGTTTTCGTAGCTGTTTGAAGCCTGCCAACCCGCTCTGGGCCAGCGCAGTTGACTATGGCCTAACTCTTCTCATAACTGAGAAGAGGTCTCTATTTAAGAACTCACCTACTGCTCGTGGGCATGGGACCCAGCAGTGGGACAGTTTCTAAACAGAGTTGATATTATTATTATGTAGGTGGCATATTGTAATATACACATATTGCATGCCAGAATAGAATACTTTATTGTTGTTTACCGAGCATTAGGTTTACTATTAAGGCGCGATTCCATTAGGCAACTCTTGCATGCAAGTATGAAGTAATATTTGCGTACAAGTTGCTTGCATTAGAAACATGTTTTGGAGAGTGTGCAAATTGAATGCAGGTTTTACTTGCATACAAGTGGAGATGTTCAACAATTGAGTAGGCCATCATGGGTGGAAGACGTGCATTATGTTTCGATAATTTGTACAACGATATATTATATCATGTGCGTACACGTCATTCGTTCTAAATTTGAAACGTGTAACTAACGATTGCGCCTTCAATTTGCATTTGCAAGTCACTTGAATAAAAATATGTACAAGTTTAAGCTACCCCATGCAAGTTCTAACTTGTGTGCAAGTTTGTACAATTTGTATGCAATTTGCAACTTGCATGCAAGTAACTTGCCTAATGGAATCGCGCCCATAGAATATTGTGCCCAGTAGATACTATGTAGAATTTACCAATAACATCCCAATCACACTTTGCTTGACCCGCGAATCCCAACCTGGCCCTGACTTTACAATCAATGAAAAAAATAGGCTGATGAATATATACGAGAGGAGTTTCATAAATACATAAGTGAGTCAAATATTTCACATTAGCCAGTCAAGTCTCGGTATACTAGGCATAATTAAAAACCTATTGTGTCTTGCCGCCAGCGTGTCGCTGTGATTCAATAGGTTATTAACGATGTAAAGAATACAAATTGAAAATTAAGACGTTTGTAAGAAGTTTCAGTTCTGCTTTATCTGTTCCTGAGCTGGATTAAAACCCTTTTCTCAGAAATCTATAAACAAAACGTCAGCATCCAAAATCTTGCAAATCCCTTTGATAACGGATCATACTGTAGCTAGGTGCGGGATCACGCGAGCCAGTCAGCTTAATGGTATCACAGGAACATAACTAACACATCCTGTCGAGCGGGACAGCGTGTCTGCACTGCGACTCAGCTCGATAGCTCGGACACTGCGATACAGGCCATAGGTCCGACTGTCGGGGAAATGCCTATAGCAAGATTAAAACAACTTACCGCCTAGTTAATTCTAAAATTCAACAAAGATATATTTTGTTTGTTTTGATAATGGCATGTAAGCAACAGAGAAAGCGCCTTCTTTTTAATATTTAGTTTCTAAAGCGGATTATACAATCGTAACGAAAGATCTGTCGAGAGCTTCAAAATAAAGACTACCTTCCAAACATCAGTGATTGGAATGGTGGCTTTTGGTTATGGATTCCACTAACATTTCCCTTCAAATCATCAAATCACATCACACAATAAAAAACTGTAAACAACGCTTATTCAACAAATAATATATGTACCAGTAAAATCTTTATTAGTACGTTTTCCCGCAATACCTATAATAATAATGCTAGGTTTTAGTAAGACCCGTTCTTAATAAAAACGTTTACCATTAAATGATAAACAATTATTCTACATTCATCCTAACCTTTGCGACCTTAGATGCTATAAATTAAACAAAATATTAGTATACTTACAAATTAAAGGCTGTATATTTGACACTTAACGAAACTTCACTTACAACCAAGGACGTAATGTATCCGAAAGCCTTTGGGATAAGTTTAGATAAAAAGTTGTCATTAAATTATATTAAAGTAGTTTAATTTCGAATTATTTAGTACCATCTACTCTTTCTATAAAACTATAAAAAATTAATGAACTTTTTATTGTATATTTACAATTTATAGTAATATTGATAATTTTCTATGTACACCCTCAACGTATAACAGCAACTGTGAATATCTGTGATAGAAAACTATCTATGACCTCTCGGGGTAAATGCGATTAATAAGTCGTAAAGCTACTTACTAACTACAAATTTATATCAGCTACATAGTTCGTTATCTATTTTAATCATATCTATTTTTATTTATTTATGACTCATGATTGTTAGTATGGCAAAACAATAATGTATCTTCGATGACGTATTTATCAGTTAATAGCTTTTATTGATCCTTATCCCAAAGTCTATTTACAATTACTATGGATAGCAAATTCAAAATCTCTCAGAGTAAATGTAAATAAGAAATTGTTAAGCTAAACAAGCTACAATCCTATACATCAAAATAGTTTAAATTTCAATCGGTTACATCACGAAGCCATTATTTATAACTCTTTTATGGCGTATTTACCTTTAATAGTAATATTGTCTTGCCGTAGACCTCCCTTGCGACATGGGTATCGTTTGCTAAGGTCAACGTGCAAGGGACTCCCAGAGCAATCGACCTCCAGTGATTGGAAACGGGAATTATATAATGAGTGAAGTATAGTGGGAGTTGGTTGTGGGAGTACTGTGGGTTTACAAGTCTCAGGTGATTAGTATTATTTTAGTAAGTTACTTACGTTTTAATTCGAATTAATAATACAAATGTAAACGTAAACTTGTTTGTTAATTCGGTGTGGTAAACTACTGAATGTATTTTAAAAGGGTTTTATTAAGATGTTTGTGGTTTTAATATGAAAATGATAGATACATACTAACCCAAATTACAGTACACATAAGATAAATATGTGCTCACATGAAGTGCTATAATGATATTTATGAGATATAATGTATAATTTTGCGAGTATCGAAGTCTATGATTGACATCTAAGCTTTCATGATCGTACGATTTAAACTTCATAAAAAGTAAGATTCTTCTACTATTAAAAGTTAAGGAAGAATATTTACATATTATGTTTCAAATTCGTGCATTCGGTGCAATATACAATAGAATTGATATTTCTAGACGAACTTGTTATTTATTTCACTAATATTGAAATAGTAGAATTTGTGAAGATGTTTATATGTTTGTTACTAAACTTGCGTATACCGTTGAACTGATTTAGATATAAATGCCAAGTTTTATCTAAATCAGACATAGATAAACATTCTGGATTAACACATAGGCAACTTAGTATCCCGGTACGCGTTTACATAAGTTTCACGCTGGCAAAACTGTGTGAGAAATCTTAAGTAAATAAATCGAGCATCGATAGCTTAAAGGAAGGCCGCTGAATTGCTACACAGAATTTAATTGCTTATTTACTCTCTGACTACTTTCTTACACTAATCATTCCAATATTGTGGTAATGTACCGCAATTCGATTCGTAGAACTGCCCACAGTGCTCAGTCAAGAAGGTGATATCTCACTATTTAATGCACCGAACTTACGGTAGATTATTAAATACTCCTATCCCCATTACACAGCGGTGTAGTTACCTTACACTCTCACCAGCGAGACAATGTGAAACTTTTAGTAGAAGCATTTAGGATCAATCCGTATTCCTTACTAGCGTATGGTTCTGTCAAATTTGTATTTCCAATATTGAAAATTCAAAGGTCGGTTACAGATAACTTTCATATGATCCATTTGACGTGATAGCTAGGATACTAGTAATGTGAAATAACGATGTTAGCAATCGATAAAATTATAACAGATGTAAATCGGTCAGTTAGTCAGTTTTTCTCAACTAATACCTTCCACGGATAAACCATGACAGCTCAGCAATTGCACCCTAATCAGCATAACTAATCCCCATTCCGATCAAATAGTGTTCCCAACAGCGAAACATCACCAACGTCTTTGCCCCTTTCTGCGAAACGACCGACCAAATTGGCACTCAGTGGAGTGTTAAGGGCCTCCGACACGCCTTCGGACGAAAGGTCATCGAGTAATTAACAGTCCCTCAAGCAATCACAGTGTGAACGGCCTGTGATTGGTTGCAATTCTACCTCCCTCACAGATCAAAGGAATACTGTCACTTGTCAAAAGGAATATTTTAGGGATCGCTGTTTGATGTGCGCTACGATCTCGGATGTATTTTTAATTTCAGCAACGATTTTTTTGAGTCATACATTATGTAACAGATAGGTGCCATTCGGGTTCGGGCCTCTGTTAATGTTTTCTGTTTATTTTGATCGATGTATGTTCGTGTATATGTGTGATGTGTTTATGTGTGAATGTGTGAGTGTGTGAGTAGGTGTATACAAATCACTGGGGAGATGGCTTTAATGCCTAATGTTAAGTGTCTGAATGATCTCAGATCTAGACCCGAGATCATTCACACTTCTTTAAAGTGCTTTTCTTACTGTTAGCAGTGGAGAAAGCACTTTAAAATTATAATATAGACTGTTTACGTGGCAACTTGTATTTTTGAAATTTCTTCATGGGTAACTTATATTTTTACAAGTTCTTCATGATGTAGTCAATGATAGGTTAAGTCTAACAACCAGCAGAGGGCGAGGGAAACTCTCCCTCGCCCTCTGCTGGTTGTTGTGTCTAACTGTAAGTTGTGTGACTAAGAATCATGAACAATAGTTTTCTCTACGTTTTATCAATGTATGGTTAAAAAGTAATATCGTCAAGATTTGAATTATAAAAATATATATTTTTAATATACTACTGCAATAAGCACAAAATTCGTTACCTAAGGCATGCCATGCAGCAATGAATTAACATTGGCAACGACTTTCCTGACAAGCGCATTAACTTGTACCACTGCGTAGTAAATGCTTCCACATAACATTAAGCTGGCGTATATACACAAACCAAAAAGTACACACTCTTAAAGGCATTTTAATGCATATTATTATATAGGTGTAGGCATACAACATTCATAAAAGGCAGACTTCAGCGATAACAACGACTAGGCAACTTAATCAATGCCATCTGAAATCTTCAATTAGAGTCTCACATCTGAATTTGTATAAGAAAATTTCCCAATGACATCCAGGGATTGGATTGGAACAGTTCCCGATATTGGCGATAAGCCTAGCCTTTATTACGTGGTGCCTAATATCACGAACTATCTCTGTGGTAATATTATCATCGCAGGCTGTGAGTTATGACTGCCTTCTTAGTACTGTGCTAAATTGTATTTGTGTCAAAGGCAATGAAGGTTACGTCATACATACCTATACCTGCTATTTTCTATGATCTTCATAACAAACTACCTTCGAAATCCGCTGTGAAAACTCTTTTAATTCAGTACTATAGTAGCTGTCGAAGTGATATTTGAGTTCGAGGTGAAATCTTTTAAGGTAGTTTTACACTACGCGCTGAGTACGATCGGAGCTATTCTGTTTGCGGCATAAACTGTGGACGTACACCAAATTCATTCCAATCATCAATTTCTGTTGAGTTCGTAAAAAAGGCTTGAGGCTTGTTTCAGCGTACTCTTTCGAAGCTTTTATCTATGCTACACAAATTTGGTAAGTAACGTGCACTGCTATTGCTTGATTCGTTTAGAATACGTTGTACAGATAAGATGGCGTATGACCCAGAAAACAACCAACTAATACTCTGTTTTCGATTATATTATATACATACAAGTGCACTACACAACTGCCCGTTAATCTCACGTTTGCGTGTAATCGTGGTCCTAGTTTCGACGCCTGGGTCTAGCGAAGTGTTATTACGGTTTTCTGTTATAAAACTCTCAATAGCAAGAAGTCCAAATATGTAATGGGCACCCTTATAAAATAGCCATCAAAATGTGGATGTAATAAACTTATTTCTACCATTTTGGGAACATACAGGTGTGATTGTATGTAAGCGAAAGTACTCTAAGGTCTTGAACAGTTTGACATAAATATATATAAATCAACCTTCACCCGTACTTCAGACGACGAAACACTTAGATACATAGACTTGATATCTTAGGGTGTAAACAACCCTTTTAAATAGTTTACTGACGGGTGTCAGGGGGGTTCGTCGGGTAGAGACGGGCAGAGGAGGGGGGGGGCGAAGGACGGCCCGGCTAAATATCTTTTAGTATCTGCAAAACGTCTAATTTAGTAGCGAGGCTTTGATGTTGTCTCATGGATTCGAAAAGGAGTGGAGTAGTGTTCGACTGCAAATATTATAAAAAAGTAATTTTAAGTTCCTTGTTAGTTTCGAGGCATAAATTTGCTATGGTTTGGTTATGGTTAGCAATGCTTGGCCAAACAAAGCATTTATGAAATTTTCTGCTAGGAAATGCTTAGAGTAGCGGCTCGAAGTCTGACATTATACGCCTCTTATTCATTGGGCTGTAAAACATAGCTGATAATGCGTGGCAGTTTGGTAGTGGCTAATAAATAATTCGACAATTGCTCTATCCATGCATGCAATGAAACAGTTAGTATATTAATAAGTAACTATAATCACTTAGTTCATAAATTTATACATACATATACAGATACGTCTGTTTATCACGGTGCCATGACAAAAGTATATAAAGGTGTGTTACACCCACGTTACACCAAGGAGGTCGTTTTGAGGTCTCCCACGTATGATATAAGGACCTGCCTATTGTGGTTTACTGGGCCCATTTCCAGACATCGTGAAAATTTCCTAACAACAATTTTCGCGATATTAAGCAACCAATCAGGCAGTCATATGAAAAAACCAAAAAAACACAAAAAAATTGCTAGCCCAAAGATTATATAGAAGGCGACTCTACAGTTGACCTTAATCTCCCGGTTGTGTTGAGACGGTCCCGGGAGAGCGTCCTCTCGCTTACTTATCCATCTCTATCTGATCAGCGTCCTCGACAGGAGATTTCGATGCGTCTCTATATACATATATATATATGTACAGTTATACAGGTAATCAATGTTCACACTACGAGGTAATGGGTAGCGTATTAGAGCGTGGGTTGGCTTTGAGACTCAAGACTTAAGCCATTAAGTCTTTATGTGTTTAGCTGTGTATGTGTTTATGTGCGTAGATTTCGTGTTGTGATAATACAGGCGAGTATTTTGCTTCTTAGTTTTATTACATGTTATACGGCAAGCAACGATAGAATGGAAATATCGTTGGACTACTTTGTTTGAGGTTTGGCTATACTTATATACTTATGTCGTAATGAGTATGATATATGTACATTGAGCCTCTTTGTCTCCACAAAGGTGAGCATAGACATATTAAAATTACATTCATGATGACAGGCATGATGTGGTTGACATATTCTTATGAATAAAAACCACGAAACAAATGAGATTAAAAAAAAAAAAATTACATTCTCCTAGGTGCAAAGGTCTCATGTAATTGTTTTTGATTCCATTTTATTGCTGTACACCGCGCACGTATACAGACTTCCTTTTGCTACTAAGAAGAAAAACATTCTAAACATAAGCACTTGGCACTTATAACTTGACCAACACTATCAGTCATGAACGGAAATTTTTAAAACAATGTTCCTCAATGTTATTCGATTTTTCAATCAATAAGTTCTTAGTAGCAGTACGGAATATAGGATTGTATCTGGTATGTAGTAATCAGCTCATCAGCTATGGTTTCACGTGGTACCTAAAACCATAGTTGATCAAATATGAGTTTAATATGACGATGGACGATAATCGAATCGTGCCGTCGTCGAATAAATTTTTAAATATTTGATTATGATTTTGATTTAACTTAACGAAAATAAATCGATTAAAATTTGGATGCTTCATCATATCGTAGAATTACCGATCATACGAATTAAATTTTTGGAGTACCTTTGCCTATTTCATCGGTGATATCCCCAAAGGTGGGCAGCAAGGTGGCAAGCAGGGAGTATCGTCATTATAGTCAATCAATCAATTGAAGAGCCTTGCTCTTGTCAGTGGAGTTTCTACCAGCTGTCTCTCTTTTCACTTGTCCTTCACCTGATACATGTAACTTCTTCTTGTTCTACCTACTGCTTTCCTTCTCTCAGTTTCTCTTCTAAGATGATCTTTATAAAGTTGTCATGTCGTCATCTAGAATCTCTCTTCGATTCTCAATTACTTTTAAAATGTATACTTCTCTTTTTGTATTATTTTTGTATTTAGCAGCAGCGATACCTTAGTAGGGAGACCAACAGACTGCAATGCTGAGGGTCTCTGTTTCGAACCCACGTCGCGCACCTCTGACTTTCGGAAGCTATATGACTTTTCGAAATTATGTGCGTATTGATTAACAATTATCGCCTGCTCCGTGCCTCGGAGAGCACGATAAGCCGTCGGTGCCGGCTGCCATGAACATCTATGACAGTCGTTATTGGGAAGTCAGTGCCCTATAATATCCTGACACTGGTCTAGCCATAGGTTATCGTTAGCCTTCGGGTTGCTGAAGTCAGGTGGCAGCCGCTCCGTGTAAAATCTGATATCCAGTCAAATCCGGTTAGACCAGAAAAGCCGACCCCAAGTGACTAGAGAATAATAAAGGCTAGGGAGAAGAAGACTTCTCTTTTTGTATTTATAGGCGTAACTACTACTATATATACAGTATGTATGATTCTTCAAAGACACGTGTAAGCTTTAATTGTTCAACGTTTACACGCTAAAGTACGTTACGTTCAAATTGTAATGTTTCGTCAGTAAATATTATCTGTTTTGCTAGCTATGTTCTGTTTAGTTTGTGTGTGTTTCTATCTTGTTTTACTAACTAGGAAATAAACCTCTATATTAGGACACGCACACGGCGTATAGTTATGGATATTCGTTTAAATATGAGTATATCTCTTAAAGGCTAAGTGAAATTCTTGAATTATATCTACACTAATATTATGAAGAGAAAAGTATTTTGTATTTTTATTTTGGTTTGCAAGAAATAAACTCAAATACTACTAAACCGATTTTAATAATTCTTTTACCGTTTGAAAGGTCCAAAAGTAAAATAGGATTTATAACATTACCCTTCGAGTCCATTCGAGCGGAATAGTAATTATAAACGACTGCAAAACACAACGGGCAACTATTTGTGAATCACATAATTTTATTTGGGGATAGAACCTAGAATACACTATGCGTAGCGAGAAGCGGAGCAACCAATACTGCGCTGTCCTTACAGTTAGATAGGTAGGGTGTCCATTTAGTTAGTGTTCAGAATGCCCTTTCCAGCCTGCTGTCACTAGAGAAATTTCGTTGCCTTTACGAATCCATTAATGCAATAATCTCTACCTACACACGTTTTAATTTGTCGACCTCGATGGCGTAGTGGGTTCGATTCCCACACAAGTGAAATATTTGTGTGCATGCATGTTTGTCTTAGCCTGTATTTACAAAAAAAAAGGTATATAAGTATGTTTATCCATTGTCTAGTACCTAAAGTACAAGCTCTGCTTAATTTGGGCTAGATGGTGTTGTGTGTATATGAGAGAATATTATTATTATATTATTATTATTATTGTGTCGAATACCCTGTTTCCACAGAAGCAGTCATAATCATATTAGAAACTAGTTTTTGTTCACGACTTCGCTTGCTTAAATGTAGGTTAGGTTAAGCTGTGGGTGGTGGGATTCGTGGGCCTGCCCACCACCCGTTCAGCACCAGGTCCGAGAGGCGGCGTGCGTGTTCCCACACGCGCCTCTGTGTCGTGTGTCTATCCCCTCTTCAAGGGGACAGTAGGATTAAGTGACCAAAGTGTCTTATCGTGAGTGGCCTGCCGTTTCATACGGCGGGCCGGAACCTCGGCGGGGTCGCGATTGCATGCGAAAGTGATTCGCGCGACCTCGCCGAATATGGTTATGTCGAGGAACCGTGGTAGGTTTAGTCGGTATTCCGGAAGGTCAATTTTCATCGTTTCATTATCTTTCTTTTACCCTGGTGAGTCCGACATAACCCTCTTTTCCCTACTTTTCTCTAGATAAAAAGTACCCTATGTCCTATTCTATAACCTTGTAGACGTGTATGCGAAATTTTATGATGATATATTGATTATATTATTAGTTAGGTTAGTAATCATTTCCTGCAATGTTTTATTTTTGGCAGGCTTAAAAACATTACAAAAAAAAAAGAGAAATTCATCATTCTGAATAAACTTTTTTGAGGTTTAATACGATACAATTTCAGTAGACATAGTGTCCGATAACATAATTTGAATAGGCATTAGAAAATTATTCCGTCTCACTATTAGCTAACACAGAAAATAAAAGAAAATAAATATTATAATGAATACCAACAAATATTCCAATCTAAAATGATTTATTCCTGTTTGTATTAGAATTAATTGTTTACTCTTTAGATAATAGTCAAAGCCGTCAAATTATACAACTGTATTTTGTTTAATAAAAGCAGTTTGCGCAAACACTCACGCCGTTTCGCTGAGTACTTAGCAGAGGAGCAGCTAAGAGACCTCTTGAAAACGACGATTTATTTGCCCTCACTACCCTTAGAATACGCTTGCGTAAGACCAATTTTGCTTTGAGGAAGATAATGGTTTTAAGATTTTCAAAATGTTTAGTGTGCAATTGTATTTTGAATGGCAATTAGTTACGTCATTCTTAAGCTTCGGATTGGTTTCTTCAACAAAGAGTCAGAAGGTTTCAGAATCAGTCAAATGACTTGATACTACCACATTTCACCGTATTTTAAGAATAATATTCTATGTTTTGACAATCGACGTTAATGGATTTACGTAATCTCAGAACTATGAAAGATAACTCTGAATTCTCTTTTCAGACGCCCAGTTAATAGTTGGCCAGTAGTAAATCAATCAAAATTTAAATATTAATTTAGGTCACAAAATATTACTTAGATTATATACGTCAAAGTTATACTAGCAAGCTTTATCTGTTAATATACATTTATTTCTTTAATATACATTTTTTTCTTCTTAATATACATATACTTCTCATATCTGACAAGATTCCCAATAATATTAGTTTTATCCGAGATTCGAAAGCGTAATGGAAATGGGTTGGGGGCAGTCGGTATCAGCGAACGATGAATAAGTATAATCTTTATAAATGTTGATGACGTTTTATAATGAGAAAATCGGATAAGTTTTCTCAATTGGGGTGTGATCTAAAAACTTCTAAAAGGTATCTGAAGTTGTCCTACTTGCGATAAGCCAATGTGATGTGAACAACTTTATATGCCTGAAGGATTAAGACCTGAAATAACGGCGTTTAGTCAGCTATTTACATGTAACATTTTATAGGACTAAGTCAAAGTCAAAGTCAAAAATAATTTATTCACTTAGGTCACAAAGTAACACTTATGAACGTCAAAGGGGTTAGTGAGTTTATTACATTTACTGAATTTACATTTATGTTAGTTGCAAGGTTCAGGCAAAAGGTTGAGCCTATGAGAAGATACCTGCAAGAAACTCAAGGACACTCTTTTAAATTGCCATCAACTTATTATTTCAGTATTTTACAACTCATTTATGTACCAGGTGTTGCAGTCATAGCTAATTACCGATTACTAAACACGATAGAGAATCTAATAATTTGCTAATTGGAAAACCAAACAACACTGCCGATTCGGAGATACACGACGCATATTTGCACATGTAGTTTATTGTCTCAGCATGAGGTAAGGGCCCAGCAGACTTCTCCAATCTAAGATTTTATTTAAACTAAAGCAGACCTGTTGCAAAATACCTTTGCCTTACGCTCTGCTACGAAGAAAGTATCCAAATAAACTACTATTATGTTTCTGTGGTGATTTGGGATGGGTGGCACCTGTAGTTTCAGAAACTAAGTATATATTGGCAGTAGGTTACGAGTAATCTTGCTTCGTGCGCTTCTACGGTAAGTAAACGTTCCAGTACGTGCTGGCAGTAGGTGATCAGAAATATTTGCTCTTCGCCATCATCACAGCCACTCACACCCAACTTTACATCGTTCGAGTGATAATCCTGGTTTTAAGTCGTCCATAGACCACGATGACCATTTACCATAAGGCAGGACATATGTTTATTTGTCATAGACATATAAAATTAACGAGGCATGTAGTAAACCAATTAATTCTAAGAAAAGGCCCGTGCCAATCAGTAATTAAAAGTCGTAATTATAAAATACCGATATTAAAACGCACATATTTTTGCTAATTTAGGGTTAGCTACTATGTATACCAGTTTGGTAGCAGAACTATTAAGGCATTCTAATCGTGAATACCAGCATTAGACTTTATAAGGATACACAAGAAGCCAGCTTTAAAACGTACGTGATAACGGCGATGATAAAATATTTACGCTTTTATGGATATGATATCTGAACTGGACTTAAGAACTTGTTCATTTAGATACTTGTATTGTAGCTAACGCATGCACGATTTTACCTGCTTTATCATTACATAATAATTAAAATCCGATCCGATTTTGTTCGATTAAATAAAGTAGGTGATCTGTGCTAAAGTTCAAGCAACGGCCATTTTGATTTTTTTAAAACGGCTCTGTGATTTTTTGTAATTCTAACTAATATTATAAATGCGAATGTGAGATTATTTGTGCCGCTTTAACACCTTAATGACTCGACCGATTGTCATGAAATTTTGTATACACGTTGTCATAAGTACAAATAAGAACATAGGTACCTTTCAACTTAGAAAAGTACTGTTTCCGAGTTATTGAAATTTATTGGCAAAATCTAATGACAAAATTAGTTAGCGAGAGCGAAGTCAGTAAATAATAATTAACAAGTTAGGTAGTAGTTAGTTTCTATTTATATTATTAATATGGAAATATGAGTAATTTTAACTGCATAAATGTTTTAGACGACCATTTTGCTTGTCAAAGGCGAATGAAGGTGATTTCCAATTGACAAATGATACTATGTGAGAATAAATAATAAAATACAATACTTAATTTTTTTAATTCAGACTATTTCGATATAGTATGTCAGTGAAGCCACGAGCGGTAGGTAATTAGTGTATTTATAAGGAAATATTACCTTTAAACTTTTTGTTAAAGTTCCTGAAGTTTTGCGAGCTTTACCTCTTAGTTTAGTTTCATTTAAATTAGTTTAACAGTTAAAACGTGCAACACAACATGCATGCATCATATGGTAAGTAGTTGACGAAGTTTACGGCCGCTTGCATACCAGAGGTCTAACTTGCACGTTTATGTTACTACAAAGAAAAGTTGTTTCACTACAGACAAAAAGACCTTCCAGTACAGAAAATTCAGAGAATTCTGACAGCTCTTTTTTGCCACAAGCAATTTTTATCGTTATCTTTAAAGGACAACTACCGTACTAGAAATAAAGACTGTATCGCGAGGTATATATTTTAAACGTGAAACAATGGACGCAAAGAATACCCAGTCTTGAACAATTATTTACGAATTACGCTATTTTTCTTCCATGTAGA
Organism: Catocala nupta; assembly: GCA_963675205.1. NCBI lineage: Eukaryota > Metazoa > Arthropoda > Insecta > Lepidoptera > Erebidae > Catocala > Catocala nupta. Next base: position 24,569,851 of record OY776085.1, on the reverse strand, counting down.
ATTCAAACCCACAATGTTTGCCACAGTCGGAGTGGCGAGGCGTTCAATTAAACCACTAAGCCACGACGTGAATTGTGTGCTAAGGCTTGTGAAAACTTAATTCTTCAAAAACATATAACAAAAAGCTTTATATTATTGATACAAATAAAAGTCACTCCGCCAACCTACAACTTCCTTTTTTATGCTTTCTTTGTGTTCAATATAAATCTTAAAGGTCATAATTATATCGAAGAAGATTTGTTAGATTTCGAACGCGATGTGACTAGCACTACGATCAGTACAATTACCTAAAACGTTCCGAAAATATAAATATACCATCTCGTTACATATTACTTGTGCACAACAGCAATATATTGAAACATATCGAGCAAGTAAACTCGATCACGTTGTAGCGATAACACAGCTTAATGTCTCTGTCAACAACCGTAAGCGTCGAGCATCCGACATATATTTCATAGACACGAAAAAAAAATAAAGAAAACAAAGCGCTGCAAACTTGTCATAAATATCCACCTCCAAAATCCCCTTTGTCGAGGCTGTAATAAAAACCGCCGATATCTCGACAAGACAAGGAAAATCCCCCGGACCTCGCACAATGCTACAAAATGAAAGCAAAACTTAGTGTAATTAATTTCGAGTACCTACTCAACGCTTTTGTAATAAATCGTTTCATCCGCGTATAAATTTTATCCGGAGACGCGTCTGTTCGGCTGAACTTCAGCTGTGTTTCTGTCTTACTCGCACGCGCTATCCATTTGCATAATATCACGTCACCTGTCCCTTTCGGAAATTCACAAATGATTCCCAGTTTCCCGCTTTTCGTTAATCACGTGTCTCAAAAGCCAGGCTGTTTGATTATGAGAATTAAGCTTTATTATCGATGATATAAAGCTGAATTTGGTTTGTTAAGTGGTAGAGTCCTGCCAGGGGTGTTCAACCGTTAGGTAAAGTTTGTCGAAATAATTTCACTCAGATATCGGGTGTGACGCAGTAAGAGCGAATAGGCGGCGAGTCGTCGACTCAGGACAGAGATAAGAGGTAATAATTCTTAATCTCACTGTAGAGGGAACTTTGGGTCGCGGTCGGAACCAAGACATTGTTTTAGAACAACGATAATTTTCATAGTCTACGAGTTGAAAGAAGTTAGAATCGCGAACATAAATAATATGAAATAACGAACTGTAATGTACGCCGGCAGCAACAACCGAGTCGTTGAACTCATACATTATTATTCTTTATAGTTCTAAATAAATGAAAAAGTTTTCATCTTCATCATTGAAAATGGCCGTGAATTGTCTACCGAACAATAGAATGTTCCTACGTTATTAAATCAGGAACAAACCGACTACCGCGACCTTGGCTTGTTAGGTACTTCATCATGAACAAAAACTACAATAAATATAAATTATCACTATTATAATAAATAATGCTATATTATGTACAGGAACCCAAAAGAAACCTGTTCTTCAGACGGCTTTTGTTTATAAGTTTATTTGATTCCTTTTAGGATAAGTTTTGTAATAAAATATGACACCAGTAAGAAGCACAAATATAAATGACTAGATTTTGCCTACAGCTTTTCTCGGATTAATGAAGATTATATCAATAAATATTTATCCCTCGGGAACATCATCTATTCTATGAAAGGTAACCCTGATTACGTTGTATGCAAAATTTTATGATGATCGGTTAAGTCGTTAAGGCGTTAAAGCGTCACAAATAAACGAACACACATTTGAATTTTTAATATTATTGTTTAGGATATTTAAAGTATATCTTTGATACAATTTAATACACATAATGATTTTCAATAATAACATAACGCTCTCGATATAATGATGCTATCAAGAGTGAATAATAGTTTTTGTTTTAGATATTTGAAAGGTCTTTTGACTGTAAAAGTATCTTTAGGCACTAATATTATATAGCTGAAGAGATTGTTTGTTTGTTTGGTTGAACGCGCTAATCTCAGAAACAGCTGGTTCGAATAGAAAAATATTTAGTGTTGGATAAGCCATTGATTGAGGAAGGCTGTACAACATCATGCTTCGACCAATCGGAGCGGAGAATTATTGAAAAATGTTGCAAAAACACGGCAAATTCTCTTATGTGAAGCAGACGAAGTTGCGCGGATTAGCTAGTAATAAAATAATTATGAATATTACCATTTTACAAAAACTTGATCGCTATTAAATCGAGTTTTTAGGTTCCATGGTATAAAGTGGCTGATCACAACATCCCTAGCTCAATCATCATATTAAATTGAGTGTTGTTAGACTTTTAATTTGGAATATCTTCGGTACAGCAAAGAATCTGGTAATGTGCCCCATATGTTTAGATTGCTGTGACTATTACTTTATTTATTACGAGCAAAGTAAAAGAAGGTTATGTTATGCTAGTAACAGATAAAAAAAAAGATATTGTCTATGTTACTCGGAGATTAGCTTTCTAATTGTGAAAGAAGTTTTAAATCGGTTGAGTTATTTTTGTTTGAAACTTATAAACAAACAAAATATAAAATCCTTCCTTTTTGTAATATTAGTATATATATATAAGTAACTCGGATTCAGTCGACTATTGCAGGCTTGGGAATTTAGCATATCAGTCCTTCCCAGCTATAATATCTAGGTATAAATTACATTTTGGCGCTATTTGGAAACCCAAGGTTCATAGGGTCCGATAGCTCGTATTTTGTACAGGGAGATCGTAAAACGCCTGATCGACGTTTCGCGTGATCAGAAGGCTGGTCTTTTCTTGGCCCAAAGAATCAGCATTGCCATTCAACGTGGCAATGCTGCCAGTCTTCTGGGCACGTTATCAGTTGACAGGGATGCTGAAGAATTCTACGAAGCCTAAACCATTTTTGTAAATATTTAGTATTATAATTATTTGTGTTTTTGTAATTATGTTATCTTTTTTAATACGTTTGTAAATGTATATAAGATTAATTCGGTATAATTATTTGACTAAGTATATATATATGTTTGTCGCGGTGGCGCTGCGGTGGTGTATAACATTGCTGTGCATGAGGTCTCGGGTTCGGTGTCCAGATCGGCCAGAATGTTATTAGATTTTTGACAAGAAAACGATATAGCCCTATGGAGTCTCGTTCTGTGCCCGGTAATTGGCAAAAGGCTTATCTTCTATTTGTTTGTTTGTTTAATAAAGACAACTCCCGCACTAAGAATAGTTGCTGTGTCGCGGGGAACTTTACAAACATTCAAACAACGAACACAAAGAACACCCAGATTCGTAACAACCATTTGTGGACCACACAAATTTTTGTCCCGCATGGGAATCGAACCCGCAACACTCGGCGCGGCGGCAGTGACGAGGCGACTACTACCACTACACCATGCAGTCAAGTCAAGTCCTATCAAGTAGGACCTAAAGCTGGCCATATGGGTGTACAGCACCTCTTTCCACCACCTACATAGTTACATGTATGTATGTCTAAAGGTTCTCGTAATTATAACTAATTTATATAAATATAGAATATAGTTAAATATAATAGTCCAATAATATCATCGGTCATTACCCTGGCCAGGCCATATCGTGCGTTGTGGCGACGTCCGGTTCCGGCGTGCGGCGCCACGGTCCACTTCCGGTGTCCTCGGCCGCCGTGACGTCACACCCGGTGCGCGTGTTACGCACTTCCGCCGCAAGTCACTGTAAATAACAGGCTCCGTTTCAGGAATGTCCAAAAGATAGCTTCAGTTGGCGGTAAAAGAACGAATAAGACATTACATAGATATCTATTAAAAACTAGTATGTTTCCAAGAAAATATAAATTCCTTACAACGTTTGAAGTATTTTCATTTATTTATATACAGTTTAGGCACCTCACTGGTGCAGCGATAGTGAATGCGACTGCTGAACATGAAACCTTAGGTTTGATTCTCGAATCTGACAACCTCTATAGCATAGTGGTTAGTGTAACCGACTGCCACGCCTCAGGTCGCGGGTTCGATTCCCGCACAAGTCAAACATTTGTGTGCATGAACATGGATGTTTGTCTTGGTCTGGGTGTTTATATGTATAATATGTATGGATTTACAAAAAAAAAGTATATATGTATGTTTATCCATTGTCTAGTACACATAGTACAAGCTCTGCTTAGTTTCGGTTAGATGGTGTGACATGGTGGACACAACAGTGTGTATGTGGTAGAATATTATATTATATTATATGCAGGTTGAAACAGTAATACAGTTGGATAGTTTCAAAATTGAGAGGAATGCCTTACATACCAAGATATTCAAGGGTAGGTACGGTATCCCAAGAGTATGAATAGGTAATTTTAAGTGATATGTCCTATCAGCTTAACGATACCGAAACTTAATGATAAAAACATTGTGACTGAACGCAGAGTTCCGTCCGCCGATGGAGAAATTATTATGAAACAATGTTTGGTCAGTGAATAGCATTGTCTAATAACATACTTAGATTGCTTAAGAAAAATTGGTGATATGCATTAACTATAAAACAATTCACAAGTCTAAAGAATGCTCATTATTTTAACGACACTCTCCGTAATATATAAAAAAGAGTTACTAAAACTTCCATGAATAATTAAGATATGTATATTTTACTAGATGTGCCCGCGGTTTCACTCGCGTTTATGGTTACTACGCCGATCGACCTACGGGATCGGCGTAGTATAGTAGCGTGATGTAATATAGCCTATAACCTTCCTCGATAAATAAGCTATCCAACACTAAAATATTTTTTCAAATCGCACCAGTAATTAGCGCGTTCAACCAAACAAACAAACAAACTCTTCATCTTTATAATATTAGTATAGATGATGCAAGACCATTTATCTGAATTCTTTCAGATAAAAGGAAAAAAGAGAAGAAATAAAGTTTGACCATTTTTCACATTGGTAAGGCTATTTCATACGTTACTAGTTATATACAACCTATGTGATACAGCGGTAACGATTGCAATTGTTTTTCACGACGTCTTGGCTTCTAATCCCAGGCCGAGCAAAGTGTTATTGGGAGCCTAGAAACACTTCGGTTGCTACTGACATTCTACCTAGTCTTAATTTATGTTAATTATTAAAAGTGAAACAGGCCACCGTTTCTAATTATTTGGTGACTATATGACAAAACCGACATGTGTGTGGAAGTACCACTGCCTTACAGCAAACCAGAGTACATGTTATAACATTGTTATTGCATTTCGTCCAATGAGTAAGATATTCTATCTTTAATTCTATTTATCCAGAGTCGTTAACGTGTAAGTGATACATTTGATATTGCTAACAATCTTAGGTTACGCTACTATCAAGTGGTAATATTTGCCACCCGAGTAGTATATTAAACAGTATACTTAGAGCATGTGACTATGGTAACTACTTACCGTCAAATGCCTTGTAAGTTTGTTTCCATCAGTAGTATAAACAACAACGTCTATAGTAGTGAATGTGACGTTTATCGATACAAAAAGATTGAGTCGTAGCGTACAAGCCTGCCATTTTAATGCACATGTATTGGTATCTCTAAACTATCAAAGAACTATCACAATGTTACAAATATTCTAATAAATTCACTCGATATTTTACTTACAACAAACTTGGACGAGAATGTACGGGAAAACTAAAATATTAATACATAAATCAAGCGGTTATGAAGCGCGCGCGGACGTTAGTTGCTGAGGTTTCAGTACACAGATCGCACAAATATCGTTCTACGTAAACGACTCTTGCACGGAGAAAGTGTAACGGAGGGAGGGTGCATCCGATGAATATGTATGAGGGGGTGGCAGGGGTGGCGTGAGGGCCGCGGGAGGAGGGGTACGTCCGCGTGTAAATGGAAATTTCAAATAAAAATACCTCAAATATTAACATGAGCCCGATTCGTGTTGTTCCGCGTGTTTTTGCGCGCCGGACGGGGCACGTATGATAACACACCGCAATAAAAGCAACGTTTTTAGCGCAGATTCGGTTTTTGAGTTATTGTACGCGTGATTCGTTGGGGCGAGCTTTGTAATGAGTTGTGCCGTCGTGTATGCTAAGTGTGCTCTCATTGAACAATGTTCAACTGTTTTTCATTTTGTATTTCGAACAAGCCTAATTTTGTTTAATCATCGATTACGTCACAAAGTTTCTTGTCTTTCCACCTTTCTGTATAGAATATATTCTACGTCATTATAAATGTTGTATAACTCAATTGAATTGATAGAAATGAAATTTATTTGATTTACCGCGGCATAATTTATGAAACCATTTAACTTCGATAAGGTCATACCTTGCATGTCGTTGTCGAAATTATTATAATCTTAGCTATGATTCTGTGTCGTTATACTACGGAGAGCTTTCAAAACATAAGAACCAAAGGCACAAATAGCACGCGAACTCAGAACAAACATTATTCCCGTGTGAGAATCGAACCCACAGCGCTCAGCGCAGCGTTTTGTTTATAGCGAAGTGATTAAACCACAGTGCCATCCATGCAATCTACTAAATTTTATAAAAAGTCAAATCCATCCTACATGATTGTACAGGCCTATAAACGTGTTGCTCGACAATCTGTCCCCAACGTACCATAGCGGTGTTCGAGTCCAATACTTTGTTCGTTACTCGCAGTAAAGCTTCAGTATATTGCATACATGACGCGAAAATGGATTGTCGCTACACCTTATGAAGGATTGCAGTGGAACGCTGACTTGCTTGTTATGTGACGTAGAAAATTACGAGGTTTATATCAAGTTTTGTTATAAAGCTAGCTTCTGCCCACGGTTTCGCCCACGTTTGTATACAGAAGTATTTTCTGTGTTAAAAAAATGATCTATTTGTATGTTAAGTTTGATGAAAATCTGCTAAAGGGTTTAGGTGTGATTGAGTTACAAATGATCGGACATCTTTCATGATTATAATAATAGTAATAAATGGCTAGATCCTTATGGGCTAAACATTGGACTTGCGATTGAAAGATTGTAGGTTTGATTCTCACCTTTTCCTCATTAATAGTCATCTGACGTGACCTCTTTTGTAATAGAAGTAGTTTGAATACCTGGCGAGGTTGATCTAGTAAAAAAAGGCTTGAAAACGTTTCAGAGAAATATTAATATTTTTATTACACCATAAAGGAGGTAGGCGGTAATCTCATTGCCATTCTTCTCAAAAGCGCCTATACGTAAAAGAAAATACGCAATCAGACCTAATTAGAGAAAAATTCCAGCTACTCAATGTTAAACAAAACCGATGGTATTTTGTAACTAAACGCGTATACAGAACAAAGTGTATACGAACGATAATATCAACACAATACTAAACAGTTTGAACACATTTGTTACCTTTCAACGGCACGATATTTACCGAACAGTGAGGCAGTACTAATTATTTTGTTATATTAGCCTCACGAATAATTTGTAGAGGGAAATTTCAATAAAATGTTCGACGAATTGCTTTAAACAGACACGCTAAGAATGTTGTAAGCGATTAATAATTAATGTTGATCGTAAACATTAATTTTAATAAATTATTTTTTATTGTAAAATTAGAACATTTTAGTTAAACTTCGTAATGATTGATCTGACAGCAAGGTGAAGCAACATTGCCGTGGTTAATTTTCAGATGGGTGATCTTTTACGAAAATACGTTCTCTACGTGGTTCGGATTGAGTATTACGTCAAAAAATTTTCGAAACTGAAGGCTGCTTTAGCGTGGCTACGTGTGGTTCCCGTGGTATTGCAAGCGATCATAGCTTACCGTGACCTCTTACCATCAGACAGGCCACACGCTTGCTTGCCATCTTTGCATTATAAGAACATTTACCTACTATTACTAAAGTTCATACAAGAGGAGAATCACTAAGTGTTTGAAACTAGATCCTGCACGCGGCTTCACCCGCGTGAAATCCGCGGCCTCAAAAACCGGGATAAAAGGTAAACTACATATGTCCTTCACCAGGATACAATATCTCTTTTTGCTTTTTTGTATAACAGACAGCGCTACTTTCGCATTTATAATATTAGTATGTAGTTCTCTACTCTATTAAGATTGATCTACATACGTGTTATCTTATCTTATCTTATGTATGGGGGCCAGTCAGCACAGACCGGCGACACTTCGACCCATTGGGATCTTTTGTGTCAGCCCCAAGATTTAGCCCTTAGCTATCTCCCTATGAATGTACTGCATCAGTCGTAGCGTACACTTCAGAGGGAGAAGCCTGAAGTCCTCAGGGTTTGGATATGCCAATCCCATCAGACCCATCCTCAATCCAGCCAACGCGTCGCATTTACATAGTAGGTGCGATATGCACTCGTCCTGTTCACCACAGGCTCTGCAGATCGAATTGTGAGCCAATCTCAATCTGCACTGGAAGTCGTTGGTGCCAAAATGGCCAGTGAACGCTCCTGTGAGCAGGCGTATTTGGCTCTTGTCTTGTCTGTCTTGTGTCTTGCTACATACGTGTTAAGTAAAATGTCAAGGTAAGTCGGTGTTATGAGGTCGGTGTATTATAGATTAAGAGGTCAGACGTTTAGCTTCCTACACAAACGAAGGATAATAAATGGAACGAAACTGTGATCTAATACTGATCGATCTTCATCTGACTGGATGGCGCTTCGACAAAATCGGATTGAAATATCGTAATTTATTAGTAACAATCGACTGTATGATTGTTATTCAACGACAATGACGTGTCATCTAAGACTGTGGTCCAGTATCACACGCGGTGTACTAAATATACTAAAATCGAATAGCATCGTTTTTTATTCGAATGCAATTAAGTAACTAAAACAATCGAATTATTGTCAATATTACACATAAGGCTGCGTTGATTCACAAGCGTATGCAAAGTTTGGATCTTGAAATCAGCCCGATTTACTTAGTACAGTTGTTAGTTGTCTTGAGGTATACTACCCTGGCATATCAGAAGATTAGTAATCTTTGTCAGCCATCGACACAGCGACATTATTTTTATGTACGACGTTCTAGTTAATTACGATAGTTAGTTACCATCAAGCAGGCCTTAAACTTATTTGCAATCTTAGTAGTAAGTAGTAGTAACTTAATAATAAATAATTGAGTTCAGATTAAATCCACCATTTCTTTCATAGTTATCCACTTTTACAAAAGCAGAGCTTACATCTTTAGCCTATATGATGGGTAGATAATTCGATCCTGCAACTAACTGCAACCCTACCCCACACCACCGCCCAAAAACCGCTGCACTAGACAAGCTAACAAGACACGCTGTTTTTTTACAAGCCCGCGTGTGTTTTATTGCCGTGTCGAATCTGAAGTACGCAAGTACGCCTGTGGAATATCGGCACTTGTGTGAAGGGCTCTTCTAGATGTTCTTTAGCTGTGGCGTTTTTTCCTAAGAACAGCGATTTCGTGATTAATGGTTTGATGATGGGAACGTATGTGTGTTGAGTGAAATGTAAGTATGAGAAATTACCATATACATATAGACTTATGCTTATGTATTTCATATATATTTCTACATAGTGTAAGATCCAGACTTCGTTTTACTTATGAAAATTCTAATCAATATTATAAATTTAGAAGATTGTGTAGTTGGTTGTTTGTTACGCTTTCTTGCCTTAACTTGACCGATCATCATGAAATTTTGCATACACGTGGTTATGGGTACAGAAAAGGATGTAGAGTACCTTTCATCAAGAAAAAGTACAGTTCCGGAGGGAAATAACTAAATTGACAAAATCTTCATTAACGCGTAAAAAGAAGTAGTATATTATAAGGAGAAGCAATTTATATACTATAGCGTCCTTACTAAAGGTACTCTGCAAAGTGACTAAGAGTATAGTTCTCGAGAGGCGACAAAGGATAGGTACATATACCGAAAGAAGATCGTTATTAGGTGTCAATTTAAACCACTGAGGCATCTTTACATACTACTGTCACAAGTAATGTTTTCGTGCATCACACAATGCTTTATCCAGTGTGGAGAGCGAATCCATAACACTCGTTGCATTGGCAGTAGTTAAATGAACGCTTAATATATTAAATCCTGTAGTATTGAGTACTAGCTGTCCCCCGCGGTTTTACTTACGTTTACGATTACTGCGTTACTTCAGTGCTCGTAGCGTGATGTAATATATGCCTATGATGCCTCTGGATAAAAAAACTTCCCGACGGTTTAAGAATTATTAAAATTGGTCTATTTGTTTTTGAGTTTATTCATATCAAACAAAAGCACATGCAAAATATAAGTCTTCCCGTTTTATAAACCATATTAGCAGAGATATGTAGAACCAAAATATTTATAGTAAAATACGTTTTTACACAGGTCATTTTATACGAAGTGGTTGGTTCTGCATGCATACTTCACAGCACTATATTATAATTCGAACCCCATTTCACTCTAAACTGAGATATTATCATGGGACTTTTAATTTTGCAATTTGTTGGGCTGACACCCCAGAGCCCTCGTGGATGGATGGACAGATGGATGCATCTCGTTGTGACGTATGTAGATCTTATTTTAAGATAAAAGAACATTGAGTTGTCATTGCGCAAGGGTGTGAAATTGAGGTGGCGACACTTAATATTGATTCGGGAGATAAGAAGTTTTTGTTGTTTAAGGTTACTTGTGTACTGGCCTGATCGAACTGTTATTGAAATGAATTTGGATATTTATGTCTGAGGAATTCTACTACCTATTTATTAATAGATTGCCGGATCGCAAAAGTATACTAACTCCCTCAGACAGTTTCGTCAGAAGCAAATGCTATATAAGACTATGGATACTTTCAATAAATCAGACATGAACGCCTAGTGCAGTAGTAATGCAACTGCCGTGTGTAAGTTGTCGGGTTGGGAAAATGTTATTGGATTTTATTTTCCAGTAAACCTCTGTTGTTTCAGACTACCACTGCATGTAGACTACAAACGTGGCTGGTAAGACCTGAAGTAATCAGTCGCTAGTATAATGTAATTCTAATACACCTCATTCTGCCTATTAACCCATTCGTGGATGTAGTTGTGAGAAACAAAGCAAAGAAAAATTATATCACTGGGTAGTCCTATATGATCATACATGAAAGTAATGTCACAAGAAAAGCACTCGAGATAAAACGAAAACACTTTAAACCAAATGAGGTTGCTTACGAAGAACTGTCAAGCTTTTAGGTACAACTTAATCAAGAACGTTTCAAATAAAGTGCAGAATCCCTCATCAAAAACGTCCAAAGATATAATTACCAAAAAGTCCAAACATGACCACCTAAAATGTAAACCTAACGTATATAACGAGCTTATGTAAATAACACTAAAAGCACGTTGCACAAAACCACGACGAAGTTATCTTTTTATCTGCAATTAGGATTTTGTCACCTCCCCTAGTGTATGCCTGTACCCTGCTCTCTGCCTACCCCGGCTTCAAAGGTCCTCTCATTATGCGACGTTATTGAGTTATCAAACGCCATGGAGGGAGATTAGTTCATACTTCCATACACAAATCCTATCATACAAGCTGACGCCTTCGTCAGTATCGGTGCACCGCAAAACATTCCTATTCTACCACATTTGACATATTATATAATCAAACGATTTTCAACTTTACTAGATTTCAAATAAAGTCTACAACTATTTTGAGTCGACACCTGTTTGATATGCGAGGCAGCGAGTAAAATTCAACTTTAACAAGGTATTAATAGAGTTAGTTTTTATTTGTGTTGGTGATGTATACACGGAGACTTATTGTGCATCCCCACACACGGATAACTAACGAGAAAGTTGCCAGCCTGTAATTATCAATGCAAAGGGATAATTTTGTCACTTAAATTAAACCGATAATGAGATGCGTATTGGATTATTTTTCCATTTTAGTTTGGTCTGTTGATATTGTGTGGCACATGAAGAGCTTAATTGAGTCATTTTTGTGTTTCTAAGTCACTTTTGTAACGTATTGTAAAATATTCGCTTATTCTTTCGAACGTTTATTCATTGGACTATAGTTTCATTTATATACATACGCGCTGCAGCTTCACGCGTTTATACTCTTGAAGTGGTAGATAGAGATGTTGACACCTTTATTTTGCACCAATTATTTATAGATTTAATGTTGTAGAGGCGGTACTATTTCGGACTACCAAGCATATTGCCAGATTCCAGACTGCTACTTAGAATTTCTAAAAGAAAGTTTCAATAAGCTGCACGTAAAGGTATTTTCTTAAAGAAAATATTTTTCAATACAATTTCTAAAATGTTTAAAACTTCCACCAAAGTTTAGTTCAAACCACTTGAATAGTTTTAGCAATTAAAACACGAGAAGCAAAATATGTTTGTTAGTCAACTTGAGTGTCGAATCCCGACACGATCAATGGGAAATCTCTCTGCCTTCAATTTATATAAAATTAATTATCAGTATTTTTTATTTATTATTATATTATTATCATTTATACGGATTTTATCGCGTTTTTTTCAATGAATAACATTCGCGTAAACAGAAGACAATATTATGTATATCAGTATTTTATCTTTTTGTGACTATATTTTCACGTATTCCGGAGGCTACCTAACGTTGCTTCTTTTCTTTTCCCAGCTTGGATTCCTTTTCATAGAGTCAGCAACACATGACTGATACAACTGGTATTGCAGGAAAACATACGCCACTATCAGCTTTCCATCGCATAATTTGCTGCAAGTTGGTTTGCAACATTTGTTAGAAAAGGTAATCAACGGTAGTACTTGCGACAAATTCTACTAAGTCACTTAAAATTGTAAGACAACTCTTTTGTTAAATATCGTAATTTCTTACTTTGAACTATCCTTATCTTAACGCTTACTATACTTTTCAGCAGCATTAGATAATAAAGGGGAGCCAATAACCAAACCTTTTAATTTTGTAGAATATTGTAGACTGGGTTCCGTTTGCGGTTTTGCTCGCATCATGTGTATTTCGAACAGTCTTGTCAATGTAGAATTTTTACTTATTTATCATATTTCTGTTTTTAAAACATGTACTCAATAAATGGCGATGAAATTTGCAAAACAAAAAGTGGCATAGCTATTTGTTGAATTAACTCCTTTTCCATTTAAAATGCAATTTACCATCCACTGAAGAGCTTGTTGTTATTATACATACATTGATATCTACTCAAAATTAATTATTCCGCCTGAAATACATGATCGCCTGAAATAATCAACTCCATCATTAAATACTCCACAAAAATCAATTAACAAACAGTACAAACGTAAATCATAACCCTTCAAGAACGCAATTAACACAGCCACCGCTCGCCCCCTCCCGGCCAATCGCAACCGGGGCCTAACAGACCCGAGACGTGCAAATTTCAAATTGAGACCCGTTCATATTTGCGCTATATCTAATATAATACCTACTACAAAGTACCTACGAACACAGAGGGCGAATGATTCGTTAGGAGTCAGTCAAGCGTTCATTCGTGAACAGGGTCGGGTACGTAGGTACCTGTTATGTGCTGTGATAGTAAATATTTGCATACATATCAATGCGCTGTTTAGGGTTATGACGGGGCTAGATGAATTGTATTGACGTTCAGTTTTTGATGTGCTGTCAGCCGTTGTAAGAGCAAATAGGTTTTGGCAACGCGACGTTCTTTAACCAAAATGTTTTATGAATGAATGAGTGCCTACAGTGTTTGCCATTCTCATTTCTGTTGTGTAAGTAATATGTGTGACACATGGAAGAGATTCGTATCATTTGTACGCGTGGTGACGCGTGGGGTTCCAAATATAATATTTCGTTGGATTTCGCGTGATAACCAACACTCACCCTCGCGGACCCCACTGAAATCCGATCCGCGAATTCTCTTGGTAATTAACTACCAATTTCATTTCTTGATGCATTTTTAAAAGCGTCCGACGGCTTTTTAATGGTTATTTTATGGTGACGGATCACTTATTAAGTTTTTATGGCGGCCATGCTGTGACAGATGGGCTGTAGCTTGACACCAGATTTGAGGGTTAGCCTGTCTCAGTGGTTCCAGTGAAATCGAGAATTAATGTTCTCATTTAAACATTCGTCATAATTTTCGATGTTTGTTTTTCGAGTAAATATTTTGAATCTTACAACAAAAATTTATTGGATTTGAAAATACCAACATTTCTCTACAATTACTCTTGTGTAATCGTTGAAAATATTAAATACTACATACATGGTAACTATTAACTGTTACTCATGAAGTACCCAATTTTCGTATTTATAATTTCAGGTGTTCCATTCGGCTACGATCTTTACGTTTTATATGTATTTATATTTAAAAGTTTGGTATCACATATTCTTTTATGTTGTTCAGTATGCTCTATCTTTCTTGTATCGTATAGTAAAATATATAGTTTCACACCAAAAATATTTATAAAAAGATTTCATTAAAGTTAAATTAAAAAGATTTTTGTTATAGGTTTTATAGAAACGTTTTTAGTTTAAATAATTGTCCTGCTAACCCTGCACTTGGATGCATTAAGACGCTTTAATATAAACACATCCTTCTAATGTACATTCATAAATGACGCAGTGACGTATGTAAATTACCTCGATAAGATCACGTGTATTCACACGCAAACATTTACTAAGAAAATCAAAGAACATAAATAACCGATACCGATACAAAAGTAAGCGTTATTAATCCTGCACATATTACATTATCAACCTCCCAAAGGACACTGGGAAAATTAAAACAGATGATCTAGCGGAACAGTCGACTGCGCCATAATTAAAAAGATAAGGAATATTTTCCTTTCGTAGAAACGGTATAAACCCTTCAGTGCGCGCGGGAGGGGTAGACCCACGCTATGGGACCGGTTAACCGGTTAGGGGGCCCAAGAGACCACACACCGAATCGGTTGCGCGCAACGCTGATTAAGTAAACTAAGATAACATTGGCAATATAGTGAAACGTCAAAAGTCAACAAGGGCAGAATGTAGCGGTAAGTTGATTTGGTCCTATTCTCAAGGGTTGTAAGCGTATTGTTGTCTCAGACGGTTACTGTTTGAGATGATTGGATTGGCTCTAGAGATGAGTGCTTCATTGTTTGACTCAGTGTTTGCGAAACGGGTTATCTCTACGATTTAATGTAGTACTGTTTCCTTTAACTTAAGTTTAACTTCGCTGCTTTATGCCAGCCGGTATATAGAACACTGTAGCTGTAGTATCCCTTAACTTTGGAGAAATTTCTTCATTTGTATTATAGCATTTAACGTATACGTTACGTATAATATCTATCTTACATTGAATATATTTACTCAACGATGATTTAGCAACCACTAATATTATTTTACGAAATGTCTCGTTGATCTAATGAGGTAACTGCAGGAGAATGTCTAACTAAATGTCTGAATTCTTTAAGATTGAGCGAGAGTCACTCTTGTTTCACAGCCAATAAAGATATAAATAAAGAAGACAGACAAAAAATAGTGATAACAGCGCAGAGTATCACTATAGTGTATATTTAACTTTCTTACTTAATTACCAAACCAGCCTGACGAACATAACGTTTTATGCGTCTTAGACTAACTCCTCAAAGACATACTTGATTTTTACATATGTTGTGATCTGCAAATATTTATATTCTAATTAACTATTGCCTGGTTCGCTTGGGAACAGTACTTTGTTTTGGATAAAAAGTACTTTTTTGAATCCTTGACAACGTGTATGTGAATTTCATGATGATCGGTCAAGTAATTAAGCTGTGAAAGTGTAACGAACAAACTTACATTCGCATTTATAATATTAGTTAGGATTGCTTTATTCTTGTTAATTTATTTATCAAGTTAAACATTTATGCTAAGGGTGTATTCACGCTGATCGTGTGATCGGTGTCATATGAACATGTATCGATTTAAAGTTCTTATTCTTGATTCACTACATATTTACTATTTCTTTTCCACCGAAGAAATCTTAATGTCTTCTTACCAAACTTTGAAACAAAATTCCGTATTCAAATTTAAAATTTAATAGCTTAGATCTATTCGCAGATCAGAAAGTTTAAATAATAACGACTTCCCCAATTCCCAACCAACACTACTCCAAACGTAATCTAAAAATTAGTACCGAAACGCTCGTCTTGAATATCGATGTTATATCGCAGGGTTCGGTGCACGTGGTAGCGGACTCAGTACCTGGCTGTTTAGTATTCTGCTCGGGCATGGCCGTGTATTGATTGCTCGCCCTAGCCGCCCGCCGTACCACGCGTAGGGCGGCCTTTTTCAAAACAATACCAGCGTAATGATTTTTTTTCCGTACTCAGTTCTGTTTTTGATGTTTAAGACGTGCAACTGCTGGGGAATAGGTTTTAGATTTTTTTTCGGCGATTGTAATCGTGAAAACGAATTATGCTATGCGTTGAAATTGTTTTGCTTCTAAAAAACATTCTGTTATCTATCTACCCTCACTTAGCGCACAGCGTACCTACATCTATTTTGAATGAACTTTATAAAGATGACAAGTAAAAATAATATGGTACGCCGAAAACTTGGGTTGAAGTTTAATTATTACAAGTTATATGCACAATGATTTAGCTTCCTCGAAATTCTGCAAACACAGACGCTATCGATTCACCAAAAACACAAGTACCTCGAGCGGTCAAATTCATATTCATATTCAAACTCGGGGTTTGCTGTAAGGTACGGGATAATTCAATTGTTAGTTTTGACCTGATGTTCCGGGTTTCGGTAGTCATGCAATATCTTCGTGTAACTTTATAGGGGCAGGCATGTGATTGTTAATTGTTTGTGTTTTCTTTCCTTCTTCTCGTAGTATGTAGAGCCGAACTGAAGTGAATATAATATGGGTCATGATGACTGACCGCTGCAATTTAAGTTGATTACTATATCGTGGATGTATGAAACATTGCAACTAATCATGTGTTTTTTATATCAATGGTTGTTTATACTGCCTTAATACTATCAACATCGGCATTACTGACAGCCCCATTGTGTAGAGGCTGCATGGAGACCGAGGAAACATCCGCTCACGTGCTCCTACATTATAAAAGCAACCAACGGGCGAAACTACTAAATAGTCCAGAAACGACGAAGGAAGTACAGCGCAACACCGGTCCCTTATTATCTTTCTAGATGGAACTAAGGTGGTATGAGTGACCGACAACTTTTCGCGTCGGTCACTTACACACAATCGCCCAATTGTGGGGCTAAGTGTGGACAACACACGTCCAACTAACTAACTATACTGCCTTAGTTAAACAGCACATTAACCAAGGCAAGCATACGCAGCATTTGTAGACAATTGTTTCATATATTATACAAATAAATAATCACGAAATTAAATGAAACATTGTAGGATATAGAAGATATAAAGATAAAAAATAGAAGATAAGTATAATACTACCGTAGCTAATAAATAAAAGCGTCACTCTATCAATATTACAATAATATTAATATTATTTATACATCATTTAATGACTCCATGCGTCACGCCATCAAGTCAACCACTGCCTTTGAAGCTATATAACCTATCACGTTATTAAGGCATGCGCATAATTTTAAAACGACAGCATTTTGTAACTTTACAAGTATACCGGAACGGAATAAGTTATTCAAAGTTGGACCATCTAAAGCGTTGTTGTAAATTTTCTCAAAGACATTCCTTGATCTGATATTGTTGAGTGAGGGGTCGCTCTGACCCGAGGCGGAATTTCAAGGGTTATGCTGCATAGTGTAGTGCTAATGTCGTACGTGACTCGGGACACTGCCAAAGTACCACTATTTTGAGATTATACCCGATATAAATTGGCCGCAATTGCTGTTCCAATTGAATTTTGAAATATTAATGCAGTAATATATTGCAGTCTCAAGTAATATTGCTTGTTATTTGATTTTGGTTGTCGAATCTTTCTGGAAAGTCTTTAGTGTGCTATAGTGAGGTAGAAATATTCTAGAAAATTACTTTTTATATTTAATATTATTGTAGGCATCTTGTTGGTATTGCAAGTGGTCATAAAGTAGTTTTGTGGTGACCGCAATTATTACCAACGTTTGGCAATTAGCGCAGCAAACACCTTAGTGGTATTAAGCGTATTGATTTCTTAACATTATTCTTATATATCTGTATGCAATCCTTACTAATATGCGAATAAATGCGAATGTGTGTTTGTTTGTTTGTTAAGTTTTCATGCCTTAACTACTTTACCGATTAACATGATATTTCGCACACGCGTGATCAGGGGTATAGGAAAAGCATAAAGTAGCATAAAGTAGTGCTCTGAAGAGTTATACCACCTTATCCCGCCCTCCCCTTTCCTATCCAGAACAACGCGTGCTGGGCTCAGATGCCATCCTTACACGGTGGAGTCGACTAGAGTGCATACCAACAAGTTTGGGTCCTCATACCTCTGCCGAACGATCAAGGCATGGAATTCTCTGCCAAGGCACGTGTTTCCTTCTTACTTCAATCCTGGGTCCTTTAAGCGGGGCGTGAAAAAGCACCTTCTCAGGCCGTCAAAGTAGAGACCTCAACTTCGCCTCGGCTGCTATGAGGACGATGTGGAGGCCACTGCTCTTAGACCACACGACTGCTTACCATCAAGCGGAGTGTGGTTATTTTGACGAGCAAAACAAAAAATAAAAAAATTAAAATTTTCATCCAGAAGAAAGTACTGTTACTAACCTAATCTACATTTACGCGAACGAAGCCGCGGGCAACATCTAGCTAGGATATAAAATTGTTGATTCTAAACTGCTGAACCATGGCCATGAAGGCCTGACAAGCTCCAGTTTCCGGTGACTCATAAGCAATATGATATGATTCCAAATTATGTGTTCTACCACTATCACGACATTAGGTACCGTTAGGAAGCCGTTCATTATCGAACTCACTTTCGGAAAAAAACTAATCGACTTCAGTTATCTTCTCCACCAGTACAATGTGGCGTCATTTATATTGTATTCGAGTTTAAAGGCAAACGTTATAGTAAGATAGTGAGATGAAATCATATACTTAGAGAATAGCACGATTGTTGTATTAAAAACTTAAAATTCATCGATTTGTTCACATCGAAAGTGAGACAAAATTCATTGTTCACACATGAATTGTGCTCGCAGTCGTATAAAGGTCGTGAATTGACAATAACATAATAATATTGTGCGAACGATTATCTTGACGCAATAAACGTAGTCGTAAAGTCGCGCAACAGATTTAAGCCCACGCTCGTCTTGCAAGACTCGATTTAAAATTTGCTTTCTTATGCGTAAATTATTGATATTTTGTCTTATAAAGGAGTTATACGGTAAGACTTTTATGTCCGCTAAACAGCTGTATCTCCGCTTGGAACAGTTAAAGGAGCTCTACCAACATACATATCTTGAAGCATTGTCATTGCATGTGTAAGAATGAGAAAACGCAATAAATCTGCTGTCTCGCATACAACTACAATGGTTAACAGATTCTAGCAAGGTCTCAGGTCAATTGAATTGTACTTTCCTGCAGAAGATCGCAACCAGATAGCCTCGTATTGTACTGGTATGGAGAGTTTCCTAAGCTCCTAAAGAAGGATTGTGGTGTAAGCAGTAGAAGCAATCTTCTTTGTTTTATGCGTTGGTAGAGCAGTGGCTATTTTGTTGCAGACATACTCTTATGTTACTAATATTCGATACAAGCGTTATCTCTGGACAGCTTACAGTATTGTTTATCATAAGGTTGACTGCATGCTTGTCTATTTATCGGTATAAAAACATTGTTTTTCTTGTCATTAGGTTCACACAACGCTCATGCAGCTATTTTAACTGCTATTAGAATTAGCCGAGAATGATCTGTGTTTGTGTATTTTAAAAGGCTAGGGTCTGGCGTCGGTTTGATGAGTTTGTTCTCATCAGCTAGGTGATATTGGTAACACTAGTGATCTGATACGATGATAAGACTTTTTTAGAGGTTTATGATTCTAAGATACAGAATATTGCTAAAGTTACAGTAACTTTTGCGTTTATATACCTAACATAAACAGTAATACAGTTTAATTATGACGATAAAGAAGAGACAGTAAAGATGATAGAATTTTCATTAGGCTTGAACTTTAAAAATTCGTCTTTTGAATGTACTTACTATAAATAAACTTTATGCATCGTTCTTTGAAATTAGCTCCACAAGCAAAAAATCGATAACGTAACACCACAATAGGGTGAAAGCCCAGATTAGCGGACCTTATCCCCAATTTTATCTAAATACTGGCTATAATCCCGCCATGCACAATGGTGACAAAAATAATAAATACGCCTTGGAGCCGCCCACGGCACAATAGTACCGGCCCTGTGTTTCAATATTTTCGTATTGGGGCCATTAATGAAGGGAACCAAAAAGCGAAATAAACTAACCCGCTATTGATACGGCCGGTAGGGTGACTGTTCCGATCGTCGTCCAACTGTAGTGTTTTATGATTCCGGCTATTGTGCGTGTGATGAATTGGCTGTATTTTTGGGTGAATTTATTTGTCGTGTACAGTTTTTGTTCCTCATATTAGTTTAAGTAACGATACCTGTAACAAAAACTGGTTTCGGCCAGTGAGTTATGACTATGAGTTGTGTGTCTCTATAACATAGCGTCACGCTTTTATTTTAAATTTCGTTTTAAAAACGATAACTGCCGCAGTAGGCTTAAAATCATTCGTCTTTAAAGGCATTAATCGGAAACAACGTACTACCAGATTGGGAGCAAGTATTTGGATTACACAAATTTTTGACTCGTGTCAGGATCGAATCGAAAGGTTTCATTCATGATTTGAGCAAAACGATTTTGGGGTTTTCTCTTAAGAAATTCTTAGTAGCGGTATGTACGGAGTTTAGACATTGTCTAGTAAATGGCAATAGGTCTGCCATTTACTAGACAATGTCCGAATTATATGGAACCTAAAACCATAGCTGGTAAAATGTGGGTGCAATATCGTCTATGGCTACCACTTTGAAAATAAAATAAAGATATTATTGGGTATTAATTGGTTAATTTAAGAGTATAGATTAATTAGATATGTTATTAAATAATACTGTAAGCATTTCTTTATAACACTTTAAACTTCAAGCCTCGTAAATATCACACGCACAAAGCAACAAGCCCCCGGATATTTTAATAAAACCTAATAATAAAACAAAAACAGTCCGAGTCTCACACCTCCCCACGCCTAATCTCCTAACAAAGCGTTGTTGGAACATTTTGGCGCGAAAATAATGAAGAGCACGTGTCGAATACGGCCCATAGACCAGACCAGGCCAGGCCGTACAATAGGCACGTGTCGATCGCTATCAATGAAAGACGGGTAACAAAACGCGTTGCACTAAAACATTAGCGGATGAGTTATGGATGTGTGATTCCGAGAAAATTCACATCGTTGTTCATGGTATTTATTTTAATTACTCGTAATTAGAAGAGACTTGTCGGAGTATTGTGGTGCTCTTTAGTGTGGTTGAGCTAATTGCTTATAGACTCTAGCAATATTGGAGTCATATGCTTTAGCAATGTTTTAAATATGTAAGAAACATGTATACACACTTTTTTGGTGTGACCCGCGGTTTCTGGCCGATCAATACAAAAATTATTTAACATGTGGTCAAATCGTATGTCACTTGCTGTGATTGGCTGACTAAATTAGCAATAGCCAATCAAATCACTTGCCGTAAGTTTGATTTTTATACAATGTTGATTAGCCTTTCAGAAATCTGAGATAAGTGAGTGTGTGACATTATTGTCAATTGCATTTAAGAAACACTGTATAACGTTTTGAAATCATTGCAGTACCACCACGATCTAAAGTAACTAATTAAAAACATTGTATAGGTACACACCAGGGTTTTCAAAAGTATTAGTTATGCATATCTTCTTCAAACTTAAATTTGTATTGTAAAATAAATCATTTGGCACATCGAAGTGACAATGATGTATCTTCTAAGTCGATCTTGGCATTTATTAATAATTTGAGAAGTTATTTGCAAGATTAAATTAGTATAGATAGGAAGAGCATGTATTAGCAGTGAGCCAATTTCGCTAACACAGAAGGTAGGTAGATATCGAATCCACTAACTCGCAAACGCTATTCCAATGTCCTATCTTCTATCATTAACCTATATATGTTTCGATATATTAACGTATTGTATTGAATATTGAAGAATCTCATTACATCTAAATGTCTGTCGTGGATTTTCTTTAACAGTGTCACCCATTTTATGTAAAAAGCAATTTTAATGCTAATATAATCTTACAGCCCAACATTTTGAAATAGGTATATTATCTCGTAACGTTGCAGATAATGTATGTAAATAAAGCATAATTTGTTTTAAATTTAAATTCTTGCACAGATGTTTTATTAGATTTTATGTAATTGTTAACAAAGAATATATTTAGTGAGAATATTATTCATTAAACACAATTTACAGCCATGTATATGTCAATATGTATATGAATATAAGTAATCTCAGAGCGTAAATTTATTATTTAGCAGTAACTTGTGGCAATCTAAAAATTAAGCTTATTCAACAACCCGAATATATTTCGAATTTCTATATCTTAAGCTCCAATATATCTAAATCGAATACTAGTTCCCTTTCTGGTATTTCACATATAATAAATTGTATTAAATCTCGAAGAAATGAATGGCAATACAGACTATCTAGATTGCTCCATTTAACAGTATCACAATACCATACGTCGCCAATTATAATCTTAAACGTTGACATGACAATGAAAACTATTCAAAAGCGTATTAAATTATCTTATCTGTTCACAATAAGGTGTAAAGTTAAAGCGACAGTGAAGCAGTCAGCACAAATCACAACTGACAATATAATACAGCCTACGCTGAACAAAACAATGAGAGACCGATCAAAAGTCAAAATGAAAGCAAAAAACAAGACACTGCACCCAAACATAAACGATCATGACTTGCATTCGAATCGCGGGCAATAAAATAATAATTATACACATGTGACTTATTAGCTGTACGTATTACAAATCATGTGAAAATAAAACATAGAGTCAATGAAGAATTTGTTAATGCAAAAGCAACTCTAGCTAAAAAGCAATTGAGTTCAAAATTTATGAGCTAGTTTTTATCTTTATGATGTTTTACAATGACAGCTGAGAAAGTACGAACAAAACAACAAAAGATTTAACAATAGAAGTACGTCGTATCATTTGTTAAACGTCCCTTTTGATGACGAACACTATTATTTTATGAATGATGCTGGGGTGGATGTGGGGACCTAAATACTGTACTTTATACTGATGTTACTTTCAGTATTGAAGGTCCGACTATTTGTTGCAATTATTACTTGATTATTTTCTTTTTCACTTAATTAATTTTTACCTTATTATTGCTTGAGTTATGTGACGAAATGTCAGATTTTCGACAATTATCTAAATAATTATTGATTGTTCCGAATATATTTTAGTATCTTCTTGATGGTTTCAAATGATGCTTGGTCATTTCCTATGAGTATGATAATATGCCATTTGGTTTGCACTAAGAAAAATTGTTTTGCAATAAAGAGTAACGTTGTATAGTGATCATTGTCGTTTCTTTCTAAAAGTATTTATCTATGCGATTATTGGGCTTCAGCAGATTTGTAACATATCATATAAGCAAGAAATGCTAGTGTTAGATAATGTAAAGTTTAACAAATGATTACTTAGGACATAAAAAGATATGAAAAATTATAAAACAATTGTCGCAATTGCTAAAATAATTTATTAATGTGGGGCAGCTCACACACGTCAACCCCATTCATAAAGATTTTTTTGTCCTTATGGCCTATTTGGATATATCTGTCATTTGTATTTAAACTCTAAAACTGGAGCACAAAGTACATTTTTGATTGGTAATAAGCCTTTGGTGTTGAAAAGTAATGTCGTCTGACTAACGACACCTTAATGCAGAGTATTTAGTCAGGAGCGGAATGGTTTTATTGTGCTGGAGTAATGTATCGAAAAGTTTTAATTTTGCTTTATGAGTCGCGAGAAATGTGGAGCACCCTCTTTAGTTACCCTTTGGTGCTGGTGGCATTTTTAGCAACAGTGGATTGTTACATTAAACTAAATAGTGGGCATTTTATGTAAATCTGTTGTGGAGTTTGAAGAAGTCAGATTTAAGCTAAGATTAAAAATTTGTTATTTTAATAATTAGAAATAGCGTTTGGAAATTGGGAGTAGACTATGGACTGCAATAGGCTGATTAGGTAATTAATTGTTAATAAATAAGAAATTGTTTTTAACAACATTATAGGAATTGACATGAATTATCACGATGGTTTAGGTATTATAGATGATTAAATTATTTATTCTAAATTTTATTACATTACGTTCCTTGATGTAAATATGCTTATTGATATTTAAAACTTAGTCATTATAAGGATATTCTGCAAATGTTAACATTTTATCGTGAGAGTTTATTATCTTTATTTTCATTGTTTTCCTGCTGAACTTTTTAAACATCTGTACTGTGGTCTCAAGAAAGTCGTGATTGTGACGCTGAAACGTAAGCAGACTCCTTACATATCAATTGTTTTCGATTGTAAGTTACACATTTACGTAAACGTAAAAAACAATATTAGTAACCTCAGTAAACATCATTTTTATAATCTCATAACTATATTGATGATAATTTGGAAACAAATCTTAGATTACAATTAGATTTTACTTATTACGACTCTATAATATTTGACAGATGCCTGCAACTTACACTTGCAATTTCCAATAGGCAACAGTTCCTCACGCACTTGCATCAAAATAAGAGCAATCAAATATTCTTACAAGATTAGCACTACCGATGTAAAAAGCAATAAAGTCGACACCCTAGCCTACCAGATTAACTGTTCTAATACCATAAAGAACGACTATGGGGCACCGTGGGGCTCCATGGAGCCTGCGGGGTGCCTTTGTACCATTTTATTGGCGTCCACAGACTCCCCGATGTGTATTGTTGCAAGTGCTTCGTTCGGGCCTTCACCCTTACTCCGAAATGATATGCCATATTTGTTAATTCTCTCACTGGGGTAAGTCATTTGTCGTAATAACCATTTAGCGCCGTATATGATTGCTTATGGTCGTATGGTGCGAGAATTGGTAGTTTTTACGTTTGTGTGAATGCTCATTAGTTGTCCGTAGGGTGGGTTGTCGCGTCAGAAAGAATATTAACGCAGTTATTAGATAAATTTGCCATACGATACTATAACGTAGCTGTCTGGTATAAATTGTGGTCTTCCATGTTTTTATAGTAGAATATTGTCTTTTAGAGCGATGGAAAAGACATTTTGTTATAGCTAAGTGTGAAATACTAAACCATACCTACGTATCTCTCTGTAAAGCAGCTAGAGCGATAAAGAAACATACGTTTTACGTGATAGTAAGCAAAAAGTATACTAATTTCTAACAATATCTGCCAGAATGTTAGATTGAATTATACGTTTTATCTTTAAAAGTTAGTAGATATAAATGACTTCCAGAGCGGCACTACGCAAAAGGTACCAACTGAACGATTGATATAGCTATCACCGTTTTGTAGATTTATATTTAATCTAAACACTAAGATACGGTTCATTTTATCTCATTTAGCATGGTTGAACATATTGGACATACTTAATAAAGTCTCGAATAAACTATACTCTACGCGGACAAAGTCACGGGAAACGCTAACGTTATCATAAAATATTATATCTATAAACAGATAGGATAGAAATCATAAAAGAAATATAAACTATTACACTGTTAGGATTATACGGGTAGCTAAATCCTTAAAAAATACTCGAGACTTTTTATAATTTTAAATTGAAGCATTCATCCAAACAATTTATACAGTATTCAGGTTCATCATGTGGAACTAAGCGAAATGCCCTACGGCTACTGACACCACTCAGTACCCCTTCAGTTAAGCACACATAACTTACTTTCCATTCATATAATCTCGAGAGGTTTTCAAACACTTCAATTTTTTATACGGTCACTCGTCTAAATGCCTTATTGCCTTATTTTTTATATTACAATCATCATATTACATAAATAGTTCTGAACGCTAGCATTCTATATCAGTATTACTTACAGTAGGAATGCTGACCAATTACATAAAACATGTAAATATATAAGTTTCAAATGGACTGTAGAATATAAACTGTTATTTCGACACTCGAATCAAGAGCAGAGTGGCGCAGTGGAAGCGTGCTGGGCCCATAACCCAGAGGTCCGTGGATCGAAACCACGCTCTGCTAGAAATCACTTTTTGCCATTTTTCTGCTATTTTGTGAATATTTATATTACTACAACGTGATGTTTTTACATCTTTACCAATAGGTGCTATGAAGCGGCAACACAAAGTTTTGTTTAAAAACAAAGGGACAAATAAACAACGAACGACGGCGTTTGTTTTATCATGGGATATTGATAATTTATAGCACGTGCTCCGCTCTTCGGTACAACCAATGTTTTTTTAATCGTCCGCCCGCTTGCTACCGTACTGTTGCCCTTTTATATTTTTTAAAACAACGTAAACACATAGTTTTGTGTTTTCACGAGTGAATGTTTCGGCGGCACTGGATATTGTTTTTTAGTACAGCGCCATCTATTGGCGCGGATAAAAATTATGCAAATTTAGTTAACCGTATAAAACTGATAGTATTTTATTACCATCAATACTTTTAGGTTAACATGCCTCGGTGGCGCACTGGTAGTGAATGCGACTGTTGTGCATAAGGACTTGTGATCGATTCCCGGATCGGGCACGGTTTTATTGGGTACTTAGTTAAAAAACTAAACTAAAACTAACTAAACGATAATAAACTATTTTACGTGAGATTTAAATCCTTAGAGAATCGAAATTTGGCTGCGATGTACACATGCCTCTATATACAGGTTTTGACTATATATTATTATGTATGTCCTTACTTATATATTAAATCGATGAACATTATCTTTATCTTTTCTAAATGAATGTCCATACGTCATCGACCTAATGATTGTTACAATGCCAGACATAAATCCTATTGGCTGCCGACGGGCCTCTGCTGCTTAATAGCATAATTTAGTTTCCATCATTTATAAAGTACCTGCCACATTGGAATAACATTGAACATATAAATGCAAAGCAATATGTAATAAATAAGCAGCACATAACCTCGACAGACGAGATGAGTGACACGTTCACCCTCGCAACTTCATTACACTACCCTCCGTCACATTATTATGTAAATTCCAATTTAAAACCACTTGTTATCTAGTTAGTAACGAAAAATACCTAAGTAAGACCCCCCAAATTAGCCTCCGGCTGCCTATTGCACCGTATATAATCAATAGCAATTGACAAACGAAGCGTTCTACTGTCAAATTCTAGTTTTCAGAGCAACAAAAGACTATGCAAACTTGTAAATGCGGCTCCGAAAATTATTTTACGTGGTCGTTGTTAGTAGAATTTGGGTTTGTAGCTGCAAAGTTGTATTGGTCATGTGTAGCCGTAGGTGCGTAATGGGGGTCTTGTTATGGTAATCGGTACCCCGAGGCTGAGATGTTGCGAGGGTACTGCAGGATTCAATATTGGAGTGGTCATCGATTGGTAAGGACTCGAACAGTTGGATATTGGGAGAATTTCGCACATGTTTCAAAGTGTATGGGAAGTGTGATTGACGGCAGCTGAATTGATAATGGACGCATATACTAGTAACTAAAATTTTTAAAATATTTCCCTTTTTTTTTAATTTTCACCTTCTACATTAAAATCATTGTAGTAAAGTAGGAATAGTCCCATATATTTTTTTTTACTTATAATGTAAAATTGATAGCTCTAGTATTGCAAGTACATACAAGCTACAGTAACTGCTTGTCTTTCGACGAGTTGTGTGTTTTATTCCTATCTGCATGATTTTCGGTAGGCAGAAATGCATTCTAATTTAAAAAGTTGTTATATTCGTTAATTTTCATAAGAACTATGTACAATTATTTCATCACTTTAAAAGGAAATTAAAATTAATTGCATATCTGGTGCACGCAGCATTCCCCCGCATCTGAAGGGTTGACTAAATGACAGAAATTATGTCTACGCGTAACACATCGAGGGTTAATTAATCGACGCTTCGCATTCCTTTTATTTATTGCTTCTCATGCGAATACAATGGCGACGAGTAGATTTTTTAATCATCTTACTGTTTATAACTGAGACGTGAACTTGACAGATTTTCTGTATAAAAATGTTTAATTGATAAATTAATGAATTCGATTTCGGAATTTGACTATAAACTTTTTTTAAATTATTAGTAGTAACTAATAAGTTAAAAATTGCGGGCGAAGACACAAGTTAAAACCAATAAGTTGTAACTTGTGTCTTCGCCCGCGTGAATCTCATATTAACGTATATCCTATGCGTTAATTCGGAGTATGTAGTTCATAGTGTGTAGATCGAGTAACAAACATCCAAACCTCCAAACACCTTCGCAAACATCAACATTTACGGTATCAGTAGAATACTCAGAAGTCTTTTTTCTTCATTGTATATCAACTATTTAAGTTTGTTATTGCGGCGTCGGTTCTGGAACTATTAGTTTGTCTGCAGACTGCAAGGGCCTGAGTTCATTGCTCGTGTTGAACAATCTTTGACAGAAATTCTTTATTGCAATGCAGTGTCTGAATAAAAATAAAAATAATGCGCTCCTTATGAGAGATATTTCAGAAAGATACAATAGAATTGTTAATATTATATTGGACCTAACAAGATGCCTTAGTGGCGCAGCGGCCGTGCGACTGTTGTACATGAGGTCTCAGCTTCGATACTTGTGCTGGGCAAATTGTTATTGGGATTTCTGTCAAGAAATTCTCAGCAGCAACATGGAGTTCGCTGTGCTCTGTAGATGGTAAAAGGTTAGCCGTGGATCCCACCGTCAATTAAGTTAATTAAAAATTCTTTATTACGTAGGACCTAAAATAAAATCATAACTGAAGACATAGCGTGTAATATATACATAGCATGTAAGGTCGCGGGTTCGATTCCCGCACAAGTCAAACATGTTTGTCTTGGTCTGGATGTTTCTTTGTATAATATGTATGTATATACAATATATATATATATATATATATATAAAATAGAATATTCCCCGGCCTACCACTCTTAAAATCAATTTAAAAAATATTTTTGCAATTTCATTCGAATATTATACTAATCCTTTATTCTAGTTTTACCTTTTAATAAACCTACACCTGACTTTAACACGTTGTATAAATTATACCCAATGATATACCAGTAAACAGCGATCACCCATCGTTTAAAAGTACATAGATAACGTGCCAATATAATAGAGATATGTAAGCGAGAACTGGCACAGAGGCGGGCTGCCTCGTCACGTACTTATGACGCATACCAAATGCCATTCCGCCACGTGATGAGGTCATCCGCTATGAGTTATCGCCTCTCTCTAAACACACATACCAGGGCTTTATTAAAATACCATATAAAAATCTAAACTCCACATTAAAATAGCCTATAAAAATATGGTATTGTCTTACCATATTTTTATCAATTACGTACGTAGTATACGCATTACTTATTGCGTTAATTACGATTACACGTAATTAAGGCAATGAGAGTGTGTGTGTTATTTTATGGTTTTTATCGCGGTATTTAATTGAGTTTCTTTGTGACTAAAAGGCTAAACAAACTTGCAATATTTGAACAATTTGTGAAATACTCTATGTTGTTTAATATTGATCTCTAATTAGCAACAAGATTCGTTTAAATTCTAAACTAATAAGTTGCGAGACAAGAACTAATTTAAAAGCAAAGTAAATAACAAATTCAAAGCAAATATATTTTCGTACAATGTTTACTTACGATACGTAAAACGTAACGTGCACGCGATCGCTCCATCTCCCTCTGATAACGTCTTCCGTCTCTGTCTAATTTGACAGATCGAATACCACGTGACACGTCACTCGTCACCGCTTATCTTTACCATCAGTTCAGAATAGAAAATAACCAATAGCGCGTTGCTTTTACGCGCGCTTTTTGACAGATCAGCAATAGTCACAGATAATATTCGAACACAACTCCGTTCCCGCGTTTTTTGTACATCAATCGACACAGATTAATAAATTAACTACAACATGTATAAATAAAGATATTTTGTATAGAAATACTGTATTTTGAGCATTTTATTTGCGTGAAACGTTAGAGAAGCAGTGAGTTCGCTGAAAGACGTAGCGGCACTGGCTGAATGTCGGCTTTACTCTCGCTCGTTCTACTAAATTTTCAATTCAAGCAGGGTCTTTATAAGGGTAGTGACGCTGTACAAAATTTACATATCGACGTAATAAACCAAGCGGGTGTCTGATTTGAATTCGGAACGTGCTTTAAATAGAACTTTTTTTTGTGTATAAAAAGTTCCTTAATTGTCATTTTGTTTACATAAACAGTATTATACTTATATTTTTTATAAAACGGCAATATGTGAAACGGAATATGTATGTTAATTATTACATACAAAGTATTGTTATTTCTTTAACCCTATATTATTGAAAGAAAATAAATTATCGGGAGGTTCGTATGCCATTTTCTAGTTGCAATACTGAAATATAATCTAAATGATTAAATTAATAA
Source organism: Catocala nupta (assembly GCA_963675205.1). Classification (NCBI taxonomy): domain Eukaryota; kingdom Metazoa; phylum Arthropoda; class Insecta; order Lepidoptera; family Erebidae; genus Catocala; species Catocala nupta. The sequence goes on along the minus strand of OY776085.1, from coordinate 24,539,325 downwards.
TTTCTAAATACTCTTGGCAAATGTCTAACTTCAACTAAAATAATTTAGTTCTTGTGAGAATAATTAAGTGAAATTGCCAAGCGTATTCTAAAACCACGAGTATCCATTCTGAGTTTGATGAGAATGATTGATGAGAATACTATGCTTGTATCGTAGCAACTGGCAATTCGTAGCTCCTACTCATATCTCATTGAGAAACATGCTTTAGTTAATATATGTATGCATTAATAAGTCTTTTTTTACTCTTGTACCTAATTGCTCCAATAACTCCAGGTAAAAAGATTGCCTTTAAAACAAATCTTGTTTTGCACACACAGTTTTTATTAATCATTACCCATAACTTCTAATTATTGTGAGTTATATAGTGTATTTCTTAAGCGTTATGTCGAGAGATTGATTAACTCAACACGTTGAATGGTCACTCAATATTTATTTAAGCAAGCAAGTAGTCTCATTACACAAACATGTATGCTGCGGATTGGCATTTCGCTGCTCATTACGCGCACTGAGGAAGCGTCTCACTGTTGATTGCGAGCGATTATTGATACATATTATTATCGCCTTTGATTGGATTGGTTTATACAATATAATAAATTAAAATGTTTTATGTTTCTGAAGATATTCTAGAGAAAAGCCGGGTTAGAGTATCTTAAGCCAAGAGTGCATATGACACTTATCCATGTTTATTTTTTACATAGATGTTATTAGCAATTTGGATTTAGGGTTTTGTACGCTAATTTCATTATGGAACTCTTCAGCTAAGCTAATATACTTGTTAAGAGTGGGTTCACGTCGGTATTGCAATAGATGGGATTCAAACTCACGACCTGTTTACCACAAGTCCGACACCTTATCCATAAGGCTACCGCCGGCCGCTTAAAGTGGAACTAAAAAAAACAACAATCCGTAGTCTCTCCTTTTTTGAGGGGTCTTTGAAATAAGCGTAAGATTAGGTATGTATGCATTATACTTTTGTAGCGTTTATATAGCATACCATTTCAACATATCAGTGGTAAGAGATAATTTGCGCCCTAGGAATAAACCCTGTGTAGAATTACAACACCTTTAGACAGAAATGTCAAGAGTAATAAAGCTTCAAATTAAGATCAACTATCCATGTATTTCTTTCTTCTCGACATTCGGCGCTTTGGTATCTAGACGAGGTAATTACAAGCAATGTATTATCCGTGCACCCAAAATTAGCCGTAGACTAATGAATTATCTTAAAGAGTTTAGCTAATTATTTACAATAGCAAACAATATTTTCTTATAAATAAAGAAAATAATATGACGTAAGTGCGTGCATCTGTAAAAATCCAAAATTCTCGAATTCTCATTTTAAATTAATATTAAGAATGCATTCCTTTCCATACATATTTATTAATATAAAGACACATAGTAATGAAAGTAAGTTATTCTGTTAAATAATGAGAACACGACAGTTTGATTTCGATCTCCCGACCCGCTCGCTATAGTGCCTCGGGCTTACCCACTTACAGTGGAGTATGCGCGTGAGTCGCTCGATCTTAATCTTTTCACACGTGTGTCTATGAAAAATGATTCACAGTTTAGTGAAAACTTTACATAAATTATAATTAATATAATCATAACGTACAATTAAAATTATTAGATTTTACTTTAAGTTTACTTGTCTACTATACCGTAACATATTATAGTCGAGGAACGTACTCACCATTAAAGTAAACAGCAAAGGTCTGCTTGGATGGAACAAATAATCCTAGCCTTGTGTTGTTGTCGGTATGGTCAGATCAGGATAGTATGTTGGTCGATGGTGATAAGAGAGAGAGTATGGAACAGCTAGCTATCTGCTGGCAATATCCTTGTCATAGAACCTACCCGGCATTCGGCATGGTTCGTCGCTTGGCACGATTATTTATATTTACTTTCGTCTCCAGTAGAATTCCATTCTTAGTGGTTATGAGTTCACACCTTATAGAAAAATTAACCAAATTATTTAGGGCCCGCTTTTTGGTTCAAGCTTTTTATCATAAAAGATAAAAGCTTGAATCAAATAATTATATTTATTATATATATTGAAATTATTTGGTTTTATTTGATTTATTTTAATTTCTAATGCTTGCTACGATGGCGTAAGGTTGCTAAACAGGGATGGAAAAGTGTTATTGCATTTTTCAGCGAACCAGTAGTAGCAGCAAGGGGTCTGGAACTGTTCCCGGTAGAAGCTCGACTCTTATTGGTAAGCAATAAGGGAAGAATGAGGTGTGAGACAATGTATGTAAGTTTAAACTTTGTGAAATAATAGTTATGTATTATTAATAAATCAAACACTTTTGCGTCTATTAAAATGTAAAAAATCTGAACTTAGGATTATTAAATGAATTGAGTATTTAAAATGATATAACTCAAATAAGATGTCCTTATAAATATGTATCTTCTATCGCGTTAATATAATAATATAAAAGAACCTTGTGTTATGATACTGCTGTAAGTAGTTTCCAGGCTCTAAATAGAGCCGTAGCGCTTTTAACAGAGAACCAGTAGAATTTTCCCTTACGCTGGCAGCTCAAAGATTTTACTTATAAAAGGTTGCCAACGAATGACTAATATCCTCTAGTGTCACTTGCGTAAGTTGCAATAGAAATGCTATCCCTAATAATATCAGTTTCGTATAAAACTAAACTCACTGTCAAGTCTGAGAAAGATTTGGCTATAGTCTACCACACTGGCCCAGTGCATATTGGCAAACTTCACATATCTTCGAAAACATTATGGTAAACGCTCAGATATATAGGTTCCCTCATGATGTTTTCCTTCACCGTAAAAGTAATTGATAATTAACTAATTAATACGGACATAACTTTGATAAGTCAGAGGTGCGTGCCTTGGGATCGCACTAGAGATATATGTATGTGGCATTCCGATGGTCTTCCATTAGACTATGGCTGCTGTCAATGTTATACTTAGCTAGTTGCCAATCCCAGCTTGTCATATTTTGGGTGAAAATTGCTTGTGATCTCCTAGCCTAGATAGCAAAGAGCCGAATGTCGATAAAAAGTAAAACATGGATGGTTGTTCTCAATTTGAAACTTTTTCCGTCTCCACTTTCCGGTATCTCACTACTCTAATCCTCTCACTGTTCCATAATTAATCTTATATTATTTAAATATTTTTTTGTAAATTAACCATATATCAATATTTGTATGCCAGATAATGGTAGAATATGGTTCGAAACTATGTTAAACATTAAGATCTATATATACCCATATTCCGACGAATAAATGTACTTACTTATTTGAAACTTTATTGCTCTTGACGTTTTCAACTAAAGATGGCCTCGATGGCGTAGTGGTTAGTGTAACCGACTGCTACACCTGAGGTCGCGGGTTCGATTCCCGCACAAGTCAAACATTTGTGTGCATGAACATGGATGTTTGTCTTGGTCTGGGTGTTTCTATGTATAATATGTATGTATTTAGAAAAAAAAAAATTACATATGTATGTTTATCCATTGTCTAGTACCCATAGTACAAGCTCTGCTTAGTTTGGGCTGGATGGTGTTGTGTGTATGTGATAGAATAGAATATAGAATATATAGAATGTTCACGTCGTAGGGCATCCTTAATACCTGTCAGAATTAAAGATGGGATGAAAAGAGAGATAAGTTGTTATAAGCCACATTATTCCATATTTCATAGTTAAATTTTACATAAGCGACTACATTACTTTTAAGTTTCATAATACTATATTATATGTACATAATATATGAGTTAAAATAAAAGCTTGTAATATTATTAGGTATGTTAAGAAAACTTCTCTTTTCAAAACCATTTTAAGCAATCACGTTTTATGTACCATTCGATATTAACAACTCAATTCTCACTGCATTCAACACTTGAATATTTCACGGCATGTTAAAAGCTAACAAACTTACTACAAACACTTCCCTAGGGTCTATACATAGTTGGAATTACATAACACATTAGCATATATATTTGTATTGCTAATGAAGTAATGATTAATAATTTACTTCTCTATTAAGTCGACACGTCAAGATAGCTTGTGATTACTGGCCATTATAAGCATGATTATTATTTAAATAATTTATGCATGTTCCATCACTATCGCTTTGAAAGTGATATTTGTGTTAGCGAAACGAAACCTCTTTTATAAAATCTTATTTTATGGGTAGTTTTAGACTCATAGTCAGGTTTACATGTGTGTGTTTTCAACTTCGGTGTTTAGCAACAATTCATATGTAATTACGTGCAAATTTTGTGAGTTGGGTTAAACCCCATACATTAACAGGTGTAGAGATAAGTATTAGATATAACAAACAAAAGGTTAATAAATAATCAATTACGAAGTATTAAATTCTTTTTTTTAGAACGATTTAATTTATGGTTTTTTGTACATTAACTAATTCTATACAAATTAAATCTTTCAAACTTACAGCAAGATAGGTAAGTGCGAAGATTAATATGTTGCGGCAGTACCTGCTAGCATAATAACCTGCATTCAGACATGAAACTCATTAGGAATACCATAGGTCAGCCTTGATCGATATTATGTATATTATAATATGCGTCTTAGCTATGGTTATAGAACATGTAAATAACTTGTATATTTGCTTTATAATTTAAGGGATTAAATATATCAAAAAGTAGACACATTTAAAAGGAATTGCATTCTGATAGAATTTTGATATTTTAGTACCTATCTGTTATTATTATCATGCGTATAATCTAAATTAAAGACACATAAATAAAATGTTTCATAAAATCATTAACCTTTATTCATCCAACTATAGCTAGGTAGGATGTAGGTGAACAAAATTCAACACAAGCTAAACACGACAGCTCCAATCAACGGCCAATTAATTACTGACAATATCCAAAACAAAACATTCCAAATTCAAAATTTAAAATTGAGACACGAATTACGGGAGACAAGCAACGATGATCGGAGGCCTGCGTTCGTGGCCACTATCGATTTTTCCGTCCACCCCCAACTTTGTTGACAAAGGCTGGTTCTTAAGCCAAATGAGATGCACCCTAAAGAATATTATGGGCAGACATCGCTCCACTATCGCTAGATATATTGTTGTGAGCGTAGATATCTCGGCGGGCTCATATCGCCACTTTATTGATCTTTTAACCGTTCCGTATAAGGTTGTACCGTTGCTTTATTAAAACGCTGTGTTTGCTCATTGATCTGTGGAATATTGCTGGTAAATAGCTGGCTTGTCTACGTAATGTAACTTTTTGTTATTGTATTTGTAGGCAGCAAATATTCTGATTCGTCCGTGTAATTATAGGTAAGTATCTATTTTACATTACAGATTTAAAAGTTTTGCACATTAGTTTGCGTTAGCTGAAAATTAATGGATCTTTTTGTTGTATTATGAAGCTGCTATTAGTAGTCGTAAATTTGTAAGCAAATGTTGTATGACAATTCTTGGGATTCTAGATTATATCGGTCGATTGGGTACTACATGGAAAATATATTTACTATCAACTGTGTTCAGTTTTATTCGTAAGTTGTATGAGTATCTAATTCGGGTACAGCATTATTTATTTTTTCGATTAAAGCTACTATACCTGGATTGAATATTGCCCTCTCAGAGATATAGGATAGTATTGTTTTAAGCCTAGTTAGATATTTGTGACTGAGAGACTGGTTTTCTTAATGATATTTGCGTTGTTTAATGAGTATTGAAACACGGCACTCTATGTCATTTATATTATATTGTTATATTTATTTATTGAAAGGGAATAATTTCGTATTGTTGATTATTTTTAGCTGACTGCGTTGGAATGGTAGTAATTCATAAGATGTAAGAGTATTGGAATTTACTGCTGCATATCTAGTTATAAATACAAACATAGCCTTTTATATCGTCTTAGGCCTGGGACGGCATCCGTGTGGATTATAGCCCGTGACTTCAAATACGTGCATCTCACCAGATGAAACGAAGCTACATACTTATTTTATTCCAGATCCCGTGTTGCTATTAAGAATTTCTCAACAACACAACCTAATAACACGGCCCGTGAATCGAATCCGAATCCTCACGCACCGCAATCGCATTTACTACCGCTATGTCATCAAAGTATATATAGCACATAAATTGTAGCGTGCCAGTATCAGAAATCGATTGGAATTGAAAACTAGTACACGAGAATCCAATATTTGGCAAACATCCGAACATTCGTAGGCCGACTAACAACTATGAAGTATAAATAGCTACAAAATATATTGGTCCACGGTCTCACAATATCGTTCCCACATATAAAACGTATTACATTATTTATTTACGTGTTGACGAATACATTGGCCGCCCTATGCAAAGGCCATGCAAATTCTCACACTGTAATAACAAGGGGACTAATACTCTCAACGCTTTTACCATTAATATTTCAAAATAAACTAGATAAAAAACAAGAACTGGCTAAGCCAGTGACAATCGGATGGGGAAGGATTAGGAGCTACTTATCAAATGTTTTTGTTTTGTACATGCAAATTCGGAGAGAGATGCAGTCGGGCAAAAGCATGGGTATTTTTTAATTCTATATATAATACGAACTGATATATATTTTCACGTAAATATTACAGTCCCGTACCGTCTGTAAAAAAAGTCTTTAAAATCTGTCACTTTTTATTAAATCGAATTCCTTCGTTCATATCACAAGATTTTATGCAAGCGAGAGTTCACTTTTATTGATTACATACCTATTTCTTTATCAATTTGATATAGAGGTGTATTCTATGTCATTTAGAAGGTTATACCAATACATTAACGGTTGTTTTTTTTTAATCACCAGTTAATACATAACTATGGAATAACATTGACTTCTGATAGTTTATATACAATAAATTTGTCAATAATTCTTTCAGCCCTTAAGCTTCGAATTCTAATTAGAAAAAGCAAAATTGTACACATATATACAACATATGTCATAAATTATTGTGTTACAGAGAAATAAATTTATTATTTACAACGAGCTCTTATAGACGGTTTCTGGGCTGGATGACCGTCACCCTCAATTAACTGTCTTAGACAGGTAGAATGGCAAAATCGAAAGATAAGCATTGAAAAATAAGATATAATAGGTTGATTGATACAGCTGATGCCACTATATATTGATGGTCTATCTAATTATACCATCCCAAGTTCTTGCTTGTGGGCAAATATTTTATCGTCTATCCGTCGGCTATCATAAACATAATGATTAATGTAAATCGAGTCACATTATTTAACGAAACTATAAATACTGTAAATACACAGATATGTTTCAAGTATCTGAGCCAACTAGTGCATGATATTCAGAATATGTAAATAAAGAAGATAGGAAAATCAAATTAAGGAAATTGTATCGCAGTCATTCAATTTAGAAAAATTGGTTGCAGTGAAGGGGTGAACAAGTACAAAATTATTTGCACACCAATATATGCAAGTGTTTTGCTTAATGTAACGAATCCAATTTTATGTTGGATACGTATTTGGAATATGATTAAGACACCCTAATTTATTTTAAAGGATTTTCTTCTTTCAAATTGATGCTTGCTAAATGTTTCAACGAGTGTTGAAAGAAATATAGTCGTATGACGTCTATTACTAAATTTAGACATCACCCAAGAGTTCAATAGTTATCGATGCTGTGCTGTTAGTACCCAACAGTTTTCTGATTCTCTAACCGTTTGTCTACTTGGTAGAAAGTTTCCTAAGCCAGGACAGTTGATAAAAAAATGTCAGTTGTCCTCTCGCTAATGGTTCGGCCACATTGGTTCATCTACCAAACTAAATGACCCATCCACTGCTACTACAACTTTTTAACAACGAGAGACTTTTTAAGTCGGTCAATAGAAGAAGATGATAAGACAGAGACTAAACTCTGATTCAAAATATTACTTTTAAGATCAGACTGTCTGACACAGATTGCATCTCAAAGAAGCATCCCGTTGAAGCGTCTAGACGCTAAAAATCATACGTTTATCAGTTCCAAAGCTACATTTAAAACGTACAACAAAACACGAAACCAAAAAATTAATGAAATCGCACACACAAGTCTGGCGACCGATTAAAATCTATTATTGTTCGAGCGAGTGGAGCAGGGGAGAGCACATTACTATTCACATCACGCACGAATCATATACGCAAATGTGTAATCTTTTTATCGACGCGTCGGGCTTGGACAATGACTATCGATACGGTACGCACGTCACTATGGATAAGCTTTACATAGGTTTTGGGCGTGCGTGTGGCATGTAGAAATTAATTTTGATCTATTATCTTAGTGCATAAATGTTATATTCCAAATATTTTAGTTGTTCTTCATAGAGCTAGGATTGTGTGCATATCAAAAGAAAACAATATTGTATCGATACTCCGAAATGCACTATTCGATTCGAAACAAATGTCCATTTACAATGTACTATTTTTGCTTATGTTATTATCTTGTAGTTTAGTATCAACACTAGTCGTTACTCGTAAATTCTTACCAATTTTGGTAAAATACCGTCCATATTAAAGAGATGATTATATGAGGTTTGATAACACCTGTGGCATGATTCGTGCGGATTGTCAGAATTTGAGTATAATAGGTATATTAGCTTTATTTCGTTTAGTTTTTTATCACTATAAATAGTCAATTATCACACATCTGCATCACAAATCCTGATGCTATGCAACTATCGTAGTCTATAGACGCTTGCTACAACCATTTAAATAGGACGTCGACGCGTATTGGCGACCCTTCCAACATAAGAAAAGTTGCCCGTTGCACTAACTTTAGCTTTTTGTAGTACAGAGTATTTTTTTAATAACTTACTGGTCGTAAACTCTCAACTCTACGGAAATAACACACGAGGCCACATGGCTACGACGGCTTTTGTAGGGTGGAGGTAATTTTAAAGTTTTTCTTAACATGGAATCCGATCTCCGTGTTTATAATATGTATGTATAATAATAATATTGTATAATATGTATGTATTTACCCATAGTACAAGCTCTGCTTAGTTTGGGCTAGATGGTGTTGTGTGTATGTGGTAGAATATTATTATTATTATATGTTTAGTAGTATCACTGTTCCCGGTAAAGTTAAGAGTTAAAACTATGGTATATCAGAAGTTATCACAATCAGAATACCTGAAATGCATGTAATTTTGTCGATGCAACAGTCAACGAATTAGGTAGGATATTTTAAAAATTCAGTGTCATAATCATAGTTTTCCACAACATAGTTATTGCTTTAATCAGGTATATATAGAAACGAAAGTAATAAGATATTAGCTATCTTGTATATTCTTATTATATTATATTAGTTCTACGAATCTATTCTCCTGCAACCCTGTCTAGATACCTATATATTCTCATAGGCAACCCTTTGCCTGATTCTAGAAGCTAACCTATATGAAACATCATTAATTTTAGTAAAGAAAATACATTAGATTGACTTTCACGACTCAGTGCCAGAACTTCGAAGTATTGACACAAAAGCTCAAACCACTGCCCGACCCAGGAATTGTACCAGAGACCTCATACACAGTAGTCGCATTCACTTACCGCATCGCTGCGTCATAATTATACTTACAAACATCTAATTCGCTACAGGAAGAACGTTATCAGATTCCAAATACCATTCGACGACTATACCAAAACTTTCCAATACAATACAACCCTTTAGCCCGGGTGCGTTCGTTATACCTTTAATACCAGTGCTCCGTACATAACTGCGCTGTTATCATACACGAGAATTTAGTTAAAGACGTTTACATTACGAAGATGTTGATATTAGCCTTTTAGAACTTACGATTGCAATGCGATTTAGTTAAGGGTTTCAGGATGGGTACAAAAATATCTCTTTTATACCATATTTGCCGATTTCACCCACGTTAATAATTAGGTACTATATATATAACTGCCTCCGTGGCGCAGCGGTAGAGAATGTGACTGCTCTGCATAAGGGTCCAGGGTTGAAATCCCGGACCGACCCAAAAAAAAGTTATTAGGTTTTTCTGTTAAGAAATCTCAATAGCAACCCGGAGTTAGGAAATTGGTTGTGTTAGACACCCCCGTGCTTGGGAAAGCTCGTAAAGCCGATGGTCCTGCGCCTGATCTCTCGCCGGTCATGTCGGATTACAGTCCCATCGGATCATGAGTGTGTGGGAACAGAGAGTGCACTTGTGTTTGCGCACACGCTTGTGCATCATAATATCTCCTACGAGCGGCGCCAGATTTTGCCAAATTTTTGTAAGAAAAATCTATTAACACTCTGCCCGACATGAATCAAATCCGAGACCGCTATCGCATTTACTACCGTTGCGCTATCGAGACAGTCTAGTTACATTTTGAAGTCGTCATCTAAACAGCAATCGAACTGAATCGTATCATTTAAATGTCTTTCAACTTGGTCGCGAGGTGCTTGAAACAGAATAACTTAGAACTGAAAACTCAATTAGTTTCACCGTCTCTACGCGTGTTTATGTGCTACACTACATATTGAACACATTATATACTTACTACTGCTTATTTTGCTTCATATTTGAGGTATTGATGAATGATGTTTACGAACATTATTGTTGTAGCTTTATATGTAGTGCATTTCGCGGTGCGGCCATTAGACTCTGCCATGAGCCTTATAAAATACAGAATATAGAATAAATATCATATTATATTAAATTGTTCTACTGCTGGGCACGGTCCTCTTTTTAGTGAGAAAAGGGATAGGCCATAGTCCACCACGCTAGCCCCTTGCTGGTTGGCAGACTTCGCATATCTTCGAAAATATTATGGAGAACACTTAAACATGCAGGTTTCGTCATGATGTTTTCCTCCACCGTGAAAGCGAACGATAATTAACAAACTGTTTAATACGCACATAATTTCAAAAAGTCAGCAATGCGTGCCTTGGACTCGAGCTCGAGACCTCTGCTTGGTAATCCAACAGTCTCCCACTTGGCTATAGCTGCTAAAATATACATAATTTAGAAAGGAAGAGAACATACTAAATATTGGTACGATTACATTTTAACACGCTTTTAGTAGTTTGGTATGTATCTATATATCTATGAATCTATGTAACGAAATTTTTGAACGTAATTTTCACCCCTTTCAAACCGACTTATTGATTTGAAATTTTGCACACTTATCGAGGACCGATGACAATACAACAACTTAGAAAAAGTTTCGAAAACTAAAATAAGTAATAGTTTAAAACCTAAAAAAAACACGCTTCATTAAAAAAGTAGAAAATAATTTAATAATTTTAATGTAAAAATGCGAGACGTGCTTTCTAGGATATTTTGAAAACCCACCCCACGCTTTATTACATTAAAATTATTAAATTATTTTCTACTTTTTTAATAAAGCGTGTTTTTTGTTTTAAAACTATTATTTATTTTTAATTTTTATAGGCTTGCGTTTGACTCGACTCGACTTGAAGACACCCAGATTGTACTCATCGGGCAACACAGACTTAGGTAGTGAGTTCCACTCCTTTGCGGTACGCATTACATGATATTTATCCTTTGCTCTGGCGTCTTAGCGTGAATGGCATTGAGCTAATATGAACTTAAACCAAAGGATACTTAAGTTTGATTCTGGAGTGAGACTAACATCAAAATATTGGCTTTTCTATCAAGTCAGGTAGTTGATTATGTGAGTGAATCCCGTTTATCAAGCACTTAAAGTTGGTGTATCTGCGCCTAATAGAGATCAGGCAGAAATAGAGAGAAATCTAGTCGCGCCGGATGTCCATTGCATCGGACTACAAGAGTGAAAAATAGACTGTTGGCTGTATGTACTTTAATATCTTATGCGCTGATGGCCAGTCACCGTTGAAATTGGTCACTGTGACCGAAATTAGGTTTCAAGGGCGTTATCTTCATTTAGACACACACCTAAGCTTATTAAGACGGTTAAGTTGGTAGGTAGTTAACACATTTTTATTTGTATTATAATCAATTATTTTTTGTTAATAATATATAGGTAGTATATTTTTTGCCTCAATAATAAAGTTAATAATGTAAGAACTAATTATGCTATCTGATTTTATAAAACTAGCCAATTAATCTACAGTTACTTTATATAAACAGTAGGGATTTTTTGTGATGTTGTGGTTTTATTTAATTTTTTTATAGTACTAGATCTCAGCGTCGCTGGCAGTTACATTAAGTAAAAATTTTAGTTATGCAATAAATGTCCATTAAGTAAGAAAACGCTTTGAAGGTTAGTAGTTTAGTAGTTAGTAGTAGGTTAGTAGTTAGTAGTTTAACTGCTGTCTCCCTCTTGCCACTACGCTGAATGTCGTGGGTTCGATTTACACACGTGAAAACAATTTATGTGTTGTTCCAAATGTGCGTGTTTCTGTGTTCGGTTTTTTTAATATTTGTGAAGTCCCCCGCGACAGAGGATTTATTCCTAGTAGTCTATTTACAGAAAAATAAAACTTAAGGTTAAATGTAACTTATGTGAAATGTCGTTCTATACCTTTATCGTTAAGTACCTGTGTGAATTTATAAATGTCTATATATTTAGATGTTCAACGTACAGTTTTGTTTTGGACATGAAGACGTAGCCTGTTAAGAAGTAGACAGGCCTATGTGCCAAATAAAATGCGTCACATTGTCATGTAACGCACTATATTTATGGCACATACATAGGTCAGTTACAGATCTTAAGGTTACGTTGAAGTTCCACTACACACTACCTCATTACGGTATACTAATAATATTAAAGAATAATACAAATTACAATTAAACTAATATAACGTCTCTAATTTAAATGATTTATGGAGTGTATATACACGTAACATTAATTTAAATTTCCTGCCTTAGGAAGCAAGAAAAACGTCGAAATTAATACATAATAATAAACATCATACATGTCGAAATGAATAAAAAAATCGTTTAACATGTATGACATAAAACAAACTAGATAAACAATACGTAATAGCACTTAATTCAGGAATCAGATCGCCTCTATCAAATAGCCTCCCTTAGTCCACAAGTACATAAATTAGGAGCGAACAAGCGCGGGAAGGAAGGGGCTGGCCAGCGCCGGCTTCCGCCGGACACACTCGTATGGACCGCCCCTCCACACCCCCCATATGCCCTTTCCGGTCTTTGTGCCACATCTGATATGAAGACCTTTGAAGCAAGGCCTTTGCTTTGATAGAAAAGAGTTGTCAAACGAAGGCTTAATGTTGATTTATTATAGGTTGTAAGTTTACTTGCCCATGAAGTTAAGTAAATGCTTTTCAGTGTTAAGGTTTTCAGAACGATAAACTAATTTTAGGAAAAATAAATGTGAATATGTTACATTTAGTTGTGTACTGAAGTATTTTCCGAGGTCAAATTACATGTAACTGAATTTATACGTAATAGATGTTTAACTTACTTGGTTTTACAAATACATTTACGGCGCCCTTGCTGATCCTTCTGGAAAGCAGGCTTCAGGCAAGTATGTACAAAAACATTAAAAAAAATAACTATTATTATTGCTTAAGTTTTCGACTTACTTATTTAATTCTGAAATACTTCCTTTTTTATTAAGTGCCTTTATGAAAAGACACAAAAATCAATAATCATACTCTTGGCTCCGGGAATTGAACCTGGTATCTCAAAAAAACGGTATTTAGCGCAAACGCTCACATAAACCATTGGACTAACAACGTACTCAAAAGTAACAAACACAACTCAAAAAATATATATTCTATGAAAAATGATATTATTATGACTTCCTAAATATACCCACGATATAGATAAACATTTATCTTTATATCTCTTATTATAAATCTTTTACTTTTTGCACTGCAGCAGTAACTGACCTCTAATAAATTATTTAATAAACAATTATATTTTATGTGTTTTTTGTTTATCCTTATGTAGTGTTCTGCTCAATAAATTTTGATGTGAGCTCAAATTTTTATTAATGACATTTAAGTTCACCTTGGTACTCGTACATTACAATACTTATAAACAGGTATCATCGAGAACAAAGGCAAATGTTATTAAAAAAAGGAACGTATGAAGTTTGAATAAAGAAACTTACAGGATGAATAAAGAATTGAAAATGAAATAATTTCTGTCGGTTGAGTAAGGAACGTAAATAGGTCGAGTTAGGAAAAGAAAGTGTAGGATGAAACGTCATCGGATGACGCCGGAACAACCCCAATGAATGTGTTTACAATTAACTTAAAATAATTCATATTTTTACAAAATTACGTAAATTTGCACGAAAAATGCAAAGACGTAGGCTCGTGTTACGTGACTTTTAGATTATAACATTAGAAATCTATCCTATTTTAGAGCTTTAACGAAACATAAATAGTTATATTACAATTTATCCGTCCCAATTTAAGTTACCTATTGGTTGACAATAAAGATACATATTTATCAAAAAAGCACTTCAAATCCTCCATACAATTTTACTATGTCGGCTGCGCGCCTATTTGAATATCGAGCTCTGTCATTCAGTCCAAACGCGTCTTACGCTCGGCGCAGTCATAAACTGCATTTCGCTTACTATTTCGGATCCCAAGTAATTGGAGGAAACTTTTTGCTGTCTACCGTTCTAGACGCTATCCTGTTATTGAGAACTTCCTTACAGAACCATCAAGATAGAATCCAAAATTATTCCACGGGACCAAGGCAGTATTTTAGATTTTTTTAACAGCTTTAATGCACGCATTTTAGTGTGGCCTTGAGTGTTGTTGTCATTTGCATTTGAACCCTATACGGAACAAATATAATATGACACATAAATAGTTATCTTAAGCCTTCTTCATTTTCTGCGATTCACAAATTTACCTTTCATAGTTCACGTGTTAAAGAGATTAAAATAATTAATATTAGCAACTGTTGTGCAAAGTGATAAGGGCTTAAGTCAAGGCATACTTAGTAGAAGTCCCTGCAGCTACTGAGGATTCTCTTTCCCTTCTCAAAAGACTTCCTAGTCTAGAACTGTACCCGGTGAACGGTAATATGCTCATTGTCTAATGCGTAAGATCTAAACCATCGTTGTCAAATGTTAATGTAAAACACTTCAGTTTACTCATTCGAAGATATAGTCTTAAAGTCTTATGACTAGTCCTCCTAGTCAGTCCAAAAACGATGAAGAAAGTACTGCGCAACACTGGTACTATCTTTCTGAACGGAGCTGAGGTGGTACGAGTAACCGAAGAAATTTTTCGCGTTGGTCACTTACGCACAATGGCCCGATTGTGAGGCTAAGTGTGGACAACACACGTCTAACTAACCAATTACACCTCCTATATCTAGCTTGACTACACTGATTCTAGATAAGTTAATAAGAAGTCATTGAAAGCCTCTAGTTTTATTGTGGTTTTAGCAAACAAAAACCGTTTATCGTAAAGCTAATTAATTGAAAACGAACGCTAACATAATAATGAGCTTATATAACACTGAGTTTATTATAGGTAACAAGGACTAGGCGAATATAAAGTGTTGCCTTTTTTGTTTTATACATTATCTAGCAGACTGCTTACCTGAGGACCAATTCTTGTAATAAATAATGTTCAAAAAAGTGTTAGGCAAGGAGAATATGTTGCCAATGCAATGGCGTACTCTTTTCTTTCTGCTGGCAGCACAACACTTGGCGCCTGGAATACCTATTTCCGCAGGAATACTATACTCGCCGAGGGAATATCACATTTGGTTTTTGACCGCGATTTTCATTTGGCTACTTCTGTTGCCAAGCTTTTCCAATATGAGTTAAATTCCAAGTTAAATTGAGATCTCACTGAAAAACAAGTTTTTATCTTTGTACAGATAAAAGGACCTTGAATTTTTTTATGAACTCTTTTGGCAGCTATATTAACGATTTATATAAGAGGGTGTATTGCTATCATCTATTGCATTACATAGTTGCAGACTCCGAGCTGTGGCTAAGAAATTTATTAAGCAATATTTCCGGATTTGTATATAATTAAGTCTAGAAGGTACTATTTTGAACAACACCAATTTACTGATGGATGCAAGAAGCCACATTCGTCGCTTAAGTAGTGTCAAACCCAAACCAATATTACTCAATCATTGCTACACCAGTACTAAACTATGGACTACTTACTGTTACGCTTAGCAATAAAACAATAATACCTTAGTTCTATCTGGGATATTATCTCGAAACCTCACATTAACACTATATGTTTTGTAACAGTTATATGTAGTTTGCTTCACGCCCCTACGATTTACTTACATATCACCAAATAAAGTTGAGCTCAATGTCCCCTAAGTTCAAGAAGTCGTCGGTCAACTACTTCAACAGCGCAATCTAGATTGATAACACTCCCTCCTCGAAACTTTTGAGGCGTAGAGGTAATAGGGAACAGGGAATGTGAAGTGTCATGTGAAATAGTTGTTTGACATTAAATGACTTTAGTTCGTAATCATTTCTCCTTTCTTATAGGAAACAGTTATAAAATATATTCAGAACTGCTAAATTATAGTGTAAACTGGGAAGGAGTCAAGATTTATTTATTTTGCTTAAAAGTGTGCCTAAAAATTATGTTCAATTATAATTGAATAACTTACTAATTTGCGATATAAAATATGTGTCTTAAGTCTTTAATCCAAATCTAGAGTAACCTGACTGTAGATATAAGTTTATTGTGAAGATCTCAGCCAGTCTCTTGTATTTTCTTCACTCTTTTTCAGTGGATTTTGTTCTCTGAACTGGGCCGAATAGTGATACTTTATTGCGAAGTCAGCAGTGTTGTAATAACTGTTTATAATCAGTCGGATCAAATACAAGCTTTTTTCTTATTCAACTAAGCTGGCGTTTTAGCAAGTCAAGTCAAGTCAAAAATCATTTATTCATTTAGGTTACAAAGGAACACTTATGAACCTCAAAATATATGGGTTAGTGAGTTTACTAAGTTACTGAAGCTACATTTAGGTTAGTTGCTAGGTTCAGGCAAAGGGTTGAGCCTATGAGAAGAAACCTGGAACAAACTCACGGCCACTCTTTTAAATCGCCAATTAAATATAATTTCAGTATTTTACAACTCAGATTAACAAGGTGTTGCAGCCATTATGCAGACTATAAAAAAAACTAAACTAAAAAAACAATAATAACTTAATAATATTATAGAGATTAAATAATATGGGCTAAGGTATATGTTTTAATATAAATCTAAAATAGGCAGTAAGATGGCATGATTTTATTTTATTTTATTTTATTTTATTTATTAGGTACAGATACAAACATCAGATCAATAACCGATGTGACAAATACAGGTGACCAAATACAAGTCATAAATCTGGTGTTCAATTACAACTGTACACAGCATTCAGTAGTAACTAACAAGCTTCGTTATTTAATAAAAGGAACAAATACCAGAAACAATAAATACAATTGAACAATGAACTAAGTTTAAGATACTGAGTTTTAAATTTAATACAAGTGCTAAAGATTTAGAGTTGATTGGAAGACAACATTTCTGTACATAAGGCCTAAGGCTGATGGCACATACACTTACACTTTGTGACAATCCAAAGGCAGTCCGTGACTAAATGCGATTGTGCATTTATATTCTTCAATAATAATCATATTAAGAAACAAGTTACTTGTTAACATCACAAATAATCACGAGGTACCTCTACATTACTAAATTGACCAAAAGTAATACAGATCTTTAAATCCTGTATGCAACAAGCAACTAGTTCCATGAGTTTTTGTCATTTAAGTAATCGTTGACTGATTAAAAAAGCTTCCGAATAAGTTGTATTTTAACGGCGCTTTTAAAGTAATGGTATCTTATCTTATCTTATGTGGGGGCCAGTCAGTACAGACCGGCGACACTTCGACCCAGTGGGATCTTTTGTGTCGACTTCCCCAATAACGACTGCCATAGATGTTCATGGCAGCCGGGACCGACGGCTTAACGTGCTCTCCGAGGCACGGAGCAGGCGATAATTGTCAATCAATACGCACATAATTTCGAAAAGTCATATAACTTCCGAAAGTCAGAGGTGCGCGACGTGGGTTCGAACCCGAGACCCTCTGCATTGCAGTCTGTTGGTCTCCCCACTGAGCTATCGCTGCTGTCTTACAGTAATGGTAAATTTATTATATTAATAGGTAGTTTATTAAAAAAACGTATACCGAGTCCCGCAAATGTATTGTGAACTTTATGTAAACGATAATATGGGCCTACTAACTTATGTTTATTTCTAGTGTTTACGTTATGGATATCACTATTCTTATTATATAAGTGAATATTATGTTTAATAAACATAATGTTAGCAAATATATATTGCGACGCAACAGTAAGTATGCCTATTTCTTTAAATCGATCTTTCAGGGAAACTCGTGGTCCTAAATTATAAATGCTACGTACTGCACGCATTTGAAGAATAAAAATTGTCTTAATATTAGCTGCCTTGCCCCACAATAATATACCATAGGACATGACACTGTGAAAGTAACTGAAGCATACTAGTCTCGCGGTATCTACATCAGTAAGCTGTCTTACTTTCCGAACTGCATATGCGGCTGAGCTAAGTTTCCCTGCAAGACACGATATATGAGCGCCCCACTGAACTTTATGATCTAAAGTCAAACCTAGAAAAACTGTTGATTGTACGAAAGCAATAAATTCATTATTTAAATTTATATTTATGTTAGGACTCTTTACATTTGGCAATGTGAACTTGATACATTTTGTTTTTTTAGAGTTTAGTAGTAAATTATTCGACGTAAACCAGTTCAGGATGTGCGCGAGCGAATCTACTTTAAAAATAAGAGATGTGTCATCTGCAAATAAAAAAATGTCACACAAGTCCTGCACACGGGCCATCCTATGGTAAGTGGTCACCGTAGCCTATGGACGCCTGCAACACCAGAGGCATCACTTGCGCGTTGTCGACCCTTTAGGAAAGGAAGTGGTAAGGAGAAGGAGTGGGAAGGCGAAAAGAGGGTGTTTGAGCCTCCGGCATTCTCACTCACCAAACGAAACTCAACAGTAGGTATACTGCTATTTCACGTCAATATTCTGTGAGAGGGTAGTCCTTCCTCGGTCGAGCCGGCCCATTCATGCTGAAATAAGCGAGGCTCTACTACTCTCAAAAAAGCTTGCCAACTTGGTATCATAAAATCACTGCCGCCGCTATTATGGACTCCAATTCTATCAAATTGGTACATTGGTTTATCTAGGAGAACGCATAAAATAAACATGGGTCTTTTGAACCCTCTGCCAAAGTGCAAGCTCATATTCCAGTCTCGATCAGTTAACTTCATCACCTCATAAAGATCATCTTGTCCCCTCGTATTAAAGAAGTTGTCGGTCAAGCGGCGATTGATAAGCTATTGACACCGGCCTCTTGTAATACCGTGCACCGTTTGATTTCTTTTGTAGGTTTCAGATAATACTTAGTATGGAGTGGTACTTTAACGTTAAAATTTCGAATTGCATTTTCTGTTTGAAAAAGCTGGCTTTAAGTTTATCATAAATGGAAAAAATATATCACATCGATCATACTAGACGTTATATTTGCTCATACATTTGCTTAGTGATTAATACATCTGCGTTGTTATACATATTCAGAGCGCTTGATCTACAAATAATTTCCCACCAGCATATTAGCTTAAGTGAATCTGCACTTTTTGTCAAAATCGTGTAAGCTACTGGATATTACCATTTATAACTAAGTGAAAAAAGTGCTTGACCAAAAGATAAAAAAATTGTTGCAAAATAAAATTGTGCTTAAGAAACATCTAGGAATGGGCATAACGAGAGTTGCCTATATGCCTCACGTAAGGTAAGGGCATACAGAAATGAGAACGAATAGATTTTAGATTTAGCTTTCGCTAGATAGAATCGTAGGTACATCAATAAACATTATAATTTAATTGTGCTTACTGCATTGACACAGCATAGTCCGTATGTTAAGTCAAGGACCTCAAGGTAGATTTGTAATAAAATCTAGGACCATACAAACGAAACAATTTACTGAAAACTCAAACGGCAGCAACAAATCACTTCCATACTTTTATACCGCAGGGGTTGCAAGATCGGCAAAACTAGTGTATTTAGCAGTGGATGTGGTATCTGTTGACACATCGCGCCCTCCTGCTTCGCTCCATTCTTATCCCTTTACTGCCGGTTAAGTGCCGCCACTTACCGCCCTGATACTCGCTCAGCTTCATTTGGAACAAGGAACTTTGACGATCTAGAAATGCATCTGACGTATATATATGTCACTTGTATTTCGTGAACAATTAATATGAGTACATATTAATTGTTTGTGTATGATTAGTATATTGTAGAAATAATATTATGCTGTTTAGAAGTATTTTGAAACTTGGATGAAAAAGTAGGGAGAGATATTTTTTTATGTAATGCCATGTATATATAAAAGTAATGTTTGTCTTATTTATCAAACATATACCCAAATCTACGAACAAGAATTAGTTATAGTGATAATACTTTTTATTTTTTTAACTTTGACTAAAGGCAAGTCTGGGTTTTGGTGCAAACAAAATATTTATTAGATTATTTTATAACAGTCAAACTTTCATCAAATAACAGTTACAGTAATTACAGAAATTAAAATGAACAAGTTCGTATGCAAATTAAACGAAAGGATGGTTGGTATTTATTAATTGATAATATTTTAAAACTATTCTAACCATATTAAAATACAACAACGACAAACAATACAACAATACCGGCATACAGCCTGTCTGATGGTAAGCTGTTAAGGCAGCTAACGAACAACTTAAGCAAAGGAAACAAAAATGAAATGAAATTACTAAGAAAAGTTAAAGTAAAGATATATGACTTTCCCGATAATTTTGCTACTTACGATAGCGCCATGTCTTATCTAGTCATACAAAATAGTTAAATCGTTGACAATTCCGAATGAGATCGGTGGTCCACTAGAAAAGTTACGAGTAAGATCTCTTGAAGTTCACACGACGCAATAGGCGTTTTATGAACCATTGCTAACCGGGGGTGAAACCTATCGATGGTAAGCGAGGATTTTCTTCGGATATACTCTATTAGAGTTTGATAATCGTCTTAGATTAGAAAATTTGGTAAAAAGAATCTCATTACTTACTTTATATATAAACATGTTTGAATGTTGACATGAGCATTACGTCCATATTTCTACTATTGTATTAAGTTTCATCTAAAAGGGCAAGCGTGGAAAAAAAGAATATCTAGTTTAATTGAGCAGTTTTTAAACGAGTGCCGTGTCGTTACTGTATATTTTCTAATAAAAGAAACCATTAATAGAATTTTTGTCCGACTCCAGAAACAAATCAAAGGGCCTGAAGAGTACACAACACAAAAACCACAATACATAGGTAAAATGGTACAGATTACGTAGGTTTCCTAACACTTGAAGCCTGTATACCCTATTACGAAATTACTACATCTAGTTACATGACCTCAAAAGCCAGTCAGAAATCATATTAGGGTTATACATACTGATCTCTTAAACCATACTTTTGAAATAAGTACCTGTTCATCGAATTAGGATTACTATAAAAAGTCAAACTCTTTGCAATGAAGGTGCGTCATTCCAATCCCCGAAAAAAAAAATGTAATCACCATAAAATAATCAAAACGTTAAAAAGCCGCAATTATCAATCACAAAACCGTTTCACACTAAACAATGTCACTATTATCATTATTATCACCATTATCTTGGTCAGTGCGTGACGCGTGCGCAGTTACGCATCGTTGCGGCGCCAACGATGTCGGTCACAAATTAGACCGAGTAATTACGTTACATGCTACACACAAAAATATTTCGAGGAAGTCCTGATCTGATCTTTTGACGTTTTAACAAAATATGGATTTAGTCATAATTGAAAATGTGTCCAGGGCCTTTGATAAAAAAAGCTTTATAAAAATGATTGCTACCTATCTGATTTTGTGACACCAACTTTGCAAGCTTTTAGATCAGCTAACAGTTTCCTATAAAGAGTATTATAGAAATGTGAACAAAACTGAACCTTACTTCTTGTTAATATTATTCACGTACACATTTATAAAGAAGTTTGTATCTTTGAATATTTGTCACGAGTAAACAGTTGAACGCAATTAGATGAAATTCGGCTGACAGATAGACCCTGTCCTACGCATAGGATACTCTTAATTATATGCATTTTCGTGGGTTTCGTACAGACAATGCCGAGGCCAGACGCTGACTTTTAAACAGAACGTACATAAGTATCTTAGTTTTAACCGTGGTGCAAAGTATCGTGATTGACCGGGCAGTCAAGCTGAGCACCAATATATTTAATTATTATAATTGCTTTACGACTTCAAGTGTGCAGTTAGTAGATCGAATAATTTATAGTCTACTGGATACTTATTGCTACAGTGGCGTCTTTATGATATATACAAGCCTACCGTTTGTAGAAATGTTAAGAAGTTCATCAATCAGCTCGTACCAGCCAACTCTTAAAAGAATACTCTTCTAATTTGCTATTCAACATTGTCTTTATTTAAAAAACGCTGCTTTTACTCTGGCACCCGTTACCTCTAGAAGCCACCAGCTCATTTACCTTTTACAGTTCCTATAAATTGTATCAAGTCCTTATACTACGAGTGTTATGATAAACCTGGGTTGTGAGAGTATCTAGTAGAAAAAAGTATCTGTCAGCAGACCTCATTTTATTTTTGATGTTTAGTGACAATGTAGTCGAACATTGCGCACGCTTGCCTAGAAGGTACCTAGTCACTCGCAACCTAAATAGGACCAAATTGTACTCATCGGGCAATATAGACATGGATAATGAGTTCCATTCCTTTGCGGTACCCAACACATAAACATACCAACGAGATCTTTCTTAAGAAAATCTGAATGTTTAGAACAAATAATAAAATTAGAATTAAGAACATGGAACAACAAAACAGCTTTGTGTTATGGGAAATTTGTCATTATGAGCAAGAATATGTGAGAAATTTGTATAAAGAAAATTATTGAAATTATGCATAGTAGATGTTCCGAGTGAACGAAACTAAAATCATTTAACTAGTTTGACATGTATTTAAACGACTGTAAGTCACATTACCTCACAACGTTTCTTTGAAAGAGAAACCGTGGAAAGCGGTGTCCGTAATTCAAATCGTAGCGAAAGCGATTCCATAACAGTTTTCCCTCTCATATTTGTTTTAATTATAACATATTAGCGTAGAATTTTATTTCACCTCACGACAACTTCGGACTTAGGCAACGCATTGAGATGCAATAAATTGCATGTATACGGCCTCGGTGCGCTTGCGCATGTTTCGATAGTGGTCGTTCACGAGTCGTACGTTGCGGGCCCATTAAACCCTCGAACAATCGCCGCCACTCACAGAGGTGCCGATAGCTTATAAAACCATACACGAGAGTCCAACTAAAAAGACCTACTTTTGTTTTCCCTTTACGCGGCACATTTTGTCATTATTCGTGGCACGTGGTCGCGAATATATAATGTTTTATTATTAGAGGTTACGACTTCACGCCTTTAGCGGCGTACTGCGACTGATAATACTTTCATTTGTTCCGAGAAGCAGTTATCTTCGCTGGCACCGTGTGTGCAGTTTCGTTTGTCCGCAACTTTACAGACGATAAACGTTGCATTGAAATAGTCGCGTAAACACGTCGCGAGCAATGCAAGCGTGTTCACTGCCTTAATGCGTGTCTTCTAATTGTAATAGGCCTAATGCTGAACTAAGCATTGCTCAACATTTTACTAGGCTGTTGTGAAATCACCTTGTCTTGGGTATTTTGTACTGTCGCTAAGGTCAGAAAGCACCGGCGAGTAAGAGATATGCTTGTGAAGCCTGGTGCTAAGCAAAAGAGAAGATGCATGATAAAGATAGTTGAAAGACAAACAATAGCAGACTATATTTGAAAGCTTAGCCATGTGCGCAGGATTTGAGTTGCATAAGTTGTAGTTTGTATCGATGGCTCAAAAAGTGTACACATTCCACAAAAAATGTGATAGCGTGAGAAGAGCTATTTGTTCTTGTCAGAGACAGCATTCGGTTTTCTAATAATTCCATACACAGCATACACTCTACTTCTAACCTTTAAAACAATTGCATGCATCGATGTCAAAGATCCTGTTCCAGATGTTCGACTTTGTAGACAAGAAGAAACATTATCAATTGTCAATGTGTGGTGTCTATCAGGGATTTGATTCTACTATAAAATTAAAAATAAATCGTAGCATTTTTTAAATGTATGTTGCGTTGTCCGCTACAATACAACCATTAATTCTCATTAAACATTTTTTACTATTTACCCACAGAATAACGAACTTAAAATCAATTGTAAGCCCAATTTCCCCTCACAACAATGACGACTAACGACAAAATTGGACCAAAATTAAACTCCAAAAGTTTAATTTGAGCATTACACGCGGTTTTCGATGGCGTAGATTACCATCAATCATTCGTCAACGTTCGTCAATCGTTTGTTGGACGCAAGCGGAGCGAGGAGTAAATCATAGTGTTGGCACGTCACATTGACACCCACATCCCGAGTGTACAACCCTCTGTAGTTCATGAGTGTGTAGGCAGAATATGTTATGGGAATGTCTCACTGATATCGTTTGTCTTAGACTATTACTGTATACTGGGAATCTGTGTCTCGGTGGTATAGTTACAGTGAAAGCGACTGCTGTGCTTGAAGTCTGGAATACCAGTCTCGAGTCTGTTTTGGGTTTTCGTAGTAGCAGCAAACAGTTTATTTCTTTACCCGGTAGATAATAAACGCCTTTTATAACATGGGACCAAAAACCACAACTAGCGAAATATAGTTGTAATGTATCCTTCTTTTACCTCTTCGGGAATACAGGCGTATGAATTTGTTTGTAAAATACACTAATATGTCTGTATAATAGTGTTCAAATTTGAATCTTCCAGGATAAAGGTGTGAAATAAATTATCATCAGCGTCGACTACTTTAATAAAGATAATGATATACTACTTTAATAATTTATATTATTTTGCTAAATAACATATGACTAAAAATGTTGTAATGTGAAAAGCAGATAGGTACGATATTAATAGGTATGTCTTGTCATATCTACATAATTAATCTTTGTACAAGCGCCAGCGCAAGTCAGCATTGACGTTGTGGGAGACGCGTCGACAATGCACAGGAAGTGTCGACCAAATCGAATCACACGCGCGGACATACAGACAAATTTTGTATTTATACGCTCTCACAGCCATTGTTTAAACCACACGCACTTTTATTGTGTAGCACTAAAGCGTGTAGCTATGTAGGTTGCGATGTAACCAATGCTCTCTTCTCAAATGTGCTAAATAAGTACATTAGATTACCATAGGAAATTCCCTTATAATGCCAGAATACATATTACAAATTCAAATTGCAAGCGTTTCGAATTTCACACTTTCGTAAAACACAATTGCACACGACATTAACGACTTAACAGCCCATAGTTTAGAGTAAGATCAGGCCGTAAATAACGCGATGAAATTCAAATATTTACGCGCAATAACGTTTATCTAGTCGTAAACAAATTCGATTATACAACATCATCAAAACATTATTGGTATGTCAGGTTGGGCGTTGGGCGCAATGGGCGCAATATCTTGCGGGCCGAAGGCGCGCGGTCGCAGCTCCCACATGCACGAAAAGCAATTTCAGCACAAAACGAATTGCGCACAAAGGGGCCAAGCAACGATAGAACTCGCGAGTATTCTCGGAAGACAGCGGGCGCGCCCTTATCGAGGCTGTAAATCAATATATGATTACAAATTTAATGCTACTGTTGGACTATAAATCAGAGATTTTAAATTACGAGCTACAAGCGACGTATCACGACGCGTGAGGCCCCCTAGTGCTGCGCTGTTGTGTCGACACTCGATAAATCCGCGTGTAGGCCGCGAGTGGCCGCCTGCACCTCGCGTGTTAGGGATGCACTTATAAATAGAATCGAGCCTGTTATAATTGTTTGATATTGATAAATCATTGGCCAAGAACGCGGTGTTAAATTGAAAATGACTAAAATGTTGCTGCTATATTTTATTTGCATATTATATTGAATTATGTTAATGTTTTTATAAATGTTTTTCTTTGAATGTTAATGTATGGTTAATATGATTTGATTTATTTAATCGATATGCATACTCTGGAAATAATCGATGTTCTACGTATTAATAAAATCTTGTCTACCGATGATGAAACTAGTTTCAATAAACATTAAAGGTAATTAAGATAAAGATCAATAGGTATATTTATACCATGTCTTATTATAAAGCAGTTCCTGCTTTCATTTACGCAAAGTTCTGCTGTCCAAGCATTTAAAGTTGATAAAATATTAGTGTCAATCTTTTTCTTTAAAACCAATTATATTAGGGTCAACTTATTTTACTAACCAGATACGGTAGAATACCAGCTATCCCACAGTGCGACAGCTATCTAACCTCAACATACCAAAGGTTAACGATATTCAAACATAAGACCAGTTGTCAAAATATTTGAAAATAAATAGTATATTATTTATTTTTATCGATAGTTACACCAGAGGTCCATGCACTATGCATGTCAGCACTATTTGCGCGTCGCAATATGATGTAGTGCGCACAATATCCACTGTTCCGACTGTTCACAACTATCGTATGTTTATAATACCACTTATATTTAGTGAGGTTTTATTTGCGGTGGGTGAAAGGTGGTTTGCAATAGCAGAGTATGGATTTAAATGCTATATTTAGGTCATATAATAGTTTAGTCCTTTTCTTTCTTTTCTTCTTTTCGTGTGGTTAGTTGCCAACCTTTTGTCAAGAGTTGTTCAAGCCGCCCGTAGGCCTCTGACTTCTTAACGACTACTGTCAATTTGGCAACAGCCAAGACCGACTTTTTACGTGCCCTCCGAAGCACGGAGACGCTCAGATGAAATACCACTAAGGTCACCCATCTATAAACTGACCGCACCCAACGTTGCTTAACCTCGCTAATCGTTTGCCGATCAGTGCGTGCAACTGGCTATGAGCTGTATGTAGTATGGGCTAGTGGGGCGAATATAAGATTGTGTCGAGTTTTTAAACATGCGAAAGATAAAAGAATGAGGTAGTAATGTAATGTGATATTAAATTGGTAATACATGTATAGCCTCACACATATATTCCTGCTTTTTAAATCCTTCGTGATCTCCAAAGGGGGAAACAGAGGCTATGTATCAAAGCCACATTTTTCTAGCTGTATTCTTCGATCCTACATAACTAGCCACATTTTTCTAGCTGTGTTCTTAGGTCCTACGTAACAAGAGGTGAGCCTATAGGTACATTGAAAGCGTTATTGTCGTTCAACTGGCTTATCACATATAACTACTGTTACTAAGAATTTCCTAATAAAATAACTCTAATAACACTTTGATTGACTCAGGGATCGATAATAAACATAAAGGTAAGCCTATACCACAAGGCCAACTTAGATATCTTCAATGGCGGACAACATCGAGAAAAACTAGAATGCGTGAGAATTTTCCATTATGCTATTGGAGATGTCCCAAATTCTTCTTTGGACCATAGACATGATCCAAACCAACTTTGGATGAGATATATATTATTATCGTCGACCTTATTGCTATCACACTGCAGAGCAAATGCCTCCTCTTATTCCTTCTACCTTTGTAATCTGGATTCTATTCATCCTGTTCAGTTCGTCTCACTATTTCTTCCTAGCCTTCTAGGATGATGCATATTATTTACAGGCATAGATAGTTACTGCCTTCCATTCCTCTTTATGCTTGTCTAAGTGCACGATTGGAAATAAACCCACAAACTTAACATTTCTGTTAAGTAGTTCAAGAGTATTCATAAACATAGAGCATGCACATCACTCGCGGGCTATTGCACCAAGTGTCAGCACATTTACTACGTTTCACGCAAAGAAACGCTTTTCTTGTTTATTTTCTTCTTAATATCATTTTTGCTATATTATACTGCTTATTTGGTACATTGTCTCCTAGAAACGAATAGAGGTAACTAGACTTAATGCCTATTGCCTATAATCAGATACATTAGAGCGTTTACAATATTCATATTTGCGCTAAGCTGCTCACCGTTCATACTTGAATACGTACGCTGCGTATTCTACTTATACCCCTTTGCTCTAATTTAGAAATCAGTCAGTTAGTTTTTATTTAATAATTCATCGTCCGCAATAGAATTAATTCATGTGTCGCGGTAAACTTTACAAACATTGAAACAACGAACACGGAATACCTATACCCAGACTTGGATTTTCACGTGTGGGGTTCGAATGTACAACACACGGTGAACTGGCTACGTGACCACTTAAATTGCTTCGTCATCAATGCAGTCAAAAAATCAAAATCTTCAGATTTACAATTTTAAAATTATTTTGACGACGATCGCATTCTTTATCTTATATCCAGTAGCTTATGGTAAAATTTATGATTGACGTTAGGGTCTGAGATATATCTAGTTTACCACAAACTAACAGTTTATTTTTTGTATTACTTATTTTATCTATGTATTGATAGTTCTAACAGCAAACCCATTTTATACGATCATAAACTGGACTTACTGTTAAAAGCATCAAATTATACAACTCATTAATATTTATTAAGTGACATATCCAACTAATACGCATTCTAGAACAAAGAAAGTCAACTAAATGGATGTTACAATCCCAACATTTTATACATTTTAAGGTAAGCAAAAAAAAACAAACACAGTTCGCTTAGTGATAAGTGATTAACATTACATAAAGTCGAATGCTAAATCAAAACTTAGCCTATTGCCGACCTTAAAAAAAGAAAAGAGGTGCTAAGATGCTCAGGGACTTAGTTCACCCTGGTCACTGACTGCTGTCAGTACGGTTTGGTGTTAAAAGCGTACATAGATTGTGGTAAACGGTTGCGGTCTTGTTAGACGTAGTGGCTTATATTACGCTATTTTGCTTACAATACTTGCGTGTCACCTTTAGAGATAAAGGGGATGGAAAGAAAGAGGAGGTAAGAGGAGCAAGAAGGCCCAGAGGTATGTAAGCAGTAGGGTTTGATATCACTAATATTTGAAAACCAAATAATGGCATGCATACGCATGCATTTATTTACTAGCTACTACTACTATTTACCATGCGTCATGCGTCGTACTCGTAAACGGGTGCTACTTGTGATGACTGGTCGAACTTGGTTTCGTGGAATTCGATAATTTACTTAACACATTTTTATTTAAACAGATTAAACTACGGACTACAATCATGCCTTGTCTTGATTAATTATGTACATGTAAGTGGATGCTCCTATTAACCATACTGCTGCTTTAGAGGCTACCATCAAATTTTATTAAATGCTTGAGTATGTTCAGTAGTAGTTCATGGAGAAATGGTTGCAGCACCTTTTACAATTATGATTTATAAACGAAATATTATTGTAAACTTGGCGATTAAATAGAGTGGTTATGAGTTTCTTGGCCGTTCTTCTCATGAGCCACACACCCTTGCTTTGCTGAACGTGGCAGTAAACGTAAATTCACAAAAAAAATTGTAACTTTGACATTCATAAGTGTTACCTTGTAACCTAACTTGAATAAATTTATTTTGAATTTTGATATTTTTTTAGATTTTTCCCGCGTCGTCGCTCTCTTAAGTGTAGGTTATGTTCGTAACAGTACTTTTTATGGGTAAAGGGTACTCTTTGTCCTTTTCTGTTTTCTGACAACGTGTATGCAAAATATCATGAGAATCGGTTAAGTAGTTAAGGCGTGAAAGCGTAACAAACAAACAAACTCACATTCGCATTTATAATATTATTAGTAAGGATTAGGATTAGGAAGTTAGGATATCTAGTAGCGAGAGCAAAGTTCCATCATTGATATCATTCTATTCATATACGTTCTTTAAAAAAACTGATCGATTAAATTTCCTTTGTTCAACAAAACAGGTGAAGCAAACAGTACGACCAAACTACCATTTCCGTAACCATTAATTGCACATTTACTTCTGCCTTATTGCATGTATTAACAAAGAGTAGTAAGTGAGGCGTAAAATTATTGTTTTAGCCTATTACCGTAGGGCGTAGGTACCAATTATGAGCACTACATCATGGTGACAGGCGAGGACTGTGTTTAAAAGTTAATACACTTAGTACTGACCTCGGGGTACCGCGTATAAAGAAATATTATATGCCACAGTTTTATTAAGTTAACAAGAAATTAACTGTCGCGGTGTAATATTTAAAAGGTGCTATAGTATTTTACGTATGCTGTTTATTCGTCTAGGTTTAAAGGGACTTATGATTTTTTGTGTTTATGGTTTATCTTTAGTTCCTAGTATGTGGTGTGAAAGTAGTGAAAAATCGGTTAATGCGACGGTGTCGACAAACATCATGAGGAAGGTAATCTGTATATTGTTTACCACTCCATAAAGTTCTGGAAGATGTGTGAAGTCTGCTGTAGGGTTGTTTGTACCTTGCAGCACTGACTTAACACATAAAGCTTGGTCACCGTAGGCCCAGGAGGTTATTTGGCTGCGATTTATGATAAAAGGGTTAAAATTAGTACCAGCTTAGTATCTCCAGTTTAAGTTAGAATCCCATTTTGTCCTACTTACATATCATTATGTCTACTATATGCAGGTAGGTAATTCTAAAGAGTTTTGAAGAGGTGGTGTTTTACCCCAAGTCTTATCAGTAAAGATATCAGCAGTCATATTATCGAGTCATATTTAAAAACATTTACCTAAATATAACAAATGCGTCCTCATTATATTTTCAATAAAATCATCTTATCCAAAATGTCATAATAATCCTTATAAGATTACAGCGCTTACGCATCAAACACCGATAACATCCGAGAGTAGCCGACTTCACACGAATATTTGAACGCAGAATTAATTGGCCAAAGGCTTTGCTCTCAGAATATTAATTCGTTTGTGTTACGAAAGTATTTATTTTGATTGAGCACTCTTATTCTGTGTATTGATCTCTCGATTAACAGTTGATAAATCTGTGTACTTTTTAGAGTTTAAGATTCCAAATAAATTGGTATGCTTTGCACCTTGATGTCTTTTTCTCTCAGTCTGCATCAAACGTCATTTATACTTATAAATTATTTTAAAGTAAAAATAATGTTTGATGTGATGATGATTGATTTGAGAATCGAATTTAAATATCTAGTTTTTAGACATTGAATAAAGATAATTAAAAAGACTGCCGCACTAGGAATAAAACCTGTCTCATTGGGACTTAACAAGCATTCAAGCAACAGGCACAAGGAATCTCCAGACTCAGAACAGCTTTTAACTGATGGATCAAACGTTTGTCCAATGTAGGGTTCGAACCCACTGTACTCGGCGTAGTAGCAATAACGAGGAAATCATTTAACAACTAAGCCATCTGGCAGTCAGTCGTTTTCAAATGCGTCAATTGAAAGCTCAAGTCAACTGTCGCCATTTTAAGCACAATTATTGATTAATAGATATATGTATGTTCGAAAAGATACTTTACACATTAAATGTTATGCATTGGTTGAAATAGAAGTTTTATAATTTCGGAATTAGTAGTAACTACGGCGGTGCCAAACAACTTTTAAAAAATTATGTTTACCAGAGAGAGGTCTCGTTGCCGCAGAGGTCTCGAGTTCGAACCCAAGGCATGCATCTCTGACTTTTCGAAGTTATATGCGTATTAAATAGTTAATTATCGCTTGCTTTAACGGTGAAGGAAAACATCGTGAGGAAATCTGCATGTCTGAGAGTTCTCCATAATGTTCTCGAAGATATGTGAATTCTGCCAACCCGCACTAGGCCAGCGTGGTGGACTACGGCCTAACCCTTCTTACACAGAGAAGAGGCCTGTGCCCAGCAGTGGAACAGTTTAATACAGGGCTGATATTATTATTATTAAAAGTAATGCTTACAAATAAACTGTAAACTTACAAATCCTAACTAATATTTTAAAAACCAATGTATGTAAGTTTGTTGCTTACGCGTTCACGCCTTAATTACTTGACCTACTATCATAAAACTTTGTGTACACGTTATCAGGGTTACGAGATAGGACATATAGTACCCTACATCCTTAAAAGAATACTGTTGTACGAGCGAAGCTGCGGGCAAGAGCTAGTATTTTAAAATACCCAGTGTTTACCAGTTACCACAATTCCTATTGTGCGGAATACTGATTGTGCAAGAATTTGCACCTGGCTTGTTTTTTCTCGAAGGAAACCCGAAAAAGGTACATTTATCAACTCTTAAACATCCGTGGTATTCCGACTAATTGACTAATTTCGTTCACAGTGTGAGTGAAAATGGTTTTTATATTTGTTCGCGCGTAAAAGACATTTAGAAATGAGTTATGCGAGCTTGCCTTCAGAGGTCACGGATAATATATTTTGTTTTACTTTTTACATTTCTTGTTGTGTATTATACTAGTTTTTGCCTTTTATAAGCTGTTCATGGGTAAGGCTTACTTTTGGAGTGAGATGGGTTTTATATGATATTTAATGACTATCGTGCTGACTATGTTGCAAAAGTTGATAGTTGCTAATATAATTTCGCTCGAACGATATGGAGTATTCAACTCCCAGATCATCCAAACTGTATAAGTTTGAATTTTGTCCATATTAGCAGAATGGCATAAAACATTCTCTTTTTAAGACTTCATTGCGAAATTGATTTGCGATTTGATCATTACATTTTACTTAACAAACAAGCAAACTATGGACACAGAGCAACTAAACTTAAAACAATAATTTGTGGATAACACAAATTGTCGTCCGATATGGGAATTTAACTCGACGCTTTGACAGCGGCTAGACAATCACTTAAACCAGTTAATGATTTATATTATTTTCAAAACTCGTTTTTCACGAACTGAAGAAAACGAACACGAACGAGTACCCTTAAAACAGTCAACAAAACTTTGAGATGAGATGTGGCAGAAACTTAAGTGGCGTACTCTTCGTTAAATCAGCGTTCGCCTGAGGCGGCGACAATTTGTTCGAGTCTGCTGTGGCTGCTATTTCACCAGCCCACTTTCGGCGCGAATCAATCATTGTTTTAGCAAAAATCATTGACATTTCCTCGTGACAACGAATAAGGGAACTTTTTCAGTTAGCAAATTGTTTGTTGCTTATCGTTTGCTGGCAATAGTCATCAATAATCAGTTTAATTATTTTTTATACCGCTATGACAACAAATTGCTATATGGTAAGATATAACAGTATCATATACATATTAAAATGAAGGGGAATATAGGCAAATAGTAGAAATATATTTTGACATATTTAGATGCACATTGGTAGAATGCTAGAATGTGGCATGGCATTATTTATTTTCTTTGCCGATTTGGGAATTTGACTGTAAGCATAAATATATGTTTTGATTTTATTAATAAATTATTAATAAAATGAGAACTGCTTAACCGTATCGAGGATAGTTCTGAAGACATTAAGTTTCTTACAAACTTTTTGCCACAAACTCTTTGAGTAATGACGATGTCCTCAAAATCGATTTGCTCATCCGTGAAAGCAACATGAATTATATCAGTTAATCGCTCGAAATTTCACGTGAGATTGAGAAAAGGTTAAATTCAAATTAAATTTTGATTTATGAATGCCAATTTGGCCATCAGTAGTGTTTCGGTAACGGTTGCGGTTTGGGATCATCGGCCGTTTATTGATAAGTGCAACTTTCTGTTTGCTGTACTTGCAATTTGGCTGTAGCGCCTAGTGGAAGGGAAAATTTCTTTATTATACGGTTGAAATCGCTCGTTGATAAATGGCTCATAATAAATCGTGCGGATTATATTGATACCTCTGCGTATGCACGACGGATGTTATGTAGTCAGCGTCTTTGTTAAGCGATATCTCTACTCAGGGCAGTCCTCTTTAGTGTTTGCCTCTGCACAGACGGCGTAGTATGAATGATCACATGGTCTTGTGGATTTGATGATCATCATACAGGATAAAAGTTTATTAACTTTCTTTGGATTACTATCCACAAGTAGCTATTTGAATGCTGAACGTTTCCGTGTTAGGCGACGTAGAATTTACTCCAGTACAGCAGTGGCCTTCAATATAAGTTCTTAGATAGGTATTTTCTTAGTTATTTTAATATCCCTGGTTTAGATTATAAGCTTAATAAAGTGCTCTCTGAGATTTTGTTTTGGGACTTTCTTAAAGAACGCTCTTTGGTTGGAAATGCCGCGATTATGAAGTATAAGCTAGTTTTTTTAATATGTTGCTGTAATATAGCTGAAATAAGAAAGTAATTAATTCATATTGAGCATTTTGGTAATATAAATGTATAAAATATTCTGATGTTTAAAACAACAGATTTTATGGCTGTGTTTATGAATTTGATGACTTGACTTGTGATTTTGTGAACCTTTATGAGACTGTGGCAGATAATCGTTCCAAGGCAATCGCATTCTCCTTGAATTCACGCACACTTTTATCCATTATACTACTTAATGAAAGCAAATATGGATACATAAACACGTCCAGTATAAACTACTCACGTCTTAGTTCTTCACATCTAGAAAACAGTTCGTAGAATGCAGACAAGTTACATAGAGGTACGTGCCACTCCGACAGGCATGTCTCCCCTTTGTTGTGTTTAGATCTCAGTTCAATTAAATAACTATCTAATAAAATCCTTGTTCTTCAGTAACACAACATTGTGTAGAACAAAACAAAGGCTGTCAAATAGGAACAATACGATTTAAAAGCGAGAAACACGTCGCCGGCCGGGCACACCACTAATGACTTAGCGAAACCAACCAGCTCCTTCCAAAATTAAACAAGGTAAAAAAGCGAGCAA
This sequence comes from Catocala nupta, assembly GCA_963675205.1. NCBI lineage: Eukaryota > Metazoa > Arthropoda > Insecta > Lepidoptera > Erebidae > Catocala > Catocala nupta. Next base: position 24,504,552 of record OY776085.1, on the reverse strand, counting down.
ACGATCGATCACCGCTCCTCTCAAACAAAACACAGAAAAAACCACGTGAAACGATGTATGGAACAAATTAAAAGCTCAGCGTGAGGCGTCCTCTGGCCCACGATACACGGCTCAGGGCAAATATTAAAGCTGTCAGTTTTGTGTAATTTGAAGGCTCGTTTTCGAGTTATAAGTTATGTTATTGAATGTTTTGGGGGCATGTGCGCGCGCGCCGTGTGAACCCACCTCGCCGGTAATGAGCTCCGAGCAAACACGAGAAAGTCCCTTTATTTTTATTAGAAAATTGAAATAATATCGATTCAATCAGTGTGTTTTATGATACTCAATGGCATCTATAAATACCTTATGGTAGCTCTTCAAACACGCGTCGATATTCTATCCGTATTTAAGTATTTGTTCTACGGGTTGAAAACGACTGGGGAACAGCGGTGCGCAATAAAAATACCATCGGAACGAGCTGTCATAGTCTAAAATGCCGGGCTTCACGATAAAAACTGTTAATGTTGAAGTTGCTAATAAAACGTTAGAAATTATTATCTATGCACCGACAACTCCATTACTAGTTATGACGCTAATAACAGATGCGATGATGGCGGTTGCTCGCTTCGCCAAATTGGACTCAATTACTGATGTGAATTTTCGAGATAGTCTCTGATGGAGTGATAGTGCGCCGTCAGGTATGGCTGCTCCATGGCTGCACTCGACTGCACTGGCTGAGCCACTCACATAGGACCACATTTTTAATACAAATGCAATAAAAAAACGCTAGTCACGCACTAAATGCCTCCCCGAGTCGACTCACGAGGCGTCGGTCAAAAGAAACAAACAAAATTGTTAGAAGCGCACAATCATGCACCCACAAAATTATTTTCGCTTCGTAACACGTGTCAAATTTCAATTTTACTAACGTCGAAATTAACAGTGGGCGTAAACAGATTATTGATATTGTAGCCGATAAAAAAGTAATCGATGATCGCATAGAGCGCTCTCTTATTGTTATGAAAAAAGAACCATTGTTACGTGTTTAGACGAACTTTTTTTCCAACTTCGATTAAATGGACGCGAGAGTTTGTCCAAAAAAGTTTGACTTCATCAATCAGTGACGGTGTTATTGGGTACAATGGTGTTTCTCGCAATCGCCACGTGTAATCTGCCCGTTCCTAGAATGTGCTACAATTTTTCACTTTTTAAATAAGATCAATTTAGTGACTTTTCAAATTGGACTATTGTAGATGCGTGCGATTCTATCAGTTTCAAAATTGGCTCCTATTGAGTTCTGGACATGAAGGTATTGATGTTTGATGAGATTATTTCCAAGATATTATGTATCCTTCCCGTTGATATAAAAATAGATAAGCGTTTCCACACACAGAAGAGCATCATTAGGATATTTGTTATACCATTCAAAAGTCCACGTGAAAATATAAAAAAAAAAACACTTTATAAGCTAACGCCATAATTTCACCAAAACTGCTTTAGTCGGTCATCGAACCTAGGACCTCTCGTGAAATTATGCCACAGGTGTTGAATCAAATAATTATATTGTTGCACTGCTCATATTTTTTCTACTTTATGCCTTATTGATGTACACTTTTCACCTTTTAACGACGTCAACATTTAAATGTACCTAACTAAAGATCCAAAATGGAGATTCAAAATAACAATATTAAACAATAAATCTGAGCTGAAGATAAATATGAGTGAGCGAACAAGTCGAGATATGCGTGCAGACAAACAGACGACAATGTCCACCAAAACGTTATTAATTTTAATTAAAGCCTTCGTTAACTTTGATTAATTGAAACAACCTCGAAAGCGAGACACTGCGTTCGTTGAGAATGAAAAGTTCCACAAATATATTTATTGGACAAACCTTACAAATATTTTAAAGTTTTTAATATTATTCAAAGGAAATATTTCAAGACAGACGTTGAGAATTTTTTATATTATTAATTTATAATTTGGCAACAGAAATTTGTAAGCAATTAAAAATATTGTTAATAATATTAAAGCAGTTAATTGCGTTTTCTTTCTTTTTAAGATTTACCCGCAGTGTGTATCCTAGTTTAGTTTAGCTCGGTATTTGAGAACAAATAATAATAATTAATAATAATAATAACCAAATATTATCCACAAATAGTAATGCTTAGAATACAATATGTATATTTACCATAATTATATAATAATTATGTTAGAATTGAACTCATAACACTCAGTGTCAAAGTGACCTGTTAAACAATTGCGCCATCTGTGCAGTCAATATATTTGGACCTTTTCAATATATTGCCAGTTAAATATATAATTTATAGCGTGCAAGTACGCTTGGCACCCTAATTTATCAATAAGAAAATTCATGCCACATCAAAAATATCAATATATATTTTCAAAATGTTGGCCAAATTACATTAAATGTTTGCTCAGCGACAATACTCTATTTAAACGCGAAACTGCAACGTTTTTTCGCCACAATTACTCCCCTCCTATAATAATGCTCTAATCATAGGTTTGACACCCTGGTACTCCTACTTAGAAATCGTTCCACTACGATTTTAGTTCGCTTCATTTCCATTACTGGTATAGTAGCAGTTTTATCATAGACAGTTAGATTTAAAGAGGCATTGGAATGAAAATTTGTCGTGAATTTCTCTATTGTATGTTTTGTGGCCTCAAGGCGTGGAGCAGTAAGGCCTGTGTTGAAAGCCGAGGCTGCTAATACGCGGATTGTGGGGCAGGCAGGGGTAATTACAGCAAATGTGCCGCGTTTGTGTTGACAATACGACTCGGTTATCTCAACCGTACCCTTGTTCAAAGAACTAAGGAAAATTGGCCGGCCAATGTAAGCTCTGATCATTTCTTATTTACTTTTATATTACTTAAAAACTAAATAAGAATAATAATTGTGTGTCAGAATGATGATAGATAATAGATAGTTCATCTATTATCTATTATCTATAGGGATATCTATTATCTATATGACATCTATTATCTATAGGGACCTCGTAAAGGATCTAAAAATTAAACAGTGCTATATAAATGAATTAAGCTCAATTTTTATGTACACAAATTTTAATAGTAATTTTATATGAGTGCCTCAGCCAAGCTCATGTTTTATACAAGATATCTAAGGCTCGTTGATAGAACAATGTGGGTAATTTTGTACTTTCCTCATATCGATGGAGGTATTGGCTAATCAAGCAATTAACCGGCACTATACTCGTCCATCTTGAGCTCAACGAAATTGTAACACAGTACGAATTTATGTATAAATAAATTTCAAAATAAAATCAAATTATGTTTCGAAATAAAAATCTTAAAAGAGAGTGTATGAAAATTTTAAATGATTTATACTTAATCAAGTGTATACCATTCTTTGGACTTGGATCAAACTTTGCTCATAGATAAATTATATCCCTTTACACACAGGATATCAGTCTAAATTAAAAATCATTGAATACTTAATACGTTTAAAAGTATTCGAAGTGTAAAATAATGAGATGACCTATATTTCGTCGTTTCATAATATTATACGGCGTCTTGTCTTTGCCAATAAACCTTAGTATACGGATTACATCATTGCGTAAGAATTATAATAATAATAATAAGTTTTATTTCCCAGAATAAGTACACAGTTTAGAAACAGCAAAGTTAACACAAAATTAGGTGATGACAATAATAGTTCGAACACTGGTGCAAAAAGTAAGATTTAGCTTATAATTTTATTGTATTACAATATCATATAGATTTTGTTAAGTACACATTCATTTTGTCGGCCTCGATGGCGTAGTGGTTAGTGTAACCGACTGCCACGCCTGAGGAATCGGGTTCGATTTCCGCACAAGTCAAACATTTGTGTGCATGAACATGGATGTTTGTCTTGGTCTGGGTTACAGAAAAAGGTCATAGAAATATGTATAATGTGTATGTTTATCCATTATCTAGTACCCATAGTACAAGCTCTGCTTAGTTTGGGCTAGATGGTGCTGTGTGTATGTGATAGAATATTATTATTATTATCTGTTAATTTCACGAGATGAGTTTACACTTATATTTGCACGGCTGGTCATAAACTTCTGGTTTAATTTTCCAGACTGGACAAAATGTTATTATGAGTTTGATTGTCGTGTTTGGAAATGAGGCCAGTAAAAAACAATAGGCATGTCTCCTATTAAATAGGATCTAAGATGTAGCAGTCAAAACGAGAATTTCGGCGACTGGGACCGCAATTAACTCGGACCGCGGTCCCAGTTGCTGGATCCATTTAATTTTAATATTTTTCTTCCGGCAACTGGGAACACCAATGAAATATTAAAATTAAATGGATCCTAAAAAAATAAACAATAATTAAGGAACATATCAAAATTGAATGGATCCGGCAACTGGGACCGCGGTCCGAGTTAATTGCGGTCCCAGTCGCTGGAATCCTCGGAAAAACCTGGGTGAATTTCACATCTACCTACTACTTTGCGGATATTATTACCCATTACTAATAAATAAATGTTACCCTATCTGCCTGTTCATAGGTATATTGTTTACCTAGGATCTACCATTGTAGTTCCTAGGTAAATACCTGTAAACAGACATACATAATTATAATTATGTAACTGTATTCACGGGTAATTACCTATTATGTTTATATTCTAACTACCTTTTGATCGTGGCTTCGCTCTTGTAAAAGTAAGTTAGGTTATGTTGGACACAGTATTATTTTTACATAATATATAGCCTAATGTGTTACTCGCTAATAATATAGCTTTCCAACGGAGGAATAATTTTAAAAATCGGTTAAGTAGTTTTTGATTATACTCTTACAACCAAACAAACACAAACAAATCTTTCCGCATAAAATTACATCATAATATAAGCTGTTAAATACATGATGGTTGGATTATCGTGTAAGAATGATACCTAAAATAGATTTAATACATATATTCCAAGTCATTTTACCATTTCTTTAGAATATCATACTACTTAGGTATGTGCTTAAATCAATACATTAGTATTAGTCAGTCTGCATGATAATGTAATGTGCCTTATGTCTTCTTATAATAATTATTGCTTTATTTAAATTGAAATCATAAGCTTTACGTGTTGTGCTTGTCTATGGGTAAATATAGGAATCCTGCAGATCTGTTCTAGATAAAAGTATGATTCTGTGCTTTATTTTATGCGCGATAACAAATAGCATTAGAAAATCCTTTTTTTGAAAACAGCCTCGAAATTGGTTGCAACATTAAGGAGCAATTAATATTGATAATTTGTCTATGCAGAACTACATCACTATTTATCTTGCATGTATGCGATCAAATAACGGTTACGTTACATAAAAGTAATAAGATTTTTTCATTTTTATGATCATTCAACGATTACCTCTTCTATTATTTCACCCAATTTTTTTACTAATAAGTAAATAAAAAATAAAATCTTTAATATTTTACAATTTGGATAAGGTAACTTATCGATTTAAATAATAAATGCGAAGAATACCATATTGAATAATTAAATGTACAAGTAGTTTAGGTCTGTCTTTACGTGAATGAGGAGGAGGAAGAGGATTCTAAGTTCCAGCATTAAGTTTAAAATAGTACACATTAGAAGGTGGTGAATATATTACCTGGGTCATCCTTCGTGATGACCCAGTCCTAACCAGTGGCCTAAGCCAAAACAGGAGCAGCAGTGTTACTGCTTATTCGTCTATAGCATTACACAGCTAATTAGATAACCGCCCTTCAAATGTTTTTCTCTTCAATCACGATCCCTGCTGCCCACATCATTGCACCATCATCGCCTACCTGACATGTCACAACAATTGACAATTTTTTCTCCGTCCCACAGACAGGATGCGCGCGCGCCTACTCGCGCAAGACAAAGCACATTAGCATACCGCACGGGGCGCGGGGTGTGGCTGTATTAATCACGTCCCGGCTCGTGCCACACGTCTGTTGTGATTATGGAATTTGGTTAGGGTTGATCGCTTATGCCTTTAGGATTATGTCCTTTAAGAGATAATTTTCTTACAAAAGCAAACTAAATAGTAGAAAATATTAATTATTATTATGTAAAACACCGTGGTTTCAAAATATCTTAGAAAACAAACACCCCACGTATTTTTACATAAAAATTATTAAATTATTTTCTACTTTTGTTTGCTTTTTTAATAAAGCGTGTTATTTAGTTTCTTAAACTATTTTCTTTTTTTCCACACTATTGTTTTGTCACCAGTCCTTGATAAGTATGCCAAATTTCTTTAAGTTAGTAGTAGTTAATCCGACGTTTTAAAGGGGGTTAAATCATGTTCAAAGTTTCCATTACATACATACTAACATACGTATGAAGCTAATAAAAGCGAGTTAAAAAATATTAAATTAAGTAATACTTTAAATAACTAAAAAACACGCTTTATTATAAAAGACGGTTTCAACACTAGGTTTAATTTCTGTATCGCAGACTTTAAAAACATCAGACACAAAGAACACTCAGACTCAGAACAGCTAGGTATATGTGGATCTCCCAAATTTTTGTCCTATAATCGAACCCGAGTTGAGGCGAATGTTGTACTCGGCGCAGTGGCAGCACCAATGTGATAATTTAAACCACAACGACATCAGTGCAGCCAATTGAAAAACGCATTATCCGAACTTTTGTTGACATTTGATTTCTGCATCACTCGTTGTTAGGGATTTCTAGTGCTTAAAGGTGAACTTCACTACTATAATGCGTTGGGTACGGCCCCATGCACTAATCAGTAAGTAAGAATGATCTTATTCCCAATGCAATAGTTTAAGTCCCAATACACTCTAATTTAAACTGATTATGATAAAAAGCTAGAAAATGGAGAGTACACGTTGTAATTTATCTTAAAATTTTCCGACTTTAAGTCAGAAATATTTGCGAGAGTGCTTTCAAATGACCAAAGTTTTATCATTTGAATGCATTAATCAGATCGTACCTACAAAAGAACATACATAAACTTATTTTTATCCATATACATATTAATAGCATTATATCATTTATCTATAATAATGAACGAACGAAGCGATTGCTTTAAATATGATATCCCACGATGTTACTAAACATATTACTTATTCTTTGATGCAGTATGAACTTCAATTCGTTTGAAACATTGTAGACTAACTAAAAGGTTAATACTATATTATAAGTTATAACCAATAATAACAAAGCACGAAAGATCTAACTTGTTAACGGAACCAAACCCTCATAGTTGATATAGGTGATTATAAAAAGAGTTTATTGAAGAAAACGGGTATAAAAAGTTAATACACGGTGATATATTATTTTATTAAACTAGGTACTTATAATTTTATGAATGAGCGTCCATACATTCAATCTCTCATTCAAACATCAAATCAATATCAAAGACTTGAATGGTAACGTTTTGTGAATGGAACACATGAAGGACTGTTGATGTACGCATCATGTGCTACATAGCGCTTTAAAACAAGTATTTGCTATTCAAATCACACGTATGCATTTGATAATAAACCTTAAAATTATTATAATAAGGAATAATAAAAAATGTCGATCAGCATTCTATAAAATTGTAAACTTATAAAATATAACGGTATTTACTGTTAATACAATCGAATATAACTCTTATGACAATGATATAAAGGTTGATAGAAAAGTAAAATTTAAGATATTTGTTTCTGTCAAAGATGCCAAGTCATCAAAATATGTACTGAGTGATGAAGATGATGTACGATATGAACTTACAACGGTTACAATAGGCGTTGGGAATCGATTTGAGATCTCCCGATTAAAGAAAGTGTTATAGGATTGTATCGATTGAAATATTGGAATTATTACAAGCTCTTAAACCACTGAAGCGTAAGGATTTATTGAAATCGGATGATGTCTACGCTCCGGTTTATCGATAAGTTGACTTTGCTTTTTGGTTCTGATTCGTTAAAAAACTTTCTTTCTTAGGCATATGATTCTACATTTTTTTATGGTAAGCCTAGCAAGCTATACAATATATATATTATATATATATTACAATGTTTTAAATATGTTAATTATTTCAGCTAACTATTATGGAACGTGTTTTATGAATTTATGTTTTTTGGAGGTATCCTGACAACGTGTATGCGAAATTTCATGATAATTGGTCAAGTAGTTGGGGCATGAAAGCGTAACTAAGAAGCAAACTTACATTCGCATTACAATATTAGTTGGGATTATGAATATTCTAAACAAAACTTTTATCCTTTATTTTTAATAATTATGGTTACAAATTCTCATAATCGTCAACGTTTACCTGTTAGTAAGTTTACTGGAATTACTAAATATAAATTTAAGTTAGTTGCTAAGGCCTAGTAACAAAGTTACGGTCAATCTTTTCCCCCGTGCTCTTTATGCATTTATACTTTAAGTTTTGCAAGTCCTACGTCGGTATAAACCGGACCCTGCAATTTTTGTCACGGTCTCTTCCTTTCAAGTCTGATATCAAAACAATTGACTCGTCCCATTCATACCTTTTCCACAAACCTCATTGTTTATCGATGGCGCGGGCGTTTATTAGTTAAATTTAAGGGCTATTATGTTATCGGCGGTTTGGTCGTCGACAGATCTTTGTTCCCGTAAGCACACAGGAACAATGCGGTCGCGTCTTGTGAGGCCTGCACTTTTTGCCTTTGTCTCGACGTCCGCGCCGGCCACGATCCACGAATCCACGGATGTATGTGAGTCATAGGTTAATATTTTAATTTCTGTTTTTTTATTGTTTCATTTACTCTTTATTTTTTTGTATCAAGACATAACTCATTAGTAACCGTGTATGACTTTAAAAGTTGAATTGGGTAGGCAATTTCATTTCACAGAATCTCCTTGTAATAATTTTAGAAGTTTTTCAAATCGAATAATAAAGACAGATCAAGTTGCTCACTTTTAAATAAAAAATATTTTGTTACTTTTGATACTCGTGTAATTATTTTGCGAATAATAACAAAGTATCGAAATATTACATCCAAAATGCTATTGCACTTCTTAGTTGGGTGTGCTTGGTATGTTTTGTAGCGGGCGTGGCAGCGGTGTCGCTGCGTCCCCGGGAACAAAGACGTTTAATTGTCGGTTATACGACGATAAATCCACGCAACCACTCATTACTCGATATCCGAACGTTGTTAATTGAAACTTTTGCTTTTTTATGGCGAGGACCGCGACACACGAGTGTGTGCCTTCAGGTATGGCGTTGTATTGTTTGGGCAAGTCTGGGATCATAATATTATAAATAGAAATCTATATATCGGATATTTGACGATTAGTAGATTATATTAAATTAATTATCAAATTTTGATCTGGAGTGATGTGATCGATACTTAAGGGACAGTTGTTAGTAAACGTATTTAGCTTTTATATATTTAGTTTACTGAGAATAACCTTATAACATTTAAGTATCTTATAAAAGTCATATTGTATTACAGATTGGCCGAGCCCGCGTAATCGTATCGTAGCAGAATGAAGAGTCACATGTGTTAATTTAGGGTATGGTCAGTCTATTTGTGTGTTGAACTTTAACCACAAGCCAAATAATATATCATCACAAACTTTCAGATTTATAATGTGCGGCTAATTGGTTATATATTTTATATTACAGATCGCTTGTTATTGCAATGATTATCTCTAACACTGTATCTATTACATAATTTTGAAAACTGTTACACTACTTTTACTACCTAATTTTACTAATTTTAAGCTAATAAAATTATTAAAACTTTTAAAATTATTTATATTTAGGTTTACACTGATTATTTCTGCAATACATGCCCGCACGCAAATAGGTACATTAAGAACAAATATATTAAGAACGCAATAACACCTTGCCCGACCTAGGAGACGAACCCCAAGTGTATTGAGATATCATACACATAGCAAACACTACCGTTGCGCCACCGAGATGCCACATAAAATAATATCTTAAACCACAATAAATGAAAACAGAACGCTCACCACCAAATCTAACATCACTATTCTCGAAACTGCCTCTACTACTCAAAAAAGCTGCGGAAATAACAGCATATATCATTCTCACCTCGCACGCCAATCGGACATTGATTTATATAGATGCTTTATTTGATTCGATTGTATCATCAGAATGTCATAAATCGGCCTCCCCTGCCGCGTCCCCTTCGATACCGATATATATTTCCACGAGAGTTTTTCCTGATGTCATTATGTCCATATAGGTGATAACTGAATCCTCCCTAGTATTAAGCTTTATTGGGATTTCTGCTTTTTGATGTTTGTTGTCTGTCTTATGTTTGTTTTGTGGCTTATGATGCTTTAGATTGGGTATTGATCCCTCTTTGTAAGCTGCTTTATCGAAGTATGGAAATAGACACATGTTACCGCTTAGACTGGTGACTTGAGATATTTTTTAAACTTAATTTTGGGTTAGTATTTTATAATATAAATAAAATGCTTTTCCTCTGTCTTGATGGCACAGTGGCAGTGAATGCAAATGTTGGGCATAAAGTTTTGGGTTCGATAACGGATCGGAAAAACTGTTGGAGCCCGACAATGTGCACTGTAGGCGACAATTATTATAAGCATGTCACACAAGCTACTAAACTCCCACTTTTTCTTATATGACACTTTAATTTTGCAACCCACAGCTATCCGAGGGAGATAACTAGATATGCACACTACACTTTCACTGTTTGTTATATCCAAATTTAAATGATGAATTATTCCTCAAATTTAATACCATTCTCACAAAAAGATATATTTTGATTGCTGTTTACTTTTGTACGTAAAATAATATACAAAATCAAACTTAGCTAACTAACCTATTATGTTTCGAATAGCCTTTGCATTCAAATGTTGTGTTTGTAAACGATAGCATATGAAATATGGGTGTATAACATATCTGCCTACTTCTTCGAAGACATATAGTATTTATGTCTATTGACTCATTATTTATATCATAGAAATTAACATTTTTGAACGACAGGAATCCGAGCGATTTCTGTGGTCCAATGTGAGTATAATATTATTAAGTTACCCATATACGAGCCACTTTTTTTTAAAATCAAAACAACATATTCCATAATACCCAAGCCTTCGTTTGGTTCAAGCAATATTGAAACAACCAAATTCTTAGCATTCTCCCACATTTCTGTTAAATGCACAAACTGCATCATTTGTTTGGAAGCGCAAACAACAATCGTTCTCAGTTAGTTCCAGTGACAGCTTCCGCAATTCATCCCCATCTCGTCACAGCTCGGTCCCTGACCGCGACCACATTTTTTCTTGTCCAAATAAATTAATACAGGCGTCTTGGGACCACTCCACCCGGCGACTTGTCAAATTAATTTCTTCTCGCAAGACAATTTGTCTGCCGCTTGAGGGCAACGAAAAAACTTCAGTATCGATTGCTTGGCGATTAGTCAAAGGGGCCAGAACCCTAGTCGAATTGGTTCTGTAAGTTCGAACATTATAGTTTTAACAAGATTTATATGGTGTTTTTTCGTCTTAGTTCATAGAAATGATATAGGATCGACGGTTTGATTTATTTGCGTAAGAATTTTTGCTTTATCTTTATATCAAGGCATTAGCAAATCACCTGTTATATTTATTTAAAAGAAATACTGTGATTAAATGGCAATATAAAAGAATGGCTGTTAATTTTTTGCACATATGTTCGCATAGGCTCAACCCTCCGCCTGGACCTAGCAAATAACTTAGACTTTAGTAAACTTACAAAATGATAACCTTTGACGTTCATAAGTGTTACTTTATGACCTAGATAAATAAATAATTTTTGACTTTGAGTGAATAACCAAATACATGCCTGAGCTAATTTCATCAAATAGTACTTTAAACATAAGATTTTCTATAATAATAAATTATTACCCTAATTCCACTTACCATTATTCTATCCGAAATAACATCGTTGCCTCCGTAATCCTAGAATAAAAATTCAAATCTCTTCGGTCAATTTCAAGCCAACTTAGCCTAGAACCTATCCTAGGAAGATCTCGTCGAACGACAGAACTGAAGTCGCTAAAACTTTTTATAGGTAATAAAATAAATAGGCGGTCGCTACGCACGGCCGCATCGACGCCTCCATTGCCGCGCCCAAAATTAAAGTGCGCTTTTTTGAAAGCAGCAATCTCCTCGGTCACACTCGATAAAACCGCTTCGTGCCGATTGCGGTCTTCCCGAGTTACGTGAAGCTGACGCTTAGGGCTAAAACGTATTTGGCAGGTGTGTGCGAAGGGCGTTTCTAAGTCAGGTGCAATGAAATTGCTTAAGGATACAGTTTAAAGGCTATATTTTATTAATGGCTGTAATATGAATAGAATTGGCGTTGTATCTACTAGTTCTGACATCTAAAATGCTTCCTAAGATTGATATCACAATTAGTCTTATAAGAATTTTTAATTCAACGAAGAAATGTTGATAGCCATATTTGTAAATAAAAGGCACATGAAATGTGGCCATGCATAAATGCCACATTATGGTATAATTATAACATATTTTATCCACGACCCAGGTCAACAAGTTTTATTTTGTAAATATTTCTAGCATTTATAAATTAATATTATTCTTGTTAACCCCTCTAAGGTTGAATGCTTGTATTAGGACCGGTGTTACGTCGGCAGGGCAATGTGTGGAATTCGGACCTGCGACCGATCGCTTGTCTAATACATTATGCTATCCAATACTGCCGTTTGAAATTGAACCGCTGCGTCTAACCTCTCCATCCATTTCCACCTTTACACCAGTTGGTATTGGGAATCGGTAGGAGTATCCGGAGACCGCGCAGCTTCACAATTAGCCCCGCTAATGGCTTAAAGAGTTATCTCTGAGGAGCCAGCCCGCACATACAACACGAATAAGAATTGTTACTGCAGATTCTAATATGCGTTGGGAATTGCTTTTAGAGAATAGAACTTTATTTGTATAAGATGGAAGCTGTTAGATAAGACTGGTTTTCTTGGGTACGGAATTGGTTATATAAATAATAATAATTGTATCTTTAGGTGAGAAAATGAAATTTTAAACATCATGGGTTTGACTAACCACATAATATTAACAGAAAGTGTAAGAGGTCAACTAGATGGCTTAAAGCATATTATTGCATCTATGTTTCCCTCTCGCTCCCGGCTGTAGTTCAGTCTATGGTCCGGAGTGAGAGGTCGTGGAACGCCGTCGCCTCCTTTTGCGAGGTAGTAATCTCCATCAAGGAGGTGGCGGAGCGGGAGAGGGAGCGTTTGAACTCTCTCCCCAACCGCAGAGCCGGGCGCCGGAGGGCGCGAGATGACCTCCAGCCACCCTGAGGTTTGACCTGGGGGTGGTAGGCTTTGTGGGCCTGCCCGCCATCCGTTCAGCACCAGGTCCGAGAGGCGGCGTGCGTGTTCCCACGCGCGCCTCTGTTTCGTGTCCGTCTCCCCCTTTAGGGGGAGACAGTAGGGCTTTTATTTTGAGTAGTACCTATCTTGGGTAGGTCTTATTGCGTAGGGGCCGGCCGTTTCATACGGCGGGCCGGAACCTCGGCGGGGTCGCGACCGTATGCGCAAGTGATTCGCGCGGCCCCGTCGATAGTGGTTTTGTCGAGGAACCCCGTGGTAGGTTTAGTCGGTATTCCGGGAGGTACATTATCTTTTTAACATCTTATTTTACCCCGGCGAGTCCGACATAATCCCTCCGCCCGCCCCCGCGGAGGGATATGCGACATTGCATTACCCCACGTAAAAAAAAAAAAAAATCTATGTTTCCTGAAAGTGATATTAGCATGGTACATTTCGTCAGGGAAATTATTATAACTTCTTTCGATATTTTACATATACTTCAAAATTCAAACTAAGGTGGTATTGCCATATATCAAATTACCATATTTTATATCTACGCTGCTACGAGCCCTTTGTCTTACCTTGAAGCTCAGCGTAAGCGAAAAGTTATGCGACTGGACAAGCGTTAAATATCACTAAAATATATTTTTGGTAGACTTTGCACGCGGATTTGCTCTCTTGGGAATAGTATTTTTTTCCTGGATGGAAGATACCCTTATGCATGTCCTTTTAGGAGCCCCTGATAACGTATATGCGAAATTTCGTGGTGATCGGTCGAGTAATTATGGCGTGTAAACGTAACAAGCAAACAAAGTTACATTCCCATTTATAATATTTCTTAGGATATACGGTAACCGAATTCATAATCATTGAATTTACAACCTAATACCAATAAAGAAAATAAAATTTAATTACAAAGAAAATCTGAAATCTTTATAATTGCCTACGACATATTCTGACGACATAAATCTAACTTGTTGAAGATAGTAAAAAACGCGACGCAACGGTGTATAAATCAAATAGAAACGAATGTGACGTCACAGCTCGCGTCAATATGGCGTCAGTTGGCGCTGACAGGCCGATATGAGCCAACCGCGATATTGTGGCGTACGCTCAAATGGAAATGTTCAAATGCTATGATGTTTTCCGCTTGCATGTGTGGGAGGGTTTTAGAGTGTGGCTTGGTTTTATGATCATTGGGTTAAAAGGGACAGACGGTAACATCATTGATATTAAAAACTAAAAGCATTATGTGACGACCAAATTAAACCTTCACGTAATATTTTACGATTTCTATATAAGTATACGTAAGCATAGGTACATTTTACTTAACGGAAATTTATTAGGCGATTTGAGGTACAAGTTTACTATGTAAAATTTGGTTGTATCTTGTTAAAAAGCGTAAGAACTTATCTTATGAAATTTTAAATTATTCAGAGTTATGTCAAAGCAAATTTAATCCAGGAATTCTATTACTAAAATAAATTGAAGAAATTATAAATATTCTATGACTGATTCTTACAGCTTAACCTACTTTTGCCTTTTAACACAGCAGCAATCTAATTCTATCTAATTTTACAGCAATTAAATCTGCAATAAGTTCATATTCGCAATGAAACCAAAGAGTAAACAACGTTACTAAAGTTGTCAAACCAAAATTGAAACCGCGGCACATCAAAAAACACAAAACTCGTAACAGTATGTAATGCAACCCCAAAGCTGTCGCTCCAACACGGCAACATAACACGGGGTAGGGGAAACTTCGCGACCACCAACACGACGAATGCAACCACCGAACAACTCCACCGAGCCACAATTAACAGTAACTGCTGTTGCTAAACAACTGGCTTACTTTGCGAATACGGTTTGTGTATGGTTTTGAGTTAACGTTCTAAATAATTTACCAATTTGTTTGACGCGTGGCAAATATCTGGCAATTCACGACGATGCGGAGGAATATTACGACGCTTTTTAATTTTGTTGTTTCATTTTTCTCTTTAGTTTATATTATTTGTAATGAATTATGTTATTTTTTTAATTATGTCATTGTTCATTTGAAATAAAAAAGTAAATATTCTGCAAAATAAAACGGTTTTGTTAGAAAGAAAAATATTAGCTGAAATTATTACTGGCTAGCCATCCACAAAGTTCAAGCATTTTTCATACCGATTTTATCGAAGTTTATTCAACGAACTGGAGTTGCATAAATGTTAGGAATAGACAGAGTTACTTTTGCACTTAAAATAGTTTTAATCAATATAGAGGCAATGAATTTATTTGTAACATTAGCGTAACATTACAATTGCGTTATTTTGGATGCAGTATTGTGCTTTTTAATTCTTTTTCTTATTGTTTAGTTGAAAATAACTATTATTCTAATAGTCTTTCTGAATTGATTTTAGTGTCATGTATATATTCAGTATAATCATATATTGTAACTTAATATTTTAAATGTGCATATGAGTTTGTTTGTTTTTGACGCTTTTATTTCTACTAACTACTTAATGGATCATTATTAAAGTTCCCGTCCGCGTTTTCAGGGTTACAGAATAGGACATAGGGTATCTTTCATTCAGGAAAAAAAGTATTGTTACTAACATATCCTAAACTATATTTCCGCAAGCGAAGCCGGGGTCAAAATCTAGTGTATATATAAACTTGAAAACAAAATCAAATACGAGCACATTATTGACACGACATGCCGATGCACACAAATAGTACATTTCCCCAACACCCATGACTTCAGCTCCGTCAGTTTGTCAACTCGCGCGTCAATTTCGTCCTCACATTATCCATTCCGTCGCGTCGAGTAACCACGTAGTTTCTCCATCCATCACTGGGATCATCTCGGTGCAGTGTGCCTGGACCCTATTGTTCCCCTCCTTTATTTATAATTTGATTTCAACAAGCTGTCACCGCCGCACATTCGTGGTGCCTTTTGTGTGCTCTTTAATTTTAATCAAATTTGATTTCTGTTTTGGAATAGATGTTTGAAAGTTAGTTCGAGTGTTTAAATGATATTACGGTTATATTTTGGGATGATTGTGCATTCTATGCTGAACTATAGAAAATCACTAATCGATCCATTGTCTATAGCTTCTTGGTTCTGCAATATTATGATTAAAATTACGTAAAGGTGATTAAAATTATATGTATACCAGCCATGTTCATGGCTGCTGAAAAGCAACCGAAACGTCGAGGAAAGTGTAAAATGAATTCCTATTAATTTATTTATAATTTAAATAGGTAGTAAACAGTAACTATAAACAGTTTTAACAACAGCAGTTTAAGAGTTTCAAAAGTATGTAATAATAATGTTTAAAAAAATAAACAACTCGATAAAATCCGTATAATGCAGTTTATTTTCAACTTTTGTATAATTGATTAATAACACGTTTGTCATTTTGTATACATTAGTTATTTTTTAAGCACTTGTAATAATATGATGTATTGCATCATAATTCAATTAATTCATGGACGTATTGATACTAATATAATCTACAATAAGTGATTTAAAACGAGTAGGTGTTATATTCTTGTATACAACGACTTATGTACATATTTATTATTAGAATTTATTTTTATTGATCTGCGCAACACCGTTGCCTTAATTGTAATGGTAATAATAACATTTCTATGTCTTATACTTAATCTAAAAAAAATCTAATAATATATACGAATAATAATTCTATCTGCACATTTTAACCTATTGAGTCGCTTTGGCACACCGGTGGCCAGAGCCAATATATTTCTAACTTTGTCTGCTATTCTAAGACTTGACAGATTAAGACTTAAGTATATTTTACCATTATTATAAGTATAATATGGTACCAATTATAATGTAATACTAAAGAAAACTGTTTATCACCGGCACAAAATTCACAAGAATTGAATTTTCTATCCTTATAATAAAATGTGGATGGATTCAAAATATATATTTGTCTGTCTGTATGACAGTCTGTGTATTGACTAAATCTCATATAATAATAATAATATCAGCCCTGTATTAAACTGTTCCACTGCTGGGCACGGGCCTCTTCTCAGCGTTAGAAGGGTTAGGCCATAGTCCACCATGCTGGCCCAGTGCGGGTTGGCAGACTTTACATATCTTCGAGAACATTATGGAGAACTATCAGACATGCAGGTTTCCTCACGATATTTCTTTCACCGTTACAGTAAGTGATAATGAACTATTTAATACGCACATAACTTCGAAAAGTCAGAGATGCGCGCCTTGGGTTCGATCTCGAGATCTCTGCGTGGCAGTCCAACGGTTTCCCACTAAGCTATCGCTACTGCTAAATCGCTGGTAAATCTCATAGATTTACTATAAACTAATTAACCGATAAAATAATAAAATAATATAAAAATTATACTTCGTGATAATTTTTATGCCACGTTTCAATGGCCATATGAAATCATTACCTACTGAAATTAATTGAAAGGTAACTAAAATTCATTACCTAATTTTAATTTCATTCAAAAACCTCTTTTAATTTTAGTTTTACGATCAATAATAAAACTAAAAAATAAATCGTCGGTCCTCCTCATCGCCACAATCAGCTAGGGGTCTCTCATAAATGAATTAACCACGGGTCTGAATCAAGGAAACAATAACCGCAAACAGAGGGTAGCTGCAACATTTGTGTCAATACCTTCAACCCTTATATTGTCAGCGGTGAAATTAGATGGCCCTACACTGAATATTGCGATGATATTGTTACTGTTATGTAACTTTGAACTGTAGTTGTGTTTGGCTTTTGATGAATTAGGTATGTACTCGCTTGGATTGATTAGATAACTAGGAGTCGTCTATCCTGTGTGTTATTTGTTGTAATAGTCATGATATCACGGAATCTTTGAATGAAATGAATCATTAAACATATACAAGATAAGAATTACCTCGCTTCAATCAATTTTAGACTACGCAATCACTGAAATTGAAAGTATTTTACTTTTAGATTAACCACATTTCGTTGGCTAAAATGGTATTAGTCTAACTGAAATTTCAAGTAAGTGATTTTTAATTTATATGTTTTATTTATTGCGTAAAATGAAACAGTTACAAAATAGTAATAAAATAAAAAAAATTAACATATGTGCAATCAACAAGATTTTCAATAGATGAGTAAGGATAAAAACAAATGGTTGGTATAACACGTGTACGAAATGTGAATATATAATACAAATTAAACTACTACTATAGATGATAAAAATAAATCATGAATTTATAAAAGAGGAGTGAATGACAGTAAAACACAAAATAATGATTTTATGTTATACTTACGTCATCGAAACGAATAATAATCAAAACACATTAAAACTTTACTGATTATACTAGGTACTCAATTCGGGCATTTTCCTTGTGTAATACTAAAATTCAGTAGGTAACTGTAGTTTATTTAACTTGTGAAATTAACAAACCATATGTAGTTTTTTAGATGTCACTATTACTATGCAACACAGTAATAGTGAATTCAATTGTATGATAATTATTTTCGTTATTTGAAAATACATTCAAATTTATAATTACCAAGCCAAAATACCTAAAATGTTGTGATTGCCAAAAAATTATACAGATATTTAAAGAATTACGTTAAAGAATGAAGACATCTTTTTGTATGTTGTCGGGTTAGAGACATTATTCTTCTTTGTTTACATTTTGTGCCAAGCTCAGTTATTCTATAGGCATATATATATATATATATATATATATATATATATATATATATAAATCTCATGTCACGGTGTTTGTGGTCGAGCTCCTCCAAAAAGGCTTAACCGATTTTTATGAAATTTTTATGTATCTATATTTGGTAGGTATGAGAATAATTCGTAAAGTATATTTCATACCACTAAGAAATAATTTTAATACATAACGTTTGCCGCAGCTAGTATACTATAGTATTTTGGTTTTGTTACTACCACGTGATTATGTAATTTGATACCTATTTTGCTTCTTACTGTTTTTTGTCCAAAGTAAAGCGTTTACAATGTTTGAATTCTTTTGACGTAGCCCACAACATTGTGTCCAACAACACAACAAAGGCCTCCTTACCCCATTTGAAATTTTTGAAACATGTTCACATGATGGCTTGGATTACGGGTAATTCGGCGCGTCGACTTTAACTCGGTCTGATATTGGGCCCATATGGCGTCCTGACTCCCCCGTGCCATGGGTTCACATTATTGCTGGATTAATTATTAATCTCTCACTGTATAGGAAATAAATCAATGGTGATTGGTCACATCGGGTAGTATTTGGGAAATAGTTGCGGGTTGTTGTGATTTAGCAACGGTTTACCAAATACATAAAAAGGAAGATTTATTTTACTTTATTTCTAAGTCCTTCGGATGGCGGCGTCCAGACTCAGTGTTTCCTTTTAGTCTAGATAATATATGTTTATCTTAACTCAATGGGTTGCTCTAATATGACTTGAATAAAAATAGTTAATTGTGACATTCGGTATAAATTTTCAAAACCACATTGGCTCATACAGACTGAGAGAGGTATCGTGCGCAGGTTGAGGCTTGAGATATACCTATGTATCGTGTAAGCGACTGATTCGAGCCGCCCGCACAAGTAGCACGCATGATTAGGTAATGCATGTAATCTGTGCGATTAGCTACCGCATGTACTCCATGTTGATAGCTTCCGTATGTAATCCGCACCAGTTACTTGCGCCTTGTATAAGTACTTCTACTGTTGAATTCCTAACATAATCAAATTTCTCAAAATATATGTTAGATTTTCTCTTGTTTTGATGAACGTGTATAAAGAATTTATATCAAATTCCATTTGCAAAATATGTACCTAATTGAAGACAATAGGTTCTGCCACTATTAGACATCGTTGGACTCTAAATGTAACCAATGAAATGAGAATGTGATACGCTTTCAGTGTTTGGGATGTATACGCGTAAGAATATATAATAATTATGAATCGTTGACATAGATTGTCATAGATATATAGCTTCAAATGGACTACAATTACTGATAAATAGCACAGATCAATATCAAATTCAATACGTGCTGATGAATCTACTTTCATTAAGCGATAACAGGAAAATGTGTGGTCTGTTTAATATTGTCTTCTATTTACGCGAATGTTATACATTGAAATTAAACTACTATATATAGTAGTTTAATTTCAATGTGGTCTGTTTGTTTACATAAATTATACGCACAAGTTTTGTTAGTATAACATTTAATAAAAGCTTTATTTAATAAAGAACTTGTCATCACACAGAACATCAGTGCCTCACTGTGAAACTGTTGTTGTCCAGGTGGTCATATTTTTGTAGTGAACTACACGACTTCTTACCATCAGGCGGAGTAGTCATTATGACAGGTTTTAACATAACAAACAACAAAGTTGTCTTCGAAAATAACCTTGTATCAACCAGGCTGTCACGTATCGTATTTTATATCAATTAACTGTAAGCTATAAAAGCTACTGTATGCTTTAGTTCGCGTAAAAGAGGTCAAGTAGACTGTGCCTGCGACCGCTTACACGTTAACTACAGTTTATCCGCTTAGGTGGTTCAGACTATGCACAATATTTCAGTTGCTACGGTAAAGAAATATACTTAACAAGGTTTTGATTTTAAACTAAGCTCTAAGCTATCACCCTGCATCAAAATCCGTGCAGTAGTATTTACGTTATACCGTAATAAACAGATAGATAGATGGCCAGGTGCATTGCTATGTTATGTCATTTATATATTATGTATTAATGGATAGGTTATAAAAAATATAAATGTCATATTTTTGTTTTTAGACCCCTTTAGCATTATATAGTCGTTTTCAATACGTTTTGGAAAATATTTACAATCTATATAGATAAGTCGCATAAAAGTATGATAGAATGATGTACACGTTCAAAAACGAATTAAAAGTTTTTCATATTCAGATTCATATATCGAAAACATTTGTACTATGACAGGTGAATCATTACTTTTGAAAAACGAAGAGCATTCATTTTCAATTACAATAATTTGACAGTCTAATACATCAAGTATTATTATTCAAATGCATCGTAAATATTTACCAAACGGACACAAAACCACTGACTTTACAAAAGTTACAATAAAACAATTTGTTTACAGTGCAAACTAGTTATCCATCTCTATTGTTGATTTAAAAAAATATATTTCACCCTTCTATATAAAGGGTAAAATTAAAACCCCTGACCAATTTTAGAACCACAGACTAATATATTCAGAAAGTGACTTTTGTAATTCTTGCAGTAAAGTAATGGATTAGTATTCGTAGTTGATATGCTGCGGCGTGTGTATGTGTGTGTGCGGAGACAAGCGTGACGAAATTGTGCATGGGGTATGCGGTGATGCAACCCTTCAGTTTCACACCGCGGTCTGTGGCCGCGTAGGGATGCTGTGTACTAGAAGTAGAAATTTTGACCATTGCATAGGTATTTTATACTTTTGCATTAGGTGGCTATTGCTAAAAATAGACTAAACAAGATACCGCTTTGTAATTTTTCATCGGTTTCTAATCAGTCTAAATGGTCAAAGCATCCTCATTGATCAAATAGCATATTTTTGAACTTCACTAATATGAAATATAAAATCAGTTACATAATTTATAAACTTTAGTAGTAAAATATATCGCTGACTGACTAGCTCGTATAAGTTTTTGGCGATCAAATTAAATTCGAGTCTCGCACGCGGCAATTTTATATTAGCTTTTCTGTACATAATTCTCAGTAGAAGAATAAAGTCGAGCAATACATCCTGTAATCAATAGGCTAGTTTTATCACGATGGAGTTAAAACAAAGCTGGTAGTAAAATTATGCGAACATTATAATCAGAAAATCAATTGACATAAAGATTACCCAGACTAGGCACAATAAATAAGGATCTTATTGATATCCTTATTACAGTACAGGTATCGGTCCCAAACAATCAGTGCATTATTAGCAAGAAGGTGACCATTTAATCCACTGCAATTTCCATACAGCCAAACTTTCTTATAGTAATATTTTTTGTCAAGTATCAAGACAACAAATCGTTGTACACCGCACCCCACGTGGAAGCGTGAAATTCGTACAATAAATGCCTTTATATTGCGCTCCCTGTTGACTTTTGGACAGACCGATACACTGCGACAACTATCAAACACACTCGTATACGAGTTATTGTATTTTCATACCTGGAAGTTATGCAGCTACGTCTGCAATAATACCTTACCTAAACTAGGAACCAACACTTGGTAGTTCACTATTAATATATCACCCAGTTACCATGCTAGCGACTTGCTTAATTAGCTACAAAACGGAAGAATTAAAAATACGTTTTTGATGTCGATTATTTTATTGTATTCGTTTTTTGTTTAATAATATTCTATCACATACACACAACACCATCTAGCTCAAACTAAGCAGAGCTTGTACTATGGGTACTAGACAATGGATAAACTTACATATATACCTACTTTTTTTTGGAAATACTTACATATTATACATAGAAACACCCAGACCAAGACAAACATCCATGTTCATGTTCACACAAATGTTTGACTTTTGCTGGAATCGAACCCGCGACCTTAGGCGTGGCAGTCGGTTACACTAACCACTACGCCACCGAGGCCGACAAATAAATATGTTATGAGGTTTCATTTCTAAGCTGCCTTTTATATGGAATTTTATTATTACGTTAAAGTATTTAAAAGGTAATTAATACCTATTGATTGCCCGACGTTTCGATCGACTCGCGTCGATCGTGGTCTCGGGTTGACTGATGTGAGCTCAGCGGCGCCTTCGTGAAGTACGGGTTTCGGCAACTACCCTCACTTGGTATTTATATTTTACATCAATAGGTATTTTATAACCTGTTAAATATTTTATCGCGAGTAAGACCCGTTGTCTAACATTATATTATTATTACGTTGTTTGTTTTTAATATGATTGGTATTTCATGTAAGTTTTCTGATCTCTTTTGCAGTCTCTCTTGTTAATTCTCGATTCAAATGCCGAGTTCGAGATCCATCCATTAAAACATCTTCCTTTAAGTGAGGTTGCTAAAACTCAGCGCTTTGATATTAATCATAAAGTCAAATAATATATGCAGGTGAAAACAAAACTAGAAAAGAACTTATCACAATTATCTTAGCGCCAAACGTTACCCATTACACATTGATAAAATCAAGCGATTAAATCGCCAATCATTATAGATATAAAGATATGTGACTCGCTTCTCCATGGTTGAGAAGGAAAATCCTTTAAGAGGAAACACAAGGGCCCGTTTTTTCATACAAATGTAGTCCCCTGTTTCCTCCCTGGATAATGCCAGTAGAACAATAATATTTTAAAATAACATGTATAGCCTCTATTGGCATGTCCCTATGTTTTCCTTTTTTCATTAATTAATTATTAAAAGAGATATGAGCCTTCAAAAACCTCAAAAATTTGTCAGATTTTCCGCTGTGTTCAAACATCCAGAAAACAAATTTGAGTAGATTATATAAAAAAAGAAAAACATAGAAAAACACGGCCAAAGCCTTTCTTCAATTTTTAATGAAATAAGTAGTTAAATCGGTCAAGTGTTGGAGAAGGAATCAAGGGACTACGAAACGTTGATTTTGTGTACTTTTATAGGTATTTTCGGTCCAAGGTGCAGTTGTCTCTATCACGCTCTGCGGGCCCTGCGAGACAGCAATAGATTTTACAAATACCTATTTTTCAATTCTCTCGCCCGTGGTGTTTCCTCTTAAGGAAGCCGCTTGGGCGCGAACAGCTGAATGGTAGTTATGGCAATGTTATCGAATATTCTCTTTGTAGTATTGAAAACGATAATTGCTGTGTGTAATAGGTTTTTATCTATGGGAACAAACAAGCCTTCTACCTGAGGGTAAGTGGTTATCGTTGCTTGAAGTATAACTAGGATTAGTGAGCCTGTGAAAAATGAATTACTGAGCTATCAGCGGAGGGAACAAAAGCTCCTGCTCAAAGCAGTAGACCTTCTGAACTCTTACACTGGCCTTTCCCCAGAATGTTGCCGACTACTGCTATTACTATTTTAATCGAAAAATAATATTTATAGATAAAACAGAATTATTATCGGACCATTTATTATCGGACACCCTGTATGTATACAATTAATGGGTAACCTGGAAATGTCTTATAGTGGAACTGATAGCCGTTCTAAAAAGATTAAATAAATATATGTATATTAAAAATATATCTGTAAATATTTTTATATTATTATTACTGATTATTTTCGATATGTGCTTGTGAAGAGGCTTACTTAATACTTATATCTTGGTCCGGCAAATGGCAATATCTTATTTAAAATTATTTACATTAAACATACTTAATTGTTAAGGAGTGAACTGACGTATGATGCTGGTAAAGGGTGAAACAAATATCCTTCTTAAATTCAGATCACTGAACCCTTGAGCTACTTATGTATCCTATGTAATGATATAAATAGGTAATGGAAATTAAAGTATCTGTAAATGCTAAACTACTTCTAAAAATATTATTTTTATAGATAATTACACTGTCCTTGAGTAACATAAGTTATTCAAAGTCTAAAATCTTTATTTCGTTAAAAATTTGCAAAATATTCTTGGACACGTTAATTAACTATATAAGATGAATAAAATTGATAAAAATAAAATAAAAAAGGCAATAAAACTTAGCATTGAAAAAAGCCTGTTCGAGGACTAGAGCTTTCATCAGAAGTTGCATGCAAGAAACACATGGCCATTCTTTTCAATCGACAAATATTTATTAACTATACGAATGTTTTTTTTCTTATATGAGCTGCTGTGTGTAGTTGTTACAAAAGATTATGACAATGAGATTTTAAAAGCAAATGTTAGGTGAATCTAAGATTAATATTAATAACAGCAACTCATATTTACAATTGACTTATTTTTAATGACATACCACACAAGCGAAGCTAGAGCGGGAGCGATTCTAGTATAACCTAATTTCTTTGTTAGTACGCAATATCAAGTTAAATAACTCTATATGTCAAGTTCTAAACCAATAGAATACTGGATAAATGTCACTTGTGCTTTTGTCATTTTCATAAATCTAAAGTCCCATACAAGGAAATCCGCGAACCGGTCTGTATGAATAAACAAATTATTAATAATTGTTAATACGCATTTGTCGATACGCTAATGGAATGGTCTATTTTAATTTATGTATGTAATTGATTTATAACAAGATATCTGATTTACATCTGCAGTTAGTCAAAGCTTCAGAAATAAACTTAAATCAAAATCAATGTTTTGCATAAGTATGCGAATTGTCTTTTATTGATTGGACCTGTTCTAACGTTTGTTTACCAATAAATTTACTATAATTGTAGGAACAGTGTTGCATAAACAACTAGACCGTTCGAGTTTTAAAATAACCCGCTGATAATTTAATTGCAAAATATAAAAAAAATATCATTTTTAATGTGGCTTTTAGTATCTGGCCAGTAGGAAATATTGCCAGCAACATAAACAATAAGTTTCTTACAATTAATAAAAACTGCGCTGTAATTTTAGAGTAGGTACAATAACGGCAGATTCCTATTTTAATGCATTTTTATAAGTTTTTAATAGTTTGTATTTAGATTTAAAATATGTGTAATAAAATAAATGTTATAATAACCTTATTGTAACAACAATTTATGACACACACGTGTCCCTAGGCATATTATGTCCATTATTAAATGTGACTACACTTATGGCAATTTTTAACCTTGTTATATTATATTGATCAATAGTTTTAAATGTCAGCTATGTCCTAATAGAGTAGGACAGCCTTGTTGATTTTAACATGTATATCGATGTTGCTTGACCAAGGAAGTCCTACTCTCTCACGGAATTTCGACGTAGATTAGCAGTAGATATGCGTAATATTTGATGAATGAGAGCGCAGTAGGTTCTACCTCTTTCTTCTTCCCTCTTTATATATATTACGGGAACTGCATACCATCACCTCGCAGTACATGCGATTGTTTGTCATGTATGTACTTTACGGTAGATAGCGGGTTGGTTGTGATTCCTTGGATTGGCTCCTGTGGTATCACAAATACAAAGCCGTGGTAATGAGCAGCGGGAACCGCAGCAGAGCCTTAAAAACTAGTCATAACAAGATTTGTAATTAACAAGCCTCACTGGTATAACTGAATGCATAATGCATCATTTAATAAATTCTTTGATTTACGTTTGTTTCTCTAGCTTAAGTCTAACGTAATAGAGTGCACATGCATTGCCGTTTATCGAGAAATAAACCGACCTTCTAGAAAACTCCAGACCTCACCGCCATACGGGACCAACAAGATAGTATTAAATTAATCTTTTAGCTGGTTTTAGGTTAGTTG
The DNA here is from genome assembly GCA_963675205.1 of Catocala nupta. NCBI lineage: Eukaryota > Metazoa > Arthropoda > Insecta > Lepidoptera > Erebidae > Catocala > Catocala nupta. Next base: position 24,477,892 of record OY776085.1, on the reverse strand, counting down.
ATAAGATATTTTACGGCTATTAAATATATCTAGTAAAAGCAGTTCATTGTTTTTCTATGTATAATATGTAAGTATTTACAAAAAAAGTAAATATGTATGTTTATTCATACTCTAGTACCCACAGTATAAGCTCTGCTTAGTTTGAGCTAAATGGTGTTGTGTGTATGTGGCAGAATATTATATTATATTATTATATTGAATAAAACGACTAATAGAACATTTGCTTTTTCGATACGTAACATAAACCATAGTTCACTACACACATTAGTTATACGTAATCACATGTGTATGTGTGTACACAAGAATACATGACAAATACTTATTGTCAGTGTGTAATATGAAACAATTAGTTAGGTGGTAATTATAACGTCGGTGGAGGCGTCGATAGTTTGTCTATAGTAAAAGGCGCGGCGCGGGCGCACCGAGGGCGGACAGCTATGGTGAAGCAGACGAGCGGCTTTAAACTTCAACACGATTACTGTAACTTTGCTGCAGTTTTTATAGCACCTTATATTATATTAGTTATGCCTGCCCTGCGGTTTTCACTCACGTTTATTAACCTCTGACTCTTTTTCGAAGAGGTTAATGAAAACACTATGTGGGTCTGTGTGTCTGTCTGTTAGTGACAGGCATAACTCCGGAACCACTGGACCGATTGACTTGTAACTTAGTGTGCAGACATCGAGTTTGAATATGGGCCCTGTGGGTCAATAGACCCCGAGATATAAGGGTCATTTTTTTCATTACTTTTACATTTAAGACGAATAGCTTGAATCCTGGGTTTTTACACCCATCTCGTTATTTCTGTTCCTTCCGTAGTTCGTCGCTAGATGTTATTTATCCTACTAGGTGTTGCCCGTGGGTTCGCTCGCGTAAATCTAAGTAAGGTTAGTAACGGTACTTTTTCTGAATGAAAGGCTTTTCTGTTCTCCTGAAAAGGTGTATGCGAAATTTCATAATGATCGGTCGAGTAGTTAAGGCGTGAAAGCGTAATCATCAAACAAACTCACATTCACATTTATAATATTAGATAGGATGATACTTTTGGATAACGTATTTTTAAAATGGTGAAAGAATATTAAAATTCCTTAAAGTTGGTTTTGAGTTTATTATTCATTACACACAAAAATACCAATGTATCTTCTATGTAATGTTAGTATAGATTAAACTCGCATGGTATAGTTATCAGCCTATCACTTATACATCTAGATTTCAAGGGTTTACAGAAAAGCTCTACACTATGATGGTAGTATTCTCTTAAAAGCCTTGTTAAAAAAGGGGGAAGGCAACACGCTCAGATGATCGCTTGGTCGGATGATCTAAGTCGTATATTACCAATACTGATAGCTAGAGAAGAATCCTTATTTAGAAATAAGTTAGATCTGGAAATTCGGGTAGCCGTAATTCGTTGCGTAATGCAGGGTCTCCGGCCAGTGTGATTTTAGTTGGAGAGTCTTACGTATTTCTGTCCTTTACAACAGTTTATAAATTATTTTATTGTGTATATTAATGCTTGGTATTTATACCAAGTACCTATATGTACAATTAGTAATTATGTTTATTAACCTCTGAGTCTTCTTCGAAGAGGTTAATGAAAATACTATGTGGGTCTGTGTGTCTGTTTGTTAGTGACAGGCATAGCTCCGGAACCATAGGACCGATTGACTTGGTGTGCAAAAGACTGTGGGTCAAAAGGCTCCCGAGATATGGGGGTCACAAGGTCATAAGAGATATCCAGCAACAGAGTGATTTAGAAGTCCAAGGGAGAGGCTTTTGCCCAGCAGTGGGACATTACAAAAAGGTGATGAAAAAAGAAACAAAAAAAAGGTCACATGAAGACGAAGAGAATCCGAGACGAAAGTTGAATCCTGTGTTTTATAGCCATCTCGTTGGTTTTCTCATAGATAATGATATATTTTGTTACATAATAATATATATTAAGTTGCAGAGATATATATTTTTCTCACACACTACAACCTAATTGGTGCCGCACCAAGCGGTTCTAAAGGAATTTTCTCCCGCGGACTCTCAGGATGTGGAATGAACTGCCTGCCAAGGTTTTCCCACAAGACTACAGTATGGAGTTCTTCAAAAAGGGTGTTTTATTGGGTCGGCAACGCGCAATTGACGCCTCTGGTGTTGCAGGCGTCCATAGACTACGGTGACCACTTACCATCAGGTGGGTCGTATGCTTGTTTGAAACTTAAGAAGAATAAAAATAAAAAATTAAGCTTCAACAGCTAAATATTACCTATTTAGTTTATGTAACACATTTTAGGCTCAAGCCCGTATACGTACTCCTAAATTACCTCTACGTTTTACCAATTATGTTTTAAATCATAAAAATATGAGCATACAATTAAAAATATATCGGGGTAAGCCTATTAATATCTACAGGGCAAATTTATCACATTTATAAGAAGGAATCGTGAAGTTCTGAAAGTATAACGAATTAAGATCATACTGGTTCTCTACTGACATTACACACCTCATTAAGGACTCTGGAAAACCTACAAACACAGGGTAGTTTAGTTTAGGCAGGTAGACAGCTCTAGATTGATATGATCGCAGGTTTAAGAAAGGATCCCGCTTTGGTCTATCTCCCTCAATATTTTATAAGTACATGATCTCACGCCTATATCCCAAAGGAGTAGATAAAAAAGTATAAAACCTACATATCACCAGCTTACGCTTTACGTCCCACGACATAAGAGCCATCTTGTAGCTGTTTACTAAGCACTGTTTCTTAACCCGAGCTCCTTGTGACAATATTTGAACAAAAACACAATAATACTTTAAAACACAATAATTTTTCGTCGTACTCTATTGCCTAAATATTTAATAAATATAGATACAGTCTTTGTTTTTTACCTGTGTATTATTGAAATGCCAAACATAATTGAAATCCTATTGTGTCTAGCCGTCGATGTGCCAGTGGCACTTACGTTAATTGTGAAGTAATATTATAGGGCGTTAGAATCGCTCGTCTACCCAAACACGGCCGCCACAATTCGCATACCACCTATAATTTAGTTGAAAATGGTTCGACAATTCACAGAGTTCAAAACATTCTCGATGGCGTAGTGGTTAGTGTAACCGACTGCCACGCCTGAGGTCGCGGGTTCGATTCCCGCACAAGACAAATATTTGTGTGCATGAACATGGATGTTTGTCTTGGTCTGGGTGTTTCTATGTATAATATGTATGTATTTACAAAAAAAAAAAAAAAAAAAAGTATATATGTATGTTTATCCATTGTCTAGTACCCATAGTACAAGCTCTGCTTAGTTTGGGCTAGATAGTGTTGTGTGTATGTGGTAGAATATTATTATTATTATTATTATTATTATTATTAACCTCATTGATTTTATCAAACGCGCCTTTATATAGAAACCTGCCGGCAGGTGCAAGGTTCGATGCCCGCCGCGTTATTGTTAGGTAATGGGAGGGTTAAAAGCCCACGTTAGTACTCAGTTAATTAAATTTTTCGATTGCGAAACGTATTACCTGCTATTTTTAAGTTTGAAGGGTTAATAACGGGCTTTTAGGTAGATTTACTGTTTCCTAAAGACGCAATTTTGTTTTTATAGTTACGTATGAAATGTCTGTAACGTTCTTTTTTTAAATTAATTTGTTTCTGGTATTCTTTTTTCTGTATGTATTAACGTTTTTAATTAAATATAATGATGACAAGTATCATTATTTTAAAAATGTTATTTTCAATTTGTATCTCATGACGTCGCAAAATAAGTTTGTCGTGAAGATTAAATATTATAAATACAATACTAAACCTGATGTTCGCTTGATAATTATGTGTACTTGATGAAATTGCTAAAACGCTTTTGATGATATTTGGTATGGCAACAGTTAAACCCTGACATGTAACTACATTTTATGTATGTATTTAGAGACTCAAATGTAGACTTATGTTGCTCAATATTGTGAAATGCAGCCATAATAACATAATCGTTCGCGTATTATAGGGGTGTATTTTTCGTTAGTTTATTGGTATGTCCTACTGCTAGACAAGGGCTGCTTGGGTTTCCAAATCGCTCTGTTGTTAGCTATCTCCTGCCAGTCCAATTAAAGACATCCAATCATTCTATCCCCATATCCTTTTAGGTCTTCCTTGTCGCCGATTTTAGGCCACATCTCTGAATCCCACTTAAGCCTAGCGCATGTACATGTTAGCTATATAATTAAATATTACAATATTAGCATTGAATTAAGCTTTACCACTGATGGGCACGGGCCTCTTCTCAGTGTGGGAAGAGTAGACTATAGTCTACCATATTAGCTCAGTGCGGGTTGGCAGACTTCACATACATACGAGTATCTTCGAGAACATGACGGAGAACTCTCAGATACGCAGGGTTCCACACGATGTTTTCTTCACCGTTAAGCGAGTGATAATTAACTATCATGTTTGCTATGCATGTTTTAAATACCGATTAAATTCAGATGATTGATATTGGTCGCAAATAATTAATGAAACACCAATATCTTGCTTTGCTTTATTTTATTATTTTTATTTACTATAATGAAACATATACCAATCGAAAATTAACCGTTCATTTCTTAATTTGATCCGTTGAGCTCCACTGACAAACGGCTGGTGTTGCCTCAATAATTTGCGAGCGTTTCGGAATTCAGTCGTGATTAATCAACGCTGGCAACACTTCATCGCGCGATTATAAGCTTTTAAATATAGGCGGGGGTGCGCCCAGCCCTATATAAATTAGCTGGCGATGAAAACGAGTGTGCGTAGTGATGGAAAGCTGGAAATTTTGTGATGATTTTATCGATACATTTATGTACATGGTCACGTACAACTTGGTATAATTTATTTCATATATGTAAGTAAATAAACGTTTTTATAGAATAATTAGCCTAAGCCTTGCTAACAAATTTGTTCGAGTATCACCGACCACGGTGTCATTTGTCAGATCCACGTTGGATCTAAATATGTCTAACGTATATTTCTAGTTATACTAAACGAAGTTAAATGAAACCTGACACCGATTTTAAATTATCTTTTAGGCTACCAAACGTTGAATACTAGCTATCTACTTTCTCCATTTGTTCAGAGATCCAAATTGACTTGATCTTTGATACGAGAGAAGGATTTCGGTCTTCGATTATTTCTCGCTAGCGCGGTCGTATTAAAACAAACGTGGGTTCTTGAAGACTTGCAGCAGTCATTTACACAACAATTTAGAAAAACCAGTATGATCTGTACATAAATGCATCTCTATTTTCAAACAAGGAATAAACAACAGCAGCTGCATCTACCAACCATCGACAGACGAACTGCCCATCACTATTCAACCCTTTCCCCAGTTACCGGGCTGCATCGCCCCGGGCGCAACGAAACAGTTAACTAAATTAAAGTGAGTGTGAAGACCGCTGCAGGGTTAACTATTCCATTTCGTTTATTGCGCACAACTCTCTTAACCCTTCAACGTTTAATAAAGATATAGAGGCCTATTAACAGAGTTAAGTTTACTTTTTTAATGAGCTTTTATAGTTCTTTAATATGTTTTAAGTAATTTGTCTGGGTGATTAGAAAACTATCTAAATTTGACGATAAACGTAAAATTGGAACTCACAAGTAGAATTCGAAATATTTTGTTATGACTGTGTGAACGCTCTGATATTATTTAAGTTGTATTTAATGTTTGTAGCTTTTTATGTTAAATTATTAATTGTAGAGTTCATTGCTAAACCAATATCATCTTTATATACCTGTCACTTTGATCACACGCACTGCATTTTTGAATCATCGGATTAACAGACATGTGAGTTAGCCCAGTATGTTTGATTTACAAAGCAAGTTATAATTTTATTAAGTAGTAATTGTGCAAAGTAATTTTGTTAAATTCTAATTTCGAAAAGAGCTTACAAACATGAAAACAACGAAAAATGGAACACTTAGTCTCAAAACAACTATTTGTTAACCCCTTAAATTATATATGTATGTGGTTTAACACGTTGACTGTTCGTGCATTATATGTACCTAATGCATTACCGACTCAGCCATGACATTTGTGAATTACATGCAATGGTAATACATGTAATACTCCCAAAATTAGCTGTGACGTCCATGCATTATATATAATGCACAAATACATTTATTTTTATTGTAAACAAATCATATCCAAACAAAATATCGAAAATTAATTCCGGACGTCTCGTGGTACGTAGTAAATTTTGCTTGGTCATCGTGTTAAACTTACAGTCAGCAAATTCCGTGCATTGAAATAAAATTTACATTTAAATTCACAAATTACAGGTATTTGGTAAAATTTGCTGAGATATTGACTAGGCTCTCACCGAGTCTTAGTCAATATTATTACTTGTGGGCTTCCAATAATCTTTGATCGTTGAAAGCGTAGTAACTCTTATTACTACGTTTGAGTGATAATGTTACTAGCGTCTGTAGCTTAGTATTTAGTAGCTACTCGCTTATAGACCCTAACATTTTTTTTTGCTACCCCTATACTTGCCTAATGATATACGATGTTAAGAGACGATAATTTGTTATTTAGTACCCGCATCAGATATGCAATTTGTTCCATTTTTCTGCCGTGTCAAGAAGTTCGGACGACTTTATAATGAGAACCACCTTTCTTTAATTATGTTGATTTTGTACTTTGCTTTGTACCATATACTTAATGTGGGTACTAGAGTCGAAAGTAAAGAAATAGTAGCTCACACAAATAAAGACAATGCTGTAGTTATTTTCTTAATTTTGTTAATATTTTATTAAGGTAACAAGTATTTGGCTTGCTTCATAGTAGACCATTTAGACTAAGCTACCATTTTTATTTTTGACCCCTTAACAGTGTAGTTTTAGTTGAACTTGTTGTAGATAATCACGAAGAAAGTGTCACGGCTCTATCTCGTCAGAAGTTCCAAAAAAGGGCAAATCTCATCTTTATTACACTAATTTTCTATTGACAATTTCAATTCAGAGCTTTAAGTGAAGCTGCTGAATCTAACCGAAAATATGTGATATTTTCCGTTTACGAAATTTAATCCTGACAAATTTATAAGATAGCCAATATAAACAAAATATTGAACCAACCTAAGTCTTCTTTTGGAATACGTATTGACGAATGGACAGTTGAAATTAATCGCATAATGTAACACAGCCCTTTCAAAATCAAATGTTTTATGTATTACCCGCAAATATCTAAAATGGCGCATCATAAATACATCGCCGAAAGCACTCATCGGAATTGTCAATAGCAACACAACTTCCGAATTTAGCCGCATATTTTGTTTTTCGACCAATAGTTCTGAAGGACTTCCTCTGTTGAAATTATCGACTGACATATACAGGATTACCGGATTTCCGTGAATTGACGTACAATGACATCCGATAATGGATTTTGTTTTGATCGGTCATTTATTTACATAAATACATAAAACATGGACGTTTTGCAATGGACGGTGACATCTGGATCCGCCATAGTCGGCTTAAAATAATTTTAGACATTGACATAAACGATTTAACGGTTCGAATCAACGATTGATTCATTTACATATTACACGTTTTTACTAGCGTCTATTTGAGTATCGAATGATTTAACTATGAAAATGAATAATTAATTCATTTCGATATCTACAAATTTCATGATTGTTGAGCCAGAATACGATTGATATTTTTTGGTGGTGATTTAATTCAATTAAATTCCATTTTGCTCTCCATAATGTATAATAGTTCCTAAACTTAAAGCTTTGTAATACATATGTCCCCAATCGGGCACAGTATAGAAGTTATACAAGGAGAAAGAAAGAAGGCTTGTCTTATGTTATTTTTATATTATATACACTATTACTTGTAAATATTAGATACTTTCTAAAAATAATTTATTTATTTATATTGTACAGTTTAAATAGTTTACATCATATTTAGAGTTTCATATTTTTAGTTGTGAATGACAACTTACAAAATAATAAAATGAAAGCAATTAATTCTAATAATAACGACTCTGCTTTGTCTATATAAACGTATATCATCCGATTTTATGCTTTATTCATTGCATACAGGCACCTTCTACAATGTTTGTAGCAAAACTAAAACCTTTTCTGAACTAAAAATAATAGCTAGATATTATAGGTATAATATATTGAAGAGTTCAGATATTCATATTATTACTATTTCCAAACGGTACTCGGTATTAACCCTAGAAGCACACATTCACCTACATTTTATTTCCTTTAACCTGTAATAATCCTGTGCCGTTGATCTTTAGAGGTTAAGTATTGGCCACTTATTTAGTTCCTATTAGTCCCTTGATAACGTCGAAGATGTAAAATTTTATTGGCAATTTAGTCATAGATGTACAAAGCCGCTATGGAGGTATGCAGCTATTTGTAAGGCCCTGTTAAGACTCTAAAAGGTTACTACCAATTAGTCTGCTGTCCATATACACTCCCTATATATGATTAATAATCATATTTTAGATATCGATAGCTTAGAAACCGATTGCTACGTACGACTTTCAATCACACAACACGCATTTTTGACTTACGTACTTATGTGCGAGTTATATAGTTAAATATCTTCCGCCTTAATGATCAAGGGAACATCGCGAGGCAATTTCAATGTCTGAGAGTCTATAATGGTCTCTAATATAGGTACCATGGAAACTGACATACGCTGTGCGTGATATATCCAAAAAAAAACAAATATTAAAAAAATGATCTCGCAAGTGTGTTGCCAGCAATGTTGCCTATGACTTTTAATTAACCTAGAGGTTTTTGTCTAGTAGTAGAATGGTTTGAATTAAATATGGAAGGTAAAAAATATAACTATATATATATAAAAGATAACTAGATTTATAAAACATTATATTATAACTAAAATAAATATAAATTCGATTCGTAAGTATAGTAGCGTGCATATAAAACATGGGCATACCACACTAGCAAACAAAATTTTACAATACTATATTTTTTGAGTATTTTACCAGTAGGTACAATATTCTCCGACCTGATTTAACCCGGTTAAGAACAGCATAGCAGTGAATGACAGGGTATCCTCATGGTAACTGGCAGTGCCACGCACAAGGAACGTAATAGGAACTCGAAGGTCGTCACGATATGTAACAAGATCGAACGACATATTAAAGGACAATCTGATACGTATACAGGCAGATATCTATGTGTGTGTACGTTGGTTGTATGAGTGTGTTGGTTGTATGTACGCGTAGACGGGAATCTAGTAGATTTATATAAATGTATATTGTGTGCACATACTCACGTTACTAATCACGCTTGTTTTCCGAAGAAGCAGAGATTACGGATTTCCACTTGCTACGATCCTGACCTGTTTCTATTGTTCCGTTTACTCTCAATATATGTATTTGTAATGGGAGTTCGCCGGTTGAGGGTACTCTTATACTGTCCTTTCTTTACAATCGTCTGGTTAGAGAACATTCGTCAAATGCAAGAATCTGATAATCTGGTAACAGGTCTGTCATTTTCTGAGAGACCCGTTCGTACATGTATTTTAAACTTGGAAAGTATATTTACATTACATTTTTATTTTATATTAAGTTATATATTTACATCACATTTATGTACTAGTTATAATCCTTGGATCGCAAATGACTAAACAAACATTGAAGCAATGGATACAAAATTATTATTAGTTAACTTTTTTTATTTACTAGCGAAATCCTGTATATACAAATATTATACATTAGATGTTGCCAGCGGTTTCATTCGCGGTAATCTAGATTTTGTCATTTAATCCCCCGGAAATAGTAGTTTCTCCCTGGATGAACGGTACCCTATGTCCTATGTGGTACCCCTGTCAAGGTGTTTGCAAAATTTCATGACGATCAGTCGAGTAATGAAAGCGTAATAAACAAACAAAAAAATAAATAAACTTTCGCATTTATAATATTGGTTAGAATTAGGATAAGGTGGTAGTTCAATATCTTTGTTCATTTGAGTGAAACCCGCCCATCTTATTTTCTGTAAAGTACCACCTTCTTCAGGTTAATGAATCCAGTTTAAGAGTAGTAACAGTGATCCAACATTGCACCCAGTGAGTACAAGTTACGAAAGCTCACCTTTACACTTTGTTTCCTATAATCCCATATTTGTTGTTTTTTTATTATTGCCTGTCAAAATTACTACAATCCGCCTAATGGTAAGCAGCCGTGTGGTCCACGGGCAGAGTCTTTCACACTACATCCTCAGGTGAAGTGGTACCAAAGTCTCTACTTTGACAGCCTAAGGAAGTACTTTCCCACGCCGTGCTTGTAGGACCCAGGATCGAAGGAAGAAGGAAACATGTGCCTCGACAGTGAATTCTAAGTTTTAACAATTTGGAGGAGCCACACTTCTTGATACGCGTTCTAATTGGTTCTAGCGTGTAAGAGTGACACCTAAGCATGTTGTTCTGGATAAAAAAGGATAGGGTGGAATCCCCGTAGAATAGTTCCTATACCTGGTATAAAAAGCATCATAGTACATGGTAATCGCTTATCATCAGGTGCGTTATATGCTTGTTTACCAACTTTGTTGATAAATAAGATAGCAATTTAGGATTCCTTAATAAGAAAACTGACAACACCATTATTTATAAAAATTTATTACAAAAACAATATAATGGCCACTGACATTAACCTCATGTCAGTTTGTTACAATGTATACTCCTGCCAATCTCTAAACTTGATAATTATGTTAATAGCGCTACTAAACAGCTTGGTAACAGCAGATCTATGCTATCAATCGATCTAATGTCAATATTATGACGTTTTTATTATAATGTTGTTTGTAAGCTTATAATAAATTGCTATAGGTAATTGAATTTAATTAAAATAAAAGGTGTTAGCAATTTTCCATGGAAAATATCATTTGGTAAAGGTCTACCGATAATGATGTATATAGTTTAGGAACTGCGATAAACTAGTATGGAGGTTTTATGACTGCCACCATGTATAGGCCTCGACCGTGTTAGTGGCAGTCCTGTAACCTTCATACTAATCCCACAACACACATCAAACTTTTTGAGAATTAATTAATCATCAGTCGCTTTAACGGCGAAAGAAAATACCGTGAGGTCACTTGCATATTTGAGGACTGCCTAAGAAAGGAAGATTTGAAGACAGATCAGAAGGCAGAAGATTTGAAGGAATACGTCAGTACATTTCATCGGTTTTGCGTCGAAGTAAAGTGATCAAACCGAACCTTCCCAAAGACAAATTCGTCGCACTGAAGAATTTGCGAGCGAGGCAAGAAATTACAGTACTCCGTGGAAACAAAGTACATTAGTACAAATAAAGGACAAAAGAGGAAACACTATGGGCGTAATGGATACGTTGGATAAACAAACAAAAAAATTAATATTCCCGCATAATGTTTTCGAAGGTGTCTAAACTTTGCCAAACAGCATTCGACCACAGTGATGGACAATGATCTAACCATTTTCATTCTAAGGCATGTATCCATGGAAGATAGCTCTCTCCAGGGCTAAATAAATCTACTTTTTATGGTCCAGTAAGAGCAGCGATAGCTCAGTGGGGAGACCAACAGACTGCAATGCAGAGGGTCTCAAACCCACGTCGCGCACCACTGACTTTCGGAAGTTATATGACTTTTCGAAATTATGTGCGTATTGATTGACAAATATCGCCTGCTCCGTGCCTCGGAGAGCATTTTAAGCCGTTGGTCCCGGCTGCCATGAATATCTATGGCAGTCGTTATTGGGGAAGTCGACACAGAAGATCCCACTGGGTCGAAGTGTCGCCGGTCTTTACTGACTGGCCCCCACACAACATAAGATAAGATAAGGTGGTCCAGTAGAATGTAGGTTAACCATAAACTGTAGAGATTCAGGAGCAAATTAATGTGCTACGAATAACATATTATTGTATACTTCTATGAAGTAATTTACAAGAGTGACACTGATTTTGAAAGGAAAACTTTCACTATTTCCTATAATATCCAAAGAGCAAAAGTCGTAGGTCTCGGTTATCATGAACATGTAGATATGACAGTCGTAAAAGTAGTCATCGGCAGGCATATACGTATTTATGCGTCATAAATATTTAAAATAGGGTTTATTTATTATATAATCGTTAGTTAGTTAATAGTGATGTAAGTATTATTGGTTAGTAACTGCTTTGGTGACGCAGATGTAGTGAATTCAGTCCGGCTTCAGATTTGAAGCCTAAGTCATCGTGTGACTAGAAATTCTTGATAGCAGCCCGGAGTTAGAAAGAGTTTTGACAAGCACGGCAAACTGTTAGTCGTGCGCCTGATCTCTCTTGTCGGATTATGAGAGTGAGTGAAAAGAGAGTGCATTTGTGTTTGCTCACAAACTTGTGCGTTATAATGTCTCCTGTGCTGATTGTTAGTCTCTGTTTAGATTAGCCGCCTTGTTTGAAATTTGGTGTGGACAATTTATTTACATATAATTAAACATTTATATCATTTATTTACTTACTGCTTACTTGGTAAAGCATATTATATTTTTTGGTAAGTTTAAAATTAATGTTAATAGGTATATTATAAAAATCCAGTTTAAGTTGTGGATCTTACGTGAGAAAATCAGAATAAGAAAATCATGGCTATCGGTTTTATTGTCAATTGCTTACAACATGTTGTATAGAACAATTCTATTTTTATAGTATATGTACTGGTCCGTATATTTCATTTTATCAGATATAACTAAATAAATTAAATATATTCATGAGACTATATATTATGTGCCCAGAAGGCGGCAAGTGACCCCGTTTTGAAAATGTAGGTATAAAATTTCGTTTTTTAAATCGTGTATGTGAGCAAAGGCCTTTCCAGTTTCCTTCCATCTCTCTCTATTTATATATGAGTTCAGCTCATCACGCCATCTTCGACTGGGCCTGCCTTAAAGTCGCTTACCATCTTGAGCTATCTATTGTGTCGTAAGTTTGGCCCATTAGCTGTTTAACTTGATATGTCCAGCCTAGTTCTATTCTAGCATGCCAGCTTTTATAGTCATATCAGAGATGTAATCGGATTGCTGTGCACTTTACCCTAAATTAATATAATAATGGATAAAAAATAATATCAACACTATATTAAAACTATCCAACTGCTGGGCACGGGCTTCTTCTCAGTTTGGATAGCGTTAGGCCATACTTCACTACGCTGATCCAGTATCCAGGTTGGGCGAGTTCATACATCTTCGGAGAACTCTCAGACATGCAAGTTTCCTTACAATATCTTCTCCATGGTTAATGCAAGCAATAATTATTTAATACCAACTAATTATTTCATAGGCGCATAAGTTGGCATAGCCAGAAATATTTAAGTATCTTGGGATCGAACTTAGGACCTCTACGTGGAAGACCAATCCCCCACTAGGCTATCGCTGCCTTATATTAATATAAACAAAACAATTATTACAATACACGTTGTCGCAACATTACCGTACGATGTGATATCGATCCAACCTACTTTCAAGTGACACAGGCAGACACAGTGGCAAGCCATGTCGTGCCCTCCCACTGATACTCGAACATGCACGAGATGTACTGTCTTACAATCACACGACGCACACATATGATATACATACGTTGGTACAAGTTGTTGCTGCCGAATACTGCGTGTTACAAAAAGACGTGGTCATAAGTAGAGGCGTATTTTGATGATAATGTATCGTATTTTTATTGAGCTGCTTGTTCTTTTTTCAACTGTCGGGTAAAAGCTGAATAATCGGCAGTCACAACCGTTTTTTGCAATGTCTTAGTTATACCGCCGTTTTCGTAAACGTTTTCCTCCTTTTAAGTTTACCATTTTTTAATTGTAATTTTCTATGAATAAAGCAAATTTACATAATATTGTCTTCTGTTTACGCGAATCTCCCCGTGACCATGGCTGCTGAAAAGCAACCGAAACGTCGGGGAAAGTGTAAACCTAAATATAAATAGTTTTAATAGTTTAAATAATTTTATTGGTTTATAAATTAGTAAAATTCAAAAGTAGTAGAAAGAAGTGTAACAGTTTCAAAATTATGTAATACAATGATAAATAAGCAACGCGATAAAATCCGTATATAGTAGTTTAATTTCAATAAAGCAAATTTAATAATAATATTAGTCATTAGAATGCGACTGTTATGCTGTCTTGAATTGGATGCCGGGAATGGGCAAAATCATTCAGAGTTCTTGTCAATAAATTCCTTATGGAGTATGGAGTCTAGCACCAAACACATACAACAATGCTGTCTAAAATTTAATTATTCGTTTAGATTTCTATGAAATTAGTATAACTTAACTCAAATATTAGAATACAAGTAGTTAAAGTGGTAACCTACATGTAGAAAACGTTTCGCTATTTTTAACTTGACAGCGTATACCTAAAGAGCTACCGAAACCGCCGCACTATTAAAACACAACACTAATTCAAAGCTAGTAGCTAGTACGACAGTAGAGAGCAGCGATAGCTCAGTGGGGAGACCAACAGACTGCAATGCAGAGAGTCTCGACTTCGAACCCACGTCGGCACCTCTGACTTTCGGACTTATGACATTTCGAAATTATGTGCGTATTGATTGACAATTAACGCCTGCTCCATGCCTCGGAGAGCACGTTAAGCTGTCGGTCCCGGCGGATAAACATCTATGGCAGTTATTGGGGAAGTCGACACAAAAGATCCCACTGGTTCGAAGTGTCGCCGATCGGCGACACTTCGACCCAGTGGGATCTTTATACTATCTTTATACTGACTGACCCTCACACAAGATAAGATAAGATAAAACGACAGTGCCGTCATTCTGCTTTAGCTTTGAGTCACACTACATATCTCACTATGCCTTTTAAAACAAAAAATAAAGGCAAAACGAACACAACTTTTTTAAATACCCATCCAGTTTTTCGTTAATGTCTTGCCCACGCGTGGAGGTGAGGTTTTTTCGCCGGTAGTTAAAGGTTAATAGAAAGCTGAGACAATGCGTCTGGTGACGCTGTACAATAGCCATTGTGTTTTGTGTTGACTCACTGTGGTCTTCGTTTGTGTGCGTGCGCCGAAACTGGGTTTGGAGGAGATATGTCGGGTATGTCACTAGGAAAATGTGAGTGACAGTGTGTTTAATACATACTAAATTTGAGTTAATCATAGTCGTTATTTGATTCTAGGTTTTTACTTCTTGCCAGAATATTGTGTAATATTTCAGGCTACAAATTATCCACTAAAAGATAGTCTAAATATGGTATTGCAATAAAATCGTTCATAGAAATTATTGATAGAAAATTTCTTCAGAATAATCTCTTCAAGTAGCATAGAGGTCTTTTTACCGATCCTATATTTTGAAATACAATATAAAAGCACGGTTTTTGAAAGGTAAATCAACATAAATAGTTAACAGGTGGTTAAATGCTAGTCAACTGCTGGAATTGGCTGAATTAATTAGCAACAGCCAATTAAATCATTTGACAAGAGTTTTATTTTGATACGTCGTTGATTATCCTTTCAAAAATGTCTTTGCATATAAGCTTATCAGAATTTGTCGTGGGAAATTCAGAATTTCTATCAATATAATAGTTTCAAATAAAAGGATATTTTCTTTCAAAAACCTTAAGTTAAAAAAGTATTTTATTCCTATATTCATTATATTATTGAGTAATGATTTCGTGGGTGAATAAAATTGTCGAAAGTGTCTGTACAATAACTTCAAGACTAGGGTACAATAACAACATATTCTTTATCCAAAGGTCATCGATTTAATCATTTATATTGCAGTTCAATAAGTCTTAAACATAAACATTGACATATTTAATCAACAAAGCCAATTTTTGCTTCAATACACATAAACAATCAATCAAAAGCGCTTCCGATACATTCAATATATCGATGCTACATTGTATTCGTGTACTTGTATACTTGTGTAACGAGTAGTGCGGTAGCCAGTCGATCTATCACCATGACTCTGTGAGTTTATACAATAAAGCTACGATTATTCACGACTGAAGAGCTCTTATCTATTCAATCGATTATTTAAAGATGGCATAGCTTTACTTATAAACTAATCTCTAATATTTAAGAGGAAGTTAAATATAGTCAGTAACGTAACTTAGAAAAAAATAACATATAATAATAATTTTTTGATTGTTAAATAACACCTGTTGAACATTGATCAAAAACTTGAGAGGTATTCAGTTGAAAGGTAGCTAATTATAAGATAGGGGTTTTTTTGGAAGTGTGTCTGTCATGTATACATATTATGTATTATAAGTGTGGATTCATGTTATAAATGCGAAACTGTGTTTGTTAGTTAATCTTTCTGTTTGCGGAGCAACGAATTACGGTTTTTGTGAAGCTATGGTTAATGTGTATTAGGACTTGATTTGATTTTGAGTTAGTTGTTAGACATTATACATTATGTATATACCATACTACAATAGAACACAAAATTAGTTGTTGACGAAGGCACTGGAATTACTGAAGTGGGTTCTGAAAGAAAATTTTGCTGAGTTGTCACTCAGCAAGTGGACAGAAATGTTAGGTTTTTGAAACACCAAAAGCCTTTAAATTTAAATAAGTACTTAAGGCTGTATAACAATAAAGCATTACTTATAAGCCAATCTCAAATATTTAGGAGGTTCAGAGTTTCATCTATTGATTAGCAACTAATCAGAAACAATTTACGTATATACTTTACCTAATGTTAAGCATTCGTTAAGTCGTTGATCAAAGTTTAATCACTGATTAACGACTTGAGCGCTATTCGGTCGTAAAGCAGGCAAGTGTTATAATTATCAGTGAGATTCTAAAATTACGGCGAATAATGTATCTGGCACGAAGTAGGACGAAGATAACAGAATTGATATTATTGTTTGAGAGACTTTAATAAGAAGAATATGAATATTGGATTAGGCAATTTTGTATTGGCCATAACAGTTAATCAAAAACTCGCGTCAGGATATTTAAAAAAAAGATTGCGTATTGTTCTTAACCCGTCAATGAACGAGTTTGATCAACCTGATCGCAAAGCAATTTGTATCGTTCACACCGCTGTGAAGTATACTAATGTATATACGTGTGATCTGATCAATTCACACATTATGCTGTGCACTGTAATTTGCGAATGGTTAATAAAAAATCCGGCTCACGTGGGAGGTGTTGTTAAAGCTTGACGATGATGTGTAGTATTATGTAATAAACTGCATTAATTATTAATTTTATCCTACCATTTGCAGAACGGGTCAGGCCCTGTCATAGAAAAATAATTGGGCTGTTTGACTATAAATCTTACGATAATTTCTAAGTTGTCGATTGATTCGGTTTGATATCATTGTTTCGGGGTAGATAACTCTACAAAGATATTCAATGGTCCTGGTATGTATTTTACAGAGCCTACGATTTACCACTAGCCTTTATATTTTATTTATTATGCGCAACAACAGCATACTTCTTCTCCCTAGCCTTTATTATTCCCAAGTCACTTGGAGTTGGCTTTTCTAGTCTAACCGGATTTGACTGGATATCAGTTTTTACACGGAGCGGCTGCCACCTGACCTCCGCAACCCGAAGGCTAACGATAACCTAAGGCTAGACCAGTGTCAGGATATTATAGGGCACTGACTTCCCAATAACGACTGCCATAAATGTTCATGGCAGCCGGGACCGACCGCTTAACGTGCTCTCCAAGGCACGGAGCAGGCGATAATTGTCAATCAATACGCACATAATTTCGACACAAAAGTCATATAACTTCCGAAAGTCAGAGGTGCGCGACGTGGGTTCGAACCCGAGATCCTCTGCATTGCAGTGGAAGTCGAAGGTATGTGAAGACTGCCAACCAGCACTGAAACAGCATAGTGGACTATGGTCTACTCTTCTCACACCAGCTGTGGGACAAAACTCTCTTTAACTAAAATATCTATATAAACATTTTATTATTGTAATAATTTGAACACATGCCTGGAATAGTTTCTGCCAATAACCATGAAAGCTTCATGTCATTATTAAACCACGATTTACGACTTGTTGCTTGCTTTGAATATCTAAATGCATTTCAATTTTCTGAAATTCACTTTTGTAATAAATACTGTTTATTATCATAATATGTCGAGCTTTTAGTAGATTAGAATTAAGCACATGAAAGGTCTTAAAATGTATTATATTCAATAAACAAGATTTATAAGCACATTTTTAAAATACTATAACACAAATTCAAAATATAATGGCATACTATTTTCATTTAATAAAATAAGTAATATGCAAATGTAATATTGCTTTAACATAAAATCTTTATTTTTGCATTTCTCTTATATAATATATTATAGTTAATTGACTCAAATCTATTTTATTTTATGTAAACAATTATTGTAGATATATCAAATAAATTAATAAATATATTAGTATGTGTATAATGAGCAAGTAGATTATTATAAATATAAAACTGAATAAATAAGAATATATGGGATTATAATGAATAATATCTTCTTTTATGAGTTGAAGACGATTTGACTGCCAGAGGTCTCGAGTTCGATCCTGTGCTGTTGTTGAGATTTCCTAAAACGAAGTCCCAACAACACTTTAACGTATGGGAGAATTGCACGGAAGACCTAACGATTACTCGCAAAAATAAATTCAAACTTAACCATCTGATAACGAGGTAGACTAAACATACGTATAATAAGTAAAAAATAATTAAATAAATAACAAATTACGTTTTCATTACGCTTATCATGACCGTGAAACGATCATCGCTTCGTAATCATTAATATTATATCTAAACACGTCGAGTATTCTCATTACATGCGCGCGCGCAGCTCGTCAATCATAGCCGTTTTTGTCGGCTATCAATCCTATGACCCTGGCTATTAACCCGGTAGCCGCGGCAAAAAAACAAAACACAACGGATAACTCATGCAACTTAGTGTATAAAAAGTTGCATTATACTATAGTTTTGTTTAGTTATTGAAACGGTTGATTAGCTTTTTAAAATATAATTGTTATTTGATATGATGAAAATAATTGCATTGTTATAAAACATTAATAATGGTATATTATTAATTTTATTTCTACATAGCCATTCTAGCAGATATGTTTTTAGGTCCATAATTTTATTGTTTTGACTGCCTCGGTGGCGCAGCGGTAGTGTATGCCGTGCATGAGGTCTCCCTCAAGTTCGATTCCCGGCTCAGTCAAAATGTTATTGGATTTTTCTGTAAATAAATTCTTACAACCAGCACGTGGTGAGAATCGGTTCCCGGTAAACAGCAATCGGCTCGGAGTTAAAAGCGTAACTGGTGAAATTCAGGTAATACTCTAAATAGGTATATATTTCAAAGATATTGGCGTAAAAATATGTATGAATGTAAGGTATGAGTAAGCAAATGTAGAAGTTTGTATAGTTACCTACTTATTTACATAAATCTCGATATCTCAAATCAAAGGCTACGACACGTTATCTTGGGCTACGTCCACATGAAAAATCACAGGAAAATGAAAAGCCACTTGTCTGGTAATTGTTTCTGCGAACACCGGGGCAGGGCGGGAGATAAATCGCTGATAAATCAGATAACACGGAAATAAAACCGACTTCGGCGGCTGGGCGGATGCGCGGTGGGCAGACTGTGGGGCCACTAAATTGCAATTTAGCGATTTGTTGAGTCATATGGACATGTTTAAAAGAACTTATTTATCACTTAGTTTTCTTTAAACTACTAGTTAATTCATTGCTTTTAATGCTTTGATATATTTAAAAAAAATCAATGTGTCTGCATCCAAAGTTCCGAGCGGCAGCTAAAAGATTGAATAAGTTTCAATAGGTATAGGATAAACTAGTATTAATTACTAAAACTAACAAAAATTATTATTGTTACTAATATTATAATGTCACATAAAAATTAAATAATACCCTAAAACAATGCAATACAATTGGATACTAATCCCTCCCATTCAATCAAATAAATGGCTGTGTTGAGCCTGGCTGTTCTTTGCGTCCGTTTATTAAAAGTTTGTAAAGTACTCAGCGATACAGAATTTAAGCTTCATGCGTAAAGGCGAATGTGAGTTTGTTTGTTTGTTACGCTTTCACGCCTTAACTGCTCAACCGATCAACATGAAATTTTGCATACACGTTGTCAGGGGTACAGAATAGGACATAGGGTACCTTTCATCCAGAAAAAAAGAACTGTTGCAAACCTAACCTATCATAACCTACATTTACGCGAGCGAAGCCGCGGGCGAAAACTAGTAAAAAATAATTAGAGCACCAAACGCTTCTTTCATAGCGGGGGCAGATGGACACTGGTTAGAAACATGGTAGGCGTTGATTCTGTCCACTGCGGATGATACTGCAGTTTGCATTAATTCAGAATACGACAGGATTATCCCGGTCGTAACTGGACTTTTTATTGAAAGTATTAATCCAATAATTCTGCAATAAACGAACAAGAAGTAAATTTTTAATTTTGAATTTATAAGAATGCGGCTTCATGAGTAGAGCTTTTATTTACTGAAGTATTGAATGACGTTTAACAAAAGGACGAACAGTATCGTTCTACTCCATGTAACCCTAGTGAACTGTAAACTTAGATATCATTTTAGTATTAAGCCCTCAGCTGTTTGAAACTATTTTGTATATACACACACCTGCTTATCATCATACATCTAAGGCTACGAGTCTATGTAAGCAAGCTAGTACTCTACTAAGTAAATAATTTAGTAAAATCACTCACTATATCAATTTCAAGTCTTAAACACTTAATTTAGATTTGAAAATCACAATAAAAAGCATTTTAATACTTATGCCGCAGTAAATAACAACTATAATCACATAGAGGTAGTTAGATTCGCTAACGGCCGGACCGGCGGTTGGACGCCGGACACAAATCTCCTGGGCGGTCGAATTTGCGGCTGATTGCCGCTTTTTGCGAACACTTATTGAATACGAGCCCCAGAGGATTATAGGATTCCATATCTACCATCATGTTTGCAGCTATTTTCTTACGTTTTCTTCTTATGGATTTGTGGACTTGTTGCTCTGTAGGTTTAAGTGACAATGTGTACAACCTATAGTGGGGATGATTATGTTGTTTAAAATTACGAGAAACACGCGTTGCTAGTTACTTAATAACGATGTGCTTGCTTGTCCACCGAATATGAATTCTTATAGGAAATCGGCTGAAAGTAACTGTGCTTATACGCACAGTTACTTGTGGTTTGGCTGGTGAATTTGGGCTCTACTAGAAGTCATATCTTCTTCTATTTCATATTTAATTCCTTCTTCTTGTCAACAACGTGGAAGTGGTACTCTTGCTATTTCAAATGTCATATGCGAGAAATGTATAATAAATGGCACGATAAGAAAATTCTTATTACTTTTACATCGATTTTCTGTCAGGCGGTAGTACTTCCCTGGGGCAAGACAGCTTTTTTATTGTTACAATATCAATATTGCACATTTCTTGTTTTCCAAGTGTAATAACTGCGCACATACATTCAAGCGACTTCTTTAAATTAGGCTCAATATCTTAATAAAAACCGAACAACCGCAAAATCAACTTAACCACCTGATGCTCTGAATATGTTAACCTGAAAACCTTTCCTTCACAATTTAACACCTAACTTTTCTAACCCTGTAATTTAAGAGTACGTCACAAAAAACAAATGAATCAATTACTGGGGCTCGGCCAGCAAAAACGCGGGGCATTCGGTTCGGCACTGGCCACTAATGCGGCCTCTAATTCGCTCATTTGTAGCGCATTTGCGGTTGAAACGTTTTTTACATCGCCTCGCACTGGTCTATACACTTGCGGTTAGGAGTTGTCATTTGTTCACGTGGCTTGTGGTCGAGCCTCTTTGTGGTTACTTAATATATTGGTGAGTTTTTTTGTGAGACAGGATTGACGATAATAATTGTGTTTAAAGGTTAACAAGATGGGGGCAACTTTGATGCAAGTTGGTTTAAACAATGGTGGCTATGGCAACATTGTATACAGTGTAAACACATAACGATTAATCATTAAAATATAATTATGTTGTCACAAGCTGTACACAAGTGTGATAAGTTTGTTTCACATTGTGCAAATTTGAAATAAGCCCCTATTAAATGAAACCTTAAAACATAGCTAGCATCATTAATATACCTCTGATTATCCCTTCAGGGATATCCAATATAAATTCGTGCAAGAAGTAATATTTACTCGTGTATTTAAAAAAACATAGTTGGTAATTAATTCTATTTCTTTATTATATTTATCCATTTCGTACATATCAGTTAACAACTATACAGCATATTTATTAAAATAATTATTGCCTAAGCCTGAATATTCTTATGATACTGTCACCAGTGTATATAAAGAAACACAGTGGTTTTTATTATTGGAAATTTAAATACGCAATAATAAAACTAGGCTAGACTTTTTAAAGAGAAACACATTATATAAACCCAAGTACAATATTATGTTTAAACATTTTGTTTTAGAGTAAGTTTTCCGTTACCGAAATTAAATGGAACACACGCATCCCGCTACCTTTTTCTAAAAACATATTCCAGGAACAACCGCAATACTCGTGCATTTACGAAACAAACTTAATTCCGTCGGAGTAACACAATAAATACGAGGACTCTGCGGACCAACTTTAAACAGAGCCATAAATACGGCCGCTCGTAAACCGGAACTAGACCTGAAAGTTTACGCGACCAGCGCATAAATCATACGACCAACCCTCTAGGAGTCAGGATGCCGGGGAGTGTATGAGGCGTGCCCACTCCGCCATATGTCATTTCGGTCAAGCAGCCGCTATTTGTCTTGCAAAAATTCGAAGAAACATCTTAGGAATGTCCCGACCCCTAGGGTAGTCGGGGTACTCGTGACCGAATGCTGGAATGTGTAGTAGGGTTACACCTTACATTCGATGTTTTCGGAGATTAAACAAGTTGGGTTTTATTGACACACGTTTTAGTTGGTGCAATAGTTTGGAAGTTTTCTTTAAACGAAATCGGTCGCAAGAAAATTGTTCGACTAGATTCTATTTTTGAATTGGGTTAGACGATTAGTTCATTGACAAACAGGTTATTTTAAACATAGTTTCACTGCTACATTTTCGAGTTTCGATTTATTCGATCTGCTTAAAGTTAACGATTACCACTAGCATTTACAAAGAAGACAAAGTAAGACTTTGTAACCAATATTGCGTGAGAACTCTCCGTAATGATCTGAAAGGTGTATAACGTAACCGCATCGGATATTATCTTGGCTTATTCAAAGAGGCCTTATTACCCAGCGTCAGCACTGTATGTCGGCAATTCTTCAGCTGATAATTTTAATGTAACATAAAAATGTATGAGTTTAAATAATATTTTCTTAAATAACTGCCTTAATGGCGCAGCGGTAGTAAATATAACCACTGTATAATTATGAAGTCCTCGTTTCGATTAAGCGCATTAGGCATGGCATTTTTGAGTTTTTCTGCCATTGAATTCTCAGTAGCAGCGCGGAGCCTGAAATTGTGCCCAGTAGAATGTAACAGTATCTATTACCTGGGACCTAAAACCAAGACTGGTAAAATGTTCGGACTGATCCCTGCCACCTCTTTTCGCCAACGCCCTACGCGACAGAATTTCCATCCCCATCATTTAGATAGTTGGCAGTTTACTACTGCGCGTGTTTCCAGAAACTTTCTGCCTCGCACAACTAAACTGTGGAATGAACTGTCGCCTGCGGTATTTCCGGACCAATATGACCTACAAACCTTCAAGAAAAGAGCGTACTCCTTTTTACAAGGCCGGCAGCGCACTTATAACTCTTCTGGTGTTGCGGGTGTCCATGGGCGGTGGTAATCGTTTACCATCAGGCGATCCGTCTGTTCGTTCGCCTCCTATCAAATAAAGAAAAAAAAATGTGTAAGTACCTTGTCTACCCCTTCGGCGATATACCTATGCATGCGTGTAAGTATGTTTGTATTTTCAAATATTTCAAAATAGTGAAAGCATTGTCGCCTCAATCCCTCGCATCGAAATTTACATTCCCCGTGCATCATTTTTCATTTTACACGAAAGATAAACAGTTGATGCAAATCAAAGGCCAAGACGATGGGCTGAATACATTTGCTGGCCAGTCTGATTGCGCCACGGTAAATATCAACAGAAATACTGCAAACAAGACAGTTTCTGCTTATTTACTCGAAGATTTTCTGGGGAAATCTTGTGTGAAGCTTTTCATAAGGGTCGTGTAGAAATTGTAGATTAGTAAGATCATTTTAGTTGGTTGTATAAAATAGTCTGTTGTAGTAGTCTTGTATTTTTATTTTATGTATCTACAACCTATCTACAACAAACAGGCTTATATACATAATACCCATGTGTTAGGAGATTAGAGTAGTTTTTTCAGCAGGAGGCTGGAACTACATATTTTAAAAATAGACATCTCCCACTCCAGATGTAATTTCTATATCGCGAGGGATTTTACAAACATTAAAACAATGGACATAAAGAACATCCAGACTTGGAACAAACGTATGTAGATCACACACCACTACACCAATTGTCCATTCTCTTGGCGGAAGAACGTCCAATGCATTTGCCTCTGTTAGAAAATCATACATGGCGATTCATTAACTAAATATCGGTCTGTTTTCAAGCAAGAATTAAATTGAAGGTTTTATAGGCGATGGCGTAGCGGTTAGTGTAACCGACTGCCACGCTTGAGGTCGCGGGTTCGATTCCCGCACAAGTCAAACATTTGTGTACATGAACATGGATGTTTGTCTTGGTCTGGGTGTTTCTATGTATAATATGTATGTATAAACAAAAAAAAAAGTATATATGTATGTTTATCCATTGTCTAGTACCCATAGTACAAGCTCTGCTTAGTTTGGGCTAGATGGTGTTGCGTGTATAATGTGATAGAATATATTATATTATTTGTAATTAGACAAATTAGATAGTTATGTATTGCCAACGATTATAATGTGTAACCAATCAATAAAGACAATATTGAAGCTTGTAACCTATATTTAAAGTAGAAGCCTATACAATCATCAAATAAACTTTATTTTTCAAAAACTTGTGCTCGCGGCTACGCTTTTGTTCTAAAGGTCACGCTTCTTTTATCTCTCAGGAGCTATGAATTTTTGTGATAAGAAGCCGCCTTCATCACTTTACGGTTCATTAACTATTTGTGCGTGCAAAACGATGTCGATCCGTTGTGCCATTTCTGTGTTAAATACGAACAAACATTTTTAATCGCGTTAAGTTTAAAGTGGACGATATCTCCCATGTATCAAATGTATCTTCCAATGGTATCTCTCATACCAATTATATTGATATGACAAAAATTTAAATAACTCGCGATAAAATCCAACCAATATAGTTTAAATCTTCAACATGAGAATTTCACGTTGACGTATAAAAATTCACGCATTATATTCTTGCTTCTACATTTAAATTAATATCCAAAATGACGTAACAAACATTTTCATTTACAGCAGGTATTTGAATAAGTAGTACATCAGGCAGAATTACGCTCTGTTAGCGAGCGCAGTGTGACCGCAAGATGTGGGTTCTACCAACAAATGGGCCGCAAACAAACCGCAGATAACACTCACACGGGACCAGACATGCGTGTGCTTATTTGTTAATGATGTTTCAGTGAAAGCACTTTATTTTATTTATCAACACCATATTTTTATCTGAAAGGTTATATAAACGGATTAATATTGATATAGACACAGCTGTAGTGTGACCTTACCTTTTATAAATGTGCAAAATGTATTGATATAGTATCATTAAAAATTAAAAGTGTTGGTATGGTTAAATAAAGCGCAATAATTTGTGAAGTTTAAGCATTTATACGGTCACATAATTTTTCTGTTTGCAGGTTATGAAAAAATGTTTCCTTTCAACAATAATTTGGTGTTGATTAGGGCTGATACATAAAACTGATATATATGTATTATGACTGCATATATTTTTAAATCTGAATTTTTTATAGAGTTATCGAGCCTAACTTGAGGCCACGAAGCTTTGAGCCACCAACTTGCGAGGAGTATATTAAATATCATAAACAAATGTACGCTGCATCGGCACGCAGTATTTAATCAACGATACATCCCAACAAGCTATCTTTCTGTGGTTTTCCTTACTAGATATAGAAATTTGACATAAGATCCATACAAATTATGCTAATATTTTATCATTGGTAAGGAAAACCAAGAATAGATTATTATAAATTATTGTTAAATGCAAGTTTCATAGCACTAGGATTACGCTGCAAAGATGGCGCAGTGAGTAAGTTGCCGCCGCGCGCCGCGCCGAATATTGCGGATTCAAATCCTACAAAGGTGTGAACTATAAATTATTGTTCTGAGTCCAGACCCAGTACATCCAGTACAATACATCTCAGACCATCCAGTACATCCAGATGCACTTTGTGTACTTTAATTGTAAATGCTCTGCGACACAAAGCACGAGTCATAGGGCGAAAATTGTCTTTGAAAAAGTAGGTTCTCTCGGAAGGCTGACCAAGTATTTAGCTAAAGAGAGCTTGGTCGTAATTACTGTAGCGTATTATGAATGACAGCAACCATTGGGTGTGGCCACAAGACGTCCGCAAAGAGCCGCATTTAACCCTCCCGCATAACAATGAACGTGTAATATCTATATTATAATAAAATATCAACAATGCGCAAACAGCTGACTAAACAATAAATTACACTTGACATTAATACGGCGGGTTAACTTTTGATAAAACGGCAGCTGTAACAGGTGACCTTACGCTTAAACTAGCCTGCTCGAAAACGTTGTGGAGAATTAAGGGATTATATCCAAAACTGTATACATGTACAAATATATACAGACAATGTTTTTATAAAGAAATCTTCCACAAAAGGGCTCGTGCTTTCTGTTACAGGAGCACTTTACAAACTTTACTTTACTTAATTTTTTTGTGGATCTCAGATATAAATTTCTAGTATAGTTTAGTACCTACGATTCTTAGTGTGGAAGCAGCGGCTGCTAGTTGACTGCTTGCCTGCAGCTGCGCTATTCACAAAGTCAAAGTCATACATAGAATCAACGTTACATGCCTGTATGTTCCCTAAGAGGTTGAGGTTATAGGTAGAGTTGATCAATCTTTGTTAATTTAATAGGTAATGAAACACGAGCCATATAACTTATGCCAGTATCATCAGCAAGTGGAAATCCTTAGTCTATACGTAGCTCTCTTGGAAACAATCGTAAATTTGTGTAAGTATCTATGTATGGATATGCGCCATTGCTATCAAGAACTCCTTAAATTTTAAAATCAATTTGTTAAATATTACATATACTTACGTTTAAAATCGCGTGATACCCAGAGAAAAAGTACGAAAATTAACGAAAGTAGATACATTAGAGTAAGTTAACGCGCGGCGTGCGACCGCAAGACGGGTCTCAGCAACAAATGAGCCGCAAACCCGCCGCAGTTAGCACCCGCACGGGACTGTAATGTGTTGACTAGCGTATAAACATCTCTACACAAAATCATTTGTTTTACTGCTTGACTTATATTATGCGAGTTATTTACGCATAATAATTTATGAATTAAGAAAGTATGTGATATTGTCGAACTTTAGATAGATTAGAGTAAGTTAACCCGCGACGTGTGACCGCAAGACGGGTCTTAGCAACAAATGAGCTGCAAACCTGCCGCAGTTAACACCCGCACGGGACTCTAATTTGTTGACTGCTGTATAAACATCTCTATACAAAATCATTACTTTTAGTACTTGACTTATATTATGCGAGTTATTTATACATAATAGTTTATGAATTAAGAAAGTATGTAATAATGTCGAAGCTACTCTCTGCGTTATTCTAATCTATTTAAGATTAAAGTAACGTGCGGCATGTATCCGCAAGACGGATCTTAGCAACAAATAAGCCAGAAACCCGCTGCAGTTAGCACTCGCACGTATTGTGTTAACACACACATCTTTAAATAAAGTCATTACTTTTATTAAGCGAGTATTTTTTTTGCATAATAACATCTAATCTTTCGCGTTGCATGATAGACGTCATTTGTAAGAGGAATTAACGCGATCATACATATTGTTACCTGTAAATCTGGTCGCAAAATGCACTGGCCGTGGTCAGTCAGCTTGTGACCAAGGCAGATCTTGCACCTAAACGTAAACAATAAACATAATACAATTACAATATATATAAAACAATTACATAAATTGTATGAAAAAGTATGTGATAGTATGTATGACGGTTCACACATTTTTTTATTGATTAGTGGTATTTCTACTTACGCCACAAACTCAAGAGGATTGACGATGCAGTAGCGGCGAGGTGACCAGTTATACCATTGCCACTGCCCCGAATGTTGTAGGTTGGATCCCATACGAGACAAAACTTTATACCTACGATTACGAATCTAGGTGTACTTCGTATCCGTTGTTTTAATGTTACACATGCTCCGGAACACAGGCACTTTAACTAGTGCGTGTGCATTTAAAACAAGAATAAAATATTGAGCACCCCAATCGAGTCAAGTGATGGCCGGCGCCAAACACACGTAGCTCCATCAGTTCGACAATTTAAGTGTCAAGTTCGTAATCATCTAACCATCGATGTAGTTGTCACTGACATCCTTGAATTTCATAGAACACGATAAAAAGTAGTCTTTAGTTACAGACAACAGTTAGTGTGATTTTATTCCGTGCCTTGTGGGTAGGATTTATCACTATGTTATGTTATACTAGATTTTACCCACGGCTTCGTGCATAAATGTAACATCGGGACAACTACCATCTTAGTCTCCCCGTGAACATGGCTGCTGTAAAGCAACCGAAACGTCGGTGCAAAGTGTAAACTTAAACATAAATAGTTTTAGTTAAATTAAATAGCATAGTAAAGTTCAATAATAGTAGTTAGAGTTTTAAAAATTATGTAATAAAAGTGTTTAAATTAAAATAATCAACGCGACAAAATCCGTATAAAGTGTTTAATTTCAATGTATAACATTCGCGTACACTTATGACAATATTATATAAATGTAGTTCTTATCAATACATTTTTCTCACTCGGGCAAAGTCCTTTTGTCTGGATGAAAGGTACCCAATATCCTTTTCTGTACCCCTGACAACGTGTATGTGAAATTTCATAATAATCATTAGCGTAGTTAAGGCTTCAAAGTGTTACAAACAAACAAATAAACTCACACTCGCATTTATAATATTAGTTAGATTTTAAAATCCTGAAATCTCTTTCTAGAAATAATCCTGTATCACCATGGATATCACAATCATTTAACGAACAGATAGATATTCCAATGAGTCCTACCAGTCTACTACTTTGTTAAATATGGTACTTAATTCCAAAGCTAATACTTGAACTTACTAATCCCCGACCACCCAGATCACCATCAAGTCAATTATCATAGTTTCTCCTACAAATAGAGGAACGTTTTTTAAATCGGATCGGTCCAGGTGCGTGTCCGGTACGATCCGATCGTATTTGCGTAAGCTGGCCGCCCTAATCCAGGGATTATTGACGAGACGTCTCTCCGACCACGGTTATTAGCACATGGTGCGAAAAGTGAGATATTAGCGATTTGAAGACATATTTGTTTTTGTTTTGTGACTGCATTGGAAAATACATACAAAGGCACCTCTAAACCCCTACATTTTCACTTTCTCACCAGCTAACCATGTTTTAAATCCCATGTACCATATCATGATGAAATATTTGAAGCCGCAGTGCTGATTTTTGCAGTACACCTCTCGAAAATCGAATCCAGAATGTAAGGTGCCTGAATAGCATTTAAGGATTCAATGCCGGGCTGGAATAAACCAAGTATTATTTTTAAATTATTGAATTTTCTTGTATAAACTTAGTGATGGTTTAATGCTTTCGTATAAAAGCTCAGTAATAGTTTACTTTTTACTTAACCTTTGATAAGAATTACAATTAATATATTACTATTATCAGGATGTATGAATGCGTCAAGTGTCGCATTTATACAAAAGCAGCAATAACGACATCTCTTAGTTATGGTAAAACTAACATACGTCGTGAGAAAGTTCTGTAAACATATTGCAGTTAAAAATTATACCAAGATAGAAGACGCTTATACCTTAGGCTATACGGATCTAAGACGTCCGTCGCAGCCAACAAGCAAGGGTCAGTCCAGGCATGCCAATTTGCTTTGTCCTCGCTCACCTCGGATAACTAGCCATTATACAGACCTTTGTTCCAGGGTAGTTTACAGGGAATTTTCATTGGCTTTCCATAAATGCCTCCGTCCTATCTAATAGTTATGTATGGGATACGTAAGTGATATATGAAGCCACTTTATTTATTGACTAGATTTTACCTTACCACAATGGGCTAGACATACTACTGCTAGTATGTCGGGGTTTCGGAACGAGTAAGCTCGGTATGTTTTATGGTATAAAGTGAAATCTATCTCGTTTCCTTTTTATTATCTAATTTTACTTCTAAATACGTAGGTGAGCTGACCAAAGCACACTAAACGCAAATTAGTTCTTATTGATTAGATTAGATTGAATTAATTAGATAGGATAGTAATAGAATTAGATATAAGATTGAGTAAGGTTGGTCAGGATTTTGGGCTGATATGAAAGTATCATAGAAAGTACTGTACAGTTCTCCGGAAAATTCATTTACTCGACTTACACTATGTACCATAACTTTAGTTTTACTGACCATAATAAGACAAAACGTATCTTATTATTTAATTTTAACCACAAACTATTAATATATAAGAACTCTATTAAAATGTATGCAGTAATTTGTGTGGTGCATGACGCTAAAACAAACAAACAGACACAAAGAAGAACCATTTCTTCGGATTTAGAAAGACTTAAGTAGTTGATGTGTGTTCGTTTCTTTAAATGTCTTTCATGTATCTTCTGAACATGTACGATATCTTTATACTTTCATAATATTATAGATAACAAACGCATGACCTTTGTATAGTTGTAAATCCTTTGCGATAACGGTACAAAAGATATATAGGTGTCCGTACAAATTGCCAGAATCAACTGTGTGTGACTGACACGTGAAGGATTAATGCCTGCAATCAGCAGACAGGTACAAAAACATAGTTTATGTGAATCGTTTTTAGTTATTTCATATTTCGTACTATATTTATGATGTTACCGTGGTAAACGAGCATACGGGTAGATAATGAGCAGTTACTGTAGCTGATGGACTCTTGCTAAAAGAGGGGCACTTTTTCCTGAAAGATTTATGACAGATACAAAAAGAAATTCAAAGATGAATTTCTCTTTAATCCTACTCCTCTAAAGGCATTGTTTTAATCTTGCTAGCTCAATGCTTCTTTGAAGAGTTCTGGGAGTTCTGGAGTCAGCTCTTTCCACAAGAACAAGACACAGGGTTTATCGGTTTGTCGAAGTCTTAAGTGCAAGTCCTCTAGAGCAGCGTGCGTATGGAATACTGCAGCGTCCTATGTTTTT
This sequence comes from Catocala nupta, assembly GCA_963675205.1. NCBI lineage: Eukaryota > Metazoa > Arthropoda > Insecta > Lepidoptera > Erebidae > Catocala > Catocala nupta. The sequence goes on along the minus strand of OY776085.1, from coordinate 24,446,446 downwards.
GCCATGTCTTTTGTCGCCTCACCATTGACACTGCGCCAAGTATTGTTGGTTAGATCTCCACACGGCACAACATTTCTGTTATCCATAAATAGTTGTGCTGAATCTAAGTATTCTTTGTATCCATTGTTGCTGAATGTTTGTTAACCCCATGACACAGGATTTAAAAATTTGCAGCAGTTTGCAAAAAGAAAAGATAAAGAAACTTTCTTTACCCAGTATATAACAGGATAACTGTTTAGAGATTGTACTTATTTATATACTAGTACATAACTGTTTGAAGCAAAAGACTATCAAGATTTCTTACCAGATAACGTTGACGATAGATTACCTTCTTTATGAATACTGTGAATAATCAGATCGTTTCTAGTCAAACCGTGTTTTGTATTAAGGCTTCCTGTTTTCTGAGGAATATGTTGATCGTACAATTAGATTTAATCGTATGATGTTTAGGTGTACTTTATTATTGGAAAAGACATCAACGTGCTTCTCCTTTTCGGTCACCAACGTGTGCTTCTAATCCCAAGGTGTAGGTTTTTCTGTCTGAATATGCTCAAGAACTCCATGTCTATTCTCAAAGTGTATCAAGTAGATGTTCATAGCTTTAATCACTTTGATACTTTCGCTTTGCAAGATACATAATGGATAACAACTACGAATGCTCAGTATTTACATACCTTTTTAAAAGGCTTGACGTTTCAGCTAGTTTATATTGGCCGTGGTCACAAGCTCTTAAAAAGCTTTGTAAATACTAAGTATGATCGCGTCGATAGTCGTTTTCTGTTATAAAGACCACAGAGTTGCCTGCTATTACGCGAAGGTGAAATTAGCTGGATTCATAATATTTTTTAATAATCTGATACTAATATTTGAAAGTATGATTGTATGTAAACTATATTGACAAGTTTGATGCCTAAAATGAAAAATAAAAAAATCTTCCTCTACAAAAAATATCAACGAAAATATACAAGTTTACTCATATATTTTGTAGGAAATGTGTAGCTGTGTAGTATGGAAGTAAATCGAGTGCCGGCATCAGATGGTAATGCGGAGGGTGCGACTGCGGAGGACCGAGGGGCCGTAATGATGTACCGGACCAACTCTTTCCATCCTATGTGTCGTTTCTACATTTGTATAGAGAGGTTAGTTCGATAAACAACTGTATTTTTATTTCGAATAAAATTTGTATGTTGCAACAGCATTTATTTGTATTGCATATTAATTTATTTGTCATGTAAATTTTATTCTGTCAAGTTTCAGTGTTAAAGTGTTTGTTGTCGTTAGCTACTTTTTGACTCAAATTCTTGGATCTAAATTTTCAGCCTACTAGAAACAGCTGCTGCATTGTCATCATATTGACCTCAAAGTGGGCGTCTCTGTGCTAGCAACACAGTGCAAACTTAGCAATAACGACCCTAATGACGGAAAGAAAACAACACTGGTTGTACTTAACCACAAGTAGCACACATTCATATTAAAGCGATAATACCGTCATGCGTAACTGGTATGAAAGTAGAGAACAAATATTATTTCTTTCTTTTTTTAGATGCTTTGGCGCCTTGGTAAAGCACTTAACATTGTCTCCTACACTATTACTAGTAGTAGTAACACCTTCTTTTCTAGAGTTACCTACGTACTACATACCCGCTTACTATGATTACTTACTTGCTACTTAAGTAATATAGAAATACATAATTCTAAAGTGGTATAAACAACTCTATATAAATATCAACTAAAACTATCTTTTCGAAAAAAAATGCGTCTTAGAGTAAGTGTGAAGTCGTGACATTTGGCCCTTGGGGTCTTTTATTGCGACCGGTTGGTATCTGATGACCGGGACCTTAGGACGGTTATCAGCCGTTTAGCGAGGAATTGTCATGTCCTGTTTATTGCGTCGTAAAAGTTAAGTTTTGAACTTGATGATAAGGCTTCTGTTCATTTCATAGTTGGAACTGTGGATTAAGATTATAATGGAACCCATTCGCTTGTATATAAGACGAAGAATACTTCACTATAATGCTATAAGCTTATAATATACATTTCTGGCTCGGTTGTTCTTGGGCGGATTATTAAAAAAATAAGTTTCAAAAACTATAGTCCAACTACGTAAAAAAGGGGTCTAAAAAGGAGGAAACAAGAAAATAATTCAGATAAAAATCAAGAAATGCATAGGTAAATTTTAGACCCCCTTTTTTACGTAGTCGGGTTATAATTTTTAAAACCTATTTTATAATTTCATACCTTTTCGTAAAATTTATATAGCCTATGTCACCTGGACCATTATTACGAATCTATTAACACCTCATTCATTAAAATCGGTTCAGTAGTATAGGCGCTACGGTGGAACATACATACATACACAGACTGCCAAAATACCCTTCCTATTGGCTTCGCCGTAGTCGGGTAAAAATTATTTCAATGGATTGTTCTTTTAGGAAAATTTCAGTAGCAGCAAGGAGATTGGGGCAAGTCCGGTATACTCTCTCTCGTCTCTTTGAGAAAAATGTGTATTGTCCGCAGGAGACTAGAGAGTCAGTGAAGGTCGGTTATGTTTGTTCTCTGTTGTAGAGCCTACATAATTGTCAGGCCCCGGAGTCGGGATCTGAGTCAGAATTTTTTTATTGTGTTTCTATTAGAAAATCCGTATTTAAAGCACAGAGTCTGCAAATGGTGCGAAATTTAGCAAGCGAAATGTGAATATATTACACTTTCGGGATATATTATATATTTATATATTTTTGTCGGCCTCGATGGCGTAGTGGTTAGTGTAACCGACTGCCACGCCTGAGGTCGCGGGTTCGATTCCCGCACAAGACAAATATTTGTGTGCATGAACATGGATGTTTGTCTTGGTCTGGGTGTTTATATGTATAATATGTATGTATTTACAAAAAAAAAAGTATATTTGTATGTTTATCCATTGTCTAGTACCCATAGTACAAGCTCTGCTTAGTTTGGGCTAGATAGTGTTGTGTGTATGTGGTAGAATATTATATTATTATTATTATTATTATATACATAGGTCCAGTTTAAATCCATTTTTCTTCAATTTAAAACTCAATTGATTTTCTGTATATCTCTAAATTCACTTTTGCTTGCAGTTGGTATACCTATGTACTTCTTGACCTTCCTCTTACTCTTTATTATATTTCACCTGTACAATGTTGGTGTGCGTATGTATGATTATGGTTATTAAACATGTGTATGGAAATTAAACTCTAGCAACGTTATTCAAGCTATACCCTCACAAGTATAAATAGACATTTTAAAGCTTTAGTAGAGACAACGATATTTTAAGATGAGGTAGTCACAGGCTCTCCGGCAGGTTGTCTCCAGCCTCTGACTGTTCTTGAATACTAACCACTAAATATAAAAGTTATACTAATATAATTATAATAATAATAATGTCTGCCCATTGCATTGATGCTATTAGAGTATTTAGGTCAGACGCCGTTTTTTATCCATAGTTAGCAATATACCGGTCCACCAAACACCCAAACCTATAGCCCATATATTAGAATCCATACGTAGCAATAGTCCTACGCCTGCTGCGGCTAGTGCCGCTGTATGTGTTCCATCCCACCTTTGATTAAAACTCTCGAAGGGCCTCTTCACGTTGGACCCGTGTCTTCGTGTAAGCCTCCCAAAGGGCCAGGTATTTTCTAATATAATATGTTAGAAAGTACCTGAGATAAGAGAAACATAATAATAAAATTTATTTGTCAGAATATTGTAGTTACAATGGTGTTACAAAAATGTATATATCCATAATATCCTACCGTTTCCAGTACAAATATTCAGATAGGTACAATAATCATTGGAAATAATAAAACAATTCAAAAACTATATGTCAAAATAAAATATAAAAAAGAAAGCTAAGATAAAAACAATGTCGATAATTAAGAAAATGTCAAATGTATAAAGTAATTTAATTATAGGATGTCAAAGTTTCATTTAGGAATTCATTCGTTGATTAGTAACATTTGTCTAAAAGAAAATAGATTAATTTATTTTTAAATGTCATAAAATTCAATGTTTTAAAATTGTCTGGTGATTTATTATAAATACTATTGCCATACAGAAGACATTATTTGAGAATAGTTGAATTCTTTGTTGGGGTACATACAATTTATGAATCTTCCTACTTTTGCGTATTACAACATTATTATAAAGCAGTTCAATTTGTTTTTTGTAAAAGGCAATCTCTGAAACTGCTAAACCGTTACAATAATCTATCACTAATAAAAATACCTTGACTTGGCAACATCTGTTTTATTACTAGGAATAACGTCCATGTATCATTTATAAGCAAAGGAATACCTACACAAATAATTTGGAAACTAGCAACACATTAATTTTTGTCCTGTTTGGTGATCGAACCAAAAATACGTCGCGTACTGGCAATGGCGACGCGCCAGTGCGCCTTTTATCAATGATAATGACATAGGATGCCAAGAAACCGCTCGCGGTATCTAGTATATAATTTTGATGCGAATTTTAGTATCACAGGCTACTTAAACGATTCAAGTGGAGGATAATGTTGCTAAGTACTAAATTGCGTGTGTACTTTATACCATAAGCCTGCAGCTTGTGTTTTCTACCGTCTCATATATGCCACAATTATTATTTGTTTATGAAGATTCGCTAATAGTTACTAGAATATTACGTACACATGTGAGAAAGATTTTAAGTCTAACCAATTGTGTAGCTAATTATAAGTGAATTCATGTATTATTATACATATTATATATATACTACTCAAAACAAAATAAGGGCCACTAAGATCTTTTGCTGTACCATGAAAACAATAAAGACATTAAATTGTTTAACTTATGTAACTACAAAATAATGTTATTGGTTATAATATAGGCTAACAATTGTTTAAAATAATGATCATGAATTGTTTTTTTTAAGTTCATAATGAAATTGGCCATTTTGAATGAAAAACATGAATAAAAGAAATCATCGGAAAAAGACAAAATACTGTTCTTGTCACTTTTGTTTCTTCTTTTTAGTAACGAGTATGTCCTCCTCTCTTAGCAATACACTCCTGAAGCCTCGTATGCATACTCTGGATCAAATGCCTCACGTTTTCATCTGGAATCTCCTCCCAGGCACGTTTTAAATCGTCTATCAGCGTCTATCAGCTGCTGTTGGTTGTAGACTCACTTGTTCATTCTCTCTAACCCTTCGTTTCAATTGATCCCACAATTGCTCGATTGGATTTAAATCCGGACTGTTAGCTGGCCATGGTAATACCTCAATATGAGACCCTTGTAGGACAGTTTGGGTCGATCGAGCTGTGTGTGCATGGGCATTGTCTTGCATCAGAATGAATCCAGGCCCCACTCGCTGTGCAAATGGGATCACATGAGGCCTGATGACGTCCTCGATGTAACGTTCTGCAGTTACGGTACCCGCATTTAAAATCGTGAGCTCGGTTTTACCGTGTAAACTAATCCCACCCCAAACCATTACGTTGGGACCACCGAAATGGTCAACTTCGTGGATGCAGGACTCCGAAAACCGCTCGCCGCGTTGTCTCCAAACCCTAACACGCCAATCATCATTAAAAAATTTTACTTTGCACTCGTCTGTAAAAAGCACCTTGCCCCACTGATTAATCCCCCAGTTCAAATACTGACGGGAGAATCTTAAACGGTTTGCATGTTGAACCCTGATCAGAGGAATTCGAACAACTCGTCGTCTTGACATTTGCTGGTCTTCGTGCAATCGATTACGTATAGTTTGATGACTGACACGGGTACCCGTTGTCAGCCGTAGGTAGTGTTGTAACTTACTGGCCGTTACTGTACGATCACGACGAGCACTTAGTTGGACGTACCGATCCTCGTGCCCCGTAGTACGAACTCTACCTGAACCGGGTCTCCTGGCAACACTGCCGGTCTCTTGGAAGCGATTCCATACATATTGAAAAGCTCTTCGAGAAAAACCCAACTATAAACCCACGTAACGCTGAGAACGTCCTTCTTGAATTCTTCATAGTTATGGCTCTGGTTGCTGTAATTGAATCCATGTGCCTTCGTACTGGTGGCATGATTAACGCGAGATTATAAATGAACCAATTAAAATTGAAAAAGTAAACCTTTTATCCTACAATATCCGAAACAAGTTAAGAAGACAATCGAAGAAAAACATAAGAATACCATCCAATTATTTTTTTTCTTAAAATGATGGCCAATACTTTTCTAATTAGGAACACGAATACCAGCATAAAAGAGATCAAACACCAAAGAGTTCGTAATATCAATATAATGCTACTTATCAGTTACTTTCAGTTTACTAAAGTGCACTTAAATGTAAATAAACTAGTGGCCCTTATTTTGTTTTGAGTAGTATATTTATGGCCTATCTGGAATCAAGTAATGAATAAATATACGCATCTCTACCGCTTTTTCAATCCAGTCTATTACCTAATTTTATTAACCTATATTTTGATATTTTTTATTTTAATTTTTTATTCATTTTCCTTGTCAAAATGACCACACGCTGCCTGATGGTAAGCGGCCGTGTGGTCTAAGAGCAGTAGCCTCCACATCGTCCTTATAGCAGCCGAGGCGATGTTGATGTCTCTACTTTGACGGCATGAGAAGGTGCTTTTTCACGCCCCGCTTACAGGACACAGGATTGAAAGAAGAAGGAAAGGTACGTGGCCTTGGCAGAGAATTCCATGCCTTGATCGTCCAGCGTTCAGCAAGTACACCTGTCAACAAGACACATTATTGTTGGTTTATGTTATTTATATGTTAGCTAGTCTGTAATTTTACTTTAGACATATTAATTATGTATTTTCTTTAACTATCTTCCATTTTCTGCAAGTGCTCTGCACTTTTCCGTAAATGACAAATTCACTGTGATTATAACTTATGTATGTCAGCCTTGCTTAATGTTTGTGAATAAGTCGTTTAAGTGCTTTAATAATAAATAAATAAATAAATTACATTTCATATATTACAGTGATAATATGACAAAGGCAAATACAAGAAATGAAAACAAAATGGTTTATACGATTTATTAAACTAATTGATTTTTATTACGGCTGATTGTGGAGTCTTAGGATCGATTGGCTAGGGCAAAGTGTCATTGCATTACGTAGAAAATTTTTAGTATCAACGCAGAGTCTACCAATGTGACTTATGTTGACGGTACGAGGCTTAAACATTCATAATATGGTTGTAGTTACCTCGACAACCAACCGGAATAATTAGGTATAATTTAATATTGTCTTATGTTTACGCGAATGTTATACATTGAAATTAAACACTTTATACGGATTTTGTCACGTCGTTTATTTTACTTTAAAACACTGTTATTAATTTTGAAAACTCTAACACTACTATTATTGAACTTTACTACTATTTAAGCTATATATTTTTAATTAAAACTATTTATGTTTAAGTTTACACTTTACCCCGACGTTTCGGTTGCTTTACAGCAGCCATGTTCACGGGGAGACTAAGATGGTAGTTGACCCAACGTTCAGAAGACTTTAGAATGTCGGGGCAAAGTGTAAACTTAAATATAAATAGTTTTAATTAAAAATATATAGCTCAAATAGTAGTAAAGTTTTAGAGTTTTCAAAATTATGTAATAACAGTGTTTTAAAGTCAAATAAACAACGCGACAAAATCCGTATAAAGTGTTTAATTTCAATAGGTATAACTTGTTTAGATCACTCTATCGCTAACGCCAATACATAAGTTACTGTTCATAGTTTAGGTAACTGTAATAATAATTAAAGCATTATAATAGGGCATTATAAATTATTCTATTGCTGGGCACGGGCTTCTTCTCAGTGTGAGAAGCCTTAGGCCATAGTCCACTACGCTGGCCTAATGTGGGTTGGCAGACTTCACATATCTTTGAAAATGGAGAACTCTCTGACATGCAGAATTCCTCACGATGTTTTCGTTCACCATTAAAGCGTGTGATAATCAACTATTTAATACGCATATAACTTCGGAAGATAGAGATGTGTGCCTTGAAATCGAACTCGAGGCAATAGAGAACAGAGCGTGGCACTACGTTATATAATAACCGGACACTAGCAACATGTAGAGTTCGTACGTATTAGGAGACGAAATAAGACTTTGGGCTGGCCGGGTATCGAACCAACAAAAGTATCTGTTATTTCTGTTATGTCTGAATTTAGTAGGTACATGGTCTAACTGCATGTCAAGTTTTATTGAAATCTGTTGTACAATTAATCGGGTATCAACTATAAAAAAAACCCAGATCTTCACATTTCTAATAGCTTAGTTAAAAGGAAGTAAGATAATTGTTTTTTACTTGAAACAGTTGTCAACTAAATTGCACCGCGTGTCAACAATTATCCATTTATCTTCACACTACTACATATAATTACAGTATTACTAAACGTGTGTAGTAAACGAGTGCGTGTGCGAATCGCACACTGACCGCCACGACGCAGCGGGCGGGTCATTTATTCATTGGTTACGAACAATGATCAACAGAAAATTGTTTAATAATAATAATAATAAATTTCATTTATTCAAGTAACTAGGACTCATAATAAAATAATAATTAAATTATTAGTTTAACTTACAAACTATCTTAGTGTGACACTAATATAAAACTATAAACTACCTATTATTATGATTACTAAATCACTAACTACTAAGTTAGTTATCTTGTCGGTTGGACCGCATACACGCGACTTACCTCTGTACCATTCCGTGAGAGATGGCACCGCACCGATCGTTATATCACTATCGTTTTCGTGGCAAAGTTATAGTTTCTAAATATTATGTTAGGAGTCCTAAATCCATAAATACCTAATAATTAATTAATTAAGTAATTTAAGTTTAGAAACAAAACAATTCTTACATACTTTATTGTAATTTATATTGTTCACAACACTTAAGTCGTAATAAGTACCTGGACGCAGTGCAACGTACGAAATGCGTATATGCGTAAAGTCGCAATTATCGACTGAGCAATAACACGCTCAATTTGATAAGAATTTATTGTAGTGTATTCGAAGAAACGGCGTGGCCACGCAGTTAAGTAGTAGGTTTCGAACTTTTTTGTAAACAATTATACTAGAAAATGACGAAAGTATGCCTATGTGGCAATAATGAACGAAAAAAGATTCACGAAACAAGTTCAGTGCGACTGGTATAGTTTGAAAGAAAATATCTGGTGCATAGTTTTTAATGACATAAAATATAATCTGGAATGGTAATGTGGACTTTTTCTAATTCGCAATATTTAAATAAACTATATTCAAATTATATAAATCTACTAGATTTTCCCTATGGCTTCGCTCGCGTAAATGTAGGTTAAGGTAAGTTTAAAAAAAAAGTATCAGTACTTTTTTTCTGGATGAAAGGGCGTGAAAAAGGTGAAAAAGGTGAAACGTCCTTTTCTGTTCTTCTGACGACGTGTATGCGAAATTTTATTATGCTCGGTCTAGTAGTTAAGTTAAGCATGAAAGCGTAACAATGGAACAAACTAACATTTGCATTTATAGTATTAGTTAGGATGCAAACAATTTAAAAAAGCACCAACACGGTTTAAATTTGTAATATTGGGCTTGATAAAATTTATTTACAGCAAGTTTATTAACATGTGGTTTTATTGAAAATTTCACCTTCCGATCAGCATTCAACTTTTATGTTTGAAATTAATGTAAGGAATTTAAGTTAATCTAAAGTAGGCATGATTAAGCAATACCAATAGTGGTACTAGCGTCTAGGGCCGTTATTACATTTCATTCCATTAAAGAAAAACCGAATAAATAATCTACTCTCACCGTATTATTTGCTTCTTATTAAGTGACAAGTACTAAAATTACAAGGCAATTAAAAATATGTCACGAACGCATCGATCGCATCTACAACTATTTAAGTTTTCGAGCAAATAAGAACATTCGTAGCATGACATTTATCAAACAAATACATACATGAGTATTAAATAAGATATAGAACTCTCTATATAAAAAGCTAACACTTAATTGTGAAACAACTACTTAATAAAGTAATTTGTCTAAATCGAAACGCTAATGATATTGACTTGCGTAAAAAGCAACACGTGCTAAGTAACTCTTAATCAGCCATTACTTTTTTGTCCCGTCACCCTGTCACCCTCATCAGCATTCAGGAAGTAAGTCGTCACCGAAACTATCAATAAATCTTCCCTATTATGTGGAAAACTGTCGCCGTTTCGTTCCACTAATCAGTTGGTTGCGTTACAACTATTATTACCTGAGTCTCGAGGCGAGAAGGTGCACCAACGTTCAACGGTCAGCGAGCACCTTGCGACCACCTTGCGTCTTGTATAACGTACTGTGTCCAGATACTACAAGATATCAATTAATAAAACTGTAAAAAAGGCTTAAGTAACTATTGCAAAATTAGACTTTAAAGCTTTGATTGATAGGGTTGAGTTTTCTATGTCGATAATTGTCAAGGGTGAACGCGGAAAGATGTTACCACCCCACATTAAGATTAAGGTTATTTAGCTAAATATAAAGCGTGTTTTTTATGCTTTGTATTAGTGGACACGGCTGTCTAGTGAAATTAGTGGGATTCTAATTTTGTTGTCTAAAATCCGTTGAGATGGACGATAACACTGTTACCGCGGTAGGGGTCAGGGATACCGTGCTAGTTCGAGGTTCAAATTAGTTTATTTACACGTCATGGTATTGGTTTTTCTATTGTACCATGGACGGGCGTAACAGCAGATGCTATATGTTAATTAGTATTGTATGTAACTAATATCTTATTGATGGTTTGTCATGATTTCTTATTTAGACACTGGACTCTTTTTTGATCATGTCAGACAGGTGGCAACTTGTCAACAAAATTATAAATTGGTACACTATTTGTTTGGTTTGTAGCTTCTACTCGGGGGATTTATAAGCATTCAAATAAAGAATACAAAATTTGTGTGAGATTTCTGGGTCACAGAATTTTGGCCATTGGAGATACACACAACTCTAAGCGAACTCGCAATAGTGAAGTGACTGCTTGAAACAATTCTAAATGGAGTAAATGTTTACAGTGTGAAGCGTTTCTTGTCTTCAATAAATAGATCGTCTTAGTATAGCTTAGCATAATTTAGCTTTCTCGTCGTAGTATTATTTGATTACAGCGAAATGTGTTTTCTTTAAAGATGAAATCTTTTTCTTGGAAAATCAAATTATTTAGTAACATTCATCATCCTTTGCTTAATATATCCTAACACACACACATAATAGTTTACCGATGCCACCAAATTTTTAGAAAAATATTTAAAATATTAGAAAATAAGACTCCTGAAAAATACGTTGTCTCTTTCAGTTGCGAGACATGTATAATTAAGAGGATTAAACAACATGAATGCAATTGCAGGGAAAAACAGATGTCTAAAAAATATAAAGTGAAACTAGGAAAAATATACTTCAAAGCAATATTGATAGGCGAGCTAGGCCGATATATGTTCTTATTAATATGCTGAGGAATATGCTGCAACATCCGAATATCGCAACACTGGACAAATATTACCTCTACCATATTTTACCTGCTAGACAACAACTACTTTTTGTTGTACTTGCCGATACATAATGGCAGCAGAAATGGATCTTCAGAACCAGTCAAACCTAAAATCTCTGTGGAACCAATGACGCGTGACGGTACCGAACCGGGATGTTTGGTAACCAACCCGCCCGAGTTACCGCAACCCAACTCATTTGAATTGTGCCATTGTAACAAACCAGTACATAACCAGAAGTTATAAGAAACACGTCATGATTATGGTAATTATTGAATAAAAACTTGATTAGTTTTATTCCTTATTATGACACCAAGACAATAGGCGTTTATGCGAATATTTTAATAGACGTTTATTATTATCCTGTAACATCCTACATGCCTGAAATTATATGTATACACATGTTTATGCAAATACATAATATCTTATCTTATCTTATCTCTTATGTTATGGCAACTGTTCATTTTATTTTTCTGCATCATTAACCTGGGCAAAATATAGTGTAGGTAGTGCCTATAAAGATCGTTTATTTAAGTTTTTTATAAAAAGCCTATCGTATTATCACTATAATAGTACCGGATACACTTATCCGGTACTCGCTACTAAGAGTTTCTTAATAGAAAAACACTTTGTCCAATTTAGCAATCGATCAACCACAAACTTAAGCCATATCTTAGGCAACGAAACCAACTAGTCAAAAGCAAATCTAAAAACACAGTATTAGACTTTATTTTATTTGGGCAGCTATCAGTTACAATACAAATTATTTAAAAAGTGTTAATTCCAAGCTTCCATATCAGTGATTAAAAAACATGTGCAGTTATACAGTTAATGAACAAAAATAAAATAGTATTATCATTTGTTGTAAAAGATGAACGCTTTTTACAAGAACAAATAGCTTGCACGCACGTGATTAATGAAGCATCGTTCAAAACTATCGCCGGTGTAGAATCTGCATAATTAATCCATAATCGTAATCAATATTACACGATACGGATCTGTTCCTGTTTGTTTGTTTTCTTATATGTACGGAGCTTAGAAAAAGTTTACATATAAGGTAATACACGATAAGCTTCTTTTTGTAACACATCTTTTGAAAGGGTACAAAAATTATTGAAGCGTTCATATTTGTTCGAAGTAACTGTCTAGTGGTCGGTAAACGATTAATGACGTTAAGTAATTTTCGCCGTTATTGAACTGCTAGTGGTTATTGTTGAGTTTATGTCAAGTTAAAAACTTCAGATATGATTTATTTTCTGACGATAAATGGATTGATCACTTAATCCGTCTTCTTTGGATTAGTTTTAAAAGAAAAGTAGTATCACAAAGCGATCTCTCCCATTGCTTTGTTTTGATTCTATTTTAATCGCCAGATATGTAAGCCTCTGACACCTTACATAAATAAGCTGGCTTACCTGAGTAGGTATCAGTTTCTTACAGAAAAATCGGTGTGCCAGTATTAGGGTAGTATACCGTTACTGCATTTAGTCCAGAAATGTAGTAACGGTAGTACTATCCTAATACTGGCACACCGATTTTTCTGTAAGAAACTGATACCTACTCAGGTAAGCCAGCTTATTCCTACCACCACCAAATAATAGGGTAGGTGGGCAGGCATATTGCCTTTTAAATTTGATGTAAAGGAACTGCCCTGTATTGACATGAGATTAATTACCTGGACGAGCATTATTAGGTTTCCTTATGCAATTTACAATAGCAATACGGATCTGGTAGGAATCTTTACCATGTGCCGCTATGTACGCGTATAGCCTTCAGCGCCTGTATGGTATTGCATAGTTTTAAAATATCGTTATCTTTTTCTTTCTTCTTTTCGTGTGGTTAGTGGCCAACCTGTTGTCCAGAGTTGTTCAAGCCGCCCGTAGGCCTCTGACATGGCTTAACGATTGCTGCCAATTTGGCAACAACCGGGACCGACTTTTTACGTGCCCTCCGAAGCACGGAGACGCTCAGATGAAATACCACTAAGCGGTTACCTATCTATAGACTGACCGCACCCAACGTTGTTAAACCTCGCTAATCGTTTACCGATCAGTGAGTGCAACTGGCTATGAGCGTCTCAAATATCGTAATGACGAATTGTTTGTTAATCCAAATTGGAACTGTAATCGAATTTTATCGAATGAATTGTGTAGAATTACATTCGAATAATATACGATACTAATTTACGCTCATCACTAACGTTGTTGGAAAAGGACCGTTAGTAAATAGCAGGTAAAGAACTAATTAAACTGTAACTATAAATTTAGGCATCGATAGCTGTAACCTTTTTATTGCATCCATTAGTGAAGTGCACAAAAACTTGCTCATAATCGTACGCATGGACGCATGTGTATAAACACTAATAAAGTGCTAATTACCATTTTAGTGCACGATAACATCTGCGTATATTCGTAGTAAAAGACTGTCTTGAGCCTGCGGGTCTGCTCGCTACGGTAAAACGTCCTTATTTCTATTAGTTCCATGCGTTGTGTTTTTTTCATATCTTCAGGTATAATAAAGTTTGTTGTAGCTGAAAACGACTATGCCCCTTTTTGAATCTTTGAATGTGAATCAAAGATTTCAGGTCATCATTCGACCAAGTCTTTGCGAAGCACCTTTGGTATTCATACTAGATAGCCTATTGATTTCACGAAAGTAGAGTCGATTAGTGAAAAGCAGATCTAGTCTTCAAACTGACAGTATTTATTTGTCGACTATCAGCATTTCAGGACGATTAACGGTTATTGCATGACTCGGATAGCATTCTGTAAAGGTTTTGTACTTAGATCAGTTGATTTTAATTACTAACTCTGAGCATTCTACGACTGTTTTTTTGATAAATTGTCAGAGTCATGTCACGTTATGCATATTTTAAAACGTATTGAAATACAAACGTAACTTCTGGCAACCAAGACTTTATATTCCAAGACTACCGTATTAAAAGACAAACGCTCGTACAAACAGACAACAAGACTTTTTGCGGTATAACAATAGAATAGAATTTATGCGATAGATTTCTTGATATGTGGCTAGATATGTTGGAACTGATATCTAATTGTTTCTGATCAGTAACTCTGTAATGTGATAGATGTACTTAATTGGTGATCGCGTTCTGCTGATATAGTATCGTTAAGCGTTTGCAGTAGTAAACTATTGAATGTAAAACTAGTTGTTTTACATTTAACAGCTCTTGTATCTATTGCAAGATACATTTATTGCAAACAAAATTACATTAGTAAATGTTGAAATTTGGCAACCGAATTCGTCACAAGGAAGCCCTTATACTGACCAGTTTTGTGCAAGATAAGCCAACGAAGAGGAAGAAGTCAAAAGTAAGGTTTGCCGTATTGCAATAATTATTGTGCGATATTTGTGGTTACTGATTGCGGTGTATCTTAATTAATCCAGCCTACTTGGACTTATCCTAAGGAATAAACTTATGCTTCTGTTTGCGGGTAACTGAAAGTTCCCGGGTTTAATCTCCGTTATAATTGTATTTAAATTCTGTTGTGAGGTAATTTTCCGTAGTAGCATGTAGCTTGTGGACGGCATTAGGCTTATTTCGTATTACTAGAGACCTAAAATATAACTCGCAAAATGTGGTAATACCCATTCCAGAAAATACAATTATAAGTACATGTATGTATGTGCGAATTAAATGGTTGACGCTAATGAGGAATATCATCGTATTGCAATTAACTTAAATAATAATAATCGATATAATAATTATAAGTTTGAAATACTCAAGAAAGGGTACCATTTTTAGCCTGCCAATCAAACTAGTTGCCGTTAAAAAGTTTCAACTGCAATTAGGACAATGGCCAGTTCCCATAAAGCAAATCATCATCGATAAAAACAACCGTTAGCTTTTATGAAATTTCTGTTCAGTTTTTTTTGCAATAATGTGTAAGGAGTGTTGCAATTAGTTACACTTCGACCTTCGTCCGTTGTAGTACACTTAAGGCCAATTTAATGTGGCCAACAAAAGGTGTACACTCAAGGTGGGTTATAATTCGACGTTTCGGCAAGATTACGTCCATGCACGTTGCGTTTTGTCATTAACACATATAAATATTCAATAATGAAAGCAATTGTCAATGTTTCGGTACAATACGCGTGTAATGAGCACTTGAAGGGTTATTTATTTGGGAAATTGGGCGGTTTGTTTTTGTGTGACAAGTATAACTAGCCAGCTGTACTTCTCTGATCATTATCTCCTTTTTTGAGTTCGTTATTTAGAACACTGTCATTGTTGATTGATAACTGTAGTACTTTACGGACAGTTGGAAAATGTATAATGCATATTTTAAAACTTTTCTAGGTATGAGATGTTTGTGCGAAGTCGATCTTCAACTATTCTATAATCGATATTCGCTAGTAAACGGTCAACAAAGAAATATTCTTTGTTAAACCCTTTGTACGAACAGACAAATAGATACAGTAGTTTACGACAACCAGTAAACAATTACACACACTAATATCGTAAAACAAGGTACATTTTATAATTACAAGAAACTGTGCTACCTCACATTAGAACAATCATTTCATTTTACGCTCACACTAATTCACACACGCACATTTACCACGGTGACCATAAACGTCGGAAGTGGTCCGTGGAGACACCGTTTAGCGGGACAGTCCGCGCAGATGGCGTCGCGAGGTCACCCCAAATGTCAACGGTCTCGCCGTGACATTTATTAACGGTTAGAAGGGTTGAAGAGAAATTCCTAGAGGCCATTTTCTTTTTCCTATCGGGGGTGTTTTTACTGAATGATAGGACGGTGAATAAAATCAAAAGTTTTTGTTGGACATTTGTCGTGCACGTACTATTTTGGATTGTAATATGTATTGGGTTTGAATGTTGCTCCTTTGGGGCGAGTAAAACTGTGTTTGTGAAATTCTTTAGCAGGTTAGCTGTTATTTTAGGTCAAAGTAAAGCACTTATATAGATGAATTTGAAAATAAAGTGGATGTTATCTTTTTCTGTTTTAGTAGATTTGGAGAGCAGCATTTTCTGTTGCATTAATTGTTCAATACGTACCAATTTTTGGGTATGTGTTGGGGCAAACCAACCTTTAGTCTTATATTTGTATAGCTGCATACTCCGTATTGTTTAAAGTTATTTTCACCCTAATACGATCAACCACTTCGTTGTCTCAAGAGCTAGTCGGGGATGTCACGATCTCAGTGGTCGCAATGTTTACAATTATTCTACTGAAGCAGCAAGGTAGTCACAGATAGCAATAGTAATGATATCCTTACTTTAGATCCCTAAATACTGGTAACTTGCGCTCAGTTCTCCAATGCCAGTCGGTCATCCCACATTTAATATTTTAAACGTGTTTTTTTATAATAATCTATTGAAATGTATAATAATTAATATGAGTACCCGTGATAGACAAACAAATAATACAATAATAAATGTAAAAATTTGACGATTTTATTTCAAACATGGCCGACGATTTTGATGGAATTTCGTATGGCTTATAAAGCAAAGCAGGACATAAAGTTTTTGGATACTTTGGATATAGGCGAAATTTTAAAAACATTGGTAATTTCGTGACTGCTTTATGCATTTCTTTAAAATTACGCCTGTTAGAAACATATAGATAACATTCCTATTTACAATAAACACCTACAAACATTAAACAAACACAAAAAACCGCAACGTGTTAGGTCTAAACCACGAGGGATTAAACACAACCACAACTAATAAAGTCCAGGGCACAAGCTAATGTTGCGTGGTGGCGCCACTGAGCGCACGCCATGTTCACTCGTTGGCGATAATATACGGGCAGCGTGAGGAGCTAATTGCAAGTTGTTGAGTTTCTTAACCCGGACTTTGGTAAAGCAACAACATACGTATACATGGCTATGCTCAAAGAGGTAGACAGAGATGTAGGTATGTACTCACATTTTATAAGATTTGTTTCAGATACTGTGTACAGCCGAGACTTCTTTTTTATTATTAAAAAAGACAACACCCACAATAAGAATTGAATTAATAAAATTTAAGTTTATTTTTTAAAGATTACTCCAGCACTAGGTATATGTCCTGTGTCACGGGGGACTTTACAAACATTCTAACAACGAAAACAAGGAAAACACAGACTTGGAGCAACCATTTGTGGATTACACAATTGTTGTCTTATGCGGGGATCAAACCCACAACAGTCGGCGCAGTGCCAGTATCGAGGCGACCACTTAAACCACTTTAGCTTCGTGACTTGGAAGACGCCCTGTAGTTAGGCGTCTTATAATACCTCCTCTGCAGATGGTTTTTCTCCGTTAACATTGGTAGCGGTAACCCAAGTTCACTCTGAAGTCTTTATTATTATAAGAATAGTATTGTCATCTACTGCGTATAATTCTTGATAAAGAGTTTCTGGGAATGTTGTGATCGTAAAAGTAAATTACTCAATTTATTTTAGTTTTGTCATTGGTTCTTATGATAAAATCATCATTCATAGTTTTGATTTGGAAGGGTGTGAAAATTGAATTTAAAGTTTCACGCATACACACTTCGACTTATTAACAGTGTCATAAAAAAATCTATCGAATCAGTCCATAGACACAACCAATATTGAATTCAATCAAATTGTCTTCGAAGAAACATTAGCTATACGAACTTGAGTTTGTATAGCTTGTTTTCTAATGGCAATCGTAAAAAAGGCATCGTTTAGTACATTTTCATATTTCCCATAACAAAATCACGAGCGACATAACTAAGATTACGAGTGGAAAATGATCACATCTCAAGTTAGTGCGCTCAACTGGTGCACTTACTTTATAGAGGGTTTTAAACCGTCGAGCTGACTGTTTACTGTCCATAACATTACGTTATGGTGAATACACAGTTTACTTATTAGCGTACCTAAAGCCTATATGTCCCTAATGGGGTAAGCAGGCGTGTTTAACACCAACATAATGCTGACGCCGTTAATCGGGCAATTATATTCGGGACCTAAAGATCTTTTTTTTATACTACCAAAGTGGCAAATAAGCATACCTGATGGTAAGTGGTCACCGTAGCCTATGGAAGCCTGCAACACAAGAGGCAAACCTCGGCAGGTAGTTCATTCCACAACATGAGCGTCCGCGGGAGAAAATTCCTTTGGAACCGTTTGGTGCGGCACCAATAAGTTGTAAGGTATGAGGATGAAATCCCTGCCGATGGCGAGCGGTGCGATGATAAAAAGTAGCTGAGGGCATTATCTCAAACAACTCCTCAAAACACAATCCATTATATAAGCGGTAGAAAACACAAAGGGAGGGAAAGTCCCTTCTGAGACTTAGTGGAGATCTATTTTAGGCGTAAGCGCCTAGTATTTTACTATTCCGTATCCATGGCCTTATGACCTATAAAATTAGGCAGGCATATTGGTTATTAACCTATACCTGCCTCCATCGTTAGCCTGACTATACTATACTCAGCCAAAAGTTGAAGTAGATAAAGTTTCGCTATCATATATTTATGTTTTTTGTAAGTCTACAAGCGCATACGGGTTTGAGGTCTGTGTCACGGAGACTTTCCAAACATACAATTAACGTACCCAAAGTACACCTAATTAGTAATTTTAACATGTTCAGTGCGAAACAAGGTCTAATACGCCTTGTACGTGTCTTCCTTGCGGTGCGGCTAAGAAAATCATAATCTTCTCCTCCGTGCTGAGGCCGTAACTTCAATTTGATTTAGTTTAGGAAAGAGATGAATATACATATATCTAAGATGCCCTGTTAAAACAGAATGCATTGGTGTATCTACTTTAAAACGGGGTGACTTTGACCTCGTACCGCATTAAAGAAATAACATTTTATTACAGTTCGAAACGGGGCTTATAAGACCCCGTACCCTGCCGGCCCCGTACCGCACCCTGCGCTAGTCGCGCGAGTTAAGGATGCTATATGCCTACTCAGCCCTAAATAACCTATATACCAGATGAAGGGGCTGACATAGCATTTTACATAACACGTGTAAGGCAGCGTGAGAAACTTAATAGAAAGTTCTAGAACAAATTATGCTGCTTTTACGCATAGTACTTGTTACTGGAAACCCATGTAAACTTCGAACGTTCTAGAACAAATAATGCTGATTGTCACTTTACTTACTAGAATTCCGGTTATATGAAATCCTCGCTATCGACTCTGTAAACACCTAGTTTTCCAAAAATATATATTTTTTGGAAATTCGCTTTCATTAAACCTTGACTCGCGCGACCAGTGCGCCATTTGTAATTTGGCCTCTTTATAATTTCATAAATCTAAAATGTTTTTCGTTTGTTTTTTTTTGAGTTAATCGTGTTCAGACAGGCAGAAATAATTGTTTTATTAATCTACCTAATGATAATATTTTTTATCTTTTCAGAAACAGCATCAATAAACCAAACACATTATCACGAAAAGTGTTCGAAGAGAAAAAAATGTGCTGAATGCTACGCCAAATTGTAAAAAAAAAACATTGTGTGGCGGACAAAATAGTTAAAAAGATCGTCATACAATGGCAATGCCCAACATTTTTATGTTTAAATCGTTTTAACGAAAAACATTTGTAATAAGTAAAATAAAAATAAAGTAAAAAACATTCACTGATATTAAAGTGATGGAAATATAACTGAGTGCGGTACGAGGTCTATAAGACCCCTGATTTTCTTTTACCTACATATTCTAAATAAACCAATCCTCTGTACGCTTTAAGATTCAGGTCAATCAATTCTTAATTGATAATAGTGTACCAATAATTATTATGTTCTTTTTTTATTTAGCCAAAATAAAGCTTTTAGTTTCTTAAGCGTTACGGGGTCTAATAAACTCCTTACCGCTATAATGATACTTTTCAAACGAGGTCTTAATCGCCCCGTACCGTAGAATTGGAAAGAATACAAAAATGAGTGTCGCTGTCAACGTGTTAATACATAAATTACGCGTAATCGTAAGAACTTATTATTTGTGAATTACACAAATAACTGGATCAGCTTAGATTCAGCGTAGCGAGAGTGGTGAAGCGACCGCTTGCCCGCTGTGCCATCGGTGAAGATATTTAATCTAAACTACAATCTGCCCGATTCAATAAATTAAATAATTTTAAAGTCCAGGGTTAGAATTAATGATAATAGAAGTATTGTTTATTATATTACTAAATGCTCTGGCTTTCAGAAATGAGAGTGCTAAGACCGTTCACGTCACTACCCGAAATATACTTTACACAAGGTCGAAGACCTGCCGTAAATTCTACTTAACTAATTGAATAGATAAAGATACATGTTGCAATTAATCAATCAATCAGCCCACCGTAGTCCACGGC
Source organism: Catocala nupta (assembly GCA_963675205.1). Taxonomy (NCBI): domain Eukaryota; kingdom Metazoa; phylum Arthropoda; class Insecta; order Lepidoptera; family Erebidae; genus Catocala; species Catocala nupta. Next base: position 24,425,634 of record OY776085.1, on the reverse strand, counting down.
TGGACATAGGCCTTATACATGAGATACATGATAAATGTTTATTTAAAAAAAATATTAGTCGTTTAGAGCGAAATATATTTTGAATTTTTCTTTTTGTTGATTTAGAATTACTTATGGTTGGTAACAAAATACATGCATCAGCTACTTGCATTTCATATTAAGGCCTGTTCAGCAGTGGGACAGTTTGAAAGCAAGACTGGTAATATTTTAAAACTATTATTACTTACATGAGTTAAATAACCACAAACGTAAAATTTTTAAAAGATTATGTTAAATAAATATAAGTTTTCTGTAGTGGTAAAAAGTATATCCTTACTTAATATTATAAATTCGAAATTAGCTCTGTCTGTCTGTCTATCTTTTTGTTACCTATTCACGGCTAAACCACTCAACCGATTTGGATGAAATTTAATACAAGGGTAGTTTAAAACCTCGGAAAGGACATAGGCATTTATTGATGTTCGTACCACGCGGGCGTAGCCGCACGTAAAAGACAACAACTTACTAGTACAATATTAAAAATTGAATATAATAATTATATATAATTAAAATGAATACACTGATACATTTATGGCATATACAGGCAACTGAAAATTAAATATAAAACGTATAATTAAAATGAGCAAACTGTATGCTCACTATATTTAATTTGCAGATTACTTAGAAGAAAGTCTAAGCCGTATTATTTTAATTATTGTACGCGGTCACGGTACTACACGAATAGCGCAAAAGTTTAATCGGTAACCTTGTCATCGATCAATACGACAAAGTTTAATTTTCGCTTGAGACAAAAAAATGGAGTCTTGATGTTCTTTAAATCCGTTTAAAATTATATCTATGATATATATAGATTATACCTACTAGATTTTGCCCGCGGCTTTGCTCGTTTAGGTTAGGTCAGATTAATAACACTACTTTTTTATGGATGAAACGAAGGTACTCTATGTCCTTTTCCGTTCCCCTGATAACGTTTATTTGAAATTTCATGATCATCGGTCAAGTAGTTAGGGAGTGAAAGCGTAAGAAACAAAGAAACTCACATTTGCATTTATAATATTACTTAAGTTAGGATTAAAATATTTTATAGTAACAACATTAAAAAAGGAAATCACTTATAGCAAAACCTCACTATATTTTCAACAAAACTATGCAAATATTCTGTTAACAAAACTTCAGCAATATCCACTGGAGCGAAACTATGCGCTACATCATGGAAAACTATCACGAATTTCTTTAATCGTTCTTTAAGAATTGTTTTATGGCACTTTGATTTGTGCTCACCCCACATCTAATGGCGTCATTAATAATAGTGAAGATATTTTCGTCTATCCATTTATCTTGGTTCGTTGCGGTTGTGGCAATATAAAACCATAATTCACTGGTTTGCAGGCCACTAGTATTAATATTAAGAAGAAAGTTTATTTCGTGTTTTCGGATTGACATAGAAACCTCTCATCGGATATCATGTGACTACATGTTTTTGATTCGAGATTTTATCTATAGACTGCTCGTTTTTAGGTTATCTATTAGTTACTACTAAGAGTTGCCTAATGAATATGGATGGAAGAATGTGATGAGTCTGAAAATAACACATGGACCTACGGTGTCCTCGAAGTGGTAGGCAAAGATGCAAGGTGCGCAATAGTGAGCGAACCAATTGCGTTTATCGGGCACATTTCGAGACTCTGTGTTGCTGTTGAGAATTTCCTTGTAGAAAACCCAATAACCTTTTTCCCCGATCTAGGCATTTAAGTCAGGACGTCCAAGTCCTACGTTAACATAAGCGCCGATTTTTCAGTCGTCAGATAACTCCAATCCAAGAAATAAATATGGCAGTTTGACATATTTTTTATACAAAAGCTGTCATAACATAGAACATATTCAATGAAAATTATCTGACGAAAATTCGGCGCTTAGTTTACAAAACATAATTTTTTTAAACATTTGTTTGCCCAGATAACAGTTAGTCCATATTACTGTAAGTGATGCTATCGAAATTCTTGTCTAGAGTTGTTACCTCTCGTATGAATACCAGCAGTCACAAAGATTAAAAACTGTCATTCGTCTCCACTGACGGCATCGTAGATTGTTGATTTAAGTAATTAGTAATCAATACTCGGTACTTTATATAATATAACGGCTTAATCTTCCATATAAGTACTTACTGCTGAAGTTGATTCAAATAAATATTGCGGTTTAATTGAGCCAGCTGCTACGCGAAGCATCTTAAGTTTGCAAAATAAATAGCTATCAGTAACGCATAATTACATTCAATTCATTCATTTACTCAATATCTCTTTACGATAAGTAATCACAGTTTAATTGCAAACCTTTAATCAACCGCCATCTTAATTGTGATCATGTGCTGCGCGAGAGTCGATTTGACAGACGGTTTAATTGATCGCTTTGACGCCTCTATCTCATAAACTCGTAATGGTCCGCGATCACCGATCGCTACACTTTTTCTACCGTTACTTTTAACAAAGTTGTGTATTCACCAGCAATTTGTTCAATTGCTTGTTCACCAAGAAAAAGTGTAACACAGGTTGCCTTCGCCAATGTAACACACTGAATCCATAATTATACGTCGATACAGCAAACACTCGTTAAGTTTTTTCGAGACCAATTTTACGCACAGTTTATCTCAAAGTAATGGTGAGGCGTCACGATAGGAAAATGCATTATTAAATCCCATAACTGGGCATCCTCGTGTGGTACCCTTTCGTAACAAAGCGCCGGTGTAAATGAGTCGCGCAAAACGGGGCGCGCGCCCTATTGTCCGGCTATACCGGCCACTTTGGGGTGACTTAAATCCGAAATTGGGTATTTCGAAAAATGTGCATGTGTCATTTATCACGACCCTTGGCTATGGCGCGGGTGGAAAAAAACTCTAACCCTATTTAAAAAACTACCCTCAGTAATCCGGTGGCAGGACCGACTCGGCACACAAACAGTATTAAATTTTTCTACTATTAATACAATGGCGTTAGTGTCGCGTAAATATTGGATGAATGCAGGAGCAGATAATCCTTATTAAGAGGAGATGTAACGACCCTCCGTGAGACAACGGGTTAATCACGAGAGCGCTAAGTTTATGTACATGCCTTCCATTATTGGTTTTCAATATGAAAACTTGTAAATTATTGCAGTCTTGAATAATGCTGTTGCTAAACTGTTGGATTTTGAGAAGTTACATATCCATAACGTTTTCGATCTTTGTCAATCTCTATTTAATGAGCAGTTTATTGAAGACAGATATTTGGTATATATTCCTACCAACACTGATTCTTAGAAGACCCAGTAGTTACAAATAAAATAAGTACCAAATAATAATTTTCTCGCCGCTACAATTGAGTATACTGTAAGTTGTTTGTAATTGTTAAGTTTAAGGGATGTGACTAAGAGCATCACTCATAAGTCATAACATAACAAAATACGCATGTTGCAATGATAACTCACACGCTTTTTAATCTTCCGGGAGATATTTCACCAGTTATTTTTATAGTCCCCATACATAATTTAATTACAACTTCTCACTTTAATTGATGAAATTAAGACAGTCACGTGTCACGTTGAAAGCGGCTACCGTGCGGCTCCATACACTCCGTATAACAGTGCACAGTGCTCACAATGCAGTGCGGTTAAACTTTTCAATATTTTGGTTGGCAGTGAGGTGCGCACGTGCTGCCACGTGGCGCGCTTTACCCCGCTCCGATCTACCCCGGACGCTTTATTTTTTATTATTTTCATAATTCATATTTCACAATAACAACTGAGAAGGCGTTTCGCACGGTTAGCTTATGAAACCACTTTCGCGATGTGGCGTGGGGCTGAGACTGCGGCTTACCGCGAGGGCCACTTATGGGCGCGTTTTTATTTATATTACAGTGCGCGTTTTGTGATCCACTTTATCAAACGCTTTACAGAGATCGCGGGGGTTCCGCAGACCAGGATAATAATTTTGGTGGCATTCTTCTAGTGACGTCACGATATGGCTTATTGTGTTTTTTGGCGTGGGATTAGCGAGCCGCGGGCGGTGAGCCATAAAAAGCCTCTGTTTTCAACGGCAAACGACAAATACTAATCCTGCCCATTCTCATCGCCCATTGAGAGTAATGCGGGCGGTTTTGATTTCACCGTCGACCATCGTTTACGGATGTATATGATTAATGTTATGTTTTGTGGCTTATCGGAATGGTTCAAATATCTCTTTATACTTTTAGCTTTTCTAGGGCACAAATGCAATTACATTTTCTATTAAATACACGGGTACCCACTTAAGACAATCATAAAACAGAACGGAACAGCGGTTAAGAATTGCAATCGCAAAAACTTCACCCCACGCGACTGAATCACGTAAAATGTAATGGGAAATTACTGTAAAATAAAAAACGAAGTCTCCCTTAGAGTGGAACCCTTATTGTTACGGCAATTTAGGTTACCCTCGGCAGGGAACTAAGAATTCTTATACGAACTAGCAATATGCAAGATCCCTCAAGTACAAGGTCATAAAACTGAGCGATTTTAATCGAAACGTTCTTTAGAATTACTGTTTCGTTTGCTTTGTTTGTTTGTACGTGATCTGATAGTTAATAGCGATGAACAATACCTCTATGTTTATGCTTATAAAGATTACAATTTGGTATAATCTTATCGATTTTGTTTAATCAGTTAGATGGTGGTATGTGTACACGTCAAGACGGATTTTCTTCTTCTTGGAATCTGTGCCACGCATCGCCTACCACCGAAATTAAGTACGTAATAAAAATTAATTAAGTAAATCTTGTAACGGGAAACATTGTGAGTAAAACCTGCTTGTAAGCTTTCAAAGTCTAAGTGTGTTAACTTTCTTTTAACTGATCAGGAACACTTTTGGTTTAGCATTCTGAACGAATGAATATTCAGTTTCTTAAATTTTTTCCCACAATGTTAAACTTAAATATTTATGTGTTACTTTGTGAACTAAATGAATAATGGTCATTTTATTTTGACTTAGTAGTCCGAGAAATGGACTTCAAAGCTAAAGCCATTGCTGTCTGTCTTTTATAAAAGGATGGTATTCTAACCATTACTATAGATCTGTATTGGCTACATAAAAAAGTAAAGCCTTCGGCATTCTACTAAAAAGGATTGTTTTAATTATAGATCAATTATAACTATCTAAACATTAAAACATCTAACACAGAGTACTCTCAGGCTTATAGAAATCGAATCCGCATAATGCTATTACTTCGCATATGCATTTATTAATACACTTAATCGTATTTCTTTTACAGAGCATATAATTATATGAATGTTATAATATTAGTTTACGTTATAAATATAATAATGACAATAATGTTGATTAATCTACTCGGCCACATCAAAATCTTGTACTAAATAAAAAGATAATACAAAATTGAATCCTCGAAGCAATTAACTTTTTAATTCTGGTGCGCACACGCCGGTAGCTGACGCCCGCTGCGAAGTGAAAAAAAAAAGAATAATGTTGATTGAGATCGCTCTGCACGCTTCTGTAGAGCAATATTCGTAGAAGATAGTAGTAATTGAATTTGTTGATGAAATGAAGTAGGCGGTTCGTTTTAGATGCAATTTTAGAAGGAAGGATAACATACCTATTATAAAAAGGCAGCTTTGGAGACCGTTATTTAGAACAGCCTGGGGAAAGATGAGTGTATTATTCATATCTTTTAGGGAACGTAGGTGTAAGACTATAGTAATATTCTATCACATACACACAACACCATCTAGCCAAAACTAAGCAGAGCTCATACTATGGGTAGGTACTAGACAATGGATAAACATACATATATACTTATTTTTTAAATACATACATAGAAACACCCAGACCAAGTCAAACATCCATGTTTGACTTGTGCGGGAATCAAACCCGCGATGGCCTGCACACACAGGCCTGGCAGTCGGTTACACTAACCACTACGCCATCGAGACCGCCTTGTTCTATGTATGTATTGACAAGATTATTGATTGATATGATTTTCTCATTGGTACATGTAGGTATCACCGTTGATCGTTTGCTTCTGTATTCAGGCCTGGCAGTGTTATTAGGTGCTTCCGAAACTCTCGTTTTATTTATTTATTTATTTATTACTATATTGACACACCAACAGCTTTTAGGCGATGCAATCACAATAAAATTAAATCCAGCACCACAGACTGGCCTACGAGCTAATAATAGGTGTGAGACAGCATTTTTAAATGACAAGTAATTAGTGAGAATTACAAAATAAGGTTAAAACACAAAAAAAAAAAATAAGAAATTGAAATGAAAAAACTCTTCAGAATTGCAAGTATAAGCTAATACAACATTGGTTTACTTAAACTGTGCTATGGTTGCAGTATTTGACGCTTCCATTGGGATAACGTGTCCTTAAAAATATCTAAATTAAATGTCTTGTGAGAAATATTGTATCTGTATTGGAGTCTTCGAATAGGAGAAAATTTACCGACATTGGTTCTGCTTCGAAGAGACCGGAATGTATCATTGCAGGATAAACGACTATTAATTAAACGATCGTTATATCGTTGTGTCTGAAAGACGAGCTTGAAAAGAAGGAGGCAGGTGCTGAATGGTTATTTATGATCTCTTGAAAATACAAGAGAGGGTAATACCATTGTCTTTCGTTATGACTCCATGTATATAAACAATACTTACAAAACATCTGAAATATCTGAGTCCTATTAGTAAGGCACGTTTTGCAATCGAGTGATCGCGGGTTAAATTTTCACCCATTGCAGTATCGACGTGAACTACTTTTATAAAAGCATTATAACTTAGCTGGGGCGTTTCTCAAATAATTATTTGAGAAAAAAGGTACCTTGTTAGGTACCTATCTAAATAAGAAAGAAAATATATCTGTAGAAGAAACGAAGAGTTTTTTTTACGCATATCCTTACTAATATTATAAACGCGAATGTTTGTATGGATGTTTGGATGTTTGTTACTCTTTCACGCAAAAACAACTGTGCCGATTGCAATGAAACTTGGTATGTAGATAGCTGGAAACCTGGATTCATACATAGGCTACTTTATCCCGATATTCCCACAGGAACGGGACTTACGCGGGTGAAACCACGGGGAAAACTAATAAATTCATAAAGTATGAGACCTTTAGTAAAAATCCCGATAAACCTATCGGGATTTTTTACTAAAGATTGCCAGCAAGACCGATTGTATTCATATTTCAATTATAATGTCTCTTGACCTGACCCCGAATTGCACCAGGTGGGCGTGGCTATAATTATTGTATAGTTTAGCACAGCCTGAAGATTAATGGTAGTTGAGGTTATAAAGCCATTTACTATATAAAATGGATTTAAAAAACAACAAGAAAATGACTGCAGATCTTTTTAATAATGTAGAATGTATTAATTCTTTAAATATTTTCGCAATTTTAAAGAAAGTAACATAAATTGTCTATTGAGGTTAATCAACCACTGAGGTATACTTCAAATAATTAATTGTTTTGGTGTTCACTTAGTATTACTCAGTGATTAAAACGAATAAATTATTCGAATGTCAGATTTTACTGTCAGGTTCACAATGTCATAACCTTTCTAGTAAATGGCATTGCTTTCTAAATAAAATAAATAAAAAGTATTTATTTAAAAAAGTGTTACATTTTGTGCTATTACCAGCGGCCCCACACTAGGCAAGCCTGTCCTGTGGGTACCTATTGTGATTTACCATTTGGGCTCGGTCGACATCATTAAACCTTAAACTTAGTATCTATCGAGTTAAAAAATCATTTAAGAACAAATTTTACTAATGATTATGGTACATTGATTTATTTTGTTTAAGAACGTATAAACTAAAATCTTACTATACCTGCATATAAAAATGATATTAATGTTATATTTAATTAACTATGTTATTATGTAAGTGTGTGTGTGAGCATGAGTGTGTATATTATACTTTTATAGCTATGTAATGAATATCGGGTTAATTCATATATTATTTCTTCACTACACACACTACCTCGGTGGCGAGCCGTAGTAAATGAGACTGCTGTTTTGGGTAATCCTGCTGTGTCAATAATTCCTGGATCGGCCAAACTGTTATTGAGGTAGTCACAGGCAAAGTCAAAAATCACTTATTCATTTTGGTTACATAGTAACACTTATGAACGTCAAAATATTTAGGTTAGTGCGTTTACTAAGATACTATTAAGTAAAATACAGTTAAGTTAGTTAACTTTTCTATCAGGAAATTGTTGGAATCAATATGGAACTCTATACAGTACATGGCGATAACCACGCTTATTATTACGTGAGATGCAAAACAAAATTATAGCCAACGATATACTTATGTATGTCATATAATCCTCTGCCTACTCCTTCGAGATATACAAAAGTGAGACTGTACGTAATTCTATTATCAAGGTATCAAGGGTGATTTGATTACGAAATTATACCGATTAACACGTATCTAACGGTAATCTAATAAATTATCATTAATATGTTACAACAGTGAGTTAATTTAATAAGCATTTGATGATCTGTAACATAAACAGTTTAGCTAAAACTTATCCATGCAGTGTGGTAATGATCGTTGACAGGTGACGTAGATACCGACTAATCAAACGGTTAGCCGGTATATACAGTTTAACTTGTTTTGTTTGCAATAATAATAATAATAATAATAATAATAAGCCCCCCAAATCCAACCATACGTCCGAATCGACCATCAGATTCACGTGGGGGGCGGACACGCGACTTATATGTTACTGGCGCGGCCAACATGGCTCTGGAAACCCATTCACCATGGAGACACGTTCGAAAAGAAAATTGAGAGGACCGCTTCCCGGGGGCAATCGCCGGGGCACACCTGGAGCTGACGCTGGGTGTCACAGCATGCAAGCCGTCAGTGGTGAGGAGTTGAGCAGGCGGGCTCCCACCGGGTCACCCGAAGATACTTCAGCCGACCAAGACTATTCTGACAGACAGACTGACTTTATTACAAATAGCCAGATTGAGCCGTATAGCCCAAGCACCGTTTCATATACACCCTCATTGCAATCGTTACCTTCGTCAACTAATACATCACCACATACAGTTCATTTTAGTGATCCATTCACACCAGCCTTGGATGTTGCGCGGGAGGTAAATACCTTTTTACCCGCGTCCACCAAAGCTGGCAAAGCAAGGGTGCGCATGTCTTGGAGCAAGGATGTCAATATATTTATCATGCGTACCTATTATTATATTACGAAATTAGAGACTGATATGACAACCTATAGGAAGCGATTGCACGAACTATTCTCACGACAGTACCCACAAATCTCAGTTTCTGAACAGCGCGTGTCAGACCAAATGAGAACAATAGTTAGAAATAAGCGACTTTCACAGGACACCTTAGATCAACTAAAAGAAGAAGTACGTAGAAGCTTAGAAGAAGAAACGAGTGAAGATTACAACCTCATAAACACGTCACATAATACACATAACATTCCTCTTCAATCACTCCAGCAATCGCAGTCTACAGAACAATCCCATTCATTAAACCTAGAACACGTTTCAGCGACCACATTAGGCGCCAGCCCAAATACACAGACAGTAACATCAAATATATCACGTACACAGTACGAAACATTCACTCAACATGCATCCACTCAGACAAATCTCTCACCCGATTCCGTACCACAACTCACTCTAATCACACAGCCCAGTGAAACGACAGAAATAGACACAACTACACATGAATTAATTAATCAACTAGAAACAGCTCTTATCAAATACACAGGCACAGACCCTACAACACGTCCTAAGTTACCGAAATTGAGAGAAAATAAGAAACTTTATGGATTTATTGATATTTTTAACAAACACATACTGGATCGGTTTTATTCTGTTGATTCCGATTTAGTTTCTATTCACACACTAATATATTGCAGTGCATACGTTATATGTCAAAATTTGGGATATAAAATACGAACACATAACCTAGGCAATCAAAAGAAAACACGAAAAAATAATAAACCTGCTTGGCAAATAAGACTCGAACTAGATATTAACAATTTAAGGGCAGATATTGGTAGATTGAGTCAATACATAAATAACAATAGATCAAGAAAGGTATTGAAAGCAGTTGAAACTATATTCAAAACAACAAAAGTACATAGTATACATGAACCAAATAATGTTAGGCCAATAGAATATTTAGACACGTTAAAGCAAAAATTAATTTTAAAATCACAACGATTAGCAAGATATTTAAAAGCGCTACAACGGAAGGAAGACAATAAACTTTTTACAATAAATGAGAAGAATTTTTACAGGTCATGCAGAGAAAATAAAATACAGAGTGAAAACAACAATATAATACCTGAAAAAAGTGAACTCAAAAACTACTGGGCCGATTTGTGGGAAAAACGAAACAATCATAACGAGGATGCAATATGGATTGATGAAGAAAGAAATAGAATGATTCATGTAGATGATATGGAATTAATGGATATCACGCCAGAAGATGTAGCAATTGCCACTAGAAAAATGAAAAATTGGAAGGCAGCCGGCATAGATAACGTTCACAACTTTTGGTATAAAAAGCTTTTCACATTACATCACATACTAGCTAAAAACATCACAGAACTTATTGCAGGCGAACAACCGTTACCTCAATTTATTACAAAAGGAATCACTTATATGCTCCCTAAAAGTAGTGATACATCAAACCCCTCTCAATACCGCCCCATTACATGCCTCCCAACAATCTACAAACTTATCACTTCACTCATTACACGAAACATCAATAGTCACCTCCATAGAAACAATATATTGTCAGAAGAACAGAAAGGATGTAGGCGAAATCATAGAGGATGTAAAGAACAACTTGTAATAGACTCTACCATTCTAAAATGTGCTCATAACCAAAAGAGAAACTTATTTATATCATACATAGATTACAAGAAAGCATTCGATAGCGTGCCGCATTCTTAGTTACTTAAAATCTTACAGGTATACAAAATAAACCCCACCATCATTAACTTCTTGAAGAATGCTATGTCAGAATGGAGAACGACTTTACACCTTAATAATGGTACAGAGTCTATTACAACAGATGAAATTTATATTAGAAATGGCATTTTCCAGGGAGACTCTCTCAGTCCGCTATGGTTTTGCCTTGCCCTGAATCCATTATCTCACCTTCTTAACAGGACTGCAAATGGTTACAAATTAAATTCAGATACAGCCATCACACATCTCATGTATATGGATGACATCAAATTATTTGCTAAGTCCCAGAAATGCTTAAAATCTCTTATAGAAATAACCGCCCTGTACAGTAGAGATATAAACATGTCATTTGGCCTAGATAAATGTCGCACAATACACATTCAGAAAGGTAAAATAGTTAGTAACGTTGATCATGTAGACGAACCTGATGCATTTGAATTCATGGGACCGACAGATACTTATAAATATCTAGGTATTCACCAGTCTAACATAATTGACCACAGTAAAATAAAGAAAGATCTATGTTTAAATTTCACTAAAAGATTGAATTCAATATGCAAAAAACAATTATATTCAAAAAATCTCTTTAAAGCTATTAATACATTTGCAATACCTGTGTTGACATTTTCGTTTGGTGTAGTTAAATGGACACGCACAGATATCCGTAATTTAGAAATTAAAGTTAGGACCACATTAACCAAACACAAATACCTACACCCCAAGTCAGCTATCGAAAGAATTTCTGCGAAGAGAGAAAAAGGAGGAAGGGGACTCATAGACCTAAATGTGCTATGGGAAGGGCAAATACAAAACCTGCGAGATTTTTTTCTTCAACAAAATTACCACTAGCAGTATTCATTCAGCAATAGTTGATACCGATAAAAATTATACTCCACTAAATTTATCCAATAGAAACATTGCTTATAAAACTCCACAGATTCATGTCAATGACAAGATCAATAAATGGCGTTCCAAAGAACTGCATGGAAGACATCTACATGATCTAGAACAGCCACACGTCGATATAGACGCCTCAAATGCTTGGTTGAAATTAGGTTCACTGTTTCCAGAGACCGAGGGCTTTATGATTTCCATACAAGACCAGGTCATAAATACAAAAAATTACAAAAAACATATACTTAAAGATCCAACCGTTCAGAATGATAAATGCAGAAAATGTCACCGCGCCTCCGAAACTATTCAACATATCACCAGTGCCTGTCCAAACTTAGCTCAAACCGATTATACCCACAGACACAATCAAGTTACCCATATTATTCACCAGAAGTTAGCTATAAAACATAACCTTTTACCACCTAAAGTTGTACCCTATTATCAATATAATCCCAAACCGGTGCTGGAGAATCAATATCACAAAATATATTACGACAGAGCAATACTAACTGATAAAACGATACACAACAATAGGCCGGATATAACCTTGATAGATAAACAAAATAAACATGCATACATTATAGACATAGCAGTCCCTAACACTCACAACCTACAAAAGACAATCACTGAAAAAATAAATAAATACACAGATTTAAAAGAGGAAATAATTAGAATCTGGAAGATGGACAAAGTATATATTGTGCCTCTGGTGCTTTCTAGCACCGGTATAATACCGACACACCTTCTTCATTACCTACAACAACTTGAATTGCCAACGAATACATACATAACCATGCAAAAAGCCGCCATACTAAACACGTGTAGAATAGTTCGCAAATTTTTACAAGAAGATGCAAATATTAAACCAAACCCCCTAAATGAATCTCACTTGGCCTAGGCCCGTGGTTTCATTAGACTACCGGCATTCCTAAAATGCTGAGAAAAACAAAAAATCGATCATAATAATAATAATATTTTATTGTCACAAAAAGATACATACAAAGGAATAACCCATGTGGTTATAAACATTTAGACATGTACAATAATTTTGTTGACCACTGGTACCCAAAATAAGATTTAACTTAAATATAAATCAAGCAATATAACATCTTTAGCAAAAAAATTTGTTTTATACACTCATTTGCTCTTTCCTATCTTATAAATAAAAATAAGATTCCCTATAGTGAGGAATATCTATTTTTTGTAGATATCAATCCTTGCAATAATACGACATTCATAACCCCGTCGTACAAATAAAAAAAGTCTTATCGTCAAACATAATAAATATCTTTCCTGATTACGAAACTACAAAACGTATCTAGAACGAACCCCAGCAATGCGACCGTCAACCCCCGCGTGCCGCGTACGTGCGACAAGGAAGTATTAAAGTCATACAACTTAACCCCACGGATGCCGGGGGATCTTTAAATACATCCGATAAAAAACTAAACGACACCCCTCCATGCAAAAAACATCCCCCAAGGTGGAACATAAAGGAAAATTTATCCGTAAATTAATTTGTAGCAGTACAAAATAAAATTAAAGTAAATGCCGTGGATGTTTTATTACTAATGGATTTGTCTTAGGGGATAGATAATGTCTAAGATTCGAAGAGGATTTTTTTTATCGTAAACTTAATTGTTCCAAAAATGATATATTTAAACAGACTTTTATTTCTGTTCCACCTAGTTTTGTATCACCGCTGTTGACTTTCATAGACAAATATTATTACACCCATGTTTTTGGATCGAGAGGGCGCGAGTTCGAATCCCACCCAATGCACTACTGACGTGAACCCACTCCTTACGCAAGCATTCTAGCTTAGCTGGAGGAGTTAACAAGAATACTAGTAATTTGAAACTCAAATTGTTAGTAAGAATTTTCTAACAGTAAAACAAAAAACACCTACTTGACCTTGAAATCGGATCCGAAACTAAATGAACAGCAGGTAGCATAGCATCAATAAATATCTAAACAAATCTTAACCGCACAACTTGTAGACTTCATTAAGCAAAATAAGCAAATGTTACTTCAAACATGGGTCTCTAACATTCCAGCAAGTTTAGGGCAAAAGCTATAAAATACTGAATGACAAAAACAACAGACTCACTCGCAGTTTCAAACACCAACTGCAATAAAACAGAACATGAATATTCACCGGTTAGCTTTGTCACCAATATCTGCTTTTTGTTACCTAACCTTGTATTACGAAAGAGTTACATACATCATACATCATTATATTCCCTTTAGACTCCCAACCTATTCACAATTTGTCATATAATTATGAATATTATGACAGACTTATATTTATATCCGAAGTGCCGGCTAGTGTCTTCTGTGGGAAAGGTGTGTCGAAATAGTGGAATTTTCGCCATCAAACCGGGCTCTAGCAGACATATATCGTACGCACTGAGTGATTTATTGCACACAAACGTACATTAGATTTTTATGTTCGTATCTCGTAGGTTGTAAATAACATCGGTGGTTGTTCCCCGACCCACTTGGAGATTATTACTGATTTATTTATTATTTAAACGGTGTGATGGATGACTCTCGGATTCTTACTTTACTTACCTTTGCCATCTAGAGAAATAAAGTATCTGACCTTTTCATGTTGATTACAAAAATGTAGGTTGCAGCGTTTTGACACTTGATAATCGCTTGTTGCGCAATTTGGTTGTTTGTTTGTAATCAAACTAATTGTTTTAATTTGGTAACGATTGTGTTGATTATAGTAAAAGCATCGATAGTCTTAATTGCGTTGGTTAATTAGTGGCCTTCTCGAAAGGAATATAGTTCGTTGCTAATGTTCATTTGTGTGCGTGTATTTTATTCATGGCTTGGCCGTTTTGTTTGTGTTTTGTTTGCTTGAAGGGTCAACCGCCAATTAAGTAATCTTCTCAGTATTGCTCAATACTCTTTGTAAGTAAATATATTGGATAACAAGATTTAGAAGAACATTCTATGTATAACAGTTTTCTCTTTTTGGCACCTTATTAACAATAAGACACGGTTTGGACAAATAGGTGACCACTCAACTGATACTAAAGCTGTCCACAACCAAATCTTATGATTGCTTTGGCTATCAAAGTGTTATTTGAACAGACCCGTCCAGTCAAACCAACATTCCTTAGTACGATGTCCCCCGCAGCTTTGAATATGACATTCCCATAATTCACGACACCAAAACATGATACGCCAAATCGCCCCCACTGAGACTATTGAAAGTAATCCAATTCTTTCGTGTAATTGCGTAATCTTTTCACTCTAAATAGGTGGTACTTAATCTCTACCCTGATTCTACCCCCAGTGTACGCAAGGTGAACTAGCCAAGCCTGAAATGGTTATTTTTTAAACTTCCCTATTATAAGCTGAGACAAGTGGAGCGGAATTAAGGGCGTACCGGATTTAGAGCCAATTTTAAAGTAAGTATTGATTGTAACGTTTACGCGTCGTTTGGTACGTCAGAATCTTGGCTGTTTGGATTCTTGATTATTTTCCATTGAATATATTCTTGGTAATAAACACTGTGAGTTCTGATTATTCCGTGACGCGAAATGTTTTTAAGTAACGTACTTTGATGAGATATGTTGCGTAAAATATAAATTTGCGGGTTATGATCATTTCCAGTATCGTTAGTTAAAGTACTTTACCTGTAGACACAATTTAGACATAGGTTTTAAAGTATTGCAAAATACTGTTATCAATGTCAACGTCAAAAATTATCAACTTATTTAGATCATCACTTAACGCTTATGGACGAAGTTTAGTGAGTAGTTAAGTTATCCTAACAACATAATCTTTTATGGAGCCAATAAAGATCTAATTCCTGTTTGAAATTTAGCTGTTAAGAAATGAATTCCACGAATGTGTCACGTATACATTAAATTTCGAACTTTTTGATATGTTTCGTATATTTCAGTGCATATGACATTCGACAGTAAGGCCCTATATTTGACTCATTATCGAACAGAACATTTTCGATTTATTCAGAACCTAAACAACTATTGAGATCGGGATCCAAAGTACTTTACTTAAGCAGTAAGACAGGCTTGAATATTTGAGTAATATTATGAATGTATAACATTGTAAAGATGTTTAGATGTTTGTTAAATAATTATTGGTTAAATTTGTCACACAGACAAACGATATACTTCTTTTTTTTTTAATCCTGAGGGAATGCCTTGACGCATACCTCTCCGCTAAAAATAATATAATAATATTCTACCACATACACACAGCACCGTCTAGCCCAAACTAAGCAGAGCTTGTACTATGGGTTCTAGACAATGGGTAAACATACATATATACTTTTTTTTTGTAAATACATACATATTATACATAGAAACACCCAGACCAAGACAAACATCCATGTTCATGCACACAAATGTTTGACTTGTGCGGGAATCGAACCCGCGACCTCAGGCGTGGCAGTCGGTTACACTAACCACTACGCCATCGAGGCGGTTATGTAGGGCTCAATCGGGTAAAGATGGAACGTCCCGGGTACTACCGACTAAACATACAGACAGACGATATCCTTTTTTTTTTATTTTTTTTTTCTCGCAGGGTAATGCTCTTACGCACACCCACTCCTGTCGATGCGGTCGGAAAACCGCACCGGCAACAGTGGGTAGTGTCGGACTCACCGGATGTTACGGAATACCGACTAAACCTAACTGCGGCGCTCTTCCCGTCTATCATGGAGCGCCGGAGGATCTCCGTTCCGAACTCTCTCCAGCGCTCAGACGTTAGCCTGGCAGGGCTACGACCCAAGACACAACCATCTAAGGCGGGGGGAGGAGGTGAGCGTAGCGGCGTCGCCTCCTCCCTGGCCTTGCTCGGCGGAGTGGGTCCGCACTGACGTCGGCCTCCCGTTCCCGCTCCGCAGCCTCCTTCAGGAGCATTACTGCCTCACTGAAGTCGGCAACAGCTTGCCAGCACCTGTCGCTGGCCAGCATGGTGCTCACTGTTCGTCCCAGCGACAGGTCCCCGCCAAGACAGACGATATCCTGCACTAAGTCATATAATATTATTTCACATTATCTGTTCTTTAATATGACCGAGTTTGAAGCTGTGAGCAGAGGCTAATATTATACATAATATCTAACACTGCTAGGTTTCTTATACATACTTAGTCTCACGCTAATATCCCGTAGGTGTCGACCAGAGTTGTATTAGATCCATACTTCATCAGCTATGATTTAAGGTCCAACGTATTTGGGATGCATGCCTATTGTCAGGCACAGTTCCAGACTCCGTGCTGTTACTAAGAATTTTATAACAATAATATTCTGTAACACTTTGCTTGACCTAAAACTAAACCTGAACCCGCTTACACTACCGCTGTTCCGCCAAGATTTTCTTAAGCAAGTTAAAAGACCTGATCTGATTTGAATGATGAATAGTCTAGCTTCAAGTAAATCACGACGAGTAAAGTGTAACTGGTAGTAATCAAGTGTTTTTAATCAACATTCCGAAGCGAGTCCTAAGGTCGTTAATGTAAGTGAAGTTATGGAGCGATTTTCATAATTAATATCTTTATAACATGTAACGGTACTAAGTAATACGTGTGTAAGTGATCGGTGGCTAAATAGCTACTGGATTGCTGATTGATTACCTCCTTGTTTGTGCAGTGGTTTAAAGAGTATAGGGAAGTGCTGATTGGAAGGTCTGGGATAGGATTCATTCTTTGAAATTTTAATTCAAATATAACATTGTCATAGTCGTAGACTTATAGCTTTTACCAAATAATCTTTCAAGAATATCGTACGTATTATTAAAAACAAACAAACAAATGCTAATCGCGGCGAATGAGTAGTATGTCTTCTTGCTTGTTGGTTGATCTCCTAGCTTTAAGTATGCGTAAGTATTCGCAGCATTGATGCAATTGGCAAAAAAGCCTGATAATAAATTATTTTTCATAGTAGGCTGCTACAATTTTCACTACGGTAGATGTATCTAGATTATCAGTCGAACTGTTCTAGTTTGAGCTATTTAAGCAGTAAGTAGGTCATTCCTACACAATGATGGCTGTGTCCACTGCTTAGACGAGACGCAGTACAAACTCACCAACGTTTACGTGAATAATATAAAATTCTATCATTCTGTAGCGATAGAAATCACAAGCCTTGAGCTTCCGCTGTTAATTATAAAATATTGCTATGAATAATAAGCTTCGATTCTAAGCCATCTAGAATATCATAATTACTAATGATATTGTTTACAGAAAATAAGTAAATATGTTACTAGTCCACTGAGTCCAATGAAGACGCAATTGGAACGTTTCTCTATATAAAATAGTCTGGATACCAATCCAGGTTATATTGTTTTATAACTTGAACTAATAAGTAGCGCAATATATATAGAAAAGTTTACGTGATAAAATTTGCTACCAATTGAACAAACGCGCTTTAAATAATTTGCAAGAGATTTTATTAAACCGATTGTTTTCCCTATATTTCGACGACCGTTACTACGAAAGTAGCATATCATTGATAAACTTAATTCTATGTACATATAATAATAACGAGTACTCACACGATAATGTATAATGTGTACCTTTAATGTTTGACGTTTCAACCAGGTTACACTGGCCGTGGTCACAAGCTGACTGGTACCGCGATGCTTCTCCATTAAGATCGTAGTATCAACCATCGCACAAATATATGTCATTCATTCGCCATAGTATCTAAGAGCATCACATATTCACATACGTTGGCCTTTCACCGTTCTATCTATATCTGATCTGGGCAATAAAAATAAATATCTTCACGTTATTTATAGCTTCGTACATATCTCGTTATTTGCTTACACCGTTGTTTGTCACCGTTAAAACATGTTTATGGAAAAAATGAGTTGTGGGATCGCACGCTGGAATGTTTGAACTTTATGGGAATCGAGAATTGATTCCAATGGTTTCGGTCAGATAGTTTGTCAAGTTGTTTATTGGTTTACAAAGAGTGATCAAGTATTTGTTTGGTTGTAGCTGTTGAATTATTTCGACGTTATCTTGTATATTACTATTCGATATCGGTAATGTCTATCAGGGTAGGTTAAATGTGGTCATTATGTAATACGCTGGTAATAATGGTACATTTTTACTCTTTAAGAATACGTTCATCCTAGCGGTCTTCGATTATTCGATTGAACAGGTTAGACGAATCATATTGATCGCTATGCGAATGGACCTAATTTGTATCTCGGTATTATAGCAAGGTAAATACTATCCAAGATCATGATAGCACGTGCACGAGCAACATTTAGAACAGCATAGTGTAAAAGACGAAAGAAACTAAGAAAAATCATCATAGGAGATGCTTCTGTTATTTGGATAATAATCAGTAAAAACGACAATTGATATTTGAAAGCGAGCACCTAAAATTATTTACTTAACAAACAAGCGAATCCTTTAATATAATTCTAAGAAATGATAAAACAAATGGTAAAACAGTTAAGCATAAGAATTGAATTTATTAAAGCTTACTAGTAAAAAACAACATTAATAAGTAATAGTCAGCCAAATACTGTTGTTTGTGACTGCAAAGATTAAGTTTTTGAATTCTAACTTACAGTTCGGACTATTAGAGTATGTAATTAATTATGGCTCTTTTTAACATCGTAATACTAGATTTTGCCTACGGCTTCTAGCGCTCGTAAGGTACCTTCTTCTATTGTTGTAACCCTGATAACGAGTATGCGAAATTTTTAGATTATCTGTCGAGTAGGTAAGGCATGAAATCGTAACAAGCCACCAAAAAATTAAGAGAATGAAATTCATTCGCATTTATAATTTCTGTTTGGACCAGCAAGTACGTAGCATGCTGCTGTTTTGCCTCCTCGAAATTAAAATTCTTTTGCATGGGGATATGAATATTACTGGGTTGATCTTACGGAGCAACTAGACCTCATTTTCTTTTTAAGAATAGTTCTTTTAAAATAAAATGAATTAACCTCGTAGTCTAGACGACAGTGAGTAACCGCAATCAAAGTACTCTCATTCTTTAATGAATAATTCATCATCAAAGTATGCGTTTTCACAATTCAAAATCCCAAATATTTATTTGTGACATGTTTAATCAAAATACAACCACAGAATACTCTTCTAGTTGAATCGTTTCACATAAATATAACAGGTTAAGGCAGCGGTGTTGCACGGTGACAGATCGCGTGTCTGTTTGCCGTACTAGAAGACTGCAATAGTCATAATTTTGCTGTCGAGTTATACAAGATCAGCGCCTTTACAATAGCAAACTTTTTTAAATGAGTGAAGAGACTTTTGTTGTATTATGAAAGGATTAGGGTAGGTATAAAATGTTGACAGCGATGTTTCGGCCATTAAGTTCCGCGTCGTATAAGCAACGCAGAGCTTTTACTGCAGAATCTATCTACTAGACTGTACTGCTACTTGAATAACAGTCTTGCGGCAAATTCCATAGTCCGGAAATCAAACCTGGGGCCTTATTATAAATAGTAAGCTTATGCTACTGGACCAATGGGGTATGAGATGCCGTTTACGAAGTTATATTAATGTAAAATACTGTTTTATTTGGGCACTAAAGACATCAAACAATTTGCAGACTTAAACCATACAGACTATTTCTAAAAATAGGTCACTCCTAATTCTTTATAAAAAAAATATGGCAATACATACATAGTTTATTAGTGCTCGTAACCAAAATCTGCTGTTGCTTTTTATAGAATGATAGTCCCGCCTCATGGTAAGCAGATAGTGAAGTCAAAGAGAAAAACCAACAACAAAGAAGACAAAGATTACTATTCTGATCACTGAGAAAAAAAAACATGCGGTGCAGTCTTTGGGAACTGCCGATAGAAGTAAAAACTAAGTAACTAGCGTGCGGTGACGATGACACGAATTTCAAGCCTTTTGTTCACTCAAAAAGTACACATATACATATACACAGTATACATATAGCTCATGGAAAGCGTTCGGTGACGATGACGCGAGTTCCATGATTTTTGTTCACCTAAAAAGTGCTCAAAGAGACTAAAGAAGTTTTCACTTCAAAATTAAAATTGGCATGATAGTTCTCACTTTAACGATCTTAAGAGATTTTAACATAACATAGAATCATCTTTAGATCCTCGAGAAGTAGGCAGATGTGTATTACACTTATACTTCATTGCTTGAAATATAAAAAGATTTCACGCAATAAAATCAAAGCCTTACGCTGTTAAATAGGTTCATTACCAAATCTCATGATTTATGTACTGTAAATTTCTTAACCTGGTAATTGAACCTGGGATCCTTTTCTTTTTTCAAAAAAGACTACTCCCAAGGAATAATTCCTGTGTCGCGGGGGACTTTGCAAACATTCAAACAATGGACACAAAGAATATTGAAACTCGAAACTACCGTTTGTGGGTCACACAAATTTTTGCTCTGTGTGGGATTCGAACCCACAAAACTTGGCGCAGTGGTAGCGGCGAGGCGACCACTTAAGCCACTAGGCCATTCGTGCAGACAAACTCACGATCGCATGCCAAGCTCAGCGTAAGCTTATGACAATTGTCACGATGCCGCTATAAGAAAAGAGAATTAAATAAGGTCTAGTGTATGCCTTTACAGTGTGTATAATAAACCCTGTCCGATCCTTAAAGGTATACACTGTATACAGTAGCTTATTATGAGTACGTAAGTGACATCCTTTTACAAAAATTGATAAAAAAAATTACTCCCGTAAATTTAATTTATTTAAAATAATATGTTAATAGATTACCCATGGCAATACCGATAACTTATTAATCATAATACCTAGGTATCACTAAAGTTCATAAAGGTTTACCAATGCCGCACCGCGCTACGCCGCCTCTACCTACCTACGCCTTAGAAAAATGTCGCCAAAAGTATGCCACGTGCCGCGTCCTTGTCAAGTTTAGTGGAGTGTTGCTAGACTGTGCGAAATTTCATTAATTTAAGGGTAAAAATGCTGATCAATACTGTACATAATAATATTATGAATACGTTTTACGATGATATAGAATTTTTTTTATTATTTTTCTTAGCATGTTTGTGAGAGAAACAAGACCTTAATGGATCAGACAGGGTTTATTATACACACTGTATGTGTACTCTTGCTTGCAATTAAGTTTAAGTTCTAAGCCCACCCATGTATTGGTACAATAAATATTGAGTACAAAGGCCATCTTTTTGTAGTAGGCTGTGTAGTATGCTCGAGGCGTAACTCGTCCCCCTTTCGACTGTTTATCACATAAAACAAAATAGCCTCTTTTGAAACTATGTCAACTATGTTTAATTACATTCTTCTGCACAACGTTTAAGCAATATTTATGTGCCAATATTAGAAAAAACACGCAGCACGCATTCTTTATAAGTTCTATCGTACAAAAAACGACCTTAACCGACTTCCGATAGAGTATCAGCTATAATTTCGCGGACATTAACATATTAGCATATAAATTGTCTACCATTATCTCTATACGCGTGCAAAGGAATCGAACTAAACAGGACTGTATATGGCAAATGTATTAACCCGTCAATATGGTAGGTAATTATCAATTAGTTGATACCGAGAATAGAGAGCGTTTTTAAACTGTCCGTGTAGTATTGGGTACTGGGTATCGATATGTTGGTGTTGGTTGGAGTCTCGCGGCGCGCATTCCACAAGCCTACATTCCATTGTTGACACGTGGTGTAGGAAGTGGGCGCTAGAGCGACCGGCGCGGCGGCGGCTGGCACCAACACGCGCCCCACATAATGTGCGACGTATCATACTATGTATTGTTGATATATCATTCCACTATTATTGTTTATCCACCATATTAGGTACGACTAGTCGCCATTTATTAGATAAATGTGAACGTAAACATCAGTAAATTTCCAGAGGCGGATTCACGACTAGATAATTTGTTGTTCTCACTAATAACCACATTAATATGGGAACGCGAATGTCTAAAAGCGAGATTAAAGTTGCTAGTAAAGTAGATTTATTAAGTGGGGTAATTTAAATATCTCTTATTTACCCTCTGCTGGAATAGTCTCGGGTAGGATGTATTTATTAATGACATAATGCGATACAAACATACATACGTCGTTTAGGATTATAGATTGAAACAGGTACCTAGTGATTAGTGGCAGCTGGATAAAGTCACGTGGAATCTATATATCAGCATTAAAGATTGCAATAACAAAGAACTGGTTATATCTTGCCTACAGTAGGTACAGCAATCTAAGACTTATACAAGTACATAATTATTTTTTATCACTCAACGCAAAGATGTACATTTCCTTTTTATAGATCGTTGTTTTGCTTCATTATCGGTGTTAAAATCTTTAATGAGGAGATATGTTTAAAGTCAGTGCGTAAATACAATTGAAATACACATCCGTAATAAGTCATTCGGGATGGATACCAGGATGGTGGTATTGGTAACTGGTACCGATGCGCGTCCGACGGGTTACAAATAACATAATGAGATTTGTGAGACGTCCTGTGGGTGTAGCTTATGACGTGTCTCGTTAGCAAAGCTTTATTGTTTCGATATATTTATACAGTGGTGTGTGATTTTCAATTATTTTAATGGCAGTTGACGGGTTGGTTTTATGTTTTGAGAACTGTCAATGGTGTGAGCTTGTTACTCGGCTAAGTTTATTTGTTTTGAAATTAAATTTTTGACTGCACGGATGGCGTAGAGGATAAAGTAATCGTCTCAGCATTGCCACTGCGCCGAGTGTAGTGGGTTTGAATCCCATGCGGGACAAAACTTTGTGTGATCCGCAAATGCTTGTTCCGAGTCTGGCTGTTCTTTGTGTCCGTTGTATGAATGTCTCTTTCCCCCGCGATACAAAAATTATTCCTAGAGCAGGAATTGACTTTTTTAATAAAAAGCAAATTAAGTTCAATTGTCTTTTTTAATAATAATAATAATAATAAAAAATGCCTGTCTTAATTTCCACCGATATTAAACGGCAGGTTGAATGCTGTTTTAATATATGCGTTTAGTTATACAGATATTAATGATAATTAAAGCAGATTAATATAATTATGATAGCCTTAGGGTGAGTATAATGGACCAACCGTTTTCGTCAAGAATCTGACGAAATGTGTTTGTAACAAATTTCTGGCTAACTCTAAGTTAGCCAGAAAAAAAGTTACACAAATAAGACTTTTTTATCAAAAATGAGGATTGTCATTTTGCACCTAGCTATCATAATTGCCCACTCTATCCTATCATCTACAAGGACACTTTGGACAAACAGTGGAATATACCAATATACTTACTAATATTACAAATGCGAATGTCTGTTTGTTTGTCTGTTACGTTTTTACGCCCATACACGTACTTTACCTTACCACTCAACTGATAATCATGAAATTTTGCATAACGTTGTCAGGTGAACAAAAAAGGTCGTAGGGTACATTTCATTTTTTAAAAGTACTGTTCCAGTTGGATATGATTTAATTGGGAAAATCTAGATTAATCCGACCGAAGCAGCGGATAAAATTTAGTAGTCTATTAATAGGTCTGATATTATAATTCCTTATTATCTCAGCCATCTCGTACTTGACCAGCTAAACAAACTAAGGCGTTGTAGTTATATCAACTTTTTGCAACTAAATAATACCTGTTCTGACTTCCCAGCTTGTAGACAGCAAACAGTGGATTAGGCCGATAACACACCGCCGGCCATGCGTCAAACCGCGACGGGGCGCTGGCTGGCGCACGTAGGAGTCCGTCAAACCACCAGGTGTGGCGGCGGCCTTATTTATTGCGCGCCGTGGGCCCGAGGATTTATAACACCCTGTGTTTGTAGTACAGGAGATAGCCGTCAGCTGATGTTGTATTGTGTTGCGTCTTCTTGTGTCCACTCATTTGACTTACAGTTTCATTCTTATAAATGCGGATAAAAGGGTTGTTCTGTGCTGGGTATTATTAGTAACGCGCGGCATTGTCACTCTATAGGTGACTCTACTCTGCAGCTGAATCTATCAAGATCATAATTATTGTTATTTTCTTGCAGGTATCTTCTTAAAGGCTTAAACTAATCTTAACTAAGCTTAAAATCTTCTTAAAGTGCTTGAACATGGATAACCATTGGGACTTCATATACTCAGTTTAAAATGTTGCCACGATAACGTGATTTGGTATAAAAATGTGCAGCTATGCATACAAATGAAGAAACATTATACAATCTTATAATAAATTCCAGGTTGGGACTACTATAGGTTAATCCAATATGCGGTGTGACAAATAGGCAGATAAACAAGTACCATAAAGCGGTTTTATTTAACTAAAAAGTTCTTGTGCAAAAAATATATCGACAGTCTTGCTGAGCTTTCGACCTCCCTTCTGACATTGCGGTATTAGGGTCAAACATCAAGAAACTATGAATAGTCATAAGTCTTAATGACCGATCGTGTCCTAATTTGATACAGATTAAACATAATGACAAATGGCTTAATCTTATTGATACGAATAAAGTTACAAGGTTAATCAAATGCTTAGTTTAATATAGAGCGATTCTGCGCACAGCGAATATTTAGTAAATTTGTTTGTTTGTATGTGTAAAGGCATTACAGATTAGTTAGCAGAGACCCCATAGTGCACTACGGGGTCATAGCTGTTGCTAGTAGTAACCAGTAACTACTTTTTATGCCAGATAAAAGAATACCGATGCAAGAATGTATAAAATATCTGACATTTTACAGACAATTAAATTATTCTTATTCATAACTAGATACTTATAAAAAGCAGCGATAGCTCAGTGGGGAGACCAACAGACTGCAATGCAGAGGGTCTCGGGTTTGAACCACGTTGCGCACCTCTGACTTTCGGAAGTTATAAGACTTTTCGAAAATATGTGCGTATTGATTGACAATTATCGCCTGCTCCGTGCCTCGGAGAGCCCATGAAGTCGTTGGTCCCGGCTGCCATGAACATCTATGGCAGTCTTTATTGGGAAAGTCAGTGCTCTATAATATCCTGACACTGGTCTAGCCCTAGGGTATCGTTAGCCTTCGGGTTGCGGTGGTAGCCGCTCCGTGTAAAAACTGACATCCAGTCAAATCCGGTTAGACTAGAAAAGCCGACCCCAAGTGACTTGGGAATAATAAAGGCTAGAAAGAAGAAGAACTTCATATACTTTTTTATAATTTACATAGTCTCATGATTAGGTATATGTCAGATGTGTTAGATAGAGGTGTATTATATACACATTTTGCTAGCTATGTTGTTTAGGTCCTACGTAATATGCGATACCGATTTACGCGAGTTTATCGGCCTGCCGTTTATCGGGCTCAGTTAAAGACTCCGTGCTGCTGCCGAGAAATTATTGACAGAAAAACCCACTAATATTTTCCAGAAGAGGGAATTATACATCATTCGCAGCAGTTGCATACACTACCACAACACAACCAGGACAGTCATGTTTAATATACATACATTTATTTCTTAAGTGTGCAGCTCCCAGCCTACATCTCTCATCTCATTATAAATTAGTTGTTTGTGTATTTGCAACTCGAGAACGCTGTGGCCGCCGGCTCCAGCCAAGTTATTGTGATCTTTGTTTATTGTGCTTAACTTTGATAGATCTTTTTAGTTTCGTAAATGACCAGCATATGGGTCTGTGACATTATGTATGTCTGTTTAATAAATATTAGTTAAACATTGTGAGATTACTCTTACAATTATGGGTCTTTGAATCAATAAGAAATTTTCTCCTAATTATATCCGTGAACGTTACACTGGGATACGGAGTGGTACTACTATTTCATTTTAGCATTTTACACTCACATATTATCGGTGTACATTCTACGAGACGAGCCTATTGTCATCGAAAAGTCAAATATTTGTTTTATAAAATCTTCTATGACATAGAACTCCAGTCATTCTTCGTATGAACCTGAATCGAACAAGGTATCTAATTATTAAAGTTTTAAGAGAGAAAATTACAACATTACAAAAAGAGCTCTTGCTCCACGCTTAGACTTCGCTGAACAGGGACAGTCTGGCTAAAACATACAGAAGGTCGCTGCTAACCATCTTGCAGTCTATTTCTGATTCCTGTGTAGGGTTTCTAGGCACATGCCACTTTGGTAACATTAAAAAGTGCTACGCTAAGAGAAAACGGAGCAATACTAATTTCTTAAATTAAGTCAAGTTTTAAATTTCTTAAAATTATCACATAATAGAATAAGTTAAAGGCTCTTTTGGCATTGTTCAATCACATGCACCTCTGGCTTTTAGAAGTTATGTATGTTATGTTGCGTATTAAATAGTTAATTATAACACTGAAGGAAATCGTGAGGAAACCTGCATGTCGGAGAATTCTCCATAATGTTTTCGAATACGAGTGAAGACTGCCAGCTTGCAGTGGGTCATCGTGGTGGCTACTATAACCTAACCATTTTCATACTAACAAGAAGCCTGTGCTTAGCAGTGGGACAGTTTATAATCAGGGCTGATAATGTATTACCTATGACGTAATGGGGTGTACCAAAGTCTGTAGTTTAGGGTGACTAAAATAAAACTGTCTCAACATACGGTTTTGGTTTATTGTCCGCCACATACACATAATACACACGTATGACCAAGGTTAGAAGGTGAATAAATTTTTGCGCAGGCACACTAGCATGAGCATTAATTAAGCATGAAGATACGCAAGACGAAAGAAAGAAAGAAGCTCAAAGCTCACAGTTCATGTGGATGCGAGAATACGATAATCATATAATATAACAACAATATATATACCGATCTATCCAAATACGTGTCCATTACTGAAATATCTCCAAAACTGACGGCTCGTACCTCTGACATATCGAGCCTAGAACATTCTACGTTTTGTATTTTGAATGCGCGTTCTCACTGTACTTGCGACCAGCCAGCACGATAATTATGTTTGTTTAGACTTGCGTGTTTAGTAATATTGTGTATATAATATATAAACATGTGTAATTGTAAATGATAAAAATATACTTTACACCGTAGATAGCCTACACCTATAGTATATAGTACATACAAGCTTTTCTAGGTTTTATTAAATGTTATTAAATACTAAATTCTAAAGTATTATTACAGGATACCGTTTATCGTTCGTTTACTCTTTTCACTAACGAGTTACTAATGAACATTTGGATACATATCTTTTGACTTTTCTTGGAAGTGGGACGGTGCTTTATTCTGTGTAATAAAATATACTCTATCACATTACGTGCCATTAGAGGTATAGCCATTAACATTTATTATTTTATAGCTTGCGTGTTCAATACTTGGCAATCGGCAGCATCTTACATCAAAAGTGAACTTTATTTTTAATCATGTCGATAATTAATATGCACAGTCTTACGCTTATATCTCGAAGGGTTAGGCAGTGGTGTATAACACTAACTTTTCTCCAGCTATAGTTTTGAGACATTACATTACGTGTAATGGGGACCAAGATGGACAAAATAGGATAATGTATATATATGATTTATGCGAGTGAATTTGTGGATAGTAGTAACTAAATAAACGACATACATACATAGTCTTAAGATGATATCTCCCAAAAGGTAGACCGAGGTTTTTTTTATTATTTACATACACAGCCTCATACCTATATGTCAGTAGGGGTAGGTAGAGTAACGTTATGTATAGTTCCATGTAACAGGGGGCAGCGATAGCTCAGTGGGGAGACCAACAGACTGCAATGCAGAGGGTCCCGGGTTCGAACCCACGTCGCGCACCTCTGACTTTCGGAAGTTATATGACTTTTCGAGATTGTGCGTATTGATTGACAATTATCGCCTGCTCCGTGCCTCGGAGAACACGTTAAGCCATCAGTCCCGGCTGCCATGAACATCTATGGCAGTCGTTATTGGGGACGTCGACACAAAAGATCCCACTGGGTCGAAGTGTGGCCGGTCTGTACTGACTGGCCCCCACACAAGATAAGATAAGATAACTATAAACTAATATATAATATAAGATAACTGAGGGCAGACTTTTTCTATCAACCGGGTCATGTGTTAGACTCCGTGGTGCTATTAGGAATTTCTTGACTGTACAACTTCATAATAATTATACCGAACCTAAAATCGAATCCGAGACATGTTATAGTATTGTAATAATAGCCGCTGTGCCACAGATGCAGACTGGATAAACGAATCGAAAGTAAATATTTTATATATGGACGAATGCTAATTCTTTCTTACTAATAGGTAGCAGATCAATTAAAAAGCCACGTAAGTACACTTGTTTCCAATCAAGTTAATTATGAGCGATAAGATAACGACTCCAACGCTATTATTTTGCATATAAATATTTATTCTGGTTTTCCTAGATACGGTAATTTCGCTTAAAGTGGTCTACCATGAATCGGTAATGTCGAAGTTTCAGGCCGATTGTTTGTGGCCCAGCATGATACACATGAAGCAACGTTACGAACACCCTATACCTATACTTTTTATACCAGACAAAAGAAAGCTCCGCTGCAAAATGTAGAAATATCTGAAATCTAGCAGGACAACATGACATTTAAAAAAATTGCTTATAGGGCCTCATGCCTATATGCAAGAAGGGGTAATAGAGGTCTACTACGCCTACATTTCGCCAGTTATGGTTTTAAAGTCCTACGTAGTACTCTCAGTTGCAGACTTCGTGCTGCTGCCGAGAAATTTACTTAAATTGGCCTACCATGAATGGTTAATGCCGAAGATTCGGGCCGGTTATTCATGAGACATACCATGATACATAGGAAGAAACGTTATGAACACCCTATAACTTACCACGAAGTAGTGCAAACAACGGCGTTATATCACTCTGAAAGAAAGAAAGCCGATAAGCCTCTATCTATGATTGTAACTTAGTATATATACAGGGTGTCCGGTAATTAATGGATAACCTTGAAATGTATTATAGTGGAACTGAAGGCCGTTCAGAAATATGAAAAAAAGATAATAAAAAAATTAAAAAAGAAGTATATTAAAAAGTGCAAGCTATATAAGCATAGCATACTTTTGACTGTCTATCTATTAGCATTATTAGTGTTTAATAATAAAACAACAAAAAACCGATGGATTTCATTCATTTATGGTCGTAGAATACAAGAAAGTTATAAATGGTAATAAAAAAAAAACACATATCTCAGGTAGTAGTTAGGATAGATTTTTTTTCATATTTTGTTCTGAACGTCGATTAGTTCCACTATAAGACATTACCAGGTTATGCATTAATTACCGGACAGCCTGTATATATCAAAAAAAAAATTGTGTGCCAAATTTTTAAACGGAACGTCAATAGAATCGGGATTTTGGTTATTAATTCAGGACAGCTTGGAAAAATAAACAGGTTTTTGTGAACCATCCTTAATGTTATGTTTATGTTGGAACAGCATGCGGATTTATTAGATTTGCCTGTCAAAATTATCAAATAATGTACAGATTAAAGAAAAATACTAAAGGACTAAAAGATTTGGAGTTCGGATTAAGGGTAAATCGGGATGTCCCGCGCAAATCAACAACTGGCAACACTGAACAGAAGTTATGATGTAATGTGAATCACGTAAAACACATCTCAGGTTTAACCTTTATTGATCGCCTAAACACCGCGATCCTAAATTCCATCCACGATTGCTCAATACATTAAAAGCTTCTTCCATCATTAAAAACAAAATGCCATCACATAAAGTCGCTTCATTACTTTCCTAACAAAGATATTAGGTATCAAGTGAATCCCTTAACCCTTCAGCTTCAACCCTCCACTGCGGGTTTATTCACCACTCATTACGGAAGGGTTAAGATTGAGCTTGGCTCGATGCAACTTGCAGTATTTTAAGTCGAATTAAACTAAATTTATACGTTGAGTTATTAAGCTTTTTCGTAAGAGGGTTCATCAAGAGGGTTAATAAGGTTTCTTCTAGGTAATATAGCAAGGCGATAAATAAATAAAAAATACGACTTTATCGACTTTTGGCTCCAGGACCCAGGCATAGAGTTTTAAGTGATGTCTCGATATGTTACTAATACTTGTAATACAATTTTGATTAGGAGCCGATTAGTATATGAAATGGATTTTAGGGCTACCGATATTTCTGAGTATATATCAAGCTAATAAAGCTAAGGTTGTCAGTGTTTATGCTGCAATTCATAGCTGTACTCTATTTCATTCTTAAGACCTTTAACTTTTATGAAATCAAAGATATGCTGGATACGTCTTGGCTAGAAGGGATGAGAGACGGTGACTCTAGGCAGTCGCAGTGTGGCAAACAGGCCAAGAGGAGCGATAAGACGAATGCGCAAACCATCGGCTTATATTTTCAGCAATATCAAATATAATATCACTGACGGCTACTGGCGTATGATCGCAAGGATTTACGCTATAGAGAAGAAGTCTATACCCAGGCAATGGATTGATGTGAGCTGATAATCACGATGTTGAAGATTCCTATGACAATAATGATTAGAATCGACGTAATTATCGGAGCCTACTGCAGTTTGCAAATCTCATTGCCTTAGCTGCTTCATACAAACTACCAATGCACCTTTAAAAAACAATTTACCCAATACGAGAATTTAATCTAAAATTCAGCACTGATATCGAGGCTACACGAGGTCTTCTAACAAGGAGTCATCCTTGCGCAGAGCAACACTATAAAACTCAAATTGAAAGTCTGACACATTTATAAGTACTAACAAAACGAAGGTCATTGGTCACAAATTACGATGTTCTTCATTAATTGTTTGTAATATAAAGCTATACTAAAAATACTTGAGGCTGACCATAAAAATACAACCTCCGAGACAAGTCGATACTTTTGTACAAGTTATTAGAAGAATTGATAGATCAGCCGGGCGTTCAACAGATATGACAAGTGATAGACAGGCACGACTTGTAGTGGGTTATTAAATAATTGCGAGGTAATTTGTATGTTTTGTAATAGTGCTACTGTTTTTGTGTTATGTGTGTTATCTAAACTATTATTTAAACATAAAAAGCTGTGTCTGTGCATTAAATATGCTTAGAGAAAATTACTGCTTCGGTAATGTATATAGAGCATGCGATTGCTGTAAATGTCTTGGATTGTATTGCCCGTGCAGTGTTATTACGATGAATATTTTTCTATAAAGCTTTCCTGTCAAACTTCTCTCCAATTATGGAACTGTATTCGGTAGACGACAATAAACTTGCCAAATATTGGGACGTGGAGCCTTAAACCGTAGTAGGTGAAACGTAGCTGTAATATACTTATATCTATCCTTTCGGCAATATAGTCGTGTATTACGTTTAAATATTTATGTATGTATGTAGGAAAACATACATCAATGAGTTAAAATATTATTTTTACAAGCATTGAACTCGCATACGCGATACACCGCAAATTGTACCCGATTCCTAGCCCGGTCCTATTATATATCCTAAATATTGTTGTAAAGTTGTATCCATCTTCTAGTCTTCATTGTAATATACTAGATATAATATATTAAACAATTATACAATGAAGTTAAGCAGGACGGTAAGCACTTCAAGTCTTGAACCAATCAGAGTGCGTTCGTCCGTTTGCGTAGTCATCAATGTCTCAGACCAATGATTAATGATTGCTTGCTAGTGGAACTAATAGCATACAGCTCTCCGAATGGATTTACCCGGTCACGTGGCTGTCTTTTCCATTTATTTGTTTGTATTTAAGATGAATTCGAATGTACTATCGACAGCAGCGACGGATGACCACTTCAGAAAAAATTTCGCTTACGCATGTTGACTTTAAGTGACTCCGCCCTTAATTTTCTTAACCAATCAAAAAGGAATCATCGAACAAAAAAGTGTACTAACCGTTTGTTTTATGACTTTTCTTACCTTTGCCAGATGGTATCATATTTGGACAGTTGTTGCGTTGACACAATACCGAACTTCTAACCATGAGCTCCCACAAGAACTTTAATACTCTACACTTCTAATAGTAAATTAAATTGTAGCTTTTTGTATTAACTTTTGTTTTTGCTTTATACATTTAGTATTAGTAGTATAATTTATTTACAATTTTTAAGATAATATGCTCTTATATCAAAATAAATAAAAAATATTGTCTCTTACGATTAAGAATAACGGTATGGAATGTAAATATAAATTTAAGCATTGTTATATCATTGAAATAGGTTTTATTTGTTACTTTCTTTTTTTTTGTTTAGTTTGATGGAACGTAGCTACCTAGTTGTTAAATTAGTATTAGTAGGTAACTTTTAAATGACAATTTTACTGAGATAGTAAGTATATTGTTGTTTTATTTATTTATTTCAAAGTAGCTTTATTCATTTAACATTTATAATTATTATATTAATGAAGTCTGAAATATTTAAAAACGTATCTGCATCAAAGAAGTCCATTATGCGAGCACATCAATAAAACTAAATAAACTATGATGTAGCCGACCTCCGGCCTATTCAAATATTAACATTGTTGTTTAAATGGTAATAAAATATATTTGATACCTTCCAGTCGTTTTGATTCGTTTGATCATAGCGGCTTCAGAACATAACCAATGTTAAATTGCTGGTTTCTATTTGAGAATGTTTATATTAAGTATAAATAATCAATCCTGGCGTTACATAAATATATACATAATACATATAATACAAATGTAAAGTGTAAAAAAACTCAAACAAAAAGGTCGTAGCTGACCAGTTGAGTTTGTATCGCCTTAGAATCAGTAAACAAATGTAGTGTAAAAAAACTCAAACAAAACAAAGGGGCGTGTCACGGGCCATGTTGGCCTGCTATGCGATTTTAACCTTAGGAGTGGTCATCCGTGGCTGCTGTCGATAGTACATATAAGCTAAATAAATTGTAACATGCTTATTATTATTTCTAAAATAGTTTATTTGACATTAAAGAAACAAAAAAACAGAAAATGTATAACTGCCGCCAACATAGCACTGAAATTGTTTGACATCTTTGTACTTAGCTGCGAAAGTTTCACGGGAATGCATATCAGGTTAAAAAGTAACTTATGTGTTAAACCTGGTCATGGTATATCCATGTGATAAGTTTAATTCAGATCTGTTTAACGGTTTACCTACAGGTAAATAAGTAACAAATAAGTACCTTAATAATCATTTATATTTATCATATTGGTAAGATATTGAGATGGCATAATATAACACAGAGAACAGCAAAACCCCCGTTAATGATAGTAGCTCCCTAGCTGAATAATAATGCCTACGTCATGGGGAACTTTCCAACTATTCAAACAACGAATACAAAGATCATCTAAACCCAGAACAACACTCGGCGTCTTGGCAATGGCCAAGCGACCACTCAACCTACTACGTTATCCCACATCTAACCTTTAATTATATATAACCGTATTTATACCGTTTATCGTATCTATACTCGATTTATTCTTTGGTTCTTAAGCGGGATCGCCGCGGGCGCCTGTCGTTCGGGCGGTCGAAATAATTTAATTAGCCTCGGTAATTACTGCGCATGAGCACGTGACGCAGCTGCGTCTACGACCGAACTAGGACGTGATTGTCTTGTTCGGACATTAAAGTGATTTCAGACAGGTTTATTGAAGTACGCCTATTGTGTATGACCGTTCAGATAAATTTAACTGTCTTATTTGGATGGTACGTGAAGAAGGAACTATTAAAAATAACTTACTTATATCCTAACTTAATATTATATAAGCGAATATGAGTTTGTTTGTTACGTTTTAACACCCGAACAATTCAACCGACCATCATGAAATTTCGGATACATGTTATCAAAAGTATAGAAAAGGACATAAGGTAAACTTCCTTCATCTAGGAAAAAAATAGTCTTCTCGAGTTATAGCAACTTATTGACAGCATCTACAATAACGCCAAAGCGCAAAGGTATGTTATGATATGCTTTTGAACGCACTATATGTTGATATGTATGGATCCTTTAAGCCGGGCGTGAAAAAGCACCTTCTCAAGCCGTCAAAGTCAGACCTCAGCATCGCCTCAGCTGGTATAAGCATGGTGTGGAGGCCACTGCTCTTGGACCACACGATCGCTTACCATCAGGCGGCGTGTTGTCATTTTGAAGAGCAAAATAAAAACGCTACGAATAATTTCTTACAGTTATTTCACAGGGAAAAGCAGAGGCGTGTGACACCTACATTGCATCAGCTAATGTTTTAGTTCCACATAATAGGAGATGAGCCTATTCCTGTATAAGTCCATCTCTTAAAATCGTTTTATCATTTGTATTAACTTTACGTAGTAATAGTCTGATCCTTTACATAGACTGGTATTTATTAAAATATGTCGTATCAGGCTTAATGTTGGTAAATATACGTTTTTGCTTACCCCTATATAGAAGATGCTAGCATGATGCTATGTTTACAAATGAAGATGAGATCATTGATAAAAGTTTCTCGCAGTTGAAGCAAACAAAAGTGAAACTATGTTTAAAAATAGAAACTCGAGATAAAACTTGAATCCGCCGGCGTAATTGAATGAATAAGTTTCTCTAGTTATTCTTTCAATAATACTAAAACTAATATTATAAAATAGCTTTTGCCCGTGGCTTCATCCGCATAAAAGTAAGATAGGTTAGATTATGTTAGCACCTAACAATACTTTCTTCTTTTAAATAATTATAATAATAATAATATTCTACCACATACACCCAGCACCATCTAGCCCAAACTAAGCAGAGCTTGTACTATGGGTACTAGACAATGGATAAACATAAATACACACTTTCTTTTTGGAAATGCATACATATTATACATAGAGACGCCCAGACCAAGACAAACATCCGTGTTCATGGACACAAATGTTTGACTTGTGCGGGAATCAAACCCGCGACCTCAGGCGTGGCAGTCGGTTACACTGACCACTACGCCATCAAGGCCTTAATTAATAATTAAATGTAGCCTATGTTACTCGGTAATAATATAGCTAATGATGAAAGAATTTTTAAAATCGGTTTAGTAGTTTATGAGTTAAATCCTTACAAACAAACAAATCTTTCATCTTTATAATATTACATAGTATAGATGTAACAGTTTATGTATGTATGTGTGCTACTCAATAACCTATAAACTGTTGAACGGATTTGGATGAGACTTGGCACTATACCATAGATTAGCTCATACAATACTATTTATTCCGGTACATGACCCCGGTACGTGATTAGCGCGGGTGAAGTCACCAACAGGAATTACTTATAGAAATAATAATAATAATAAATAAGTTTTCGAGTCAACGTCTGCCTATTGCATTGATGCTATTGGAGTATTCAGGGCAGACGCCGTTTTTCATCCATAGTTACCAATATACCGGTCCACCAAACACCCATACCCATAGCCCATATATTAAAATCCATACGTAGAAATAGTCCTACTCCTCCTGCGGCTTGTGCTACTGAAGGTGTTCCATTCCACCTTTGATTAAAACTCTCGAAGGCCCTCTTCACTTTGGACCTATGTCTCCTTTTCTATGATATATGTATGTTAGAAAATACCTGTGATAAGATGAACATAGTAAATAATAATGTTTATTTTCGCCACAATATTTCAGGTATTTACAAATATTGTGCTTACAATTTCTTCTACATAAATATATATGCAGTTTGGATCATTTCGAATTATTTACAATTAACGACCATTCACTTGAATTTCGTCCTGTAGATAATATTATATGATCGCAGTCATTAACACGCTTTTATTATTAGCTTCATACGTATATTGGTATGTATGTAACGGAAACTTTGAACATGATTTTGACCCCCTTCAAAATTTGGCATATTTATCAAACACAAAACAATAATTTAGAAAAATATTTATAAAGGAAGAATGCAGCGTGTTTTTTAGTTTTTAAACTATTATTTTTTATTTCGAATTATATAAGATTAGCTATAGCTACTAGCCAACTAATAATAGAAAATTAAATTACCTCTAGGGTAAACCCCGTCCTTTAAGTGAGTTTAAAATCGCAGAAACAACGTTATGAACACCTAAACTCAAAGAAACTATAATCACTTTCATATTCTCGCATTGTATGATTTATTTAATAGAAAACGATAATTACCACATGATAGGTTAAAGGATATTAACATTCCTTTTTGAAACATTCGATTTTTCAGCTTTTAGCAAATAAACTTTTTGAACCGTGTGGAGATTGAATTCACAAACGGACGCACTGTTACTGGCTAGACTATCCCGTAAAGTACTGCTCTGCCCATACAGTATCCATGTACACATCAGCGCGATAAACAAACCTTTAGAACATTGCACCATTCACTTACAAATTGTATGTAATTTGTAAATAAATGGTGTAATTCAAATATTTTCCTCACACAAACATCGAACTCAACACACCATATACGGGAATCTAAGCCAAGAAACACCACCGAATCACTTAGCTAACCCGTCTAACAACTAAATCAGTTAATCTGTCGCCGTAAGTAGGTTGCAATAGAAATAAACAAGGTATTAAACTGGAGTCGAACCCGAGTCCAAGTGATTGATGCTCGTATATCTGCACTAATGATAAGCCAGTACTGGTACTAATTAACGCTGGGAATGTTGTCTTGCCACTTTAGTACAACTATTTATATAAACTTGAATTGTCGTTGGTTCCGTGGCATAAGTTGTCGTTTATTAACGGCTGAACGTGAGTTTCTGAGTTCGATTCCCGGAGCGAGCAAAATCGATATTTGAGATTTTCTATAAGGAAAGTTTCAGTAGCTCGTATAAACGAAGACATTTGGGAAAATATCATCTGTTTAAAATTGACTGTGGCATCGTTGCTTAACGTCAATAATTAAACGATTTATCTAGATGTCACATTTTTCTAAGATCACTATGAAAAACAGAGCTCACACAAAAAGAAAAAGTACTTATATTCTTGACCGTCTATCCAATAGTTCTATCCCTCTAATTATCCCACTGTATTCTCACAGAAAAGGAGATAGAAAGCAGAACTTAATCTGTCCGATGTGCTTAAATAGGTGCCTAGTCAATAAATACCGATTGCAATAATAATAAAACACGAGTATTGCATTGCCAAACAAATAAATTATTATTAACCAATGATGGAGCGGAGTTTTGGGGACTATGTAGGGCTACGAGTGTTTAGATGCGCCACCCCAACTTTACAGCGTCGGTAAACGCGTATCAATATTATACTCAAGTGTAATATTTCTTCTAAAAGTTAAGTACCAAGATTGATATTTTGATTGAATTAAGACTATATCTGTTCCAATTTTTTATTAGCAACAAGAACTGTCAAGGTCGTCCCGGTAGACGGAACATATTCTAGACTATACAATGAGGCAGACCTAGGCATTTATTGATTTATGTGTATTGATTTATATCTCACATTACTTCGTTGGTGATAAGCGGCAATTTGCACTTACGTTAAGGTGCGATTATGAGATTACAGATTTGATGTCCTGGCCTGGCAACCCGTGATTTTATTTTCATGTTAGGGTATTCTCAGTAGTAGCACGGCTCATGAAAAAGTGCTTGGCAAAAGACACTTTTGCCACATCCCGATGTGGGTGCATCTCTGATTACTCCTTCAAGGATATGCAGCAAAGGTTTTTATCTTCCAATTTAAGTTACTGTAATTAAAAATATACGATCACAATAAAAGTTTTCGTAAACTAAAGTCGTGTCCATATTTATCAAAAAATCTTTAATTTTAAAGTTTTGAAACCTTAGCCTTTTAAACTGTGAATGTAATCTTGTATCAATTATTATCAATCAGTTTAACGAAGTTACGAGACAAGCTCGCTTAAAGTTTTAAAATCATGCTTTTAATCCTAACTATAGTGTTATAAATGCGAATGTCGGTTTGTATGTTTGTTACGCTACCACGACTTAACTACTCGACCGATCATTATGAAATTTCGGATACAAGTACGTTGTCAACGGTGTTACGAAAAAAAACATGGGTATTTTTCATCTAGGTAAGAAGTATTGTCCCTGAGGAATAGAAATTTATTGACTATATCTACAATAACGTGAGAGAAGGTGGGCAAAAACTAGTGGCACAGAGCTTTTTAGTTTACAAAATGGATAATCTGTGCCAATGACTGCTAAGTTATACGTCGTGATTTTCAAGTCGTATCTATTCTGCTTTGAATTCAATGTCTAGACTATACCCGTTATCTCGCTTTATCTATAAGCTGTCCCAATACTTGGCCTTGTTTCTCATGTTAAGCTATGTGAAATGAAGCCATAGTTCACATTTCTGGCCAAGAGAGGGTGGAAAACTACGTCCAACTCAATGACATTAAGAGTTACTCTGAGCCACATTCCTTATTTATTATGTTTTCAAAAATGAATGTATTGGTAGTGATAAATAATTATAATTTGCGTTTTACCTATTTGCATAACCTTGATTTGTATCTGAAATATTTAACGCAGGCAATAGCATAACATCAGCTTCTTATGATAAATTTAAATAGTACCAAGTTCAAAGACTTACTCGTCTGTAAAGGTGTAATACACCTTTACAGACGAGTAAGTCGCCTACATTTCATAGTTTTTTCTTTGTAACGGGTACATTAAAGTTGCCATAAAGCTAAATAAATTTTGTTTCAAAAATTTTCTCGAACAGAGAATCTCACTCGAGTCTCCGCGACCAGCAGTGAGCTTATACCTAGGCGCTAGTAAACAAAATTTTTCCTATTATTATTGCGATTGCTTCCTACTGACCGCATCTAAAACTTTATGAAACCTGTGGTAGGCTGGAAAACGGTACAAATAGACGCTTCCTATCCATACTTAATGTCACTACACTTAATAAACTGAGTATAGTCGCAATGATCGAACATTTTGGTTATCATATAAGTATTTATAGCCTAAACTAAATCGTGGCATCTAAGCGGTGGTAGCCCATTGAATAATGGCAGCATTGGCCTAACGATCGAATTGCATCGTTGCGTCATTGCCATACCATAGTTTTCCTAAAGGAGGCAGCACCATGTTTTTACTATCTATAAAGGGCGCTTTTGCAAAGTCAGCAACTCGCAATCGTTAGTCTGGTTTTGCTCATGGACCGGCAGTAACTGTAACCGCAAGCTATGGTTACAGTAACCGCTTACCATGAGCTGTTTGTTTACCTCGTATACCTACTAAATGTTAAGATTAAATGCAGCCATTTGTACCTACGCTAAGATTACACCGTCACTGTGGTAAAGCAGCTTAATTATTGTATTTAATTTTATAGCTCTTCTCATAACACATTTTGACTCCCACACCAGAACTCTTAATTTTAATAAAGTTGAAAGTCTAACTTATGTTAGTTATTAGCGTGTTGGGTGTACCACTACGTGATAAAAGCTTTCATTTTGTTTTTAAAGACTTTTGGCGACTACGCACAGACGAAGAAGTTCAGCCTACATTTAACAGATGGCAAAACAATCGCACTTCTCATGACGTCATACTATTTTGCATCGCACAAGTGAAGTTTACACAGCGACTGAGTATATATACAAGCTCCGGACATCAACCGTCGGGCCGCGGCCCGCCAGGCACGAGCAACCAGCCTGGTCGGAGGATTCTCCCTTTGTGTTGGAGGGACTTCACACCCTGTTCCTCCACAGACTTTTACCGCATTAGGAATTATTCCTGTGTCGCGTGGGACTTTACAAACATTCAAACAACGGACACATGAACACCCAAACTTTGCATAACTATTTGTCACCCAAATTATTTTCCATCTGGGAGTCAAACCGACACTTCGTGCATTGGCGAGGCGACCACGTTAACCACTACGCCAGCCGAGCAGTCAAAAATCTTACGTAACACTTTTTGAGTAATATGTTCATATTATTTACCAGTCTTGCCGATGCTAAACATTTCATCTTTACCATAATTAAATATGACACATACACCTATATAAGTAATTGCTGTCAAAATTACCTCATCGAGTGTCATACAGACCGAGCTACCTATAAGGAGTCCTATAATCTCTTGATATATAAATACCAAACATATTTCAAACAGACACAGATAAATCTTTATATAACATTTACAAACTATATCAATACATCACACATAAACAAACAAACAAACACTAACACAAGTTAGGATAATCTCGCACTCGTTCCTGATAAATTCTACACTTAAATTATATGATCACGACCCAATTCTGCAAAAGTGTTCAGCTCCATGACAATAACAGTTCACTTGAACACATTACTATGCGCGGCGGCGTCCACACATCAGAAATCACTAGGTTATCGACACCACTCAATACAACGAATAGATTTTTTTTCTACAACTGCATGATATATATTATAGTCGTAAAAAGCGGCTAGCATCTCGCAGTCGTAAAAATAGATGTACGCAACGCTTCCCGCATCAATAATTCAGGATTACGCGGGCAATTCTAGTGTTTACTCAGATCTGTGTTACAGGAACCAAGTACTTATTTCGGTGACGACATGTATTTTTACTGTTGTAAAACATCACGACTGACATAAAATCAAAAAAGGCATTTTGTTTATCATAGTCAATGTTGGTTATACGATATAAATATGCTCTAATGTTATAAGTTAAGCTCTATGAAATTACTTAGGTCGATATTTCGTCATGGATGAGATTGAAATATGTTAAACTGTTTATGACGTAATAGTAACAACGTAATCTTTGCACTTTTGATTAGTATCCTCTAAAGTGATTGGTGTTAATTATGCGTTGTAATAAGCTGAGTTAGAGGCAATGTTTTCAAAGCAACCAACAACTTTTGACTTTACTTTAAATCCAAACTGACTGAATTATGTAGATATCATATTACTGGTAATTTTCTACATTTATAAGTGTTTTACTGTCTCATTGGTTCTAGTTTGCGTTTATATTTGCATCTTGTCACAACACCGACTTGAATACCCGGGTCGGGCAAAGACACTTTGGGTTTCTTGTAAAAAAAACTTGTTAGTAGCATGGAGCCTGAAAATGCATCATATAAATGATAATAGACACACCCTAATAATAACATAGTACTCAAAAAGTAACTAGCAAAAGGTCTGTTAAATTCCCCTCTGCATCTGCACGTATGTAATGTATTACTTAACTAGTTCCAATATGTGAAAACATTTACAACAAACATTACCTGGCATATAGTTATATAACTAGATAAGGTAATGTTATAGTGAATTTCCACCATATTTTCCTTTAAAACATTGTATTAACAAACACAGAATTTGAAAAGACGCAACCATTGAGCTGCGAAGGGACATCGACGTACCCACAGTTAGTGATAGCTAGTCGAAATGCACAATTTGTGGGCGCCGGTCCCCTATAGCGGTACCCTCTAGGCACGTACGAGCTACATTATTGTATATCTTTTTAAACGCACACCGTTATTTTTCTGACAGCCCCCCTTACAGTACGTAAGGTTTTATCGCTTTTTATTGCCAGGCACATTCAAATATAAGTAGATATTGTTACTACGAGTATACTTCTTAGGTAGGTAAGGTAAGAAAAACAAAATTAAACTACCTTTTGTTAATGGAAACCATCGAA
Source organism: Catocala nupta (assembly GCA_963675205.1). Taxonomy (NCBI): domain Eukaryota; kingdom Metazoa; phylum Arthropoda; class Insecta; order Lepidoptera; family Erebidae; genus Catocala; species Catocala nupta. The sequence goes on along the minus strand of OY776085.1, from coordinate 24,383,294 downwards.
GTTTCAAATTAAAAAATAGAACTACGTGTAGCTAACACAAGCTTAAACTCCGAATACTAAGTATTTAAAAAAAATAATTATTTGTTTTATTTTCTGTAAATAGATTTTCATTTTTTGTGTAGTGATCAAAATCACATAGTAAGATACTATGCTTGTGACAGGTGACTACAAAATTTTCATCTGTGTAGGAGTCAAATACATAATAAACCGTATTTTTATACTCAGGGATGTATATTACTATTCATATGATATGTCAGTTCTGCAGAAATTAGTAACAGCTCAAACATAGAACATGTTTCTAACGTAAATCGCAAGAGAACGCATGCCGGGTAAAAGTAAGCTACGTATTAATCCAGGATATAGCCAAAGTGTAGTACGGTTCAGGTTAGAACTTCTATTTATAGTAGCATCTGTTCATTATTTATATTAATATGTCTGTCACGTTTTTGCGAGTACACCACTGCACCAATTTTGATAAAATTTGATAAGGAGATAGATTGTATTCTGAGAAAGAATATAGGGTACGTTTTATTCCGATATATGTAACTAGTTAAAGAATTGGACAGACTAGTTATTGATAAATGAAATTTTACGTTAACACCAACGAGTTTAATATCAACAACTCAATATAACATTGATTGAATTAATTTTGCTAATTAGTTTTAGAGTAAAATATTTAACTTATTTTTAACTTTTACTTTCTATTTAGTTTGTCATAAAAATTATTATAATGTAAATTTATTGAACTGAATATTCTCGCTCGAAATACAGGTATAAACTAATTTGTGCAAATATTTATAAGCATACTTAATGTAGTAAGATTTAATTGTAAAACTAAGGATTTTAACTAAATAAATAAATTATTAACCTATTGAGTAGCAGCGACACACCGGTGACCAGGCACAATAGATTTTTAATAATGTCTAGTATTCTAAGACTTGGCAGATTAAAAACAAAATACAGGCAACTTTAGACTAAACTCGTCAATATCAGAAAAAGAAAGCTCGGGATCCATTCAATTTCGCGTCCTCGGCAATAAAGAGTGATTGTCACGCACGTACACATTGCATAAAACGGCATTACGGCATCAGTGCCGTGCCGCGGGAGTGCCCGCCACCCCACGGGGTGGCGTTTAACGCACGGAGGGAGATTTTCAAAATAAGAACATTTTTGTACACTTCTTGTTTTTGACTTTGACGATTGTGACCGACTTCTTTTTACATGTTATGATTTTTTAGTTGCTTATTTTTCTGAACGGTACTGCGTGGCTTGTCAAAATGGCTTTTTTTAAATTATATTGGCAAAGGAAATTGTTTCGCATTGGGTTGAAATAATGCATTTATCAACATCAATCATGGCACTAGTGCCGTTCGATAACAACGAGAACAGCAATAGCTTAGTGGGATACCGTTAGACTGCCACACAGAGGTTTTGAGTTCGATCCCAAGGTGCGCATTTCCGACTATTCGAAGTAATGGGCGTATTAAATAGTTAATTATCGCTCGCTTTAACGATGTAGGAAAACATTCAAAAACCTGTTGGTCCGAGAATTCTCCATAATGTTCTTGAAGATATGTAAAGTCAGCTAACCCGCACTGAGCCAGCGTGGTGGACTATGGCCTTACCATTCACACGCTGAGAAGAGGCCCGTACCCAACAGTGGGACAGTTTAATACAGAGCTGATACTATACGTTACACGTATCGTGTAAACGAGTTATGCAAGCTACTTGCGCAAGTAGCCCGTATGAATAACTCTTGCATGCCCACATCAGCTACTTGCATCGTGTAAGATATAGGTAAATACGTCAATTATATCTGTTGTAAGTTGTACATATCATGCGTCACAGATGTTCATATAAATTATGTATAATGATTATGAACACTACACGCTAACCTATTAGTGTTATCTTAGATCGTTTTAAATCTAAATGAAAATATACCTACATACTTAGTTTTACGCCTACATCCCCTAAGGGATTGATATGTATGAAATCATCACCTACAAATCACCAGCTATGATTTTTGGTCAGACCTTATAGAGGGAAGGCCTATTGCTGTTTACCAGGCAAAATTTCATACGCTTAGATGGTACAGAGGAATTATTGACAGAAAAATACAATAATAGTTCGTAATACGTAAAATCAAACCCGGGATCTCAAGTTCAGCAAACACATACTTTGCCACTACTCTACCCAGGCAGTAATAAAAAGATCTAAATTCAAAATAGATTTCGCCTTACTATATTGTAAATGTAATTTGATGTCTATGTCCAGTCTATGTTCCATACATTTCTTTCTCAGTTCTTGTTTTGAATATACTTAAGAGTCATTGCCACTATGGAGCAAAAGTACATCTTAACTTGGTTGGTTAGTTTTTATCCGAATCGAACATTTATCACTCGGTGTACTGGCAGCGGTAAGGCGACCATTTTGACAAGGTTGCGATCCGTGTAGTATTATTGCTCGCAAAGCATGTTTTTATTTGGTTAAAGGTCTATGTGTAAAGATTCTATGAACTTAATTATTGCACCAGAATGTATTAGAAGATTTAACAGACTAGCTAAAACTCCATTAGTAAACTACTATACCTAAAAATATGTAATTTTGAAGATCGGTATCTAACCAAAAAAAAAAAAATATGAATTTGCTCTTTTAAAAAAGACATCTCCAGCGCTGGGAGTAGGTCCTGTATCGTTGTATTGAATCTTTGGAAAATAATTCCATTTATAAACATTCAAACCATGGACACAAAGAACAACCAGACTCGGTACAACCATTTGCGGTTCACACAATATTAATGCCGTATTCGATTTGAATCTTCCTATTTAATACCTATTTGGCGTATCGTGGGTACGTGTTCACTTTACCATCAGTGCAGTCATACAAAACGTATGCAGACTTCTCCATAGAGTTCCAGTTAGCTTTGCAAGAATTTTAACGTTTTTATACATATTCGTGTATCACGTTTAGAATTGATTTCATGGCAAGTACCATGTGTGGCGAATCCGTTCTTATTGGGGCTTCCTTGTTGTGGAAATTAATTGGTTTATTGGTCTCTTATAAAGTTTAACTCGGGTATAGATTGCTACTGCGTAGATAGAACGGTTTATGCAGTTAAAATATAAGAAATCTTTATGTCGATGGAGATGCTCCAATTAAATTTGATAAGCTTAATGAGTTTGTTATAGCAATTCTAGATTAACCACGAAGAGACTATAAATTTTGTCATTATATATCTGTTTTATTATAAAATTGTAACAAGGCTGTGTGCTGATATCATTGAAGATTACAAGATATTATTGACTACTGCAAAATCTGAAATTTCGTTCTTCAGAATTAAAATATGTAATAGTCGTTGGTTGGGAAAAGTGTTATTGTTATGAATTTTGCTGACAAGGAATTCTTAGTAGCAGCTGTGATTTTGGAACTATGCTTGGTAGATAGCAATAAACTCACACGCTGTACCGTGAGTCTTGAAACATTTGCAATACACCTTTGAATCGTCAAAGGTGTATTAATAAAAAGAATAAAGTATATTAATAATAAAGTATATTAATAGTCTCACGGCTCGATAGTCGTGAGACTATATTATTATTTATTCCAGCTTCATAATTAACAGTTACACACAGTTTGAATCGACTAAATTCATGATTTAATTCTCTTTATGTAGAACCGGAGACACGGTGTATAGTGTGATTGATATTAATGACGTCACAAACTGTAATCCACACGAGAAAACTGAGTTCAAGCAAAAAAAGACACCAACCAAGACTTACTGAAGCAGTCGTAGCCCAATGGATATGGTATTGAATTTGCAGTTGAAAGGATTCGAATCCTATTTTACCGACGAGGTTTGTAAAACTCATTCGGCTAAGCTAAAAGAGTGCTTAATGTAAGTATATGAGCTTAAATGTAGAAGTTCACAAAAATACTAGTACTTTGTAAACCAAATAACTTGTAATTAAAAAACAATATTCAGAAAATATGTTAATCTTGGCATCCAGACAATTTAAACTGTCTTTAGTGGGTTAACCTGAAATTAATATTATGCGTCTTGTCTTTATCACTGTCAGGTCAAATTAGGCCTCTTTTCTATGATGCCAATCCTCAAGGTTCTGTACTAACTTGTCGATACTCTTAGTGGCTATTATTCAGTTGGACTTACAAATTATAAGTTACCAAAAAGTAAAAATCTATGTTACTTTCCTTGACATGTTGTCTCAGCAAGTATATCTGGAAAATGAAACATTTTTACTAACAGAGAAATTCAGAGAACCAAAAAATACGATAACTAACAATTTATTAAGAGAACTTAGCGTAAGAAATGTTCTCTAATCTCCAGTGCACAATTAAAACCGTGCAATTTAAATATATGTAATATATCCGGGATATCCCGGGAGAGCATCGATTGACCGAATCCGGTGGTGCGGGCCCGACGCGCGTAATTCCTCCCGCGCTACGTGCCCGGCGTGCGTAAATACGCGCAATCGCTCACCCCATTACGCTGCGATACCAAGATGGGGCACTAAGTTGGAACCTGAAGCGGGTAACATCTTCCTTTTTATCTTTTAAGACACTATAATAAAATACTACTCTCTGAGACTGCATGGATGGTGTAAGGTTTGATCGTCTTGCCATTGAGACTGTACCAAGTAGTGTGGTTTTAATCCACGGGACAAAAATTATGTGATAGATAAGTAGTTTTCATCTCGGTGTTATTGTTGACCGTTGTTTAAATGTATGTAAAGTCCTTCGTGACCAAGGATTTACACCTAATGCGAAAGTTACATTTATAAGAAATATGTGGTTTGATATTATAAATAACATGTTTACATGTTATTTAATACAGGTACCTTCTTAAGACTTTCTAGCTAAGTTTAGTTTAATTTTGTGTTAAGACTCATGTCACCACCATACGGAAGTCCTATGTCAATTGGTAGAATTCAGGCTCAGAGACTTGGTAAAGCTAGCTCACGTAAGAGATTACGTGAGCCATGTAAGAGATTACGTGTCCCACTTAGTTTGCACCTACTTTGGATATGAATTTATATCAATACTCTCATGTCTCGAAGACAAAGGCGGACTACGCTACACAACTGTTTCTTTAGTACTATCTGGATATTCATAAACTATCTGATAACTTTGTATATATTTGTATCTACAAACAAGTACTAATCATTCATAAAACTTCGAGCTTGCGTGGATCGCTAATCACTTATACATCGCATCCTCACAAAGCATTACTCGGATCGATGTCGGATCGAAGGCAGCAATCAGCCTTACAGCTGGAACTCATGCCATTGTTTCAGGCACGATATATCGCAGACATTTTTCAGATGCGTCATTATGTGCGTTAATTTATTATGTAACTGAGTATAAATTGTGGTGTCTCTTAAAGAAATAGAGGAGCTGGTGCTGAAATCCTGCTACCTTCTATTTTTAAAATAAACTTATTGTCATCTGTATTTTGAACAGCACACACTAATATTATAAATGGGAATGTATGTTTGTTTGTTACGCTTTTACGCCTTAACTACTCGACCGATCATCATGAAATATCGCATGCACACACGTTGTCAGGGATACAAAAAAAGGTACCATTCGTCCAGAAAAACAGTTTCTGAGGGATAGAAATTTAGTGTCAAAATGTAGATTAAAGCGAGCAAAGCCGTGGGCAAGATCAAGTTCAGAATAAAATGCAATTATTATTATTATATAATCGTGTTTGTTTAGTGCGTAGGTGTAAAAATGGCCGCGGCCTTGGGTGCGCACGCGCATCCAGTGGTCCACTGCCAATTGCGCATAATGTCGTCAACAATCGCAATTACGATTAATAGTCTTAGAAGAGCTTTTATACGTTAATGAAACTATTTGCATTTCCTTATTTTATGTGTAACTAAATTAATATGTAATTTAGTATTGTACAATGTAATACAATGTTTTTCTTGCCACTTATTTTGCATTAATGACGTAAATCTTCCATTGCCTTTATGTTGATGCAATCTTCAAAGTTGACCGAAATTGGTTCATTAGTTTAGGCCTGAAGTCCCTAAAAACGTAGCAGACAAATCTGCTTACGGACATATTAATACGGAATTTTCATCTTCACTGATTTATACCTTAAGAGCATATGTACGCATTTAGGGAGAAATATAGCATGAAATTCATCACATTGAGCTTTTTTTTTGTTTTATTTCTCATCCCAATATCACAGCAATTACAATGAATAAAACAGTTACAACAATTGATATTTTAGAGTGTATCTGTTTTGACACATAGATCTGAATAGAATAAACTTAATATATCAAGTAGAAGCAGGTACGGATGAACGAGTGTCCGAGAGACGGTAAGTTTTCTATAGAGCACAATCATAGATACGTCAGTAGATGGCAATTTTAATCTGATTATAACCGATGATGATTGTGAATGTAATCCACCTCTGTCTAATTAACCAGAAAATCCACCGTAATTATTGCGACGACTTTTGATATAATAAATATATAACAGGTGATTACTGTTCTTCAAGTCGCACATTTGATTTCCTGCTCAGGCAAAGTGTTTTAGAGATTTCTGTCAAAAAATCCTCATACAACACAACACAACACAACGCAACTCGGCGTCTGGAAATTTGCTCGGTGGACGGCAATAAGCTTGCTCTCTATTACAAGTTACCTTAAAAGCATACTTGGCAAAACCTGGGTGTAATTTACCATTAACTACTCTTTCAAATATACAAGCATGAGACTATGTATGTATGAATAAGAAATGTAAAGAATTCATATAAACAATCTTGAGCTTAACATTAGATGAATGCTGTGATGATGTTTTTTTAAAACACCTTTTTCAATAAGTAACCCAGGTGGCAAAACTGCACATGTTCCACTTAATGGTAAGCAGTTACCATAGCCTATGACTGCTTTAACCTCGAGAAAAAGAATTCAAAATGGTATGAAAGGAAATTAATGGAAGTGGTTGGTATGTGAGCCTCCCAAACGAAACTAAGTAACTAAAACTAAATAACTATATTTCTACTTCTATGGCGAATTTTTCTAAGAGCGTGAAAGTTTTTCGGGCAGGCTACCTGGTTTGTATGGTCGACACATAGACGTGTGTAAATGGTAGAGAGTTCTCTCAACCACTTATACAAATAACAAGGACATTAATAGCACTGATACATAGAACATGGCTTTAAAAATTGACATTTTTCAATAACCATTACATCCTTAACAATCTTTTGAATATACAATTTGTGTAATACTTTAGTAGTTACACTAATATTGAATAAAAAAACCATAAACAATAATTATACAGATCATCTAGTCACGACATTGTACCATATATATTTTATGGTTACCTATTGATTTTACATCAACAATTAAGGATCCACGTGGAAATAATGATAATAATAATAATATTCTACCACATACACACAACACCATCTAACTCAAACTAAGCAGAGCTTGTACTATGGGTACTAGACAATGGATAAACATACATATATACTTTTTTTTGTAAATACGTACATATTATACATAGGAACACCCAGACCAAGACAAACATCCATGTTCATGCAAACAAATATTTGTCTTGTGTGGAAATCGAACCCGTGACCTCAGGCGTGGCAGTCAGTTACACTAATCACTACGCCATCGAGGCCGACAAAAATGTCTTGCTTGAAGGCATGAATCTATGTCTGTTACACAATAAATGCCGATGGAGGTAAAAATACATAAACATACATAGTTTTACACATATACTACCGAAAGGGTCTACCCTATATACATATGTGATATATGTGATCGTAAGTTGGAGGTAAGCCTATTGCTGGGCACAGCATCAGACTCCGAGGCGCTATTAATAATGTCTTGAGATACAACCCACTGAAGCCACATATACTAAATCAGCGTCACCGAGAGAGAAAAATGCAGAGTAAACTTCTTCATACCTGGATCATCCTGAGTAAAGAAGACTGGTGATTGGCATACGATTAAATTAGATTTTATCAGAATTGCTCCTCTGGTCTCTCGACATAAGTATAAAGTCTCGTGAGGTTGCAGCAAAGTGCTATAATCCTGAAGACCTTAATAAACATTTCCTAAATATCCCGGGCAATGATACAGTTTCTTTATCAGATCTGATATACTTTGAAACAAACAGGTTCCACACTGATATCTTTAGCCTTGAGCCCGTAAGTGAAGAAGTAGTCAGTTTGCATATCAGGTGTCTTATATCAAATGCCCTGGGTACTGACAACATTTCACTGGAAATGTTGATGATGACGCTCCCTCATAGCCTTCCTTACATTACAGCAATCATAAACAAATCTATTACCACTTCTACCTTCCCTGTTGTATGGAAAACTGCTATGGTCAAACCTATACCCAAAATTCCCAATCCAACGGTCGCCAAAGATCTTAGATCGATTAGCTTGCTTCCTTGCCTATCTAAAGTCTTGGAACGGGTGGTCAACAATCAGTTGAGAAAGTATCTTGAGAAACATAACATCATACCACACACACAGTCAGGGTTTCGACAAGGCCACAGTACTACCACCACTCTTCTAGATGTAGTAGATGATGTTTTGGAGGCTAGAGACCAGGGCATGGGTACTCTGCTCACTCTACTTGATTTTTCCCGTGCCTTTGAGACAATCAATATTTCTCTTCTTCTGGCTAAGCTTTCTTACTATGGGTGTGATTCAGGTACAGTGAAATGGTTCCATAGCTATCTGACTGACAGATCTCAATTTGTCCAACTGGATAATGGCAGGGATGGTAACAAGGTCAACTCCTCTTGCTGCCAGGTGTCTCGTGGCGTTCCTCAGGGATCAGTGCTCGGCCCTATCCTCTTCATATTATACAGTGCTGATGTTACCAACCATATCCACAATACTAAATTCCATATGTATGCTGATGATCTTCAGTTATACATATCTTTTCACCCAGATGATTCTCAAGAGGCTGTAAATAAAACAAATGCAGATTTAGACAGAATATCAGACTGGGCAAGAAAGAACTCATTAGTACTTAACCCTGCTAAATCAAAATTTTTAATATTAGGCTCTAAAATATGTATCAAAAGGATACAAGAATTGAAACCTGTATTAATGGTTGAGGGATGTCCTATAGAGCAGGTCAATGAAGCTCGCAATTTGGGTTTAGTTATGGATGGTGAACTGCATTTTGAGACACATATTCTTGAAGCTGTCAAAAACTGTTTTTACCGTCTCAAACTGCTATACCGAATTCGCCAAAATCTCAGCACAGATATGCGTATAATGCTTTGTGAGTCTCTTATATTATCCAAACTAAATTATGCAGATACAGTGTTTGGTCCATGTTTGTTGCAAAGAACCCAAAATTTAATACAAAGGGTACAGAATGCTTGTGCTAGATTCTGTTATAACATCCCACCCCGTTCCCATGTCACTCCATTTCTAATCAGTGGGGGCCTCATGAACATGTCTACCCGTAGACACCTTCATTTGGCAACTTTACTTTTTGGCATTGTTCTGAATAATAAGCCCAAATAACTTTTTGAAAAGTTGACGTGGTCTCGGAATATTAATCAATACAGCACAAGGGGCACTCCACATCTTTTGATAATTACGAGGCACAGAACGACAGCTTTTAGGGGTAGTTTCAGGTACGCCGCTACTAAATGTTGGAATGATCTGCCGCCGCCTTTGCGTAGCCTGAAAACATTACGTACATTCCAAAGTAAATTTAAAGAAATTCTGCTATTCCAACAAAAATCATCATTACAATGAGCGGAACTTTTCTTACCTGTATGGTGCCATTAGTTATAATTTTTGTATATCATAATCTTCTTCTTCATAGCAAAAACAAAATTTATTGCGTTAGCGCAGTCAGTTATTTGTCGTTTTTCACTGTCAGTCTTGACACATGGGGATGCGGTCGGATTCACACATCAGTTATTTATTATAGCTTTTGTCAAATAAAATTAGTTTAATTTAAACATAAATATTATAATATCATTTTATTAGTATTATATATATATCATAATCATTTTATTAGTATTATATATATTATGTATTATATATTATTATTATAAACAAAGTCGCAACGGAAGACCAGCGCTAGTTGTTTACAACTAGCATCTTGCTGAGTTGCGACCTATTTGCTGCAGTAATGTTATTGTTCCTTTTTACTTTACTTTTTGCTAACCATATTTGTAAGTGTACTGTTGCAAATAAACGTATTTTCTTTCTTTCTTTCTTATCTGTTTCTGTAGAAAATTCTCAGTAGCAGAATTGACTTTGATAATATGTCCGGTAGACAGCAATACCTTATTACAAATGACCTAAAAATGAGGAAAATCTACGTTTATATCCTCCTTTAGTATAATCTTAGCGTGAAGCTTTGTTTCGTTGACTTAATTGCAATTTGCGAGGTTTTCAGGACTTTTAAACATACTTTGAATTTTAATATCCAATCCTAGCAACTGCTGCTGGCCTCTGCTTCTGCATTGTGCAAACTTTTTTCGCCAGATGTAAATCACTTTGGCAGGAAAAGGAATTCGTCGTTATAAATAAACTTATTTCCAAATTGTTTGCTCCTCTAATTTGTTACCTACAATGACACGGTGTCCCCGTTTTTGGAGGTATTGGTAACACGTGAGTGATACAAATAGTGTTGTAAGCAATATACTCTACATGGCTTAACTTTTGGCTTGATATAAGCTAAATTATCAGCTAGCTACTTTAGGTCTTCCATGAATTGCCTCAATTTCGATAAAGGTCAAAACACTTAACATTATCATTAATTTGGGGTAACATTTATCGACATCATTCCAAACGGTAACATTTTAATAATGTAACAAATCAATTGTTATTTATCTGTAACCAATATTATGCTAAATAAACATTTAATTACTATTATGAAGCAGTTTTGACGTCCAATTAAGGAGGTTCTCTACAGCTCTAATTACCTAACAGAATGAATGAGTAATTACAATCTCAACACATTCAATTCAAATGTATGATACAATAAATGGCGTGTGGTTATAGCATAAATAAACATTTTAATAATTGATAAATAATCCATGTAAAGTTAACTACCTAATTATGAATAACTTTACATATTAAAATTCGGAAGTACTAGCTTTTTTATTTTTCGTACCTATGTTACTGTTAAAGTTTAAAGTTTGGATATGTTACGAACGACCATATCGTAAAAGCTTGGCTTTTCTAGGCCAGTATCTCATTTTGAGAAAGTAAACATTAAGTGTCGATTAGCGATATTGAGAGCAGCTAGTTTTATTACTACATGATCCAGCCTTAAACAATCAAAGAAAATAAGAATACATAATTGAACCAAAGCTGTCTAGAAAACCTCCATGATATTTTCTGTTGTATCTGCTGGTAATAAATGGTAACCTTTACTCATATTACCTTTCCTTAAGGCAATATAATTGCTTCTGTTCTCCCTAGAATAGAAGCGATTATATTACATTTTTGCGGTACACAGCGGCTTCATAATTTAAGTACAGAACGAAGATAATATTAACCTGCTCTAGAGCATAATGATCGTCTTAAGCAGGTTGATCTCCGATGTATGTTGATCGGGAATCATAACGAATACAATATAGTGCCATCAAAAGAAATGGTGGTCTTATACCGGGAAAAGTCTGTTTCTATTGAGAACTCTTTAAGGAAAGCCTGTTTACTTTATGTATATAATCTATGTATATCTATGATCACAGAGCTAATAAAATACAATAATATCTTTCAGACCGAATTTCGGTCAATGCGGGCAATCTTAACCGGGACTGGCCGTCTGCACAGGAGATACAGGAAGAAAGAATAGTGCAAGTGTGTGTGCAAACATAAGTGCACTCTCTGTTCCCTAACTCTCATGATCCGATGTGGTAGTCAGACACTAACGGAGAGAGATCAGTCGCAAGTCCAATGGCTTACGTGCTTTCCTAGTCACGGGGGTGTCTATCATCGCCAACTAACCAACTCCGGGCTGGTATTGAGTTTCTTAACAGAAGGAACCAATAACTGATTGTTGGCTCTATCCGGGATTCAAAGCCGAGACCTCATGCACAGCAGTTGCATTCACTACCGCTGCACCACGGAGGTATCCACAGCTTATGATGATAATAATAATGTATAATAATAATGTATTTATTTTGCTTCAAATGTAGTACACAAAGATGTTACAGAATATAAATTAGAACAATACACATTTCACCCGTAATACAGGTATGCAAAATTATATGTCAATTAAGCTACTTAATTACATTTTTATTAAATAAATTAGGTACATGATAATATTGAATTTGAGATTAATTATTATTGTAAGTAAATTCATTAAATCCAGTTCATTTCAATAAAAATATTATAATATTTTAATCAAATTATATGTAAAATTAAGGATTTTTCTTTTTCGTTTACATGTCAAAATTAATTGAATTAAGTGAGTAGAAATAATTAATAAAAACAAAACATGCATAACATTAAATTAGGAATTTTAAAACACCGAGTTTCAGTCGTAATACAATGTCTCTTAAGAAGTGCAGTAATCGCTTGCCATCTAACGTTAAGCTACATTGTATGAAACTATTAGATTTGTCTGTATCCGAGCTTTTGCAGTAACATAAATAATTGTATGTGTTAATCGATGGCAGATTACCATTTGGACGTGCCTCTGAATTGTTAAAATTGAATATTTGAGTAATATTAACGCGTATATTACCGCGTAACGAATTAATAACATAGGTATTAACATATTTATTATTGTTTATATTTTTATTTAACATATGATTGTTATAAGTTTAGCGTGTGTGTTTTTTGAATAACTATTTGGTTTGATTAATGGTATTTATATTTTAATATAATAAAAACTGGAATACTTTAAGTAATGATAAATCAATTTATTTTACAAATTAGATTGTTTATGCATATTTATTATAATTTGTGCATAAGTTTGAGCTTATATTTGCTATATGGGATCTCGTGTTAGTCAGTGTAATTGGGTTTGTCTATTAGATTTTTTTGTTGTATCATGGAAATGTGCTTAGGCGTCGGTAAAAGTCTTGCTGCATATTAAGTCTATCGTTTTTGTAACAAATAAAGATATTTTAGTTAATGATTCATTTAAGATGCTATCTTGCTAATGACAGTAATCGTAAATTTCAGGTTTATAGAAATAGTGACACTGAGACTTGACTGGGTGCTGTGCCCTTTATTCCAATATTAAAATTTTGTTTGAAACCATGCAAAACAATAATCATCCTTAATGCATGAGTTGACAAAAGACAGTGATAGAAAAAAGTCAATTATCATTATTTATTCATGCAATACGAATCTTAAAATTGTAATTATATCAGTTACACGTGATATATTATGTTATGTACCTACAATTTTGAAATCCGAATGCAATTTTGCGTCATTGCAGTTAGATTTCAAATAAAGAACTGCAACAGTCCGTGCGCAGTGCCATACACTTGTCGTGTTCTGTTCGTCATCGAGTTCGCTGCGTCCGGTAGCTCGCGGCTGCGGTCACGTCGCTCGTGATACTCCGTGATTAATGACATACTGATCACAATCTCTTCCGCCTGTGCGTGTGTGTGTGTCTCACGATTTTTGAAGCTTTTAGCAAACGTCTGCTGATTGGATACAGATCAGTCGTGATTTTTACGAACACTTTTGTGTTAAATTAGTATATTTTTAGTATGACACATTAATTCTCAATACTATTTTTATTTTATTCTCAATAGTTATCCTACATAATTACGCGTCTCTAAGCAATCAACAAATTTAAGAACTGGTTATATTAATTAATTGATATTATAAACTTTACAGTCATATTCCTTCTGCAGTATTACTTTATTCTAATGTTGACAATCGACACAGGCAACAGGTTTAATTTTTGCCTTTATAAAAATAATACCTGCTAGTATATTGCTAGTTAAATTGCAAGTAATATTTCGAAAAGTACCTTATTTCCTTAAACTATTAAACTGGCAAGCAAGCATTGGGCTCGCCTCATGGTAAGCTGTTATGCTTATGATCATTTGCAATACCAGGCGAATTAGTGAGTTGCCGGTCCTAGCAAAAGGGATTGAAAGTAGAATAACGTTATGAAATTGGAGATATAGGTAGTCTTACTCACAAGGCTTTGTAGCAGTCTTATATCGGTTTCCTGAGTTGAGGTGATATTCTATGTCCCTATACTGTACCTCTGATAACGTGTATGTAAAATTTCATGATGATCGATCGAGTAGCTATAGCGTGAAAGTGTAACAAACAAATAAATAGACAAACTTATTTATTATATTAGTTAGGATTAGAATAACTTAAAAACAATATAAATGGCTTACAAACTGTTATAACATACAATACAACGAATAGTTTGATAGGTAACTATGTGGATTTTATATCTTAGTCAATAGATAGGTATGATAGAACGGTGTGGCACGATTGAGGCGCCTGCGCAGCCACCGGTCGATCTTGAAGTGTCGCCGTTATTTATCTGGCAGTTCGGTTTAATTGCCGCCTTTATAGAGCTATACACAATTGTTACATTCTTGTGTTTGCACGTGGAGACACGTGTGAGGCAAACTAGTTATAATGAGCATTACTTTGTATAATGTTAGTGATATATTGTATACTCAGACTCTTGCACGTATGTTGTCGAAGGGGTAAGCAGAAGTCATTCATTTCAGTAGTAATATGTTGTTTTTAATACAGAAATGAATTACTATTAGTATTCCCACAAAATAATCCTCAGATATAGCTACAGACGGGTGCCCTAGATCTACCTCATTGCTAATTCTGAGGTTTTTTTTGTCGTAGCTATATGAGTTGATTAATTTCTATCTTTTTGCTTTCCATGACTTTTTATGACTGCTTTGCTAGCGGGGCAGTAGTGAATTTGACTTTGCAAGAGCGCTCGGGTTTAACGCTTAGGTCGGATAAGGGGATACTGAGCTTTATTGTCAAAAATATCTCAGCAGCAGCACGAAGTCTGAAGTTGCATCAGGTATTAGGTTCGTTCTCTTACGTGGGACCTATTGCTACAGTTGGTGAACTGTGGGTCACACTCGTGTCTAACCCAGAGTCAGACTATATAATGTATTTTTTATATTAAAGTTAACTTCTACATTATGGATAGCGCACAAAATATTTTAAGACTACTTAATTATGTTGGGATTGACCTCATGACCTCTTCGTACATGAAATTTAATCTTTTGAACTAAGATCTCTCGATTTTAAGACACTACAAACAGCTGCTGAGCGCACGTACACCTGTAAAAATACCAACAAACGCTATGTCATTGGTTGGAATTATCACGTAAGACCACATCACGCCTTGGCTAGGCAAACTTTCTTACAGTGGAACATGTATGGAAAGCCTTGTTCGGGATATTACTATGAACAAATGCGTGCCGCGCGCAGGGATTTTAAATCCGCTCTTAAGTACGTTCAGAATAATCAGGAAAAAATTAGAATGGATATATTAGCGCAACATGCGTCGTCGAAAAATTTTTATAGTTTTTGGAGTGAAATTAAAAAGCTTAACCCTAAGAGTAGCACACCAGTTTGTGTAGACGGTGAAACTGATAGAATAGCGATTGCAAACAAGTTCCGCAAGCATTTCGACATACCGCGGGCTACTCCCGGGCGGACTCGGCCTAAGGCATCATTAAGAGAGTGTAGATCAGAAGAGGAGGTTTTCCACGTCTCATCTGATGATGTCATTGAGGTACTCAGGGGGATGAGACGTGGCAAATCTCCGGGACATGATGGCCTGAGTATTGAACATCTGTTGAACGCGGGAGGGTATATATCTGACATTTTGGCTGGATTTTTCAATCACTGTGCGCGGCACCAGTACTTACCCGCGGATCTTATTCGTACGCTAGTTGTACCTATAGCTAAGAACAAAACTGGTGATGTAGCTAGCATATATAACTATAGACCGATTTCTCTAGCGACGGTAGTGGCCAGGGTGCTTGAGCGTCTATTACATAAAAAGTTGAGTCCTGCTCTAAAGATTGATGACGGTCAATTTGGATTTCGTGCAGAAGTATCAACCGATATGGCTATTTTTTCTCTGAAGCAAGTCGTGTCACAGTATGTCAGTCAGGATACAAGCGTTTACGCTTGTTTCCTTGATCTAAGTCGCGCCTTTGACACAATAAATCACGACTTGCTATGGGAAAAACTAGGTAACAGTAAGGTACAGGCTGGCGTTGTTGGACTGATTAGGTATTGGTATTCTAATCAGTCCAATAATGTCAGGTGGGAATCAGCTTTGTCTGACAGCTTTAAGCTGTCATGTGGCGTTAGGCAGGGTGGGCTAACCTCTCCTGACTTATTTAACCTTTACATTAATGATTTGATCGGGGAGTTGAGCAGGACACCAGTGGGGCTTAGACTTGGTGATAGATATGTCAACAACCTAAGTTACGCTGATGACATGGTCCTGCTCAGCCCCTCGATCAAAGGTTTAAGAAGACTGCTTATTACTTGTGATAGATATGCCAAAGAGCATGATTTGGTTTACAACTCAAAAAAGACAGAGATGATGGTATTTAGGTCGGGAAGAGGTCCACATAACATCCCACCGGTCTGGATAGGCGGCCAGACTATTAAGGTAGTGGAGAAGTTCAGGTACCTTGGTCACATGCTGACTTCAGATATGAAAGACGATGCAGATATCGATCGCCAGCGTAGAGCGTTATCAATCGTTGGTAATATGATAGCGAGGAGATTTTATAAGGCCAATGTAGAAACAAAAGCGCACTTGTTTAGGACCTACTGTCAAAGTTTCTACACGTGCCAGCTCTGGATCCGATACACGAAGAGATCGTTGGATGGCATTCGTGTTCAGTACAATAATATCTACCGACACCTAATGGGTTTAGCACCGTATTGTAGCGCCTCGGGAATGTTTGCAGAGGCAAGACTGAACACGTTTAATGCCATCCAAAGAAGTCGAATCGCTGGGTTCATGGCCCGGGTTGGTACGTGTAGTAACAGTATAATTAAGGAACTTGCGGACAGGTTGTGTGCTAGTTCTATGTTTAGAAAATGGTTAGAGATAGCTGCATAACCAAAGGTATGTCTTAGTCTTAGTTTATAATTATTACTTATTTGATTTTTATATTTTTTTTTTTATTATTTTCTTGTTTTGTATGTAAATAATATGGAGATTCTTTTTCTGAAATAAAGATTTATTATTATTATTATTATTATTATTATTATTATTATTATTTATAGGACTCGAAGGGGCAGGTAGAGACTACGCCTTGATATTCGACCCTGGCATACCTCAACAGTATTATTATGTTACTTATCTATAGGTTACAAATATTTGCTCCGGGCAAGGATTAAACGTACTCAAAAGCTGGCAAAGTTGCCTAATAAATCACACCTCTAATTGTGCAGGAAAACAAAGGCCAAAAAATACAAGTTCCTAGTTTAAATCATTGTACTGATTTTTAGAGTGCATGTATAGTCGGAAGATATTCATGCACTTTGACATAGATTATATAGATATAGAAGTCCAAATTAAAATGATACGCGAAGACAAATACTTGCATATTACATTTATAGACTATTATATACTATTATATATCACTGCATGCAACTTGCATGCAGTGATTACGAAATAAGTTAATCGAAGCGTAATGGTAATGGTAAATACTGTATTCTGTTGATATGACCCTTTTTACTCTGTAACTACAGAGTAAAAACTTACTAGTATTCGGCCAGAGGTCGAAATTTGACTATAATGTGTTTTCTCGTTACCTATAGATAGAGTTATCAATAAGGATAGAATGCTTTTGATTCATGAGGTTTTTCTAGTCTGTCTTTGATGTGGTTTTCTGACTTTCGGTTTCGGTTGACTTAAATGTTTCTAGCCTGCTCTTAAAAGGTGGTCTTCTGTAAATTTGTATTTTATGAATCTAGGTCCTTAATACTCTATTACAATTACTGTAATATAATTTATTATTCTTTTGAGCTTGGCTTGTGTAGCTATGTATTTTGTGACTCTGATTCATAAAACTCAATGCCTGTATTCTATCAACTTGACTCGTAAGTCTGTATTCTCACCTTTTTTTTCAATGTTGTTTTTTGTTTCTTATTTGATTAACTAATATAATTTATTATTACATATTGTAATTAATTATTAATTATAGTCATTTAATTATTGTAATTGATTATCGTAATTTATTGTCAATAATAATTATATTGCCGGGCATGTCATTTGACTTTAAATGTTATTATAAGATAGATATACCTGACATTGCAATAAATATATGTAAGCCGCCAGGCGGATTTTGGAGATGCATATAATATTGTAATAGCTTAAGAACTATTGTACCTACCCAAAATCACACAAATAAATAAGTTTGAAGTTTGAAGGGTTTTTCTGTAGCTGTGTATTTTGTGGCTCTCTTTACAATTGTACCAAGTATTCGTGATCTAACGATTTATTAGTCAGATAAAAGCCTCGTTATCGCTTCCTACTGCACTGACATGAACGTATCTTGTTCAACTCACGTTTGTTCAATACTTGTTCTAATAAATAATACTTGCAATCACTTTGTGACTAGAAATCTGTCTTCAAAGGATATTGATACTAATGGTAGGTTAAAAATCTTTATTCTGTAGCACTAGAAACGAATTCTTTAAACATTATTTTGTTTACTACATTTCCCATAGTAGTGGACAGCATTTGGCTAAGATGATGATGATCATCTTAGCAAAATGCTGTCCACTGCTAGACATGGTCTATATCTAGCAGTGGACGGCACAGCTTTGCAAACAGACCGATCTTAGTCTTTCCGTATCCAACCACTTCCTGTGACTCTTACTAGTTCGGCGGTAACCTTATTGGAGCCTCCTTTACTAATATTACTGGAAGACGCAGCAGGGGTAAGCCCTATATATAATAATATAGTCCCATCTAATCCATCTCTCCGAAGATGTTGGGATCGTAATAGATCGTGATAATGTGTTAAGCCTATTGACGATTACCAAGCGCGTCTCCAGACTCCATACTGAGAAATTCTTGACAGAAAAATCTATAAAAATTGTCCAACCTGGGAATCCAACGCCAAACCTTGTGCACAGCTGTCGCATTCAACACCGTTGCGCTACTAAGGCAGAACGAATAACCTTTATTCCTAAATAAAGTATAAAGTTATTTTGGCTTCTTTATGAAACTCCCCGCCATAGATCCTTACTCGTCGGCTTAAAAACCGTTGACACTCATCCTAAACACAGCTAATATAACCCTATCGGAATTCCATCCATTCTTTGAAATCGCGTGAACGTTTTCCATTCCATAGCTATTTAGTTATAAAGTATGCGAAATGGTGTCCTGAGGCGGTCCGTCCGTTTGTCCGGCAGACGGACGGACACAGGTGGAGTACCCGCAGACACGCGAAGAATTGGAGATATACTGATCATCTTGGACCTCTTTACGTGATGCTAACTTTGGGTTAGACGTTGTACACGTAAACTGCGGACTCGTGATTCTTTAAATTAAATATGAAAACTTATTTGTCTGTGCGTTCACCTTTTATGCTTCCTATAACTTTAATCCGATTTCGTTGAAAGTTTGAAGAGTTTAGTCGCCCGCTTGCGAAAGTTTTTGACCAAAAATATTCTATACATGGCAATGCAATAACACCAGGCACATGTAGTAATAAATATAAAATAATCAACCGATACAGTGTAGATACTATTGCTAAGATAGATCTTTGAAATTAAACAACTTTATATGGATTTTATCACATTGTTTATTTTTTACAAAACACTATTTGTACATAATTTTTGGAACTTTAAACTACTATTGTTAAACACTTTTACTAGTTACTGTATACTTCTATTTAAGCTATTTAAATTATAAAAACTATTTAGATTTAATTTTACACTTTTCCCAATGTTTTGGTTGCTTTTCAGCAGTCATGTTCACGGGGAGTCTAGATCTTTTTATGTAGGCAGGTAGAAATATTTTTTTCTTCAATTGAATATTGTCTTACTCTTAGTATCTAGCCAAAATCGTGTTGAATTTCTCATAGCAGATAGAGGTAATAATAATAATCTTGAAATAATCTTGTCTTTACGCCAATATTAGGCCTAATCAAAAATTTACCTCTGACTCCCCGCAAACTGAGAGCCAAGCAACAGTTTCTAAAAATATAATTAAATACCCAAGGAACCAACTACTATTCAAAACAATGATCGTAGATGATAGTTAATCTGCGAGCGAGTTGGCTTATGTCATACCACCATCAAATCTTTCAAAGTACGCCTGTACTTTTACTTTTTTACATTGAAACTTGTTATCTTCAAGATATAACTAACAAACATTTTAAATAATTTTCACCAAGTCCGCAGCGTCCACAGTCGTATCACATATCCCATCCGTTGCCAAGTCATTGGTGAGCACGCGATTGATCTCAGCGATGTTTACAATGATCGCATGTCGTTGCCAATCGCTGCAGGGCCGGTGTTTTACATCGACATTATATTTGTGTTGTTTTGTTTTACATATGCGTGCTATACATGCACGTGTTTCTTGTTTGAAGATCACTTTCGTTTTGGAAAGCGAATCTCCTTTTTTATGCAGCCTTAGTTGTTTTTGGATCCTTTTGTTGTAGTTGGACATATTATTTTAGATAACTGCACGGATGGCGGGCAAGCAATCGTCTTTACTGCCGCATTGGTTGTTGTGGGTTGAAGTCCCGCACAGAACAGTTATTTGTGTAGTCTTCAGATAATTGTTGTTATAAAATAGTATGATAAGCGTCTAGAGTCTAGCTTGTGGAACTTGCACAAACATCCATCACCAGAAAACAATACATAGTTTATAGCCTGCTTTCCCCTGAAGTGAGAAATTTCATATTTAGTTGGGTAGCTTCAAGTTTGAGGAAAGATTTTGATGTGTCTCATCGCACTATTTTTGTAACAATAATTTTTGTCAATGATTTGTCATTTACTTACATATTTTGTAATAAAACCTCATGAGAATGTTGCCGTATATATATGTATGTACAAAACTTACGCACACACACAGTTGTTCGGCATAGAACTCTTGATATCAATTGTTTTCGGCATCCTATAGAGCACTTCATGTTTACATCGCTTAAAACTGCTTAAGAAGTCAAGCAAAAAGAATGTTGCACAAATACCTGACAATTGCCAGTCCCACATGCGCTAAAGCCATTGAATCAGGGAGAGCGCTGACCTGCCCACAACTAAGTAAAATACAAGTTTTCCTGGCAAAATTGCAGGAGATCACAAATATGTATCTGTACAGGTAATCCAGTTCATCTCTAAATTATAAGTAAAATATCCTCGGTTAGTTAATACTTCATCGCGGGCGGAGCAGAGTTTATGAGCGGGCAGCACGCGAACGTCGCACGCGCACCCTCAGGCCATCCGCGTGTGCACTAATGTCGTTCATGACGTACTTAATGTTACACGTATTTGAAGTGGCGAACAGCTTTAGTTACTACCGATTTCAGATGATTAAGTAGTTTACTACGAGTAGTTTAGTGGCTGGTTTGTTTAATTGTTCTGGTAATACGTAGGTTCAAATTAAAATCCTATCCCAAGTTTTGAATGTCTTGATAATCCTTAGTACAGAGTTAGAGACTGTTTTTGGTAAACCGTCGCTTCAGTTGGTCATTGTAGTATGCAGACTGATAATAATTAAAAATAATAAATCAGGAGTATCTCGTTTAATATTGACATAATCTCGGACTTATAGCAGCACTTCTTTTGGCAATAAGTGCTCTTTAACAAGCTCTTCCTCTATTACATGAAACTAAAGATATAGCTAACAAAACATGATTAGGCATGTAAAATAAAATTGCTTTGAAGCCGTATTTTACTGGAGAGGTTTTGGGAATGTTCAGGCAAGAGCCTATGTATCTATGTATGTATGCTTTTCTATGAATGAGTAATGTAGAGGTTTTGATGACAATTTTATATACAAAAACATTCGGTTTCATTATATTTTAGAGTTTCTTTGTCTATTGTTATAAAAAATATAAATACAATTTACGTCAAGACTTTTGCTACGAAATTAAAAGCAGCTCAACTTGCATTCCTTAACAATTGCTTCCATTTTCAATTATCAATTGCAATTCGAAACTATATAATACGTCCAACCGTTTTTCAGTTAACCTACAGCAGATACACTCGTCCCCTATATATATGACCATTTACACACTTTGGAAATCACCTAAATCATATAAATAGGCATAATAGACATTTTATCAGTTCTTGACAATGATAGCAGCCGAATAACTTTGTGTGTTGTTTTTATAATACGCTTACCATAAACACGTCAGAATCAGCTGTCTGCTTCTAATTTTGTTTTTGCTCTGGTTTTCTTGAGGAGATGTTCAACTGTTATTGGATAGACAAGTCCCTAGGCCAGACACGGCAGACAGTTATTTTCAGGAAGATTGACTAGCAACAGTTATTGGACCTACAATAACCAGAGTGTATACTGGTGTTACATGTTAATGGTATACAAAACATATTAACTGGCTCCGTGGCGCAGCGGTAGTGAATACGACTGCTGTGCATGAGGTCTCGGGTTCGAACCCGGGTCGGGCCAAAAAAGTTATTGGGTTTTCCTGTTAAGAAATCTCAATAGCAGCCTGTAGTTAGGAAGCTGGCGGTGTTAGACATCCCTGTGCCTCGGAAAGTGCGTAAAGCCGTTAGTCCTGCGCCTCATCTCTCTCAGGTCGTGTCGGATTACCGTCCCATCGGATCACGAGAGTTAGGAAACAGAGAGTGCAATTGTGTTTGCGCACACACTTGTGCACTATAATATCTCCTGCGCAGATGGCCAGTCTCCGTTAAGACAGGCCGCCGTGACCGAAATTCGGTACTGAGGACATTACACATACATAATCATAGACAATATGATTTATAACTGCCTTATTCATACATTATTATTTCATCCAATTAATCATCATAGAGATACAATTATTGTTTTATATAACCTTGTTAATAGTAACGACAATAAACATTAGTCTTGAAGTACATCAAGTTGTACAATTATTTCAAGAGCATACCTCTCACTTTCCCATCAGTGAAGTAAGGACAACCGAGTCCACACTTTGATTTGTACATGTTTTATTAAACTTTAATAGTATTACTGAGTAACATGGTCTTCATCTGATTCTGTTGGGTTTTAAATGAATTGTAGCACTAACTAAAAGCATTTTGATGAATTAATGTTTATGATGAGATGTGTAGTTGTGCGTATAGGGTGTAGTGGAATTCACGCTAAAACTAAGGGAGTGACCGAATGACGCAGTTGCTTTAGATTACTGCCATATTACTTACTTTGTGGTTTCTTGGGCCAATCAGAATGTCCTTCTGCCCGTTGTTTCACCTGCCTGAATACAACGGTAATAAATACAAAAAGTGTCCTAAGTGTTAGTCCAGATCGATTTACTAGGGGACTACGATAGACTAGTGGGAAACCGTTAGACTGCCACGCAGAGGTATCAAGTTCGAACCCAAGGCGCGCATCTCTGACTTTTGGAAAGTTATATGCGTATTAAATAGTTAATTATCGCTTGCTTTAACGGTGAAGGAAAACATCGTGAGGAAACCAGCATGTCTGATAGTTCTCCATAATGTTCTCGAAGACATGTGAAGTCTGCCAACCCACACTAGGCCAGCGTTGTGGTCTATGGCCTAAACCTTCTCACAGTGAGAAGAGGCCTATGCCCAGCAGTGGGACAGTTTAATACAGGGTTGATATTATTATATATACTAGCGGTCGCCAAGTGGTCAAAATTCGACCATAATTGTTTTTTTAAGTTTGATCTTTGTTATACATATATACTGCTTAATTGCAATAGACGCTTAAGGTATGTAACCATAGTTAGGAAGAATCGTACGACATCAACCGACCCATGCCGAAATACTAGGCGTTTTGTTTGTATTTTTGCCACGTCTCTTTTTTACGTCGATAGTGACGATCACAGCAATAATCTTCATAGGTATGAAGATTGTACTAAGAAAGAGGTGCTAGATAGTTATGCGTTTTTAATTATTCCACGTATATAACGTGATAAATTACATTCAGCTTAAATCAATTCCATTGAGCAGCGACAGCTCAGTGAGGAGACCAACAGACTGCAATGCAGAGGGTCTCGGATTCGAACCAACGTCGCGCACCTCTGACTTTCGGAAGTTATATGACTTTTCGAAATTATGTGCGTATTGATTGACAATTATCGCCTGCTCCGTGCCTCGGAGAGCACGTTAAGCAGTCGGTCCCGGCTGCCAGGAATATCTATGGCAGTCGTTACTGGGGAAGTCGATACAAAAGATACCACTGGGTCGAAGTGTCGCCGGTCTATACTGACTGGCCCCCACACACAAGATAAGATAAGATAAATCAATTCCTGTCAAAATAGGAGAACCTGCGGCCCAAACCGATACAACCTGCAGTGCCCAAGGCCGTTCCAACATCACTAAATCAACAGACGTCATGTGGTCTTAGGCACTTACGCGCGATACGATTAGCTTACGAAATCATATTTATTGGAGGCGAACACCTTTCGATGGCACAAGGCCCGAGAATCTTTTACTAATTGATGGTTTTGAGTCATTTCACAATGCCATATATCGTGAGAAAAATGGACTAGGTTGTGTTATAATAGCAAGTTCATAATTGGCGAAAGGCATAGGTAGCTGTTGAAATGATGAATCTAATAGATCGTAAATGCCGAACAACAGACAGAGATGCGTTTAAATGTTGAGATATAAACATCTTATAATTTTGATATTTTTATCTTTAATTATCTTGTATTAATAGAAAGAACACTGCTTCAATAATGCAAACATTTAGAAAGGTTTAATTGGTCGATGTCTCTTGCTTATTACCTTAAGTTAAGTGCTGTATAGATTTGACGACAAGACAAATCTAGGCAGTACTTGCCCGAATAACAAATAAAACCTAACTACTGTAGTTCCCGTCAGTTTAGTACTGACGGTATCTGCAGCATCTAGATTTAATTTTTAATTTTATAACGCACGTACACTTTTTGTATATAGTTAACAGATCTATCATATCGTATTTAGGGCATGCTTTAGATGTGTTTAGCGTTAGCTGATTTATGTATGACAGAAACGAAGAAAATCTGTAGAACATTGCCACGCAACGGACCATCACTAGTCAATTAAGGTTATAATAACCAAGTGCTCTATTAATCTTTGCACAAATATTGCAGGATGTGCAATGGTTTCATGAACTTGATTGATCATAATCGTTCCACAAATCGTACATGTCTTATAATTGCTCGTATATTTCCTGCATTAAAATTACAGTTTCAAATAATAGACAAACGTTTATTTCCGTTCACGACGGCACAGTATCAATTTTTTTGGCGGGTGTCGATTATTTCTGTTGCTAATCGATGCGCACGAGCAAGGATTAAGCGCTATTAGATTTTTTAAGGATCCACGAAGGCTAAGTGATGCCTTCCGGCTCGATTATACAAATCGATTTCGCGACCGACCCAAGAAATGGAATAAGCTCATGTTTTGTTATGTGGGTGTTTATTGTACGTAATGTATGGGTATTGAGACGAAGTGTGTTGTTTATATTGTTTTAAATTATAGGTAAGTGTCAATGGATTGAACAAAAACACTTTTGTATTTGGGACACAAGAAGTATACGTGTTTTATAAGTGTATACGTATATTATGATAACCAATTAAATATATGAACGTGATATTTTTCAATGTAAAATATGTCTTATATTAGTAAAAATATGAAAAAATAATCAAATTTAAATGTATTACCTACTTGTAGAAAAAATATTACCACTTTATTAAAACATTTAAAATACTGTATGAATGACGTTTCTTATTAGAGAATAACAATATTGAGTGAAAAGCAACTTGGCATACAAAATTGTGATTATTTTTTTTACTGAAAAGTGTAGTGGATTTGAATCCCGGCCGTCACCACGACTCTACTAGCCGTAGCCGTGTCGTATACATAAGCTACTTCACCAACCAGCCAATCAAATAAGCTGTTTTTCTAACTTTAGCTTATGACTTGTAGCAGCGAGGCGAACGCTCATATAACTCAAACTATGTCAATAGCTTCACTTCTGAACTATAAACCTCAACGTTTAACGTTCTAATAGTGTTGTTATTAGCAATTATTTAACAGAATCCATCAGAAAACGCGTTGAATAAGCTGTTAAGCGTATAATAGCTATTGCAATGAATGTTATTCAATTATAAATAACGTTTAAAAGCCGAAAGCCGGTTGCTAATTGTCGGTAGTGAGGTGCTTGGTACAGTTTTTGGGTTATAAAATTTACAGTTTAGAGTTTTTTGGTCGGCTTTTTGCAATGTTGTTATTGTATCAATCAATCGAAAAAATACTATAACATCATTTGATGTATGACGTACATATGTAGGAATGACGTGGTGGTTTAAAAGTCACCTAGGCATTGCCTCTACGCCAAGTGTTGTGGGTTCGAATTCCACATGGGATCACACAATCACACAAAAATATTACGACCCAAAAGTATTTGTTTCGAATCTCGGTGTTCTTTGTGTCCTTTTTTGAATGATTGTAAAGTATCCTATAAATAAAAAATCTACAACCAGACGGATACAATCTAATTTTTTTTTTGGTATGGTATTGATGGAGTACAGAATAATTAAGCTAAGTTTATAATGATGACGTCACTCGTCTTGTGGTATCATCCTCCATGTTCAACTGCGGATATTTGATCATCAAATCAAGCGAACCTTTGTATAAGATATAGCGATAGACGGGTCTTTTATATAGAACATAATCGTAGCTATGCTAACGCGGATGAAATGTATTTGCGCCTTACCATTCGTGATTTCACAGAACTGGTGATATTCCATAGATGGTAGATAGTCCGTTCTATACATGTATACTTAAATCTATTAAAAATTACCATTTTCTGTAGAATATTGGGTAAGTACCTTAAGAATATTGGAAAATAACTTTAAAATATTTGGACAAATATAAATTACTAGGATTATTTATAATCTCTCCAGCTAAGCTACAATGCTTGTGTAAGGATTGGGTTTAAGTCGGTAGTGCGATGAGTGCTATTCAAACCTACGAACACTCAATCGCAAGTTTAGTGCCGCATCCATTGAACTACCACCGCTTTTTAATTAACTGGAAGAAGTAACTTTAGCCATAAAACGCTTTACCTCATCAGCTTTGTTAGGCTTTAAGACCTTAAGAGTGACCAGTTTAACAGTAAACCTAACGCAGTAAAAGCCTTTAATAATATCTAAAACACTTATTAAGTTGATAGTTGTAACAAGTCGAAGATTTCACCACTTGAGGCGCGGTTTAGTACCAATACGTTGGACGTAACGGCCGAACTTACTTACTGGAGGGTCACTGTGATGTCTTGGAGACTTAGGATGGCACTCCACTGAAATAGTCTGGCTTACAGCTTAGGAAGAGATTGTTAAAAGCTTCAAAACCAACAAATAATAGAGTACGCGTCACTGTTTAAGGAATGTAATCCACGGCGAGATGTAAACTCTTTAAAGCTAGCCGAATATATAGATTTTTATATTATAAGGCCACACTTTTATGTCTCTAAGGAATTGTCACTAATACAAATAAAACTGATAAAACTGAGGCGCTCATAGCCAGTTGCACTCACTGATCGGTAAACGATTACCGAGGTTAAGCAAGGTTGGGTGCGGTCAGTCTATAGATGGGTGACCGCTTAGTGGTATTTCATCTGAGCGTCTCCGTGCTTCGGAGGGCACGTAAAAAGTCGGTCCCGGTTGTTGCCAAATTGACAGCAGTCGTTAAGCCATCTCAGAGGCCTACGGGCGGCTTGAACAACTCTTGAGAACAGGTTGGCCACTAACCACAAGAAATAATACAAATAAAACGCAATAAACATAAAAGTAGTCTATTTTTTTGCTTTCTTGCTGTTTGTTAGGAATACATACCAACGAAGCTGTTGTTGCATTTATAATATTAGTTCCTAATTAAATAAAATGCCTGGGCTAGACTCACCCGGTTAAAGACAAAGCTTGCTATAACAAGGGTTCATGAAGAAATTCAAAAGATCGATTTACACACACAGACTAGATTTTATCTACAAATAACCTTCCTTTTTACTATTTACTGCCTACATTTTAGTCCCACAGAACATGGCTATTATGCGTCACAATGTTTCAAAAAATTGATACGCTCTTCTAGAATGACTGTCACCTATGACAGTCTGCATAAGAATACTATATTGTGATAACGACTGTCTGAATTGGTTGTTAGATTTACTTACGTAATTACAATGGTTACCAGGGAGATTATTTCCATAACCCCAAATAACTATATCCTTTTGAGAGATCAATAATCGGAGCAGATGCGGATCAACCATTGACAAATTCACTGTACTTGATGGTCTCACGCCATTTTCCGGAAGGGGTAGGCAGAGAAGTAAGACAGAAAGCCTAAAGCCTAGTATGGTTTTGGATCCCATTAGTGGGCGAGCTTATTGCCGTCCAATTGGCATACTTACAAACTCCGTTATGTTACTCAGAATATCTTGACAGAAAAGCCCGATAACCCTTGGTCCGACCAAATCGAACCAGACGTTTCATGCGGCAACAGCATTCACAACCATTATTACCACGGGTATTAACCAAGATTATTGGTCCTGTACCAAATTCTTATAGAATGCATTCACGGTCACTCTGTATCACATTAACAGCTCAGCCATGATTTTGCCAAGTCTTTTATTATCAGAGTCCCATAAATAATCAACTTTTGGAATAATAACAGTTTAGTTAGTGTCAACAAGTCCTACGGAGCCAATGGGATATCTTATGGCTGCACAGGCAGTATTACGCAAAGGTGAGACTAATAGATTTAATGATGTCTAAATGAGAATCAATACTCAAGCGATGGAAAGCTATACTACTAAACAAAAGCTATTTACAACTGGAAGATTAACTTTAAGCATGCGCTAAGCGAGAGTAGAGATGTGCGTTTGATGAAATAAATTCGGTATCTAAAGTAACGGGTACCGGTGCTAGATACCGGATACCGGCCGCTCAGCAACTTTATGGGCTAATAAAACTTTGAGCCTGTGCTGTGTCCCCGTGGCGAACATCGCAACCGCAGTGCGGTACCGATAGCAGCGACAATTAATTACACAGTTTATGTTTATAAATCGAACTCATGTGGAACGTGTGAAACACACGGTGGACTTTACGGGTCGAAAGTCGTAAAGAATGATCATCGTTAGTCCATAGATGTATATTTTTAGGAAGTAATTATAGAAATAATGTATTTGATTTGTTGATATTTCAGCGCTAATTGATTTTAAGATATTTATATTAGAGTTTAATTTTGACTTTTATAGCGGAGGAAAAATGATTGGATGATTACTTAATTGCTTTGCTATATTAATTAAAAATGCTTATATTGTATTAATTGTTTGTGTGAGTTATGTCGTGGCGTTTAAGTTGACAACTTTGTTTGAATATGTATTATGTAGTATAGTATGGTGGTATGAAGAAGAAGATAGATGCTCTCGAAATGTGGTGCTGGAGGAAGATGCTTGGGATATCTTGCACGGAGTTCCGAACAAATATCTCCATACTGAAAGAACTCGGCATCAAGCAGCGTCTATCAGTAACTGTTCTTTTTCATTTCTCTTAATACGTTCTTGGCAAGAACCATAAGACACGCCTAATAGTAACCATTTACTGGACGAGCAGCGATAGCTCAGTGGGGAGACCAACAGACTGCAATGCAGAGGGTGTCGGGTTCGAACCCACGTCGCGCACCTCTGACTTTCGGAAGTTATATGACTTTTCGAAATTATGTGCGTATTGACTGACAATTATCGCCTGCTCCGTGCCTCGGAGAGCACGTTAAGCTGTCGGTCCCGGCTGCCATGAACATCTATGGCAGTCGTTATTGGGGAAGTCGACACAAAAGATCCCACTGGGTCGAAGTGTAGCCGGTCTGTACTGACTGGCCCCCACACAAGATAAGATAACCATTTACTGTCTAGGAAAGCTTGCAAAATCAAAAATTTTAATAGCAGCGTTGTTTCTAAAGTGATAGCGACGTTGCATAAAATTAGCCGCTATGCTTTCTGACCAGATTACACTTGTCTATTCACTAACAGTATATATAAGACACTTATTAGGATATTTTAAGAAATCTTATTCATATATAAACAAGCAGGGACACAACCTGATAGATTGGCTGACTGTATGGATAGCGCAATAATTTAAGTGGATATTGCATTGAGTATTCTGAGTTCGATATACGCATGGTACAAACATTTGTGTCATTCACAAATAGTTGTTTCAGGCGTTATAGATGCGTTCGTGTCCATGGTAGTAATGTTTATAAAGTGCCCTATAATAATAAATATAATAAACAACAGTTCACCCAATATATTTATATACGTGTGTACTATACAGACTTATATAAATATATTGTCAATTTTCATGTACCAAGTTGAGCGTAGATCAAAATTACGTTTGTTCATAAAACATCAAAATTACGTTAGCTAATATTTACAATCTGAGCTTACCAGTTAATACAGCGTACTGAACACAATTTTTATATCTATTAAATCATTTCTTCAGTTCATAACTAAACAAAGACAATACATCGCAAACAGTTTTGCGTTCGGTACTCCGCACGTTTCGTAAAGAGGACTATAAATTGAAGGTTATTTCGTTATTACAGTGAGATTGTACAACATTGGCGGTGATAAAACGTTATCATCTCATAACTCAAGGCACAGTGACTTCATATTTCACACGTCTACATCGACGTCACATTCAAGTAATTACATCTCACTTTTGCCACTGATAACGCTAATTGGGTGTTTTTTTGCATAAATTTCAAGATATACACAAAATGCCTTTTTTTTGTCGTCGGGCACGTAGATTTTTTTGTGGTTCTATACAGCTGGTAATAGAAAGAACTCAGTTTTCTTTCTGTATTATATGGTTTATATAAGTTTTATAATATAAACAACAGTGGGTCTAGTGTCAGCCGTGCTTTGCGCTGGCTGCTAAGTTGTGAGCCTCTTTCTTGCAGGAGTACTTGCTAGTTGTACCTGAGGTCCAATTCTCGTATATATAATATGTTCAAAATAGGGTCCCGAACTAACTAATAAACGTTGAATGTAAACTGCAATGGTATTTATGTTAACTTTTGACGGCATTTTAATTGCGGAGAATACCGTTTGCGATATTCTGCCTCGATGGCGTAGTGGTTAGTATAACTGACTGCCACGCCTGAGGTCGTGGGTTCGATTCCCGTACAAGTCAAACATTTGTGTGCATAAAACATGGATGTTTGTCTTGGTCTGGATGTTTCTATGTATAATAGGTATGTATTTACAAAAAAAATGTTATATATGTATGTTTATCCATTGTTTATTACCCATAGTACAAGCTCTGCTTAGTTTGGGCTAGATGGTGTTGTGTGTATGTGGTAGAATATTATTATTATTTATAACACTTAGATAGGAACTGTATTCTAAACAGCTTTTTACGAAAATTGGCGCACAAGTGTTACAATTGCATATAATTTACAATAACTGCCAGGTATATATTAGTTTACTATAATTTATAAAAATAACCTTGTATATTATGTCTGGTAATATAAATGTATATAATGTTAGATATAAGTTTTAACCTGTACAACGATTTGGTGTTATGTTGTTCATAAATAAATAAATAATATAACACTTTATAGACTGCCTGATTGAACCTGAATCATAATATAGTATTCTTATCTTGTGAGCGAATCTTAAGGTCTCGGTTTTTAATCTCCGGTGTGACAAAGTATTTTAGCTATTTCTATTAGGACTTTTTAAGTAGTAGCACAGGGTCTGGGAATGTATTTGGTGAAAAGCAGTACATTCGCTTCGTATTATGCGGGATTCATTTTTCCAGGTACATGTTATGATTTCATCATGTACTTGGTAAAATGGGGTGTGATTCGGCGTTGCCATCCCCTTAGATGAATAATATAATATAATAATATCAGCCCTGTATTAAATTGTCCGACTGCTGGGTTCTCAGTGTGAGAAGGGTTAGGCCTAGTACGGGTTGGTAGACTGCACATATCTTCGAAAACATTACAATATGCAGGTTTCCTCACGATGTTTTCCTTCACCGTTAAAGCGAGCTATAATTAACTATTTAATACACACATAACTTCGAAAAGTCAGAGATGTGCGTCTTGATACGAACCCGAGACCTCTGCGTGGCAGTCTAACGATTTCCCACTAGACTATCGCTGCTGTTGTTGTTGCTTAGATGAATATGTGCGTTAATTTATGTATGTATAACACTTTAACAGATATTTACCTATCATTAGCTACTGGATCAAAAACACAATCTTTTATTAACATCTTTTAATAATAAAAGTTTAAGCTACCACTAGAATTAATCCTTGGACATTATTAATGTCCCACTTAAAGACATTCGTAGAAATAATGCCAATGATATTTGTATAAATTCCTCATTAAAATACACAGCTCTATTTCACAACAAGGCTCATCCTCCGTTGTGTTGTTCCGTCACTAATTTGTTTGTTTTTAACTCGTAAAATATGGTCTTATATATTTAATTAAATGATGTCGCCAAACAAGTATTGAAAACACAAAAATTACAAACAGAATCTATAACAATAATTGTCAAATTAAATCATAACAGTTTATCTTATTTTCTGCTAATAAATTAGATGATTTTTTTCATAAAAAATGTATGTTAGTGTAGCTATAAATATGTCATTTGCAACTATTAATGTATTAATTATTCATTATACCGTATTTACAAGAACGTATAAATTGCTTTTATACGTTTTATGGTATCTGGTACCAAAAGCCGCGCGGGCCGCCAGTTCGTCACTAATGAATACGAGCGCAATGATTGTCATCGTAAAACGTGGTGAGTTTATTGTACACTATTAGAGAAGTAACATGTCAACCGACATGTTTTCTCCGAATCGACATGGAATTAAATAAATAAATGAGAATTAACGAAATGAAATAAAAATTAATTCCCTAATATATATTTTCGTGATGTTGGAAAAAACTAATCAATTCGAGTTCCCACACTGTTCGTTATAATTAGTGCTGCGAAAATGTATGCTTTACTTGTTGCTATGATAATTTTTGGTAATAAATGCTTTGGTAGTCTCATTATATTGATATTTAAGCTCTTATTACGAGCAGAATGTGGAGATTGCTTTTTGCGCTTATTTGCTTTTAGATGTTTGATTAAAACTCTATTAAATTTAACGCTTACCACATTATAGAATAAACAAGAAACGCTCTATTAAATACAGTATGGGTACTTCTGTTGTACAAAATCTGTCTTCTTGTTTGTCATCTTAATTATTCTGATCGACATCACGAAGACGAAAGGCAAATTTACCCAACTGACTGAACAACAAGAAAGATGGATAAAATATATACATACATAGCAATCGAAAAAGATATCCCGGTAAAATTGACTAAACCTACCACGGTGTTCTTCGACATAATCAGCCAGCGGTGCCGCACGAATCACTTTCACATGCAAACGCGACCAACACAACGGCAGGCCACTACACTATAAAAAGTACCCTCTACTGTCCCCTAGTGGGACGACGACTACAAAATGACACAAAGGCGTACGTGGGAACACGCACGCCACTTCTTGGAACTGGAGCTGATCGGGTGGTGGGCAGGCCCACGAAGCCCACCACCCCCAGGTAAAACCTCAGTGTGGCTGGAAGTCATCTCGTGCCCTCCAGCGCCCGTTTCTAGAGTTCAAGCGTTCCGTCTCCCGCTCCGCCGCCACCTTAATGAAATTTTTGTACATTTCTGATTTTCTAATTTACTTCCTCACAGAAGGAGGCGACGGCGTTTCACGACCTCTCGCTCCAGACCATAACCTGTACCACGGCCGGGAGCGAGAGGGCAAACAAACCGACTGCCGTAAGCAATTCACGCCGCTGCGATGCCCAGGCGGAGCAATCCACCAAAGTGTGCATCGCCGTGTCTACAACAATGCTTTAGTTCAAATCATCACAAGTTATCGCAACTTTAATTCCACTAAATCTACTTACATACACAAGCCGGAATATCCCCGATGAGATATTGATATGAAATATGTTGTTATATGAGATATATTAATATTCACACATTTTATGAAATATGTTGTTAACTTCCATGTTATAGAGAACACGCCTGCTACATGAACTGAGTACATTGCCAGATTCCGCGCTGCGACTTAAAATCTCAAAATAGAAAATCCTAATAAAATTACAGCGATCTTTAAATACAAACTTATGCTGCGAGACCAGCAAAGCATATTTAGTCCAATATAACTAATTGATACTTATCCAATAATATCACAGATAAAACACATAAAGTATTAGTAAATCCACTCGATTAAGAAAGCTAGAAATTATAAATAACCAGTTCGACCGGTCTGCCATTTATAAATCCTGAACTTGGAACACCACTTAGCTTTGGCAGTAAAAGAATAAGGTACGTGAGTTACGACTGTATTAGAAACTATATGGGGAAAATTCAAATGACCACCAAAGAGGTGTAGGTAAAATGGCGGTTTGAAGTTTTGATTTTATAACTAATAAGGTGGTTAATAAGTACGGCCTACTGACGGTACGTGGTTGTAATAGGCGCTTACTACATCAGGGATATCACTTGCGCGTTGACTATCTTTCAACCAGCAGTCGGTGTTTCTGCCACTCATTGTGAGGGCAATCAACCCATAAAGCCACAGGCTAAAGTCTTCTTAGGGAGCCTAGATAGGCTACTTGTCGCAAAAATACAACCCTAGTATGCTTGGTTGCCATCTTCTGTGGTATTTCGTGAGACGAACTGCTACAGTTTCACCAAAGGCCTAACGAGAACCAGCAAACTCTGGTTCACCCTTGCTGTACTTAAATCCATACATAGTGTGGGCTGTACTTCTCTAAAGAAGTAAGTAGACGCAAACTGCATCTAAGCGTTGCACTAGCGAAATGAATAGATTTCTCATACAACATCAGCATTAGGAGGAAGCAGAGGCATACTGCACCTACACATTGCACTAGCGAGGTGAATATGCCTAATTCATTACTTAATAGAAGTCGACTAGTAGTAACTCTGCCAGCTAAGTAGCTGTCAGGGTTAATAGTAGTTTATAAGTCAAATAACTAGAAATGCTATTGCTTATCTTCCATATCTCGTTTATTTCGACGATTCAACATAATATGTAAAATCATTTGGAATACAATGACAATGCAAAAGACTGCCTCATTGGCGCAGAGGTAACGAATGTAACTTCTACCGTGCATCCTTATGCACGATTCGATATTGGCTTCGATTCCTTGATCGTGCAAATTCTTATTGGATTTGTCAGTTAAGAAACTTTTAGTTTACTGAATCTGAAATCGCGTCTAACGTGGGAACTAAACTTATTACTGATAAAACAAAGGTGTAATACAGCTTAGCTTTCTCCTTCGAGGATATAGGTCTGGGACTATGTATACGCAATAAAAAACAGCTGGGATAATATTTCCAAGAATAACATGAAGTATAAAAATAAATCACTTGGGAATACCATATAGGCGTATAACCAGAAGTTCATTATTCTCAATGAGTGTGAAATAAAAATAATAAGGCTACTTGTATGCAGCTGTCAATACGCAGTGCATGCTGGGCATCTAGAATTAGTTGGTAATCCATCTTGCAAATAATGAGTTGACGTGGCAATACATTTATATGAAAATAAGCACAAAGATCCATTGATATATATCACCAAAAGAATTTATAGAGCTGTTATTACCCCCAAATTTTAAACAGAAGATGGCGAGTCCATTATCCTCTAATCTAATCTGAAAAGTTCATCACAAAATGTGTCTAATTTTTTAGATTTCGATAATAACACTTCACATGGCCTGGCATTACCTTATACCTTAGAGCAGATAATTAGTTAGTCAGCAAATAATAAGTTTAATATAATTCGTAACGGGTATTAAAGTGATCACGTATGCATATTGTTTACCTTTAGGTGCTTGATCGATTGACCAGGTTTTACAGGCGATGGTGCGATCACTATCAACCCGCCCCAAACTGCTTGGTGAACAGCACCCTTATAATATAGGAACATAAACCAAAGCTGGCAAAATGTAGGTGCGGCACAACTCTGCCTATTCTTTTGGTGTTACAGGCTATGTACATATGTGTATGCATCTAATAACGAAAAATAAAAACCACTGTTTAATATACACGAAACTCATAAACCATTAAACATTATAGACAGTAATATATACAAGACGGCAAAGTATCAAAACATGAACTTAAATAACAATCGCATTCATACCATAACAATTATTTTTATTCATCGTATGGCCAGTAGCAGACCCTTGCCACATCTCCGCGGCCAGCAATGTAATTTATGTATATGTATGCAGAAATGTACAAAGTGGTTCGTTTACGATCACGACATCGTAATCACTGGGAGGTGTTAACAGGAATTTAACGTCCCTAATTATATTGATTTACAAGCCGAATAGTGTGCCCACGTCTTTATATTTCAATCAGACTAATCTTTCGTGCTATATTTCAATCTTTCTAGTTTGGATAAGCTTCTCATTTGTTAATTATACATTAGTCAGGCATCTTAAAGTTGTAAATGCGAAAGTGTGTTTATAATTCATAATTTTATACGGTTGTATATACATGTATTGATAATAGGCCTATACTTATGACTAGAGTAATATGCCGTGTCGTGACAGTTACAGTTTCAATAACCTAGTGGGAGACCGTGCGACGTCACCAGATCGATCCCTAAACACGCACTTCTGACTTTTCGAACTTTTATGCGTAATAAATATGTATTAACTGTAACTTATTCTAATTTATTTCAATTATCTTTAATTAAATTATAATAATTATTATATTATAACATTATTTGATGATAATTACTGTTAGCATTTTAAGACTAAGTTTTTTTAAGTTTTATAATATTTAACTAACTATACTATAACTTACTGTCATATCAATTTCCTTTTTTAATATAATTTATATGTAAACACTATGCCTGCAATTTGTTATGATTATTATTAGTTTTTTTTATTTAAATGCCATTATTTGTTTGTATTTTGTTTAATGTAAGTAATGTTAGTTTATCATAATTTCACAAACGAGCATAATTATATATATTCTTTTTTTTTGTTAAGTAATGCATGCCATGGCAGCCTGTAAGTGAGGCAACTCTATGTAATGTATTCGTATTTATGTGATATCACAATATTTTTAATTAGTGAATGCTTTGTTGATTGTCTATAAATAAATAAATGTACGCTTTAACGGTGAATTAAGACATCGTGAGGAAGGCTGTAAGACTGACAGTTCTCTATAGTGTTCTCAAAGACAGGGATAGGAGTCTGCCAACTTGCACTGCGCCCGTGTGCTGGACTAAGCCTTCTAAAACTGAGAAGAGCCCATGCACAGTGCCATGGGCTGATATTATATACAACAGTAATTCAGAAATTTATCTCACTAAGGAAGTGTGTTTGCGTATGTACACATATAATTCTCTCTCTCTTTCCCCCTTGAACCTTGGATTACACTTGCACTAGAACAGGCTGTGAACGTACTTATACTTCACAGAATATCACAGCCAAACAAGTTCGAGTTGTGTTCTTAGATTTACCTGGACTTGAAAGTTTTTCCTGTGGTAGTTCTTGCGCTGGCAGTAATAAGACTTGATTTTTGGAATTTCGATTACGCGCGTTTATGTCTTTTTAAGCTACAGTAACGTAAAGAAATATGCCTGGGCTTATTGTCTTCTCACTTCTGTAAATACCACAACTTTGTTGCACCGTCTCAGCCGTACGACGTCCACTGTTGGATGTAAGCCTCTTTAAAGCTTATTACGCTAAAGGATACAAAAAAAATTATTATTTTTCTTATATGCTTTTTAATTTAAAATATTTGATACTGTTAACGTTAATTTTATTTATTCATAAAACGATGTCACTAAAACTTACAGCCCCGATAAACAAAACTAAGTTCTTTTTTTATTTTTTTTCTTTTAATATGACAATCCTTGCACTAGGATTTATTCCTGTGTCACGGGATCACTTTACAAATATTATATGTAGAAAATATTAAGGCTTTGATCAACTACTTGTGGGTCACAGGTATTTTTGTCCCGTGATTGATTGAACCCACATCACTCGGCGCAGTAGCAGTGGCGAAGTGACCACATAAACCAGCACACCAACCGTCAAGTTCATGCTACTGAACTCGGTTACCAAAACAGGCTGACAATACTAATTATACAAGGAAGACAAGTTAGCCGAATATCTAGACAAGTTCCACGAAACAGAGCTGGTCTCACAAGTACCCACTTCGCATTAAGCCTGTTCACCATGACAACGCAAATTGTTCATTGCGCAATGCCACACAATAACCTGATCTATTAAGAGACAGCTGTCGCCAAAGATCGTGATATCTCTGTAGGGTTGCTTTTTCGTCGTATTGGTAAGTTTTATGACTGGTGAAATACTGACCAGTAATCTTTTTAGTTTTTAATTGGTTGATGCTGTAGGT
Organism: Catocala nupta; assembly: GCA_963675205.1. NCBI lineage: Eukaryota > Metazoa > Arthropoda > Insecta > Lepidoptera > Erebidae > Catocala > Catocala nupta. The sequence continues at coordinate 24,344,643 of OY776085.1, read as the reverse complement.
TGTCACTGCAACTATAAAGAAGATATTATAGTGCACAAATGCGTGTTCTATCCAGTGATCCATATACCAGTGCATATGGCGCTCTCTATTTCTTCATTCTCATATTTTGATAGGATGGAATGGACAGGAATGTGATACCAAAAAAATCAAGCGCAGTACCAACGGCTTTATATGCATGACCAGGCGCACAGTTGATACACTGTTAGCATTCCCCTAAATTAAAATGTTCTTTTTCATAAATATTGATAGATGTTCTTTATAATAACTATATCAACTATGTACTTGGTAGTATCATGTTTATATAATAAATGTTTATTATATCAACGTGACATCAAAAAATGCAAGCTATCTTTAAGTAGTATGTCTAATCTATACATCATATCGTAAAATGTTTGATATGAGACATTATCGCCAATAGACCAAGTCGGTCTTACGGTTCTTTTAGGACCGCAAGTCGAGATGCATTATTAATATGATAAGACTGATTCACCTAAAAAAATATACAGGTTCGTAATAATTGAGGTTCTAGTCTCTGTCGTCCTCTCCAGGAAACATTCGTGAGTCTTGCTGAACGTGGGTTTCTCTCAAATGTTGCCAAAACTATCAATGTTGTTCTAGTTGCATCACCACCTCCCACTTTGAATGGGTCGTTTGACCCTAATTGTGATATACTGGCTCATTGGCTAATAAACATTTTAAGTGTAACTTTGACATAGTGACATAAATTTATGGACGAATTTGCTGCTTCGTGTTTTGCAAATACTTTGTAAAATTTATTTTCTTGAACTTAGATATCACTTCAAAATGAGTTACGCAGAATCAAATATATCTACCTCTTCAATTTATTTCACATCATTAATTCCTTTTCCTACAATCGCCAACCCATGTATGATACTATTGCTACTGCACAGGCTATGGTAAATGCGTACACGCAGATGAGCCAAGTGCTTGCTTATGACATATGTTGTAAAAAAGTAACCACCTTAATTAGAAAGATTTTGTTATGAATTTGGAAGTGATTTCAAAAGTGAGATCTTACAGAATAGTATCCCTATTTTGCGGAGTGATAATGTTCATATTAAATTGAAATATCTCACTGTTACAAGTAAACGTCAGTATCAGCCATCAGTAATACGTCATGCAGTCATACAGGGTGACACTAACACTGCTAAGATAGTGACAATCGGGACAAAACGCAGGTTGTTTATTTCGCAAACTAGCTAGAGTTGTAGAGTGGTAGAGTTGGCATCGCAGCCGCTCTATTAGCCGTTCGACGGAGTGACCTGTCGCCAAGGAAGGTCGCCCGGTGTGATGTCTGACCAGTATGGCAACTTATTGAAACAAGCGTTCGCTTAAGTGGATAAGACTAGTTGGTTCTATTTGTGTAATTATAAAGGAGTATAAATATTTTCCTTCTTTTTATACTACTACAAACTACAAATATAATTATAGTGGTTACCGTAAATTGGTAGGGATAAAACACATTGCTGAGTTTATAAAAATCTATTGTGATTTAAGGAATTCATCCTTTTAATGTAATTTTATTGTATGCAGCAAATATTTAATTATTGTTTTCTTAGTGTTCAGCGACGATCTTAGTGTGAATCACCTTAAATGTTTTAAAATTTGTAAGTATTTTTTTTTACATACAAACTTTAAAACATTAAAGATGTCATGTAAACGTTAAGCCAAATTTTTGTATATTGATTATATTTCTATAAAATTCCCAAGTTGCAACGTGTTTGTCAAAACTATTAAATACCAAATATAGTGATTAAAAGCTAAGTTTAAGATAGATATTGTGATTCTAATTGTATGGTAAAAATTTATAATAATAAAAATAATCCATTTTATAATATTATGTATTAATAAAATTGACTTATTTTATTTATACCTACGCATTAATATTTTGAAATCTCCACCCAAAACTGACTCAGTGGCTTAACTATCTCGAATAGTACTTATAAAACTTTAAATTAGCATGAGATACATGACTCTACCGTTAGTTGAAACCACAAAAGATTACATTCGTATACAATACAAAACAGTAGCGCGAGCGTATCCACGTTAAGCTAATCGTCCCCGTATCTCACGTGCTCAGCTATCTCTATCTAAAACGTAAACAATCTGGTTCGCGTTGATTTCAACAGCGACGTCGTCGGAATGTCCACGCAAACATACCTGTTTGCGTGGACATTACTGCTGGCGAGCCTAAAATATGTGTAGGCGTTGGATACTGTACGAGCGGCAGCGAGAGCGGACGCGGGTAAAACAATAACAGCATTGACGATATGTCCACTTTAACTGCACTAGTTGACCAATCGTTTCTTTAACGAACGAAGAGAAAAGACAGCGACGTGTCAACATACTCTGTAAAAAGTATTGTCATTGTAAAGGTACCTTACATTTTTCATAGTCTTATAGTTGTTATACTTATAACTTTTTTATATCAAGTGTTTTGCCGGTATCGTTACTCCCAAAACGTAGTTTTAAATTATGTATGTGAACGATCATGACATCCCGACTCGATTCTCAGTCGGACATTGTTATTAGGTTTTCCTGTCAGGAAAATCTCTGTTGCCACACGGGACCTTCGGTATATACCCTTAAGAAAGCAATAGCTCTATACATATAACTGAGCATATAGCTATATCTTCTAGAAAGTTTCTCTCGTATGTCTTGGAACCTAAAATAGCTAGCAAAACTAGGTGATATACGTCTCTCGTTACCATTTTGAATGTCTTGCAGGTGTGAGTTAATACCTGTATGTATATACAACATACGTTGATTTTCCAGTTTCCGACGCTACTAAGTATACTGCTTATACTTGACATGCAATCGGCTCATCACTTGACGATATAATGGCAATTAATAATCCTTATTTACTGTTATTATAGAAGGCAGATGCATATGGTAAACATTATACATTGTCAAGAAAATTCTAACATAATACTTTGATTAGTGTATGTAAACGTTACAAAATAACTAACTTGTTTTATGTACAGCTTTTGTAAAAGCAATTATTTATATTTATGGTAATTTACTAAGACTGTAAACAACGTTTCTATAATAAAGTTAATTAAGTGTTAATTGCTTGCAAGTTGTATGTGAAACAAATAAATTGTGCAATTTAATCTAATTTGATGACAATTACGTATATTTGTTAGCACCTTTGCCTATGTGCTATTGCTTAGTTTGATAGTATTAATATCCTAAAGTAATATACACTACTATACCTAACGATATTCGACCAAAAGCGATTGAAATTACTTCGACCGTTTGTCTGGAAATGTCTAGAACAAAAGTCTACAATATCCAGTCTATGGTATTAAATCGCTCTCAAGCTATAGTAGGTACGAGAATAACCAAGTGATTGTTCTGTTTAATCTAATAAGTCGCACCAACACACCGGTGGCTAGACACAATAGACTTTTAATTATGTCTGGTATTCTAAGACTTGACAGACTACGTTTGTATCAAATCGCTCTCGCTCCGCTCGCCACCATAATCGCTCGTACACTAGTGATTTGGCGCGACCTCGGTCCGCCTTATCGTCAATAACGATTTGCCAGATACTTTATCCTTCTACATCGTATCAGGTGTCGATTTAAAATCATTTTAGAGTTATATCGACGTTATTTATAGCCGCTGAGGAAAGTTCTTCTGTTTTGAAACACGCTATTTCGATATGTGGTTGGTTCGTTGAAGAAATACTCGTAACATAGAGATCGGTAAAAATGTTGGTCGGTAAAAAGGTCGATGCCACACTCTCTGTGTACGTATAGTTACCTAAATGGCTGACTTTACGATGTATGAGAGTTTATAGTTTTGTTTTTGTGTATATATTTACTATTTCATTGCTTTGTCGTTAGCAATTTTTTGTTTTACAACATAGATCTAGATGGGTTAAGAGGAATAGAAAAGGAGAATTAGGTAGGTGAGCCTGTGGATCTCTCACTCACCAGGCAAACTGTGGCAAACAAATGTTACTAAAATATGTGCATCTAGCGGTGGGATCACAATGCTTAATACTGGTTGACTTTAACCCTATTTATGCTAGAGTGCAATAATGCTACATTAGTTCAAGCCTCGAACTCAATAAGAGCCAAAGATAGATCCCTATAAAACTTAGAATTTTAAATGCTCAAATGTACAGTAGTTAACATGGTCACCTCACCGTTGCTACTGCTCCGAGTATTATGAGTTCGAATCAAACAAAATCGCTACAAAAAATTGTATGACCTACAAAAAGTTGTTCCGAGTTTGATTCTTTGTGTCCGAAATTTGAATGTTTCTAAAATCCCATGTGACACAGGATTTATTTCTAACGCAGAGTGTACATTTCTTTAAAAAGAAAATGTTTGTGGCGGGATAAGTATCTCCCCTCACAAAAATTGCAGCTAAGCAACCTTTTGATATGTTGTTCTGGTCTACACAATTACTAGGATTTAAAGAGACACTCTGATATTAATAATGAACCAGCAAGGCATTCAAGTTTTCTTTAAAGGGTTGATGACTCCGTGATGCTTCCAGTGTTACAATCGATCATTGGTTACGATAACCGTTTACCATCAAGCAGATCGCTTATTTACCATCGTCGTAATATAAATAAACCTCACCAATACATGTGAGGACATTTCTGAAAATGTTTAATGTAATATTTTATTAATTTTATAGGATGTCCATTATATTATTAAAGATAATTTCATCGCGTTCCTCCGCGCCGGCTGATTTAAATCTAAAGTTTCGTAGCGCCAACGCGAATAGCGTCATAATTATATGTACTCCTTATAAAACACCTACTTTTACGTATATACTCACGTATAGTTATGGTCTTCTGTCCTGCCAATAATAAAATAAATTTGTAAAAAATATTTTAATTTACTTTAATTAGTAAGCTTTATTGATTAAGTGGATATAGTGGTTATGGTTACTGCTACGAAAAAAATTCGATTATTAGGTAGCACAATAATACTTTCGAAAATATTAGCAGACGCTTTTCAGGGAGAGATCTAAACAAGCAGTTAGATGATACTAGTCTTCCTATGGAATACCTAGTCCTCATACTCTGTCTCTCCCTTTGGAGATATATAGGCGTGATGGTAAAATGCTATCCTTGCAAGCCAGCTACAAGGTTCTATTACATACATTAACCATGTAGATTACTATTAATAGAATACTTTTAATCCATCGGAATGCAATGAAAGTAACATAAAGACAACAAGGCCATCGTAAAACCAAGATTAATTACAATTACTTAATCTAATAATCGGTAAGAAGGTTGTTTTTGGCGATTATAAATTATTACGTCAAATATTGGTCAAGTGCCGAGTAAAAGTAAGCCAAGTTTTGTTCCAAGGTCTTGAGCAACGCCGCGGGCGAAACCTAGTCTCAAGTACCGTTCTTTATATGGAGATGGACCGACCTGACCGATTACACCTATTAAAGCGATTAACTGGTTAAACGAATTGCTAAGTTTACATTTTTTGTTTCGTCTAATCGGTTCCATTCCGTTATTAGCACATAAACGGCCATATTTAAAACAAATAACATTACAAAAGTCTCACTTCATTAAACAGGTAATGTCGACGATTATTTGTGGTATCGAATGTACCCGATAACGCAACCAAGTTTAGGTACGATACACATTTATGTGGGAAACTCTATGATTTTTTGTGTGTGCAAGTGACATGCACGCTTAGAATACTCACACATCGCATGCGCTAGGTAAAAGGATAGGATAGGATGATAGGAAAGGAAGAATTAGAGGAATATAAAAGAAGGATATTTGTGCCTTCGGAAGTCTTACTTATCTATATTATTATAGGTTTACTTATAGGTTATTACTTGTAGGTGAAACGGTTTAATAATGTTTCCTGTAAGAGAGCGGTAATACTCCGGACGGGTTTACCGATTTAATAAAAAAACGGTTTTTTTTCGCGATTAAATTATTTATATTGAATCAAATAAACGAATATTATGGACAACTCTTAGATATGCAAGTATTCTCACAATGTTTTCCAATACTATTAAAGCGAGCGATCACTACATATTTAATACACACATAATTTCAAAAAGGGTGGTGCCTTAAGATCGAGCTCGAGATCCCTGCTTTGCAGTCCAACGTTAACATTAGAGGTAGTGATAATAACCTATTTAATCATCTTTTACCACGTATACCAAAAAGAAATGCAGGAATGTGTATAGACTATTCAAACTGACTTATCTCATTAAATAGCCCGTTCGTGTTATTACAAATTCTGTAATATTTGTGAAATAAGCATACCTAAGACAAATGTACGACATTCATAAATTCACAATAGTCACGTGCGTAATATCGTCATAACCATGTCCAAACATTGGCCAACACTAGTTTTTGTTGAAAGGACTCACACAAAATGATTTATAGCACTATTACCATTAAACATGATATTCACACAATAGTAATGTAAAGTAGCATTTACAAAAACAAAATTACTCACATAATTCTACAGTTTTAATATGTTTATGAACCCTAAAAACCGCTTCAACATTTCGTGAATATGCAACAGTGTTCGTTGAAATCTTTTGTTGTTCCCATCGTACAACTGTACCGCGGCAAAAACGTTGTGTTCGGTTCACGTAACTACACGATCGGCGTTTATAGTTTCAGTTGGCATCATTTTTTGTCAACTATTGGTTACCGTATTTCTTGTCTTACGGGTAGTAGTACCGAGAAAAATATGTAATGCTTTCATATAAAGATTTGCCAGTATATAAAGCCAAAAGTGTATTGCATCCATACTTTTATTGCCAGTTACTATTGCCTTCTGTTGGGCATATTTCTATTTATAATTTGTTAAATAGAAAAATGTTACTTCATGATCAGATAATCAAATCCATAGTATAACGTTGCGGTTTCATCTACTGCTGACATTGAATTCCCGCGTTCCTAGGTCTATTAATAATCCGAATTATAAAGAAACTGGCATTCTTACTTTTCTATCAAAACTCTGTCAGCACTAATACGGACTACATGATTATGGCAAGGTATCCCTATTACGTAGGATATAAACATATTTGAGCTATCCTACAAGGATTTATAACCACAATGGTAAGTTATGTTATTCAAATTGAAACATGATCAGAACAAAAAACTAGTTATATAACAGATTCTGATCAGCTACCAACTAAATAAAACCTGTGGAGTCTTACAATAATAGTCTGATCGACAGATAAGCAGACGAAAAGAACGTCCAGAATCAAATCTAAGACCGAAGGCGTTTACATTATAACATTGTAAATCATTCATTCATCATACTTTAATCGAAAATAAGATCAAAAAACTTTTCTGTATGAGCTTCGGTTATTGAATGAAATAGAGCGAGTGAGAAGAGATTTTCTAAAGGAGTGAACGAGATACAAATAAGATTACTGCGCCATTCGATTTCAAGATCGATACACAATAAATCTTTAGTACTTTTTTTTGTTGTGTGTCAGGATAAGCGGTGTAGCGAGTGCGTGAGAGACAGGTCGTGGCTACCGGGTAGCGGGTTCGGTTCTCGATATATTATTTTATTTACTGCACGATTTATCGTCAGCTTTTATGGCGTCAATTGCTTTGAATGTATCGTATTAATATCAATGGTGTATTTTAGTTTTGTTTCGTAATCGAAACTTGTCTACGTAGAGAGTTATGTTTCTATGGATGAAATATGTGTTTCTGGCCTGTCTTCGAGTGTTTCTTATACAAACAGGGCTCAGTGAAATGTGATATTTAAGTATGTAATCCAAATAAATTAAAAAATAACTTTTTATGTTTTACATACGTCTTACATTTGCTACACATTGAAATTAAACTACTTAATACGAAATTTGGCGCGATGTTTATTTTAAAACACGTTTATTATATAATTTTGAACTATGACACTACTATTTTTGAACTTTTGTTTTGTTTGTTTTGTTTTGAACATAAATTGATGAAAATTTGAATCAGAGGCAGAATTAAGTCCTTTGTTAAAAACGTAAACGTGCTCTCACCTCATAGCTAATTACAATATTATGTAAGCAAAGTGATTGTTTAATCACATCCAGTAGTGTAAAATATCTATTTATGCTGATTGCTAGTGATGGAGATACAATTTCGATCCTTGGTTCGAATACAGTAATAATAATCTTAGGTTATTAAATAGTAATCTTAGGTTATTTTTATAGCATTTTTTTGTCAGTAGCACACTGCCTCTATTTATGTCCGCCAATTAGTAAGCACCACTTATTTCGTGAGAGTTAAATAAATCTATCTAATATTGAGTGTAAGTTCTTTGCAAGGATAGCTTAGTGGGTACTATTGGACTGCTACGCAGAGATCTCCAATTCGATCCCAAGTCACACGTCTTTGATTTTTATACTTTTTCTATAGTTTATTGTTACGGATGATAATGCAAGCAGTTGCTTAGCCTGCACATGCTTGCATAGCTTGCGCTTGAAGTCCGCACCAGTAACTTGCGCATGTACTCCGCGCAAGTAGCTTAGCTAATTGCATAGTGCACAAATACCACTACTAACACAGAGAATAATAATATTATAACATCAATATGTGTCGTCGAATGATGTCATAAATTATATATGTATTTATCTTGCTAATACGAGTTATTCAGTTATCTAAACTTAATTCTACTGCTGCGTAGTTTAAATATGAAGGATTGCCCGTTGCCGAACAAATTAATAGAATAGGTAAAAACAAAAATATAAATTATTAAATTGTTGTACGTTTACCGTAAATTTGCCGAGGTAGTAGACAGAAATTTGTAGTTTCTCGACGGATTTCTATTTACTATTATTCATATTATTTAAGTTACTGCTTAAGCCTACAGTGTGGCACGAAATAAACAATTGAGTAATTGAGTATTGAGTAGTATATGTTTGTCTGATTTTTACCTTAACTTAGTTTCATCATATTTTTCCTTCACGTTCGTCGATCAGTAATAATCTTAACTTGGCTATACTGGAGAATAACGAATACGTAATGGATTATGTATCGACCTGGTCGGAGAACATGCAAATAGGCTATTCTTTAACATACAAACTTACAGTCATAAGGTTAATATTTAACTACATGATTAAATATTCCCTAGTAATTTGAGATCCAAGTTAATATATCTTATGTTTAAACGTCCAACAAAATGATATAAAGCTGATTGAGGAGATGCAAGTTACTACGTTTATAAGTCTAGTTTAATTATATAAAGTGAATTGAAAAGATGCAAGTGACTAAATGTTTTAAACATTTAGTCACTTGCATTTCTTCCAGTTCGTTGAGCTAAATTATGCAAATTTAATTGCAAAAGATACAAGTTACTATATGTTTATACATCCAGTTAAATTATATAAAATTAATTGATGAGATGCATATTAATAATATCGTTACGTCCAGCTTAAATATTTTAATATACTACTTCTATGGATTTCAAAATCATGTTTTCTTTATCAATGGAGACATAAACAAGTACTGAACAAGTTATGATTGATTGTTACTTTATAGATAGCGCTCTTCAAGTATCACTGTATCACAATACATCACAATCTATCAACTACTTATCACGGTACAGTTAGTAAACGACGGACGAACTTGTACTGGCCAGTAATTAAAACAGTCATCAATCAAATTATAAAAACATTGTTGTCATGGAAGCAACTTAAATCTTACGGAGATAAGATTCCAAGTATTCGATGTATATGCATGTGCGCAAAATTTAGAGATGTGTTAGAAAGAGAACTGTAAGTAAAAAAACTGGTTATCTCTTAAAATTATTCATCATTTGGTTAGTTAGCGGTGCCATCCCCTAGCCGGCGGACAGTGCATAAAGCATTTATCCTGGGGACAAAAAAAAAGGTTAGCAACAGTACCTTTCTCTGGATGAAAGGTACCCTAGTTCTCAAGGTGTATGCGAAATTTCATGATGATCCGTCGTGTAGTTAAGCCGTAAAAGCGTAACAAACTCACATTCTCATTTATAATATTAGTTAGAATATTTTCTTTGTAGCTTCTTGCCTTGATCCACCATAATTTAAAGGTAGCTCTTGCACTAAGTTTAAATCGTGTACCACGTGAAAGTTTTCAATAATTCAAACAACGGACCCAAAGAACACTTAAACTCGTAACAAATATTTGTGGATCGCACACATGTTTGTCCCTTGCGGGGATCGAATTCGCAACACTCGGCGCTTTGGCAATAGTAAATTATTGCGTTTGATTACAATAATAAATAGTTACATACCTAATGGTAAAGTCATATCTCCTCACATACATGAAAGCTTATAAACAAGACGTTAGTATACTAGTGACTTTTCCCTTTGAATTATAATGAATTCAATGATTTTCTGTTTTGCATTACCTCATATAATTATCAATTGTATTTGCGCGCTAACGCCACAAAATATTGGGTATAAGCTTATATTTTCCGCCCACACTTATTATTATTTTCTGAATAAATAAATGTACCAGTAGCAGCACAGAGTACTAAAATGTGCATACCTGATATTGAAAGCATAACTGGCAAATGGGCATGTACCTAGTACACCTATGTTTCATATTCCGGTGATTCAAAGGTGTGATTTTGTGTAAAGTCCAGTTTTTGTTAGTTTTCTTATTAAGTAAACAAATGTAACATACTGGTAACTAGCTCTTGATCAAATGGCACTATACTACGACGAAAATGGCCTAAGACCTAGCCCATTGGCTTAACCCAAAACTCAGTCCTGTGTGAAACGATTGCGCTTACCGAGTCCTTAACATCCAGTCGCAAGGAGTGAGTACTGAACATTGTCCCTATCCGAGATATCTTGGGGTAACACTGGACCGATCATTCAGTTTCAAAACACACTGTCAAAATACAAAGATGAAAGTGGCGACACGTAACAATTTGCTTCGCCGTCTGACATCCACATCGTGGGGAGCCACGCCTGATGTTCTCCGTACGACGGGATTAGCGCTGTGTTTCTCTGCTGGGGAATACACTTGTCCAGTTTGGCATCGGTCCTGTTAGTGTGGCGTTAAATGAAACTTGTCGCACCATAACTGGCTGTTTATGCCTACACCACTAAATATGGTATAACCGCTGGCAGAAATATCTCCGCCCGGTGTTCGACGTGATGTAGCCTGCTCCATAGAAAAACAGAAACAGGAGTTCGACCGTCGATACCCCCTACACGGAAATCACATGCAACTACATCGCCTGAAAAGCCGTAAAAGTTTTCAACGCCATACTGAGCGATGACCCTGCGGCCGAAAGACGTAGACTATGGGTGAAAAATAATCCCCCACCCACCCTCACATAATATCACACCACAGGAGTCTCTATCACCTGGTCACTGCCAAGGGTAGAATGGAAGTCCCTAAATAGACTTCGCACCCAGATTGGCCGCTGTAGAACGAACTTGTGTAGGTAAGGGTTTAAGGACCCCGGCCTTGCTCAGTGTGACTGTGGTGAGCTGGAGCAGACAATGGCACATTTGTTGGTATGCCCTTCTTGCCCTAGCACTAGCACAATATCAGAGTTTTGTGCGGCCACTCCTAACGCAATTAGAGTGGCCGAATATTATGCAAATAATATATAGTTCCACCTAGAACCATTGACACGAAGAAGAAGAAGAACTAGATATAAAACATAGAGCCCCCTATCTTTGTATTGTCTTTCTTTTTGACATTTATAATTATTAGAAAACCAATATCGACTGGAAACAGTACTCATATATAAATTTAAATAATTAGTTAGTTTTATAGAATTGTGTTTATTGTAGTATGCAAATAAATTATTTATGACGATTAAATACATGTATAAATTTGTTACTTACCAAATGAGACAAAGAAGATAAATGATCTATACGTATATTACATATAGATGGTGTTGTGAATATAATTATAAGATAAAGTCCATGAATCCTACCTCAATACAAAACATAATCTACCATATCAACATTGAACGCCCGCCACGAGCCACCGACCGCTATTATTACAAGATCACACGATTTGCAAATATAATTATCAATTAATCAACATTATAGACACTAAGTGCCATAAATCATATTATTACCATATCTATAGCATTATTAATATTTTGTTCGACTTATTACACTAGTGGGTTCGATTGCCGCGCCCTCCGAATTTAAAACTTTAGTAGACCACACATATACTGTTTAACATATATAATCAGCGTGCACATATAAGCTTAATAAAACAGTAACTTAACATACAAATTACAACCACTCGACATTAGATTTTAAAGCTTGTGTTTTAGAGTTCAAATTGAAAAGCTCTCAAATATCTAGTTACATCTTTGTTTTATTAAGCGTGCCAAACGTGTGACTCTATAAATGCGACTTTGATATATGACGAATATTGGGCAGGAAATGAGTAAATGGATTCTGTTACAATATTACCTTATTTGTTGTGAGTGTTCTAATCAAAATGATGTAGATGTTAACATTATAATGTTAATATGGTGACAAAGAGGCGTGGACCACACCTTGTAACGATATTATAAAATTGGTTGGATTATATTGTTTGTAATATGTATTTTAGTGAATAATTCTCGCTTTAATCGTGAATGAAACCATCGGCATTGTGAGGGAACTGGCACTTCTAAGACTATTCTATAATGTTTTCGAGGATGTGTGTAGTTGTTGGTTTAGCAGGGTGGACTATGATATAATACTTTTCACAGAAAGAAAGGCCTATGCTTAGCGGTGGGTCCGTATACAAACATGATACTATTATATTTTAAGTTTGGTTTTAAATAAACAGCAAGCCTGTTAAATCATATCCAGATATCATAGTCAATACTTGAAAGACGCTTAAAACCTTTGGATATCATTCGCGCTTTGACAACTCGTCTAAGATTGAGATTATGCTCTCCGTGTAGGGAGTACAAGTGATATGTTCTAGTTTTCTTATAATTTCGTTTTATTGTTAATGTTTATATAGTCCCGTAGCAAACTGCGTCATAAAATATATAAGCCTATGTTGGTAGTTCGCAAGGTCTCAAGTTTGATTACCGGGTCAAACAAAGTGTTATTATATTTGGCTGTTAAAAAACTCTTAGTAACTGCACGAAATCTGAAAATGTATCAACCGTGAATAAGTTTCCTGTAATGTAACTGAAAAAAACATAGCTGGTTAATTTCCATATTTATATACAAACTATTTATTTTAAAACTTAATTCTTATCTAATTTAATATTATAAAAGCGAATGTGAGACTGTTTGATAAACTTTCACGCCAACTCGACCGATCATCATGTAATTTCACATACACGTTGTTAGTGGAACAGAAAACCATATAGGGTATCTTTCATCCAGAAAAAAAAACTGTTACTTACCTAACCTACTCCAGCAAAGCTTTGGGCAAAATATAGTTTAAAATAAGACGAAACGGAATCATTTTACTTTGTTAGTGTTGTTACAAAGTCTTCATTTTACAACTTATAAAGAAATTTTATGACTATATTAGTGACATTTCAATACGCCTATTTTGTCGTAGCATCGCGCGATATTCTCTTACGACCCAGATGATCGTCGCTATATGACAAATAAAGATATCAGAATGCTGCACTAAGTATGTGAACAACTATGAAACGAGGTAAATTAACAACCAATATTGCCTCTAAACAGTTATAAGGTGAAAGTTTAGAAGGTCGTTTATAATAATACGACGTGGGAACATAATATACGAAGTCACTCTCACTAGAAACTGTACTTTAATTTGACATTAAAAATATGACTTTGTCTGTCATGAAATACGATTAGTCGTTAAAAGACTGCTGTTAGTGTCAAAAATTGATTTATACTAATAGATTTTGCGTTTTAGGAGATGACAGAGTTTTCTCCAGAGGTCGAATGTGGCGAAGCCTTTCTAAAGTATTTGATACATACAAAAGAAATAAAAGAAAATATGCTTTAATACATCAATTTATTCTACTGTTTGGAAGTTAGGATTAATGGTGGAAGTGCTACTGCCATTTGTGAAGCTTTTGATTTGATAGCTTTTAGTTGTAAGCCTGGTAGGATTTTTGGTTAAGTTGGAAAACCCGTCAAAGAAATTAAACTACTATATACGGATTTTATCGCGTTGTTTATTTAACACTTTATAACATAATTTAGAAAACTATTCCACTACTATACTACTATTAAACTTTACTAATTTTAAGCTAATTAAATTATTAAAACTTTTTATATTTAAGTTTACACTTTTCCCGACGTTTCGGTTGCTCTTCAGCAGCCATGGTCACGGAGAGACTCCCCGTGACCATGGCTGCAACGCGATAAAATCCGTATATAGTAGTTTAATTTCAATTAATAACATTCGCGTAAACAGAAGACAATTTTACCCGTCAAAGAAATTACTTCCAACCCATTGAAGACTTCAAACAACCACCTTCTCCAGGGGTGAGGCAGAGTTTCGAGGCCTCTTAGAGAGGTAACATTAGACAGGAGACTAGTATACCACGGTCATAATCCCATGCACAAGCACCCTTTTCTTAAAGGAACCGCATGATTGATATCAATGATGTTGCAAACGCCTATAGGCTACCTACAGATCGGTACAGTTGCTTCAGTTTGGCAGTGTAAAAAGGTTTACCACCTATAAGAAGAGGCTGTCTAACAGTCTGTGTATACGGATGTATCATATAGTTGGTAATCCTAACAATTACAGTTAATACACGAAGATTACGCACTTCCTCGGCACGGGCGACCGACGCACATTGATGATTAAAGGTTGCGCGTAATTGCGAATTAAGATAATAACCCTCGCCCACCACGCTCGGTCAGATCGACCCATTATCAGGTTAATCAATCACATTTGATACGCTTTCTTTACAATTTAAGTAAAAGTGAACCGCTTCTTGTGAAATATGATTTACCTATTTATTAATTTTGTAGCAGTGGTCAACTTAATACTTGGTTACGATTGACATTAATCGCTTGTTGATTGCCACTCTACTAATATAGAAACAACGATCTAGAAGCTGCCGATTGTCCTTATCAGCCTGAATAAATCAATGGGCAGAATAAATGTGTTATTATTGACTTTCGCATATTAAATACTATGTTTTGCCTAAGTCTTAACTTCGGTACCCCATGTCCTGCTCTGGACCTTAGGTCCAACGTAACCAGAAAATAACGTGTAGACCAATTTTCAAGATGTTCTGTCGAGTCGTTAAGGCGTGAAGGCATAACAAACACACATGCGTATGTTAGCATCCGCATTTATAATATTACTTAGGATTAATGGTGTTCAATATGGGATAGCCAATATTAACAAATTGGCTGCTGTACCAGAAATTTTAAATTTTACATTACTCTTTGCTTGGCTTAGAAATTTTAATCCTGGATATTAAGATTGGCTGTCTAATTTATACTCTTATATGCAGTAGTTTTGGTAGATCACCAATCAGGTAAAACAAAAAATTGCTAATAACTTTCAAGTTCAGCTTAGTATTATAAATTTTTATGATGATCATTTGTTTAATCCATTCATTTGATAACCTCGTTTCATTCGAAGCCTCGATGGCGTAGTGGTTAGTGTAACCAACTGACCACGCCTGAGGTCACGGGTTCGATTCCCGCACAAGTCAAACATTTGTGTGCATGAACATGGATGTTTGTCTTGGTCTGGGTGTTTCTATGTATAATATGTATGTATTTACAAAAAAAAATATATATATGTATGTTTATCCATTGTCTAGTACCCATAGTACAAGCTCTGCTTAGTTTGGGCTAGATGGTGTTGTGTGTATGTGGTAGAATATTATTATTATTATTCAACCCTTAAGAGAGAACATAATTTATTAATGCGATTGATAAATACTTTAAATCATAGGATACCTATCTCTTCCCGAAGATTTTATCAAAGTGTATTTGAGATGCGGCTAGCTATCGATTCAGATTCTATAGTGCAATGCAATAATTCAAAGTGCACTTAGAACATTTAAAATGTCTCCGACAGGGTCCATAGTGACCTAATTTGTTTATAATACAAAGATGGATTTATAACATTATGGAATGAAATAAAATATTGAGTATTGAGTAAAATATAACTACAGCCACGTCAGTCCATTAGCATAAGTGAACGTTAATGTTTCGACTACACAGTCAGGCAAAGTGTTAACAAGATATTTCTGATGAGCTCCATGTGCAGATACACGTACTCCGGAAATGTGCCCGATGTATGACCATAAGTTCGGCCTTATTACGTGGTTCCTAATCAATAGCTGGTGAAATGTGGGTGTATATCACCTATGTTTACCTTCCGCAATGTACAGGCGTGCGTCTGTATACAAGTGCATGTTTTTGTCAATATAAATGACATGCAAGGACACATAATTGAGTGGCAACATGATCACCAAGCCGTCGTGATACGCCTCTAATGTTACATCTGACAATTTTTTATGTAATTAACTATTGAATAATTTTACACTTAATCAACTTGGGATCAGTATGTCCATTTTTTATGTTCTTTATTCAAATGTACTGACACAAAAAACTAGTTATATCATATTTCGTAAGGTCATGTTTTTACGGCGCGTGCGGTGTTCGCGTGTTGACTGGTTAAGCTCAATTTCTTGGTCGTTTCGGTGGACTTAAAAGGCGTTAAATTTCCGTGAAGGACTGGTACTGAAGACGTATAAGTTTAGCGGCTGGTTGTGGTATCGATTCTTGAGCTCATAAATTCGAAAGTTATTATGTTTACTTGATTCGTTTTTGCGACTAAACTACTGACCTGACTTGATGAAATATATGATTGTTTCAATCCTGAGGAAGGGCGTTGGCTGGTTCGTTTAAGGAAACGTGAATTTAGTTGCGTAATTCAATGTATGGGCCCATTGTTTTACGTTTACGTGTATATAAGATATCGTAACAAAAGTTTTTAAGGATATGCCTGTGATTTGTTTTGATTAAAATGTTATTACCTATATATATAATTAGCTGACCCACGCAACTTCGTCTGCTGATAAGAGAATTTGCCCCGTTTTGCAACATTTTTCATTAATGCTCTGCTCCTATTGGTCGTAGCGTGATGTTATATAGCCTATAGCCTTCATTGATAAATGGGCTATCCAACACTGAAAGAATTTTGAATTCAGATCAGTAGTTCCTGAGATTAGCGCGTTCAAGCAAACAAACAAACAAACTCTTCAGCTTTATAATATTTGTATAGATTGGTTCAGTTTTCAGCAATATCTCCAAATATGAAGTTATTTCAAAGCAAGCAAATATCGGTAAATAAAAGGTGTTTGCTATTGCTATTTACGCAAAAGAAGACTTAAGTATTCTGCCGTGTAACTGTAATAGGTAATGTGTAATATTATTTTAGGGCCTGGAAATCTGCAAAATAATGAACTCTGGACATATTTAAATATTCACGCATGAAACTTTGTCATATTGGTATCATTGCGACTCTTTAGTTAATTATCAATCAATAATTGTTTTTTGTTATAATAAATCCCATTCATTATTATGTAATTTCGATGTAATTTTATTTATTAAAAATTAAACCTATTAGATTTCCAACGGTCATAGCACCTCGTTGGACGCGTGACATAAGTTCCTAGACGATGGTGAGGTTTATGGCACGATTCCCGGGTTGGACGTGTTATTTTACTGTACGGGTGGTATAGTGATTTAAGTGGCCGCCTTGCCGCTACTACTGTGTTGTGAGTTCGATTCCGAGATAAGACAAAAAATTTTGTGGTTCACAAATAATTGTTCCGAGACTGGGTGTTCTTTGTGTCCGTTGTTTGAATGTTTGTAAAGTTCCCCGCGACACAGGGATTATTCTTAGTGCAGGAGTTGTATTTTTAACACACTTTTATTAATATTGTCTTATGTTTACGCGAATGTTATACATTGAAATTAAACACTTTATACGGATTTTGTAGCGTTGTTTATTTTATTTCGAAACACTTTTATTACATATTTTGAAAACTCTAACACTACTAATAATATTTAAGGGGGGCTCTCATACAACAAACGTGATTTTTTTGCCCTTTTTGTAGATAATGGTACGGAACCCTACGTGCGCGAGTCCGACTCGCACTTAGCTAGCTAACTTAGGTTTTTTTTAATAACGCATGTTTATTAGTATTCTCTAACTTTTTTTTTTCAAGAAAATGAAAAATACCAATCTTCAATTAAGAAACTTTCAGTAGCAAAATGAAGTCGTCGTATGGTTGATAAAAATAGGCTCACCCTCTATTATGTCAATTAAATCAAAGCTGGAGTAGGAAGCTCCTTTAGATTATTCTTTTTGAGATATATAGATCTATGTACCTATGTTCAATAATACCTACAAATTATCTTGCAATCGACAACAACTTAAGGTAGTTAATGTGCATCCTGTAAATAGATTTACTGGCTGGCAAGTTACCTAAGTGCTGGCTGTTAATTGCTGCCTACACGATACAACTGCAATTTATGATGATGTTATTGCTAATTATCCTTACATGATACAACAATATATTATAGCAATAATTTAGTTTAATAATTATATTTAGATACGTAGTCAATATATATACTCACACTTGTTTCTCAAAAGTCGGCCTGGATGGCGTAGTGGTTAGTGTAACCAACTGCTACGCCTAAGGTTGCGGGTTCGATTCCCGCACAAGTCAAACATTTGTGTGCATGAACATGGATGTTTGTCTTGGTCTGGGTGTTTCTATAATATGTACGTATTTACAAAAAAAAGTACATATGTATGTTTATTCATTGTCTAGTACCCATAGTACAAGCTCTGCTTAGTTTGGGCTAGATGGTGTAGTGTTTATGTGATAGAATATTTAAAAAAAAAAAGGGTTTGAGCAGAGGTGTACTACGACATTACGCTAGCTATGTTTTTCAGATCACTAGCATGCTATGCTCGGTAGACGGCATAGGGTAAGTCTCTATTACGTGGGATTTAAAACCATGACTAACCATGGCATGGTTTTAGGCGTACAGGCGTGAGGCTATATGTATGTATAGGTACTTGTACTACTTCGTAATATGAATTAGACAGAAAAGAGAAACAAACAAAAAAATAAAGTTCAGTCACAAATACATATTTTTTTTTATAGCTCCAAGCTATAGCAATGGCTGATAGTCAACGGTCTTGCTCACAATGCATCTTCTCAAAGTAAACCTATTTACCGCAGGAATACAACACAAGGTTTTAGTGAGCTTTAAGAAATAAGCAGATGGATCCTTCTGTGATCTTGATACTACGACTATAACTGTTAATGATAAAAGTTCCAGCTAGGTCATTGATGCTTACGCTTAATTAGCTGGAATTCAGATGCAATGAAAAAGGCATTATATCTGGAGTCCGAGGTCTTAGCCTTAGCCAGGTGATTGATCCCTCACCTCACGTAAGAGTCGCATGAGCTCCGATTATTAGAGCAATTGCAAAACAATTGCAAAAGTCATAAATAAATTGTAAAATATTGTTCTTAACAATATCTCAGAAACCTATATCTTGAGGACTATAATATAAAAAAAATCCCGTATCATAGTATGTATAAATTTTAATTAAACTAATACATTTCAATTGCACAAATGGCGTAGTAGTTTAAGTAGTCGCTACACTAAGTGTGGGTTGGAATCTTGCATGGTACAAAAAATTGTGTGAACCACAAATTGTTGCTTGAATATTTGTGAAGTCGCCGAGATACAGGAATACCTAGTGTGGTTTTAGTATAGCATATTTAATAAAATAAAATTGCATCTGCAATTGGATTAACATTGCAATTCTAAAGGACTTATCAATGTAAGTCTAACCTCTAATCAGATCAGAGATCTAGAACCTACAATCTACAGCTGGCAAATAAGCGAATGTAGTATAGAGTAAATGTACGCTAACTCTATTATAGGTATATACTCCTTGTTGTAGGCACTATATATTTGGTTACATGGCAATAAACAGACAAGTAAGAAAATTGTCGTAAGCACAACACCTAGTTATAAGTAATAAAACAGCAGTTATTATTTATCATTCTCAAGTAACAAAGGTACCGTGATCGTAACAGTAATTAACACACCCGAGTGTTAAAACAATAAATCAAAACCAAACGATTTAACCTCGAACTGTAATACTTACAGAGCGCTCTAGCCTAGGTATATAAGCAAAAATACACACTCAACTATTATTAAATGTAATTCTTAAAAATAATTAATAAAAACGGCGGCCAATAAGAAATAGAAGTTTATACGCCAACGCATAGCAATGGACCCTATTAATCCAACCCTCAGCAGCTTATTGAACAGATTAATCTCGCAGCAAACCACAGTGTTCCACAGTAATAATAAAGAATAATAAATGTACCTCAGGTTTGCCTCCCAACGTTTATTATTAGCGCTAGTTCGGCCAGAGGCGGTACACGGGGACCAGAGCACCGCAGAGCTACTGTATAATACCATGCGAAATTACTCCCAGCTACTTGCCTTACCAAACAAAATTGCCACTCAGTGCACACAGTAAAAAGGCCGCACCTACATCGTAAATAATCTTAACAAAAAAATATAATACGTCCATTTACGTCATATTCCAAATACCCGAGCACAAAGAAACGTGAATGAAACCACCATTCAATTGAAACTTGATGTGCTAATTTGTGCTTTAATTTAAAGAGTGAAAGGTGTATAATGGGTCGTTGTATGTAATTGACAGATGGGCTAGATAACATGCCATCTCAATAGCAACACAAACATAGTGAGGTGCATAAAAACAACATTGGAGGCTGGGTGCTTGGCTACCAGGAGCTCAGCGGTGCGCGGCGGTGGCCGGTAGCCGACCGGTCCGGTAATGATACCAGTGCCTTTTAGGGCGCGTGTTATGATGGCCCAGCGGCATAGTATGGATACGACTGACGTGTAACTGTAAATTATCACCGTTTATAGCGGTAAGATATAAGCCTATTCGTTGCAAAGATAGATTTATAGGAGCTGAATTGTCTTCTCTTGATTGATCTAATCGGGTTCTAAAGAGCCATTACAATTTGCATTTAGTTGGGCAAATTAAACACCATCACAAAAATTATAAAATGTACGTGTGCACTTTTAAGTAAATCAGCTAAAGATAATTAATTAGTTAACTTGTTAAAAATATCATCAATTTATTAAATATTATTATGATATATACTGTACTATCAAAAATGCAAAATCGAAGTATAGTTTAAATAATATTTTATTTGCAGTAGTGCATAACAGTTTACTACATACATGTCCTCACAAATCCAACGTGCTAGCCCTTCACCATCCAGTTTGTCGACTCTCATTAAGACCGCAGTTAGTACATCTGAGTTTTTCCATCAGTTGACAGCACAACGAGACCTCTTCAGTATTTCTGCGAGCCTAGTACTCAAGCTTATCTAGCCGATAGCTATGATCGTAGATAACTTGTATAGTTCAGAAGCAAAACATCACAAGTACATTTTACTATTACTTGTGCAATACATTCGAATAAAATCCAAATAAATATAAATATCATAGATAAAATGGATCTTTACCTATATTATAGTTAATATCAAACTATACGTATTTGTTGTCTCAATGCTAGTCAGGAGCCTAAGAAGGACTAGGCGTTGGCCTAGTAAGGCTATGTAGACTTCACATATCTGCCAGAGGTCTCACAAAAATAAAGGTGTATACATTTATATCAACCATACCTAAATGTAAGCTAATAAAAAAGTTATATATCATTTATTTTTATAGGTCCTCAAAAGTCAGTGTTCGAAACCACCTGTTGGCGAATACGAAGATTGCAATGGTGCGCTTTGTACTGAATAATAAAAGTGTTCCAATAAAAAGCGTCGGTAACCAAATAGAAAACCGACTACCTAACAGAACGACCGTGTCTTTAAATCTGGATCTTGTTTTGTTTTATAGCAATCCAATTCTTATTGGTGTTATTTTTTTAGAGTTACAGTTTGGCATTCAAAAATAACTGAAATATTAGGTGGATACAATTATGTTCCTTGTTTTTTTAGCACTAACTGACAGAAAATAGAGTAACTTTCTATTGTTTTATTAAGACAATGACTGCATGGATGGCGAAGTAGTTTAAGTTTATCGCCTTACCACTGACGCCGCACCGTGTGTTGTGGGTTCAATGCCCACACAAAAAGTTGTGTGATCCATATAATTCCGAGTCTGGGCGTATTTTCTGTCCGTTGTTTGAATAGTTGTTAGAGTTGTCTGTTTTTGGAAATATATCAAAAAGTAAGAAGTTAAAACCCCCTTTTGCTGTAATCCGCCTGTCAATACAACATTTATCCTATGTGATCAGTCAAATCATACGTACTTTGCCTATGATAATAATGTGACCGCCATCAGTAACCACACGTACACGGACTTCATATATGTTCAATGGTTTAAGTGGAACTTGACACTATATTGCGTCGCGTGTTTTGTTTCAATACCTACCTACATGAGACGAAAAATTGTGTAATCCACTAATAAAACATTCCGATTCGTCCTTTCTGATTCTGGTTTTTATTGTGATCATTGTGTCCATTACTTCAATGTGTGTGTCTTATGCAATACATAAATAATTCCTATAGCAGCAGATTGGAAAAACGTAGCCATCAAGGGTATTGAGACAAAAATATGTAGGTATTGATTGATGTTATAAGACGCATCTACTCGTGCAGCTATATGGATCATGATAGATATTCATGTACTTTTTTGGAATGCTTTACTTTTAGCCAGGTTACCATGATCAATGCAACCAGTGTCCTAAAGGTACATAAATACCCAGCATGATCATGTTAATACCCGTTACCCATTTACAAAATTTATGCAATGCGAAAGTATAAAAGTTATAAGCTTGTATTAGATAGCAATAATTTGTTGGACGTAGACCTAAACTTGGTCGATAAGCTGCTTACTACCTAGATTAGTTCTATTCAACACAACTTCAATACAACAAAGTAGATTAAATATTTAAAATGTTGCCAGTTAAGCTAAAAGTTTTACCAAGGTTTCGCGTTATGATAATATTTTAGCAGTTTATTTAACTTAAGTATTAATTTTGGTATGGTAAAAGTTGGTAGCAATTCTGGATTGGATTCTATGATTGAAATAAAAAGAAATTAATTATAATTATTTTCAGGTTTTCTGTAACTTTCTATAGACTTAAAGACTTCATGTACTAAGCAGGTAGTTGCTAGCTTAGACTATATCCCCAAAGGGGTGGGCAAAAGGTGTGTGTTACATCCAAATGTTACCTGTTTTGGTTTAAAATCCCACGTAAAAGGCGACGAGTCTTCTGCCGGGCCCAGTTCCAGACCACGTGCTGCTACTGAGAATTTTTTGGCAAAATAACACTTTTCAACCTGGGAATCAAAGATGAGACCTCACGAACAGTAGTCGTATTCAATACTGCTGTGCCACAGCATCATTACCTACATACTGAAAGTAATGCTATTCAAATTCTAAAACTGCAACCGTCTATATTTCAAATACAGAACCAAATGAAAACTCCCATAATGTAGGCAAAATATTGTATCAATGTGTGGCTATTGGTAGTGCATTACATCGACTCCCACGCACCTGTTTTATCTCCGCATCGTGTGGGCCACTATCGGCCAGTATCGGCCGCCACTTCGATAAATGGGTTTCCCTTGTTCACTTCTAATAAGCTGACCTTGACGGGAACACATCTGAATTCCTCCATTCTTCAACAATTTATGGGTAATGTTGCCCGTTTAAAATGGAAGCTGTGTTCCACTCGGTGGGAAATTTCGTTGCGTAATACGTAATTCTTCGATTTAGATGGCCTTTGGATCTGTTTAGCTTGTACTGTGAGGTATGTTAGTGGATGTAATCCTATAAATATCTTCGGTACTGATTTAGAAGGCTTGTGTTCAACCAAAGTGTTGTGTTCTCACAGTGAAAGGTTTTAAGCTTAGCTGATAACGATGGATACGAGTCTCGGTGGCGCAGCGGTGAATGTGATTACTGTGCATGGGGTGTCGGGTTCAATTCTCGGGTCGGCCAGTGTTGTTAGGTTTTCTTGATAAAAAATCCTAGTAGCACGGAGTCTTGAACTGTGGCCGATAGAAGCCAATAGACGTGCCCCTATTACGTAGATACGATCTAAAAGCATAGTTTACGCAATACTATCTGCAGCTTACTCTTATCAGGGCATAAACCTTTTCAATCCAGATTAAGCGGAGTCAGTGGTCTGAAAAGATTAGTCATTCAATATATTGAAAGTCCAGTGACTACCTACGAGTTAGGTTTCACGGTCCTCAAGGTGGACCTTGAGGACCGTGAAACCTAACTCGTCGCAGAAACGCACTATAGAAAGTTATTTTGCTGCAAGCTTTTGCAGGACAGAGGTATGCCCTGCAGCTGGACTTGTCTAGATTAAGCAAAGCTAAATAGACAGCACTGAACTGTGCCTTACCTCTTTTAATTTTACTTAACCAGTCAGATATTCTTACAGTTCTCTGGAAATTTTCTATTTCTTTAGATGGCTTGTGTTTGAGCCTTTTAAAATACACTTGCATCTGTCAGAGATCCTAAAAGATTTTCATTTACCAACAGATGCACAAAATTTCACAAATACATTATGACCAAATACCGATGGATATCAAATAATTGTATCATAATACCACCAAACACAATAATAGTGGCAACCAAAAACTGCAATCAATCAAAACTTCAGTAATTGCTAATTAAAACGTTACATTACTCCCTACAAATGAATGTATGCCGTAAGCTATAATGCAATAAGCCGTAATGAAACGCTGACAAACTGTAATGGTCGCGGCTGTACGCGTGCACAATCACAAACTGTATATCACTAGGAGTTGCGACTAATTGCTCCAGAGGTAGAACGGTAAACAATGCATGATGTAGAGGGGAGGCAATCGCTCTGTTTATTTAGAGCATGATGGCTTGAAATTAGTAACTTGACTTCATGGTTGGCTCGTAGCTCAAAGGAAACTTAATTGTTGGCTATAATGTCCTGGATTCGATTTGATAACCTAGGTTTTTTGAAGTTTTCTGCTCAGATTCTAAATAGCAGTACAGAGTCTGGAGGAAACTGTTGATTGGACACGGACCCATGAAAAGTCTCATGCCTGTTTTCCGAATGCGATAACAGAGGTATATAAAATCCCCATATCGCGAGCTATTATTATAGATCCCATGTTTTTGGGGGATATCTAACAACATCAGCCAGGAATAGTTCTAGACTTGCTGCTCTTTGACCGTAAATTCAATAAAACTATCGAAGCCAGGTGAAGAACCCAAGAACTCATGCATAGCGGTGCCATTCACTATCGCTACCAAGGCACAATGTCCAATAAAACTTAACAATATGAAATAAATCTATACTAGGCTATAAGCAGACGCCCAAGTTGCACTCTGACGTTTCATTCAAGTTTCGTTCAAGTCCATATTCAGCCTGGCTAACTAAGCACTATTTTCGAATAAATCGCTCACTATTATTTTCTGCATACATTGGTTAAGATACATCTCAACCTTAAAGACGTCATTAGATAAGTGAGTCCTCTGCAATAATTTCCAAATAAGCTGACTACAAAAATCGTGCATCTAAAATCTAAGAACGCCCCAGTATCGTCTACCGATCGGGTCACGAATATAGACGTTCGGCGGTAATCGGCAGAGTTCGGGTGAGTTCGCGGGTAATTAGCAAGTGGTGTGCGCAGGCGCCGCAGGGAACGATCGCGACGATAAACTGCGCGGTCATTTGTTTGGACACTGCAGTAACGTACATTGTTTATTAATAAACTATTTTTTATATTATTGTATAAATTAGCAGTGAAGGATAACATCGTGAGGAAACTTGCATGTCAAGAGTTCTCCATAATGTTCTCGAAGTCTGCGAACCCGCACTGGACCAACGTGCTGGACTATGGCCTAGACCCGTGCCCAGCAGTGGTACAGTTTAATACAGGGCTGATATTATTGTATGAATATTATATGTTAGACGGCAAACAATATTTAATATAAGAGAATTCGAATGCCTCGGTGGCACAGCGATAGTTAATGTGAATGCGATGCGTGAGGTATTGGGTTCAGTATCAGGTTAATCCGAATGATTAACTTGCTCAGTTAGCTCGAGTGATTTGCACGCTAATGACGTAACCAGCTACTTACCTCGTTTACAAACATCATAAGTATTAATAAAGCAAATATGTTATAAATGTATGTAGGCATCTTGATAATTGCACTTGGTCCTACCTATTAGTAGCCTTAATGTTAAAAATCTAACAAGAACCACCAAATTGGGCACAGTGGCGTGCCTATTTGAGAGGTTTTTATTAGATTTTTCACAGAGTTAAAATAGGAAAATCAATATTTTACTGAGGCAAACAAACATTGAAACAACATACACAAAATATCCAGACTTCGAACAATTATTGTGGGTTAGACAATTTTCTGTTCCATCCTAGAGTCATAGAACCCTCGACGGACAAAATATTCTTTCAAGGTATATAGAGTATAAACACACCGTAAATATGTAACTAATTGGTAAAACATTCACAACTAAGCACAAAACAAATGAACATCTCAAAAACATTACACATTAATACGAAAAGGAATTCTCTAATACATGTGTTATTTCGAATCCGACGTGCATACTTAGCAAAATCCGTCCAGCAGTTTACGATACGATGATAACATACATGCATACAAATTCATTAGCCGGCCTTTGCCTTCGCCGCAGCGAATAAAAATATAGGATATCAAGAGTATATCGGCTCTCGTTGTCAACTGATAAAGACTAGCAATTAAAAACGTCTACGATTATCTTACAGGTTGTCCAATCGAATCGTAAAATCGATATGTTATTGCAAAACTTTTGCTACGATGTTTAATAAAGTTACGTATAAAATTCATTAGGAATAGTGTGGTGTATATCTGTGTGCATACCAGCCGGGCAGGTAGCTTTGCTCGCAATTCAAAATGGGTTTTAGAAATATACATGCAATGTAAACTATTGGCTTATCGCAATTATTTTAAAAGTATTCCTAGAGATTTAAAAAGGTATAATCAATTTATTTTCTATTCGATCCTATTAGTTTCTCAAAGAGAAGAATCCAAACATGTTCTGGCATTTATAAAAAAAAGAAAACGTTGTAAATGTTTTATCGTACTATTTATCCTAAAAGTAGCGCTAAGGTTTAGGTTAAGTTAGCTAAGTTTCTTCTTAATTTTAATTTAAAAACGACGAAGCCCGAATTAGTTATTAATTCCCGCTGGGAATTTTATAAACATTAAATTAAACATTAAAAGAACGCAAAAAATTGCAATAACGCACAATTTTTGTCCCGTATGAGGATCGATCCCATAATACTGGCTAGATACCACTCAACCCACTACACTATCCGTCCAGTTGAAGTTATTATCTTTCTGTCTGTCTTTGGCGGCCTCAATGGCGTAGTAGTTAGTGTAACCGACTGCCACGCCTAAGGTCGCGGGTTCGATTCCCGCACAAGTCAAACAATTATGTGCATGGAAATGGATGTTTGTCTTGATCAGGGTGTTTCTATGTATACTATGCATGTGTTTACAAAAAGAAATTATATGTATGTTTATCCATTGTCAGTACCCATAGTAAAAGCTCTGCTTAGTTTGGGCTATATGGTGTTGTGTGTATGTGATAGAATATTACTGTTACTATAATTATGATCCTGTTAGATTAATTATAAACCGATTCTACACTAGAAAATATCTGTCAAATGTCACATTCCACAACAATAACAAATACCTCTCATTTTTATCCGTAACTAAATAACTCTTCTAAATATCACCAACGTACGTACATAAAATATTACAGAGCGAATGTCACGACCCATGCCCCTAATGCCACTGGGAACTAACGTTAATGCTTATTGGAATCTCTTCCAATAAAGTGAGTATAGGAATATAACACGTACATAATTAATTCTCACACATATTATGACGACGTCCCCTGATCTATGGCATCGTAAACTTGGTCGGGTATCACTCTCCGTGATCATTAACGGTGCTGTAAAATGTTTGAGATAAAAAAGTAAGTTGAAGGTGTTAATTTCTTAGGTTATGTTTAGGATGTAATCAATGGTAATAAGTATGTGCTTGGGAGCCTAAATTAATATAAGCTTTCCATCTGTGATTATAGTATGTATGCAAATATAAGTTTAATTTTTAACCCACAACATAATATAATTATTATGCTTTTTCTTTACCATTGAGCGACTTTTTATTTGCCAGCCGAAATAAATAAAGCTTTAATTTAATGTTTATAACGAATTACTATTTTCATTTTACTATAAACTATTTTTATTTATTTAATATGAACATGACACTTAAATATAATATAAATAAATATGATTAACTACATTAAATAAAAAAGGCAAAAAAAATTGATTGGCTCTTTTTAATCAAGAGCATTAAACATAGCCAATTCAGAAGATCTAGAAATTATAATGAAGATTGAGCACACATTTACCAATTGTTGGTGACGAAACGAATAAGTCAGCTGGACCAGTAAGTATCGGTTTCTGATTGGTAACCATCGTAAGGATAAAATAAATGAAGTTCCATATCAAGTTCTTGATACTCACCTCTAGTGAACATATTGTCATATAGTCCGATTTAGTACCTTCTAATTAGAAAAGTAACTCCTAGCACTTATCATAGTATTTTATGCGGTAAAATAACATTGCAAGCCAACTGAAAACGTATTTTTATATTTCTAATCTAAAACAACATAATATTGTCTTCTGTTTACGCGAATGTTATTCATTGAAATTAAACTACTATATACGGATTTTATCGCGTTGTTTATTTAACACTCTATTACATAATTTTGAAACTGTTACACTACTATACCTACTACTATTAAACTTTACTAATTTTAAGCTAATTAAATTATTAAAACTATTTGTATTTAAGTTTACACTTTCCCCGACGTTTCGGTTGCTTTTCAGCAGCCATGGTCACGGGGGTCGCCGTGACCATGGCTACTAGTCACTAAAACAACATTTTTATAGTCTTTAGATATTTATAAACGTATATATACAAATAACCACTGTATTTAATACTGAATAATATAAATTTTGTTTCTATG
Source organism: Catocala nupta (assembly GCA_963675205.1). Taxonomy (NCBI): domain Eukaryota; kingdom Metazoa; phylum Arthropoda; class Insecta; order Lepidoptera; family Erebidae; genus Catocala; species Catocala nupta. Next base: position 24,315,542 of record OY776085.1, on the reverse strand, counting down.
ACAACTTTAGTCACAAATACAGTTTCTAACTAGACCACCAGTAAAAAGGATAATATTTTGACATGATATATAACAACACCGTTTCATCTTATCTTAATCTACAGCGTACTAGTCGTAGTTTGTGTATCACATAAACTAAACCATCCGCGCGGTCATTTTACGGTAAGCTACAGCAACAAAACGCCAACAAATCCATCAACGCTCTTATTACATTCAATCACAAGACTATTGTATGGCTATCATACAAAACGTATAAAGATTTCTTACGGGCTACGCCTATAAGATCCCGAGTGTATCCGGGATATTTTATTAGTAGTGGTGGCGCGGCGTGGTGTAATTGCCCACATAAATCTCTTGCGTCGATTGATCCGCCGGGAGGAGATACGATTAAAAATTTTGTAGTTCAGTATTTGAGAGATGGGCCCCGTATATAGACTTTATGAGAAACTTTATTTTTTAATTACTTTTCATAATATAGTAGCAGATTTCGATGCGTTCAACGGAAAAAAATATCAGGTCTCCATAAACTACTTATTTTGCCTACGGCTTCGCTAGCGTAATCAAGATTTAATAAAAAAAAAAAGTTAGTTTAAGGGAGCAGTACTTCTTTGGATGTGAGGTACCCTATATCCTTTTCTGTACCCCTGACAAAATCTATCTATTCATGAAGATCGGTCAAGTAGCCAAGCCGTGAAGGCATAACAAACGAACTCACATTAGCATTTATTACTAGTATTCCCCGCGGTTTCACCCGCATAAGTCCCGTTCCCGTGGGAATATCGGGATAAAAAGGAGCCTATGTATGAATCCAATTTCTAGCTATTTACATACCAAGTTTCATCGCAATCGGTCCAGTAGTTTTTGCGTGAAAGAGTAACAAACATCCACACATTCATACATCATCACAAACTTTCATATTTATAATATTAGTCAGGATATTACTTAGGAAATTGTTTGCTAGAAGTGTAGGGACTTCTTCTTCAAAGTTAAAGCATATTCGCAAAAAGCCACAATATCCAAGACGTGGCGAAATAAAGGTATAATAGAGCTGTCTATCCTTCAGTGTAAAAACAGGCGTTGTTATGAAATTCTATCGTAATTGTTGCTATAAATCACTTACAGTGTAGTAATTGCTACAGTCTATATTATCCTTTCGCAACTATTAAAAAGTTTGTTAGCGTTCGTTTTAATAACGAAGGTAAAAATGAGAAACCAAACTGAAACATGTCTGGAAACTTGAAATTAGATAATGTGGTGGAATATGGTGTATCATGCTTGGTCTACAGCTTGGCATCTCTTGATCTATGTATGCTTACTTAATACTACATCAAGCCCTTTCTCTGGGTAGGAAGGAACCAGGAATTTGCAGTTGCTGCAATCCTCTCATCACATTCTTTAAACATACTCTTGGATTTAAGGTTCTCATAACCTGGAGTTTGCCAGAATATCTTGATTTGGTCAAAATATGCTCACTTGGGTCATTACCTTCCAAAAGTCCATTTCATATTTATCTTATTAGATTCTTAGTTCCATATATCGCAACCATATCAATACTCCTTTTAAAACTTAAAGATGATATACTTTTATAGCGTTTTATACAAAATTTGAATCTCATAAAACGTTCTCGATAATAAAACATATTTTTGCTAATACCCAAAACAAATCAAAGTGCAAACACTTCGATATAAATTCATCAGTAAAAGGTCCTCTTACCGGTCGATAAGTGTATGTATCGTTTTTTTGTCTCTCAATCCTCAAGTTACAAGCTACACGGAATACATTAAGCTACCGGACTTAGATATCATTCGGTTCTTGTGTCATTATATTTATTGCCTCTTTTGTTTGTGAACAGACTTGTGAAATGAATATATTAAATTTTCGTCGGTTCTAAATCGTTTTGTATACGATTTTGGTATCAGTTTTCGATTATTTCTTGATATATTGCGCGACTGATATTTTCTCATGGGTCTAATTTTAGGCGTTGAGATTTACTGGTGGTATACCGAATATTAATAAAATAATGTATTTATGATATATTGAATTGCAGTAATATTAAATTCACAGGCTTTGCTAAGATTAATTTAAGGGGATTGACGACTGTAACATTCGCGTTACAGGAATAGTCTTTTACTGGAATGCAAAATTTAGTGTCAAGTGGGTAATTAAAATTTAAAGTGTGAAACAAATGCTTGTATATTTTCCCGCAATGTTCTTGTATTTTTAATCTAAGGTGACTATAATATGTGAAATTTTGCCAATCCACACTTGACAGTTCTCATTCAAAAAGGTGACTGTCCTTGTCAAACGACAGTTTATAATAACATGCCAAGGGAAATAATTTCACATAAAAATGTTAGTTCCAATTTTCCTACTACCTGGTGGAACGAAATTATTGATATTAATGACCGAATGGTTACAGTCATAAAAACTGTCAACCTTCCGCGCATCACCGGATACTGAGCAGAATGCTAACTAGCTCGTAAAACTCGACTGTGTTAGTGTTCGGCTATAACACGCACGGTGTTAATGAACATCTTAATTAGAGACGGTGAACACATAAGTCGTGTGTCGTGGCTCGCTTATCGGAAGATAGCGGCTATCACGCCACGAACGACGCCAATGTATGACCACTTATTAGGACACGTTCACTTCAAGCTAATAATTTGTGGCTCAGACTTTGGCTGAAGACTGCGCCACCGTTATACTCTTAAAATTTATTTTAAACATGGCTTCGATTTTTTAAATCGCCCTCTCTCGTAACGATTCCTGTATAGGAGCTACAAGTTGTGGTATTGTCTTCTGTTTACGCGAATGTTACTCATTGAAATTAAACTACTATATACGGATTTTATCGCGTTGTTTATTTATCACTGTATTACATAATTTTGAAAACTGTTACACTACTACTACTATTGAATTTTACTAATTTATAAGCTAATAAAATTATTTAAACTATTTATATTTAGTTTTACACTTTCTCCGACGTTTCGGTTGCTTGTGCAATATGTGGATCACATAACATTTTTGCCTGTGTCTGGGATAGAACTAACAACATTGAGGGCAGAGGTGGCGCGTCACATTTGGAATCAAAACATAAGGACTAATCTTTTGTATGTGGATAAGCAAATCTACAAAAGATGTAATCCTTGCCAGTTGCGTCTGAGGTGCGGGGAGGTAGAAGGTTAAGTCAGCTTGCCATAAACATAATTATTAAGAGAGTTGAGGCACAGCGCAATTTTAACAGAGCTTAAACTTGGAAACATCTCTAGAATCTATTCTATCAAATACACACAACACCATCTAGCCCGAACGAAGCAGAGCTTGGACTATAGGTACTAGACAATGGATAAACATACATATATATATATATATATTTGTAAATACATACATATTATACATAGAAACACCCAAACCAAGACAAACATCCCATGTTCATGCACACAAATGTTTGACTTGTGCGGGAATCGAACCCGCGACCTCAGGCGTGGCAGTCGGTTACACTAACCACTATGCCATCGAGGCCGACGATCTCTTTAGTCTTACAGGAAATCATAGCCAAATAAGCTTGTCTAGTTTGATTCCTTTGGTGAGTAGAATTTTTAAACGCTATGTTATCAAATGAGAAACTATAACAATAATAATTTATTGCTCCATAATTCACGAGACATAAGGCATTAAATTATGAACAATATCATAGTGTTAGTGCGTGTAACTTGATGCAAGTTTTTTTTTATAATAATAGCGAGAATGCCATCAATGCTATTCCAAGCGCTCAAATTGCGGTAACTGCTTACCATTAGATGCGATGTAATCTTTGTTGACACTTCTATGCATACTTATTGAAAATTATGTATCCCATCAAATTTTTGCATTTGTTTTTAATATTCTTTTTTATTTTCACAAGATTTTGGCCGCGGCTTCGCTTGCGTGTAGGCTAGATTAGTAACAGCATATTTTTCTAGATGTAAGGTACCCTGGCCTGCCCGCCACCCGATCAGCACCAGGTCCGTGAGGCGGCGTGCGTGTTCCCACGCGCGCCTCTGTATCGTGTGTCCGTCCCTCCCTCAGGGGAACAGTAGGGATAAAATTAGTGGTGCCCCTTTGGGCACCTTTGGCAGGTCTATTTGTTTAGTGGCCTGTCGTTTCATACGGCTGGCCGAAACCTCGGCGGGTCGCGATTGCATGTGAAAGCGATTCGCGCGGCTCCGCCGATTGCGGTTATGTCGAGGAACACCGTGGTAGGTTTAGTCGGTATTACTGGGATGTCGTTCACCATCTTTCTCCGGTGAGTCCGACATAACCTCTCCGTCGCCCCGCGGAGAGGTATGCGACAAAGAATTCGCCCAAGTTAAAAAAATATGATGTAAGGTACCCTACGTCATTTTCTGTTTCCCTGACAACGTGTACGCGAAATTTGATGATGATCGTTGAATACTGAGGGTGTGGAAGCGTAAAAAACTCTCACTCGGATTTGTAATATTAGTTAGGAGGTGGGCAAAGCCTTTGCTGCAAACTAGAGCTTCATAAAATCTTGCGTTAATGTGAATACAGCTTTATACCAGACGGCTATCACGGCATGCCAACGTATGAATACTCTACAGAAGCCGAATATATAGATAAAGGCGCCAAATGAATGTAAGCAATTATGGACGCAGCAAGTACGTGAAAAAGTAAGACTAGATAAGAAATAGTAGATCTTAATCGCAGTGCATTGTTAGTAGATCTTAGATTAATAATTACGAGTGTTTTACGCTAGAATTAATTTCGTTCTTATTGGAATTGCTTTCATCTATCAAAGTGTTAGACTTAACGAGATTCGGATTATGACTGCCTATTAAACAGTATTTACACAGCTACAAATATCTACGCACTACGTAGAATATAAAGGCTTTTATTGCCTAGACAGTTTTAGATCCCACATATTTTCTTATAATATAGTTTTTACTTGTTTGAAATGTATAATAAATTGATAAAGATACAAGTGAAAGTAAAGTCATAAGAAATTCAACGTTTTGTGTATTAAATGTAAAATAAGTGGCACTGTGTTTGATAGGGTCAATTTAGTAAATGTTTCGTCCTATTAGATGACGTGATAATTATAACCGATGAAAACTGATAAAAAAAACTTATACAAAAAAATCAATACCACAGATCACGGAAGGAAATCACGTTTTCACTCCTACGCAGTGCGCTGTACTCCTTACTTGATACCGATGCTAATATATTGAATACACTACGACTTTATTCATTAAAAGTTTTCTCGTATCAAACTAAAAATTCCACCTGCATTCGTTCTACTAAAAGGCAACATGAATTAAACTTCCTACTTATCCTAAACTCAACTTATTATCTCTCATTTCTAATACACCTACGTTTAAATTCTAAATTGGAAAGTAAAACGGAGCGTAACGTAGGGGTCTAATTAGATAAGTATCGGAGAATATATCGTTTCCCTTTCTACTGTGTCGAGTGTCGATAGGTGGCCGACCGATATGTAGCCGATATGTGGCCGATGAAAATTTCACGGTACAGGTCGATTCGAAATTATTTTATTGACGGAAGCCGATTCTCATTAAAAGGCTACCGGGCGAGTCGGTGCCACTCACATAAACACCGCCTATCGGAGCTATACGATATCACGTACAGGTCGCTTTAATTGTGGGAACAATTTATTGTATATTATTGTTTTCAAAGGTCTGTTTTAGTGGTGTAAGTGACTTATGGTGGGGTTGAATGATGACCTTGGGTATAATTCTAGGGGATGTTATTACATACTTCATTTTATTGTTAGGTTAAACGAAGGTACGATGTTTCTAACCTGCACAAACATGCACTGATATTGTGTGCAATGAGATTTAGCTGCTATATCGGGCCAATTAAAAGTGCTTTTTGCTTATTGCAGACATAGTACCAATACGATTTGTATGTTATTGTAAAGCTATAAAAAGAAATGCATAATCTTATTTCTGATACATGAATAATGTTCTTAATTGAATTAGGAAATCCGATTCACCCGATCGAATTTGTTTGTAAAAAAGGTATTAGATATTTTAAATTATACCTTTTGATTATTACAAAATTTAAAACAGCTGACAAGGAGTACCCAGTCTTGATACTCAGTCTATGATTCGTCAATCGTGCTGTCAAAACACGAGGGAAATATGAATCCTTTAATATGTTTGTATGTGTTCACAAATATACATCAGGCTGTAGATGCGATGGGCGGCGAGCGCGATGCGCGTACGCAGAGGATTGAGTTAAATGCCTCTTTATCTGAGCCCCTAATGGCCTCTGGAACATGTCAATTCATCACATGCATGTCTCACGCGCTCTTTTCTAAATCAACGTTTTTTCCATGCCGTCGATACCCCCGGTACTTTTTGTCTGACGGTCACGACGCCGCGCCCGTATTCTGATACCTCGTTGACACCGCCAACACAAACGTCCGACTTTTATGTCTCCCGATAATAATATGTAAATTATCGTGTGTTTAGCGAAACAAACGACGCTGTAAAAAGGTGTCGGCGTGAGTTTATTCGGTCATAAAACGATCCGCAAACTTATGCTAAATAAACACAACTGTAAAAATCTTTTAGTTTCAATTTGAACGTTTAACTGGATTTTTATTAAGTTCCTATTTGATATTTCCTCGCGTTCGTATTGCAAACTTGATGTTTATCTTTTTACTAGCGACAATTTTAAATGTCGCGAAACTTGCCGACTTGATTGCGCTCGTTTTTCCAGCGTCTGGGATATTATTAACTTTTCAAGTGACTCCCACAAAAGTTGTTCAGAGTTTGTTTGTGACAGTCGGTTGTTTTATTGTTCAGTTTTAATATAAAAGAGACAAAAAGTCGGGTGCGAGCGGAAGCCGCTACTAAGTCGGTCGATAAGTGTGGAGCCGACAAAGGCACTAATACGTTTAGGAGGCATTATAAATCAGTGGGTCTCAGTTATCACCGGCCGACAATTAAGATGTCGACCATCTGAGGGAACGGCCGAGCGGCACGCACGCGGGTCAACCGAGCCCTTTTCATATCTTTTTGATGTACACTGCTTTATTCGTGTGAATGATATTAAAGTGAGCGTAAAGAAAAATGCGATGGATACCAAATGTTATGTTGCTTTTTTTATAAGTTCTCAGTAGCAACGAAGTGATATATGTATTGAATAAAGTGTACGTTTTAATAATGGACGTTCTTGTTCATGCTCTAGTTGATTTAACAACGTTTTTGTTGAGTTAATCACGAGTAAGCAATATAAGAAATGCAATTTATACCTATAAATGCTGCAATACCAATAAGATTCTTATCGAAACGTGAGATCGTATTATTTATAGACAAATTTCGATTATTTTAATGAATGCGTACAACGAGACGTGACATTAACAAGTAGCCATAAATAATATTCTGTAACATGACACGAAGTTACTAATCCGATTAAAAAGTTAACATTCCCAATCAGATTTCGAATCGGCTTCGTAGTAAAACTTTGTAACAGTGCGACCAAAAACTTTGGAGCGATGTTCACGGGCGACTATTTCGCAACAAGAAAAACGAAACAAATAACACGAGTCTCGATAACAACACTCGGGAATCGATTTCGAGAGTAACCATTTAATTATTTTATCGATAATCTCGCATCGAGTGGCCAGCAACAAAATAAGAAGAGTTGAGAGTAATCGTCGCTTAGGCCGACGCCCAGTAGCCGGCGGCGGTCGCCGGCCGATTTTATCGTCTCATAACAGTCTCGATTTATAAGTACCGATTATATGTATCGATCCCTTGATACGATGCGTTCACGGTCATTTGGCGCGGTTTTTTCGCTCCGCTCGGGAGGATACATGTTCTCTAAATAACAATTTTGTTCGATAAGTAATTAATAATGGTTCTTTTTTTGAAGGCGAGCTTTATTTTTAGAAATAAAATTGATCCGTAATTGTAACGGTTGCGCACTCGCAGCTTCCAGTAAGAAACTGGCGAGCTCTAAAAAATCTTTGACACTGACAATGTGTATGTATGTGTCAGTAATTAAATTCTATTGTTGTCTTTAAAAGGCTGTTCTGATTCTCTTAGTTTTCATCATCGATACGAGTTTTTGTATCTACCGCTTGGCTGCGATACCTGCATTATATTTTTTATTCGCAACGGCGGGAATTTGTAAAATGTCATTCAATGTTCGAGACATCGGTAAAATAGAACCGTATTGTATCCTGTGTGTTTCTTTTTTCAACACAGTCTATGCTATTTTACGATTATTTGGCACAAAAAGTTTCGTATTCAATTGCCAATGAAATATAATATTTGCGGACAACGCTTTTATAAGTACTTATGGTGACTATAATGATTGCCAATAACAATGTGTATATAAAATGTCCCACTGCTGGGCACGAGTGAGACGGAGAGAAGTGTCAGGCTATAATCTACTAAACTAGTCCAGTGTGGATTGGCAGTGGAGTTTATATATTCTCTTCGAGTACGTTGTGGAGCAAGCAGGCTTCCTCGTGACATTTTATCCCCTTAAAGCAAGGGACACATTTTCATAGGTTTTAATTATACTTAATAAAATAATATTCATCTGTGCTCTAAGTTAGTCTCCCACTGCCACAGAGAGTTTTCTATAATGCGCTATCGTAATATATACCCAGAATAAAATTTGTAATTGGATCTGGCTCTGTCTGTCTTGGCACACAAATCTAATATTATATGTAAAGATATATATCTGTGTTCGCTCATACCAGAAGCAAGCAGTCTCTTTCTAAAAAGATCTCAGGCATTAGATAGTCTGGAATCTTTATTATTGAGGAAGGTTATAAACTTTATATTATTACGCTACGGCCCAAAGCAGTCACCATAAACGTCAATTAACACGAATGAAACCGCGAAACACAGCTAGTATAAAAACATTTTATACTAATTCTGTGCCGTTATCGTACAAAATAATCTAGTAGAATACCACGCAATTCACACTATAGCTTACTCTTTCAATATCTATCTTATTAGAGTTGCCTCTACCTGTAGGCGAACCTTTCCGCCAATTTTATTTATAGTAAAACATGTAATTTAGAGATGTTATAGTACAAGCGGGAGTGTCATGGCGACAGCCGGACAAATGTCATGCACGCTGTAATTGTCGACTCGTTAGCACAACTTGTAAGATCCACCGCACATACCGAGTTAAGGCTACGCGACTAGATGTGGAATACTTTAAAATAAAATGCGTGTAGATATTACGATTTTGCAAATACAGGTAAAGATATGTAGGTTTAAATTAATGTATACTACCATTACGTTATAAAGACTTATGCTTGTGAACGCCCAATGAGATAGACAAAAGTGTTATTCACTCGCCATATATATTTTAAGGTACCACGTACCGAGCATGTTTCCTACTACTAAGAAATTCCTAACAGAAATTTCGGACCCAGGATCCAAACCGGTTACCTCAAAATTGGCTATAAACGATGCAATCTAATACTCTAAGTATTAGCAGCTTAGTCCCTCAATTTAGTTAAAGTGTTACGCACTACATATAATTTCTGACACTGACATTAACACTCAAACACACAAACATAAAGAACATCCTGACTCGAGCAACTATTTCCGTATTTCACAAGTTTTTGCTCATGTGGTATGGAACAGTCAACACTCTTCTTCAAACTGACTATGGCAAGACAAAAATAAGAATTCATTTTAAATTTAATGGTACCTGTATTCTTATTAGAACTTGCTGTACAACTATCGCATCACTAAAATCTTTGCAAAATGATTTATATTGATTACTTTCTATCAGTGACTTTGTCTGCGTATATATCTACAGAAACGCATACCAAGACAAATAGTATCCTATGAGTTAATCAAGGACATGGTTTATCTGAGTGCCATGTTTCATACAATTTTTTTCTAACAGTTAACGTGAGATGAAATAACAAACATCCAGAACTGTTCACAAACTTTCACATTTATAACATTAGGAGGATTCTTATAACCATAATATCAGATTTACGCAACCGAACAACGTCAGTTGCATCACACGACCCATCCATAATTCTTACTGTAGAGTAAACCATTACTCCAAATCGATTCTCACGATAAAACTACATTTTTAATACGTCTCGATATCTGAACAATATTCAAGTTCTGTGCCTTAAGAGCGATAATGGGGCATCGCGTTAAAAATATACTTAACGCAGGGTTCAATTAAAATCTGACATATATATGGTATAAAGTAAGCAGGTTATGTCTCCGCTGGATTATTACGTCGAAAAGATGCCGCATGCTACATGCCGCAGCATGTAGCATGCGGCATGCGGCACGGGAACGACACGATGTTTCCAAACTATTTTCGCTTTGTGTTGATAGATGTCTATAGTAATGATTTGATGTTTCATACATATTCATCTTATGAATAATGATATATTTTTGTTATGTTCACATGGCGAAACTGATGGACTAATTTGAATACAACTTAATTAGCAGTAAAAACATTTTTGGATTATGGAAATATTTGTATACTATTTTTCCATCCTATAACTGAAGATTGTATATATATATACATATATACCAATAAGTCGAGTAAAGGCATACACTGATTACCTTCTACATATCGTCCACTATATTTATAAGTGTTATAAACTAGGACGTAGGCCTGTTGCCGTTAAGATCTAGGTCTTACATGATAGGTCAAATTTATCAGGCCAAGACAGGCTCTTTAAGGATTATTTTTGGCTCATAAAAATAATTGTAGGAGTCGGACACAAACTCTTAGCGCAGCAACAGCAGTAGAGCCTCAGTATGCCAGCTGCGCCACTGGTGCAATAAAAAAATAGATATAGACCAATTATTCGGTATCCAAAATTGTTACAAAAATAAATTCATTCCATTCTCGATGTTTCACTTTGTAATTAAACCTGATTCATTCTTAATTTGATGTTTCTCGGTGAATTCTTGATTGAACGGCTACTGTGTAGAGTCGAGCGGCACGCACCTGCTCCTGATAAATACACGTATTAACTAAGATTGAAAGCTTCTTGATAACAGTCATTAACTACGAGGATCACTTTATGAAAATTTTTATTAAAATATCCTAAAACTATCGATGTGGTAAGACTAGTTTTATTATTATTAAATTCTACTTATGTATCTCACTCATCTCTATATTTATGAAGAAGTAAGCAGAAGAAGAGGTTTGATACACCCACATTTCGTCGGATTTGGTTTTCAAGGAGTTAATAGGGAACGAACCTATTGCTCTCCATTGGATAGAATTCCAGCCTCCGTGATGGCACTAAGAATTTCTTGACAGAAAATCTGATGAAATGGTATTTTGTTTGACGTAGGAATTTAAGTCGGTACTTGATGCACGCCAGCCACATTCACTACCGCTTTGCCATAGTCATTACATATTACATATTTATTACCTAACAAAATAATTTTGGTCCAAAAAATAATAGCGAACGAAAACAATTTCCTGGAAGAGCCATTTGTTTGAATTAACAAAACTTTTGACAAATAAAAAAGCTTATTTTGGAAAGTACGGAGTTATAATAGGTAGGCACGGCCAATCGACTCCGGGGCAATTTGTTATAGCAATTTGCATAACTTAACCCTTCAATGGTAGCAGTGACGAACTCGGGACGTTTATTGGAGCAAAAACTGAAATGCGGAACACGTTACTGTTTGCTGACGATTTCTTTACAAGTTACGGTGAAAGGCAAAAAGAGTGCAATTGAAAAAATATAGAGAACATTGATGTCTTTGGAACATCTTTAGAATTACAATGCTTATTTAAGTACAACTATAAGCTAAAGGATGATTTTAAATGGACATTCCTTTTCGCGTAATTATAAAAAGTCGTCAAATAGTGACATATAAATTAATGTCACACGCAGTATATTAAACAACTTAAAGTGGTGTGAAAGGAAATTTAAAATTAAAAACACCTTTTTTGACTTGATACGATAGCTAAATACAGTCATAATTTAAGCAAATAGTAAACTATTTCACGCTTAGTTAATTACAATGAAAAATATTATCAATGTTTACAATTATTGAATTATGCCCATGCCATACAAATGTGGATATTATGTTAAACTAACAAACCTAATTAGGTATAATGGGCCCATTAAATATATGATCTTGACAGCTGTAATTATGTGTTGGCGGCCAATTACTAAAATTGTTTTCTCATTCATGGAGAAATGAGGTACTTACCGATTAACATATGCAAGCCCCTATTTTTATGGCGTTATAATATTTTTATTAACTTTCAACACTACCGTAATATTTGTTTAAAGTACACACATGGTCTTACGCATATATCATCCCCGAAGAGGTAGGCTGAGTTCCTTTTAGGAAATACTCAATGTTAGCACGAAAATTTGAAGTGCGCTCGATAGACGACAGACTCACACTCTATTACGTGGACCTTAAAATATAGTTGGCAAAGTAGTGAGAAATATGCCTCTGTCTACCCAATCACGGATATACAGTCCTAAATCTATGTATATTTGTATTTGTTCATGCTACAAGCACATGTTATTTGAATTGTATTAGCGGCACAAAATTACTATAACTAGTAACATCCTGTACGAACCGCAACAGTTTAAGGTAATTAAACTTTACGACACGAGTTTTTGCCAACTTTTCCCCTTTGTCCGTCCGTCTGTTGCGTCACAACACACTGAGTGTCCGCCGACAATATCGACATCCATTACACTATTTGTTTTGGTACGTACAAAAACTGGAGCAAAATGCTTTTACCAAAAAAATGTGCGGCGGTCGCAACGACCGTCATTGACAAAAAAGGGTTACTAACATTTTTGACATGTTTGTATAGGTAAAGCAATATAACTGTTTATATTTTATTTTCACTTAAAAAGGATACTTTTATTATATATTTTATTTTAACTTCATTCTGTAAAATATTAAATTATGCTTAACTCTACATTTTATTGACAGTAAAAATTTAAATTATCATAATAATAATTTATGTTGAGCACACTGTATTAAAGTATTACAGTTTTACTTGGATAAAAAGACACACTTAATTTGAATGTTATTTCTTTATTATTCACTCGTAATTCTCGTTTATGAAACAATAAAGTCATACGCGTAGTACAAATAAAACAGTTATCAGCGATCATAAAAAAATACAAAAAATAAACGCATAAAAGACAGGTACAGTTAACTCTTAGACAATACACGGACAGTAGCCGAAGTAAAAAATTGTAACGGTCACAATTTTTTAACGATCAGTTGGAACAACCCTTTATCAAGAAATTCCGTTATGACCAAACAAAGCCGCGACACGGCCACCGATAGATTATGCAAAAACCCTACAGGGTCTTCCTATTCAATGTATCAATTCCCAGGCACTATAAAAGGATCTCAACGGCAATCGATATTCAAGGAGATGACATCTTGTTTGAATATTCACATATTTCCCATGAACTCGATTGAATCGAATCAAAGGGTTGCCTAGGGTGGATGCGTCTATAGGCAAATTCGATTATCTCATAGAATTCTCACGCACATCCCGCGGCTGTATAATAAATCTTTGCATATGTAGCCCTAATAAAAAAACACTATTAAAAAACGAACTATCTATGCGACGCTCCCTTCAGAATATGCATAAGAAAAGAACCGTGCACACCCAAATTATACGCCAAGGTGACAAGTGCTGGGACCTATCAAGTATCACAATACCTCTGAACCCTTTGCGCAATAATAAAGGCGAAACTTTCTGCGCACGCGGTGCGCTTGCAATTTTTTTTCTATGCGCTTATACCTGTAACCCTCATGTAGATGTGGGGACAGTTTATTTGCATTTTTTTATATTATTCCTTTCAAATAGTATCTTAACCCTATTCAGTAATGTCAGGGGTTAGGTTGCACTTAATATTCAAAAAGGGCAGGTACATTTCTCTTAATATTCTCGCATAAATTATAGTCAGGTACATTTTGGTCTATTGTGCATCGCGAAAGGGGGTCGCGACCGGAACGGTGTAACGCGAAATGTTTAGTTTCGCAATAATGTTTTTTATTTGCGCGAGCTAGAGTATATTTTATTCCGTCGTATGTTTGAACTTTGATTTTTGAATCGCGCCCGCGGTAGATCTACGACATTTCACTTCCTGAATGGTTTAACCCGTTTCCTTTGTAAGAATTTATGCAAAAAAGTTTCTACCCATCCTATTTTTTTATTGAATAAAATTTAGGGGCTATGCACATTATGCAAATGCGCGCATAAATTTTAATGTTACACACGAGTGTTTGCTTTTAGAAAGGGTATCTTACACTGTCGGAATAAGACTCAATTTTGATTGAATTCATCTCATTGTTTTTTGAGATTATAAGTAAGTATGCAATTTTTTTTGTATCACCGTGTGCTTAGAAATGCAGTTCTTGATATATTTTTTTCTCAGGACCGGTGAAGAAAGAGCGTACCGTTACAAGGAGGTCGAGTGTGTGGTTGTTACTTTTTTATTTTGTAAGGAGTGACATATGAAGCGGGGCCCTGGATTTGGATTAGAATATGTAATTACTTCCTTTACGGTTTTAGGAAACGGTTGTTTAGGGCCGTTATTTAGTGTTGGCACCTTTACCTCGAGTCGTGAGGGTCGCGGTTAGTGCATCGCCTTTGTGTTATCATGGAAACGATTTTTGTATGCTAATCACTTGCTAGAATTACACAGGCTTTGTTACGCGCTACTGACGGGTATGGTTATTGATTTCTGAGCCGATAAGCAATCCAGTTCGTATGCACTAATTAGACACTTCAATTAAAATGATTGCTCTGGTCGTTGTTCATGAACTCCTTATAAAGATTGCAATCATTAAATACAATAATTAAAGTAAATACTATTAGTTATTGATTTTATAATAATTATTTACTAAAAGGAAAATGATAACAATCTCGTTTTATCTTTATTTTTACGAGCAGTTCTACTTTTTATTATAAAACCTATTACCTACCAATAATATGAACGGACAAAATAAACAAACCTCGGATCCGTTATTAAAAAAAAGCTGAAGGGCGGTGCACTGATTGTTGTCGAAGGAACGCTTTTGCAAAAAACAAAAATTTTTTTGTAAAAAAATGAGTTGGTCCCTTTTTGCGCCACGTCCATTGTCTCCGCTCTATTGTCTTGGCGATTTGAAATATTTTTATGCTTTCCGGATGACGATAATGTTTTGGACTTATTTTTCGATAACTATTATTTAGCGAATTTATTGTGTTTAAGTCGCGGTGCTATTGTTTTTGTAGCGTACGGTAGGAGGATATCGCGTATCGCGTATCGACACCGATTTTTATCGTTTTAAGTAGCAATTTGTACACGGATGCCGCCGCCTGACGGATTTCATAAAGTAGCCTAATTTCACGTTACGTTGACAGTTTTGTTATTTTCCAATTTGATGGCCGAAAGATAATGCCTCGTACAACTATTCGTGTTAACAAAGTTTCTAACTGTAAACTTTTTGTCGAATTAAAATTAGGAATGTTGATTGCAGATAACGAACGTGCTATTATGTGCGATGCGACAAAAACTAACGGTATGTTTAATCACTGGATAATGCTTCTTTTGTAAACAAAACCTGATATAATACATTCGAAAAATCAACTCAACTTTTTTATTATTATTAAAGTGATTTATCAATACCAGTGGTCGCCCAGTAAACCATTCTTAATTCAAATTCAATAAAAAATAATGAATACTGTTTATTTTTACGTAAAAAAGGAACTTTTACCAATAAGATAATTCTTCATTTTGTTTATATTTAATTATACTTACCTCTACATTAACTTATAACTAATATTAACAATAAAATTAAAATTTTCGTAATATACAATTTATGTAAGATAGAGAAAAATTAATTTTCTCCTCATATAAACGTAAATTATGGCAAATCACACTGCACTGTGCGCAAAATATGCTTAAAAAAGGATACATATTTATTCTCTTCACATATTAATGTATAGATTTATTTTGCAAATCAATATTAAATTTAAATACAGTTCGTATATGGCAAATAAAACAAAATATATTCATACCATTACCTTCCGTAACGCAGTAAAAATATGGGAGCTATGGAAATCAATTGATACGATCGCAAACATTTGATAGTAAAATTAGCATGATTGCCGCGCGATGATATATTATGAAATTATTCAAATTGTCTCTCATTGATACCAATCAATGTGTTTTTGTCCAAACTCGACGTATTAGCATCAGAATAGCAAAGGTGCATATACAAATAAAGTGATATATTGTCTAATGCTTATAACTTACCGACAGCTGCCGATACTACCTATACCTATAACAAATAATAGGAAAAAATATATGTAAATTTTATATTACAAGCATTTATCTTATTTTTAAAGGTCCGTATTACAGACTTGTCTATACATAATGTGTTTAATCGTGTTTTGTTATACAGAGTGATGCAGAAAGGTGGCCATTTGTAATGTGTCACCTTTAATGTAGGAGTTTACAGGAGACAGATAATTAAAAAAATATATGTATGAATCAGTAACAATATGTCGAACAAAAACTAGTTATGATAAACACAATATTTTAACTGGTCTTTATATATGTATAGTAATACAAATTTGAATAGTAATTTTTAATGTTTTATAAAAGTTAGTTTCAGCCTGTGGCTTTGCTCGCGTGAATCGCATGACGCTGGAATATAAGTATCGTATAATTATATAAATTCAAGACATCTATGTGCCAATTTTCATCCAAATCTGGTTGATGGTTTACGCGTGATTGAGTAACACACATCTTCATTCACAGAATTTTTTATCACTACATATTATAAAACAAAGTCCCCGTCTGTCTGTTCACGATAAACTCAAAAACTATTGAACAGATTTTCATGTGGTTTTCACCAAAAGACAGAGTGATTCGTGAGGAAGGTTTAGGTTTATAATTTGTTTAGGATTTGTACTACCCGCGTGAAGCTGGGGCGGGTCGCTAGTTTATAATAATAGCAGAATATGGTCGTAGGTTTTTTTTATCACATCGCCCGCAAAAGGAATAAGCCCAGAGTAAGTGGCATCACAAACATTGAAACAACGGATCTCAAATTCACCTAGTCTCGGAACATTTATTTGTGGATAGCACTAATCTTTCTCCCGCACGAGGATCTAACCCATAACACTCGCCACAGTGTGTACCGGCGAGGTGACAATCTAAACCGTGTCTCATCAATATATTTAAATTAATAATCAATTCTTATTTTATGACACCATTTATTACTGAATAAATATTGTTAGCAGATAAAATATCTTAATGAGAGAGAGCTTATTCTATCTTAGAGCGTAATTTATTTATTTAATAAGTAAGCACGATATTTATAATTACAGGTTTATTTAAATTACCTCTAGAGAATTATTGTTTATAACAAGTCTATATAGCCCCGAAGGGGTAGGTAACGATATAATATAACGTCTATATTAAATAATATAATTTAACACAATTTCATATAATAATATCAGCTTGTATTAAACTGTCCCACTGCTGGGCACGGGCCTCTTCACACTGTGAGAACGGTTAGGCCATAGCCCACCACGCTGGCCCAGTGCGGGTTGGCAGACTTCACATATCTTCGAGAACATTATGGAGAACTCTCAGACATGCAGGTTTTCTCACGATGTTTTCCTTCACCGTTAAAACAAGCGATAATAAACTAAATATTTAATACTTAACTTCGAAAAGTCAGAAATGCGTGCCCTGGGATCGAACCCGACACCTGTTCCTGGCACTCCAACGGTCTCCCACTACTTACAAATACAATAGTAGTATTTTTATATTTACACAGATAGATTTTGCTCGCGGCTCCGCTTGCGTAAATATAGGTTAGGTTAGTACCTTATGTCCTTTTTAACACGCTTTTATTAGCTTGGTATTTATCTATGTATTTATGAATCTATGTATCTATGAATCTATGTAACGGAATCTTTGAACGTGATTTTCATCCCTTTCAAACCGACGGATTGATGTGAAATTATGCCCACTTATCGAGAACCGATGAAACATACAAAAATTTAGAAGAACAAAAATATATACGCTTTATTAATAAATGTAGAAAATAATTAAAGAATTTTAATGTAAAAAGGCGTGGGGTGGGTTATCAAAATATCTTAGAAAGCACCCACGTTTTTTTACATTAAAATTATTAAATTAATTTAGAAAAGGGCGTATTTTTTAGTTTTAAACTATTATTTATGTATTCTCCTGACAACGTGTATGCGAAAATAGCAAAATGCGAAATTTGCGTAAGAACCAAACTCACATTCGCATTTATAATAGATATCATTGTAGGAATAGGATAGGATATCTATGCTATAATCTGAGTATTTTAGAATGAGTTACTTCTAGTTACGGTAAAGTAATAATTATTATAAATTTAGTAAGTTTGTACTCGTAGTTATTTATACTTCTATTGCCAACAATGTTTGAGGTCCCACGTAAAAGACGATGGAACAATTGTTTTGCAGACTGAATTTCCTAACAAAGAAACTTTGCCTAAACCGGATTTGAAACCGAAACCTCACGAACACATATAAACTTATACCACGAAACCAAGACATATTTATGTAAAACTTAGTTTATAAAATTATTTTCTCATTTCATTTTAAGTTACATTATACAAATTGCGTACCACATCAAATAATTTTTTTTTACTGATTCGCTTATCAAGTAAATAAAATTGGTAAACCAAAAACATTTTCTTCTTTCTTAAATTGATGTCCTAACAATGACCAAATATTTTCTACCAGTCACTTAAATTTTACATCAATATATTATGTATTGAACTTCTTTCACCTATTGAATAACAACATAACATGTTACTCGACGACATTTTCTCTCATACGTTACATAAAACATGTCATCGTATTTTAAAATTAATTACAAATACCAAAAATACCTAACACCATAACTATTAATTGCGAAATTTGCAAAAGCTTATTTACGTTTACGTGCTTATGCTTGGATAATTGCTATAATTGCTGTGGCCGGTTGATTTGTAGCCCTGCTGTCGCATCGAGTCGCCTGGAAAAACCGACTCTTGCGCATGTATTACGTACCAACTTATAAATGTGTGTGTTTGGGTATGTGCGTATAACCGTATAAGGATGCAGAAATCGCTTTTTAAATTAGCCGATAGAAAAAAATGCTTGTCACCTCCGCACAACGATGCCAGCTGCATTATCTACACGATTAAACTTTAACATTTTAACATTATAATATGCAAATGTGTGCTATAAATATTATGAAATAGTATCACGCCGGTTTTAGGGGTAGGCAGAGGTGACATGGCCACATTTGCCAACAATAATGTTAATATGCAAAAAGTTTGGGCAAGAAATAGTTTTTCTGTGTTTAGATGTTCTTTGCAGCCGTTGTTTTAATGTTAAGGTCGTAGCAATATAGGCACTTCCTAGTTCCTATATGGCAAAGAACAATATACAGAAACCAAGAAAAATATGTTGGTGATCTTTGTTGCAGACGAGAGATACATGCTACATAATTATGCATATAGATTGCTAGTTTTATGCTATTATTTTAAATGTTTATTTTTTATTCGTTTTCTATGTTCACCCGAATCTGTATGGATATTAAGTCATGTTTATGCTGTATTTAAATAAACTGACCAATTTATAATAATATTGTCGCCTGTCGTGAACGATTGCAGAATGTTTAATACAAACGTTTTCCTGGATGTAAAAGTGGGCAGGACCTAAAAATTAAACTTGGGAATTCATGATTAGTTCCGCGTGAGCATTCTAGCTTACGTCAATGGTGCAGCCTTTTTAATTAGTCTATAGAAGCCATGCTTGTCACCTTTATACCTGTATAAAGGTGCCAGCTGCTTGACTTTAATTTTTTACAGTATAGTATGCAAATAAGTGAACCATAAATAAAACCCTATTAAACGTGATCAATAGTTTGAGAAACGCTTGTTATTTATATGATAATGCGACGTAACCCCGGCTGGTGGGGTTACGGACTATCGACTACTTATTTGTGACATTGAAGGAATTCGATGTGATTTGCATTGCAAAGTAGGCATCGTTTCCGTTCGCCCTGATGTTGACAATCGATGATTAAGTGACTTCGGTTTTTGTTATTTTTGCTTTTGTAACGTAACGGGGCAGATGGGCGGCGGTACTTATAAAACACCAATAGATGTCGCTACTTGTACGATTATTGTGCGCGATCGATAACTTAGGTACGTCGTGCAAGTCTATCTTGAGATATAATCGTTTGATGTTTTATAAGTAATATTTTTTATAGATATTTATGTGATATGTGGAAATCTTGGCAATGGATCAGATCTATTTAATTTTGCTTGACACGAACACTGTACTAGTAATTATAGTCTTGTAGTTGCCAACACGATTACGACCAATATTAATCTCGACTTGCCGATTTTTTCAGAGACCCTTGCCTTGAAAAATGGTTTAGAACCATTCCATATCGTTTTGTTGACCTGTCTTGTCTGTTGATCAAGACCCACTACATTGCCTACGAAACCAATAATAAAGCTATCATAGTTATAATAATTATGTGATTTTTATTAATACGATTTTATAGACATATTTACCAATTGACAATTATTCTACCATCTAAATAATAATAAGATATTCTATATTTTTTTATTGGCTGCGGTAACCAATATTCGAAGTATATAACCAATCAATAGAAGAATATTACAATAAAATTAAATTAACGTATGCATGTTTGTAGAGTAGTACTACAAGTAACTTCATGGGTTTCTGAGTTAAATGATCTATTTC
The DNA here is from genome assembly GCA_963675205.1 of Catocala nupta. NCBI lineage: Eukaryota > Metazoa > Arthropoda > Insecta > Lepidoptera > Erebidae > Catocala > Catocala nupta. The sequence goes on along the minus strand of OY776085.1, from coordinate 24,294,734 downwards.
AGCTTTAATGTCAAGTGTAGAAAAGTGTTAAGTTTACTCGCACTTCAAATCAAGTACAGCCTTCCGATTTCTTTTGTGACGGCAATGCCATGTGTAACAGTTTAGTTATTTACTTTATTATTAATAAGATTTCCCAGAAGTCCTAATACATGCTGTATTCAATTTATTATACACACTCACATATCCAAAATGGGCTAAGCAGAGCTGTATTACATATACTATATTATTATTACTAATTATTAGCAATGGAGCAAGAATGATCAGCTCTCGCATGTGTCGTTACTTCGTCAACTACGGTCCAAGATCACACGTAACAGAATAATCCTATTGCCGTTGACTAACCACAGCTGCATACTCCTTGCTATTACTAACAGAAGATCCCAATAACACTGCCTGAAACGGGAATCTTACCTAAGACCTCGCATACACTAACGCTGCACCACCGAGGCATTCGATACATACCTATAGCAGCTATTAAGGAAAAGGGTAAACGGTAATAAAAGGCAGCATTTATGTCAATTATCTCCGTTGAAGTAAAGTTACTTGTAGTACCTAAGTGCCTACAAACGTGAAGTAGGATAAACTGGATATTAATCAGCGGACACTTTAATTAATAACTATTAATAATAATTATTAATAAATGTTCAGTAACATAATCACCAGCAAAGAGATAAAAGCAGACTATGTATGCGTCAGACAAAGACTACTTTAATGCATAATAGTATCTTCGCAATGGGCCCAAAAAATTATAACGAAGTACCAAGAAATATTAGGGAAGCAAATGTAGCCATATTTAAGCAAAGGTTCAATAAGTTATTAAATAAGAAATGTTACTATAGTGTCACAAACTTCTTGTCAGATAAATTTTAATCGTTTTATAAATATAATTTCGACATTTTAACCTAATTATTTTTACTTTTTATATTTAATTTTATTCTTCCATTTAGTAAATACTCGACTCTATGACATTACATTATTATTTTCTATTATTTGACATTTCTATTATTTTACAATTTGACACTATTATTAATTTTCGACATTAATACTAATTTAATTTTTTAATTTAACCTCGTGACATTAATTCTTATTATTATTTTTATATTGTATCAACCAATTTTAAAAACCACACTATGTTTGTTATTTATAAGTATACCTATTACAATGCTAATATTTATTATTTGACACTTTTAATAGATAAGACAATTATTATTTATGCATGTACCTACCTAAATATATAATATTTGCACACTTCTTTTGAGGTTATAATTCAGCATGCTCTATATTATATACCTACCTACTATGTACCAACTTTATGTACCTGAGTTATGCAAATAAATGTTTGATTTGATTTGAAAAGGTGGTGACCCTTTTCGTCGAGGGCATACACATTTTGTTTTAATATGTATATTATTTTTTGTTTATTTTATTTTAACAAATTCTGTGTGCTCTGTACGAAATAAAAAAGAAATTTCTTTCTTCCTTTTTTTTTTTTCTTTCTAATTCCTCATGCCGCCTTTGTAAATTCTGTTGTTAGTTGACTAATTATTTATTTATTGAATTTCAACTACTTTATACTGGTTTTACCGTGGTTTATTTTAGAAAACACTACTTACTTGAACCTTTTGTTTTTAGCCACCATGTTTATATATAGACCAAAATGAGAGTCGTCTTAATTTATTTATTTATTAAATAGTACAACTACATCATACATAATATATTAATACAATATCAAATTTCGTTACATATAATTTGGGTGATGTGATGTGATGTACCTATGACTCCTACGGTGTACATAACTTTGGCTGGTTATAAGTTAGATGTTTACATTTTTATATAACTGTTATAATTTATTCTAATTTTAATTCTATCAACATCTTTGATGTTATTTTTTACACAGAATGCGCTCAATGTATCATGATGTTTAACTAGAACAGACCTCATGATATTGAAATTAAACTCATTTATACGGATTTTATCGCGTTGTTTATTTAACACTGTATTACATAATTTTGAAACTGTTATTCTACTACTACTATTGAATTTTACTAATTTTTAGACTAGTAAAATTATTAAAACTATTTATATTTAGGTTTACACTTTCCCCGACGTTTCGTTTGCTTTGCAGAAGCCATGGTCACGGGGAGACTTATTTTCATTTCAACAGTTTCAAAATTATGTAATACAGTGTTAAATAAACAACGCGATAAAATCCGTATAAATGAGTTTAATTTCAATAAATAACATTCGCGTAAATAGAAGACAATATTAGACCACACGATACTTTGAAATTATTATTACTTTGATTATTACTTGTTGTGATGTCCGTCTTAGGTGACACTAAAAACATAACTTTTTTTAAAACAACTTAAAACACTTCGCAATCCATGCAGTATTATAAGCCCTACATCACTCATCGATTAAACGTTCTTAAAGCATTGACTAAAAGTTCTAGTAAAAGCATTGACTAAAATAGTTACAATAAGGAACAATTTGCAGGATACCTAGAGCACCTAACGGCCTAGCTAATAGGCATGTGTGAACTATAGAAGCGGGTATGGCGGTGATTAGATATACTATATACACACACGCGCGTTATGTCAGCCGCGCATTGTTGCCGGCTGCGTCTGCGCCGGTGTACGCACTACGCACTATCACACCGCGCGGGCGATCGATCACATGTCTATCTTTTTCTTACGCACTAGATATGAATCCTGTGTCAAGGGTGACTTTACAAATATTCATACAGCGAACACTAAGAACATCCAGACTTGAAACAACAATTTGAGGATCATATAAATTTTGTCTCGTATGTGGATCGAACCTGAAATACAAGCCTTAAAGTTTTTATGCTTTGATGTATACATGCATACATTAAAGGGTGAACAGAAGTGTATGGCAAAAGCGTTTCACTATTATCAGTTTTATACTTTCGTGTTACATAATATAACAGAACATTACCCGATCATGCTCAGTATTTACATCTGTTTAAAAGGCTTGACGTTTTGGCCAGGATGCCTTTTTCTGTTCTATTAAAGTTTCGCTAGCTATAGTTTTCTCACGTTATATAAGAATGACTTTATTTAATATTATTTATAGAAAAGAAACGCTATTAAAAATACTATAAATTCCAAAGGTAACAGATTACTTAAAGTTGTCATTAAGTCTCAAATTACAGATTCATATTAACCTTATTATACTTTAATGAAAGTGCGGACATTTTCGACAGCCTAGAATAGAATACAGTGGAAAAGTGACTAGCCTTACTTGATCTCTATGATATATAGATATGCTTACTAGCGAGAGCTCAACTTTTTAGACGTTCGATTTCATAAACGAACTTTCGAAAAAAACAAAAGCCTACGCAGCCTAATGAATAAAATGCCTACCTATCAAATATCAAGCCCGTTGAATTTTTAGTTGCCAAGTTATGGTGTTGAATGAATAAGTCAGCGATGTAGTTGAAGTTATATAAATCTTTATAAAAACTCGATGTCAAAGATCATATCATTCATTCAAGTATTTAATATAACAAAAAATATACAAAAGGATGTGTTGACAGATCATAATAAATTGTACTTAATTATTCCGATACCCTTTAAATCATTACCATACTACCGCATAATAGGTATCATCCAAACATATTATAATTATGACACTTTTTTATATGATACATGTTACGTATATATTACTGCTATCATTACCATAAGTACTTGTTATGGTGATGATAAAATATTACCCTATTTAGACCTATAGAGATACTACACAGTACACCTCAATATGAAAAGATAAACAGTGTATTTCACCCACATTTGTGCCAAGTAATGAGCAAACCTATTGCCGCTTAGCGAGCACACATCACGACATCATGCTGATACTAAGAATTCCCTAGAAAAAATGTCAATAACACCTTGCCTGATCTGAAAACTGAACCCGATACTTCACGATCGCATGCAAACATAAGCGCAAAGCTTATGCTAATGACCAAGGGCCTATATTAAACATTATTAAATTTAAAATTTAAAAATCCCCCGACGCAATATTAATTTGAAACCCATATTGAAAATTTTAATTTGTGAAAATATGTAATTTTGTGGTGGCGGCCATCGTGGATTTGAAATTTATCATAGTATAGTATTCTATTAGTCAAGCCTTTTCATTTGATACCCATATTGAGGGAGTTGTGAAAAATATGTAATCCGCCATTTTGTGGCGGCGGCCATCTTGGACTGAGTTTTATCAAACGTAGCTAAGAACACTTCCGACTAATTCACCTTTCAAACAAAAAAAAAAACAAATTTAAAATCGGTTCATCTGTTCGGGAGCTACGACACACACACACACAGTCACGTCAAACTTATAACACCCCGTCGTTTTTGCGTCGGTGGTTAAAAATAGATATAACTGACATAATTATTGTTCATACTAGACTATATTATTACGAACCAGATTTTGGCCACAACTTCGCTCGAGTAAAAGTAGATTTTCTCAATAAATTTTTTTTATTCTTGGGCCCTTACTCTTCCTTATTTATATCAATGATTTACCCAATTCCGTCAATTGTAAAACTGTTTTGTTCGCTGATGATCTCACGCTCATTATTCCATGCGAAAACATAAATAGGTACGAAACCGACATAAATAATTATATACATTGCGTAATAAACTGGCTACTAGAGAATAATCTAAAAATCAATTTAGAAAAAACTCAAGTTATGTCATTCTTCCAAAGAACAAAAACTATCAATCTTAATATTACATATGCAGACCAAAAAATTTCAGAAACTAATAGTACAAGATTTCTAGGACTCCATCTTGATAGTCAGCTTAATTGGAAAAATCATATAGAGTCTACTTGCAAGAAATTAAATCAATACGCGTATGCCCTACATAACTTAGCAAAAATAGTCAATGAAAAAGTAGTCCTTACCGCATATAAAGCTTATGTTACATCAATTCTTCGATTTGGCATTATTCACTGGGGTAACTCTTCTGATAGAGAAACCGTTTTCAAAGCTCAAAAGAAATGTTTACGTGCTGTGTTTAAACTAAAATCAACAGAAAGCTGTGTTCCATTTTTTAAGAAATTTAACCTCCTTACTTTTCCATGTTTATACATATTTGAGACTGCAGTATTTGTAAAGTCAAACTTATATATGTTTCAAACATTGCAGTCTCTAAGACGTAATAAAGAGATATGTGTAGAGCAACATAAGACTGCACTATTTTCAAAAAAATTTGTAGGCATGGCTCCCAAGGTCTATAATAAGATACCAAAATGTATTCGGGACAAAGAAGGTATCATTGATTTTAAAAAACAACTATTAACATTATTATGCACAAAAACATATTATACAGTAAATGAATATTTAAATGATAAATGGTAACTTTTAATATTAAAATACAAACTACAGCTACTACAATATTCGAACTGTATGTGTTTATGTTTTATATTTGTATGCCAATGGTGGCAAGACATAGCGATCAATATATTACAATTATTTAAGAGTACACCTGTATTATACCTATGATCTACAAATAAATGATTTTGATTTTGATTTTGATTTTGAAAGTACCTGACAACATGTATGCGAAATTTCATGACGGTCGGTCGAGTAGTTAAGACGTGAATAGACATATAATAACAAACAAAATCATATTCACATTCACATTTCTAATATTAATAAGGATTCTAAATGTCCATAACATACAGGCAGTCGCGTATTTATTCACTCATGTGATATACAAAAATAATTTATGACATGATTGATATAAAAACTTTTAGTATTATATTAATACCTCTGTTACAAATTAAATTTTTCTTCTGCCTAGCCTTTATTATTCCCAAGTCACTTGGGGTCGGCTTTTCTAGTCTAACCGGATTTGACTGGATATCAGTTTTTACACGGAGCGGCTGCCATCTGACCTCCGCAACCCGAAGGCTAACGATACCCTAAGGCTAGACCAGTGTCAGGATATTATAGGGCACTGACTTCCCAATAACGACTGGGCCCTAAGACCAGTGTCAGGATATTAAAGGGCACTGACTTCCCAATAACGACTGCCATAGATGTTCTGGCAGCCAGGACCAACGGCTTAACGTGCTCTCCAAGGCACGGAGCAGGCGATAATTATCAATCAATTCGCACATAATTTCGAAAAGTCATATAACTCCCGAAAGTCAGAGGTGCGCGACGTAGGTTCGAACCCGAGACCCCCTGGATTGTAGTCTGTTGGTCTCCCCACAGAGCTATCGCTGCTGTTTCATATTAAATTCATAAAACAAAGAGCAACCTTCGTCCAAATACCTGAAGTACTTAATGACTATTACTATTAAAAAAACTTGCTGTCCCCCGTGGTTTCAGGCACGTTTATACTTACTACTCCGCTCCCGTGGCTTATAGCGTAATGTTATATGGCATATGTTTCTTCTGGATAAAGAAGCTTTCCATTGATGAAATAATGTTGAAATCAGTCTAGTAGTTTTTGAATTTATTCATTAAAATCTCTTTATAATATTATTATGGATTCTTAAAACAAATAGTAACCTTTATCCAACTGCTTGACTTCAGCTATCTCTATAAAAATATCGGCTTAGTAGTCGTTTCGCACGAATTTGTTCGCACATATCGTGCGAATAGACACTTTTTTAAAATAATATATTTTTTTGTTGTCGTTTCGCACACATGGAATATATTTTCGTGCGAATCGTTCCCGTCTGAAAACGCAGATGTCCATTCGCATGTTCTTTTTATGCTAATAAAAGAAGAAGTATTGTACATTCGTGCACGAAGGTTGTTTAATAGTTTTAAATAAAACAAGGTATACCAATAAAAAAAAAAAAAAAATTTTATAAAAACAACATTCTTACAAAACAGTGCGTAAAATACATATACATATTATTTATATAAAACTGAGCTTTTATTGAGAGAACATTTTGAGAGAACATAAATATTACTTATATGCACTTGAAAGTAGTGTGTGCATGACTGTATTTTGATATTTTCTTATTAAAAATACAAAACATGAGAAACGACACCTGCGTTTTCAGACGGGAACGATTCGCATGAAAATATATTCCATGTGTGCGAAACGACAACAAAAAATATTATTTTAGAAAGTGTCTTTTCGCACGATCTGTGCGAACAAATTCATGCGAAACGACTACTAAGCCAAAATATCACGTTCATTTCGTTGCTTCTTTCTCACATAAAGAACAGACAAACAAGCAAACACAATTTTTCAAGTACGGTATTTATTAGAATAGGTTTCCTATATAGGTTGTAACAATGGAGAACGAGTTATGACCCGTTCTTCTGTAATTGTAATTTATATAAGCAACTAATCTGTTATGGATTTTCTCGTGACTAGTAACTTGTAAGTCAAATAGGTAATAAAATAATTATTAAATATTCTACATTTAAATAACAATCTTTTTGTAATCTTAGTTGTATCTAATGGTGCTAGTGCACGATGTATTAGCTAGCATGAGTACCTACTTGCGCAGCTTGCGTCGAGCGTGTCTATGCAAGTATACCAACTTGCACGTGATACTCGCATCATGTACAAGAGACATTAGTGTAATTGATAAGTCTGCCTAGACTATGTGCGTAATAATAGTCAAAACGCAAGTAATTGCAATGGTAACATACAAAATAAAAAGCTATCAAAATTAGTTCATCCGTTTGGGAGGTACAAAGGCATGCATAAACAGACGTCTTAACAAAGGATTCTAAGTTTTAATATCGCTCCTTCTTGTCCTTAAAAACGCTTTGAAGTACGGTTGCTCTCAACAAAACACGGCGTTCGTCACCGCACGTGCGTACGAACTCCTGAGACGTGTTATTTTTGTCACATTGTCATTACATGTTCCGTCCAAATTGCAACGCGATGCCATCATGCATATTCATCGATGTTATTGTCTCATACCATATTGTGCCCACCTTAGACATCTACCATTATAACTTGGTCTCTCACCGTGCTAACAAAACCTCTTCGCACATCTTTATTTGTTTGATGTGAAGGGTGAGGGTAAGTTCAAGTTATGGTGGTAAGTGACACAAAGCGTTCATAAAATGTCAAGTGAGTCCAGGGTCTGAAAAGCCAGCCAAATGAAAAGGCACAGGAGTTGTTAAGTCACTCGCTGTTGTTTTGAAAGCTTCTTGAGGGTCGATACTTAATAAGGTATCTTTAAGTGTGACAGTTGTTTTCAATAACTGAGTCATTTAGGTACCTATAGGTTAGGTTAGGTAGTTATATGTAACATAGAAGAAAAGGTATAGGCTGATTTAAGAAGAAATTAAACAATTCAAAAATAGAATAAATTGTTTTCAATATAGAAAAGTAGGATTGCTACTCAATGTTAATATAGAAGTTAATAAATGAAAAATAATTTAGTCAGATACATTGGCATTTCATTGACTTGTTTGAACTATAAATATTTTAAAAGTTTTTAAATAGTAATTCGTAACAAAGTATAATTCGGGTTCGTAATTATAGACTAAAAAAGTAAGTATCCCAAGATACAAAAGCATGAAATGTTTAAAACATTTAATGTCATGTGTCAGCAGTCAGAGATGATAGCGAATTTAATGGATTTTTATTGTAATTTCTTCTTAATTACGCCTCATATAAAGATCTGTCAGTTATTAAGAAAATTAATTGTGTCAACTACTTACAGATGCAATGTCTGCATGGAGAAAATTTGTATACTCTATAAATTTATAATCCTTTGGCACCTAAAAACTTTCAGGAAAAGCACAGGTCTAAAATTGGCTGTTACACATGCCTTGCTTACGTCAAAGACCAGGCGAATGTCTTCACCTTTCATTATACAAAAGACAATTGATGGTGAGTACCTTAATATAGTAACGGTAGATTAATCCGTAAGGGATCAGGGTTCTCGATTAACAATACGGCCAAAGTATTTTATAAAAATTATCATAAAAATCCTAAGCATGTAAATTCGAAAGTGTATCACGGCGAAATGTTACCAAAAAATATTTTATGAAATGACAGGTGAAATAACCAATAGAAATATAGACACGATTTAATATCTCAAAAAATATTAAGAGATGGTAATGAGATGGCGCTTCGAAGTCGCAAACAAGTTAGTTATCAATAATAATTAAATTGGCAACCTGCTTGCATTAATAAAACTATTTCGGTTCTACATTATCAATCATTTTAATTACGATTGACAGACTTTTTTCGTCTAATTGCCGTCTAATAAACACGTATCCGTCACCGAGTGGACGATGATTATTGATGTGGAGCCACTCTCTCTAGCTTTCGCAAATATATTCGAGTGGACACTATTAATATGGGCTCGTCGGCCTGACCCGCGACCTCTGGAAACGGTTTATAGACCTCGATACGATTAGTCGTACGGATAATTACTGGTTTAAGTGATCATCACTGAGTAAAACTATGTACGGAATATGATAGGTTCACATTTTATTAAGTCCTTATCAAACCATATGATAACGTGAATATATAGTGGTAAGTTTTTTGTTCTATGGTAGTCAGGCTTGGTTTTATGTGGTATAGGCATCATAGAAAAATATATAGAATACGTGGTTTCTGATAGATCTTTAACATGTGTGCGCGGTTTAAATGCCTCGTGTCTATGACCCACGCGAACTACTCGCGCAAGGTACCCGTAGGATCGGGTCACGCATCATACCCTTACCAGATAATTGCGTCACCACAACATTAGTGTTTAAATGTCGTTTCAATGTTAAGTTCGAACTAGATTTTGGGCCCTGTGACTTTCTGTGCACTCAGGCTTCCTCTTATATCGAATTCTAGAACTATGTTATTTGTTTTGAATCTCTATTATTTTAAACAATTGAACTACAACTGCCAAACTATTCTTATAGTTATATATTATATATAGTTCATGTAATACAGGTATAGTCATGAATAAATTGAAATTAAATCAAAACAAACCGAATATTAAATACGTTTAATATATTCACGTATTTTTAACTTGATATCATAAAGTTTTAAATCGTATTGTATAAATGTCTCAATCCTAAACAACCTCGCATAATTTTTAATAAATTGAATTAAGTATATGTATAATATGTAACTATTTTATATCTAATGGCATGTCATGACTCGCCTGTACGTCCATTTATACCGAAGATAAGTCTAATTCTTACCAAGATGATGTTATTTGTACGAACAATGACACGTACAAAGTAAATTCAGCCTTATTTTTAATGAGAAGTATGGTATTGGTTACGATATTTGCGTGGGAAAGAATCGAAAGTTGAATAAAGAGATCAAAGATATAAATGATTATGTTTTAATGAATAATAGTGTGATATGGATGAGTTGTGTAATACGTGCTAGAAAAATACTATTAAGTATATACTTCTATGAGCGTACTAAGTCTAGAATATATAGTCTCTTAGAAGAACTGAGAATAAGTCTCGCAAAAGCTACTAATGGGATCGAACCAACTGCAGATATGGCCTTAAACTACAACAAAATTACTTAAACCACTGCTTGATACTGATAATCAACATTATTTAGGGTTACTTTCAAGGCCTTTGCAAATTTCTTCGTTTTAAAAAGGCTAAATCGTGTATAAAAGTTTACTTATACGTGTATAAAACTGTGTCGTATTTTGAGGTTACCTAACCGTACCCATCAAAATTGGGAACGTTGCCAAAATGATATAGCAACCGGCTACGCACCTCTAAAACAGCGTTAGCCTTCATTCAAAGTAAGTTACTTTCGCATTTGATATTATTTCAATGCACAACCAGTACTCGCAATTTTTTTTTTAACTTTTGTAGACGCAAAGAACCCTGCGACCAGCCTAATGTACGCTTTCTTCACCATTATTAGTCGTGCGTTACTAACTTTGTAAAAAGTGGTCACTATGCTGTTGATGTAAGGTGCCACTGATACACCTGTTGATGGCAAAGAGTTCTGGAAACTGTACTTACAATAGGAAGACAACACAAGGTTATTTAACTGCCAAATTCTGTAGCCGGAGTAGATGTTGGCCATTTGGCCTCTTGTAAGTTTGAAAGAAGATTTCGTTGAATACTTACTTATCTAAGGTTAAATAAATATTTATTTGCATAATATATCTGTAATCACATTTCGTACTGTACATATATGTTGAAAAGTATCCAAAATCTCAGGATCAATATTGATAAAACTACTTCGAGACATCCCGGAGGTGATTTGGGCTTAAGTCAAATTGGACCCAGAAGGTCCTAATCGCTAACGTGGTAGGCCGAGGTGATATTTAGGATAGCACGTAGGAAAAAAGACAGGGCGGTCCTTGTCTGTTGGGGAGCCATACACCTGAAAATACAAAAAATATAGTGACATCCTAAAACACAACTTACTTGAAACTTTTAAAAGGTTATTGAAATTAATCAAACTTTATACGGATTTTAACACGTTGTTTATTTTTTATAAAACACCATTATTACATAAATGTTAAACTTTTAACTACTATTGTTAAACACCTTTACTAGTTGCTGTTTACTTCAATTTAAGCTATTTAAATTATACAACTATTTAGATTTAATTTTACACTTTCCCCGACGTATCGGTTGCTTTTCAGCAGCCATGGTCACGGGGAGACTAAGATAGTAGTTGTCTTAATGTTCCAGAATAGTTATTTTAAAGTACCCGAACATAATTTAATCATGAATCATGAGCTCAAAGTATCATGAAGTCTAGCTGTGGTTTGCTTTTTCTTGGGTTTGACTATTGATGACTACCGGTCCCTTGAAAAATACTCGATAAATTGAATAAAATCAATGTTAATTGGTCCCCTCGGTAATCTGAAGTTGAAGGAATAGTATCTTGCTCGCCAACATGCGATAATTTGAAGTCCGGGCTTCTCTAATCTCTATAATTTGAAGCGTTTATCATGCACAGACCTGTCGTTTGTTTACATACATGTACAGACCTGTCGATTGTTTACGAAAAAAACGAAAATTCGTTGGACAATGATAGACTGAAGTCGCTCACTCAAAAAAAGGTTACGGACTTGAGAATAATTGTATAATTGTATTCAATTGTTAATACATAATAATAGTATAGAAATAATAAATTACGAATTTTAATTAAACTCTTATTTACTTGAGTCTCCCCTCCCCCTCGTGGTTATTTAAATGCATGTTATTTTGAACTCTTGGTAATTTGAAATTTATCTCTGATCCCTTGAGTTTCAAATTATCAAGAGTTGACTGTATTTTTCTAAGCTCTGATACAAGTTGTGCTTAGCTCAAACATCTGAAAATTCAAGCTTTCTTTAAACGAATATGGTACGTGAGAAGTTATAGGGTTAAGAGCGATGACCGAAACAATTATTAACCGTGTATCACGCACTAATTTAAAATTAATAATCTACCAAAACTGCTTGGAGATCCGTTAACCCTTTTCTGGGAAGCGCATCGGCGAGCCGACTCTAATTACAGGTGTCAATTAGACCCGCTTCACCGACATCACCTACTTAGCTAATAAAGGGAAACATGTACGAAAAAGTATATAAGTGGATCACCATATTTGGACGAGAAGACATACACTAAAGAATGGTTGCCCATTCTTCAATGATAAAGATATAAATATGAATTGCACATGTTGCACAATTGACGTAAACTCATTTGTACATTTTTAGCGTAGTTAAATGGCAGGTTACTAATTAATTAAGTAATCCAATTAGAACTGTAATATCATTCATATTATGTTGTTTAAACGTAAACGGTTGAAGAGAGTTTAAGTAGTCTAGATATCAAGATAAACATGTTCTTTGTGTCCATTTGAATATTTGTATAGTTTCCCGTGGCACAGGAATTCCGTGTATAGTGTGATAGTTGTCTTTTTTAAATAAAGAAAATAAATTAAAATAGAAGTTATACTTATTATCTCTGTGGTTTAAAATAATGAGGTCCTAACGTTTCTTATTAATCAATGATTTAAGTTAGCAAAGCCTTGTTAAATCTTATTCATACAGTCTATTAACGTTTGTCATCAGTATATGATCGTTAACAGATGATGTCGATGCCGGCTAATTAATGGCTTAGCCAATACTTAAAAGACTTTCCCTTACTACTATTTTCATTGACCTTTTAAGACATAAAAAAAATTGCAAGAATTTAATGTACCATGATTTATCAATACCTCTCAATAACGACCCTTTTTCTAAGCTTTTTGTTCTTAACGCATGACTTAATATCGATTGTCTTCATTAGAATCCCTAGATTCCAGTAAACTATTTATTTTTATGGTCTGAGAATGTATGAAAAACTAGTCTAAGTCGATCGTTATTTAAGTGCATATGATCAATTTATTTGCGTTTATAGATATTTATCAGATAACAAGAAATATGATAAATATATGCAAATTTTATCATTGATCAAAAAATGTTCCAGGGCTTTTCTATCTATTCTTTAGCCCACCAGAACCGTATCCATAATCTTTGGAAGTTGCCAATACCAGGGGTATTATCCACATATTTCTGAACTCAGAGAAAAGGAATTTAACATGGTATGAAAGGCAAAAAATGGAAGAGGCAGGTATATAAGTCTTAAGAATTCTAACTCTGGACGAAATCCAGATTCATTGATACTACTTCTATGCTGGATTTTTGTATGAGAGTGATACTTTCCGTCACCAAATTTTTGTAAACGATAAGCTGTTTTCCTCGTTATGCTGATTGCATCCAACAATCTTCACATAATTAGGTTTGAATTCCGTTATACCTTCATCCATCACCACGCTGCACCGTTATGAAGCAGGCGTGCCGTATGGTACATAAGAATTATCTGTGCTGAAGTAAGCCCAAACTAATTGTGGTGAGTAATAGCTGCCTCGCCGTAATTAGCTTAATTAAGACGCGCCCGCGCACTTGTTAAGGTGGTCGCTTACTTATTAGGTTTAATAATTGTGTGGCATTTGTGAACATGTTACATTTGATGAGTTGTCTGAGCTGTGAAGAACACTTTAATTATGGTGTAAATAATAATGCCAGCCCTGTATTGAACTGTCCCACTGCTGGGCACGGGCCTCTTCTCAGTGTGTTGTAAAATAATATTTTCTCTACATACATAATTTCACGTCTTCACCCCCGAGGGGGGTAGGAAAAGGTGTATTGCACTCCATTTTTACCAACGATGATTTTAGGTTCCATGTGATAGTGGTTTTGCATAATGTCTTCTAACCGACACACTTCCAGACGCGGCGTTGATTTTAAACGTACCTATATCTTGCTAAATGTGAATGTGGATATATCTGCTAACATAATATCATATTTTCCAGATAAACGAATATCGAACAAACATTTTAAAAATAATATATTATCTTTCGATTACAATTTTACACTTACGTGAACGCTCATTTTGTTTTATATTTTTTTCTGGCAGTCAGTGGCCACCTTTACACCATTCCACCTGTATCACGTGCTGTTATTAACGCTACATTTTTAATCGCCATCTTATTGTTCCTTTTTATACGACACAGCGTTTAAAGGGTTATGTCTTTGTAAAAAAATACTATTATTGTTACTTGATATTTGCAAGGGGTTGACATAAAGAAGTGTATTCCATTGTTGTTTTGAGAAATATCATTCGTTCAATTACTTCTAAATATAAAGTATTTTTGTAGCAAGTGAAGCTGGTTCCAACCCCTCCGGGAAACAGGCCTGTTGAGTAATTTGTTCTATATTTACACCCACATGTCGCCAGTTATGGTTTTAGGTAGAATACAAGGTGAACCACTACTCCGTGTTGTTGTAGACAATTTCTGGACAGAAAAATCAATATCACTATATTATTATGGTATGAATTTTCTACAAATTTTAAATTGATGCGATCTTTAATTTTGATGATTGTTAGTTTACAAATATTCTGCATTAGATTACATTTACGTAAAGTTAACTCAGCTCATTACGCAAAATTTTGTTTTCCTTATAATTAAACTTTAAACACAAGAAAAGTATTTAAGTCAAAAGATTTAATAAGAAAGTATACAAGGCAAATTTCAAGAGGCCAGTCCGCAGGACAAACACCCTGGCGCATATGTTCTGACCAGATCGGAGACATTCTAGTCTAGAGGATACCAGGTTACAAGTACCCAATACTAAGGAGCGTGCATTAAGAATGTAATGAGAGTAAATGAAGCAAGAGAGATATGTTTGGATTGTAGCTCATGGCAATCCAGGCAACAGGAGTAAGTCTATGTATGCATATTTTTATATAGTCCTTTTTTTTCTATGCCGCATCTGCAACAGAAACATTAAATATGTAAGAAAAATAATAAATGCGCGTCAAAACGATTCCTGTCATTTATATTACATTATTTTAATAATATTTTTATTCTGTTGACATTTAAATATATTTCTTATTTCTATTTCATTGCTGATTGGACCTCGAACTTTTTAACGATAACAAGAGGTTATTTGTTATTTATTTCAGAATAATTAACCTAGTTAACCATGAAAACAAATTAGTCTAAATAGACAGCCGGACAGGCAGAAAACATGCTCCTATCGTTTTGAAGTACAAAGTTAATAAACTATACTCGTAGCTCCTGAAAAAATACATTGATGATGAGGCACAATAGTCCAACTAGCCATAATTCCTTTTTGAAGTACATACAGTTGAAAATATTTACAAATAAAAAGACCACTAATTGACGTTTGTTTCGTCCATGCGAAAGGTACTGGTCACATTGAACGGGAGTCACGATAGTGTGTCGTGTGGACTCCATGTGGTACAAAAACGTGGTCACGCCACGCTACCCTCCGACAGTACAGTTTTTGTAGATAGAGCCACCACTTTTAGTGCTTATTGTTTAAGACCTGTTTGATAGATGTAATTATAGCTGCCTCGAGTGCCTCGTACGGGGGAACGAACGTGAAACTGTTAGATAAGAACAATTTAGTTTGATGTGCCTAGTTGCTGGCGCGATCTCCCCATATACGTGTGTGTAAGTTATTTTTTAATTAATGTAGTTAGAAAATAGCACTTGTGTACATGCGAGGGATAATCTGTGTATAGCAGGAAACCTTACAGATAAGCAACAAAGAAGCAACTGGATCCGAGAGCGCTACTTAGTAGTAGTATTATGTGGTTGTCCTAGTCTGGGTGTTCGTTGCACTCGTTGTTTAAATGTTTCTAAAGTCCGATTCAGGATTTATTCCTAGTGCATGAGTTGATTTTATAAGATTTTTTTAAGCCTCGATGGCATAGTGGTTGGTGTATCCGACTGCCACGCCTGAGGTCGCGAGTTCGATTCCCGCACAAGTCAAACATTTGTGTGCATGAACATGGATGTTTGTCTTGGTCTGAGTGTTTCTATGTATAATATGTATGTATGTACAAAAAAAAATGAAAAGTATATATGTATGTTTATCCATTGTCTAGTAACCATAGTACAAACTCTGCTTAGTTTGGGCTAGATGGTGCTGTGTGTTCATGTGATAGAATATGTGATAGAATAGAACATATGCTTTTAGGGAAAAGCATATAATAACATAAAATATTTTAGCTAGGGAGTTAAAATATTTTATGTTAGGTATATAAGATTATTCTTAAAATTAAGTATTTTATTGCCTCTGGCACTACTAGTGGTAAAGACTATGTATTTATATTTTATCTAATATCTAGTGAATTGATGAAATTTTGATTGTCTAGTTACTCTCGTGGCGTCTTGGTCATTCTGTTATTGGATTTTTGTACCAGGACATTCTATCTATCTATAGGTATCTCCAAATCGCCTGGTATTATGTAGGATCGAAAATTATATAGTACAATGTATGTTTGTTTTTGTTTACTTTACTTACAGTATGACAACTCAGGCACACGCATTTCTATCACAGTCAGCTTACAATATAACAACATGTTTGTGTTTATTTTTAGCATGGTGTTAGTGAATCACCTCCAAGAAAGACGCGATTACCCAACGTATGGAAATATAACTCCAACATTACGCAAGCTGTCAATAAATTTCAAAACAATTGAAAGCGACGACTCTGGCAACCGAATGTCCTTATCCAACGTTGCCAAATGGGAACTGGGGACGTGACATGTCGTGGCACGTACTACCTATCAATCACCGATGCCAATGGTGAATGACCTCACTATCCTGGCAAGTGGCAACAATGCCAGGGGCGGTGACGTCAGCGGCCAAACGCAGTCGTTTCAATACCGCGCTAATATGGCGATGGTGCTACGACAAAGGCGACTGGATTTTAAAGGAACGTAACCTAAAATGATCTCGGAAATGGTTCGTACTGCGTAGTATTTGTTGTATTACCTTGAATTCGTTCTTATCGGTCTCGCAACAAACTTGTGCGTTGTTGACAACTAATTGTTATATTCGATACCTGGATTAATTTAAGTGTTATTGAGATTCGCTCTTAAAGAAATTTTGAGTATCAGCATTCGGTAGACGTTAACAAGCTTGCTCTTTTTGACGTTTTCCTTAAAACATGACTGGTTAAATATAAGGGTATTGCCCTTCTGACAACAAGCATCATTTTATGTATCTATTTATATCATAGAATTATCCAGAATCATTTCCATCTCAGGTTTGTAGAGGTATACATTACACCACATATTAACATCACGTTCCACCAGCATTCAAACACACAACTTTACTTATCGCCAGTTACAAATATCCTTACACCCCAAGAACGTTGGTGTTGTTCACAATTGAACATTTTTAAATGAAGTAACTGCGTAGTGCTTGCCACGTGTGACTTGAATCACTTAAGTAGATCTGCGACTTATCTGTCAATGCTTATGCGCAATATAGTCGTTCTATTTTTGAACCTGATTGCCGAGACTACGTAAACAACAAATAGTATTCTGACATTTAAAGAAGGTATTTTAAAAACTTATGGCATTTTAGCTTGAGTATTGTAAAAGTTTACTTTGAACGTTAATAATATTAATATGTGGTACCAAAAAACACAGTAAATATTAGACATAATTCACCTTTGATTGAATCTTTGGATGGAGTACGAGCGTAGTGTATGTGTGTATTATTTTATATATAGAGGATTACCATAGCACTGTCATAATGTCAGTTAGTGTTATTTACTATAGGATGCCACTGGCTGCTTGCTAGGCACAGTGAAGTACTTGACAAGCAAAATTAAACACGTTTATCATAGATGCATATTGCTGAAGTGGTAAGCAGAAGCCTATGTCTTTGGATACATATAGGCATGCACAGATGTTATGATATGATTTAGGGCTTTTTAGGTCCAACTTACACAAAACCCAAGAATACTTTGCTCAGCTGCAAAACCATTACCTTACCATCCAATGCATATTTTAATTACGGGGAAATCGAGGACACTTAAATTTTTATAGGTAGTTTAAAGTTTGCCTCAGAACATTTCGCCATTGGAATAAGTTCAACTAAGCCACGGAAAAAAAAATTCAGTGGTTTGCCAAACATGTTCTAGAATCTTCCACAAGTCATCCAGGCATCACAAAAACAGTCTAAGCGTCTACATGTCACAATCATGCCTGCATCGTGATTGACGCGCTAATGGAAGCCAATTATATCGACACAACGCGATAATTGTTATCGACTCCTATACTTTCTAAGTGTTCTGTTCATTATGTGGAAATAGCTAAGCTGGAATGTCCTATGTTTTGTTGTTGAAAATACACATTAAAAATGTTTATACATTTGCAGTAGCTGAGGTTTTAATTGAATGGAATACTGGTGGAAAATTTTCTTGGAAACGTTGTTTGTTTTTGTGTTATTATTGTTATACACAATATACCTGTTTTGAATTGGGTGGAGATGTCTTTGCATAAGTTCCTGGGTACTGTTACTGTACTGTTGCGAGTTTGTATGAATTAATTATTGACCTTACTGCAAAGCTTGTGAACACTGTTTTTTGATATTCCGTATATAAAGGGAAAATACGTTTAATAATGACTATAAATTTTGACAGTGTTCTTTATTATATAAAAACATGTTCTATTATAAAAAATTATAGAATATTAAACATCGTAGTATAAACAGTATTCTTCTTCTATTAATGTAAATAGAAAACGATTAAAATAATATTATTTCAAGAAACATTTTCTGAGAAATTAATAGAATTTTTTATTATATGTAAGTATATCTCCATACCATTCATTACGTCTAATTATATGATAAATAAATTTAATGATGGTTATTTTTATCTCGTTCACTTTCGTTGCTAACCATACCCACGAGCATCGTAATGAGCAGTGGAAAGATAACGATTTTACACTGACCGTGGACATTAAGAAATTTAAACGTACAATTTAATTTGAATACAAATAATATGCGGACACGTTCAAATAAAAATATATATTTGGGAGTGTAGTAGATGATCATAGATACTGCGCACGACCCCGATGCTCATGCGCATGACACCGCGGATCTGAATACCGTCAGAAAATCAAGTTTCACTGTTAACAAAAAAATTACACGAAATAAATTTCTAGTAACACAACAATTATAATAAAAGCATTTTTCTGTATAAATTACGCACATATTCTACCCGCAGTATTTCAGATAAGGTTCAGATTACAGTATTACTTTTCTCTCTAGTTATTATAGAAATATTTCAAAGAAACATCAAACTTGTACTACTTGTTTGTTCACGTAGTGTAACAAACATTCACAAGTTTTTATACGCCTCTTGCGTCTATACGCTGGCCATTTTAATTACTTAAAAGCATTCTCTTTTTCGGTTCGTAACGGCGAACCATAGTTTTACAGTTTTAATTGTAGTTTAATGGTAACTTACAGATAGCACATCAGAGAAAAAGTAACGCGAACCGGTGATGAGATGATGGTGGAAAATAAAATTGCACTAACCGTCTGGAAAGCGGATCACTAAAGTTCCACCTCGATAGATATCTCTATGTAATTACAATCTTTTCAAGCAAAAACTAATAAATTTTCATCCATTTATAATACAATATATAACTTTTAATGTATCTAAAGTGGTAAACAAGCATATATCATGACCTGTCTGATGATGAGATTGGATGTATTGTCATGCGTGCGTTGCCGATTTAGCAAAGAGAAGATTTTCCATGCTAAGCACGAGACAAAAATCACTGAATGTTGACAGCGTAGCGCCATATCATATTGTTGAAATATATCAACGCAAACAAACGATTTGATTTGTTATAATTCATGCAAAAACACAGCCAAGCAACACTCAACACGTTTACGTAATGTATAATACGATAATTACAAGTTGCTGTACATAATGAATATAAATGAGATCAACAACTTTTCTATTGACAACATCGCTGTACATTACAGCTATTGTACAGCACAGTACCATAAGCATTCGTAGCAAATGTGCAATGTATGCGATACATTGGCGATTGTCGACAGATAATCAGAGTGTTTATTCAACGCACTCGTTGTGTATGCGTTCGATTCCTTTAATTGCGTTATGTAATTGCAACCAAGAATTTATTTATCTGCTATGATCATTTTCATTTTCTGTTTGACGTCAGTACAAATAGTCTTTTAGAATGATAGCGAAATAAAAAACGTTACGTACGCTTAATTGAACTTTAATTTAAAAAGATATAGTACTTTGATATTTATAACAGTAAATAAAAGTACAGTTGTTGCAAGTTAAGGGGAAACATTATTTTAGTCCTTCTAGCCATTTTCAACAACAAATCATACGCATTGCGCTACCGTCATTAATCACTCTAGTTTAGCTGAAGGTTTCACAATAATATTAGTAATTTGTATCCCAAATTATTAGTAATCTTTAAAAACATTTAAATTTTGATTTTAAAATACCTTCATAAATATATACATATGTACATTACTTATAACGCTCATAAATGTGTGAGCTGAACTGTACGTTCATGAATATCATTAATATGACAAATATTTCATAGGCATGTACCTGGTGGCTTTAACTTGTCTATTTTGGCTTAAACAAACTATATACATAATATATAATTTTCTTTACAATACATTCAATCTACTTATCGTTTTATTTAGTTACCTACATTCAATATAACTTTAAAATAATGTACATTTAAATTATTTTTGGATTTTGTTAATTTAATTCTGTTAATGAATTCATCATTCGCTTGAAGGATACCATTGCTTTGTTTCCTTGCTTTATCGGTATTTATAAGATAATCTACACCCATTCATTAGGTACTACTCATGTAGTCATTTAAACTTACTTAAATCAACTGTAAGATAAACTACAACTTCTATTACAAATATAATTCTGTCATTATTAGACACGGTCAATACCTTCGTGACCAAAAATCATTTGTGTTCGACTCATAAATAAGTCTGTCAAACACTTAACCTTTAAGATTAGTGCGATATCGATACCAATATACATTATTTAGTACTTATTTAGTGCTATAAATCAGAACAGCTACATTGTGTGTATTGTAAGGGCCCGAATAGCGGTCACAATGCACCTAGTTGAGCATTGAAGGTTGCAGGGGACACGGACGAATAACTATCCCTACCTAAATGGGTTAATACGCGTTCTTAATGTAAACCGAATAATAACAGCTTTTTAATACATTAGTTTTAGTTCTTACGCTGAAAAGGTAAGGTTTGTATTTGCAAAAAATGTTTTCTTTTTAATTATTTTCAATAACTTTTTTTTTGTCTGAAATTTGTTGACGTCGGCTAGCTGTATACGTCGCCAGTCGCGATGCAAAATTCAATAAACATTTTTTCTTTCATCTGTAACGTGCGAACGACATCGTCTATAACATGTAGAGCGTATAAAATACAGTGACTGAATATAATCACTTACACATTAGGAAAATTGAGTGAAGTACCTATAAATATCGGCGTAAAAAAGGAAACAATAAATACAAAGCAATTTAAAGTCTTCGGTATATGATACATGGATAACTGGAAACCACTTACTGTGAACACTCTTGATACTCCTGAAGACCATGTATTATCTCTAACCACTAGACGGATTGTTGGCTTGTCAGCCTATAGGGATAATAAAAGAAACAAAACACATGATATATACAAACTAAAGATAATTTACAAGGCTATTGAAAGAACTAAATACTATAATTAATCGATAATATCTTAGCAGTGTACTTTGTAACCCAGAATCAATTCACAGTCCAAATAATTCGTTAATTTGCACCGAGACCAAGATCAGACAAAATATAGCATCTTAAGATACTGATCTGATTCCTCGTAAATAGAAACACAAATAATAATAGAACGATGTAAAGCAATTTGCGATAACTTACAATCTAAGATATAATGGCAGATAGCGATATTCTAATGCTAGACCGGTTGTCAGAATATTTGACGATATTTATGCCACTATCTTGGGTTAAAGACGGCTGTGACTGACAGCATTATGTGGTTTTGGGATAGAGAAAAGTGTGTTTGTATGTAGCTGTATAATAAATTAACACCTATACATTTTTCATATGATTAGGCAATTAAGATTATTTGCCATGTATTTACGTCAGTCATAATATATCATTTTGACCTCAGTCATTGGACGCAACCACTAATTAGCTACAAGGGGTGTTGGTAAGTACTCGGTATAAAAAAATTGCAGAGTTTTTAGCGCAAGGTCTAAGGACAACTGGTCATTCTGAATATGTGATGATGATAGTTAATGTGACGACACTGATAATGTGAATGAAGTAAGTTTAATGAGAAGTGATGACTTCTCTTTAAAATTTCTTCATTATATCTACACCAATATTATAAATTTGAATGACATACATTACGTTTGTTATGTTTTCATTTCTAGACGGTTAACCAGGTAAAACAGGTTGGAATAAAATTTTGTATAGTGATAATATGCACACTAAGAAAGTATAATAACGAAATGGCTCACAGCAGCTATATATTGCATCGTAGATAGATAAAGAAGACGATCCATGGAGCCTGGAATCGAATCACGGTCACTAGCTTCCTACTGGAGATGCCCAAATGTTTTAACTAATGCATTTCAGGCTTATTAGAGACAACTTAACAGAGGATTGCAAATATGACACTCATAATGTGGAACTGACGATGCTCGGCGCCTTATTACACTTGATATAAATATTATAATTACTTAATCCCGTACTCTGTGGGTATAACAGATATAAATAAGTATATCAACGCACAGACAAAGTTCTCCATCTAATAATGTCGTGGTATCGGTCTTATAGCCGGTACCTTGAGTGTGTTGGCGCGCGATATTTCACCGCTTGAAGTCTCAATGCTAACTGCGTACACCAAGAGTAGCTACCGCACACCGCATGCCAACACTTTGTTTACTTACCGCATTATTATTTAAGACTATTATTCCACTGTTATTATAATTTTATGTAATATTATAGTAGTAAATTAAGTAATAAGTATAGGTACTTAATAAATTGTTTATAGAGCTTATAGTTATTGCCAATATACTCGTACCTACACGAATAAGTTTTGCCCGTGAATTTACTCACGCAAAAGTAGGTTAGTGAAAGTACTTTTTAAAAATAAAATATAGCTTATGTTACTCGGATAATATAGCGTTTTAATGGTGAAAGATTTTTAAAATCGGTTTGAACGTTTTTGAGTCAAATCCTTTCAAAAAATTAAAAATCACATCTTTCCTCTTTATAACATATATGTATATATAGATATAGATGTACTTACGTATCATACGCTACTGATGACTGGTGACTACTCGTGCGGGCCACTCGTATGGATTGAAGAGGCACACTGCAATGATAATGATGTGACATAAAACTTCGTATTTTGAAGTACTGTGCCCGGGAGACACAAAAAAATAGCAAAATAATATGCTATTTTATTTTATTTATTTGGTTAACCAACATTAATTTAGACTAGTTATTTACAATAAAAGGAGCATGAATATTAACAATAGTGTAATAAACCTTAATAGGCAAACAACATGCCTGAATATTATAACTTAAGTGTGTAATTCAACATTCAGCATTTACAAAAGTGAATGAGAAAAACAACTGTAAAGGCTCCAAGGATAGGCCAAACAATCATACCTACTATATATTTTGCTTGATTTTACATAATATTATAACTTTACACAACAAATACTACTCAATAAGTAAGTTTTCTAAATACTCAAATATGAGACAGTTCCTCCCTTCATTAGACATAAACGCGTTGACCAATAGTGCACGTTTTACTTACAACTAAAACTAAAGCTCTCTTAAACAAAAGATACCTACTACTAATTATTATCCTAAATCTTCTCTGCACATCATTAAAAGTGTAGATAGGTAAGTCTTTTTCATCGACAATTCAACGCACACATACCTATAATATGTATATGTCACGCGTAATCAGGGCAAGCGCATTACTACTGAACATTTTCTAGTAAAAAATACAATTACACTTTTCTTGGCCACCGTATCGACATCAAGACATCATGATTAGCCATACAGAATATAAGCTTTTGCTTCGGGTACAACGAGGCAATATTTAAATTTTACAACAATTGTTATTACCATGCAATATTGCCTTATTATCTCACGGGCAATATGTATTTATCTAGTTAAAGTCTATTTCGAGGCTCGAGCCATAATTATTATTATTACTGTAATTTTATTTGTAGTTTATAATGCATGGCTTTGTAGGGCAAGCCTATTACAGCCGTTAAATTTACCTTAACCGAATGGTATCTAACGTTAAGTACAACTTTATGGCTGACTACTATATAATTCAATTAAACTTTACATAGTAAAATTTAATCTTTCTTAACTTTTAGTATCGGCATAACAATAAAATCGATGTTTATAACAATTATTTGAAATACACCAAAGTTTATGCGTTTGATTTTTTATTAAACCAATAAAATGGTTGAGTCATGGCTTTCGATAAGGTTAAGGGAATGAGCAACAGGAATCAGGTGTTAAACGCCTTCTAAACATAACGTTCAGTAATAAATGTGTTAAAGTATGTATTTAAATAATAATAATAATAAAGTATCAATTTAAGTAATGTTATTACGCATTTCAATATACAAAATACATATTTTGTATTAAAAGGGTTATATTTATGTGTTTTTATAAACATTCTTGTCGTCACAAAGTTATGAAGTAACTTTGAACTGTACATTCCTTTTTTACTAACTGTACTTTGATTGCATAGCGTGATTTAAGTGTCATCTCATTCAAACAGTATTCAAATATAATATTGCGTCACCCATAAGCATTCGTTATGGATCAGTATCTTTCAGTAATACAATTTTTTTTCATAATTAATAAATTCTTCTGATCAGTCAATTCACATTAAAGTCAGCAGCAATTTTAGCAGCTTTTCTACAGTAATGGCAAATACAATTGGTTGCTATGGTTACTGGCGAGTTGACAATCGAGATCGAGATAAAAAAATTGTAGAACTGACATATAGATGTTTTTAACACTATTTAAAGCGACAAGCACACGGATACGGACATATGATGATAATCGGTACCCTAATACCCTGGTACTGTAACCAGGGTACCTTTTGTGCATTGTCGACTCTAAAGGATAGAATAAGCGAGAGAAAGAGATAACTCTTATTCAACAGAGTAATAACAGTGTTACTACTCTTGGTTACTTCTTGGTTCAATTTCTTCCGTGGTTTTACTTCCCTAGGCAAGCCGGCTCATTCGTACATACTGTCACTATAAAATTGGAATCGACGCGCAATCTCTTTTACTACAAAAATATCATTGTGGTGAAGTTATTTCAAAGTTTAAAAATATCCATAAAAATATCATTAATATGAATTTTTTATATTTTTATACAAATATGGGAATAAATACTTGCTCGTTTCTATATATATAACTCAATTAAATTAAAAAGTACTAAACCATCTACATGTGTTCAAGTTTAATCAACATTCTCAAGTTATATGGGTTGTGCGGGCGCAGCTAGCGTCAAGGCGATCAGCAATAACATAAACCACTTGCAAATCGATCGTGTGACTGGTTCTCGAATCAGTTTTCTGAATAGACGACCGACGCGATCTCAACACACCGGTGATTAGTCTGGTGTTTCCAGGCCATTTGGTGTGGCGCCTGCTATTGATAAATACAACAAAAATAAACCCTTTGGAGCATAGGGCAAAAAATAGAAAAATACACATGAGTACATTGTTTCATATGAATATTCTCCAACCATAACTAATAGAGGTGATTGGAGGCAATGGTTTACGCGATTGAGTAGGAAACATTCAAAAATTTTGCCAAAATTTCATATTTATAACATTTGTAGGTTAGAATTTATAGTTTAGCTATCGATGTTTATATCCAAATTTCACCAGGTATGATTTTAGGTATAAGGTTATTGAGAGCGAGTAGTGCTGTATAGCAAGCACAGTTTCAGACTTCGTACTGCTACTAAAGATTGCTTGGCAGAAAAACTCGATAGCACTTTCCCTGACCCGGGTATGAAATCCAAGACCTCCAACAACAGTTGCAATAGCGCTGGGACAAGGAGGCAGTCGGAGTAAAAAAAGAAATGATATTGAATATTGTATTCGTGTAGATTACATATAAGTAAATTTTGGTTTTAAGTATTGCAGTATAAAAAATATTATAAGTAGGTATATAAAACCTACTTTTAAAAGGGATTACTTAATGGTGTACGAACTCGTACATTATAATATATGCTGCGTAGGCTAATTTGGCGCCTGCGTGCGTTATATATTGAGTTCAATATGTAATATTTTTTAGTGAACAATAAACTATCATCACATTAACATAATCTATCTTTTACTACATAACACAACAATATTCCATGTTGGGAAGGCTACAGCCCCAACAAATGGTAATTTCGTAATCAAGTAAGTGATTAATTGTCAGTTGGTATTTAATATGATTGTCATAAATAGTTAATTATTACTTCCTTTATCAGCAAAGGAAAATATCATGAGGAAACTCAGTCTGCAGATATACCTAACAACATCAGTATAAGGGAAAAAGAGTGATCTTTTTTAATGTGTATGACGCTTAACCCCGCTGGCCGCTGGCCGTGACGATTAACCCTACCCACACGGAGAGGAAGTCCGTACCCAGTAGTCAGATTATCTATGGTTCGATAATTATCAAAGTCAGAAATAGCAGATAAAAACAGCTGCACTCACATAAGTACTATAATGTAGGATCTAAAACAACTTTCAAAATGTAGGTGTTATGAGAAACATGACTCATGAGTTGTAGCTCTGCCTAATTTCTTCTGAACATACTGGCTTCACTCGATCAACTTATTCTACCAATATTGTCTTCTGTTTACGCAAATGTTATTCATTGAAATTAAACTACTATATACAGATTTTATCGCGTTGTTTATTTAACACTCTATTAGATAATTTTGAAACTGTTATACTACTATACTTCTATTAAACTTTACTAATTTTAAGCTAAATAAATTATTAAAGCTATTAAAACTATTTGTATTTAAGTTTACACTTTCCCCGACGTTTTGGTTGCTTTAGCAGCAGCCCGTGACTATCACGGGGAGACATTCTACAGAGACATTTTATTCTACCAATTTTATATACATATGTAGGTAAAAGTTGGTAAGGATGGTTGGTTGTTTGTTAATCAATCACGTTAATAAACCATTGGGATAAAACTTAACACAGATATAACATGCCCTGAACAACACATAGGATACTTTTAAATTATCATAGGATACTTTTATATAATATATTACTTTTGATTTGCATTCCAGCGGTATTCATGCAGGCGAAGCCGCAGGCAGATACTAGTGTTTATATATTGCAAACTTCGTTACAAGATCATTAGAGAAACCTGTGCACAGTTACATAACTCACTATATAACTACATGGACAAATTTATAGTCTTGTCCTAGCGTCAATGTTCACAAGTCCAATGAGGATTATAAGACAGGAAAATTCATATCATTGCAATAGTTTCGTTGACCAGTTCCCTAGTATATATGTTCATAAGGTAAGCCGATCACAACTTCCCTTTCTCCAATCAGATAAGTACGCCGATACTAATCCCTGGTACATTAAGACTAGATACATTTAGCAATTATAAGATTATAAACTAAACACTAACAGATAAACCGGACCTAGCACGGGTAATAGCGGCAAAAGAAGACTAACAGTTTTATTCACAGAAAGATATTTCTTTGAATCAAAACTGTTTCTCTTATCCAGATATGCTAAGACTGGCTAATTCAAATACAAGTATTTTTTTATAAGCGAAATAATTCAATGTTTTACGATATTATGGAAGGTAGAATAACTTTGGATTAAGAACAGAAAGTTGAACTTTGGATTAAGGATTTGAATCGACAGCTTAAAAGCCTAGGCTAGTTTACCATTACCCATACAATATATAAAATATTTCTTAAAATCATTCACTTATATATACTTAATGTCAATAAGCCATTTGACAATTGAATTCTTACTCTGTACTGTCAACCAATAATAAACAAGCATTTGTCACATTTTGTCACACTGTTAACTCATGCTAGGTCTGTCAGGACTCATGCGTGCGCGGCGATAATAAATTATTGCTATATTTATTTTCCAACGGCTATCGTGACTAGCGACATGCCTTCTGACGTCAGCACGATATTTTATATCCGACGGTTCGCTATTTATCAGATAGCTATCTTGTAAAAAGGTACCACTGCATACCTAGGTACAATTGCCTACATATGCTACTGTATACCTACTATAGTGCTTATGCAGGTATATTTTAATAGCTGCCTATTAAGCCGTTAATGTTTTGTGGGCGACAGGTTTTCTGTTCGAATGATGCAATCAGGTGCCACGTGTTTTATTATAGCAAATATCAGTAGAATATACATTTTACATAGCCTTATATATATGTGAAGAGAAACAGATATCACACCCACATTACTCACAAGCAAGTTATGTATAAGTTAATCTAATAGGGTGAACTCTAGTGCCGTTCTTCTTGCTAAACTGAACGTTAACGCGACCAGTCTTAGTTCTGATTATGATTATATAACCCTCAGGCACAATTTTCGTGTCATATAAGGCAGTAATCAATGTTTCATGAAAGTCTTTATAAATACAAATTATGATTGCAAACACATCTATATTTCTGTTAAACATGCTAGCCCGACTTCAAATCTTAATATATATTTTTGACAAAAGAATGCTTGGTATAAGAAAAATACTATACTAACTGTAGTTCCAATCCGAAGCAAACACGTTTAATTTAAAAAACATGCTGCTATTTGGATTTTTAGTTTATGAAGATTCTTCCTAATGCTTGTAAAATGTACTAAAACTACTACCTCGTCACAGCAAGTGCTATTACTGTGTTGTCACCGCTACACAATAATAATTGTTTCTAAAGTCTCTATGCTCTGCGTCATACTGATGAGGTGGAAACCACAACGCAATGTGGTTTTTTGACATCCATATTTATGTATTAAATAAAAAAAATCTTATAGACATTTACTGATCTTAATTGCACCTACATATATCGTATAGAAAATCGTTTTCATTGAAGTGGCTGACTAATACTCGCAATTCAGAAATATGTGTAGTATTTGCATCGTTAAATATAATCGATGTCTACATACATATTTATAACGCGTAACTAGCTTAGTCATATTTAAGGTAATTCACACCATTAAAAAAAACATTAAGAAATTGCGTATATTTTTTTGTTTTTATTGCACCTAATGGCAGGCGAGCTAGTGGTCTACCTAATGGTGTCAACCCACTGCTCGTGGATTTAAGCAATGTGAAAGATACTCACAGTCAAACTACATACCATGATAGCAGTACCATTTTTAAACTTTGTTTAAAGAAGGACATGTCATGTCGCTTAGGAAACACAGCTGGAGAAATATTTTAAAAGAAACTAATATAGTCCAAATAAATGATAGATTTCTAAATGCAAAACTAGTCTCCTCCCTATGTCTGTTCGAGCTACACGCTAAATCCACTGAACAGAATTTAAAGGAATTTTACAGCTTGATAGCTTGGGGGACAATTCAAAATCAAACAGTTGTCGACAAGGTAACGGACATAACGTTTTGCACTTGCACAGCACAGTAATACTAGTGCTATATGCTGCATGTACCACATAGGATTACGACTGTATCAATCTCAAAAGGACAGGCAAATATGCATCATAATATTATTAAGTAGTCATGATCGAAAAATTCTACTAATTACATTGATTTATATACATGGTAAACTGCAGACCTTTTTTATATGAACGCGCTTGTCTCTGTATCTGTCAGACTGATGTTAAAATCTTTTTAGATTTTATAGCCTATTTGTTGTGGAAAGATATAATCTTATATCACACTACAGCTTTTAATAGTGAAGCGGATGGAACTGCGAGGCATAACTGGTAATTATATATAACGCAACGCGAGATTTTAAAAGTTATTATGATACATTAATGTGACGTCGTTTTGCTTATACTACTATTATATCAGCCTATGTAACAATTAGTCGTCGTATTTATTAGCTTTAAGCAACAATGTCAACGGAGGGTTTTTTATCCCTTAGTACTAAATACAGGTTCCGTCACTCGCCTCAGGGTGTAACTGTGCGTCCACTATCATCATAGCATAATCACTTTTTTTATACGATACTCGCTAAATACGCGACGTGAAGAGCATGTTATCTCGGTAGTGAGGGCTTCCCGTGGTTATACATGGGATAAAAAATTACGTATACTCAACCATTTTCTTTTTGGTTAGTATGTATTTTGTTAATTTTCTGTGGTCTTTTTCATACCACTGGATTTCTTGTATACAACCTATTAGATAGTAACCGGTTACTAAAGACTACTGGACCACTAGGACTATTACTAACGTCTCATCGTCAACTTTGAAGAAGACAGCTCCTCCACTATTTCAAAGCCTTTACTGAAAGCTCTAGTTACGGCTGGATTACAATAAAGTCTTCTTTTGCGGATGGCAGTAATTACCTAGTTCGACTATTCTAGAATCGGAAGTAAATATCAGTGAAGCTACACTTTTTTAAAAGGAGCCTTGTTATTGTTTTTGATTAACATTTTAATATTGCAAGAAAATGTCTTATAGATTACCAGATCATCACTATTTATAGCTTTATATTGTTGCCGAGGTGTTTGTCGAGTGCTATGACTGTCCTGTGACTAACCTGTGAAATAAGGTTTAAACACAACAGTAATATTATTAATAATAGATTATGACTATGCCTGACATTGCTGACGTTCGCAAGCGATCACTGTCAGGTGGACCGCTATTGTATCTGCTAGTGGCAATAAAAATAACATATTTTTCTAATAATTGGTCGTTCGCATCGATTCAAATAATAAAAAAAACAGGTTCGATTTTACGACATTAAGGATGTTTCACAATTAATAGCCTACAAACAATGAGGTCTACCTACCGCCAGCAACTTTTATAGTCTGACATTAATCTGTAAGTGGACTAATGCTTCTACACATCACATCAGAACGACCCAAATCAACCTGACGCAAGAATCAAACCTCAACTGACCAGTTGGACAGCTGAACCTGTTTCATCGCTCCACTTTCTTAGTTCACTGATAACAAGTGCGTTATGAGCTACTGTCATGGCTTGTCATAGTTGTATCACCGTTCGACGTTACACTGTGGCTCGATGACGCAATGACTCTACTGATTATAGATAGACTGTGGCAAGATCAAGAGCGATATAAGTATTTGGAGTGTAAAGAGATTTGCAATTTAGTTTTAATATTCGTTATCTAAGATTGCTTTGTGAAGAGATTTGGCACGTGCGGTATTGTTGTCGTAAATATGTTATTATATTTATAAGTTGTAGCTATTATATACGAGATTAAATAAATTTTCGTGTCTCGTGCCTTGATTGTAGCTGCTATATGCTATTATAGTTTTAATTCGTCTATCGGACTATATATGCTGGCGTCCACAATGATTTTATTATTATGTTTCTATATGGTAAAGCTGACAGGTTAAATATGAAATAAATTATAGAGATTTGAATCTGTGATGCGGTTGTTCAGACCGTCACCTCGCTACTATTATTCGCCTATTGTGGGCTCAACATGGAACAACAATTATACATACTAATGTAGATATTATATTACGCCGTTGTTTGAATTTTTATAAAATAACTACAACACAGATGAAGTTTCCTTCCACATTCCTTCCACAAGAGATACAAAAAGATATAAAACAAACGCAATTGCTCGTAACTTTTCAGGATACCTTCTCAAGTAGGTTTTATTTATTGCAGTCTAATACTTTAAATCATTCAAACACAAATTTTATCATTCTATAGACGTGCTTTATTTTGCAATAATACCCACAACATTGAATCATACACCTTCTGCAATTGGAAACAACAATACAATGACACCTTCGTACAACATGTCACCTACGAGTTTACGCAACCAGCCCCGTTATGTCATACTTATTAATCATGACATACAGATGTCATTAGCCGAATTAATAAATAAACTGTAAGCTATATGATGACTGCATGGATGGCTCAAGTGATAGCCACCGTCGTGTATTGTGGTTTCGATCCCCATATGACCCCATATGGTAATTTGTGTGATCCAGAAATAGATGTTTTAAGTCAGGGTGTTTTTGTATTTTGGTAAAATCATGTAAATTTTAAGCTGACTCACCGTAGTTTCTCAAGAATAACTTAAATTTGAAAATGGCCACCAAACCTCCGACTTGGCTTAAATAACCTAAATAGCTCTGATATTTTAAAGACATTGGGATAATTATACCGACGGCCTAATGTGCCTTACAAGGCAAAGAGTGTATTTTCAGCTTAGATACTTTATGCTGCTAGTAAAAAAATGTTATCCAGGACCAGCCCTTGCGTGATACTAGAATGGAATCTGGGAACATAACAATACTTATGACTAAGTAAGTAAGTTTAAACCTATGATATGTGAGCTTTACCAAAATATGTTTATTTGCAAAATTCTATTATTAATGATTATTATTTTGCTTTTTATTTGAATAAAGCAGGATACTTTTATACAAGTTTTATCTAAGATCTATCATTCTGAGCGGCCACCGTTCTTCCTATAGTTGTAAACATGAGGCGCCTTTCTAAAGGTCCGGCCTTGCAGTCATCGCCGGATTAATGTCTGCGCGACAGATCTACGATAACACGGCCCACTTCTGTGTTGCCAACTACTGGCAAGAATGCGAGATTAATTGGTGTCGTGAATAAATGGAAAATGTTATTATGGTTCACAGATTGGACATTAAAATTAATATTAGCAATATCTGATATAAAACAAGATTAAAATCTTTTATCCTTTTTTTAGTTGAACATTTCTCGCATTGGCAATAATTCCTACAACAAGCACCTAGACTCATGACAACTATTTGTGGAACTAGATTTTTGCCCAGTGTGGGGCTCGCCCCCTAAACACCATGGCAATAACACTTAAACCACTACACGATTCGTGCAGTCAAAGACTACCAGCAGACAAGCGATTTTTTTAGAGTAAAGCTCACACTTTCGCCTTTAATTATAATTTAAATGTCTTCTGTAAAATGTTGGCCCTCTTCTACATTGTAAAATGGATACTAATTGTTACAATAATTTCTATCCACTTTTTGCAGTAGTTATTAACCTCTGAGTCTTCTTCAAAGAGGTTAATGAAAACACTAAGTGGGTCTGTATGTTAGTAATAGTTTCTTAGTGACAGGCATAGCTCCGGAGTTTGAATATGGGCCCTGTGGGTCAAAAGACCTCCGAGATATAGGGGTCATAAGGTCAGGAAATATCCACCAACAGAGTGATTTGGAAGTCCAAGGGAGAGGTTTTTGCCCAGTAGTGGGACATTACAAAAA
Source organism: Catocala nupta (assembly GCA_963675205.1). Classification (NCBI taxonomy): domain Eukaryota; kingdom Metazoa; phylum Arthropoda; class Insecta; order Lepidoptera; family Erebidae; genus Catocala; species Catocala nupta. The sequence continues at coordinate 24,260,921 of OY776085.1, read as the reverse complement.
GCTGATGGAAAAAAAGGTCAAATGAAGACGAAGAGGTTGAATCCTGGGTTTTTACACCCTATCTCGTTGATGAATAATATGATCTTTATTCCTTACAAAATTTGTACCTGCAAACTTAAGCTGCAACATTTAAACAAACTGTCTATTCTACTAAAATGTCATGTACAACAAGTAGTTAGGACGTCACTTACAATGTTGCAGGCATCTTTCTATTCCTTCAACAATTTTTAATTTCATTGTTGATTGTCAATACATCACCCGACAAATTGCCTTTTTATCCGATGGCAACATTTCAGGCCTTAACCTGCAACACTTAGATACACAGAAGTTAATTAAAAGCTGTAGCTAGATAGCCTGCGCAAGTGCACCTGCGACCTGTCTACCCTTTAACGTGACGTTTAGCCCAATTACGCTGTATCCACGTCTCAAAATTATGGAATGTAATGCGTTGCGGATTTTATAAAATTATACTTCATATAAACGAGGTAAAATACAAACTAGTTAACGCCTAATATGGAGTGACATTAATGCTTATGGTGTGTGAAGGTTCCATTAAAATTGAATTATTATTGAAAAGTAAAATAGACACGGTATTTTGAACCAATAACGTATTCTTAGATTGGTTGTAATATATTGCATAGCTGATAAAGTTTGTGCGTACGCCTCTAATCGTACACGAGTCAGTTTTCCACTTGGTAGGCATAACTATCTTCTCTAACCATTGCAGGACTAAAACTCTAGAAACATAGTCAAACCAATGCCATTTACAGTATAAAGGAAAAAGGAAGAGGAACATCTATCTGCCCTTAAGTCGACTCACTTTGCTTTCAAGTCTAAAAATAGGTCACTGTTAATATTTCTGTGCATACATGTCTGTTTGAGATGTCGAGTAATAACAATACGCTAAGCTTATGCCACAAGACCAATCGTTTTAGCATAAGGAATACAGACAGACCTTGTACATGTTTACCTGCGTATAAGATTTTACCTTGATAAACTAAACATTTGAACTTGAATTTATTTCATAATATTTACTGTTGATGATAATTCATAAAGATAGATCACACAAGTGTCTCCATTCTAACCTCTGGCATTATCACTCTATAGAAAATGTTACCTATATAACCGTGTTCTATGTTCCTGCTTCTCCTTAAAGAGAAATTAAAAATATAAATCTTTAATTATTCACTAAGGAGATTGCCTTTATTTTTACTGCAAATATATTCGTTTTAAAAAAATAAAAGTTAAAGCAAACAGCCCCGGTTCAATTTAGCAGCCTTGGCAGCGCAGCTCACAAACTCCGATGGCTCAGCCAAGTTGAGAGAATGGGAGAAGACCGTGATGTAAAGAGAGCGTATTTGGGTCGACCAACAGAACGTCGCCCTGTCGGTCGCTCCAGATACCTACCAAAGATGTTGTGTAGATGGATCTGAGGGAGCTTCAAGCTGGTGATTGGCGAGAAGTGGCCAAAGATCGGGCAAAGTAGTGTTCTCTAGTATCGAAAGCCAAGACACATATTGAATGTTTGTAAAGGCCGCTACGATACTGGAATTATTACAAGACCTGGAGTTGCCTCTAAAAAAAAAAAAATCGTCTTTCACCAAATTTTAATGTACCTAACTGTATAACACCTAATCGGTCAATTTTGATCTTCACTGATAGATTCATAGATTGACTCTCACCCTTACTTGCGTCTCCAATCACCACGGCCATCAATCTTCCCAAATCCGAGGATGACAGCAGAACCGCATCAGTGCGGATAATGGCACGCATGCACTGTGTACCTCCCCCTGAGCATAACAATACAGATAGGGAGGTCATTATACTTAAATTAAAACTAAATGATGCCATGACGTGATGTGTTTTCCAACTACGATGTGTTATAATACACTGTGCTTTTGGACTTTACTCGTTGTAACAATAAGGATGAAAATATGAATACAAAATTAATTGTGTATTTAATTCAATTGTTTTTGTTATTTCGTGATCAGCGCTTGGATCACGTGTCTCCACATGCTTTTAACATTGTATCTCGTTTATGGCTAATTAATAAATTGATACTATTTTTTTGTATGGATAATAACCCAAACAATTTGCTATCAGTTTGTTGGAATGCCTTTTACTGTCCTAGTAATGTAAGTTAAAACCGATTAATTAATACATATGTCTCCATCTCGATTTCGAGTATACCTATATACATACGCCAGGTTTGCACCACCAGACAAGTTCATGAAGGCTTACATGCCCTTGCAAAACAAGTAATCATCAGAAATATGACTGCTGGTATATAAAAAATTCCTGTCTTTCACATCACCAGCTGCTTGCCAACCGTCCCACTAAACCACGTAAGATGAGCTGAAAGGCCTACAAGGTCCACTAGGGTGTGGAGTCCGATTCATCAGCGGCTGATCGATCATGTTATGACAGCGGCGCCCGCGCCTCACGTATTGCCATTGTTGCAGGTTTATGAGGGTTCGCGACTATCGATCAGTGATGTGAGAAACTTGGATGTGGTTATTTTATTTACGCATACTGAATTTATAGTCAACATTTATTTTATAGGATATTTTGAACACGTGTCTAAATGTAATAAAGTTGCTAAAAACCATAAATGCTATCTTTTATTTTTGTATGTAGTACGTATAGGTATAGTGTATAAAAGTTATAAATGTTAACGGGCAGAAAGGAAGGGAAGGCCCAAAAATTATCAGGGTTTCCTTTTGCATATTATCTTGAAACGTTTTGCAGTAGAGCGACTGCTTCAAAACTTTGATAACCATATATCCCGCAGGAATATTACACAACGTTATAAAGTAATTACTTGGTTGTGATTTTGGTAGGAGGGGTTTTCTCAATCCGGCAGCATAATAGAATTGAGATGCGGCTATATTACGTCCTATACATGTTTTCATTTGTATTTGAAATATTATCTAAATTTCATTTAATATTTAATTTACTTTGCATTTAATATATCATAGTAACAAAAGCACATCAAGGATTTTTGAATTCAGAATCGTAAATCCACGAAACACACAAAATATTTATATAGCTTGTAAATAAAGAATAACAATTCAACAGCATCGTAATTTTTGTTTAAAACTTGCCACTGAACAATAACTGTTTAATATATACCTACAGAAGAAATAATAAACAAGATACCAACACATAATTTCAAGCAACTATAATATAATACTTGGTAAAGGTCACCACGACCACATTACAATGTTTATGAATCATAACTTGACATAATTCGATTCATCCGCACTTTATACTCTAATGCTTCACGCTACTCCGGTGAGTAAACAGTATCATTTAATGCGATACTTGAGTTCCGGCATCGATCCTAATGTTAGATAAAGTTGCAGAACTAGTAGTTTGTCGGTTAAGATTATGGAATCACTAAAATATTTACGTATTATTAGATTATCTTTATTTAAGAAAATACCACTCTAAGAATCAGATGTTTTGTTATACAAAAGATTGATGCTTCGAAAATATCTACGCCCTCAGTCCCTAATTACGAAATATGCATCTCAAGAAATAATTGAAAAAAATTTTGCACATTTTGATAGGTGATAGAGGTAGGTAGGTAAGTAGACCTTAAGGAATCTAGCATATCTACCAAGACTGTGTTACACCTGGAAATATTCCAACAGATTAATCCAAAATCAAATATGAATGACATCGTAGAAGCATGGTTGCTTCTCATCTCATTGATGTCATCAGCATTCAGCCAGCGTGCTTTTGCAAAAGCACGCTTCAAAACCAATAGAGCTGTAGGTACTTGAAAGACTGCTATACTTGCAACTTAAAATCAAGGATATTACGGAGCTAGTAAAAAAAGCATATGTCATAGCACTAACGGATAGGACTGTGAACATGAATTCAAGGAAAAGGCACTGCAGCATTTGCACCATCTAAATAGCTAGGTAATAGCCGTGCGCAGCGCGTTACACACCACAAGACAAAGGTCAACAGCAGATCATCAGCTGTCTTGCCAAGTTATGATTCATAACTTGACATAACCATTCTAAACCTGATTGATCCGATCATTATGCTAACTACGGCTTTAAATAGTTATCATTAATTATGTATGGTTAACATTTTAATAGTCTTTTTTATATCTTCCTCGTATGTTTTGAGATGGATGTAAACTTTTAGGACAACTTTCACTTCGCAGCTGGTTATTCCTTACCTACTAAATATCACTAATCATATCCATTAGCGTGGTCGACAATATCAGGTCTTCCGCCCTTTGCATCCAGTCAATTCCAGGCAACGAATTTCAGAGTGTTTCCTTGTCTTATCTGCACGTTATGAATCATGTTAAAATCTTGACTAGGATAATTTACGACGACTGATATCCATAACGCTGCATAACAAAACAACATCTTAGCCTTTTACTCTGTTTTATAAAACGATATCCACTTGTTCTGAAGTTCGTGTCGCAAGAGGCAAGAAGTATCTGCGGAATTCCACAATAAATCGTGATTGAAAATGTGACGACGAAACGTCATTAGCATATTGCTAAAGAATATTGGTTTAGAAGAATACAAAAGAATACAAATATATCCCCCACACTAGTCTTGCCTATTGATCCTGGCGCCCAATTAAATATTTTCAATTCTGACTAAGGTCAAAGAAATATTCCTTTGACCTCAGTCAAAGTTATTACAGGTCTCTAGATTTTTGTTATTGTCCTACAGTATCTGCCAAAATTATGTAACAACTTTTGTAAATGCTATGCTGCATGCTTTTCTTGATCAGATGGCGTGGTAATAATATAATATCTTAATTGTTAGTATGAGTAATCATTTACCTTACGCAGGTAGGTTAATGTGCAATTTTGATTTATTGATATCCCACGCTAAATATATATTTGTAGATTCCATCTTAGGTTCTCACTTATAATAATTATTTCACGTTTAATTTGACTGTATTACATTGTTTTATCCTTTAAGTTTCTTTAAAAATAGTAACTTCGGCCATAATAATAATTACTGTATTGTGGGGGTCTGAACAGGCTGATGACTTTAAAGTTCCCCATACTACAGGAGAATAAAAGTTTAAATTTACCTTGCATTTATGCAGCAAGGAAAATTCAGACTTGAATTGACCTCTTAAGCTACAGGGCCAGTAATGTAGTAACAATTCTAAAACTTGCATCTCAGTAATTTAAATACGGTGTCTCTTTCTGATTTGTGAATTATGAATACAAGGTTTCTCTATAAACCATCAAGTACCACATCCATTTCTTCTGCGCTTCTAGTTCATCAGTATTGTGCTGTAGGCTAACCTATCCCAAAAGAGGGGTAATGCCATTGTACGACAGATCCTCGGACGATTGATGGTCGGATCACTGATAACGCCTTATTTAATTTCGATAGCCCCATACAACGAACGGAAATACCCCTTCTTAGGGTGAATGGGTTATTATTTTCTAAAGAAATGGATTTGGAGACCATTACTATCAAGCCACGCTATAATTACGATAGTTTACTCGTTAAATTTTATTTGAAATAGCCTATTCTTATAACTCTTGGTAATTGGTTAGTTTTATTAGTCATATTAAATTGGAGGATATGATGTTTTAACCATTTTATACAGACTCCCCAAATTTTTTCATGTATCAATACGCTTACAAATTTTTGTTTAATCAAAAAATGTCAAATAATCCTTAGCGTAAGCAGTTACCGTAGTATATGATATCTACTTGCAATATGTCATTTGCACTTTTATTATATTACATCAGCTTTCTGTAAGAATGTACTCTCATGGGTGAGCCGACTCATTCATACAATCAACTTATGATTGTGCAACAGTGGGCTCTTCTAATACCAAGAGGTTAGAGCCAAAGAGGTTATAGACATGGTTTTTATAATTCTAACTTTCATTGAAAATATATGTCAATAAACTAGTTGTATATTCCGAGCTACTATTACCTGTAAAGGCGATGGATTAAACCTATTTAAACCATTAATTTTATTATAAAGACTGGTATATATCTAAAATCCGTCAGACAGTATATTCATCCTTAACCCAACAACAGAATAATAAAATAAAACTCAACAAAAAATCACATTATAAAATTTTATAAAGATAAGAACATATAAAAACAATGAAATAATTATTCTATTTCTGTGTCTAATTATTTTTGTGATAAGAGAGTCTATTTTTTGTCACTGAACATTTACGAAGGCTATAATTAAGCATCCGTTGATCACAAGAAACACCGGAAATATAAAAAATCCACATGTTTCAGAGTTATTATAACTAACGAAACAAGTTATAATTGCATATAAACGCATCGTGATATACGTTTTTATCGCTTAGGGTTGCCAAATGCAATTTAATAAACGCATTTTAATGCAGGGAATAAAGAATTCAACCTTATTATGTCCAAATAAATGAGTCCGTATAACGTATGATGATTCAGTAAATCAACTGCAGCGAAGGCCTAGTGGGAGACCGTTAGACTATCATACAGTGGTTGTTGAGTGTGATCCTAAGCACCTCTGACTTCTAAGTTACGTGCGTATTAAATAGTAAATGATTGCTAGCTTAAACGGTGAATGAAAAACATCGTGAGGAACCCTGCTTGTCTGAGCGTTCTCTATATGTTTTCAACGATATGTGGAGTTTGCCTACCCGCACTGGGCCACTGGTGAGAAGTCTTAGGCTATAGCCTGAGCCTTCTCACGCTGAGAAGAGACCCGTGCCCAGCAGTGAAACTGATACAACATCGGTTGGCGATCTAATCAAAGTAATCTATTCAATGATCAAGATTGCGGTAGTTTGTCGGATGCAAGTAGCTCTGCAACAATTGTACCTGAAATCTTAGAAGGAAGGCGATATTCAGCAGTGGACTCTATGGCGTAGTGGTTTGTGTAACCGACTGCCACGCCTGAGGTCGCGGGTTCGATTCCCGCACAAGTCAAACATTTGTGTGCATGAACATGTATGTTTGGCTTGGTCTGGGTGTTTCTATGTATAATATGTATGAATTTACAAAAAAAAGTATATAAGTATGTTTATCCATTGTCTAGTACTCATAGTACAAGCTCTGCTTAGTTTGGGCTAGATGGTGTTGTGTGTATGTGATAGAATATTATTATAATATTATTATTATTAATCGTCAATATTATGTTACTTTCCTTTTTTTTATACATCAGTAGTATAACTGAATGAAACTGTAATTATAAAATATAATTTTATTAATGTCTATTAGTCGTTGGTAATACCTCCTCTATTCTTATTGTCATTATTCAATCATTCATAAATAAAGTAATTGTTAGTTAGTTGCTGCAATTTGCATAAACGGTGGCAACCCTAACATAATAGTAGAATGGCATTCGATGCCAAAAGCTTTAATTGTGGCGAGTGACCGGGAGGCCAAAGGTTGTATGAAGTTGATTGAGCGTAATAACCTCTTCATTACAGTTTCGTTTAGAAAGTCCAAGATTGTTTGTTTTGAAACGTAATTGGGTACTATTAGTTTATGATTCCTCACTGAGGTAAACAGAATTAAATGGAATGCGTGTCGACTGGATAACCAGACAGATCGGAACTGCATCGTTCCGATCTGTAGTATATGAATACTATATTATAGTATATGAATACTATAAGTATTCACCAAGAGAGATGAGATCTTTTGACCAGCGGCTGTCTTAGTTGTTTCAGACTGCCGAAACATCAAAAGCTGTATCAATGTTTTATGACAAACAAAAATAAAGTATTCTTGATGGTAAACGCTCAATGCGAAAGTAACTCTGTCTGGTTGTTACCTTTTTAAAGATGAACGGCTGAATCGATTTTGATGAAATTGTCTATAGACCCAGCTTAGTATTTTGAAAATGACATGAGTTGTTAAAAATGGGTATCCTTGTGAGTAATAATAGCTAGAGAATTATACTTCAACTGAAAGAATAATAAATTACGTAGTAATTGCATTGTATAGAACAGTTTTATAGGCGTACTTAGATTATTCCATTTGTATGCAACTTGTAGATTTTTACGATATGGAAATTAGCTTGTCATAAATTGTCAGTAAATTGTCGTCTGCGCAAGTTATCCTTGCGACAGCCTATGTTTTGTTTGAATTAAATCTCACCTAGTTCATTACATTTAGCATAAGCTTTTCTGTACAACGTACCTTTATGAATTTCTGTTAAACAGTCTTCGGTGGTAAAAGGGTTTAAGTACTCACCTCGCTATTATTAATGCGTTTAGTGTTGCGGGTTGCAATGCCCGCAGAATAACAACTTAATCCACAGTTAAAATAATTGTTACGAGTGTAGGTTTTGTTTGTATTATGTTTCAATGACATACAGAGGTTATCTCTACAAGTATTAATTTTGTAACAAATTAAAAACTTTAATGTTAACGGATAAGAAGACAGATAGATGTCAAAAATAAGACCATTGTATTTTATTTTTATTTTTACGTAGTAATGTAAAACAATACCCATCATCCAACCTTCAAAAGCATCACACACATTTTCCGTCGAAGCCTATTATTAAAACAATTTCTTACTATCGTCGTTCGCACGGCGCATGCGCGTCCTCAGCGTTGTGACGTCACGTCAAGGTGTTTCCTCAATGCGCGCGCGCAACAAAGGATACGTCACGATACCAGCCTGATACGAGCTCGCTTCCGTGTCATGTATTTGTTTGGTATTTTTCCTATTAGTGTAAAGGAAATCATGGAAGGATACATTTTTTTATTTCGAGGATGCTAGTATTATTTTTTCATTTTTTATGATACTAAATCAGGAAATAAGTATATCAATAGTAAGGACTCGCTTTCGTTATCAGTAAAAAAGCTACTATTAAGAGAAACTTATTTAGCAGACTAACACTCAGGTTTTGAAACGCAGATGAACACAAAAAAAAACCCCTAATAGACGTTGAAAAGTTCGACAACTGCTGGGATTGGCCGACTGTATCAACAACAGCCAATGAAATCACTTAACACGTTTTATTTTGAGATGTCATTGATGAGTCTTTCAGAAACTGAGTATAAGTTAAATGGCTACCACAACTAGAGCCTTGGCCAAAAGTATTGAGCACCCCTATAAGAACAGAATTTTTTAAAGTTTTGTATTAAATGAAATGAAACGACTTGTGTAAATTTTAAATGATCTTTACTTGATATAATATCAATATTTTGTCAGCCCACCCTTTGCCGCTATCACAGCAGCTATTCTTCTTGGCATAGAGCCTACAAGATTTTTACACTGTTCTTTAGTTATGGCATTCCATTCTTGACGGAGGCGACTGTTTAGTTCTTCTTTTGTTGTTATTGTGTGGCGCCGGACCTTACGTTGTAGAATTCCCCATAAATGTTCTATAAGATTAAGGTCCGGCGACTGTGCAGGCCATTCCAGAAGCTCAATGGAATTTTCACGAAACCATGACATTGTGCTGGCTGATTTATGGCATGGTGCGTTATCTTGTTGAAATTTAACTCCATTCATATTTGGTCACCAAAAATTTTAGAAAATGAAGGCAATAAAGCTGACTCCAAAACATTCGTGTACTTTGAAGAGTCCATTCGGCCCTCACACACAAATATTTCATCGACTCCTGTATCAGACATGCAGCCCCAGATCATCATGCTACCTCCACCGTGTTTTACAGTCAGGACCACACACTGGCTTAAATTCTTCCCCCACACGGCGACGCACGAAGATAGCACCAGACCTAAAGAAAACAAAAAAGTAGAGTTTTCAAATCATGAAAAGACAACATTATAGCTTTTTAAATTTCAATAATTTGTATTTATCCATTTGGATATTCATATTATCTAATTTACCTCAAAGTTTGATTCGTCTGACCAAACAATATTTGACCAGTCTTCTTCAGTGTAAACCGGCAATTGGAACTTTAAGGCCCATGCATAGCGAGCCTTTTTATTATTGTCAGAGAGCAACGGCTTCTTCCTGGCTTTACACCCTTTGAGGCCAGGCTGTATGTATTATTTTACAATATGTACATAAACTTAAGCAACAAATTTTCAGACAAGGATAAAAATACGTAATAGCCCCTAATAAGCTCAACGTCACAGCAGATATCAAGAGAGTAGGTATGAAATAAACTTATCAATCAAGCCTCGCAATCAGCTGATCTGAGGTCATTACTACGGACTACGGCCGCACACGTGGGAATTATACATTCAAAACAATGGACATGCTGATATTATGTGTAGATAGTGGCCGCCGACAGCGATACTAATGGGCCGACTCACACTTGCCATCATAAGGATTTGTAGTTAGAAAACTCTAGTTTTGAATATACACATTTGCTATGATATTCAGGGTGGTCGTTTTATCTAGGCTTGAAATAGCGGTAGTGAATGCGACTGTTGTGCTTTTGGGTTTTGGGATTAATTCGCGTTTTGGGCAATTGTTACTGGGATTTTTATCGTATAATTTTTGTAATCCTTACTAATATTACAAATGTGATATTTTGTGAGGATGTATGGATGTATGGATGTATGGATGTTTGTTTCTCTTTCACGCTAAAACTACTGGACCGATTGCGATGAAACTTGGTATATAGATAGCTGGAGACCTGGATTCACACATAGACTATTACGATATTCCCACGGAAACGGGACTAACGCGCGTTAAACCGCGGGGAAAAACTAGTCTAACATAAATACTACTCTTGCACTACGATTAAATCCTGTTTCGCGGGGGACTTTACAAACATTTAAACAACGGATACAAAGAACACCCAAACTCGAAACAACCATTTGTGGATCACACAATGTTTTGTCTCGTGTGAGATTTGGACCCACAACACTATGAGCAGAGGCCGTGGCGAGGCGATCACTTAAACCACTACATCATCCGTGCATTTTTCTGTCAAAAACTCTTTGTAGCAGCACAGAGTTAGTAGGTTTGACTTCTATTACGTAGAACTTACACAGTCAGTGCCAGTATGTACTTAAGTATACACTAAGGGTTATCTTGTCACAGGCCAGTGTATAGCGTTTAAAAGCGCTGGCCCTGGAGCTTACTTACGCTTTTAAACACATTCTGAAGTACACACTGGCCCGCGAAATTGATATAGTGCAGAGTATACTTAAGTATACACCAAGGGTTATGTATACACTGTACTATATCAACTACGCGGGCGCATGTGTTCTTCAGAATACACCGTTACATACACATTAGTATGGCGTTTAATAGCGCTGGCCCTGGAGCTTACTTACACTTTTAAACGCATTCTGAAGTACACGCTGAGCCACGAAGTTGATATAATGCAGTGTATAATTAAGTTTACACCAAGGGTTATCTTGTTATAGGCCAGTGTATACTCAAGTATACACTGCATTATATTAACTTCGCGGGCCAGTGTGTTCTTCAGAATACACCGTTTCATACACATTAGTATGGAGTTTAAAAGCGCTGGCCTTTACTTACGCTTTTAAACGCATTCTGAAGTACACACTGATGCTGACTGAAATATGGATGTGTAATAGTTCTGCCTACATCTTCTAACTATAACTTAATTTGGTCACCTTCTTTTGGACATAATTATGACGATCTAGCTATAGCTTGCATTATTCCGAATTCAAGATATGGTTTATCAGTGCTCCAAGTCTATTCAGCACTCAAATCTGTTACCTATACGGGTTACACATGATTGAGCAAGAGACATAAAATATCCTAATATCTACACAACTTTTACATTTATTACATTACTAGTACCTATTATATTTTAAGGAATACGAATAGAAAATATTTCGAGCCCACTGCTGTTAGTAGGCTTCGGAATTATTATGTTCGGAATTAGGTCTAAAAACCAACTGGTTTCACCGTAACTTACCACTAGGAGTGTTTGTGATAGATGTAGCTACTTCTCGCCCCAAACGCCCATCTTCATAGCCCAGATTAATTAGGTTCCATATGTAGCGATAGTCCTGCATCTGCTGCGGCCAGTGGCTCGGTTAGTCTCTCATCCCACGTTATGTTAAAACTCTCATATCACGTTAGATCCATGTGTCTGGTAAGCCTCGCGAACAGTCGAGTTTTCTAACCCAAATTGATTGAGAGCCGTGCATGATACAAAAAACATAAGACTTAATTGAATTTTATAAAAGGTTTTATTATTTTCATCTAGCAAATATTAAAAATAGTATTCATTAAATAAAAAAGTTATAATGTATCCGTTTTATACTCCGTTGATCATCAAAATTAAGTCTAAATGACTACAATATAAATATTAATATGCTGTGTGAGTTGGGCTTAGTCACTGTATAATATGTTGGTTAAATAAGTTTTACTTATTCTTTGTTGAATTAATCATACATGCTACTGTTGTTCCACATTAGAGATTCAATACAAGGAGTATTTTACCTCGTATTTGATCATTTTATTGTTATAGCGTACATTACATGTATCTGATGTACATCACAGATCAATATCTATCGCTAAGAATGTGTTATTTATTTAGAATCGTAAACAAAGAACAAGTAACGGAATCTCATTTTAAACACTTTTCCGTGGCACCTGTTTCATTTCCGTGTATGGAGAACACTTAACACGTTATCGAGGGATCAGAATGCCGTCGCATCGGAACCGTTCGGCGATGCTCGGGGATCTTCGGCCGGCGCTGGCGCACGTAAAACTTTTAATTGCCACAATTATGTAAGAGAATTTATTTGGTGGCGTTACAAAGAGCATTGTGCGGCAGTCCCACGGTTTAGGACACGTAGTCTCGCATCTCGTCTGATGCTTATCTCTCGTCAGCTCTTGACCTTGCGTCGGGCGTGACCTTTTCGGCTTTTCTCACAATATATTCAAACTATCTGACTTCCGAATCACTGCTATTATTGATACTTCCGTAGAAAATATTATGCGTATTTGATCGTCGTATCATAGTATCGAAAACAAAAGGATTGGTAAACCTTAATACCTTTGTATACCTTGTATTCCGAGTATTGTTTTTATTGCTGGTTGGTAAAGCCTATGAAACAGAATACGCAGAGCACGCTTACTTAAGGTATGGACAGACACTCCTTAACCCAGTTCTATGATTGAAATCTCTGAGACGTCAATAATATTAGCGTAAGCACGAACTAGTCTCTATAAAGGCGAACGCGCACTTCCACCCTGACATCACTAAGCTTTGTAGCGTTATTATATACAGCACTGAGATTGTAAAGTCACACATAATGCAGACAAACCATAAACGAATTTGGATAAACATGAGGATTTCAAACCTACACCTTTAAACATTTGTTCTTTCTGTCATGTTTGAATCAGATCTGAACTTAGGTTAATATCAATCTCAGTTGAAACCTAAGCTTGTACATCACTATCAGTGTATCGTGCGAGGCCTTAAGTGAATCCGTCGCATGCGATGCCTATATTGTGAAAAATTAATGAAAATAATACCAAGCATAATAATATTCTATTAATAATATTCTATTACATACACACAACACTATCTAGCCCAAACTAAGCAGAGCTTGTACTGTGGGTACTAGACAATGGATAAACATACATATATACATTTTTTTTTGTAAATACATACAAATTACACATAGAAACACCCAGACCAAGACAAACATCCATGTTCATGCACACAAATGTTTGACTTGTGCGGGAATCGAACCCGCGATCTCAGACGTCGCAGTCGGTTACACTGACGCCATCGAGGCCGACAATCTTTGAAGTGATGGCATTGATCAGATTTCCTTTTTGCGGGGCGTATAAAAGCACCTCCTAAGGCTGTTAAAGTAGACCTTCGCTTCATTTCAGTTGTAAAGAGGACATGGTGTGAAGGGCTCTGCTCGTGGACTACTAGCCTGCTTACCATCAGGTGGAAAGTAGTCATTTAGACAGGCAACAATACAAAATCGTTTTTTATATGATCATACTAGAGAAATTATCTAACGTAGATTTATAGCGTAGTACTGTATCTATGTATGTAGGTAATAACACACAAGCATCAAGATATGACATTCATATTTGTGTATATCAGAACATGAAACAGAATTGGCAAAATGACAACAGGAATAAATGTATTTGATGTAAAATCACAATTCCAGAATCAAATGCTAAAAGCTGCCGGAGTTAATAGTCCATAAACTAACATCTAGATTTCTATTTCGATCAGATAGAAACACTACTCGTATCCTCGACAAAATCACTCAAGAATTCAGCCAAAACATTATATCCCCGTCAAATCTACGTGTCACCATCTCCGATCGTTCCAAGAATAGCCTGCTATCCTAAAATCATCTCACCTCGGGTTAGTTGCTACAATAAACTGGTGCATTTAAGGTACATTGTCGAACACACAGGCACGATCAGATACAGCGAGCATTGACGACGAATCGAGAATTATCCTATCTCACCTAATCGGGTCTTAGTACCTACACAAACTGCCCCTGTTGGTGAGTTATTCAAATTTAATGTTTATTGTGTTGAAATAAAGGTTGTGTGAGGTGAGAACTAATGATGGCGTTGTTGTGTGTGACAAAAGGATTTGTCTGCAACGTTTAGAAATAAACGATACGTTGATTGCGTTATGTAAGTTGACGGTTTTAGTATTGTGTGGTGTCATGTTCTTGGATTATTGATTTGATTTTTTATTCCATTTTGCATTGGAACGAGGAAATAAAAATAATTGTTGTTTTGATTTCGGTGATAAGTAGATCGTGTCTGGTTAGCATGTCGTTATAAAAAAGAAGGCATGATGTTTATCTTATTCTTAGCAAACATAGCAATTTTCATGGTAGCCTCGAAGTTTTATTCTTAACTCAGAGTGGATACAGAACCTGTGGGGTACACGTAGGGCTTTATTTTTTGATGCTGTTATTATTACTGAAACAGCATCACAATATGCAGCAATTAGTTATTTAGTTTTAAGCCGAACAGTATTTATCCAGCTCTTCTTGATTCGACCTATCTGTGTCTGGAATCTGTTTAAAGATTTCAAGATCATTCTACCCATATTAGGGTAACCATATTATGCTGTAACTTTCACTATATTATGCACGTGCGGTAAGTTGAGAAGGTATAGTAATGTTTATCTTGTCACGTGTCTTACTGTTGACTAAAGAAAGAGTCAGCAAAGGGGCGGCAACATCCTATACATTCTCGTCTTACGGCTTTTGATCAGGCCTACTAGAATTGTGATTAAAGGCTTTCTATGAAATAGCTGCTCATAGCTCTCGGTTAGCTTTTCCTTTAGGTTATTTTCGATACTTGTGTATTTTTCGACCTATTTATTCATGCTTGATTGCATTTCGGTTTATTTTTAGACGAAATCGCCTACACTTTGCTATTACGTACAATCACTGAAACCAGTACAAAAGCTTTCGAACCGCCTATCACGCCATCAGCCAGTTGAATTACATACACATAATGTTGATAATAAAAAAAAACACTAAAACAAATCTGCTTAGACCACAATATTCTGATGTAAGAATAATACTTTAAAGCAGTTCTTCACCCCAGTTCGCTGACACATTGAAAATTTCCATTGCCCTTCTGAGCCACAAACGTTTTAAAAATATCGAGCATCTGTTTTTGCGTTGGCAGCTTAATGGTTAACAGTAAAACAGTGACAAAGTGTATATTTTTTAACCCCATATTGGTACATACACATATCGAACAATACAGACAAACAAACAGACGTTTTTTATCCGCTAGTCTATACACGGGCCGTGGCGGCGGCGTCACTCCTAATACGGCGGCACAAAAACTCAGGATAATATCGTAGGGCGCTTTGTGAAGCACGTACTGAGCGTCCTTCCTTTAGTCGTTAGGATCACTGCAGTATATACCACGGAATATTAATGCTTTAATGTGTCTACACATCGGAGAAAGGTGATATTTTTATATAAGTAACTTGTATAAAATGTTATGCCACACATTTTTTATGATTGAAGAACTATTACACCAATTTATCTAACTGTATTTTTATTGAGAGTATCTTATACAGGGTGTCCAATGTGTGTAATTAATGGCTATCCTTGAAATGTCTTAAAGTAGATCTGTAGGCCGTTAAAAAAAATGAAAAAAAAATAATAAAAAATAAAAATATATATATATTAAAAAGTGCAAGCTATATAGCATAGCATACTTTTGTCTGTCTATCTATTAGCATAATTAGTGTTTAATAATAAAACAAAATACCGATGGATTTCATTCATTTATGGTCGTAGTATACAAGAATATTGTGTTTTATACATGGTAATTAAAAAAAAACACATATCTCAGGTAGTAGTTAAGATAGATTTTTTCATATTTTTTTCTGAACGACCATCATTTCCACTATAGGACATTTCCAGGTTATCCATTAATTACCGGACACCCTGTATATTATTTCTGCGACTCTGTTCGCGTAAATGTAGGTTAGGTAAGATTAGTAAAGGTACGTTTTTCGAAAAAATTATGTCCTTTTTGTTTCCCTGACAACGTGCATAGTTAAGGCGGGAAAGCGTAACAAATAAACAAACTGACATTCTCGTTTATAATATTAGATAGGATTAGGATGTTAGACTACCAAGTGAAAGAGCGATGCTATGGATCTCAAGGTGGGAAGACCAGAGTACGTAATATGCTAGCAACCCATTAGATATGTTCTGCTGTTATTATACAATCCAAGCGTGTCAGTAATAACTGCATAGGCGATATAAATATGGTACTTATATTGTCGAACTGACGGGATGTACTAGATGTAACTAGACATGCTCAGCGCCGTCCATCACTCAGCACGAACATTGTTATTAGTTTCATCTCTAGTAGAAGTGCTGTACGCTGTATCTGATTCGGCTCCTGGATCTGTTGTAAGGTTATTGAGTTTCTTCGCCATGAAACTCTCAGGGTTAAATTTAATGAATATAATTAAGTATGTATATGTAAGTATAAATATAAATTTAATTAATAAGTAGCACTTTTTTAATAATACCAAAACATAACTTCTCTTCATAAGTGTAACTATGGCATTCATAAGTGACACTTTGAGACCTATTTGAATAAACATATTATTGTTTTGATTTGGTTTTGATATCAAGATAACTTATATGACGTAACATACATAAGCATATAAGTGACAACATAGAAGTTTTCCTCGTGCTCACTTAGTTAGACATATCTATGTGATTTGCCAATATTAAACATTGTGGTAAAAATATTAAATGGGTAGACGCGCGCCAAGCAGACTCATATTGAGATTCCGTATTTTTAAATTAGCTGAGCTAGTTTTAATGAGTGTTTGTTGTTTTTTATACGACATGTAGTAGGTAAACAAGTTAGCGAGTGCAAGGTTGTTCCTATACCTACTTGATGAAACTCGTCGCGATAAAAATATATGAATCATAAGCATGTGTAATTTAAGCGTATACTGTACAACACATCGAGATACACATCACATCGTCGTCAATGAATGCTGGTTTTTATGAATGTGCGCCCCCACAGCGACCCTACTCCCACCCCGCGGACCGCACCCCGCGCTTCTGACGTCACGGGAACCATTCACACATACACATACAACCTCATTCTATTCATTCTAAATTTAATTAAATCGGTTCCTCCCAAGCTGTCAATTCGATGCGCTTTTGTTTATCAAGATATATCATCACTACATCAAATATATTATTATTTCATTACAAGAAATAGCTATGACGTTTCCGATAAGCTAATTGGTAACAACAAACGCGAACAGATGAGATGTGATCAGAACTCGGCGCTAACGAGTCATATCTGCGATCTATTCAAATGGAGGCTCTATAAATATTAATATGAAACGTATTATGTATTCACGAATTTGTTTAATGGAAACATAACGATTGTTGTTTTTATTGTCGGGAGAATGCGCGTGTGATCTAGCCTCGGGTCAAGTGAATAGCAGGCACAGGGTGCTCTATATTTTGTAAAATATGCGCATCTATATAATTGTAAATAATTAATATCTGTATATCAAGTAAGGAATGAGAATCTCGGGGTTAAGCACCTTAGTCGCGGTGAAATTTTAGACAGGTGACCGGTTCTAGGTTTCTCAAATCAACCGTTCTCTGTTCTTTCTGGCGATAATAGACAATGATATATACTAATATAATTCAAGCTGATAGTTTTGGGTAATAAAATATCGAAATAGACTGTTTATTTTATATTTTAAGACACCTACCTACACTAGAATGTTCACAAACGTGTTTATTAGTTGGTCCTATTCGCCTTTATATACAACAAAGTTGAACTAACTATGTAGATAACAATCGCAACTGACAACACGAATAAACATTTATTAGAAAATTCGAATTGTCACACAAGGTTAGTGTTAATCTGACATTTAAAATGTCATTGCCATTCGACTGATAGTGTCCAAGGAAACGAGCAATAGCAACCAGCAACTGATGGAGATGTTAGGTGGTTACGTAATGTTTCGATAGGCGACTGAGCATTGTTTTGTATCCCAGATAGCGACTCACTATTGTACGTGACGTAAGCATTGATTAGGGCTACTACTCAGCGAAAATTTTATTATTTCGCTACAAATATTAATGATTGCAACTAATTTCAATCTTTAAGTAACATCTTTGAATGTTTTGTTTCATTAATGTGTCATATTTAAATAATTCTGCATATCCATTTTATTCATTTGCAACTTATATACAGTATGTAAAACTTTAAAGATGCAGATAGATATTTTGCAACCACGTAACATTTTCACGTGTAAATTTATTTAATATAATCAGATTTTTACATATAAATGATGAAATTCAAAAGGCTAAGTCAATAATATTTCATTTGATTCCATATTCATAGTTAATAAATTTCTGTATTAATGACAACACTACGATCTGCTTCCAATAAAACTACGAATTTATTACATTAGCGTTTCACGAAATATAAAATTTTAGACGGTATTTTTAATATGGCTGTTTATTTATTCCTTTGGACAATTATTTTAGTATTGTGCAACACTAAAATAGTATTACGGGCAACCCTAGGTGCGCGGGAGGTGCGTGGGCGCACCCAGGCAGCGCGCAGCCAACACAACCCCGCTCACCTTGAACGTTTTAACGCTAAAACCTACCGGAGCTACGTGTAAAAATATCACCTCCACATCCAACCATAAACACTACGCATACACTAATAAATAACTTAAGTGTAAGACCTATATCACCGCACGTTCGTCAGGAGGCCGTCGCCGAGGCCAAGCTACTTCATGCCCGAGCCATAACCCACCCCTACGAATAAAGCGCAAAGAGAAACAGCCTGTATTACTACGGCTTACGAGTATTTGTTTTAGTAATGAACATACCGAGTTTTAAATAATAAAATTTATTCATAAGCCGGCACTTACCATATTTGAGTGTGCGAACCGTTGTCCATATGTATGAGTGGTTAAGATATTCTTATTTATGGCTCTATGTCAAGGTCGCGAGGCGTTTAACTGTGGTATCATCACTTTGCATAATATCAAATTATTTATTCGCTCCGCGCTAAAACTGTCTGTAGTACGTTCAATTTGTAATTCAAATAAATTCTTAGCATTATTCCCGCGGCGAATGGCTGTCATAATTGTAACGTGCGAGATTTTTTCCTCTCGCTTATTTGAATAACTCGCGCGAGCTGATCGATTAGCATGCGCACGCGCCGATTTATGCGCGTTGTTCATTATTTAATGCGCTGTGTCTCTCGAGACAGACAGATAACCCCTTTTTCTGTAATTCGCTTTAGGGTAGGTCATGATTTTTGGTTTATATTAATAATGTATAACCTATTTTACATAAGTTATTATTAAAATACTTTTGTCGGTGTCCCTGTATGCTTGTTAGTGTAAGTACCGCGGGTCGCGTGTCGTAAACTAATTCATCGTAATGAATACGAGTCATGGACATAATTTGCTCATTAAACATACCGAGCTCCTTGTGCTTTCATACATAATGTTATGTGTATAACTAATTATAATTATAAAGTACTCATGTCACACTTAAAGTGAATTAATCTTACAATTTAATTATGCGACCAAATTTAATGAGTTGTGCTAATTTATTTTACCGTATTTTGCTCGTAATCTCAAAATATATCCAGTAATTAAAAGTAGCCTGTCTTAAAGTTATCACTAATCAATTTAATTACAGTAAATTCGGCTCTAACTAATACGTTTACTCTACATAGAGACTAGCCGAGTACTCGCAAGCAGGTCATTGAATAAGACTCTACATTGGGTAGAGTCAAGTCAAGTTTATACTAGCGAAATCTACAAGTAAATTTTCGCTTACTAGATAGAGTCAGGTGGGCTGTTGTGTCGGAGTCGTTGAAGCGTGCTTCCTTGAGCCAATTAAAACAAGTCCGACATGCCTTCTCTACCTCTCCCCGTCTCTCCCCGCCGGTCATACCGTCGCCCCGCGCGCGCCGCAGCCGCGACGCGCAAAAACATTGATAACACAGTTGATACGTACTTTGTAACACGGTACGCGAATGTGCGAATAACTGACTTAAGACGATATCCAATACTCCAAATATTATAACAAAAGCACTATTCAATAAGCCAAGTTTTCTTATACGTGGTTGTATAAAGATAAAGTTCTCAATGACCAGCCTAAATATTAAAGATCATTACAACAGAAACGCCAACTCGTGGCTCTTAAGGTAACTAAAACGGAGAATTTTCGAATATGACTCGTACTAAAACTATTAAACATCTACCAAAACCGTGTCCTTTACTTGTGTAACTAGTCAAACGAAACGCCTAGACATTACACGTGGGAAAATTATCGCTAGGAGAAGCGATGACAAAACGTAACCTCAATATGAAGAACATTACATAAATTATCGACACGCTGTGCGGTGCTCTCTGCTAAATACTATTGTCCCATTGAAGTAACCTCACTTTTCTCCAAGCTCAGTCATTCATAGATCTGAAAAATGTTCTTTGTAGGGACAATGTAGGCAACGTCCGTGCGCCAGCACATCCCGCCAGTTAACACACACTGTCTTGCATCTATGGCGGCATGTGACTGTTGGTCAATAAGTAGGCTAACTCCCCTAGACCACCCACAACTCCTTCCGCTACTAGAGAATAGGTTCTACGTAACAATCGTCTAGACTTTACAGACAAAACCTCAAAGCGATGGAGATTTCTATTCGGAATTATTTTCATTGAATTTCTGTAGAACATGGACTGCATCACTTTAATTTAAATTTTCACTGTTCATATTTTTGTATGAGCCGTTCTTTGCTTTTAATAAAATATTGACTCAAACTGTATGTACAAGATATCACTAGGAAAGTATATACGGTAATATTACAATGATAGAGATTCAATCAAATCCAACATCTAACCCGGACAAACACAGCTATGTCATAAAAACTGTTAACTTAAATGTTTTTACACGTCAACAGGTAGGTAAAATAAACAACTTTCATAATTACACGCAATTTTACTTCATTGTACACTATGCGCCAAAATTACGCCATCAACTTATAGATTTAAGTGATTGTTAAAAAATAAATGGAATGCCGACATTAAGAATCGAATGTATGCGACGAAGCCACGGCCGGCTAGTTTTTTAAATATATATTTTTTATCTCGTAGGCAATAGTGGCCGGTACCGTGTACAGGCGTATAGCCATCAACATTTTAGGTTTATCTGCGTAACGGGTACATAAAGATGTGGACTTCATCGGTGTCGCGATACAGCGCGGTAATTATGTCCGGGGCGGGCGCACGCGGGCGTTTTCTCTTCATAAACATGACATGTTTACGAGACGTGTCGGCGGCGGTTTTCGCCACCACATCCGAACAGAGCGGCGGCTCAAACGTTCACCACTTAAGAAAGTTTGGAAGCAAAGTATAAATCTAACTTATCTATGTTATCATGATGATAAAATGAGAGGCTTGAACTTAATGTAAATTTTGCCAATTCTACTTACAAAATATAACTCAAGTAATTTACATAATTGCTTATTAATTGGTCAATATATCAGATTTTCTGTCAGCGTTCACAGTAGCTTCTAAGTGATTATAATTTTAAATTATTTCTATACTTAAATCGAATGGTCAAACATAGCCTTCTGAATGATACACTGAGTATACATTCTATATTATTTGTATATCCCGAGTTAGTCAACCGGTAGAAATTTACCTGATACAGACACAAAATAATATTGTTGCCAATTTCTAGATTATTAGAGAGATTTCAAGAAAGATAGTAAAATATAACTTCTAGTTTTAAAATATACTCGTGCGTCTGGACAGCCGCGTTTTCTCCGCCGGTCTGTTCGTTCTTCGTGGAATAGGTACCGTTCGATGTATATCTAGTGCGTAGGATCATTGCGATACGGCGGTGTTTATCGTCCGACGCTACCTACGGTCAGAAAAATTGTGAAACTGGCCCATCTTATTGACTACGCCTAATTTATGTCCAAGTGGGACGACATTTGTGGTGCTCCAACATTTTATTATGATTCGGTTGTATTTGAAACTATTCCTAAGTAGAGTATTGGGTTTATTGTTGAATAACAATGATGTTGTATATATGTTTGGAGAACTTTGAAAGGGGTATCCTAAAGAATATAAAGAGACAACGCGCCCACGAGTTGTAATGACAATGTTAATGCTTGGGTGGCGACGAGGTTAAAGTTATCTAAGATCAGGGTACTTACAATAGCATCAGCTTAGATCCTTTCTTTCATACTCAAACAGGTGATAGATAACCAAGTATTGGTCATGGGTATCCCGGATTTGCAGACATCTGACCAGTCGACATAACCATTTAAATTTTTATTGCATATTTATGGCTTTTTTTACGATTAATCTGATGATTTTCTGACATAAAATATTAAATTGTGACCTAGTTAATTATCTGTAAATAAAACAGAGACATAAAACTGCTCACGGCACCTACTTAGCAATAATAACGACGAAAGATATTTATCTTGGAAAGTTGGAAACATTTCTAAAATGAAATGAGAGCCAGGTGTTTCCATATATTCGAACACTATCTTATAACTACCACCTAATATGTTAATTTCATTGATCTAACTAATTTAATTAGCAAGTTTCTTAGAATGTCAATAGGTTATATTTAAATTATTATTTCATTCATTGCCATCAATAAACCGTTTCACAGACTGCTGCTAGACGTGGATAATGGTTATGTAGATTTCACCCGCAACTGCGCTTATGGAATTCTATTAGTCGTGCTCTATCGTGTACTACTTTTTCCCGAAAGAAAAAACATGTTGCCATTAAATAACTACGTATGTTCCGATTAAATCAGCCGGTACACCATGATTAAGTTATCGATATAGATGAGATGCTTAGAATTAACTATATGATACTTGTTATAAATAGATTTTTAATTGGATCTTTTTCATCATTTAAGTTTATTAACAAAAACAGGTATAACAGAATTTGAGGCAGTCAAAGCTGAAGCAGCTTAAGCAAGTAAGCATAAGTCATACAAAGGATCGCAACTCATATTCAAGAGCTTTCACTAAAGGGATCTTGAAAATGAGCAAGATTCCTACTCTTTTTAACCAAACTATATTTTTAAACATAAAGATTTCTTAATATTGTCTTCTGTTTACGCGAATGTTATTCATTGAAATTAAACTACTATATACAGATTTTATCGCGTTGTTTATTTATCACTGTATTACAAAATTTTGAAAATATTACACTACTACTACTATTGACCATGGCTGCTGAAAAGCAACCGAAACGTCGGGGAAAGTGTAAACCAAAAATAAATAGATTTAATAGTTTAAATAATTTTATTAGCTTATAAATTAGTCAAATAAAATCAATAGTAGTAGTAGTGTAATATTTTCAAAATTTTGCAATACAGTGATAAATAAACAATGCGATAAAATCCGTATATAGTAGTTTAATTTCAATAAAGATTTCTACAATAAGGATATTTCTTGAGCTGATAGCATTACGAGAATTGCAGGGTTGAAAATATAAGGTGTTGCAAGTTTCTATTGGCTCCTCAAAAGTAACCTTTGCCTCAGGCCGGCGATATACTTGTTAGCCACTGCAAAGATGTATAATAAAAAAAAACAATTTCCAGTATATGAACCCATAAACCAATTAGTAATCAAATTACGCCTTCTTCATGTATTTATAGGTTCTATAAATCAATATATTTTGCAAAATATCTGAGGCAAGAGATGGCCTCTCAGCGTGATCTGAACTTTGGTTGGTATTTCTAATTAAAATTAATTGACTAACCAAACTTCGGTAATGAGCTGGATTCCCACCGCGGGCAAAAACTGAATGACCATCGAATGCAGGTTTGGTCTGTACAGTATGTAAAACTTTTGAAATGTCTATCAAGTAGTCAGTAACACTAGCAATGGTTAACAATTGCATGAGTCAATATTTATTTAATTGAAGACTGGATTGACAAAAATTTCAGCAACATTGGCGTTGTAAACGGGCGATTGAACAATATGAGTTGTCAATCGCACAGACCTTCCTAGTTGGCTTCCGATCTAGGAACCTAGTCTGCTCAGCTACAGAAAAAAAGTTAGTCTATGCATAAATGAATATTAAAATCACAATCCATGCTTAATCAATACGAACATTGAAACTTATGGCGAAATTATCATCATTAACGTGTTTTAAATATTCATTGCGTATCGTTTGCGTGTTAGATAATTTATAGAATACGTCATAGCTTGCTTTTTTTGTTGGCAGCGCGGCGGATGAATGTATCGAAATCGGGCAAAGCGTGCAGACATGCATAATTACTTGGTGCGAGACACGGAAGGTAGCGGGATTTGCATATGCTTGAAGTATTAATTGCAGTTATATTATGACTAATGTTTGTTTGAAGTTAGGCTGTAAGTCAACAGAGACTTATTTGTCTACTTATATAAACTGCATTGGGATATATAACACTATATGAAAGTGATTTATTACATATTATTTCTTAAACTACAACTGATAATTGACTTTCTTTGGAGTGAGAAAAATATTTTGTGTGGTCTATTTTGCATAAATATGCTATATCCAAATGTAATTAAAACCTATGAAATAAATAATGGGACGTTACAGTGAGCCTTTCTATTTTTTGATCAAAAGCTTAATTCTTTATACGTTGACATCAGATGCCTCACATTATTACTATATCTAATTCTAACAGTAGTTTTCATGTTAAAATAAATTATTGTATGGTTTTATCATCATTCAAAGCTCATGTTATGATAGTTCTTCACCCTAAGAAGCTAAGGTGTCACAAAAGTTGAACTGGTAATATTATGCATGTGAGTGATAAATTCGGAATCATTACGTTAAATCGCTGTAAGCTTGTAACTCAGCCACGTCATGTTTACAGTCGACATCGTTTTTGCGTTTGCAATTACCCAGAATCGATCGATATTCATTTATCGAGTAGTATAGAGAATCTCGCGCTTCAGAATGTTTCAGCTGATCTACGCTTTTTTGTCATACAGGGTGTGTGGAAAATGTTTCTATTATTGTTTTTATTAATTATAGTTGTACATTATATTATGTACAACTAATACATAAATAAGAAGGTTTGCACTTAGGTTATATTCGAATACATGATTTATGCATTGTTTAAAAAATATATTTTATATGGGTGAATTACTTTTCGGTTAATTTAATATTCGACCATGAGCTCCTAGGTTCGATTCTGCTTCGAGCTATATAGTATTTCTGTGGTTGAGCATTTTTAATGAATATTTCTATAGGGAAATATTTAGTACCGAATAAAGTCTGGAAATGTTCTCGACTGCCGGCATAGATGACTGTCTTTTTTGTAGGACGTTAAATGTGGTTCAGATCCCACGTAATAAGGACTAGTCTACTATCATTATCTAGACTAAGTGTTACTGAGTATATCTTTACAGAAACCCTAATAACACATCGAATGACCCGAAAATCAAAGCTCCACAAAACGGACCTCGTGATCGACTATAAACATTAGCTCAAACTAATGCCGACTTATAACTTTGACAAGGCAATCATTTAAAAAAGGCTTAAATAGATTATGACGTATATTGTTGACTACTCGTAATTAAAATTATGCCTTTTTGGAATATAGTAACTTTGCATAAATGGTGGACTATGTACAGCATATACATAGCTGATTGGATTCACGGGCCGTAAGTAATACTGATGTGATTGTCAGATATAAAAAGTATTATATATGTATTTCAAATAAGTTTAAATTACGAATGACATTACGGGCTTATTAAAGAAAGTTTTACAAAGTTATAAGTTATTAAATTATTATAATAGAGGCCTTCTTCTTAATGTAGGCTTCTTTTTTATCTCAAGCCAATGTTTTTTATTCCAGAACAATTATTGTAGTAATGCGTTTTTACTTGATACGTATAATGTTCGAGTAGCTTCGTCTGTATGACGTATAAGACAATTAGACGATTTAGTAGCGAGGTATGTTGAAGTGTGAACCAGACGGGGTGCAGGTCTTTGACCGGGCGGGTCCCAAGGCAAGCCATATATGGCTACGTGCCGTATAATTATATAAGGTGTGTTGTTCAATATTTTCACAGCATTTCCCAGCCCGCTGTAGCGCGCGCAACGGTCCGGAACTCGACGCAAAAACCGACACCGCATCACGGTCAAATGAAGATGTGTAATTACTTGTTTTTTATTAAACCTATCGGTATTTTTTACGGCCATATATGGCTGTGGCCGCGAGCCAACGCCCGTTTACGTTGGCTGGTCTTCAAAATAATAACTCGGCGTGAACTCGGTGCAGTGAGAGGCCGCGTACAGTCGTACACACTACATTTTATTTCCTACGTTTCTATTATCTACCCTCTGAGGATCACTTGCTACCGCTCACAACGAGCGTCGATTAAATATGCTTATATTATAAGTCGCAACGATAAGACCTTTTATAATTACTTTTAATTCCCAACCGTCTATCGAAAGAGTCCTGTGCGATTAATTTTACGCATAAGTAGTCGCCGCAGTCGTAAACAAGGCGAATGCACGTCTATAAATGGTATCGAGGGAATCGAAGCAGAAATTTGCGACGATGCGAATTAAACGCCGCAACGCGACGGTGCATTATATTTTACAACAAAATACCAATTTTCCTTCAAATCGGCAATAAATTATTTCGCCTGGAGGTGCGCCCGCGCCGCCGACCGAGACGCGCCGCGTGTTAATGGCGGACGAGACGAAAAAAAACGTTGTTAAATGAAAACGGCGAACAATTATTATATAAGCCGGTCGGACGTTTAGGGACCCCCGCGGGGCGCGACGCCGACCGTCCAACGCCGCGCGGCCAGACCGCGCGTACACAGCAAAATAAAACGGATGTCAGCGCGCGCCGCCACCGCCTGTTATTAGCGCAATGTAATTGCATCTTAGATAACTGATACTTTACTGGATTTTACATCAAACCTTTTTTCTCCACTGCGCTTTATAAGACTGCATATCAAGGTCCGCCGTACCACGACATTAGGTAGAGGACAAACGCGGAATTCTCGCTCACCTTCTAATCACAATGCTAACATTGATTCAGGCTATCAACGCGTTTATTATAATTGCTAAAACACTCGAAATCATTATAATCAAAGCGTGTATCAATATCAGCCAATAGGCGAGCGACAGAAACTCGATGATTGAGAAAACTTCTTTTATCAAGGTGGGTTCAAACATAAAACGGATAAATTTGCAACTAATTTCAATACGTGTATCAAAGTTAAGATTAATAATTTATTTAAAATTAATCAGGTAGTATATTTGAGGTCACTTCTGTTTCTACGAGGCTAATTAGAATATGTCAAAACCAATAGTACGATTATAAATTTTCGATACTGTCACAGTCGGGGAAATATATTGCATGTTTAATAAAATTTCCATCGTTAAAATGTATGACACAGAGATCTATATAAACAGTCCAAAGAGGTTAAAACTGCTTAGTAAAATACTGGATTAATTACACGAATGGCTGAAGTGCTCACTGTCCCATTATCTCTGCATCAAATGTGGCAGATTTGTTCCCGGTATGAACAATAGTGTAAAGGAGGGGTTGCTAAACTTTTAAGATAACGGACCTCTCACCAAATACCTTTTAGTTAATGGAATCCCATATCAAATAATTACAAATCAAAGACACTGCAAATTAAATAAGAACAAAATCTTTTATATAAATCCTTCCTTACTTAATATTATAAATTCGAAAGTAACTCTGTCTGTCTGTTACCTTTTCACGGCTAAACCACTCAATCGATTTGGATGAAATTTGGTATAAAGATAGTTTAAAACCTGGGAAGGATATAGGCTGCTTTTTATTGATGTATGTATCATGCGGGCGGAGACGGCGCGCGTCTATAAGCTAGAATTTTATAAGTGAAACACGTTCATTCTTTACTTTAACTTTTATTGTGAAGAATGAAATTGTTTCACTGTTTTATCAATAATTGCTTTATAGTTCGGTATTATGTCTTCTATTGTATGCGCATATCCGGGGAAGCATCCTATCTAAATTTGGTTTTTGTATAAGTATAAGCTGCAAAACCTGTTCCACAACGATACATTGAGACAAATGGGAGCAAAGTTGACTGAAAAATTGTGGTATTATTTAACAGCCAAATATAAATAATTTCGACTTTTCTGCGGAACCCCTAGGTTCTGCGGAACCCACTTTAGAAATCACTGGTGTAAAGGATCGAAGCACTTGATGAAAAGATGGATTCGATAAGCATTCAGATATGGCAGAAGTATTTTTCTCTGCATTATCTGAGTATTGTTAGACTCCTTTCCAGAATGGCTCTATATCCAAATCGGAAGGTGTCTTTCAGAAAACCTTTTACATATGCTATGTTAGTTTAACAGTAACTTACAGCCTACTAAAAAGTTGGTATATGGAGGTATATACCACATAGTATATATGTTATGTTAATAAATAGATAATCGCCAATTCTTAGAAACGATTGTGTCAATATTACTGTATTTTGTTAGTTCGTTTTCCTTAATACTTTTTTTATTAGTTTGCCAGCTGTCTATTTGTTTACTGCCATTGAACCTGTTACTTTAGGATTAATAATTACATCAGTGCGTCATGCTTACTGACCTAGAATAGAGAGAATAAAAGTAACTAGTAAGACTAATAATTCACTCTTTCTTTCGGTTGCTGAAACGCTAATCGCCGACTGGTAACAATCAAACTCATGTCAAATGATTTGATTAGCTGTTGCTAATTCAGTTAGCCAATCACAGCCGTTGACATGCGTTTGACCGTCTGTTAACAATTTCTTGCGTTGATTTGCTTTTTTAAATGCGCGCATAAGTTTTTAGTTTATATGTACAAAGCATAGCGGAGCACTACATGCGACTCACACCTGATTTTCGGGGCTAGGTAAATAGAGACTGATAAGGACTGCACGGATGATATTGTAATTTAAGTCGTGACAGCTCCTGCACCGAGTGTTGTGTCAAGTCCAACACGCGACAAAAAATTAAACCATAAATCATTGTCCCGAGTCTGGCTGTATTTTGTGTCCGTTAGGTAAATGTTTGACACAGGAATTATTTCTAGAGCGGGAGTTGACTTTTTAAGAAACAAAATATAAACTACGAATTTGCAATTGTTTGCCTGTTCGATAAATCACATAAGATACATAAATATAGATTTTCTATTGTATCTATCACGGGGCAGCGAGGGTTAATTCACTTTCATCACATCCTTCATACGCACTCGAAGACAAAATCAAGTCAAGTGACTTTGCTTTTCAGAATTGCAAGATGCAATCCTGTTAATTGTAGAAAATTTCTGAACAAAAGACCTCTATAAAATTTTGCCCGACCCGGGCATCGAATACGAGACCTCATGCACATCAGTCACATTTTCTGCCGCTGCAATAGTGCCTATAGCCTCCAGAGTGACTGTTTTAATAGTAAAGCAGTCACTTTGCAGGCTATAGGCTACGCTAAAATAAAACACACGAATGCAGCAGCGGTTGACATCTAATGAGATAAAGATATTCATTACACCAGTCAAAGCAATACATATTACATACAATTCGTCAACCAAGGCTCAAGTTGGTCGATCAAAGTCTGTCTGTGGGTGCATGGTTTAATGCTGCGATATAAATAAGATGGCTGGAACGAAGTGGAAATTGCTAGAAGTGGGTCCATTACCGCACGTAACGCGGGAGCCCGCTGTGCGTATATTAGCATAGGCCCGGAGCGAGCGAGCCTCTACTACGAGTTCGCGAAAGATCTACATGAAGATCGATGATGGTCATCTTTCTTGACAAGGATTTTATGGTAGGGCTAGATCGATATGAAAATGATATACACAGCTTTTTTTAGTCTCGTGGTTAAATTTAGCGAATCAAATTAGTGATGGCCGTGCTTGGTTTGTAACTTAGTCAGACAAAGTTTTATTGGGTTTGTCTATTAAAGAATCTGACTGGCAGTTTGGATCTTTTCCGTATAATGGCTATACACTAGACATGGATTTGCAATTCAACACGTGGGCGCAATGTCTGACGAAATTTGCGTGCAATTATAAACGTCTCATTCAACTCATTCTCCTGATATTAAGCGTGATGCTAGTTTAATTTATGTGTCTATTTTAAAAGCAGTTTTATAATTATGTATTTGTATGCCAATCAGTTTTCTCATGAAATTTGCAAATGTCAAATATTAATTAGTTTATATTTAGTTCACATGCGTATTTGGTGATATAACGTGAACGTGTTAGTAATATAAATTTATAACAGAGATTATCAGATAGATAACAAGATAAGTATATGCAATCCGATCGAAACAGTAGATTTCCAAATCCATCTACATTTATGTGAACTATGTCTTAACTAAGCTTTATTGAATAGATCACCACGAACACTAGCTGTCTAACCCCAGTTTCCAAATCAAGAATTATATCTTAAAAGCGACTCAAACTCTACTTAACAACAAATGCTTTTTTTTTGGTTTCTATCTGAAGTTTTCTTTAACATACAATACAATACAATTTGAATAGGTATTTAAAAACCATATATTCAAGTGAATGCTCAGTGGATAGCGGTTTTTACTACTTTTCTTAATTCAATAACAGTGGGTAAGTGCAAGCAATGTTTAAATAAAGAATAAAACGATTTATTAGAAGTTTTTAATTTGCTTAGAAGCACCAAAGCTCAGCTCTTAGACCAATGGTAGTGGTCCAAGTTCGATTTAATCTAGATAATAAACATTTGTATCGATCACAGTTCCGATGACATCTCGACCTGCGCTTTCAATTAAATCACTCGAGCATTCGCAAACAAACCTTCCATTATTAATAATATCCATTATCATCCATACACGTGAACATTTTACCTGCTCCGTTAGAGAAATATTAACGCGAGCCGTTGAAGTAATAACAATAAATTTGACTAGTCGTTTTCGGTCAAATATCTCTGTGGGCCAGTTCTAAACACATTATTAAAATTATATATTATAGTGGAACTGTGAACTTACTGTT
This sequence comes from Catocala nupta, assembly GCA_963675205.1. Classification (NCBI taxonomy): domain Eukaryota; kingdom Metazoa; phylum Arthropoda; class Insecta; order Lepidoptera; family Erebidae; genus Catocala; species Catocala nupta. The sequence continues at coordinate 24,229,469 of OY776085.1, read as the reverse complement.
CGTATCGACATCAAGGGGAATGGCACCATATGTTACTATAGTTTATGTTTATGTGATGGCGAACGGCCGTGCCACCTACCTGCCGGTATGTGGACTAACGTTTCGTAGACATCGGCGACCTTCACAATGTTGAGATTTCTTTAAGATAATACGGTTTGTGGCTACCGGTATATTTTTTATTTGACATTTTACCATATATGTATAAAACACGTGGCCTCATTAAACTTACCTTTAACAGATCTACTAACGTTAGTTACGAAACCGTAGCACTTAGGGTGTGACCACACACATACTTGTACAATGGTATCACAAATGTTGACAGGTGGTATCGGCAAACATCGGAGGCGCTCGGCGAACGGGTGTTTCAGCTCGGCGAGTACGAACGCGAGCGCAGGCGCGGGAGACTCGCGAACCAGGAGCGCAAACAAACATAACACACAATGTAAACATTAACACACTCGTAAAAAGTATAAGCACAAGCAATGAGTCGCCGGGCGTGGGCCGACAACATTCAATTATACGCCTTTAACACTTATAAACCGCCAAATTAACATGTCATGAATATTATTTAACTTTTTCTCAATTATGTTAATACGATTGCAATTCGTTAAGTTACATTGCCCTAGTATTAAGCCGAGAGCAAAAACTACGGGCGGATCTTTAGCAAAAATTTGCATACATTACAATACTTAATTCTTACCGCGGGCTTGTGTGCACTGAGAAAAAATATACACACCCGGAAAGGAGCAGAGATCGGCGCGTGCGCCGAGTGAGCTATGTGCCTCGAGATGACACTCTAAATATTCAAATCGTTGTCTTATTACCATTTTAAAACAGTGAATCATTTTATGGTGTCAAAAAAACAAGGTGTTTTATTATGTTATTTGTTATGGATAACGGAAGATTTATTTAAGAAGGATTTTAATACGTGTTTTTGTTGCTACGCATTATTATTTTTTGTTGTCCGATGAGGTAGACGGTCACGTTGCCGGCAGGCCGCTCTGTGCGCGCACCGTCGATCCCGCAAGCCGCGGTGTGCCGCGCAGCGGTAGCGTCGCGGGCGCACCACCAGCTCGATGTTATTAAACACACCTCTCATACTTTTAGTGGATTGATTACGAATGATGATTGACGATCTTTATATTCAAACGATGAAATCATTGTCCAACAGGTATTATCATATTAAAACAATGAATCAATTTTATACGTTAAGTAATACATTAAATAGTTTTATGATCGTTCGTATTTGTTGTTCGTATTAAATTGAGATTTATGGATGCATTTAAATGTGTATAAGTTCCATTAACATACAGATTGTAACAACAAAAGTGTTGGTTTTGTCACAAAACTGGTAGATGTATTGATTGAAATACTATGTGCACCATGCGGCGATTCTCTATTAATAAAAAGTATAGACAAAAAACGTCATACATTTTAAGAGTCTGATTTGATAAATCTCTTTTTAGGAACTTGGTTTGGAAATATTTTTTGTGCCAGCACCTATAATTGACGTTTTAAAAGGTTCACATAAATCACCAGTATTTAGAGGTTTTACTTTATTAGGCACGTGTGACATTGCGCAAGTTAAGTACATAATTTATTTTCGCGTCACATGTCATCGTTAAAATCGTTCAATAATAGGACAATTTGGATGTATGTCTGTATTTTCAAACTATAAAACTGCTTGGACGAACTTGAGTGGACTAGCTAAATAGCATATTTGGAAAAACAAACCAGTCGTATATATCATATTGTGTTTTTGAACATCGTGTAATACAAATCATATATACCTATATCTACTAATTCTGTTGACAGCTAATATACTTCGCCGTAGGTGGTGTCGGTGGCAAAACATATACTAAATGGGCATGCGAACATTTAATTATGATTTAAAAACTTGTTTGTCTGTTTTACCTATTTTAGAATCGTAAAATTACGGATCTATCCGTAACTTACGGCATCTCCAAACAAAACTGTTTTATTGTAAGCCATTCTTAAATATCACGATTTTTCATATTGAAATATCATTTGGTACATAGCTTTTTATCTTAAAGGTAGCAAACAAGCATATGGCTCTGCGTATAGTACTACTACATATACACGCTACCAATACAAAAGCTACGAGTGGGTTGGTCTGCGCTGTTAACGTAAAGAAAAGATACCACTCACTAGTTCTTCTGCTGATAGTGCAGTGTCTATCTAAGGAGCCCTGGGAACAGCAAATAATACCATATACCTAGTTATTAGGCTACAATCTTCTTCAAGTAGCATGTAAACCTTAATCGACAAATATGCTAATATTAGGATACATAATTTCTAATGGCGTAATTCTAAATCTGAAAAGAAGGTACCTTATACCTGAACACAAATTAGCTCTAAGATTAAAATGTGGTATATGAGCAAGCAGCGACGCGGGTCTGAGTAATAATAAGCAGTTGTATTTGTTTGTGGTAACACGCTGGTCACTTGTCGCCCATCATTAGCGCACGTGACGAGTTTCCTCGTGGGTGTGGCAGGCGATCTCCTTGAAAAGCGTTTGCGCGCGCTACACAGACACACACACACACACACACAACACATATATATTTGTATACTCTGTAGGTATATTTTAAAGAATATTTTTTTCCCTTTCAAGAATTTATTTTAAGCTTGACATAATGATCTCTTCACGAAAAAAGTAAAAACATGCCAGCCTAAATATACCTCTTACATTCAGACATCGATTTCTTATCTTATCTTGATGATTCAATAAATTTGAGGCATAGATTTTGATATGCTAATAATATTCTTAAATGAGTATAATCTCGGGTTTATAAAACTAGCGATACCGATAATATTTACCAACAGTTGCTATAAGTATTTTCATTCGAGATTTCGCGTCATAAATTTGACTTAATTGAATGGTATCTTGGTAGGTCGAGCGAAATTCTTTAAATGTGGAAAACAGGTATAGTACAGTATATATATTCCTGAATTCCTAGCAGATTTGGGTCTCTATTAATGTTAATGACTTCTTCTGTTGTAAAGGGCCCAATTCTCCTTAATCAAGTGAATTTAGCGCAGAAGACAACTCGTAGACAGACCTTAAAAAGCAGTGTAAATAAAACATACCTGAGCAACATTAGTGACATAATACTTGTTGTTTTAAGATTACTTATCTATATATAATTTAGAGATTCTAAGAATTCTTAAATTTAGAACATCATCGCTGTGATGAAAGTTAATTCGAAACATGCACTGTTGCAATTTGAGGTGTTGTCGACCTCGACTGTTGTAATACTGGCCACCAGTTTATTAGATCCAGATTATTTCACCAGCTGTCACTAATTCTACCTGCAACATCAAACGATGTAGTATTCAAATGTATAAGTCGTATTTATACTCAATTCAGTGATGCAACTACATATAAACGCAATTAAAAACACGCGTACAACTTTCTTTCTATCAACGATAGGAATGGATTTATCATGAGACATTATTGAGTTCTCGGTATCCCTGTAGGATAAAATAAGAACACAGATGAACAAATTTACTATCATTTATACATATAATAATATGTAACACAAGCAATACGTCAATTCCTTGTAAAGTTATATGCTGACACGAACTGTGAATTGAATTGTGAAATTGGTTTTGAATTGGTTAATCAGTTAATTTGACATATTTGCTAAAAAGATATGAATTGTCATTGCTTAGAAACAACAAAACATTAGCCATTTTACCTGTTTAACTAACCCCTAACGCCACTTCCCACTACAATCTAGTTTTGATAATACCACACAACTAAAACCAATTAAAATTATCCCAGTATAATTTTACGACACACACAAAGAAATTGACGAAATTAACAATTCTAAGAACAGTGTCCCTTTAAACAAGGAATGAGGTACAAAGAAAAGGACACAACAGCATTGGCAACATAATCGTTCGATAAAACCACGTAAACTTGTAGGCAGTTGTTTATTACCTTTCCTCGATATAAATCTTATATAGCAATAATGACTATTGATAGACTTGATTGAAGCACTTCCTTCATAGGTTTGTTTATTCATAATTTATTAGTAGCTCCTTAATTTTTGATTATGTCGTGTGTCGTGTCTCTTTTGGAAATTCTCGTTCAGCAGTAATAAATATATTATAATGAATCTTAAAAGAAAGTGTGTCTGCTACACTTTAGACGTCATCTGGCTACTATCTAATATGGAAATTGCTGAAGCGTGTGCTTACGGAACTTGTTTAATAATAAATAGTGTAAAGATTTCGTTTGTTTTTATTTTATCTGCTTGCGATTTCGTTCACCTTAACTACACATTATTTATATACATATATGCTACTCGAAGAAATCAGATGACTAAGGTAATTTGAGTTGAACTGTAAATTAGTAAACTGCAAAAATCGCATCATAACCCAAATAACAAGGTAGATAGGAAGATAGTCAAATCAAAAAAGAATTGACTCAGATGCAAAATAATGGTTAATTTATCTATAATTAATACGCCAAAAAGTTTTCTGTATCACTCCTATATACATATATACAACATTGCTGTAGTTCTGCTATAGTGATAGGCTTCCAGATGTATCTTTTGTAAAGATTTTAAATATGTAAAATAGACTTTTAATGATATATGTTTGGTCACAGATGTATTGTGTAAAAATCATCCATCCATTATTTATGCCAATTTATAAATTTCTGCACACATAATTATGACTACACTTTTGTTAAAGAGATTTCCTTTAATATAACACTTTTTAGTCAATGAGATGATGATGAGATTATAAATTGGTAACCTTTAACTTGGTAGATTAGCAACTAAGTTGAGTTGCTGAAAAGGGAGGTTTATTGCCTAATTTATTGTCGTTTCTCAGTGTCATATTGTTGCTAAGAGTGAGAGTAAAGTTTATCAAGAATATTTTATGTAGGCATATCTACAAATGGCTTAAAAATATATAGGATAATTGACAAGAATGCAGCCAGCTCAGGTACCACCCATAATATAGCTTAACTTGACCGAAGAATATTGAACCTAAACAATTCAGTAGGCTTATTTGAGAAATGACGATTCCCATGGAAAGGCAAAAGTCTAAACCAAAGCAACCAAGGGTAACGCTGGAATTGAAACAGCTTATGGAAAAATACAGGTATCTTATAATATAATAAGTACGTATGTGTGTAGATGTAGCGTATATGTGTGTAACTAGAGTCGACAGGCTTCTAACATTTGCCGCACCACGCGCACCGGTTCAAGAGAACATTTGAAGCAAACTTAAGTAATTAAAAATATAGCCGTTACGCCAATTAATTTCTCAAAGTCAAAAGTAGCTTCGACGTTTTCCAGCAACGGTATTTAGTAACACAGTGCTTTATAACTGTGAATTGGCCAGTGGGGATTTCAACACAGCTAGACACAGTGTCGGAGGTGTTTTGTAAAGGATAATGCGTTTTGGAGACTCGATACGGTTAGGAGAGTTTATTGCTATGTGGTGCTGGGAAGCGACGGTCAATTAATTCTGACCGAGTAACGAGCGCCAGATTTACTGTATGGCGTTCTGAATGGCGTTTTCTCTTGGGCCGACGATTGATGCGATTATTGTCTAATTGGCACGCTAATGTGATGAGATGGAGGAGATATCACGCACCCACACCGAGTCGCTAGCTTTTTTGACGGCAGATTTCAGCCAAGATAATAAAACATAACGACAACAAAAAATATATCTAATTGGACATGTCTTTGTGAAAATGATATAACTAGACATGTTAGAATTAATTAACCTGTTTTTGAATACAGTCTGAAAATGTTTTACCAACTTCTTCACATAACGTTTAGAACCTAATCAAGAGACTGGAACGTAACTCTATATTCTAAGAAGAAATCTTTATTATTAGCGTGTAATCAATGCGCGATGCGTTTATCATCTCCACAACAATTATATATCTTGGTACTATACTCGCAATCATATCTCTTAGTGCTACATCCATGGCGGATTACTAATGCATGTTATGCTCGAGACATAATTCCAGCACAGCGATGTATAACGAATGTATGTAGTTGAGTGCGGTGCGTGCGTGATGCTTGTACTGCCCGGGGCTGGATATCATATCAATGCACGAGACTGGGTATAAATTAGCCAGGTACACGTGAAGGGGGGCAGCTACTGCGTTGCGCTCTTAAATGTGGGCTAACTCACACGATCTATTACTAACTGCGTACTTTATCTTAATTTATTTGGCTGCTACGCCTCCGTGGCATGATTTTGAACAAGTTTTTACACTTTACGATAACCTAGAACTAGGCTCGATAAGAACGAAGCAAAAAGCTATTAATGACATCGAATGTAATGGAGTATAACTGTAGGATGGTACAAAAAACATAAAGAAATCCAGACCTATGCTATTATTGGCAATGAAATCTTTCGAAATGTCAGAATCAGCATATTGTTATTTCAAAAGTATCATATATATGTATGTAGCATTTGAAGTAAAATTTGCTGCACAATAAATATTAATAAAATGCATTAATAAGTTTACAAAAACAATAAATATTGTTTGCTTACAAGTGCTTATATAATATAGTCAGTAGTTAAAAAGAAATATAATAGACCTTAGGTTAAAAGCTAAAATCCCAAAAGACCTAAATAAACATAACGTCAGGTGAAATATTTATCAATTTGTTAAAGTACTTACTGAACGAGCTTCAGAATGTATTGTCTGAAGTCTAGTGTTATTTCTTAGAAGAAAATTTATCGTATAAAGTGTTTACCTATCTATACTTATGAACACGGTACTTAGACGTTATATACTATGGATTTAACATTTAAATATCTATCCAGGTTTATTTATTTGGTATATTTCGATGTTTTAACCAGCTTAAGACTTCTTATTTACAAGCGCTAACTTAAGAATAGTTATTGGTAACTAATATTAAAAATAAAGATTACTTTGTGATAATTTAACATTAAAAAAGGACATAATATACATATAATGTATTGTATATTTACCTAAGGCCATATTATAATAGAACATGGACATAAACATGCATGAATATATACATATATCGCTGAAGACGTAGGCAGATGTGTAGTATTCCCACGCCAGCTATATTTTTAGTTCCCGTGTAACGGCCAAATCTATTGCCATCTACCGGACATATTGCCAGGCACAGTGCTGCTGAGAACTTCTTTACAGAAAACTCAATAGTTCTTTGCCTGACCACGAGTCTTAACTGCGCACCATCAAATCAATTTTGACTGCACAAATGATGTAGCGGCTCAAGTCTCGCCTCGCCACTACTGATACGCCGAGTGTTGTGAGTTCGATTCTCACACGGGACAAAAAAATAGGTGTGATCCACAAATGGTTGTTCCAAGTTTAAATGTTGTTTGTGTTCGTTATTTGAATGTTTGTAAAGTCCCCCGTGATACAGGAATTATATCTAGTGTGGGAGTTATCTTTTAAAATAGAAAATGAATTGTATAGGAGTAAAATATTTGCATGTCAAATTACTGACTAAGTGTTAGAGCTTATATTTATTTACTAAGACCTACAATGCACACAACATTTAAGGCAAATAAATGATTACTTTTGTTATTATTAAGAATCTAGGTTTACAAATAATCCTATCAATAAACCTTCTAGTAGTTAATGTATTGAAATTTTAAATATATATAAATGTACGTGTGAGTTCGGTTACACTTAACTTCGATACAACTTGTAACGTTATAAATAGCAATGTTATTCGTTATTTATTAATTCGCAACGATTAGAATATCTACATAACAGTTATAATCCGCAGAAATGGATCTAAATACATTAATTATATCGTAACAACTTATTTGTAGTAAGTACCTACCAGTTTCCTACACTACGTAAAAGCTCATTGTATATACATATTATTATAACTTTTTTTTGGCAAGTACTTATTTATAGTGTTAGTTAAGCTGATGGTAAGATATCGCGTTTATGTTTATGTCAAACACGCGGTCGTAGGTTAAATTTCTGGATGAAACAAACATTTTAATACCGTATCACTTTTTTTCTGTCTGGATCTACATAAGATTAGGCGATTTTAAGTCACGCAAGACACCCTGAAGATGACGCCGTGCGCTTTAAAATGTATTTATACATATTCAATGCACAATTAGAGCTAAATAAGTTTTAACTGTGTTAAGCTATGATTACGATTATTCGTATCGATATAAATTATATATAAGATAAACTCATGTTTATGTATTTGATAGACGGTATAAATGTTACATAACATTTAAACAGCAATTTTTTGTAGGTCCCACGTAATAGACCACGTGTTGCTGAGAATACCCGAACAGAATAATCCCTTAAACTTTGTTCGACCCGGGAATCGAATCTAAGAAACTTACGAACTTAAGTAAAAATAAGCGCAAACTTACACCACAGAACCAACGAGGCAACCGGTTACAAATTAAATTATATTAAAAAAAGCATGTAATAATACGCTCCACATATATCATGGCTTTTTAAATTCAATATGTTAATTTAACAAGAAACATAGGCCTAGTTGTGATTGTGAGATTTCTAGCCGTTAGAATAGTCGTAAAGTACAGATAAGGAATTCAAAAGAAAGTTTCGCCAACCGTGCCTAAAGGCCTGACGATTTTTATTTTAATATTAAAGTTAATCCGAACATTAAGCAAGGCAGCGGGCGTGAAAAGCGAAATCGTAATTAACGGCTCGTATGAACTCGTATCCACTCGTATCTCGATCTAAGCTGCGCGTACACAAGCGGAGGTTTGGGTGCGGGCGCCGACCCCGGGCCCACTATGTCGAATGCTTGTGCTCAGATTTCACTCCACTTGGCCGGATTTTCGATGACACTCTAAGGGCCCGTTGACTCGTTTTTGTAAAAATCAAATAGTGAGCCTATACGCTTTTGTGCACCTGTGTTTTACACTATCAGTATTTTAATCAACCTTAATTTGGCCTACAAGTTGTAGGTGTGCTCAGTGACTAAAGTAGTCACTTATATCCAAAGTTCCATTCTCACATAGAGCACAAAAAAAGTGTGGCTGTCAAATAATTGCTCCGATTTTTTACACATTGTTTTAAATCATACTTAATGCTATAAAAATCACTGTCTAGTTTTAGGCCAAAGCCACGAACCATTTTTAATTAAATTTCAATCCTCAAGGAAGATACTGGCCACATATACCTCAAAGAAACAGACGTCGTCTATGTATGTATGTTAATACAGACAGACGTGCACAAACTAGGTAATGATTAATCATATATTAATATGGTCAGGCCTATGACTGTTTGACAGCGCATTGATTTATTGATTGATAATAATCTGCAAAACACGCATAATGTCCAACACCTTCACGAAATATAATTATATTAGTATCATGGCTTTTGTATATTATATAATTATATGGCATATAAATATTTGGTTTGATAAATTAATAATACCCGTGTGTGTGGCCCGGCCCTACTTCGTTCTTTTTGGGAGTTTTCTTGTCTCTTTACTACCCTTTTCCTAGCCTTATATTTTCCTAAATCTATTGGGTTTGGCTTTCGGGACTAGGCAGATTCGGCTGAATAAAAAATTATAATTGGAAATTTCTTGACAGAAATGACTTTTTGTTGGCCTGACACGGGAATTTTAACTAATAGCTTTGGGTAACAGGTATTATGAGGTAAGACCATATTTTCGTATGTTTAAGGGTTCTATTCAGTACCATCATAGGTCTATAATATCGATGGATTCAGATCTAGCATCTGCTAATGACGGTCTGAACCCGTTTTACGTGCCCCATAGACACATCCACTGATAAGCATGACATCAACTTCTTAGATGAGTCGGTCTGTGCCAGTTCGTCACAAGTATCTTATTCTCTTCACAATTAAATTTAGTTATAGATAGTAGAATAAATATAACTATTATGCTATCAGTTGTCCAAAGTCTATCATGTACATAACTTTATGAATTTTACATTAAATAACGAACCGATTCCCATTTTTTTAAATTGATACCCCTAAAGCTTGTCAATAGCTACTTACCAAAAAAAAAAAGAAAATCAGTTGACTAATAGAGGAGACAAAGTACTAAACAGCTTTTTATGCGTATATATAAGTGTATCTGATACTAGGAATGTAACGAAATGGATTACTTTAAGGGTCAAGGTTAAATCAGTTCTTTGTTAAATTCAACAAACCCTTTAGCTGTGACCTCTTTCGCAGATTTTAATAAAACTCAGTTCTGTTGGTTCAGTGATCTTTACACACACATGCGCATAATAACCCTCACTGCTGCATACACCTACAAGGAGAGTTATAAACATTAACAACAACAATATTAATTGTCCAAAGTACCCTCAATCATAAAAGGTACAGTGGGTAGTACATACCTACTGTTCAACAAGTTCATCGTAACGTGACGCCATAAAGCAGCCGTTCACCATAAGAATAAATGGTAAACTGCGTGTAAAGGCATTCGTCAATGGCGGTATAAATCAACAACACAGCACCATTACCGCGGCCACTGCTGTCCGTCAATGTGAACCGTCGCAGTGATTAAACAATACGGCGTACTTACTCATACCTAAAGAAATATAATTAGGTTTGAGGCGGAGCAATTACGTGTTTAAGCTTCTATTGTATCATACAATTAAAATGACGGATAATAAGGAGGAGTGCCGCGCGTTCATCAGGCATTTTTTATTGTTGTACTTTGGCGGAGACGCATATCACCTTTGGCTTATGGGTTTGCAACACAAGGTTCCTGCCTGAAACTAAGCGGTGACTTTTGTCAATATACCTTTGCAGTACCATCTCCAGCGCATCCCTACAAAAAGTCACTAGAAGGGAGAAAGAATACCGGAAACTATATCAATAGAAAAGCATCTTCTTGAATTGTTATAACCTCTACTGCGTAATTCATATAGATAACCGTTTTCCAAAACACAACAAGACTGGCTTTTAAAATTAACACAACTTTTTAATATTAATACTAGAAACTTCAAATTTGGTCATTTAAGGTAATTTCATAATTCCCACGGATACGGTTAAAAGACTCTAAACAACTAAGCTATACATGAACGGCACTGCGCACAAAAGCTAGTTAAAATTAAGTGGCAAGTGATAGAACAGATGCAACATTCTATTAGACGTATACACACAATGAACGCCAACAGGACGGTCGACGCTACCTAAAAAGTAAATTAAAAGAAAACACATAGTCAAACTCCAACAACGAACAACATATCAACAACTCTTAACTCTACAATAGCCAAGACACTTCTAATACAGATGCGGTGATAACCCGATAACAACCAGAGTTGCAGCGGCGGCTTCAAGTCTTCCTTATCACCCGATCTGTTGATATCAGTCGCGATAAGCAAGCCCTGTCAGGCCCTGTCTGCTTGTCACGACGGTGTAAACCACTCTTTACTTTTAAAACAAGCCTCTTGTTAATTGCAATGCCGCATTTAATATAGAACTTGATAATGACTGGTTGTGTGTCACTTTTTGATGGTTAACCCCTCATCTATAACGACTTAGGAATCCAAGACATGATGCCACAAAAATAAATCTTAAATTAGAAATACAGAAATTGAACAGTTCTTAGAAGATTTGGTATCAGTGTGAGACAGTGCGCGGAAAATAAAGTGAAGAGAAATTTTTTGTTACGAAAAAAAATTATTAGTCGTATTGTTAATAAAACTAGAGGCTATAATACGAACATAGTCCAGTGCAGGAGGACATATACAAATAGTGTCGATACACACGCATGAACACGTTAGGGTTAAGGCTCCCAGTACTACAGTTATCTTTCTATTTATAGAATTCCCTTTTTGTTGAACATTATCTAGCATTAAAGCTATCGCAATTGGAGTTATCTCCAAGATTATAATACATGAACACAAATTAACGCTATCTGTAAATATAACGGTACAAGTCTACTTGTAATGAGGTGTCTTCACTTCTACGTAAATGGCCTTTAGAGGTAAAATATTTCTGATTTCACGAAAACTTATCTCGACTTCAAGCGTCTTATCTAAATTATTTTAAACTTATGTCACTGCTTTAACTAAAGTTTTTTTAGTTCTGTCGTCAGTTTTATATTTACCTTCCTTCGTTTCCAATCACCGATGGTTATGACCCAAATAGAGGGTATCAATTACACACGAGTTTCTAATTTGTAAACGGCAACAAATTACACATCGTACGTACGGGCTTCATTTTAGCCGTGACGCAAACTACCTATAGAACTACTTGAGATAGAGACGAAAAAAAAGAACATAAACCTGTAGTTGCGCGCCTGCGTCGGTTTCGTCATACGGGTGTTAGTGTCAACCGGCGCGGGCACAGAGTGGCGAGCGCATTGCTCGGTAATGAACCAGCATCGGGAATAAATAATAGTGCACGTGAGCGCCGTGTAAGTTATGTTAATACATTACGAGTTGACGCAAAACGCAGCCACGAACACGTGGCGACTGCGCCGTGCCTCGTCCCGACACATCTACGCAACATGCACCTATAATTAACACACTAATTGCAACTTCATTCCGAAAATTGCTAGAAAATCATACTCATTTTTTTATAGTTACACATAAATATAGATACGATCTTAGATCAAATTAATAATTATGAAGGTGCACATAAAAGCAAACAGTGGGAGTCTCTATGACTCAATGGCCTATCATTTTAACTTTTATTGTAAGAAGTAATCATAGAATCTCGTCTATAACATGAAAATAGTGAAGACAATAAAACTGAAATCAATAAATTCCATAAAAATGTCGTAAAATTCCAACTATGTCATTGTTTTACGAGCGAGGATAGAGACATCAAGTTTATATTGATTATAGTAATTTAAATATTACTGGTTAATGTATTACACCGTCCGAACCGAGATCGAACTACCGGTGACAGAGTGACCGTCAACGTGACGATCGCTTGTACGATAGCTTTCAAATAATATCCAACAGCAAAAAATCTAACGCATTTCACATACAATCAACTACTATAATTACTAAACCATTCATTCAACAGTCTTAATCACGCAGTTATTATAAATAAGCTAATTAATTTTGTCGTCATCATCCACATTGGCCTTAATAGTTATTCAAATTTATATATAGTTTATGTAACTGGGGTTTAGCGACTTTACTACCATTAAATTCAGTCAAGTTTTCGTTCTTGTCGTGGTCAAATCTGATATAAATTTAGCTAATGGAATATACAAACATAAGTCTAATACAAAATTCATATCAATAAAATCGCACCTGATTTTATGAATTCGACCAACTGTTGTACACGTGTTTCATTTCAGAAGGCTAAAGCCATAATCCGCCACGTTTGTTCAAGTATGAATTGACAAACTTTAAACATTTTGCATGCAGCTTTCTGCACAGCAATTACTAAGCAAATTGATTTAGGCGTAGCTGTTAATGTAAATGAAGGTATGTATATAATGTTTGACATTATTCCCAATATAATTATCTGTGCCAACAAATCTGCCTTCATCATTTATTGAACAAACATTTACCTAATGTTTGCTAAAAAAGCGTTGTAAAATGTTTATTAAAATGTTTGACTTTTAAAATGTTTATTATCTTGGTTATTTAAGATAACTGTGCCCACACAGACCTAAAGTGATGAGTATAACTTAAGAACTTAGCCTAGAGAGGCTGTTTGCCCACATTCGCCTAATGACAACTCCACGCATCTCAAAAACACAGCCGTCATAAAAGCTATTCGAATCCTAACAGTACAAGCTAATAGTACTCACGTTTCAAATATTGACATTGTCGAAGAAGTCGGTCCAGTAGGCCATATCGTCACAAATAGTTTATGTTATTATTTTAAAGTGCGTGATCTCACAAATTAGTTGTACGGAAGTGAATTTGAAATTGCCGAACGTCATTGCAAAACTTGATCAGAAGCATTCAAGGTGACCACAGAAATAAATACAATTTAATTACTCCAAAAATACACAAGGAAATTTTTGTAACGTCCTCTCACAAACCGCTCCCAGGTGAAGCGAATGGGACTATTTCATGTCCTTGCATAGTTGCATCGCTTCCTGTGCACTCATTACTAACTGGATCAAGTGGCGAGTGGTAGCCGTGTCGATGTTGACCAATATTTTCATAATCTCCGGACATCTCAAGTGTTGGTACGCTACCAGCTGGCCGCCTCCGCCCCGCCCCCGCGCTCGTCTCTTGCGCCCAGCTCGTCCACAGCGCAAACATCGGTAGTGTATGTGTTGTATTGTAAACGATGTTTGCTCAATCGTCGCTCAGTTTGCTTTTTTTCTAGTACCGCGAGCCACGGGCCTCGCATGTTCTCGTATTGTGTACCCTTGGAATGGTTGCGAGCTCCGTTACCGACCTCGGACACTCGCCCTATAATTTTAACCGGATTTAATAGTCCAAATAACTAATTAATTATACGTTATCGATTGTCTAACGCTCATTAATTTGCCAAAATACCAAAGACAAAATCGTAAAACTTTATGTCTCCGAGTCATGGACGAGGTTATAACAATTTTTAACTATCGAATGATTTATTTTATGACCGCTCTAATGGAATTGTTGGACTTTATAGTAAATATTTAATTGGTTAATGTTACCGGTTTTTGGCGACGTCTCTTTAACCCTAAGATTCCTTATATAACCTTTATGTGATGGGGTTACGTCATGCGAGAGGATGATTTAGTTTCTTTAAATCTTTAAAAATAAATTAGCTACCTACTTAAGATAAAAAATGGAGCTAATGATCGATAAATGGAGACTACTTATACTGACTGTAACAGTGATTTTAGTTTGTATCTTCATCGTATTCTGTGAAGAATATATTGTTCAATTTTTCTTTAGCTTAACCTTATTTACTAGCTATTACCGTGGCTAGTATCATGTGGGTCCATCGAACAATAAAGGCGCATGTTCTGTCCATGTTCTCGGTACAAAGTGTTAGTTTGTCACGCCTACGCGCTGGACCTTTTCGTTTGGTTTTCGGTTGGTCTCCAGTAATGTGATGTGTAATCTCACCGACAGATGTATAGGACACTCTAATTTTGTATTATTTTATTTTTAAGTATACTAAGACAGAGTACCTAGCACTTGTTCTCCCTAGATTTTAATTATTGTACAATGTCTACGATTAAAATTTTATAAACAGTCAACTCGAAATAAACATTTGTATTTCGAACCTGTATTATTTATCAAACGCAAATCTTCATATTATGGCTGATATGATAATCACAGAAACCATAACTCGCGTTATTGAAAATGGCGGTAACCAAATCCCTAGTGTCGATTTTATTAGTAATATATTCACATACTAATAATATCATTTTTACGTAGTAAACACGCCGTATATTACTCCGGCTATAATAAAGCCGAACTATCAAATCAGATCAGACCAGATTCTGGTATAGTATCATATCGTGATATCTAAAAACCGAAACCATAAATAACACGACACTACAAGTATTTGTACGACAATAAAGTGTATCATTTAAAATGGTTCCGTAGCTCCGTCCCGTTGTCTCATACATATATACATGGCTCTCTGGTAAACATTTTTATTTCTTAATAAAAACATATCGACGGTACATAAATCACATCTGATAAATATTTAACATGTATATAAAAACTTTAATTTTACGCAACAACACTGTATTTTTGTAACGCATTTACTTTTTTCCTTACAACTGCAACATCAATAAAAAATATATGTTTTGCTTTTTAAACACCTTTTATGATCGTTCAGTATAATGCGACACCGTTCTTTAGAAACTTGACATTTCGGAATTTGAATGCTAATGTGGATGTTACATTTTGTGAAAAGTTTGACTCTTCATAAAACCATAAAAATGACATAAAAATGAAATGGACGTTTTAAAATCTCATTGAATATTAATGCAACTGTGAAAAGTTACGCGGACTCTTTCACCGAAGCATAATCACCATTAGAATGAGACTACCGAATAATTTTATGTAAACAAACGTCATGGATTTAAACAGAAACTTTCTGACTATGTTTCTTTTAGTTCTAAGTTATTTAGGGCATAAATCTTCAAAGTTTTTAATTTACGATTCACATTAACATCTGTACATTCTGCAAATATTAATATCATATATAGAAAGCATAATAACGATTTCATAGGAATTCTAGAGAGAAGGTTTCACGGTATATAAAATACATGATACTATTACCTAACTAGGCAGAAAAGCTTTATATTAGTCATTTTTATCTCGAACCCAACTCGACCATAACTAGAGTTTTTCACAAACATGTTGGTGTCGGGTTCTGTTTAAACTAGCGGCGGCTTATTATCAATATTGACTCAAGCGGCCGCCATCTCCGCATCCAAACTTCTGAGGAAGTAACCAATAAAAATGACGTTTTCGAGTAATACTCTTTTGATTGTTTTTCTCAATCAACTTAATGGATTGACATATCATTTATGACTTAACCTAATGGCGGATGTTAGTTCATTGCACCTACTCGTATGTTGTATTTGTGAAGTGCGTAATGGCGGTCGGAGGCTCACGGATGTGCGTAGTGCGCGTGCGCAAATATTGGAACTGGCGAGTATTGCCGAGAGCTGCCGAGTGCCAAGGTCGGGGGCAAATAGATAACGAGAGGAATGCTCTTTGTGCTTGTGTGTGTACCCAGTACTCAGCACATTCCATTTCAAAGATATCATACTTATTATTGAATGGTTTGTTTATTGATTTGTACTCAGCTTTCATAGGAGATGACAATTTTATTAGACTTTTACGAGATTAGTCAAAACTATTTGTAAGTGAGATTTCTTTAGTGAAATGCATTAGTCTACGTCGGCGTAAAAGCTTTTCATTCTATGGTAATGCTTTATAACGTATATCAAATCGATATAAAACAACAAATGCAGTCATCATTACCAAAAGTTTTAAGTAAATGTAATCTTTAATAATAACCGTTTTAAAAGTCTGCATTCAAGAGTAATGTCAGTTTATTCTGATTTTCCATATTCTGCAAAATATACGGTCATCAGAATTTCTTTCGGCGTGTGTGATGAAGCTTGTGATATTATCATTACACCGTTGATATAAATAATAATATTCATTTCGCGTAATTCGGCTCGGCGCGGTGCGGTGGCGTGGCGGCGCGACACACGTGCGCCTCAAAGGTATAAATATCGCTTATCGTGAAACACTCTCCACCACTTATTATTCGTCCTTTATCCGATTTCATGAGTTAATCTGTATGCGACAAGACCGTTAGTATAGTGTGGATAACTGGCTAATCCTAATTAATGTTATTAATGCGAAAGCGTATTTTCTTGACCTTTGTTCAAGGCGAGAAGGAGCATTGCTGCGATAGAATTAGTTCCTTCTTCACTTTATATGTAATATATAAAGTAGTACTTGAATAATAGCCACTTTATATGTGGTCGCTTTATTTCCAAAGATTTACATCACAGTAACTACATATTCATTAGGATAACATGTTACTTACAGCCCATAAACTACATTATTGCAAAAATTCATGTTAATTCGTTGCTCCTCCGAAAGAAAGGCAAACCAACAAACGGCCTCGATGGCGTAGTGGTTAGTGTAACCGATTGCCACGCCTGAGGTCGCGGGTTCGATTCCCGCACAAGTCAAACATTTATGTGCATGAATATGGATGTTTGTCTTGGTCTGGGTGTTTCTATGTATAATATGTAAGTATTTACAAAAAAAAAAGGATATATGTATGTTTATCCATTGTCTAGTACCCATAGTACAAGCTCTGCTTAGTTTTAGCTTAGTGCTAGATGGTGTTGTGTGTATGTAGTAGAATATTATTATTATACATTGCATTTATAATATTTGTAAGGATGTAACTGCCACATAAGGCAGATTTGAAATGAGACGCCTATGATGCAGTCTCAGCGTTATAGGACAGTCGAAAGGCGAACATAATCAAAGACGTTCTGGCGAATCAGAAAATGAGTACCTACTCTAAATGTTTTTTGATGAGAGTCAATAAAGCAAGAGATGAAAGGCTTACAGCTAGTTAAAATCCATATTCTAAGTTTCGAAAAGCAGCTGTAAGCCTTTATACGTATATTCCACAAAATTGCCAATTTGCACTGGACTAGCGTGGCAGCAGGCTAAGCCCAGCAATGTGTCAGTTTATAAACAGGCCTGATATTATTATTACACAAAATTCATATTTCGGAAGCTATTACCAATCTCTACAAAGAAAACAACATACTTTGTGTAGCAATATCTAACCATTCTAAATAGACCTATTAATGCAATAGTTGTCCCTACTAATGAAAGACCAGTCAATTTGAAATCCATATATGGTGACTTTCTTAAAAGTTGATAGAAACAGTCGTGTCAATTTTTGATTATGTAGGCATTATAAATATGGAGATATTTGGTGGTTCGGTAGAATTTATTGTATTACCATAACTGTCAATTTCTATTTGTAACATATCCCTCCAAAATCGTTTTGCTTTCTATTGCTAGTTCGTTGTTACTTACCTGCATATCATTAACGTACCTTATAGAAAACCAGACTTACTGGTTGTATTAGCACAAAATAATAATAAACCTTTAGGTAAATAACTGTAAATTGATTAAAATATTTGAATGACAACGTATGGCATAGAATGATAATGTTTATATACACATACTGCATGTACTTGCTGTATCTGTTTGACCCACATTGTACAAAATGGGTTAGATCCACAAAATTAAATGGTTAGTAACTTTAACCACTGCACTGGAAGTAGCAAGACCACGTTAAACACTGCTTTATCCATGAAATAAATATAAATGTCTAGTGAAACCTTCTTTGCTGCTTTTATTCATTTTCATGCTCTAACCAGTGAACCAATTTTGATGAAATATTATATAAAGGTACCTTAAAACCTTGTTAGAGACATAGCCCAAATTGTAAGCAATACTTAATCAAAATAAGTTTTAAACAACAGCTTATTGTAAATATTATAAAGCAGGTCCATGCAAATCGTACGTACAAATGATTGAAAGTAAGAAGCGATCAGATTAAGCCTGGCCAGTTCCAAACAAACAAACAAGAAAGAAAACACAAAAAGACTTCACCGAGACCGCTGTCGACGTGCTACCGACGGGATGCGCTTCATCAACCAGACTTACTAGACGTAATCATGACCTTACTTGGGTATCTCCATCATCAACGTACATCGACTGCCTCGTCCGTTCAGTAACGTTAGCACCAGCGTGCAAGCTATTTGGTAAGCCACGTGTTCGATTCTATGATTGATTTGAACCGGCTATGTCGTAAGGGCATACAAATATACATAGATTTATGCACGTACATTCGCAAAGGTGTTTGTACTCTTGTTGTAGGTGGTGTATTACACTCATATTAAAACTTATTTTTTAGATATCCTGTAATAGAACTCGTTGTGTACAAAGTAAAGTTCCAGAAGCAAGCTTCTATTAAAAAATCTTAACAATACCACATTGGTGTAACTTTAAAATCGGGCAACCTGTCTCCGTATAACTTCAAAATTTCTACTGTCCCCGATTGGTGAGCTAAGGAAGCTAACCAGGGTTATATTTAATTGCCCCAACAGTGGCAGCCCAGCCACTTTATTTTGGAAAGGCAACAGCTAGTGAGACCTCGTCCTGGTGTTGCGATCGTTCATAGGCACTTCTTTGGCATTACAAAAAAATAAAAGTCAGTTTAATGATTTCATTCATCTCAACGATTACACAAAGCTCGATGTAACTCGTACTTGTCCATTTTTGATAAACCTGCAAGTGCATCAAATAACCAAATGACACTTACATTTCGTTTAAACAAGGTTCGGTCAACTCATTCAATCATTCTTTCATAATCGTTGTCATTCATCAGTTTGCCGGGTTGATTAGCGGCGTTCCTCCCATGTTTGTTCGCGTAGTGAACCGATATTTCGTCAAGTAACACTGTACTGTCATACTCTCATATTTACCGCCATAACTTCATAACAGCTCTGAAAAGACATCCTTATTTCTATGGGAATAAAGGCTATGATAGTATCAAAAGGTGTTGTTGTCAGAGCAAACATTATGTGCGCCCGCGCCGCCGTTCGCACCAAATAATGTTTTGTCTTTGAGCTGCCGTGGTTCCTGTCATAGATTATGAATGTAGATCACTTATATTTTATTCTGACAGCTTATTAGTTTAACAGGTGGATGTATGATAGAAATATAATCGCCACTTATATTAATGGATGCATTTTTAGTGTGCAGTCAAAATCATTGTAGGCCAATTTAACATTAATTTAAGATGGAAAATCTTGCATGAATTAGAAATCTTACATTGATTTCAACAGTGTGAAGGGTCTGGTAAATCGTACTGTGATGAAATATTGGAACGATGTTCCTATTTTCAAGCGTATGGCATGTGTAACCCACAACTGCTTTCCCTGTACTTTAACCATTTAGCTGTTGAACTTCGTAGTTACGTGCAATGCTATTGATTATAACGGTTTAAATGTTTACTATATAATTTATATGAAGATATAATATGCTCCAACTAAATAAGTAAGCATTTTTGCTCTATGCCTATTCATCTATCACCGCTATAGAGTTACTCAACACTTATTGTTTGTAATAACAAACAAACTACGGGTTTTAAGTCCCATATAACTACTGAGCTCAGTTTCAGTCTCTATATCTAGCCAGTAACAGTGGTACTGAGAATGTATCGACTGAAATACCCAATTCCACTCAGATCGAGACCTGCACATCAGCTACATTCACGACGGCTGCTCCACCGAAGCGAAACATATTGCTACCTAAACGCTAAACAATAGTATACAATATAATGTTATGTACAATTGTTACTCAAACAACAACAATACTACAACGCTTTGTAGGTTACACAATGATTGGCAGGCTAACCCCGCGCATATCACATTACGGATGTTAATTCTAATCACAACACCGCTCATCACCGGTGTGATTCATCTATGCATTAACTTTTGTCTCCGTTGACAGTTCACATAAGACAAAGCATGTTTAATTAGCACCGAGAAGGGTGACCATTAAAAGAATGAGACAGTCTCGTGTTTTTTTTCAATTTTATTCTGAATGAGAGTTAGCTCTGAGTGATAGGAAGCTGTGCAAACATCGAAACAGAAAATAAGGAGCACTTGAAACTATATTTATGAATCACAATTCTTGTCTGGATTAAGCCTACAAAATCTTGCGCAATGGTAATGCTAAATCAACCGATTTTAGATCTCCACCATCCGTTAAATAATACAAGTTAGTTTTCATAATAAAGAGTTCTAAATAAGTAACTTTGCTAAGTTTAATAGAAGAAATCGCGAAGCGCCATTAATTATCATACAAACGAATTTTTAGGTACATTGAAAGGTTAATTACATACACGTCATATTACCTCATACCAAATTCTGAAAGACCACCTGATGGACGATTTACTCACCGTCGTCAGTCTTTCAAATTCAAAGGCAGGAAAACAACACAAGTTTAATGCGCTGTGTATTTTAGATCTAATACTGGATGTACTGCTAGTACTACCCGAGTCAGCTACCTTCATGTTTAAAAAGCAATTGTTCCTAATAATCTATGACATTTGGATACCCTATGCGTGTATAGTATTGTTGACATCGCGCCTACCAGCATGTCGCGGTTGCCGGTATTGGTTCTAAGAATACTTCTGGCAGTTTGTTCGTTACTTATTAGTTTCCACACTAACTGTTAAGTACTCTATGGGAAAAGAAAGCTTCTTTGTTTTAGTACATCAGACAATAGATTAACACTTATATGGTCCTTATAATTATTGTATTTGAATGATGGTCATTTGTATTAAGTACCTTGTTTGCATAGTCAAGGACGCAGCCCAGGTACTTATGTTTAGTGCTAGCAATACAATAATTAACACATTCGAGTAAAATTCGAATGATATATCGCATATCTCTAAAACTATCGAGTATACTCTATAGTTTGCTGTTCTAACTATGACGCTGGATAATAAGATCCTTACAAAATAATATGTTCAAAAAATTTGTATCAGTTAAATTATTATATAGCGAAATAGAAGATCTGTAATTTTATTATTAAGAAATACATTGACTTAATATTCCATTACATTACAGTCAGCTAGAAAACTCAACTCATCACTGTTCATACTACCGTTTACAATCATATGTGTGTGCATACATAGACACGCTCACAGATGCTTTAGTTACCTATACATACGTGGGTATTTATATGACTTTATATCCCTGAAGGGGTAAGCACACATGTAGGTACTATGTCCGCATATGCACATCTATATTTTAGACCACATATGTATAATAGAAAGTCTAAAAGTGACCGGCGATACACTGTGCAAAATACTAAAAGGAAATTGAACTAACACTCAGTCCAACAAAGCTAGGTTAAAATATAAAGATATAAAAACTGATAGACGTATAATATAATTGAACGCGAGTTTATCGTACATAATAAAATTATAATTTACATTTGTTTAATGATCGTGACGCGTTCTTGTTGTTCGCTTAGTTCGAACTACAGGTACAGTAAAGTCGATCACAAAATGATAGCAGTTTGATGCTTTGCTGCTGAAAGCATAAATTACGTAGTTCATTTTTATATTTTAAATAGAGCTAAAATATTTTTATGGGTCGTTAGCGTCTAACGTCAAAGTTTCTATTTGACGATTGATTCATTTAGGTACGTGCTAGATAGTTAATTTTGATTTAGAATTAGTTGGCCTATGCCTGCTGAAATATTTTTGAAGTGAAAACTTCTTTAGGCAAGCACTTTTTGGGTGAATAAACATCATGGAACTCGCGTCTTCGTCACCGAACGCTTTCCATAATCTATATGTATACTGTGTATATATGTGTACTTTTTGAGTGAAGAAAAAGCGTGAAACTCGCGTCATAGTTACTTAGTTTTTACTTCTATCGGCAGTCCCCAAAGACTGCCCCGCATGTTTTTTTCCTCATAACATCACAGCGACCAAGCTAAGAAGATCACGGGTAACTTGACATACCTAACATTAGGTTCGGTTTTTAGCTAACCAGAGACAATCATTGCAACCAAAAAAAAGGGCCGATTCTCTAAGTCTCAGACCACTTACCAATATCATAAAGAGAAAATATTTGTTTATTTGTAATCGATAAACTCTAAAACTGCAGAACCGATTTTAGTAACTCTTTCACCACTAGAAAGCCAATTTATTCAGAAGTAACAAAACATCATGCTAGGAGCCATGAGAATAAAGCAGTAATCATAAACGTGCGTAAAGAAATATAAAGCTGTATGATTAAATTTAGTCGATGAAAAATTGCTCAAAGTCTCGATGGCCTATTTCGCAAATTGATAAATTACGACTTATCAGCATCTGCCTCGAGCCCTCATCATCTCTAGTTATATTGATTGACAGGCTTTATCTAAAGTGTTTATCAAAGCCTACAAGTAATAATCTATACCATCCCGTACCCAGAACAAAATGAAAATATATAGAGGAAATAGTTAGAAATTCGTTATTTATTACAAAGTCCAGTGGTGGTCAATGGTCGTTGGATAAATTTTCCTTCACATCGTCCCCGTCTCACCTGTATTTATTACTTCCTGAGCGCGACAAACGTCCGTAATTGAGCGATCACGACGAGACCATAACTCGTATGAAACTATCGAATTACACGCGCAACCCTATCGGTGAACATTCACCATGCCTCTTATTCTTTGGCGCCTTCTTTCAGATGGACACCGTCCTTTCTCTCTCCCCCTTATTATACAAAGTTTGGTGTGAAAAGGATAGGGTATCGAGTGACCATGATCGGTACGCAGGTGGAAATAGTGACCACCGGTCACTAGGGTTATCAAATTACATATGATGTGATGTGAAATTTATCGATGCGACGGACGCATGTAGCGGGTAACGCGGTGAATTTGTAAAAATAATGATTGTCCGATGAAAGTGACCGCTGCCCGTCGAATCACAGTACATTGTCAATCGTGTGAATTGTATTAATTTGAAATTGTAATTGATCGGTGAATTAAGTAGGGGTCGCGGAGGTCAGTGCGAAGGGCAAGACGGTCTACGTATTGTGTTTTTGCCTCGTCTTCCCGGATCGTAGTTTATAACAAACAAGTTCAAAAGTGCCAGTGTTTGATGGCTAGGAAAATTTATTCATACATGAGCAATTAAGGGTTTAGGCTTACGTGCCAACTGACAAAGCATGTGGAAAAGTATTTCGCACAATTTACATTATGCTTTGGAATAGTTGGTATTAGCATGCGATGTTTAAAGATGCAGGTTTAAATTAGTTCTTAGTATAATTATATGGGCGTTATATGATTCAATAAATAAAAGACAAAGTTATGCATTCCGAACTAGTATTGTCAGTATAAACTGGATATTTGAAACTGCCAAAGATTAACGGTCAAATTCGGTCGCCATAAAAAACGACGATTATGACTTATGGCGCGCATTGACTTCGAATTTTAAAGTAAATATGAGTTTATAATATATATATTCTACCACACACACACAACACCATCTAGCCCAAACAAAGCAGAGCTTATACTATGGGTACTAGACAATGGATAAACATACATATACTTTTTTATGTAAATACATACATATTATATGTTCATGCACACAAATGTTTAACTTGTGCGTGAATCGAACCCTCAGGCGTAGCAGTCGGTTACACTAACCACTACGCCATCGAGGCGTTTAATCATACATCAATTTATATATCTATAGCTGACACGTATAGTAAGTATACATTTTTAATTAAATCTTTTAGGGATGTGAGTCCGAAATGTTCACTCTAAAAAGGGGTCAACAAAATTGCTCCTAAAATAAGATAAACGTAGTATTATTTACTTCTCAGCTATAGATACATGTATACTTAATATATAGTGATTCGGTGATAAAACGACAGTTATCTACGGCAAAGACACTATATAAATTGTCAGAAATAAAAAGCATAAAAATATTTTTTATCATCATGTACTGAATATATTTAGCACATATATGGTATAGCGGTACTACCTATTGCTATCATTATAAGTTTAGTTTATAAAATAGTTTCAACTATATGCGGTAATAAGTGTAACTAATGTTATACGAACCCAAGTTATCATTTATTTAAAGTGTAATCTAAATGTTAAGTATAGTAATTATTTTAAGTTGTATTACGAGGACGACATGGTCGCTTCTCTATTGTGAACCAAGTCCTTTGATTAAATAAATATTTAAAAAAAAAGAAACAATATGCGGTTACTATAGTCTACACAATTTATCTGCAGGATGTCGTTTAATGATCAGTATAATCTCACAGGGGTATGTAATACGGATGCTATGTGCAGACTTCTGCAAGATGCAAAAGGTCGCCATAAGTTTCTTGTCATTATTGCTTTCGTATAATTTGCTGTATATTCTCAATAATAATTATCGATCATTACATTATTGTGTAAAAAATAAAATCAGAAAGTATAAAACTCATCAGTTTAAGACAGCACCCCAAGAGGTATAACCGTGGCTATAAACACTCATTACGTTTCCACAAGTGCACTCTCGAATGACGCATCCATAAAATACGTTAAATCCTAATATAAATATCTAAGTTGGGCCAATTAACTGTTGGACGGGCGAGATGTAACATGAGCGGGTATCACGCTGCGCTGCCACAATTTATGATAGAGCCTAGCTACGCCGAATTAACCGAATGCTGGTCCATGGGTCTGTGGGACCGAGGCGTAGTGTTGCGACACACGTGCTCGCCCGCAATTAACCATACTCGATAACTCAAGTGTTATGTCATATGTGTAGTTTGAGATTCGATAGGTTCGTTACATTGTAAAAGTGGAAAGTAGTTGACTTTATACAGGTCGTGTAACTTGTGTCGTAGTGAAATGATGACATGTGCTCTGGTGAAAGAACTATTAACTTATTGAAGGCAATGTTCGTCCGAATAGAATACGTACTTCGAAATTTAAAAGTTGTGTATATTACATCACTTCGGAATATGTCATGAAAATCACATAATTATGTTCCATAGTTTAAGGATCGCGATTCACTTACAGCGCTATTTAGTATATTTATACTACCAATGTGGCAAATACAACAAACAACTGTTTACAAGCAAGTATCGTATCCCTTCAGATATTTGGATCAGCAGGAGTACTACGCGCGCTTTGCTGTCTTAGCTTATAGGATAGAGACCACGGTCCCTTATAAAACTAACCTAACTGGAAAGCTTTGGAAATTCTACTCGTCGCAAGACAAACTTATTAGCTACAATCTTTAGAACGGTGGAAGTACTTCTCTAAACAAACTAAGCTAGAATTTAATTTTAAAAAAATTGTGTCGTCTACTGATATTTGTTCTGAGTTTGAGTGTTCTTTGTGTCCGTTATTTGTAGATAAGTTTATATAGTCTCCCGCAACACAGAAATTACAAAAGCGAGGGAGATTTTTATAAAAAAAAACATGCCGGGCAGTCTTTGGGGACTGCCGATAGAAGTGAAAACTAAGTAACTAGCGTGCGGTGACGATGACGCGAGTTTCACGTTTTTTGTTCACCCAAAAATTACACATATATACACAGTATACATATAGCTCATGGAAAGCGTTCGGTGACGATGACGCGAGTTCCATGATTTTTGTTAACCCAAAAAGTGCTCAACGCGCCTAAAGAAGTTTTCACTTCAAAAATACACTTCCCAATAATAAACACACTACTATGCGAAAACACTTACAATTAAAAATAAACTTATAATATATGTATTTACGTATATTTTCCAAATACGACTTTCAAAATGACAGTACTATACTATGGAGTCGATCGAAGCCTCGGGAATAACTTAAAGGCTTTATATGCGTAATAGTGATAGCCAGGTGACCGCCAACATTGTATCTACAGCCTTCGATCCATTTGATGCGCGCTGATAAACTATAATGCACGCTTTTTATATTCAAACTTATACTTCAGATGCGTTCTCTGTCATGTAATGTAGGCTAGTTTACGAATGGATCATGCCGTCATTGCTAAAGTACAAGAGTTTATGGAAATAAAAGGGATATGGTCCTCAGTATAGATAGCATCGACTGAGATAACAGTGGCATAGAATAGCCTCATAGTTTATTGAATGGATGTTCGAACAGTGGCTGTACTTTAAGCAAGCAATCGAAAGAATATTCTCGCCTATTTTTCTATGCTCGCATATTCTATCTATTATCTAGTGTAACCGACTGCCACGCCTGAGGTCGCGGGTTCGATTCCCGCACAAGACAAATATTTGTGTGCATGAACATGGAAGTTTGTCTTGGTCTGGGTGTCTCTATGTATAATATGTATGGATTTACAAAAAAAAAAGTATATATGTATGTTTATCCATTGTCTAGTACCCGTAGTACAAGCTCTGCTTAGTTTGGGCTAGATAATGTTGTGTGTGTATGGTAGAATATTAGAATATTAAAATATTATTAGAATAGACAAATTAATTGCACTGAGATTTTTATACAAAATAGGTGCTTATTGTTGGGTAAATTGTATTTTTCTGAATATTTCCAAAGGGTTAGGCAGAGGTATCGAATATGAACAATAATCAATCTATGTATAGGAAGAAAGATAACGTAGTAAGGAACTTATTGCAATCATTCGGGTAGAGTATCCGACTTTGTATTGTTGCTGAGGATTTCCTTAGTAAACCGTAATTATACTACTTGAATCTGAGATCCTTAGACCAGTAGGTAAACGCAAACTTATATTGCTATGACAAATTATTGTGTTAATGGTATGTTTGAAACGGATCTTTTGCAGGTTTATTTAAGACATTAATACTTCGTAGATAATATTTACTTACAGAAACAAATACTAAACGTTTGTAAGTTGTGCTAGCTGATAGAAATCAATAAATCACACGCAACAAGAGACTGAGGTATTCAAAGCTGCGTCTAAGTGAAGGGAACATTTGTAATGTATCGTAAATTATCGATTAAAATCGGTTCGAGCTAGACAAAGTTATGTACGCACCACTCGAACACTACATCAATCCTGCGTGTAGGCAGCCGCAGCCATACCCGCCTCGAAATTATTATCGACATATTTACGCAAATACTATTCAAAGTACCTCTCTATAGCTTAATATGGAGTCAGCAACAAAATTTGGAAACGTTCCACTCGTCAATAGAGCCGATTGCGAGCCAGCGGTATCGAACGATCAATAACTTAGAATCAACACTAACAGTAGCCAAATAACGCGGTCTAATCCGACTCGAATCGCTGGATATTTTTCAATAACGCACGGAATCGATGATCGGAATAGTTAGCTCGGGACTCGATCGCTCGCTTCGTTTTTTTTTGTGTGGGAAACATTTCGTTTTTCAATCACAAGCTAACCTTTTTACGGTGCTGGGTGTACGTCGAAGGCGATAAATATCGAAGCTTATGGCCGCGGTCAGCTTTGAAGTGCACGTTTTATCCAGATTGCTACAGAATCTTTGGGTGTTCATATATTTTGTATAGCGACGGCGGCGCGTGGGCATCCACTCGATACACATTTGTTTTACATGACACAGGCTTGCTAAAACTCAAGACATGATAATCACAACTGTATTATACTACACGGAATGGCTGGTATACATATTGTATCACGCCTGTGTTCCCAAGGATTAGGCAAAGGTTTACAAACATTAACAACATGTTTAAAACATTTACACCCAGATTTCGATACCAATATTTAGGTCCTAAAAGGCGATGTATTGCTGTCTAATCACAAGTCTACATAACTGAGTCAAAAATTATAAGAAAAGATACGCCACGGGATTAAGGAGACAGCATACTTAATAATTAAAACCGTTCGAGAAGATGTTATCCTTAACTTAATATTCTGAATATGAATATGAGTGTGTTTGTTTATTACGATTGCACGCCATAACTACTCGACCGATCATCATGAAATTTTACATACAAGTTGTCATGGGTACAGAAAAGGTCAAGGAAAAGTACTGTTCCCAAGGGATATACATATACTGACAAAAATCTGCATTAACGCGATCGAAGCCGCGGGTAAAACCTAGTTAAGTATAATTTAAACTTAAGCTGGTATAACGTAGGTGTTGTACTTCTGCCTACCCCTTCAGATTTATAGGCGTGAGATTATATGTGTATTAAAAACACATTTCACCATAGAACTAACTCTCAATCTTTTCCATCGCCAGTGTTCATAATATGTAACGACCTTTAGAATTTACGCTTACGGCATTGCAAACACATTAAAACTGATCTTCGGAACGTGCGTATGTTGAAACCTGACACGTGTCTGAACGACCAATATTCTTGTGTTTTGAGACTAGCTCTAGAATTTGTTGCGCAATAAGAATTACGTTTTGCACAAAAATTTGTTCCGGGTTCGAGTATATTCGAATATGAGACGCAGACTTGCTGTTACGCAAGATTTCCAGACGTTATTATTATTATTATTATTATACGAAGGTAGAAACCTGCATACGTTGTAACTATAGTGGCGCTTCGCATTTTGTTAAACAAAAGATCGACCAACTACAATCTGGAAATTAATCCAAGTACATATATAGTCTCACGCATCCCGTATCCCGCATCCACGCATCCCTAAATGGGTTGGCAGAAGACATCCATTTTTCCCCAAACATGTTTTAGGCCCGATATAATATGCTAGCAAGCCTATTCTGAAGAAAGAGGCACAGTTGTAGACTCCGTGTTACTACCAAGAATTTCTTGAGAGAAAATCCCAATAATACTGCCAAGCCGAGACCTCATGCACAACAGTCGCATATACCGCTCTGCCACTGAGAAAAAGGATCTATATAGAGTTTCCAGAAGAACAAGTGACTGACTTATCACGCTTCACGCTTAACTAAATATTTTAAAACTAGAGGTGTTATAGTTTGTATCGTACAATAGCTTCATAGATTGTGTCACGTACAGAGAGGTCACACCTACTTACATAATCGTATAATGTATTCACAGCACCCGAAACGCGAAGAATAAAATTTCAATATTTATACAATAAAGTGAACAGACATGATAACACACAATTTGCAAATAACACACATCGTGAATAATTAATAAAATAACCATTCGACGAGTATTTACGAGCTAACTATAGGTATTTTTACGACTCGGAAATCGAATCTGGCTGTCAGGAAGTCGACCGTGTTTGTTTTAATGCTCTGCTTACAAATATTTTAATAATCGATTCATTACCTTCTGATAAAGTATCGGTTATAATAAATAATTTATTGGAACGGCTTCATCAACATAAACTTGGATATTAGTACGTAAATGTAGGCACATTGGAACCAGCTCTAATGATAATAATGATTACGTTTGGTCCTGCTCCACATCGGAACATATCGTAACAGGAACAAGTCTGGTCGCACATGTTTGTGTACGCACTAGTACAGCTTATGACTGGTTTTACGTTTAATTAGATTATGTCCCCACTAATAGCCAAACTGGATAAACACGCTTCTTCGAGACTAATATAAATAATGACGTATTCAAAACTTTCTATAGTATTCACTTCTAAATGTTTAAATTCAGGTTCTGGTGAAATTAGTCGAGAAACATTTGAAAAAGATCATTTTAATTGATAAAGCTAATAAAGTTTCCGGTATACGCAACTATTTAGCACATCCACATTTAGGCAATTTGTAAAGTATGTTAAATGTTGTTATGTATTGTTATCCCTGTGTTGGGCAACGCGTGCAAGGTGTGGGCGAGCGGTGCGCGGGCGCAGACACGCGCCCGGTTTCACCGCAACAAAAGACGCACGGGTGACTTTTGACTTTAGCCGTGCGGTTAAGCTTCATAATATAATTGAGCTCGAACAAAATCCGGCCGGGTATTACCATACAATGGGCCAGTCAGTTCCGTCAAGCCCGCCAGGTCGCCGAGGGCAAAAAAACACTACCACTTGCTATCGCTCACCATTAACAACAACCCATTGTAATATTGACGCCAATCCAATTGATACTTACGCTTCATACATATAGATTACAATTTAGTTTGCAGCTAATGGCACTTATGACGATGTATAGTTATACGGGAGGTTGGCAGGCGTCCATCGAAGGCAGCCCATCATGAGCCGACGACTGTTTGACGAGTGACAAGAGCCTAAAAAACGCACAGTGTAAGTTACCTAGTGGCCGAGCGAGTCGGGATGTTCGCAGTTTTGAGTTATTGCCTGGGAGCTGCGCTTTTTGTGCTCTCGTCTCGATATCCCGCGCTGCGCTGAATGCTTCTGATTGATGCGTTTTGTTTACTTTTCTGTCTCGGACGTTGCGAGCGTTGAGCCTTTTGACGTTTCCAGTTTGTTTTTTTACGTTTTTGGAACGTCTCGCGCATCTTTAGCGAGGTTTACATACAGTATTGTGGAGTAATTGATCGTCGGGCTAGGTGGACGTGTGCGGACGCTGTGTGGGACGTCCAGCCAGGTGGTCCCACGGTGTAGGTGAGGAAATACTATTGTGATGCTTTTACAGCTATTTACAATGCTAGTGCTAGTTGTAAAAGTGTCACAATTATTTGTTGGTACTTTTTGGTTGCGTTTCTAGGTTGCTTCGATTTGGTTCTCATACTGTTTCATTTAGCATCTCTTTGGTATATGTAGGTATAATCGTTCACGTTGTGTCGTTTGCAATATGGTACTCAGATGTATGTAACCAAACCACAAGGTATTACGTAGTCACGTAATTGTTTATAATATGTTAATCGCTGTCAATGCAGACTTGCTGGCTTGGTAATAGCCATTGATAAATATTTTTCTAATTACATATTTCCCTCTGTAATTATTGTATTACTCAGTATATGCTTCACCTTGATATATGTACAATTATAAACACATGACTATATTACTGAAGTTAAAATGGTGTCAGAGCCAGTCTCACATAATGAGACTTCCAAAGTAGGTGCTGCTATTTTCTTGGCAAAAAAAACCATAACTACTTTACACGAGCAGGGAATCAAACTCCAGATTGGATACTTGGATACACATCAATCACTTTTACTAGTCAGAATTCTTAACCTATACTAGTCATACCATTCACAGTATAACCAATAAAGGTAACAAAGCGTTTCTATGATCATGTCATAAACTGAAGTCATTGTGTTAATAATTTAAATGATAACGTAAATATCAGCTAATCAAACGGTTAACTGATGTTTACCATGGTTTTCTTACCCCAAAACCCGTTGCAGAATTTCTTTAGTGCCATCGTCAGTTGACTGTTAACTGCTATCAATATATAATATTTAAAATTCGAACAAAATAACATTGCCTTCAAAGCACGCACACATACAAGCTCGAGGCGTATACGTAGACAAGAACCACAATAAAAATTCATTCTTTTTACATCACGTAAGTTTACACTAACATTAGTGGTGGACCATGGAGCTATCTATGCCTCGTAATGGTAATATACATGGTGAGTGCGACGGCTACGCGACACTTTCTACCGGCGACGCGACGCACATACACAACTACTTACTGACACGCATCCGGGTCGAACTATGACTGTGTGTTTCATTGTTGCACTTATTTATGTACAAAAGTGGTAACAGTAGCAATTGTGGTTTGCTTTTTGTAGCATCGTATGTTTCTTGTACTGGGTGCATCGTCATCCTACGACGAAATGACACATAACTAAAATTCGTAATAGCTTGCTACAATTTTTTTTGCATTACATGTTTTTATAATTTTATAATAATGTTAATGAAACGCCACAACCCAAACCTGGGCGAATTCTTTGTAGTAATTAGTACAGTAAGAATTTTGATTGCCTTGCCGATATCAAATCTACTAGATATTGCAGAAATTATCAGTAGTAATTCATATTGCTCTGAGCGTTGAGGATTTGATATCTATAAGACGGATTTAAAATTTTATGGGGAGGTGACCACTCACACCTCTATACTATTATTAGCAGATTACGAATAATAAATTAAATAGATTAGGGCATAAACTTCTTTATGTACTAGTGCTTATCCCCAAGTCACGGGGCACTTTACAAACAAATAATTAACGGACACAAAGAATATTCGAACTTGGACTCAGACAAAACAGAGACAGCTATGTATTTGTTGATAGCAAAAAAATTGTCCTATGACCCGAACTTACAGTACTAGACACACTAGCGGTGGCACCTACGGGTGTGCTTTATGGAATACTTTAGGTGTGCTTCGTCTGGGTGTGCTTCGTTTGGGTGTGCTTCGTGAAATACCTCGCAACGTCACCACATATGCCTCTACACTATCTGTACATTTAACTTCTAACTACACTACTATTTTTCGGCTAAGCCTATTTGAAAACAACACCGTTTACACTAATAGGACTACCACGAACTAATAACCCAATCTAATTACGTACATTCTTTCATCCTTATCCCCATGATGTCATAACTCGTCATCACACCCTATTGGCAAGCATCGTAGCTCTATGGGTGTGTGTATGCGTGTGTATGTGTGTGTTTAGATATAGTTGTCGTTACTTACGCGTAGAACTACGTGACCGTACTACTGATGCACGCAGTCACCCGAATGTAAGTGAATCGATCGTAGTTTTTTGAGGAAAATATCAACAACAAACAGATTTTTGCTTGTTAAATCTGATATCGTATTCTATGTGAATTTTCTAAGGGTAAATTTCATTTAATTTTTGTTTTTGTCTTCCATGTTGGCAAACAAGCATACCACCTGATGGTAAGTGGTCACCGTAGCCTATAGACGTCTGCAACACCAGAGGCATCACATGCGCGTTGCCAACCCTTTAGGAAAGGAATTGGGAAGGAGCGGGAAGGGGGAAAGAGGGTGATTGGGCCTCCGGCACTCTCACTCACCGAACGAAACACAACAGTAGGAATACTGCTATTTCACGTCAATATTCTGTGAGAGGGTAGTCCTTCCCCGGTCGAGCCGGCCCATTCATGCTGCAATCAGCGAGGCTCTACTACTCAAAAAAACTAAAACTACCCAGTCATTGTTATAAAGTTTAGATTTATATCGTGATGAGTTTAATGCAGTCTTTTTCTGTCATATATATCTTTTCGGCAATGATCAACCACGAGCCTAAACGCAATGCTATTGATTCTATCTGGTATCCAGCTTATCGTTGAGTTAAAGTTTTAACAGTAAGGCAAATATACCACTTTCTTTACCGTGGTAGTAAGCTTCTATTCGCTAAAAGAGCACATGATGGTGAGCCAGAACCGCCACACAGTGACATTTGACAGTGTTAGACATAACTTAGCCACTGACAGTTTTCTTCTGGCAGCTGATTGTACCGTATATATGGGTAAAAAGAAGAAGACATATAAACAGCTAACATTATGAAGCCAAAGTCAGACAGGATACTAAATGCGCTAGGTAAATAATTATGTTTAGTAATAAGCAGCTGGTCTTTGCTGTAAGTGTTTTATTGGCATAAATAATAATAATATTGTCTTCTGTTTACGCGAATGTTATTCATTGAAATTAAACTACTATATACGGATTTTATCGCGTTGTTTATTTATCACTGTATTACAAAATTTTGAAAATATTACTCTACTACTACTATTGATTTTATTTGACTAATTTATAAGCTAATAAAATTATTTAAACTATTAAATCTATTTATTTTTGGTTTACACTTTCCCCGACGTTTCGGGTGCTTTTCAGCAGCCATGGTCACGGGGAGACTAAGATGGTAGTTGTCTCAATGTTCCAGTGTAGTTATTTCAAAGTACCTGAACATAATTTAATTATTGGTGTTTCTATTTACGCAGAATGAGCTCAAAGTATCATGAAGTCTAGCTGTGGTTTGTTTCTTCTTGGGTTTGACTATTTGAAGTACTGGATCCCAAGCTGGTGGTACATTCCAACCATCTTCTCTATTGAAATTGGGATGTTTTTTAATTTCAATAGCCTCGCGAAGCATCCTTGGCAGGAATCGGTGTTCTTTAGCGAGAATCTGTGGTTTGTCAAATCTCAGGTAGTGGTTGGTCCCCTGTTGTACGTGTTCACACACAGCAGACTTCAACGAGCGTTTGTGTTTTACGTCAGCTATGTGTTCTTTTATGCGGGTGCCTATGCTTCTCTTGGTTTGACCAATGTATGAGAGTCCGCAGTCACAATCTATTTTATAGACCCCTGCATCTTGTAAAGGTAATTGGCACTTGACGGATGGTAAAAATTGACTTATCTTCGTTGGCGGCTTGAAGTATGTGTTGATTGAAGCTCGCTTCAAGATGTAGCCAATCTTGTCAGTGACACCCCTTACATAAGGCAGTATAGCAGGCTGGCGCTCGACTGTGGCTGGCTTTTCTCGGGATCTGTGACAGCGGCGCGGCTGTTGGAGCTTGTTGTCTTGCAGTACTTGCTTGACATGTTGAAGCTCGGCGTCCAGGTGTTTCTTGTCACAGATCCCGTGGGCTCTCTGAAACAAAGACATTCCCACGGTAGCTAACTGTTTAGGATGGTGGTGAGATTCACCGTTCAAGTACCTATTTGTATGGGTCTTTTTCCTATACACGGTGTGGCTCAAAGTATGATCAGGATTCCTGATGACAAGTACGTCTAAGAATGCTAATGAATTATTTGCCTCTAATTCCATAGTAAATTGGATGTTGTTATTAATGGAATTAAGATGTTCTAGGAATACACTAACACTATCTGTTGGTAATATTGTAAAAGTATCATCTACAAACCTCTTATAAATCCTGGGTGTGATGGGGGCAGTCTGTAAAGCTCGAGCCTCGAAGTCCTCCATATATATATCGGCAACAACAGGCGATACTGGGGAGCCCATTGCCACACCATCGACTTGTATGTAGAATTTATTGTCCCACAACAGATAGCCAGTTGTTAAGCAATGCTTAAGTAGTTCTGCATATTCCTCAGGCATATTGTACTCTATTAGCTTCCTTTTAGTTATTTCAATACAGTCATGTACAGGTATGCATGTAAATAATGACTGTACATCAAAACTAACCACTGTTTCATTGTTAGTGAGACATAGGTGTTTAATCTCACTCACAAAATGGTATGAATCCTTTACATGTGCTCTCGAGTTGCCTCTGAGTGGTGAGAGTATCTTCGCTACGTGCTGAGCCATTCTGTAAGTTGGTGTGTCGATCTGACTCACAATAGGACGTAGAGGAGCGTTTTCCTTGTGTATTTTTGGTAACCCATACAGCTTTGGAGGTTTTACGCAAGCTGGTATTAATTGTTTAACGTCTAGTGTCCACCACCAGCTTGCGTAAAACCTCCAAAGCTGTATGGGTTACCAAAAATACACAAGGAAAACGCTCCTCTACGTCCTATTGTGAGTCAGATCGACACACCAACTTACAGAATGGCTCAGCACGTAGCGAAGATACTCTCACCACTCAGAGGCAACTCGAGAGCACATGTAAAGGATTTATACCATTTTGTGAGTGAGATTAAACACCTATGTCTCACTAACAATGAAACAATGGTTAGTTTTGATGTACAGTCATTATTTACATGCATACCTGTACATGACTGTATTGAAATAACTAAAAGGAAGCTAATAGAGTACAATATGCCTGA
The DNA here is from genome assembly GCA_963675205.1 of Catocala nupta. NCBI lineage: Eukaryota > Metazoa > Arthropoda > Insecta > Lepidoptera > Erebidae > Catocala > Catocala nupta. The sequence goes on along the minus strand of OY776085.1, from coordinate 24,192,898 downwards.
GGAATATGCAGAACTACTTAAGCATTGCTTAACAACTGGCTATCTGTTGTGGGACAATAAATTCTACATACAAGTCGATGGTGTGGCAATGGGCTCCCCAGTATCGCCTGTTGTTGCCGATATATATATGGAGGACTTCGAGGCTCGAGCTTTACAGACTGCCCCCATCACACCCAGGATTTATAAGAGGTTTGTAGATGATACTTTTACAATATTACCAACAGATAGTGTTAGTGTATTCCTAGAACATCTTAATTCCATTAATAACAACATCCAATTTACTATGGAATTAGAGGCAAATAATTCATTAGCATTCTTAGACGTACTTGTCATCAGGAATCCTGATCATACTTTGAGCCACACCGTGTATAGGAAAAAGACCCATACAAATAGGTACTTGAACGGTGAATCTCACCACCATCCTAAACAGTTAGCTACCGTGGGAATGTCTTTGTTTCAGAGAGCCCACGGGATCTGTGACAAGAAACACCTGGACGCCGAGCTTCAACATGTCAAGCAAGTACTGCAAGACAACAAGCTCCAACAGCCGCGCCGCTGTCACAGATCCCGAGAAAAGCCAGCCACAGTCGAGCGCCAGCCTGCTATACTGCCTTATGTAAGGGGTGTCACTGACAAGATTGGCTACATCTTGAAGCGAGCTTCAATCAACACATACTTCAAGCCGCCAACGAAGATAAGTCAATTTTTACCATCCGTCAAGTGCCAATTACCTTTACAAGATGCAGGGGTCTATAAAATAGATTGTGACTGCGGACTCTCATACATTGGTCAAACCAAGAGAAGCATAGGCACCCGCATAAAAGAACACATAGCTGACGTAAAACACAAACGCTCGTTGAAGTCTGCTGTGTGTGAACACGTACAACAGGGGACCAACCACTACCTGAGATTTGACAAACCACAGATTCTCGCTAAAGAACACCGATTCCTGCCAAGGATGCTTCGCGAGGCTATTGAAATTAAAAAACATCCCAATTTCAATAGAGAAGATGGTTGGAATGTACCACCAGCTTGGGATCCAGTACTTCAAATAGTCAAACCCAAGAAGAAACAAACCACAGCTAGACTTCATGATACTTTGAGCTCATTCTGCGTAAATAGAAACACCAATAATTAAATTATGTTCAGGTACTTTGAAATAACTACACTGGAACATTGAGACAACTACCATCTTAGTCTCCCCGTGACCATGGCTGCTGAAAAGCACCCGAAACGTCGGGGAAAGTGTAAACCAAAAATAAATAGATTTAATAGTTTAAATAATTTTATTAGCTTATAAATTAGTCAAATAAAATCAATAGTAGTAGTAGAGTAATATTTTCAAAATTTTGTAATACAGTGATAAATAAACAACGCGATAAAATCCGTATATAGTAGTTTAATTTCAATAAATAATAATATAATAATAATACGGTGAACGGTCTAAGAGCCTCGACCAACATCTTAAGAGGCTCGCGTTAAGTGCTTGGGTCTAGGGTCAGATGCAGAAGGCAGTCCTTCTCGATACGGCACGCATAGTGAGGAGATTCCTCTCTCTGGACCCTTAACCACCGACAGCTTGGACCTTGTCTCGATGCCGGTGGGCCTCCATAATTTTTATATTTTTAAATGTGTTTTTTTTTTATAATTATATATTTAAAATGTAATTTTTATTGGTTAGTATTGAATAAATGTGATATAATAATAATATTCTATCACATGTACACACAACACCATCTAGCCCAAACTAAGCAGAGCTTGTACTATGGTTACTAGACAATAGATAAACATATATATATACTTTTACTTTTTGTTAATACATTCATATTATACATAGAAAGAAATACAAATGCCACTTATGACAAGCACTCAATGAACATAAAATATAACTATTGCTTTGTGCATATGCTTTCTACTAGCATATGCAAACTGATAGAGATTCTACTAATGCAAAATACTGCATACATTAAAAAGGTATGCACGACAGTTGACACCACTTTCAAAATATGGAAGATTTACAACCAATTACTCCAACCCGAGTAACTACCAGTGGCATCGTGTGCTACAATTTAGAGAAACTTTGTACAATAAATAAAACTTCTAATGATATGCGGACAGTTTTCGCGTAAAAGCCGTCGCACACTCGACCAGTGAGGCGTGTCGTCATAGATTCGTGGTTGCAGCGCAAAAAGCGCTTCATCGAAGCATGCGTTGACATACGCTCATCGATCTGCGTCAATAACGCACGCGACACGCCTCAGTGGTTGGTACACTTAATGCTAGTTACAGAGACACAAAAACTGTAATATGTTGTAAAATACCGTAGCTACATCAGCCAACAGAAATAAAGAAACTTTGTACGAGTTCATCATATTTACTCTTATACCGTCGTTCAAGCAATAACTATAATTGTTTAGGATTAATCATTATGAGACCGACTTATCATACTTACTGCTTTTATCGCTAGCACGACAATGCAGATAATAACAGTTCTTTACTTACCTAAATATATTGATTACTGTAATATTAATAAATGTATCTTTTGATGGCGCTTTATAGACACGAATACGTTAACTATATGATAGATTCATCTTCTATAAATGGCCTTAAATTAAAATTTCAGTAAGCCCTCATTTACAAATAGATAATTATTTTAAACTTAAGGTATTTTACACTTTGTCTTGAAACATTTTCCTTCACGAGGTTTGTAATTTTCGTTACTGCCTGTAACATATTTCTATTCTAGTTTACTCTAAATATAATAAATCTATTTTATTGTCATGGTGAGCTTACTAGTCGCCTTAAATTTCGCTTATCATTTTATGAATACTTAATAAAAATATATAATATTCTAATTACGTAATCAATTTTAATTAATTAATTATAATTGCGGTTTACAAAAATATAAATAGGAACATAAAAAATTATCGAATTTAATTTGTAACTCAATACAAATTTTACCCTGTCACTCTTGGAAAACAAGCTCCTCAAAGTCAAACCGACAATAATTTAGATAAGTTCCGGACCGCAACACTAATCGGAACACTTACCTTATATGGAATCAATTTTATGTCTGGCTGTCACACGCGAAAGTTGAAGTTTGCATAAAGATAGGAAGTCACGGCAAGATAAAGGACAAATAGACATATGTTGCTATGCTTTAAAGATTTATATTAAAAGTATAACAGGGTATTGCTATGCTCTACCTAGATTCATATCACCGACTACTATATGTCCCACATAACAGAAGGTGAACCTACAGTCGCTTATTGCGCAGTTTTAGGCTCCGTATTGCTACTGAGAATATCCTTACGGGAAAACCTAATAACACTTGACTTGACATGGGAATCCCCTCTTACGCATATACTATCGCTATGCCACAAAGGCCCTACCTCTCTTAGCATTATTCTCTTCTGAACCACTATACCAGTATATCTTAAAAAGGGTGGGCGCACTTGTCTTATGTCCATATTTAACCACCTTTTTTTAAGTACCACGTAAGTGTCGTCTTTTAGACATATTAAAAGCAAAATATACAAGTTAACCTCACCCTATAGTCGAAAACAGGACCCTACAATTGGCAAAAAGCATTAACGTAAACTTATACAACAGCAACAAAGTCGTCCTACCCTATAAATTATCTTATAAAGCCATGTCATACTATATCAGGTAATGAATCAATATTATATTCCTAGTTCTGTACCTATACTTGAATCTTAACTATACATTTTAAAACGCGTTTATGTCTCTAAAACAACAGAAAACCAACACATTTTTATTATAATTGAACATAATCAGTGCTTTATCTTTAATCGTTTATCCGATACATATAAAATAAATGATTAAAAACAACATTTGCAATCCATTATACTAGGCCTCGATTTAAATATTATGTTCGTATTAATGTTATGAAACATGCAATAAATCATTGAGACAAACAGTTTTAATCTTTTAACACACTGCCTTACCAACAAAAGCCTATTTCACAGCTAAAGTGTTACAAATTATATTGTTTGACTCCAATCTACTAATATATTAGGCTTTACATAATTGCATAATAATATTTATAACGACAGATTCTTATAATTAATGTAAATTAGACGATCTTAAACTATATTTTATAAGCTAGAGTTTATTCAAACGCCACTCAAATAATTAAAGTGTTGCCTTCAAATAGAAACATGTTTTCTTTAGCTCCCTTGACTTTTTCTAGCTTTAGATAACTGCATTAGATTGACTAATAACTAGATAAAAACGAATTTATCATTAATCACGTGGAAGATTACAATACTGCACAGTATGACCTATTAATTATTTATAATACTTTCGATAATATATCAATTAGGCAAATCAAAATGAACGTGTCCATTGTGATATTAGGTATTATAGTAGGCTGTTTTAATAGATTTCACCGAAAAATTACTGTCAAGAAAATAGATAGTTATACACCTAGCATATGTATGACAGCTGATCATAAGCTTAGTATTTTAAATAATAATCATTCTGAAAAATGTGTGCCAGTACAAAGATCTGATAATATACTAGTGTCCCGAAAACAGCAAAGCTTAACGTTAAGGAGCCTGGATTATATAGTCATCACGAGAACACAACAACAAATTAGAAATCTTTAAATTATCTATTTTGACGTATTCGGTGATAGAGTTATAAACTTTCGAACATCCAAACGTATGCATATCACTACCATTAAACGACATCATATTTGTCATAATTTATAACATTATGTCATTCATATTATAAATATGTATTTATACATGAACATAAATGTTTACGACTCGTATAAAATATATCACAATGTATATTAAAATCAACTAAATAAGTAACAACGCTACTGTGAAGGTCGATCATTATCCATGCAGCTTTTTAATAACGTTCCAAGTTTAAAGTTAAAAAAATAAGAATAATTTAAACTAAGAACTGTCTTCTATAAAAATCTAAAGCTTCTGTAAGAAACTTTGTACACTTGGTATAACATTTATATTGCTGAAGCTTTAAGAAACAACAGAAACAGAACTTTAAGAAAATACATGCTACTTTTTTTTTATACTGCCAAGATGGCAACAAACAACGCAACGCGGTAATTGTAGATTGCAATGCCAGGAAAATCACTTGCATGTTGTCAAGCTTAGAAGAAAGCGATATAAGATGGAATCAAATTTAGGGAGTGAAAGAGGTACTTTTGGCATATACTATATTAAAAATGGCAATTTCCAGAACATTCCGCAATGTCTTTCCATTTGTGATAATGCTGCATTACGTCTAGCAATTTGCTTCTTCTCCAAAACACTTTAACCATCGAGTCATGAAAGCCATTTGAAATATATAATATGTATAAACATATTGCTTTAAATTTGTCAGTTTTCTGACTTTTACTTCTAGTGCCTTCAAATGGGGATTATATGGATCATCAAAGTGACCAACTGATGTATCTTTAGGGAAAGCAAGTCGCATTGATTTCGGTGTGCAAGCGTGAGAACATCGAGCCTTTAAATTAATATGAATTGAATAGGCTTAGCTCAGATACTGATTGATTGAATGTTGGAAAATTCTTGGCGTCGTCGAGAATTCTTTCACTTGGTGAATCAAAAGCGACCGCCGAGTGAAATATGACTGGCCCGAGTAACTGTACGTCGCTTAAGATGTGATAAAGCTACTTTGTTATTATATATGGTCATAATACTTTAATCTTTGAATCCCACAGATCGAGCGATACCATCCTTACACTTTTGCATATTTAGAGTTCTTCAACTCTAAAAGAAAAATGATTGGGCTGGTGTAGAGTCAATTGTTGGAATGCCATTATTAAAAGTCTATTGTGTCTGGCCGCTGGTGTTTCGCTGCCACTCATTATGTTTATTATTATTAATGATAACCACCAAGTTGGGTTACAAATTACTAGTTTTATTCACGTAAGTCAGTTGTAGAATAAGCAGGTATTAAACCTTTATAACTCTTACTCGCAAGTCTAACGTTTCTTAACCATTGCTCACTTATAGTACACTTTCATAATTTTGTATGAATAAGGTACCTACCTTATAATCAGAGTACTGAAAATGTGCTTAATGCACATATTAGCATGGCTTAACAACTAAATCTAGATTTAGATCCCAAATTTCAAATAAAAAAAAATCAAGTAACACCAAATTTTCCATTTGTTTTATTATAAGTTTTATTAAGTTTTTTTGAGTGATTCAGACTATCGGCGCAAGAATGTTGTACCATTCTTGCGCCGATAGTCTGAATCACTCTTGACCATTACTTTTCCCTAAATGTTTTGCATTCATGATAAACACGGATAATTATTGTGATACATATCAATGTATTTATAAATTAGCATAACGCTATGTTTACATACTGTACCTGATACTTCATACAATTACCAGATTCTTTCTTTGCAAGATGTGAAAGTTGCAATTTGTTGGTTGGTTTCTGAGTTTGGCTTACGTTAGAATATTATAAAACTAATTAAACCTTATATTGATTGTTATAGCTGCAACTATTTTACGTTCATTATGAGTATGGAGAACATATAACTCCTCCTTTTAAACTCTGCTATTTATCAGCTTCTTGACTTGTCAAATAAGTCAAGTATTATTCTTCCTACAAAAGATACTGAAAGCGATACTCTAAGCGCGATGCTTACATATGATGACTAGTTGGTGATTTTATAAGAATGTTATAAAGATCAGACCCAAAGAATTCTCGGACTCGGCATATCTATTTTTAGGTCATTTAATTGTAATAATTTAAGCCTAATTTCTGCACTCAACTGTATCCACTATATATGTGCTATTCCAATATTATGGACGTAATCAAATACTACATATTATTCCTTGACAGTCAACACAAAACAACAAATTGAAATGATACCAAAGTCTCAATATAACTCTGTAGAAGTCCGAAAACATAGTTGAGTTGTGTGAGGATTTCTTTCCGTATCGATTGAAGCGTCGTTACACCGATTAGTATGCTGTACGCGCTCACGCCCGATCGGTAAGTAGCTCTATTTGGTAACACCCGATACGGGACACCGGACGTCTGGTGACGATAGCCGATATATACACCTCTACGTGATGCATCCCGCCACTCACATACGATGACCATATATACCGGACAATGATTTACTTCCAACTCCCAAAAATATAGGACAATAGACACCCCATATCAAGGTAGTAGTGGTAAAGATGTTTGGATCGACTTGCCTAAGCATAAGACTTCTGTTACAAGATACATCGCGTCGCACACATCATATCACGTGATAAGTGTTGCAATTCTTAACCAAGGGAAGAATACCAACATTTCTCAAGCACATAGCCGGCGGTTATAGGTACTTGTTATTTCCAAAATTACTTGGCACATGTTTATATTGGTTGTTCTATGGCGATTAGAGTAAGTCTGACACCTACTAGGTACATGGTCAGATTCTGTGGTGACCGCAACACTTTCTTGACAGAAAAGTTTAATAAATGCTGATGTCTAGATCGAGCCTTACATCAATCGGTAACAAACTTAGACCTCTAGACTAAAGAGGCAGGCAGTCTGTTATTACAACTAATAAAACTAAAAATAAGTAATGCTATTATACTCACGCTTGTATACTCCGACAGGAGTCATAGGTGCACTACAGTCATATTTTGTCAGTTATAATTTTAAGTCCTACGTAGTACCGATCTTCATTTCCAGACTTCGTGCTGCTGCTTAAAAATTGGCACGCTGATACTTAATAATACTTTGCCCTAAGTATCAAATCCGGGACCTCACAACTCATCGTACGTATCATTATTAAGATAATAATAAACATTTGCATACCACTAAAATACTTCCTTGCGAAACATCAATTATTAAATATTTACTCAATTGTAGTAAATCATCTCTTAATGACTTTATAGCTATGACCCACTGCATTGGAACACGTGCAAACTTTTTGCCTAATAGTCGGTCCGCTCTTTAAATTAGTAGTTTACGCAATAGGTTGGAACACGTTTTACAACAGGTTGTAAAAATAGCGAGAGGTACGCAACACTGACAAGCGAGAAACTTATCAAAGATATGAACGGTTAAAAGCCTGCATTAATAAGTACTTAGTCTTGTAATGGCACTCTAGAAGACAGATAAGCGTAAACAGCCTTAGAACAAGTTACATAATACCTAATGTCAGAAATATTTTAATTACAGCTTGCCACTTTCTTTTTGCGACAACTCTCGCTAGGACTAGACGCTGTCGGTTCATAAATTCTTGTTTACAGAAGCACCTATCATATCTTATCTTGTGTGGGGGCCAGTCAGTACAGACCGGCGACACTTGGATCAGTAGGATCTTTTGTGTTGACTTCCCCAATAACGACTGCCATAAATGTTCATGGCAGTCGGGACCGACGGCTTAACGTGTTCTCCGAGGCACGGAGCAGGCGATAATTGTCAATCAATACGCACATAATTTAGAAAAGTCATATAACTGCCGAAAGTCAGAGGTGTGCGACATGGTTTCGAACCCGAGACCCTCTGCATTGCAGTTTTTTAGTCTCCCCACTGAGCTATCGCTGCTCACAGAAGCACCTAAATAATACACCTGTGAATATGTTATATTTTGAATTATATCATCAAACCTTTCGAAACTTATTAAACAACATTTTATTTATCAGCATATTAATATTAATAGTAGACATTGAATTTGTTTAAAACATATTTGTTAAAATTAATAGTCATTATATTATTTGTATATAATGACTGTTAATAGTATACGTTCAGTATACGTAATTTTAATTTAGTTTATTATGTTTTTTGTTATTTAAAATTAGTTAATTATTATTGTTTAAGGCGATTTAGCACTTACGAAGTATAGTTTCAGCCTAGAATTATGCATAACTGCAAGAATATCGACTGAGGACTCCTCCACCTTGCAGAAAATATTACTTGTATATTATTCCTGCGCTGAATATGGATACTGGGCTTCTTAAAAAACGCTGTATACTCTACTAGTATAATATTGTGCATTAAAAACAGACTAGTGATATTCTTACTATTGCAAGCATACTAGGTTGAAAACCAGTATGGGTCAGCCTGACGGAAAACATCGGGCTGACCTTAAATTTAGTATTAGGTATAAAAAACTACAGTAATTTGTCTGGATCACTGAAGGCTATATAAAGTATAGAACAAAGATTACAGTGAACACCTAAATTCGGATCCACTACACCGTGCCATAATTGAAGATTTATATTTCACACAGTGTATGTACTTATCAAGTAAGAGCCTAAAATCAATAACACGTATTTGAGCTGTAAAACATTGTATCCAATAGTGATAATATGGTGATATGGAAGTAGAGCACGTTTCGTTGCATAGTCATTACAAACAGGAGGAAAGCTTTTCTCTGACACGGTTTCCCGCAAGGTCGACGTCCGCACCACGGTCGCAGGACGCGTCGACATCGATGCACAGCACACCTACTCGCATGAACACTATGGTTTATTGTTCTACGTCTAGTACAAATCCATCAATCTTTTATGCCAAAGAATTCAGTCTGCTTCGATGGCGCAGCGTTAAAATGTGACTGCTGTATTTGATGTCCTGGATTTGATTCACGAGTCGGGAGTAAAATGTTTTTGGGTTTACTTTTAAGGAAATATGAGTAGAAGCACGGATGCTGGAATTGGAATAGAATGCAATTATTCGCCCTTTCATCGTGAGACTTAAAAATTTTGGTGGCAGAATGTGTGTCTAATAAACTACTGCCTAATAACTTGTCAGGGATAGACATGTTACTACGTAGCATATTATCAAATTTTGTGTTGTATTCTTGCATTACGTAGGTAATTCATGACCCTCTGTCATCATATTGTACGACGACTACTCATTTAGTCAACATGAAAGTGATTTCTCTGCAGTTAAAAGGACCTATTAGTTACAATAGCTGCTAATCTGGTGGACCCTACATTATATTTAGTATGTTATCTTCTTAGTTTTGACCCATGGCTTCACGCGAGTGAATTCCGTTTAAAAGCAGTTTGGGGTAAAAGCTATGTAAACGAAAATATTCAAACTTACAAGTTTAAATTTAATATTGGTAGGATATCCGCACTCAAAAATTAAACCTTCAATAGAAACCTTCTTCAAAATTCATTTTTGGCGTCATAATCAGCTAGCTTTGTTTACAATTATCAAACAGACAATCAACTGAACCCAAGTAGGCTATCCCTAAATTAGTGTAATCATATCATCCTATAATATTTTCTGATAGAAATTATACCTGCTCTTTACGATGGATTACCAATGCATCGCATGTAGCAAGTTTATAAGGTAAATAAAGTGGTTAGCTATTAGGCTAAGTAACCACTTTATTAAATTCACCATCAGTGTAATTGCAGAGTGTTTTTATAACATAACATCAAGCCATCATACGTTCATGGGTTAGGCAAAGATTTAGAGCAACAAATTCAACCAGTTACGCCCTAGTTACAAAAAGTGAGTTTATTGAAGTCTATGCGTGAAATTGCTGGAGAACGTATTGCTACTGAGAATTAATTGTATTTTAGTCTATATCTAAGTTTTTGGACATCAAAGAGACTAAGACCGATTCTGAATTTGTAGTACTCTTTTACTCATATACCACAGCACGGATTTTAATGCAATCTGCAATGTGGGTAAATTATGACTAGAAAACTTGAAAATCTTTGTTGTTTTGTCGTGAAATCTGATCTTTACCCAGGCGGATAACGCAGAAGACAAACTATAGTGACGAGTCGAATTATAGCGTCGAGTTGAACTACTTGTCGAAGCAGAATTATAGCGGATATATATAAGATTTAATTAATATAAAAGATATGTTTCACACTCTATAACACTAATATTCTATAAAAAGCAACTCAACAACAAACACTCGCCATTATTCATGGTTTCAGTCGAACGGTAATATATTAAAACTCTCACCAAAATACTTGTAAAGTCCATTATTCCGAGGTTCTATTCCCGTCCCGGGCGTGCACGCACGGCCGTACGAACGTGACGTATGATGCATGAATAAATACGCTCCCCGACGCGACATACGATCACATACTGGATTCATGTACATTTACTACTGTTGCTAGGTGTAGGCTGTCACTGAGTGACGATTTTTATTCTCATGTCATAGAACTGCCTCGGTATGGTTCTCTATTGTGTTCCCTAACTTTTTATCCATAATCTAAAGTGCCATATTTTTTTTGTCCTTATATCTTGCCCGAACTTTATATGACATAATATTACATGCCATAAAATTGAAATGCAATATGCTTTAAATTTGTTTGTCATAAATATTACAATCAAAAATATACAAAAGACTTAAAACAATAATATTTGTAAGTTAAATTATTTAATGTTTATTTATCCTAATAATGTTTTTTGCAAAAGCAATATGGCTGTTGTCACGACGCCGGCGCTGCGGGTCTGCGCCGGTTCCACGCGTGCTAATCATCACAGATGGCTTTCGCTCACCACCGCAGCTGCGGCTTCCTGGCCGGCTCCGCCGGCCAGCCTCAGCCTCGGCGGCTCGCTCGCAGCCTCTGCTCCTCAGCCCGCAGGCCGCCTCGCCTCTACGTGCCTACGCGATTCTAAATTACACTCTAGGGGTAGGGCAGACAAGACTGCGTGGAGTCGGATTTACAGCGATTCGTATCTGTCACCAAATTTTTAGCAAATGTTTTAGAGCTAACAATTTATTTAAAATTAATATAAGGAATAATACACATTGTATAATATTGGAACATATGACTTTATTTCATGCAAAATTAGGAGATGTAATTATTATAGTATATACTCTATATTATGACCGAATAGTTTTAGACGTAAAGATTAAATGTAAAACAAAATTTAGAATTTTTGAATATTATGGTTACTGAAGTTTATAGCAAACGTGTTATGGATTATGATTTTCAAACAAACAATTTTACGGGAAAAAGGGTGTTTTCCTCAGTATACATGAAGTCTGGGTTTGATTTACAGCGGCTTTATTGGCTTTTTCAGTCAAACAGATTTCAGTAGAAATACGGAGTCTGATAATGTGCTAGGTAGATGGCAGTCTATTGTAATCGACCATGCTAATAGCCATCTCACGATGTCACAGGCAAATTTTCACTGAAAAAGTCCAATTACGGGACGGAGACTAATACAACTTAAAAACTAAAATTTGACATTCATATTTGTCATAAGTCTGTAATTTAATTATATAAGTTTCCTTCTTTTCTTTTTGTCAGTGAACCTCTAAACTGTTATAAAAATATCAAATAAAGAAATAATATTTTTATGTATTTAAAAGTTTGTAGTGATACCCGTTATATTACAATATTTTTACAATAGTAATAGCTGGTAACGAAAGTAGTCACAATTTCATCATTATTTTTTGCATGTTTTATAATTTACACTCTGCATAAGGTTCAAAAAACACGTAGAGGTAAATTTATATAGGGAAGCCATTTTTATTATGTACGCCATTAAATATCATGTAAAGCTTATTTTCATTAATATATTCATGGAAAGAATTATGTGGGCATTTACATATATTTCACAATTAAATTATACCAAGAAAATATTTTATAATATTTTAGTTGCCTTGGCACAAAAGATCTATTATGGGTGTTGTACACGATGCGGTTAACATGCACAAATAGCATATAACCCGCATGGGACTTGCGCAGGTAATTTCCTCCAGACCGAATTTCGGTCACGGCGGCCAATCATAACGGAGACTGCCCATCTGCGCAGGAGATATTATAGTGCTCAAGCGTGTGGGCAAACATAAGTGCACTATATGTTCCCTCACTTTTATGATTCGATGGGACGGTAATCCGACACGACCGGAGAGAGATTAGTCGTAGGACCAACGGCTTTACGAGCTTTCTGAGGCACAGGAGTATCTAACACCGCCAACCTTCTAACACCGGGCTGCTATTGAAATTTCTTAACAGAAACACCCTGTAACTTTTTGTTGGCCCGACCTGGGATTCCAACCTGAGATCTCATGCACAGCAGTCGTGTTCACTATCGCTGCGCCACAGAGGGTGTCATGCAGGTATATGTGCATGTAATCCACACGAATAGCTTGCGCATGAAGACCATACCAACAGCTTGCTCCTGCGCCATCTAAGTACGTATATATATTTTAAAATCATCCTCTTCCATTCTTCTTTTTCAAATTCCTTTCTCTGTCTGTTCCCGTAGCATAAGTTCTGCTTATATCTGCTGCCACGTCTGTGATCCAGAGTACGATGGTTGTATAAAGCGTTATTGTGGTGTTTAGTTAATACACCCACATTATCACTGGAGTCTGCTAATATTAGACAACAATAGGTTCGTCCTAAGTACGAGGGGCGAAGGTGTGATACTGCTTACTCGTTCGAAGATATACAGACTTTAATTTAAACAAGTTTATCTTAATAAGCTGTGCGTTCTCAAAATAATTTAAGAATCAGTTCAGAAGTAATACTAAATAATACAATTTACCCGTTACTATACATATAAAGTTACAACAAATACATACAAATAGTAACAAAAGTCCGTAGCCATTTGGAGGACCCTTCGCAAGTGTGGAAGCCAAATTATAATATATATATTGATAGGATTGAGCGCATTCAAAAACGTTTTCTTCGTTTCTTGCAGTTCAAGACAAGAAAAAATATAGCTACGCATATTTTACGCTGTATAAAGTTTCACATATTGCCTTTGTATGAACGGAGAGGCATTGTAGATATTTCGTACCTTTTTAAAGTAGCTAACGGCAATGTGGATTGCCCTGAACTACTAGGCAATATAGGCTCAGGACTCGATCTAAAATGTTGCGGCAAAGAGCATTGCTTCACGTACCCCTGGTCCGGACCACTTACAGGCAGAACTGTTTTACTATACGAGCGTGCAGTACTTATAACGAACTTTCTGATGAATTAGATTTTGATTTGTTTGGGACCAGTGTTTCTCAACTAAAAAGAAATGTAATAAGAAAATTCTTTTTTTCTATTCTCCCAGCGGCAGTGGGATGGGTCGCTTAGCAACTCTGTAAGAGAAAAGCTTTTTACTACATCTTCCAATGTTGCTGAGCGTGCTCGATTGCTGGCTGTGGGAGAATGGGAATCTGGTCTTTGGCTTCAGGCGCTTCCATCGTCCAATATAGGTACTACTTACCTCCGTCACACGCCTCGCCACTTGCCTCCGTTTAGGTGTTTCATGTGATTCTCCGCATTGCTATGACTGTGGAGAAGCTGTCGATAGTCTTGGACACCAAGAACTCTATTGTTTTTTTTGTAATCTTAATGATATAATACGTCGTGCTCTTGTCACTGCTGGCGTTCCAGCTGTACTTGAACCCAATGGCTTGGTACGCGACGATGGGAAAAGACTGGAAGGAATGTTATTGTTGCCTTGGAAGATGGGCATGCCTTTGGTGTGGGACGCAACGTACGTTGACACCCTTGCCCCATCACATATTCCAAGCACTGCGGGATGTTGTGGCGCTGCTGCTGCAAAGCGGAAACCCTCAAACGGCGCAAATATAGTAAGTTAGTCGGAAATTACATTTTTGCACCGTTTGGGGTGGAAACCCTAGGTTAATGGGGTCCGAGCGCTCGTATTTTGTACAGGGAGATCGCAAAACGCTTGATCGACGTTTCGCGTGATCAGAAGGCTGGTATTTTCTTAGCCGAAAGGATCAGCATTGCCATTTAACGTGACAATGCTGCCTGTCTTCTGCGCACGTTACCAGTTGACAGCGATGCTGAAGAATTCTATGATGCCTAAACCATTTTTGTATATATTTAGTATTATAATTATTTGTGTTTTTGTAATAATGTTATCTTTTTTAATACGTTTGTAAATATATGTTAGATTAATCAAGAAAATTCTTTGATTCTTCCTAGTTTTTATACCATTTTGTAATGTTAAATTTATAACTGACCTTGTAATATGTTAAATATTTATATTAAATAGTGGAAAATGGCCTTAAATTGTTAAGATTTTTAATATTGATATACTAGCTATAAGTATCCCAAACAGAACAAAAAGAAAAAAACAAAGAAAAGTAAATTACACATTATCTTTTTATACTCATTACAAATACAAGCCAACAATTTGTCCTCATTCATGCATTACACGATACTAATTCAAGAAGGAATAACCCCTGGCTCTCTAGTAGACGTTAAACATTAACCTATAGTTGTATTACCAAGGCAGGTGTCACGTGACACTCTATCCACAACTTTATAGTAATGGCCGCCACAGTATTGAGATAGCAAAAGAAGCTGAGTGCAGATAACCGAATCAATTTCAATAAACATAAAGTGCGTATGTTACGTCCGCATCGGCGAGAGCCGGCGACAAACTTGTGGACTTGTAGATAAGTACCTGCGTGATGCCTCTATGTTCTAAATTTGAATGAGGCTCAAGTTTTTTGATCGTAAATTGATGTAAATAGAATAAGTACTAGTTGAAAATACACCCATAATTGCCTTGAACTTTGGGAGATTTCTTATCCAAAATTTCTACATAATTAATTTAATCCCGAATTCTAAATATCAATGTACTTCCAAAGAATTATTTATGTGCATATTGCAATTAAATGATGCTATGTTATAAAACTTTTGACTACTATTATGAACTTGGAAAATATGTTGATTGATTTTGAAAAATGTAATTGTGCCTTTTTTATGATCAGAATGACAAAAAATGTTCTAGTTATAAGTTAATATTCATTTTAAGTGCATAATTATCATGTAATATACACACCACATGCTTGTACACCTACATTTGTCTATATTTTATATGGCGAGCGTATTGTCGTGCACCGGAAACATTTTCAAATGAAGTGTTGCTACTGCGAATTGCCTCTTAAAAATCATATATAATTTTGTTCGATCCGGGAATCAAACCAGGGTCTTCACACCAGGTAGATAATATAAGAGGGAGCATACGTAGTAACAAGGCAATGTACAATGCCTAAGTGTAATTAATAGAAAAGATGTTCATATAATTAAGGTTAAAGGGTTTGGCTCAAAAAGGCGCCACATCTCGAGATAGCGATCGTAACACATAGAGAGACGAGGTCCACCTTGCAATTTGCGCGCAGGACAAAAATGTCAACGGGTTCTATAATATAAGGTAATCGATACGCCGCTTGAGACGCGAATAGATAAACAGGCAATCGAACAGGCTGAGGAAAATTACTGCAAACCTGTTCCATTCAATACTCGGTATGTGTGGAGTTTGTCACTCGCCTTCATGATCGAGAACTTACTGAGCTAGGCGATGGTCTAACCAATATTACTATAAGAGCTAGTGGTCTCTTCTTAAGATTAGTCTCAGAATCTAATCACTCCTATACACGATGCATACATGCGCAAGTTAAGTCTTCTCCCTAGCCTTTATTCCCAAGTCACTTGGGGTCGGCTTTTCTAGTCTATCCGGATTTGACTTGATATCAATTTTTCACGGAGCGGCTGCCACCTGACCTCCGCAACCCGAAGGCTAACGATACCCTAAGGCTAGACTAGTGTCAAGATATTATAGGGCACTGTATTCCCTATAATAACTGCCATAGATGTTCATGGCAGCCGATACCGACAGCTTAACGTGCTCTTCGAGGCACGGAGCAGGCGACAATTGTCAATCAATACGCACATAATTTCGAAAAGTCTATAACTTCCGAAACTCAGCGGTGCGTGACGTGGGTCCGAACCCGAGACTTTCTGCATTGCAGTCTGTTGGTCTCCCCACTGAGCTATCCACATGCGCAAGTTAAAGGCAAGTTAAATGCATAGTATAAACAACCGACGAGAGCCACCCGCGCATGTAATCTATCTTGCGCATGCAGCTCGCTAGCTACTTGCGTCACACAAGCCATAAGACTACACGTGTCGCATTTAAATTAATTGCTTTTATAAAACTACCGGGAATGATAAGCAATAATATATTGCTATATTTTTATACAGCCAAGGTAGCGAACAAGCGTGTGGTCTATTTTGGTAGTAAGTGATTACTTTAGCCTATGAACATTTGCAGCACCAAGAATCATATCGAAGGAGCGTAGGCTACGGTCGTCCTTTAAAATATAGGAGTTCTGTGCTGCCGGTGTAAGGGATAAAGATTACTTCTCCTCTATTGACAGTGCTTGCCTAAAGACCCTGGGATCTGCTTGCTTTAGGAACACCACAATAATGTTATGCTGCGGTCTTCTCTATGGTGAATTTACGTATTGACCATATTGCTGCAATTTAAGCAAAATGTGTCGCTCGAGATAAGGTGACGCCATACTTTGCCCTGGTTTAAGAAGGTTAAAATAAGAGATGTAAAATGCAGAATCCATCAATACTGTCAATACTTAAAACAGGCTAAGCCTGGGATAGTACCACTATTTAATGGATGGCGTAGTGGTATGTCAGCCTCGATGGCGTAGTGGTTAGTGTAACCGACTGCCACGCCTGAGGTCGCGGGTTCGATTCCCGCACATGTCAAACATTTGTGTGCATGAACATGTATGTTTGTCTTGGTCTGGGTGTTTCTATGTATAATATCTATGTATTTAATATTGTCTTCTGTTTACGCGAATGTTATTCATTGAAATTAAACTACTATATACGGATTTTATCGTGTTGTTTATTTATCACTGTATTACAAAATTTTGAAAATATTACTCTACTACTACTATTGATTTTATTTGACTAATTTATAAGCTAATAAAATTATTTAAACTATTAAATCTATTTATTTTTGGTTTACACTTTCCCCGACGTTTCGGGTGCTTTTCAGCAGCCATGGTCACGGGGAGACTAAGATGGTAGTTGTCTCAATGTTCCAGTGTAGTTATTTCAAAGTACCTGAACATAATTTAATTATTGGTGTTTCTATTTACGCAGAATGAGCTCAAAGTATCATGAAGTCTAGCTGTGGTTTGTTTCTTCTTGGGTTTGACTATTTGAAGTACTGGATCCCAAGCTGGTGGTACATTCCAACCATCTTCTCTATTGAAATTGGGATGTTTTTTAATTTCAATAGCCTCGCGAAGCATCCTTGGTAGGAATCGGTGTTCTTTAGCGAGAATCTGTGGTTTGTCAAATCTCAGGTAGTGGTTGGTCCCCTGTTGTACGTGTTCACACACAGCAGACTTCAACGAGCGTTTGTGTTTTACGTCAGCTATGTGTTCTTTTATGCGGGTGCCTATGCTTCTCTTGGTTTGACCAATGTATGAGAGTCCGCAGTCACAATCTATTTTATAGACCCCTGCATCTTGTAAAGGTAATTGGCACTTGACGGATGGTAAAAATTGACTTATCTTCGTTGGCGGCTTGAAGTATGTGTTGATTGAAGCTCGCTTCAAGATGTAGCCAATCTTGTCAGTGACACCCCTTACATAAGGCAGTATAGCAGGCTGGCGCTCGACTGTGGCTGGCTTTTCTCGGGATCTGTGACAGCGGCGCGGCTGTGGGAGCTTGTTGTCTTGCAGTACTTGCTTGACATGTTGAAGCTCGGCGTCCAGGTGTTTCTTGTCACAGATCCCGTGGGCTCTCTGAAACAAAGACATTCCCACGGTAGCTAACTGTTTAGGATGGTGGTGAGATTCACCGTTCAAGTACCTATTTGTATGGGTCTTTTTCCTATACACGGTGTGGCTCAAAGTATGATCAGGATTCCTGATGACAAGTACGTCTAAGAATGCTAATGAATTATTTGCCTCTAATTCCATAGTAAATTGGATGTTATTATTAATGGAATTAAGATGTTCTAGGAATACACTAACACTATCTGTTGGTAATATTGTAAAAGTATCATCTACAAACCTCTTATAAATCCTGGGTGTGATGGGGGCAGTCTGTAAAGCTCGAGCCTCGAAGTCCTCCATATATATATCGGCAACAACAGGCGATACTGGGGAGTATATTCGCTACGTGCTGAGCCAATCTGTAAGTTGGTGTGTCGATCTGACTCACAATAGGACGTAGAGGAGCGTTTTCCTTGTGTATTTTTGGTAACCCATACAGCTTTGGAGGTTTTACGCAAGCTGGTATTAATTGTTTAACGTCTAGATCTAGTCTTTCGTAAAACCTCCAAAGCTGTATGGGTTACCAAAAATACACAAGGAAAACGCTCCTCTACGTCCTATTGTGAGTCAGATCGACACACCAACTTACAGATTGGCTCAGCACGTAGCGAAGATACTCTCACCACTCAGAGGCAACTCGAGAGCACATGTAAAGGATTCATACCATTTTGTGAGTGAGATTAAACACCTATGTCTCACTAACAATGAAACAATGGTTAGTTTTGATGTACAGTCATTATTTACATGCATACCTGTACATGACTGTATTGAAATAACTAAAAGGAAGCTAATAGAGTACAATATGCCTGAGGAATATGCAGAACTACTTAAACATTGCTTAACAACTGGCTATCTGTTGTGGGACAATAAATTCTACATACAAGTCGATGGTGTGGCAATGGGCTCCCCAGTATCACCTGTTGTTGCTGATATATATATGGAGGACTTCGAGGCCCGAGCTTTACAGACTGCCCCCATCACACCCAGGATTTATAAGAGGTTTGTAGATGATACTTTTACAATATTACCAACAGATAGTGTTAGTGTATTCCTAGAACATCTTAATTCCATTAATAATAACATCCAATTTACTATGGAATTAGAGGCAAATAATTCATTAGCATTCTTAGACGTACTTGTCATCAGGAATCCTGATCATACTTTGAGCCACACCGTGTATAGGAAAAAGACCCATACAAATAGGTACTTGAACGGTGAATCTCACCACCATCCTAAACAGTTAGCTACCGTGGGAATGTCTTTGTTTCAGAGAGCCCACGGGATCTGTGACAAGAAACACCTGGACGCCGAGCTTCAACATGTCAAGCAAGTACTGCAAGACAACAAGCTCCAACAGCCGCGCCGCTGTCACAGATCCCGAGAAAAGCCAGCCACAGTCGAGCGCCAGCCTGCTATACTGCCTTATGTAAGGGGTGTCACTGACAAGATTGGCTACATCTTGAAGCGAGCTTCAATCAACACATACTTCAAGCCGCCAACGAAGATAAGTCAATTTTTACCATCCGTCAAGTGCCAATTACCTTTACAAGATGCAGGGGTCTATAAAATAGATTGTGACTGCGGACTCTCATACATTGGTCAAACCAAGAGAAGCATAGGCACCCGCATAAAAGAACACATAGCTGACGTAAAACACAAACGCTCGTTGAAGTCTGCTGTGTGTGAACACGTACAACAGGGGACCAACCACTACCTGAGATTTGACAAACCACAGATTCTCGCTAAAGAACACCGATTCCTACCAAGGATGCTTCGCGAGGCTATTGAAATTAAAAAACATCCCAATTTCAATAGAGAAGATGGTTGGAATGTACCACCAGCTTGGGATCCAGTACTTCAAATAGTCAAACCCAAGAAGAAACAAACCACAGCTAGACTTCATGATACTTTGAGCTCATTCTGCGTAAATAGAAACACCAATAATTAAATTATGTTCAGGTACTTTGAAATAACTACACTGGAACATTGAGACAACTACCATCTTAGTCTCCCCGTGACCATGGCTGCTGAAAAGCACCCGAAACGTCGGGGAAAGTGTAAACCAAAAATAAATAGATTTAATAGTTTAAATAATTTTATTAGCTTATAAATTAGTCAAATAAAATCAATAGTAGTAGTAGAGTAATATTTTCAAAATTTTGTAATACAGTGATAAATAAACAACGCGATAAAATCCGTATATAGTAGTTTAATTTCAATGTATGTATTTACAAAAAAAATATATAATATGTATGTTTATCCATTGTCTAGTAACCATAGTACAAGCTCTGCTTAGTTTGGGCTAGATGGTGTTGTGTGTACATGTGATAGAATAGAATAATAGCTCCTCGCGCATACTTAAAACAGTTTACCTTGGAGTAATACCTCTACCATTGATATAGTACCATACCTATGACCGCAGCTTTGCCCTATGGCTATCTCAAGGCATAATCCAACATTGCTAAACCAGTGTGGCTAAGCATATTTCACACATCTGCAAATTGACTGCTACAAGGATTTGATCAAAGTTTCCTTCACCTTTAAAGCTATTTATATGATTCAAAAAATATAAATACCCACTAATGTCCACTATCAAACGTTTATGTACACAGATAACATTTTCAACGTCGTATAATCGATTCGTGTCATAATTTATGTCATTACTAAGGTCGCTATTCAAATGATACGGCACTATCGTAAAGTTTCTTGTCACCTCATTAAATGGCAGCTATAAGGCCATACCGAGCATTTGCGAAATTCTCTAACAGTGAATGCTAAAAATCTAAGAGATTGCGAAGATTTTTTCTATACACAGCCTGTGCCCGACTACTCTTTAAGTCATTAAAAGGCTGATTTAGATGAAAACTTTTTATCAAGAACCAACAGCTAAAGCGAACAGTACCTATAGAATCGTTTCTCTTTACAGAAAAGTTTGACCTGAGTGCGTTTCTTCATTATAGCAAATAAATACGAAATTATAAATCGATAATATATGTTTATCAGCTATAACAAAATTATGTATATCAAAATTATATCCATATATCTACATTTTTGAGACAGCTTAAAGTATGCACCTGGACTAAATTAGTGATGGGGTTTTCGTGAGAAGCGGTATTGGCTGTAAATTGTCGCGACACATTTGAATATATTATATAGCTAGATGTATAATATTGATAGATATAGAGTTTGCTATATTCGGCTAACGAGCGCGCTCACTAAAAAACTAATATCAGTATATCACGCTCATCGCGGTTTGGACACACATTCAATGAAAACTCTAAAACGTTCACAGTGAACGCGGCGGAGTCGAATCCATTTTATATAATATCATATTTTTTTGTAAACAATAGATAAATAGCAACAATTACCAATTAGCTAGCTATTAACATATATTGAAGTGACGTAGACAAAAAATACAATATAGTATCGATATTTACGGCTTAGTTAATGATTAGCTTCTACAATAATGCTATATTCGGATATTACGAGCAAAAAACGTTAGTATTAGAATGGTCATTAACCACATTAGCGTGCACGATAATTCTGTCAAAATGTCATATATCAATAGAAAAAATTAATCGCGTCTTCAAAGCACCTCGACGTGCATTCGAAATTCAATTATCGTTGATTAAAAATAGGGTTGGTTTTATTTTGCGCAGGTGTGCACACGGGAATGTTAGCCTGTTATCCATATATGGTAATATGAGAGCTTGTGCATGAAAAGTTGGACTTTTTCCTGTGCGTGGTAGCAGTGGTAACATCTATAACTGCAAACACAATCAACCGCAACGTTCCGTGCCACTAGCCGCGGCCATTATTTCGTCTTGCGATGTTCGCGACTCCGGCGGGCTTCACTTAGACTACATGTTGTAATTGGCTGATGCAACATTTTTATAGCTTGCAGTGTTTTGATTGCATTCATGAAAATGTGTGAAACTTGTTGATTTAAGTGGCAACGAGATTAACTGCAGGCAATAGTGCAAGTGCTAGTAGAACCCATTACGTCATTTAGTATTTGTTTACAAAACAATCCGTTTTGTTAAATCCACGTGTAAATTCGGTTGATATTGCAGATACATCAGTTTCTTAATAGTAAGTAATTCAGTAATATTCTGTTCATCGTTGAAAACCAAGCTTTATTAAATCTGTCTACACGCGACTCCATCGCCGCTTGTCGTCCACAAAAACATGTTCCACTCATTATGAAACACGAACCAATGATATTTGAAGTGGGCATCACACCGGCACGACTACCAACCTTACTACACTGTCACATAAAATATACCAGTACTGTTATCTAAAGCCTTCACCCGACCGGTATCGAGGCGAAACTATTCTAATAAAAATAAACCAGAACCAGTCTGAACTAATGATAACACGTCGAAAATTGTGTCTTTTGGGCGAGCGTAGGATGGACCGATCCACTTGTTACGATACGTCGCTCTTCACTAATAACTTATCATACTTAACTGTCTCTCTCCACACAACTTCTAGAGAAATACCAACCAAACCATTAACACTGATTCTAAATTCAGATACCTACCTATTCAAGTGATAATCTCGAACACATCCGTAATAAAAATGAAATAGTCTACAGAGTCATGCAATTAAATAAAATTGCAAAGTAAATTGTGCTCTGCAGACGATTATCTATCTAATAAACACAAATAATCAAGCTGAAATACTTTTAAACGTAATTCTATTTTAATAAATTTCAAGATTGCAATAAAACCTTAGTTTTAATTGTATCTATTTTTATATGGTTTGTAGAGATATAGTTTCATGATGTCCGGTATGATTGTTGTATACGATGCCAGATCAGCGATGCAGATATCTTACTACGCGCCTAGCTTAACAACCGAATGCGCATATAACGTCAACAAACGTTTCCATTGTTTTTATTAGTAAATGTCAACTGTCCTGCAATTTTCCATATAAACTGAACATAGGTTATATAAAAACTGAACATAGGTATTGTCGGCCTCGATGGCGTAGTGGTTAGTGTAACCGACTGCCACGCCTGAGGTCGCGGGTTCGATTCCCGCACAAGACAAATATTTGTGTGCATGAACATGGATGTTTGTCTTGGTCTGGGTGTTTCTATGTATAATATGTATGTATTTACAAAAAAAAAAAAAAAAGTATATATGTATGTTTATCCATTGTCTAGTACCCATAGTACAAGCTCTGCTTAGTTTGGGCTAGATGGTGTTGTGTGTATGTGGTAGAATATTATATTATTATTATTATAGGAGTACCTACTGGCAATTCGCTTTGTAGCATTATACATAACAGAAAATGATACGAATACTCTCTCTCTCTAACACGTTTGATATCATACGCCAGCTTAGTAACAATGCCAAATAAAAAGAGCATCTCTATCTCATAAGGCAAGTTGTCAACGCATGAGTGATATAATTGCGCATATGATCACTCTGATCGTTCTGAACAATGGGAATGAGCGTGTGAAAGATCAGTCTGATCATTACGCGCACTGACCGGTGACAGCCGCAATTTGTTTCTGATATATCGTGTAATTGTCGTATGATTGATAAGACATGAGAATAACGATAAAATATTGTTGAAAGTGTGTGACGCCAGCCGGTTCATTCTTAATCAGCATGATAGTCACCTGTCGCCTTACTTTTTATACCAGTATATACAAGCAAATAAATACAGTCTTATAGACAAAAAACGTTAATTTTATCCAATAGATGCTTGAAACACTAGGTATCACCACCAAGATCACAACACGTTCTCTATAATTTTTTTATCAATCCACATTCCGTGACAATTTAACAAAACTGTACCCATTGTATATTTAACATACAAACGCAAAAATATCCCTAAAATAGTGCGACACAAAACATCTTTTGCAAAACACCAATTCTATATTATAAGTATATATCTTTACAAAAAACTACATATACAGCTAATAATACTTGACCTGAACACACACGAAGTCAAAACAAAAATCACAATATGGCTTGTCCTCCAAAACTATGATAGAATTGAATCATTATTAACATACATCATATAATAATTACCACGCAAACACACACACACACGCACACACTTCTAATAAACATCACCAACCACCACCACTAACATGATATCCACACGATCCACTTATAATAATTATGTATAATTAGAATCCATATAATAGATACCGAACACTGTCTCTTAAGATACAGGTATTATTGCCTAGTTTAAGAGACAGGGCTCAAATAGAGTACCTACTAAAATTGTATATAGTTACGCTATTATAATAATTAAATTGTGCACTGTACCAGTTAATTTTTGGTGATAAATAAACTTATTATTATTATTATAACATAAACCTAGAAGAGAAGCAATCCAATGAACTGGTGATAAAGCTGCATGTTTTAACAGTTCTCCAAAGGGCGCGAAGTCTACCAATGTGTTGCAGTGAAGTCGTACTCCATTTCGAGAGTGCTAATGGGTCGATGATGAATGAATAAACAAAACATTACGGCGCTACCCGCCGTCCACAATCACCCATTATCGTTACATTTTAATATAAATGTAAGTTTTATAACTTCCAAATGTTCGAGGTATGTGTTTAGGCGTCAGTGTCGAACAAAAACGATTATCACATAAATATAACGTTTCATAGATTATATTGGCAATAAATAGTGGTTTGTAAGGTTTATTGGCGTTTGAAGAAATTGAAACCTTAATGGGCAGTGGCTGTTGAAATAGCTGGTAACGTGGTACGTTTGAAATTTGACTACCGAAGCACGGGGCGCCCGTGCCGTCACAGGCGTACAAACATCACATCGTTTTATATGATTTGATCGGTTATTTGTGTAAATGTACGACATTAGATATTGTGTATGGAAGTCAACAGCTAATACCAATAATATAATTCATACAATATGCTTACACTTCGATTGCTTCTACAATTACTAAAAGAAAAAAAATGCGTAGGGACAAACGGATATATTTTCAATCAGAGGTAACTCATACTCTTAATTTCAGCTGAGCACACATTTAGGCAAATTAATGTCAAAATTATAATAAGATACTTTACAAAGAGGCCTGGGAAAAGGCAGTTTCGGATAAAAGCATTCCGCTTTGGGCGTAGGAGACGTTACCGTTATGCATAAACATATAAACTCACTTGTATGCATCCCCGAAAGCATATATAACACCTAAATTCCGTTTGCCATATTTGAAGTTCTAGTAGGAAAGACCATAACTGTCTGCTGGGCTCTGCTGCTCTCGTATTTCTGTACGTTATACTATGACTAAGAGATCTATAAAAACGTGTGCCAGAATATATAAATGGCATACTAAAACAGCACATTATTAATGGCAAAAAGTGGTTGATATAATATTTAGCTACCGATAATTAACACGGCCAATTCAAATATTTATTATTAGCCTAGTTTTATATCAGCTAATGATCACGATTCTTCGTGGTCAACAAACCCAATTTAATTTGACAGCGCTCCCATAAATTGTGTTGTTCATAGCTATCAGAGTTGATCCTACAAGTATATGATAGCGCTAATTAGATACGTAACTGTTAATAGCTTTACAACAATTTTAATAAGCCGTCGGTCACTCGAGTTTTAGTAAGACAAATCCAATCGTTAGAGTTTCATCGTGATTTGTACACGTGGACGTGTACAAAATATATTAAGAAATTTATTAGGACGCTTGCAAAATTACCAATGATGTTTTTAATTACATGATGGATTATTATATACATTTTCCCACGTTTATAATAAATTAAATTAAAAATTAATGACTTTTTTACATTTTCTTCTAGTGTGTTATTATTAATCTGTATATATAATCTTGTTAATGAGTTACGATACTATTTTTAAACTAATTTCCAAATTTGTTAGAACTACTATAAATATATATTTTTTTAATAAGAATAAAATTAAATGTTACACGCGTTCTCCTCAAATATGACTAAACCAATTAATTAGTTAGGTGGCATTGGAGAACCTAATATTATTATAATATAGAGGAATCATTTTTTTAACTTGTTTAAAAATATATAACGATCATAATTATAATATTAATAACATTAAAATAATATATGAATATACAATGTCAAAATTATAAATTAATACAATGCTAATATGTCACACAGAACTAAAACAGTGCATAAAATATTAATTATTACAATATTAATATTCTTTAACTATATTATATAAATAGAATATATTATTATAATTGATGGCATTATTTTTTTGTTTTTACTTTGTAACTAATGCCTGCTCAAATAAATATAAATCATAAAATAATAAAACTGACAAGACATTAAAAGAAGTTTTATTTTTTATATTTATCGATCCAGAACCACTAATATTTTGTTAATCGTATATATAGTTAATAATAATTACTGTCAAGAGGCTCACGTTGACTGATTGACAATAAAAATAGATTTCACATTCGTTTTATAATAAAAATGATTGACGGATTGCCCATTCGCAACCTAGATTTGTAGTACCCACTTTTATGACACGTATAATCTTTTAATATTCCAAATGTTCGGATCATTTATCTCGAAAACTATAAACAAGGTTATAAACTTACAGATCGATCACAAAAACAAGCACTAATTGCTTTTATTTAGTTATTTAGTGCGTACCCTAATCGATGCTTAATCTTTTAATTTTAAGCTAAGATTTTATCGATTTGAGCGGTAATGGAAAGAATATTTCAAAGTCACGCTGCTATAAATATACAATTAAACAGGTGAGATGTTAAAACGACGTCTTTAAAATAAACTTGATCGACTTTAATTTCATTGAGAGTTCAGGATGGATGAAGTGTTTATTGAGGCTTCTCAGTCTGAAAATATGCGCGGTATAATCATGGCTGCATACATGGTGTAGTGGCTTTCGTATTGCCATTGCCACTGTTCTGAGTGTTTTGCTTTCAAATCACACACGGGAATTGAAATTTGTGAAATTCACAAATGGTTAAATCTGCATGAAGTTGATACAGACAAAAAAGTTGTATTGGCCTTGTAAGCATATGTGATTTTAATTTACACCGAACCAAACTCAATGAATAATTATTATTGTACTCATAACATTTTTAAGTCCAACGACTTCATATTTAAAATTAGAAAGTGATTAATATTTATTAATTTCTAGAAGATCCTCAAATACGGCTAAATGAAATAAATTATAAATCTTGAAAATTACTTATCTGAATAGCACCTTTTTAGTTTATGTAATTTTACGACATCGCTCGGCAAGTGTGTTTCTTGCACACTCCATTAAAACTAGTATTGATAAATGTCTGCAAATTCAATTAATGCGTCGTGATTTGTGGTTTTGTATTTGTGGATTATAGAAATTTTTGTATGAAATAGGTATTTTGTTTTTGCGTAAGCTTTTTGTTCATTCATTCACTATAATATGTGAAGCTTAAATAATCAATATTTTTACTATAACTATTTTCTGTATAACTGTACCAGAGTATAATTCTAGTGTCACGAGTGACTTTATTAACTTTTACACATTAAAAAGGTAAACTTCACTCTTTGCAGATCACACAAACCTCTATCCCACAGGCATTGAATTTAAAATATTCTAATCATTGTCAGAGGTAAGGCGATCACCAAAACTATTGCATCATCCGTAGCATCCTTATAAAGCTTTACCACATACAAAAACTCAACCATATACACAAGCTTTACCACATACACCTTCTAGCAATATTGCGGTAACTGTAGGTAATTTGCTTCGGTTGGAGTAAAACAGTCGTCGTTGTACAATCGTGGGCGGTGGCAGGTAGGCAGGCTAACTACTTGTCACCGTTTGCTGTTACAGTGCCTGGCTCTGTCGTAACTTTGTAACTACCTGTACCTTCCTACAAGAGCACCC
Source organism: Catocala nupta (assembly GCA_963675205.1). Classification (NCBI taxonomy): domain Eukaryota; kingdom Metazoa; phylum Arthropoda; class Insecta; order Lepidoptera; family Erebidae; genus Catocala; species Catocala nupta. The sequence goes on along the minus strand of OY776085.1, from coordinate 24,164,446 downwards.
CACGCGATCCACTTTGATTTTATACCCTCTGGCGGTCTACTTACTAGACACATGATAGTAATCTATACAGAATATAAGTCAATTATAAATAGGTATAACTTGCTTCTTATATTGGTAACAAGCGAACGATTTAACTAACAACTGCATGGATGGCGTCGTTACCACTGTGCCGAGTGTTGTGGGTTCGAATCCCACACGGGACATAATTTTGTGTGATCCATAAATGGTTGTTCCAAGTCTGTGTGTTCTTTGTGTAAGTTGTTTGAATATTTGTAAAGTTCTCCGCGACACAGGAAATATACCAAGTGCGGGATTGTTCCATTTAAAAAATAAAATGAATGATAAGAGATTATCGATAAAGCATCTATAGGTTGCGTTTGTAGCCTATGTACACTTGCAACATTGTGGTATATCGGACGCATTGAAGTGTGGAAGAACTAGAATAACAGGCCTTCCAATACCCTCCAACTTACGCACAAAAACAAAGGCCAACTTTTAATTAAGGCGATGTTTTTTATATCAAGGCGGCGGACAAGCATATGGCGCACCTATTTGAAAGTGGTTATAGTATACTTTGTACTATGAACCTCCGTGGCGCAGCGGTAGTGAATGCGACTGCTGTGCATGAGGTCTCGGATTCGAATCCCGGGTCACGCCAAGAAAAAGTTATTGGGTTTTTCTATTAAGAAATCTCAATAGCAGTCCGGAGTTAGGAAGTTAGCGGCGTAAGACGCCCCCGTGCCTCAGAAAGCATGTAAAGCCGTTGGTCCTGCGCCTGATCTCTCTCTGGTCGTGTCGGATTATCGTCCCATCGGATGATGAGAATTAAGGAACAGTGAGTGCAATTGTGTTTGTGCACATACCTACTTGTGCACTAAATATCTTCTTCAGTGCAGATGGCTAGTCTCCGTTAAGACTGGCGGCCGTGACCGAAATTTGGTCTTAAGAACATTATTATTATTATTCTCTTTATTTAAATATTTTCAATATATTTTTCATTTTTAAATATACATATATCTATAAAAATACATATCATTTAAAAATATAAAATATATGGTACCCCACCGGCATCGGGAACAGGGTCCAAGCTGCCGGTGGTTAGGATTCCAGAGATAGGAACCTCCTCACAATGCGTGCTGTATCTAAAAGCACTGCCTTCTGCATCAAACCCTTGATCCAAGCACCCAACGCGAGCCTCTTTAGATGGTGATCGAGGCTCTTGGCTATTAGACCATTGACAGATATGACTATCGGCACAATGATTGCCGAATCAACATCCCACATGTCGACAACCTCGCGAGCCAAATCTAGATATTTAATTTGCTTATCTTTTTCAGCTTTCGCGAGATTGCCGTCTTGCGGAATGGTGACATCGATAATCAATGCGCGGCGCTCTGATCGATCTATCACCACAATGTCAGGTTTGTTGGCCACAACAGTCCTGTCTGTGATGATAGTTCGATCCCAGTACAACGTGACATGACCATTTTCGAGAACTGATTCAGCTACATACCTGTAGTACGGCACTTCAACATCTACAAGTTTGTATTTCAGAGCAGTTGCTGGTGAATAATCCTGGCTACTTGGTTATGTCTGTGCAAGTACTCGCCGTTAGCAAGACGAGAACAACCAGTAACTATATGCCTGAGGGATTCACCAGGTAGGTGGCACGCCCGACAAATGTCAACCGTACCATCCCTCAAGATATATCTCCGGTAGTTATTCGTCTTGATAACTTCGTCCGCAATAGCACAGACAAACCCTTCGGTTTCCCCAAAGAGATCACCGAAACGTAGCCAGTTCACGGAGGCTAACTGGTCTACATCAGCTCCATATAGAGCCTTGTAGAACCTACCGTGAAGCTCCCTGCTCTGCCATACATCCCTGCGATCGTTAGTGCTAAGTACTACAGGCTTGCGCCAGTTCTCTTTAGCCAAACTGAGCGGGGTGAGTCCGATGTCTACAGCAACTACATCCCGATGCATACCCACGTCTGCCTAAAGAAAGTATTCTCTGAGGTTGCATACCTCGCGGTTATGAAGGGCCTTGGCATTCAGAAAGCCTCGGCCTCCACATTTCCGCGGGATATACAATCTCATCACAGACGAACGTGGGTGATGCATACGGTATGCCGTCAAGAGTGTACGGACCCTCCGGTCCAGGGCATACAGTTCAGTCTGAGTCCACTTAAGTATGCCAAAGGAGAACATGAGCACCGGCATGACCCAACCGTTACAAGCGCGCACCTTGTTGCCACCTGATAAAAGACTTTAAAAAGCAGTCGTTGTGCTACAAGCGCTAAAGGAAAAGATCAGCTGACAGGACAGCGTATTTTTATAGAGATTGTAAACCCTAAATTTCATAACAGAAAGTTAGTTGGTTGTTTCACAACTATTTATTGTAGGATGAAGGTAATTCGCCAAGGACAGCTCTCGTTTGAGAGAATTCTATATAAATCAAAAACTAAATGCTAGTACTAGAATAACTTTAGATCAGATCTATAGAAATAGGGACAAATAACAGGTGTTCCAAATTGCTTTTATAAAAGTGCAATTCGAAAACACCTATATATCTAATAATTTTTATTTCTTGAGTAAAATGCAATCATATATTTGCTCTAATTTAAACTTTATATTTCCTATTCAGCCCAATACAAATTCTTCTATTAGTTTTCTAAATTTAAAGACTACACTAGAATCTATCTCTATACAACAACCGCTCAATAATTTATTTTTATGATGGCACTCAATTAGAAATCTAGAATGTAAGCTACAAGAAAAAACACATAAGTAAGATGCTATCAAAAATAAAATCTGCATATGAAAGATCTGTAAATTGATTTTACAGTTAAGAAGATTATCTGCAAATGGCGGTAAAAAGTGATCGTCGTCTGATGATTAATTAATTTTGGACAGATACTGAAAAAGAAAGTAATATATTATTTATTTATTAAATATCCACGCCAACGACTTATTCACAAAATTTTACAAAGAATCACAATGGTCTAGGAATATTGTGCATCTGTCACTTATAGCTGTGCACAGGACCGGAATAAAATATGTTACTATGTTAAGATGTAACATGACAAATTTATTTATATAAAGTAGGTGGTACATGGTCTTAATAAAATACTATATAGATTATATACCAACAATAATATTTAAAATGTTTGAATATTCATATCTAAAGTGTACAAGAAATCCTATTCAACATGGAACTCCACAACACAAGATTACTCGTTGCTTATTTTATGTAGAATAGTTTTCATCGTCCAACTCATGATTTGAGCGGAAAATTACTGTTCTATTCTTAATAATTCATATGATCCTTGCATTTATCAAACAAACTATATTTGTTGAATTATTTCTTCTTTCACGTAACAATTAATGTTATTTTTATTAGTATCAAAGTCAAAGCTACAAGAAAATAAATTCTTCAATTACATAAAGTTTATATCACAATGTTACTTCCAATGTTAGCCTTTCACAGTCAGAGGTCACCTTGGTATCAGATGAACAGACCTCGTACAAACATAAAGAAGTCAAACGCTATTTATCTTAGCACTTAATGAACGTTGTCGGGACATATAAGCTTTCATTTCCTAGAGTAGTCGTTGAGAAGGTTATACTTATAACTTCTACGTTTTGATAAGTAAAGAAACTGGTACTATTATTCTTTCAATAGCTTATGAAGGAAACCTATTGAAAGACATATTTTGATGTTATGGAATCGTCTGTTTACGTTGCTTAGCAACCGGAATGTCATAGGAAGTGTAAATACAAATGTTTGTTAAAATTGTTTCTTTTTCATGCTATTAAGGCAGCTCAGTTGATGGTCAACAGTTACCGTAAGCTATGATTGCTTGCAATACCAAAATAAATGCTTAGACTGACGTTTTAGCGATCCAAAGATACGGTAATCTGAGATGGAACGATGGAAATTAATGGCAGAGGCACATTTGCCATTCCATTTCTTCCATCCCACCTTGGATGATTGATCTACTTGTTCGTTGTACTTGCTAGGCTAAAAGTTGTAACAGTGCTCCTACTCTTATTTTCTGTAAGATGGTGGAACTCCTCGACGAGCACCGCTTATTTGAACCATCACAAGTTGGCATCGGCGTTCACGTCCATTAAAGAAATGATTATTGCTTTAGAATAGAATTTATTTAGAGACAATTTTTTGTTTTTTTTTCCTTATTCTACATTTACATTATGTAACAATAAAAATACCGAGGAATAGATAAATTATTCAAAGTCCTACAAAAATACTGTAAAATCCAGTGTGAAAAATTTAAAATCCAAATGGCACGTCACAATTAAACTTGTGATGTGACATTTGTTTAAACGCAATACGTATAAAGTAACGTTTACTTTAATTAATTAGATTAAGCGTTTTTGTCAACAAGTGAAACATTTTCTATTTTTATCCAACAAGTAACTCGATAAATGTCTGTGTCACCAAGTATTTTAACCATTGCAAAGAAAACGTGTCACAAAATAATTAAAACTCTGAAGCATTTCGTAAGTAGCTATTTAAATTTTAGCCGTTTGCGAAGTCGACAGATGAAATTTTACTATTTTTTTAGTTAAACCTTAATCTATCAAAATCCTCTAAGTGGTTTTTATATAAAGCGCGACCATACAATCTGACATGAAGAAAATACTATATATTTGTAGCAGATACTCTTAATAATTAGTTGAACTAAGTAAATGTGTCTCGAGTTCGAATTTTAGAATAGTTTTTGGGTTTTTCGGTCAAGACTGTTTCAATAGCAGCCCGGCGTTCAGCATTGGTGGTGCTGCAAGTCCCTATGCCCCGAAAATCGCGTTAAGTAAAGCCGTTGGTCCTGCGCCTAATCTTTCTTCTGTCGTGACGAATTGTCATCCCACCGGAGTATGAGAGTAAGGAAATGGAGAGGGTATGTACTCTAATACCTTTTGCGTAGATGGCCAGCCTCGTTTATAATATATATCTTGTCTGGGCTTAGATTTCATCACAGTTTCATAACAGCATTATATAAGTATATAACCTGTATAAGCATATATATCTTTTTAATGCCGCTTTATTTCATACGTGACGCACATCTATTTTCTATAGACTACTAATAAGATGCGACCTACTATCTCTTTGTCTTAGACGATGACGCCAAGACCAATAAAATGAAGATACAAATATATTAATAGTGTCGTTGTATTGACCACACTTGGAAAGTAAGGCCGTTCGTAATATGTAGCGTTGCTTTTCAACACCACAGTCCACAAAACTATATTAAACAAATAAATTAATAGCAATATATATTAACAAGTTTTCTCTAACTATCTACATACCAAGTTTCATCGCAATCGTTTTAATAGTTTTTGCGTGAAAGAGTAACAAACATCCATACATCCATACGAACATTCGCGTTTATAATATTAGTAAGGATTATATTTAAATTTATTTATTTATAAGCACTTGTGTAGACTGCGCCATTGGCGCATTGGGAAAGTGATTTTCTTGACTATTCGATGTTTTGCGAACTTGATTGTTCTGCAGATAATCATAACAATTCGTTTGTACTTCAAGACGTTAGATAAAGATTTATTCGGCATTTACATTAGGAAACTACGTAAGAGGAGAGTCTTTTTCCGTCTGTCCGACACAATTATAAGCCCTACAAAACTACTGGTAATCTTAACTTAATATCATAAATGCAATTAATGTGAGTTTGTTTGTTATGCCCTTACGCCTTAAATACTATATTCGCCAGATCTGGACACACCTTAAACAAAACACACTAACCGTTAAGACTGCGCCGAGCGAAATGTGTCAAAACAGGCGGTCACAGTTAAGTTGATAAAATCAACAGTATTTGTTTAATACAAGTATAAAATATACATTTAACATAACAATGAATGTGTTTACAATTACTCCGTGTAAAAATCTTAAAATAATTAATACATTACAAAATTACGTAAATTTGCACGAAAAATGCAAAAACGTAAGCACGTGTTACTTGATGTTTAGATTATAACAGTAGAAATCTATTCTATTTTACAGCTTAAACGAAACAAATTTGTCCATCCCAAATATTTAAGTTATTGGTTGACAATAAAGATACGTATTTAACAAAAAAGCACTTCAAATCCTCCATACAATATTATTATGGCGGCCGCGCGCCGATTTGAATATCGACCTCTGTCAACCACGTCAGTCCAAATGCGTCTTACGCTCAGTGCAGTCTTAAGTAGTGCAGTCGAACTTAAGACCACACGTTTAACAGCTACGCATATATGCTCACGCTTATGGTACTTACAATATACTTATGTCTGTTTCCCGGTGGGGTAGGCAAATACTAGGGACTTGCTAGTCTCGCATATTTATTCTTGCTTCTATAACTGCCATTACAATTGTCATGCATGGTCGTTCGATTTGGGCCTCTCCCCAAAATATCTCTGGCCAGAGAACATTCACTTAAGTTGTACCTGCCCACATTCGAGAGATAACCGAATTTTCTCTTGCTACTATTCTGCCATATCGCAGTTGCGTCCTTTTTTCTCGTAACATTCTTGATGCAAGTTTTTCGAATTAAGATATGCTTAATCTGGCCTTTCTTCAGAATGTTTCGAATCAGAAATCATACGCTTAGGTCTGCCCATCCTTTTCTACTTTATGTAATAAAATGGTTTTAGACTCCTCACAATAAACATTGTAAAATTTTAGTACACCTATGTTTTAAATGTGTCTAAAATAAAGGTAACGTTAGTCGTATATACTGCTATCATTATAAGCTGGTTTAGGTAAAAAGTATATTCAGGCTTATCTAAACGTCAAGTAGGAATGTATTGTATTTTCGGCACTTGCGTTGATAACGCGGTACAATAGATTAGGATACAAGTATTAATTTATTCTATGATGTTCGAAACTTAGTTTTGTTTCAACTTGTTTTAGTTTTTGTTACTAAGGTGGCAAGCAAGTATTATATGCCTACCTGATGGTAAAGTTATTGTAGCCTATCGCTCACTACCCCCTTGGGCAAATAAGTGTATACATGCCTAATAGTATCTTATCTTGTGTGGGGGCCAGTACAGACCGGCGACAATTCGACCCAGTGGGATCTTTTGTGTCGACTTCCCCAATAACAACTGCCATAGATGTTTATGGCAGCCGGGACCGTCGGCTTAACGTGCTCTCCAAGGCACGGAGCAGGCGATAATTGTCAATCAATACGTACATAATTTCGAAAAGGCATATAACTTCCGAAAGTCTGAGGTGCGCGACGTGGGTTGGAACCCAAGACCCTCTGCATTGCAGTATGTTGGTCTCCCCACTGAGCTATCGCTGCTCTGCTTAATAGTAACTAAACTTATTGTAGCCTATGGTATGGCTCGCGCATTAAGAAAAGAAAAGATAGAATGAAAATGGAGACTTTTTCGGTGGCACAGTTTTAGTAAATGCGACTACAGCTGTGCTTGAGATATCGAGTTCGATGCAGATGGGTAACGTGTTATTGAGATTTCTTTCAAGAAATTTTTGGTAGCAGCACGGAGTATAAGAGCTCGATGGACGTCAATAAGCTCGCCCCCTTTTACGTGGGACGTAAATTTATAGATAAACATGGCTATAATGCACCTCTGCTTAGCCATTAGGGAGTGCAGGAGTGTGAATTCATAAAACAAAAATGGGAGAGGTAGGTACATGATCTTTCGTTCTTTCTATCTCTATCTACCCTTACGCATCAGACGAAATGCAATAACAGTATGATTAATCTTACGACGGCTTCTTGCATGAGTGTGGTATTTTCTCAGACGAGTTGTCTCATTTGTACCGCCACCATATAACGGCTACGTCTTCCACTCATATCTATATGCTAAATATGCTAAAGATATACGAACTGGTACATTACCAACCTGCAGCATGTAACTATAAGGTATATTTTAGGGTCGTTTGGTTTACGATATTTATATGTTTGATAGACAATCCGACAGCATATCTTTTCAGTCTAATGTTAAGCAGTCGTAGAAGCTGCTGTATTTTGTGACTAAAACTGAGAGACCTAAAGACGTGATTAAAATCCTTAAGTCGCCTAGTAATAAGTCCTTCTGGGGCAGTCGTTATCTTATCATAAGAATAACGTGATCTCGGAGGGCATAGTACTTTAGCTTTTAAAATATCACATTCACCTTATGATATAAACAAAAAATGTATCACCCGGTTATCTTAAAGTGCACGAACCGCAGGGCAGCTTGTGGCGAGCTGAATGTGAGTGGCGACACTGCGGTCCTGAATGCCTCAAGGAGTCGGTTAGGGCCTCGTCCCCGGCTTGCCTTCACTGGTTGGCTGGGGTAGAACTTCAAGAGCGCCCGTAGGACTCTCAACTCTGGCTTGCCTCGGTCGGTCGGTCAGAGGAAGGCCGCTTGAGTTATATGCTTGGGGGTTAAGGCAAAAACAAATGTATTAATTTTTTTGCAAACATTATCTATATGTGGTTTCCATGTAAGATGTTCGTCAAACATGACAACTAAAAATGTTGTGCTCTGTATTTGTTTAACTACTTGGTTATTGCATTTAATATTTAACTGTTTGTGCTTGGTGTTAAAAGATCTAAAGTGAATAGCTTTTGTTTTATCTATATTAATTTTCAATTTATTTAGGTTAAGTCAATTATTAATATCAAGAAGTGCATTATTTATTTAATTTTCGCAGTTATAGATCGTTACGTCAGTATACGTTTTAAGCTCAGCGTGGTAAACAAAGATCCATATCCATTTGCTGGTATGTCTCTCTTGCTTCATTCACTATCATCACATCACGTACGTGTTTACAATTCTTTATAAGTTAATAACCTTATTAAGATTGATAGACGCGCTATACCCCTCTCTGTCACCCATAGCCCACAAACTATCATCTACGAGAGCCGTAAATACAGATTAGGGATCATATCCACTCGTGCATCGATTTGCAGCAGCCATCAAATATTGACGCGTCGAGCCGCGTTACTACACGCTCGGGATGCATAATTCCGCGAATATGGTTTACGACATACATTTCTCCCCTCCGCCACCATCCCGTCACCCCGCTCGCACCTTCCTCTCCGCGTATATTGGCCTACATCTTCATAAACTATGAATCCTCCCAATCGCAGTCAGGTGCGATCGGTTACAACCGCGATTTATTATCGCTTCGATATGTATCGGTACCTTTACAGCGCTCCCCGTTTTATTTGGGAGATATTATTGAATTATTGAGTGGTGTTATGCGTTGCTCGTAATGCTAGATGGAGGGTTCACGGTCAGTGCTTGCGTCATCTCTTGAAACTGTTTTTGTTCTCCGTTGCTAAATGTGTTCTGAAACATTTAAATGTCACCAATATCATTAATTATTCTTATTTCACAATATTATTATAGTGACATCTTCGCGGCTCGTTCAATCTGGTCTAAGCGCAACAATAATGTTGAAACATGACCTAGTATTATGATATACGAGAGCCTAAATATTTTGACATGCATGATGTAACAATATTACTCCTGTTCATAGATTGTCTCACCACTGGACATTGGCGTCTACCACCTTGGTCCGATGCACAATTCGCAGATATGCATGATTCTCTACGATGTTTACCGTCGTCGTTAAAGCGAGCGATAGCGATACGCACATATGGAAACTTAGAAGAGTGCAATGGAACGAAGCGAGACCTCTGCGTGACAGACCAGCAGTTTACCTTGTAGGCTATGACAGTATAACAAATAGACCAATGACCTGAGGTTAATGTGAGGGCCTCGAGGGCCATCATATTAAACATTTTGGTTAATCAAGCTATGTCAACCGAGAACCGTACAGCTAACACGTTTGCCGAGCGTCGGCGTTGGCCAGCAACAGTGGTCGCATTCCATTACCGGTCTGATAACCGGGCCGGTCACCCATCGGTCGCATCCTCGGTTGCCCAACACAACAGCCAACATCAGTCTAGTGTGTAAATTAAAATATAATGTCGAAATAAATGTCACCGTTCCTAATGGTGTTCTGTGATTTGCAGATTTTATTGCAAAATTTCTAGATCATTAAAATTATCTTAAAATAACAGTCAAAATATCTTGTTTAGAAATCTGCACACATTTGAATATTTTTTCGAAACACTGAGTGTTTTATACACTATGAGACGTTTACAGTAGTACAACTCCGTATATGTCGACCGAGAACTAATCCTCAGAGAAAAGTTATGACACTCTTAATTCGGTGTATTTTATTATCTGTACGAAAACTATAGTCAAGATGTAACCTTAAAACGGCTTAAGATGAGGTTAGAAACAAGTTATTTTAAATACAAAAGTTCTGTCATAACTTTTCCTGATATGGAAATACAACTAAAGTATTGCGGACCACGGCAGCGCGTTATGTCCATTAGGCCTACAGTGTGAATACCAAAAATAGTTTATTTTATTTGAGCTATATTTTATATGTATATACAATCGCTTTTATACTCGAACTGCATGATTTATACCACGAAATACGAGTATTAACACGATCATGCTCTGTATTTATATACCTTTTTGAAATGCTTAACGTTTCGGCCAGGTGGTACTGGCCGTGGTGATAAGCAGACAGGCACAGCGGTATCAGGTTGCCATTTGTGAGGTAGATGTTCATAAACCTGCACGTTTTGTTCTGTCCGAGTATCGAGCATGATCGCATTAATACACATGTCATTGTGTCGTGCATAAGGTCTCGAGTTCAGATTCCGGGTCGGGCCAACAAAAAGTTATTAGGTTTTTCAGTTAAAAAATCTCAATAGCAGCCCGGAGTTAGGAAGTTGGCGGTATTAGATATCCCCGTGCCTCAGAAAGCACGTAAATCCGTTGATCCTGTGCCTGATCTCTCTCCGATTGTGTCGGATTACCGTCCCATCGGGTCATGAGGGAACAGAGAGTGCACTTTGCGCACACACTTGTGCTTATAATTTCTTCTGCGCAGATGGCCAGTCTCCGTTAAGACTGGCCACCGTGGTTGAAATTCGGTCTGGAGGACATTATTTTTATTATATATATTAGACATGGACATTACGAAGTTGTGTTTCTGGGTTTTTTGCATAGGTGTTTATGTTGATATCACTCCGCACGGTACATCTCCATAAACTATAGACGTCATGTGATATATTATTATGTCCCCACACCGCTCATGATAGTCTATGCTTTCGTTTAGTGCTATTCTGACAAAACATAGGTATCTTATACTTTCTAGTACAAACATGTCCACTTTTTGTTTAGTGCAGTACCGTATAGACTGTCTGTCTGTTCCATGGCATAAGTTTGCGTGCGTCGGGTTCGATTCTTGGGTGAGGCAAAATGTTGTGTCAGTAGAGACACGGAGTTTCAAAATATGGTCGGTAGATGGGAATAGGTTCGCTCCATATTACGTGGGACGTAAACATAGCCGACTATATTATATGGGAGCGATAGACTATTTTCAATATATCCCCGAGTTTATCTATGTTGAATGTGAGAATCGATGGTGATGCCAAAATGACAAATAGAAATAAGCTATTAACATTATAATAATTAATAATATGCGTATTGTAAAAAACCTCACGGGGATATAAATTATAGTTATGTTTTATTTGATCATTTGTATAATTTTGTCTAAAATTAATTAACAAAATGAAAACATTAATTTTTAGTTTGACATGTGCCAAATTAATTGTATAAGACTGTCACAATGAATACATGTATATTTTACATACATATGTATATCTAGAAACGATGTCTTAAATCTATTGATAAACGCACTTAATAATTGTAAATATTTCGAGTTTGACAGATCATTTATTATTGAGAACTTTCGCAGAAATGTAGAAAAAGAAGATTATAATTATGCAGATGATTCGAACCTACTTGCTACTCGAATTAGATTAAGCCAAGGAAGTGGAGCTTGAGAAAATGACATATATCTGCTATTCGCGTGCCACACAGCTGGTCATATAACCAGGTTCGAAAGCCGTGATATACATGTAAAGGTGAAGGTACGTATAACGTATTAGTCACGGACTACAAGCACACAATTACACTTATAATTCTAATACTTTGGTAATATGTACTGTTACTTTTTTTTTTTTTTTTTTACGTGGGGGAATGCTATGACGCATATCCCTCCGCGGGGGCGGGCGGAGGGATTATGTCGGACTCGCCGGGGTAAAAGAAAGATGGAAATAATAGTAAAGTACCTCCCGGAATACCGACTAAACCTACCACGGTGTTCCTCGACAAAACCACTATCGACGGGGCCGCGCGAATCGCTTTCGCATGCGGTCGCGACCCCGCCGCGGTTACGGCCCGCCGTATGAAACGGCAGGCCACTACACGAAAGACCTACCCAAAATAGGCACTACGTCGCATAAAATCCTACTGTCTCCCCTAGAGGGGAGACGGACTCGACACAGAGGCGCGCGTGGGAACACGCACGCCGCCTCTCGGACCTGGTGCTGAACGGATGGCGGGCAGGCCCACAAAGCCCGCCATCCCCAGGTCAAACCTCAGGGTGGCTGGAGGTCGTCTTGCGCCCTCCGGCGCCCGGCTCTGCGGTTGGGGAGAGGGTTTAAACGCTCCCTCTCCCGCTCCGCCGCCTCCTTGATGGAAATTACTTCCTCACAGAAGGAGGCGACGGCGTTCCACGACCTCTCACTCCGGACCATAGACTGAACTACGGCCGGGAGCGAGAGGGCAACCGATCCGACTGCCGCGATCAAATCACGGCGCTGCGATGCCCAGGCAGGGCAAACCGCCAAAGTGTGCAGCGCCGTGTCCTCAACAACGTCGCGGCAGTCGCCGCAGTGGTGACAACCGGGCGTCTCTTGCCGGCGTATACGACACAGGAACTGGCCAAAACAACCGTGGCCAGTTAGAACCTGTGTCAGCCGGAAGGTGAGGGCGCCATGCCGCCTCTCCAGCCACTCCTCAAAAACGGGACTTACCGCCACGATCGTGGCGTGCCCAATATGTACTGTTACTAATTATACTAACAGTATCTATTACTAACGTTATAGAGTACAATTTTGAATGGCAGTTTTAACATTGGCTATCTCAGATTTATTTAATAACATAATTATGATATTTAGACGTACATATCTTTGTATCCAGCAAGTGAAGGAAAAGTAGGAGTCGAGTGGTAACAAGAGGTTTAAAGAAAAGCAGAAGACAGTAAGTGGCGATAGCTCTTAAATTAAAGAAGAAACGAAAATAAATAATAATATAATATAATAATAATATTCTAACACATACACAACACCATCTAGCCCAAACTAAGCAGAGCTTGTACTATTGGTACTAGACAATGGTTTAACACATATATATATATATATATATATATATAAATTTTGTATATTCATACATATTATACATATAAACAACATCAAGACAAACATCCATGTTCAAGCACACAAATGTTTGACTTGTGCGGGAATCAAACCCGCGACCTCAGGCGTGGCAGTCGGTTACACTAATCACTACGCCATCGAGGTGTACGCCATTCAGGGAGTATTCATTTAATGTATAAGCATTGAAAAGAAATACAAATTAAATCTCTTCATATAAAACAAAAGATTCTGACTATAAATGTATATTAAGCGTAACTGGTTTTGATAGATAGAGTTTTATGCCACATCCATCAGATTCGCCTCACTAATCCGTGGCTTAAACACAACAGTTTATATGCCCAATGTGGTCCTAACAGTCTTTTGGCTTTTAATGTAAATTACATTCAAGCTATAGATATAGACTATAGATAAATGGTCTGTTATACAAATATATATAAAGAAACATTATATATTTTATGGGTCTTTCCACCATTACACACAAAATATTTCTCGATGGATTCTATAATGCGCAACATTTACGACTCCACTTGCCAATTTAAGCTCCATTTGATGTTTGCTTTTATATGGATTTTATTGAATTAGCCCATTCTTAAATGTTGTGTATTTATGAGATATTTACATCCTCGTTCTCCTAGTTAGGCAAAGTGGCAAGGTCGTCTTCCAATTCGAAATTTGTCATTATTATATGAGCAGCTGAAGTCATCGACTGCAGATATAATCTGATATTTTTGCAACCTCCATATAGCAGCACGTACGATGCTGTTAAATAGTTTTAAGTACATATATACACAATATCATGTATAATTATAAACACATGACATCATATTTAGAGACACATTGTTGAATATATAATTAAATATTATACAGTATACGTACACAAAAATTTAAAATATCAAATACACGGCTGGTTTAGTTAGGCAGCATCTGCAAATGCCGCAGCATCGCTGTCGACTGAAAACATGCCCAGAAGATTGACAGCGGTTTCATATTGTAGGACAATACTGATTCTTTAAGCCTAGAAAAGTCCGGCCTTCAGGTCACGCGTACCGTCAATTAGTCGACTGAAAAGAACACGAGTCCGATGTATGAACCTAAATCTCCTTTCCAAACGGCTCAAAATCGTACCAATTTTTTAAAGAATGTTTTATATAGAAGTATTTCTTATACTAATAAGATGGCAAACCAGAATCAGGTCTTTGCATCACTCGTTTCTTGCCAACAGCACAAGATTTAGAGAGCATCGGTCCCCTGTTGACATGACTGTGTTTTTATAAAGCCTAATAACCATTGCAGGCAAAAATATAAAGGCTGTTTATGATTGTAGGTGTCAATCAAATGAATAATCCCAAGTTGGAACAAAGTTCAGTATCAACATTGTGCGAATTGTAAAATTATTATGTTTGGCGGAAAATAAACATATTTTATTATTTTTTATTTATAATTATTAAAGGCTTCGCTATGTATACTTTCCTTCTTAAAAAATATACGTAGTGGTTTAACACGTCGCCTCTCTATTGCCATTACGCCGAGTGTTTTGGGTTCGAATCCTACTCAGGACAAAAATTGTGTGATAATCAAATACTTGTTCCGAGTCTGGGTGTTATTTATACCCGTTTTTTCTAATGTTTGCAAAGTCCACTGTCCCTAATACCTGAGTTTATACTAAAGTAGTAATTGTCTTTAAAAATAGATAATTTCGTTGATCACCTGCCTTGTAAGTCGATGAGCGTTAGGTTTGCGCCTACATTTGCCATCAGTAATGAGGTACCGATTTTGATTGCTCGCAAAGTGTCGAAAATTACGGCCTATGGCTTGCCCACTCAACTGTGCACCTGAATTGCAAGTTTCCTGCAGAAGCGTCGTATTCGAGTCCTTTGCGACGGTCGCGCTTCCAAATTTATGCAGGTCAATGCAGGAGTGCCTCAGGGGTCCGTCTTATCCCCTACGCTCTTTCTTCTGCATATCAATGATATGTTGAATCTCGGCAACATACATTGTTATGCAGACGACAGTACCGTTCATGGGCGATATCTCGGACGTCCTGGGGCCAAACAGGCTGAGGTTGAGGGGAAAAGGCAGGATCTTGTCGTTGAACTTGACCAAACCTTGAACCGCATCTCTGAATGGGGTGCCAAGAACTTGGTCCAGTTCAACGCCAAGAAGACCCAGGCATGCGCGTTCTCAACAAAAAAGTCTCCGTTCCTTCGTCTCCCTTCTCTGAAGAACGCTCGACTGGTGATACGTGACAGCCTCTCCATCTTGGGTATGGATCTTTGCCGCTCCCTTAATCCCAAAACCTACATCGAGAGCGTCATTAAGCAAGATTCGCGAAAACTCGGAGTTCTGAACAGGGTGAGGTGGTTCTTCGCGCCTGGGCAGCTGTGCCTATTGTATAAGGCACAAGTGCGCCCTTGCGTGGAGTACTGTTCTCATATTTGGGATGTCTCCGCGCAGTACTTGCTAGATGCTCTTGACGGGTTAAAGCGGCGGGCTGTCCGTATCATCGGAGATCCAGAGGTCACGAGTTCACTGGAACCTCTGCAACTCTGTAGGGATATTGCCTCTTTGGCATGTTTCTACAGAATATAATATATAATAATAATAATAACACGGGGAGTGCTCTGAAGAGTTCTTCCACCTTATCCCGCCCTCCCCTTTCCTATCCAGAGCAATGCATGCTGGGCTCAGATGCCATCCTTACACGTTGGAATCGACTAGAGTGCGTACCAACAAGTTTGGGTCCTCATACCTCTGCCGAACGATCAAGGCATGGAATTCTCTGCCAAGGCACGTGTTTCCTTCTTCCTTCAATCCTGGATCCTTTAAGCGGGGCGTGAAAAAGCACTTTCTCGGGCCGTTAAAGTAGAGACCTCAACCTCGCCTCGGCTGCTATGAGGACGATGTGGAGGCCACTGCTCTTAGACCACATGACTGCTTACCATCAGGTGGAGTGTGGTCATTTTGACGAATAAAATTTAAAAAAAATAAAAAGAAAACAAAATTTACGTTGGCATATTTCCATACACGCATGTTGGCATATTTTTGACACGATTAGCGAACAAGAGAAATAATTTTACGTCTTTATAATATTCTATTTTGTGCATTTATAATTACTTAATTAGGATAGATGTATGTCAACCAGTAATTAAAATATAAATACATGAATTTGTAATGAACAAATTATAAACGAATGTCCTTTTTTATGAGTAATTTTTAACATTCTGCACGTTTGCTTATACAGGTATATCTAGCCTCGTCCGTCCAAATAGACCAATCTAGCCAATGATTACAGCCAAGCCCCTTTCGAGTATAAATATTTATAAATGTATATGTATATATCAGCATGTCACCGATCGGTAGCGGTCCATGAATTTATAAGTAATTAATTTTTACCATTCATTTGTGAAACGCGTCGACATTTTGGGCCACTAATTGATCTCATCAATTTGCAATATTTTGCAACAACGCATTGATAATTTATACAAATGTTGACCGCAAGTTCATTTATACATAACACATTATTTATGTTGCATATGAAAATGAATGTTAATTGTTTATATATTGTGAATATATATTTATTATTTACATTTAGCTTCTTTATATTTCCATATTTAGTCTACAGCGATGGTTTGATCTCAGAATCGGTTTAGAGTGTCCTTTCAGTCCATGCTTTTTATAATTGTGAATTAATATATCCCTACGACATAATGAGTTACGAGAAAATCTCTGTTGATCGTCTGTTTTTTGTCCAAGGGTATCCAGCATCAAACATTTTTATAATTATGAAAATTTGTTTATTTATTATGTCTTAATGGCGACGACTAACGAATGGCCGGTAGTTATTTGTTAATTATACATTTTATTTCTTATATCCTTTAAGCTAGCTGCCATCTGTAAATGTAACACAACCTGACGTCGTGCTCCTGGTAATCAATCAGTAGGCTTGTCAGACTCCTTTGTAGATACTCAGTCTGGTTCTCGAGCATGCAAAAATAATGTTTAGTATTATTGGTCTCAGAGACAACTCTTTTAGCAACAAATACAAATGTCTGACTGGCAGCGCAGCAAATTATTTACTGAAAAGTTGATCAAAGAAATTTGTTTTTTATTGTCTTTGGCCAAAGATATACAACATGTCGTCACCAATTATACATAACATATACACCCTGTTGTAGCCAGCCGAAATTTAAAGTAGTTGTGCAAAAGTAAATCACATTTAGATATAACTTAGTACAATAGCATTAATGTTATTTTTTTGGGATATCCTGTAAATATATTGTGAATGTTTTGTAATAAATAACATCCGTGGTAACAAATGTTTTTCATACGTAGATCCATATTATAATATACCACCTACAAACATAAAAATAAAATACATAAGTAATTTTATAAACTAAACATATTATTTAAATATTATACACACTTTCGTTTTATTTAAAATTCATTTGTAATGTTGATCGCATGTAATTTAGATAAGGTTATAATTCTTTATTAAAACTATTCTAAATGTTTATTAAACATTTTATATTCTTATTTATATTTATATTATGTTTAGTCTAGCCAGAATTATATTAACAAAAATAAAAACAGTTGTGCAACACTTTGCTAACTTTTGATAATATTTGAGTGTATTTTTGGAATAAATATCCTTAATAAAGTTTTTTATAGAGGTGACGCATTATCTTCATACTATACTATATATAATATCATAGTAATAGGAATAGCCTAGTGGTAGATCGTTGGAATGCTACGCAGAGGTCTTGGGTTCGATCTTACAGTATGCATCTTTAACGTTTCGAAGTTATATGCTTATTAAATAGTTACTCGTACTATACTCTCGCTTTAAAGGTAAAGGAAAACACCATTATAATATTTTAGACGAGGAAGATTTCCGGGAATTTACATACCTCTACTACGATCTTCCTTTCTTACCATCTTTTATTAATTTTTCTTGAGTTAATGACGCACGTGGGATGCCACTAGTATAGCAAGCGGTCATAAGCCACGGGAACCGTTTAACTCAAGGCAGGCTGTATGCTTGTTTGCTACTTTTTTATATAAAACTAATCTGCAAAATATCTATAATTTTCTACATGCCAATATAATCTAATATTTGTGTGTAGAAAACTAGAGATATTCTCAATTGCCACTAGGACATTAAATTACTTCCATTACTTGTTACAGCCCCAAAGACAATAGATATTACATCACACATTATTTATTTTTGAATATACTTCTTCAACAGAGCTTGATTCAATTGTCAGGTAATATGCAAAAAATATTCAAATAAAACTTTATAAATAGTAATATAATATTTTCCAGTACTGGAGTGACCGAAGGCGAAGGGCGCAGTTATTAATAAAGGCGTAGCTGCAAACTGCTAATAAGAGCCGTCGTAAATCCTGCTCAACAACTGATCCCGAATTACGACCGAACTGTTGTTACTTTTTATATTTCACTTTCCACTTTTTACACGTACGCCGTGCTGGGGTTGCGTAGACTCGCGTAAAAATTACACACGGCAGATATGCAATTTAATTTCACCAACAAATATAACAGGACTGCGGTTCGAAATTTAAACTACAATTGTAATTGTATTGTTTTATTTTTATGAATAATATATTTACTTATCATATGGCTAGCATAGCAACATATATACATATATTCAAGCTCCATTTGAAAAATAAACTAATTACTATTGTTTTTATTTTATTTGATAGTCATGGGAGAGAGATTTTATAAATACAATACAAACTTCAGTATTTAATTAAGAAGATTTGAGTAACAGAAAACTTAAATTCACTTTTAGTAGTGATATGTAACATCGAGGAAACTGTCTTATGGGAAGTCTGAAATAAAAAGAAACAGAAAGTGTCCCAAGTAAGACAAAGTCAAAAATGAAAAAAAATCACCACACTGAAATCATATTTTACATTTTACTGATTGAGTGATTTAATTTGATGTGAGATAACCTAAGATATATATGATAAAAAAACGACATCATAATGTAAAATATAGAGCCCTGCGATAAACGTCAATAGAGTCAAAGAGTAGAATAATAAGTATATTGATATCAAAATACACGCATCCAAAATTCACAAAGAAATATACAACAGCCGCGAGTGGCATAGAACAAGGATAAAAATACTTTAATAATAAATATTTACATTTTTGAAAAGTTTATGGCCTTATGGACTGCTCTATACATTATTTACTCTATAAACTAAACCCTTTCGCGCGGTCCGCGCCAATAATGAAATCTGGGGTGTGAAATAAAAAGAAAAAAGTGTCTTAATTAAATTTTCTTTTAACAAAATTTAATAAACGTAGAGGGCGAGCCGCCCGCGCCACCGCCGCAGCTGAGCCGACAAACACCGCTGGTGACCTGTACCTACCTATACAAATAGTAACTAGGAAAATTAACTTATTTTGTGGGTATAATATTTTTGCCAAAGAAGAATATGATATTTACGTGTACGAATAGACATTTATTATTTGAATAAAAAATAAAACTATGACATGCCTAATATAAAAATATAATATACTTACAATGATCCCGTACGCGACATTATAATGCTGTATTTTAGTATCCGTTTCTTAACCTGTCTAAGTATTAATAACAAGCTAAACCCGCGCAACTTCGCCTGCTTCATTTAAGATAAGAGAATTTTTCCCGTTTTGCAACATTTTTTATTGCTGCTCCGCTCCAATTGGTCGTAGCGTGATGTTATATAGCCATCCTCAATAAATGGGCTATCCAACACTAAAATAATTTTTCAATTCGAACCAGTAGTTCCCGAGATTAGCGCGTTCAAGCAAACAAACAAACTCTTCAGCTTTATAATATTAGTATAGATTGAACACAAAGTTACAGCAAAAATATACGAGCGACACCGTAAGAATCTATTAGTACTTTATAATAAATGAGTCTCTACGTAAATTTTAAATCAAATTGGTTTACTTAAGTAGGTTTGTATAGGGAATAGCGCTGAAACCATTGTGGATTATATACATCTGGTATTGTTCAGTATTGGTCTTTGAGTCTAAATAAGTATTTGCTGTACTCTAAACCACCACCTAACACAACATTATAAGAAAACAAGAACACAATAAAATATAAATGAAACAATTTTATGAGACAGACTTTGCCACTAAACGCAAACTTTATTATCAAAATAAACTAAGTTAAAATTATTATATAAAAACATTTTAGTATTAAATTATATTTATTATACTCACGCTCAGTAAACAGCCTCTACAAAATACCTATAGCCGTACAATAGTGTTGTTGCGAGATGAACAGATAGCGAGTTGCAGTGGCTCGTGGGATATAGAAGCAATATTTAAATAAACACTTAGCAACAATAACTGCGATAAGTGCCGCCGGCTCAAACCTCGACGTTAGATACCGACCGACATACGCTGTGTACCGACTGACTAATAATAAATAAATACTTATACATAATAAACTTTTGTTTATAACATAACTTATCTTTCTTCTTGGTCTGGTAGCAGTTTGTATTTTCTTAGGCTGACGGTGGTATTGATTGGATTCGAATGTCGTTTACTTGTAAAAAGAAATTTGTAGCCACATGGTGCCCAGATAGAGATGGAGAAATGGTACGTGCTAAAACAACCCGGATTTCCATTTGCTACGATCCTGACACACTTTTCTGTCTTCATTCACTTTAATATTACTAACGTGGTAACTAAATATTTGGCTTTCCTTGTTATCAACGTTTGCCAAGGCTATTCACAAATATTTTTCACTGCAGGTATGATAGAATAGTTTATGTGGTCACCTCGTCAGTGCTAGTGCTCAAAGTGTTGTCGGTTTAATTTTCATATTGCACTAAAATTTAGTCATCCCTAAATAGATGTGTCGAACCTGTATGTTATTTAAGACAATTTTTTGTCGCCTGTCCCGCAATAGGAGGACTTACTACGGTAGGACCACTGGGATATTAAAGTAATATGACGGTGATATAGATATGCTGATACTCTTAAAAATATGTTCTACTACAACTAATGAATATTGTCATTAGTTGTAGTAGAACTTATTTGTTATGTTTCCAAAAAAATCATAACTATATACAATTCAGCTAACACAAGCTCACCCGACGACGTGACACAAAAACCCGTATAACCCATCACGTATTGCGTGCAGAGCTAATACTTCACATTATTAATTACAGATACCTATATAATTACAGCAATGGCCGCTATCACTGCGCAGGCGCACCACGCTACGCCGTTTCTTCATAAATAACGTGTTTGTTTGGATTCCTCTTAAATTATTTACCAGTATATATTGCTTGTTTAACTGATAAATGACCATCAGTACCTCTCGCTATTTCAAATTGACGTTATTAAATCCATGGTCTAAGTAATCTTTAATGTCAGATAAAGCTTAATATGAAGACGGATTGCCTTTTTCCGGCAACTATAATGGACGTATGAAATGCGATAGTAACTAAATTTAATTGCTTCTTTTATAAGATTTGTATGTTTTATAATTGCATTTAAAGAAAGATAAACAACATATCCTTGTGTAAAGACTTCTTAAATTTTTTTACTTATTTCTTTATCAGATTGTTTTCAGCAAAATAACACGAATTGTACAAAAAAGCGTAGCGGGTTACTCACTTCTGTTAAAAATACATAGCCTTTAAAAATAGGATTGACAGGCATACGGCAGCATAGGCTTAGTAATAAATTCCCATTAGTATCCTTTTGGAAATACATCCTAAAATAAGCATAGCGAATGCAAAATTATTTATCCAAAAACAAAATACTATCCGTATTGTTTTTAGTCAGACGGTACGCGGTGAACCTTACTCCACGTATCATAGCCTCATGAATAATGTATCTCGCTCCAAATAATATACGATTACAGTGTAGGAAAATGCACTTTCTTTGTCTTGTGTTTTGTTCGT
Source organism: Catocala nupta (assembly GCA_963675205.1). Lineage (NCBI taxonomy): Eukaryota > Metazoa > Arthropoda > Insecta > Lepidoptera > Erebidae > Catocala > Catocala nupta. Next base: position 24,142,162 of record OY776085.1, on the reverse strand, counting down.
CCCGCTCCCGACGAATTCGGGTAATGACCGGTCGCGGCTCACGCCTGCCATACTATGCGGTACACTGCTACTTGTGGCGAAAACTATATGTTTACCGAAGTGTTGCAACCATAGTTGTTGAACCCTTACCATAAATTAAATAAGCACAGATGGTCGGCTTGAAACGCTACATACATATACCTGAAGGGGTAGACAGCTTTGTTACATCCACATTTTTACAGCTACTGTTTAAAGTCTCACGTAAAAAAGGGCCTACCCTATTGCCGTCTACAGACCACAGTTGTGCCACACGTGCTGCTAATAAAGTTATTTCTGGCAAAGAACTCCAAATTATTATTTTGAGTCAGGCTGGACTCAATGTCTGAGAATTGTATTTTATAATAGTTCTAACCTACTGCGAACAGTCCAGTCTGTACTCTATATTAATGTTGTACTTTTTGTCACCTATTTAAGTATTGCCTCTTTTCACTAAACACTATATTATCTATAACACATAAAGGTATAACCTGTCACGAATAGTCCTTGCCACAATATATGAATTAACAGCGGCCCGATTCTCGTAATAAAAGCCGTTAAAAATAGAGTGTTAACTAGTCTAATAAAAGTCAAGTTTGAACTGGAATGCAGTTGACGTTCACATTTGACGTTTATTTTAATTGTGCGATATGAGTAGCGATAGCTCAGTGGGGAGACCAACAGACTGCAATGCAGAGGGTCTCGGATTCGAACCCACGTCGCGCACCTCTGACTTTCGGAAGTTATATGGCTTTTCGAAATTATGTGCGTATTGATTGACAATTATCGCCTGCTCCGTGCCTCGGAGAGCACGTTAAGCCGTCGGTCCCGACTGCCATGAACATCTATGGCAGTCGTTATTGGGGAAGTCGACACAAAAGATCCCACTGGGTCGAAGTGTCGCCGGTCTGTACTGACTGGCCCCCACACAAGATAAGATAAGATAATTGTGCGATATTAATTAACGAAAAAGTATATCGGAAACTATTTTGAACAGATTTTATTATGTGAATGGTCCTCAGATCAGCGTCAAACTGATTGTTTGATGCTAACCTATGTTACTATGTTATCTATTGCGTAGCGATTAGTAAATAATTTAAATAAATTCTCGCGACTTCTATTATATTATAATATATTATGACGGCACACACAATTGAAACACGAAGCATTGTTATTTTTTGCTACATTATATTATGATTTCCTTATGGAAATGTTTGCTATTAGATTGTTAATAGAGTGTGGTGCGCGGGCGACGCTACTTCACCGTGAAATCAGATAGCAGGATCGCTATAATCCGTAACCTTCCGAATTGAGCACCACTTTTTATATACACAGCTATATTTTACGTTTTATTTATAGCCTTAATTGTACTTTTTATGCTTCTTGAATATTATTCGTAGACGGCTGTATACGATTTTTACTGTTTAAAAACGTTTGAGTCTTCGTTGCTTCTTCGTGGTAATGTGATATGTCTGTGAATACTAGTTTACGACTAGACCCCCGTTGTGTGATTTATTCCACTAATTATTGTATTAACTATGCTTTTTATAAAGCGCGTAGCTTAAAGATGTGGTTATATTCCAAGGTCGTATTGGACCTCATAAATCTGGTAAATCCGTTTATAAAACCATAATTTTTGGCGCTTTTCATATAAATTACCTTTTTACTAATTGATCTTTTATGATTTATTAATTATAGACTTCGACAGAAAATACGTTACTATTATTAAAATAAATACATTATTACAAACTTTTACGTACCTGTGCTATAGTCTATATATGGGACCATTAGTATATACCCTTAAGTTAAAATCTCTACAAAACCCGGCGTATGCCGAATAATAACACTAAGTCTGACTGTATTACCACTAAAATGGTCTAATTTTGAACCGCAATAGTTTTAACCGCAATAGGTTAAAATGTTCACTGAATATGTGATATTTCTATCAACTTGACTACTGATCTTTATAACATCACAACCATAACCACATATTATATTACTCCGTGAATTAACATACATACAGGAGCCATCTATGTATATCTGTGAGGTGTATTACACCCACATTTCGTGGCTACGTAATAGGGAGATGGCCTACTATCGTCGCATGGCAGAATTCTAAACGCCATACTGCTACTGAGAATTTTTGACAAAAAACGCTATAACACAGCTTGATCGGTAATAGAAACAGAGAACTCACGCATCAGTCGCTATCACTACTACCAAAGTAATAGTTTCTTCAAACACTACATAAAATTACATTTAATTGCAACGATAATTATGGGAAAACTGTATTATTGAAGTGATTGTTTAATAGTAGGTTTGGACGTCGATATTGTTTGGTTGCGCGGCGTTGAAGTGCCGCGTGCGCCCGCGCACAGTGCGACGCGCTAGATCTCTGTTATTAGCGTATCTGTTAATTGCGCAATTTACAGGCGCAGCCCCGCGAGCAGCATGCACGATAATATCACAGTGCAATATGAACAGTACAACAATTTGATATCGAAATTAATATTTGATGATAAAGTGAGGTCATAGGAGCACGTTACTATAATTGATGAATGCACGGATCATCACCCACTGCCAGTGAGCTGCTTGTTGTGGCTTAGATCCACATATAGTGTAGTATATGATCTAGTATATGTATTTTTTTATTCAATAAATATCGTAATTTTAACTTGAGCGTTTCTTCGACTTAACCACCTTACATGGCGACCCTGCCAGGTTTTGATATGGCGTTACTCAATGCGCATATTAGTCAGTGTAATAGAAATTTTCCTTCCTAAGAGTTTAGGAACAGCACAGCACTTGGAAAACATATCGTGATAGTGATATGTTGATTCCAGTATTTTCCTTCAAACTATTTGGATGATATATTATTCTAATGAAGCCACACGGGCAGTTCGTATATAAAGTTTATTGTCTTTAAAATTTTACTATCAATTAGCCCAAAAATATGCCTGCTAACTCTTCCAGCTAGGTTAGAATGCATCATGTATTATTATTGTGTATTTTGGAGTGCATTAACTTCAGTAGTGCAAGCAGTAAGATTTGAATCTACAATTTTTTGATCGCAAGTACTTCAAACCATTGGTCTACCTCTACCTGATAATACAGGTCAAGACCAACCTTTCTAAATATAGTTAATATTTAGGTAAAGTTGATTCTCTGTTAAACAAAGACTGTGTCATCGCTAAAGCAAATCGCCGTGAATTATTTATTCGCGTGATCGGTGTCCAAGGTTTGAACGTGGGACAGCGTTGTATTTCTGGGAAGCGACGGTAGGTGCTCTATTCTGAGCCACGCCTAACTGTGGGAACTGACAAGTGCCGTGCTTACTGATTATCTACCTTTGATAGCTCTGTAGATCGAGAGCCAACTGATGCTATTTATGTGAGTACTACCTACACCTACAGCGGACGTGCAAGGAAATAAGTCCGTTCCTACTATATCGTGTATCTAAAACATCCTATTTAATACGTTGATATAAGTAGGTATATATAATATAATATAATAATATAATAAAAATAATATTCTACTACATAAACACAACACCATCTAGCCCAAACTAAGCAAAGCTTATACTATGGGTACTAGACAATGGATAAACATACATATATACTTTTTTTTGTTGTAAATACATACATATTATACATAGAAACACCCAGACCAAGACAAACATCCATATTCATGCACACAAATGTTTGATTTGTGCGGGAATCGAACCCGCGACCTCAGGCGTGGCAATCGGTTACACTAACCACTACGCCATCAAGGCCGACAAATATAGATATATATATATAATATAGATTAAACATGTAAATAAGTACATAATGCAATCAATATGTTTCAATCAGTTTCAGAAACGTTTATGATTTCTGCTTTGCTCCCTTTTTTTGTAGCGTGATGTTATACAGCGCATAACCTTCCTCAAGAATTACGCTATTAAAAGCAAAAATAATTTGAAATCTGACTGGTAGTTCATGCGATAAACGCGATCAAACAAAAAAAACAATTTCTTCAGCTTCATTATTAGTGTAGATAATGCATTCAATATGTATAATGCAAGCTTAATAAGTCAGGGTAATCATTAATATGTGAGATAATATGCTGACCTATTAAAAATATTTATTATGAAGGCACAGACATAATATAATTTTAAACCTTAACATCACGATGTCCAAGCCTTGACACGAACACGAGTTCGACATATTATGAGTCCATACAAAGGGCAGTACTAGAGTTATATAGTCCAGAGCAGCTCTAACCAGGTAAATAGTTATTGTCACTTGAGACTATAAATATTTAATAATACAACTAAGCAAAGTTTGTGATGGCCATAATTTTCAAACACAAGCCCTACAACGAAAAATATATGTACCTATATTCATACGAAAACTTATCGCACACCTAATACACACCGTATGCGAAGTAATCACTTATGTGCGAAATAGTACAAATCAAAAAACTATACAAAGTAGAAAAACGCAGCTATTACCGCTCTAGTAATAGTTGCATTAACCATACTGTATTATCAAACATTATCTCTAAAACTAAATGATTAAAGACCATAATTGGTAAAGGCACATAACGATTGACGTACACAGTAGCGAGTAGGCGCGTCTTAGATTAACAAGTATTACTTTGTTTGAAACTGCTTAAAGGTAAAGGTGCTATTTTATAATGACGTTGAGTGCGTGGGCGGGTGTAAAAACAATTTAATGGCGCCTATTGATGAACAAACTGATGAAAATGTGCAAATATAATTAAGGAGGCTTTGGTTTTATAGACCCGTTAGTCTCGTCGTGTAAGTTTCTGCTTACGCTTGGGGCGATCATCAGATTGGTAGCTCAGACAGGCCAAAATAGCAAAAAGCTTTTATTAGAAAGTTCTCAGATATTTCGCCAGTAATGTTCTAAAGATTGGCTTACTTCTATTTACGTGGGATTTATAGCCCTTGAAATGTAAGTGTGATAAACTCAAGTCTAAGAGATACAAGTCTAAGCTGCATTACTGTCTATGTAAGTTTTATAACATAGCTTCAATTTAATTTCAGTTAATAATACAGCTTATGTATCCTTGCATCTCCACTACCAGTGTCAGGGTCATAGAACACTCTTTCATAAAGCGCTCTGGAAGTTCAACTTGCCGCGGTAGAACAACTTCTTTTATTAGGACGAAGACAGAAGAACTTTATTAGATGTAAAAGCATCAAATGTAAGAAGGCAGAAAGTCGACGAAACACTTAAGCCCGTCAATGTTTTAAGTCACAATTAAGACTTAAAATGTCCACTGGCTAAACAATAATAGCACATTAGGTTGTACAATAACACAAACGGTAGAGTGTAGTCACCTCTATGGAGTGTGCGCGGTATGCGCGTCACGCACGAGCATCTCCGCGACACGCTGTCGCCGCGCGTAGTAGCGAGTGTGCGGGGGGCCTAACGCTATGCTGATATGGCGCTACGGTATTTTTAGACTAGCCACTAAATATGCTGACTTACTGCTGCTGAGATTATGGGTTCGCATACAAAGCGGCTGTGGCTTTAAGGAGTTTATTGCAAGTAATGTTAAGTCTAGTCAGTTAAGATTTCTCCAAAAGAAACACCGTCCTGCACTTACACTAAGATACGGTAGAGAATGAGATGATATTAAAATCATTTACCATACTTGTAAACAACTTCACGAAGTCAGATCAGAGACAGGTGCCACCCAAATTTCGTCAGTCTTTGTTTTATTCGATATTTTGGTCATCATTGGTCATACATTGTGACACCACCGCTACCACCAGCAAAAGACTATCAATAAGATTTTCTTATTCTTAGACATCAGATAGCCTGAATAGTTAGTAGTTTTCTTTATAATACCCATACCATTTTGCAGTGTACAGATATTAATACCACACTATATATTTTACGTTGATTTATTTGTACCCTTTACTTAGCTATAACAAATGACTTGCCTAGTATTTCGGACAGCTGCAAACGAAGCAAGTGTACACACTAAAGCGCCTTAGAGCGTAGAAGGTTCTGCCCTTTGAAAGTTGTATGTTACGTCATGTCCTGTGGCCGAGTGAGGTTCGCCACTTGACTAATTGTTACTGTAGGAAGTGATACACCACCTGTTATCAAACTAACTAAGCAGAAACACTGCCAAAAGCAATATTGAATTGAAGACATAATTACTATTAATTTTGTTGTCCAGTATTCTGTCGAAATCATCATTAATTATAGTTGCAATATTAAGTCGTGGAAGTTTTCATTGACACGAAGATATCAGTCAATCAGCCTGTTGTAATCTGTCAGTCATATGGCACCCCAATAATTTACGTCGAAAATGAAATTAAAAAAGAAGATAATATAATATAAGATCATGAATATATGCAAAATATAGTAACTTATTAAAGACTTTTTGACATATTTGCGAATTGGAATGAACGACGCATTTTACTTGTGGCAGACATTTAACTGACTATTTAGACGATAATGTCAAAGAGATTGAATTGCTGAAACTTGCTAGTCAGATCTCGTTCACCAGGCCTTTCCATATACGTCGTTCACTTACACGTCATCACCACTCTCCACTATAACATATCTACAATGTCTATCTACTAATTGCTTCTCTCTCTGCTAATTGACGGGCCGTAAAATACAAATACACCGTATGCTCTAGCACCCGAAGACACCTCATTACTAATAGAAGAATATTTTTTAACCAGTTAATTTCTCCTGTTTATTAAAAAAAGGCGCAATGAAGTACCAACTGTCCTTTAACTTAACCTTCATGCCAAAAAGCCAAACTATCTAAGCTACTTTATAGTATTTAAAGTAATATAAAATTGGTAAAATCTACATGACCTGCTAGAACCTGACCTGGAATAAGATAAGAATAGATTGATGCAGCAAAATACAGTAAAGTTTAAAGTTACGATATTCGATAACTCAGTAAACAAGCACCAAGTATAGAAACACAAGATTCTCGCGGCGGCACATGCTCGTAGATCTCTCGCGCGGATGTCCTCGATGACTATCGTACATCCATTTGTACGATATATCAAATTACATTACAACATTGTAAAGATATTAATAAGCGTTAGCGTGTTCATTTGAAAGGAACAACTTATGTTATTTCCGTTGTGTGTTTTCCCTCGATAAACTAGATGGGACAACATACTTGTATTTAAATTAAGAATATTGTAATGAAGTAATTAATTTTCTTTCGTTCTTTCACAGACTCGCACTTTTTTACGTGGAATACAAATACAGACTTGGCTAAATGTAATAATACACCCTTAATTACCTCTTCAGAATATAGCCGTTAGTTAGACTGCTGAATTTTTCAGAGGATCTGACTGTGGTCTACTGTTGTGTTGTTTTCTTTCTGTTTAATATGTCGTAACTTTACCATGAAGGTTCGTTATGACAATATCTGATAACGAGGCTGAGAAGTATTAAACTGACTACAAGAAATATGATATATATATATAAAATAGCTTAAATAAGATATCCACTTTTTCTAGGAAACCCTCACATTGGTGAACTTTAGAGTGGAGACACCTGCAGTTGACAAACATACATAAGCGATATCTATGTATGTCTATTATACTGTCGTTTATTTTAATTAGTTCAGTTTTAATTGCGATTTGCTTTACGTCCTTGTCCGTGCGGCCTATCATCGTCAGGGATGTCTCTAATAGCCACAAATTAAGAATACTTTATCCAATACCTCTATACCTATGTTAATAAAAAACTCATTCATCTAATTCATGGTAGCTCCAGAATAGACCTTTTTACTGAAGTCAATCGAATATGGTGTATGTTGAAACTATAAGCAAACAACGTATTTTGAAATGAGTGGTCAGTCCACCGGCGGCATGTAAACGTGTTCTAAGTTAAAGCTCTTACCCTTGAAATAAAAGGCTTGAACGAAAAGTGTATTAATATTCTCGTGATCTGGGCGAGGAAGTTAAATAGCCGTGTATTTGTATTCATTATCCCGCGTCGTTCCTAACAGCTTACGTGTGAGCCGAATAGTTTAGAGGCGACGCGGTGTGCGAGAGAGGTATTCCATTGTTACACGACATACGGCAACTGACCTAAACTAGTGCAAGGACTGTGCTTGTCATTATAGTTCTTAATTGTTAACTACTTCAGTCAGTAGTCCTCAGCAGTACCTACAGGACACTATCGATACATAACCTCCAATATGATCGCTATATGAAATGGAGAAAAGAACTAAATGCATTATTATAGCAAGATTCTATAACGCTCAGTATTTAAGTTCTAGGATGATATAGCTAAAACGTAAGATTTTAGAAAAGTTAAAATTGTAGCATAATAATTTTATTTTGCTTATATATTTGGTATACATATGTATTGCTAAAGAGTAGAGTCACTTGTTAGCTCAATTTTTCCCCATTATATATATTTCGCACCATTCACAAGTCAACTAAACCTAGCAGGCTAGCCCCATTATTAACCAGACCATCACCTAAAATCGGATGTGGTGTCAATCAAAGGCCAGTCCCTTGAGCTTAAAAAGTTTATAATTTGGATCGATTTTTTCGGCCTCTATGGCCTAATGGTTAGTGTAACCGACTGCCACGCCTGAGGTCGCGGGTTCAAGTCAAACTTTGTGTGCATGAATATGGATGTTTGTCTTGATCTGGGTGTTTATATGTATGATATGTAAGTATTTACAAAAAAATAGTATATAAGTATGTTTATCCATTGTCTAGTATCCATAGTACAAGCTCTGCTTAGTTTGGGCTAGATGGTGTTGTGTGTATGTGATAGAATATTATAGAATATTATATTATTATATTATTTTCAGATATACTAGAGCAAAGCATAGAAATATACGAATACATAATGAAGCTATCATACATTAGTTAGTATTTATTGACCTTTGAAGTCGATCAGGTTATCACTGGTCAGTATTCTCGTCCCGTATAACAATGCGTACGAGCAGCAGGCAACAGTTTTGTCTGCGTGTGTCATTGTGCTCCTCCGAGTAGCATTAGTCCACATTAGACACGCCGCGCTGCCGATACGTGTCGCCATTGTACCACTTTGTACCACCAGCCACCACAATGTACCACATTGTGCCGTGCCCCATCACCACGCCGGTAGGTGACTTCTTAGGTAAACAATAGTGGCAGGTCAGCTTCATACAAAATGGTGGCAGATACCATACAATCACACCTATAGATTTATATACAGTCTAGCTGACCAACTTTGCAACATTATTCTTTGATGCTCCGCTCCTATTGGTCGGAGCGTGATGTTTTATAGCCTTCCTCGATAAATGGGCTATCCATCACAAAAATATTCGAACCAGTAGTTCCTGAAATCAGCGCGTTCAAGCAAACAAACAAACGCTTCAGCTTTATAATATTACTATAAATATGTTAATGTTACGGTCAAAGCATTTGTCTGATAATAGTCATCATCCACACAAAACGTGTGCTGCCATTTGGCACGTTCATAGTCCTAGTTGTATTAGCTATGTCTTCGGGTACTACATAATGGGGGCAAGCCCTTTAGCGTTGACTAGACACAGTTTCTGAGTCTGTGTGGCTACTAAAAATATCCTGACCAAAAGCCTTAATAAACACTTCGCCTGACCTGGGCACATACGAGACCGCTTGGCCACCGAAGCAGTGTTTTTATTAATAAGCGAGGATATTGACTGATTATTTTCAAAGATTTTCAGTGATTACTCAATGGCTCTATAGATAAATTTGCCAAGCAAAGAAAATCAAGAGCTGGTGTATCTGTAACGTAGTGGTATTTCGTCTGTACTCTACCTTATGCTTCAAAATAAAGTGTAGTTGCCACTATGCCCTGACTCTCAGATTTTAAGAGAATTCTGGAGAATTAATATAATATAATATATAATATTCTATACCACATACACACAACACTATCTAGCCCAAACTAAGCAGAGCTTGTACTATGGATACTAGACAATGGATAAACATACATATATACTTTTTTTTTTTGTAAATACATACATATTATACATAGAAACACCCAGACCAAGACAAACATCCATGTTCATGCACACAAATATTTGTCTTGTGCGGGAATCGAACCCGCGACCTCAGGCGTGGCAGTCGGTTACACTAACCACTACGCCATCGAGGCTACAATTGTATTAACTTCGCGTGGATCGTATGATTGATTTTTAATAGACTGACCTTTTATAACAAAAGACCTAAACTCCAGTGGTGGTGTACAATTCCGACTATCTATTTGGATTCTGTTTAGATTATTAGCAGACTTACGATAATTATCTACATTCAAGATCTATTCCCTAAAAGACGACTAAGGCCTGTTAAATGCATTTTATCAATCTGCTTAATAAATATGTCGTGATTCTTAGTATAATACTCAGATAGTATTCCATTTGGTCATATCTATAAATAGTCTCCTACCACGTTGATGAATAGCCCTGACTCACCTACCAAACGAACTAACATTATTTCTCTTGTACAATATTGGTACCGCATTCTACGCTTTTTGTGTCATAAGAAATATAGACCATATCGGACATGCTACTAATACGAGCCGACTGAGAGAAATTGATTGTTCTGGTAAGCGAGCAGTACGTCACATATCTTAGGAAAACGTATTTTTAAAATCAGTGGAGAGATTCACCAGTAGTTTATAATTTGCAGGTGCGAGATTATTTGTAGCCCCGTCAAGTCCCGATCGTAACTCTCCACAATAATATTTCTAATAGAAGAAAGCCTTAGCAATAAACAAGAAGATTTTACACTAACATGCAATAAATTCAAACGCTACATAAAGTTGCCCGACTGTCTTGCGAGCGACCGCGCGACCGCGACACATCGCGTCGTGTCTTTATAATCGGTACTTATTGCCTCGCGCAATTTATTACACGGCACAACAAAGAACAATATTATAATGTACCCCAATAGAAAAAGTTACGATAATCCACGTCTCACTAAATAGGTATACTTAATCAATGAGTATCTAAGCATTAAGTCCCCCACGCGGCTGCGGCCGATACGTATCGAATCAGAATGACGTCTCATTCGTCCGATTTATAGCTCTTGTATACAACCGCCAATCGCTGTGATACAATGACCACAGCCTGTAGCCACTGCTACTAATTCTAACTACAAAACATCACCATGATAAAATTCCTATTTTAAAGCATGTCAGTCTGTGGCAGGGTAAAGCGATATAGTGGGTGTACAGGGTACGCGGCGTGACGCAACATTTTGCATGGCGTTCGATTCCCGAGCGACGATAAATCATGGCGTGACAGGCGAACAAAGCCGGGTAACGCGCCGTGTCGTTGTGGATTTTGAGCGATTTCGGTTTATAATCATTTTTCATCCCGTTACGCCGCGCGCCGCCATTTTACGCTGATCATGAGCGAGCCGAGATTTGTCAGAGTTTTATTTGCACTGCTTTGTATAAAAATGTTTTTTGTTACAGTAATGGAAGAATAAGTAATATTTGTACCTCATTGTATTTTAAATGTCAAAAGCACACTTACTATTAAAATTCGAATTCACACTTATTTATATTTGCTGTTAGTATACAACAGAGACGTCCTGGGATTCTCCTAATCTCTAATAAGAAACAAGAGACATTGCCACAGCATAGAGCGCAAGAAAAAGCAGACCCAAAAAATAACAAGATTAAATATCAATATTACACAAATTAATTTTAATCTGGGTTCTGAACTTTGAACAACATCCAGCATTTGAAATTTCCTCAGTATATCGTCCATGATAATCCATTATAAACGATAAATTAATAAACTATGTTTTGATTATTCGATATACATATGTACATGTGTCATAACAAATATGGTGCTTCTTTCAAACTTCTTCCTCTAGTAGGTCAAATAACTGACAGATATATTATTAATTTAGGCCTTTCAAATATTGCTCTTCTACAAGTGCTGCTTCCACTGTATCACTTGTATAACCTACCAGGTTCAACAATGGTGACTATAGAAAACACAGAATCTTGACCCTCATAAGAAAGTTTATCCGTATTAGTACCAGCAACAAATTCAATCAAAAGTATATAGAATGAGTTGTAAAAATGACTGCGCTATACTCACAGCCGTTCATCGCCTATAACATCATTGAGAGACGGCCCATTTCTAATGAAACCCTTGTGAAAAGCTACTATGTATAAAAACAATAATAATTATTATTTATTTGTAACAGTAAGGTGAATACAAACATTGTGCAGCCCTGATTCCCAAACTAGCGTAAGCTGTTGGGAGTCAGTTCCATCCCAAAAACAATTTAAATCAAAATAGTTACAAACTGATAAGTAGATACAATTTGTTTTTTGTTTAGTTAGGTACAATAATAATAAGTGTTTTAACACTGTATGATGCGCGCGTATGTGTGTTTATGCATGAATATGTGGAAAATGTGTATTTATGATTGTATGATTGTGCGCGCTTCCGTGTGAGTTGGCGGTTTGTGTGTGTGCGTGCATGCGTGTGTGTGTTTGTGTGTATGTGTGCGTGTGTGTGTATGTGTGAGTGTGTGTGTGTGTGTGTGTGTGTGTGTGTGTGTGTATGTGTGTGTTTGTAAGATGTTTGAGTCGGAGTTGCAACTTTCATTTTATTTCACAATTTGTAATAAGTTTTCTACATCATCGTATCCTAAATGTTCAAGCCATATTTTAATAATATAAAATCAATAAAATCCACTAATCTTTAAAATAATATAAACTTGTAATAAAGTTTATAGCTTTTACGTTCCCACGTTTTCTTGTTACCTGTCTTAATTAAAATCACTATTTAATTGCACTGATTGTCACGATAAATAATTACATTTCTTATCGACACCTACTTCTGCAAATCAATCTTGGTTCCCAACAATTATTAAAACGTAATTCGTGATCTGGGCTTGATACTAAATCATAAAACGTTAGCGATATGCGATAGCTGTAACCAATCGTGGTCAAAACAAGTGGTGGTTGACTGTAATGAACTGTACCATCTGTTTTCGTAGCATTCAAATATGTTGATCGTCAACGCCTCAATCGACGTCGATTCACACATCGCATCTATCCCCGAAGAAATAAGCAGGGGTGCGTTGCCCTCCCTTTTTGTCATTTATGATTTTAGGTCCGAAGTAATACGGGGCGACCATATTGCACAATTCGTACTGCTACTTAGAATTTTTTGACAGATAATCCTAATAACACTTGACTCAACTCGGGATTCAAACCCGAGACCTCATAAGGAGCAGTCGCTTTTACGATAACTTACACGGTAGCCTAGACCAGATAAACCAGTCTATTCTCGGATTATATTATAGGTAAAACGTAAGATAAGTTCATAAGAGGAATTCACACTCAATCCTACAGGAATCCAACTGGAGAAGTTAAATTGTATTTCTACGATTAATATCATCTCTACAGCTCCATAACAGCAGTGCTTCGCTTCTTTGCCAGCGCAAGCAACTAAGGGCTTAATCTCTCTACAAGCAATTATCGACAAGTATTGGCACCATATTTATCTCTTGGCGATAATAGTACGACGACACCTGCGATCTTGCTTAGGCTACTGCTTTCCATCAGGCGTGATGTTTGCTTAGCCAGCAAAGTAAAAAAATAAATGCAGGTCTCCTTTAACGGTAAATTCTGCAGTATTGTCGTACTCATAGAAGATAGCGTACGAATGTACGGATCGCTGCCGCCTTCCCATTACATTCGGAGTCCACGTCTTATTAATGAAGGCAATAAATATTTGTCAATAGGTAGGCATTAGATCGTGTTGGTGGGTGGCGTGCGAGTACGCCGGTGCGCCTTGACCAGTGCGGTTGCGCTCGCGTGCCGGTAATGATCCAGACCCAAGGTTCATATGAGAGATTCTACTGAGTAAACATGGGCGTGTTTTTGCATTATTGTTTGTGATTAGGGTCGAAGGGTGCTGTGTACTTAATAGGCTAAATGCTTAGCAGATTTCTAAACGCTGTTATCCGTTTTATCAGTAACGATTTATTTATAAGTTTATCTTTGTAACTTGAGTACGTAATCTATACCTATAATAGAAGAAGCTTACCTTCAAATGGCTGTTAGACAGACTAACTGAATTGTAAGTAAGTTGTCAACTAAGGCATTGTCGATCATCCCGAGCAATGATAATGCAGACAAGGCAGCGAGCCCAATGTAGTGTAAAAATCAATCTAATAATTTGACTTAGTTCAATGCTCTATGATAAGTCTAAGAATTAACTATTGTACAATTCCGCATACGAATTTACATTTTTGTCTTGGCTTAACATTCGAATACCTTTTTTGCGTAACATGGTACTGTAGTATTAGTCGCGTAACGCAATCTTCCTATTTTTCCGGAATTAAAAAAATAAGCAACGTGTCACTAGGTTTTATATATTAAAATTATATTTGTAAACCCACACTTAAGGTAGTGTAGGTTAGTTTACAACTATAACTTGTAAAAAGGACATCTGGAGTTCTGAAACATCTGGCTCGTGCTTAAGTTAGTCATCAGTCATTCACACTAGTATCCAGCCTAATAATCTTCAGTTGTATTCCTGTAATTAACGTAAGTTCCACAGCTCATTAGCTGTACGATAACCCGTGGCAATACCTCTACAGAGCATCGCAGCCAAAAACCCTTCTTAGTATTCCTGACTGGGGTTTCCAGCGCTCATAAAGTACGCGGTGTACTACGAATATCAGGGGTCCCAATAACAACGATAGCATATGTATACATGAATACGTTTCTGGTTACCCCATAAGGGATATACGGCGACTATGTACGTATGTATAATAAGTTCACATATTATTACACATGAGGAGCCTAAAGACTGATGGTTCATTACTCGCACGTCACTAGAAAACGCAGTTTAGTGCGCGTGTAAAACAAACACAGCCCGACATGTACACCGAAGTCTCGTACTTTTGATTAATTGTAGCAATTTAACCGTACGCAATGTTGATGTACATATCATCGCTACATTGATGGAAGAAGCATTTGACAAATGCTTTGTGTGACAAGCAATATATTGCAAATTAATGTTTAAAGCCGTATATTTCATTTAGAGTTATTGCAGACAGTTTGTTGCACGCATTCGGTCGGTTGACTAATTAACTACTACTACTAACTACATATTTGGTAACATTTAAGTTCGCTGCGTGTTTTCAGAAATTTTAGTCCCTTCGTTTGGTTAGTGGGTAGATGAAAGTCAGTTTTTCAAGCCACTCGATCCAGTGACAATGTTAAACGGTCTTAATAGTCGTTACGGCATTTTAAGATTATTGAATCCCACATCGACGCCGTTGGTATTTATGAAATTGGCGGCTTTGTGTGTTCTCTGAAGGCTTTCCAATAAGCTTGTGTGTGATCCGGGTTTCTCACTATTAGCAAATACAGAAACATTTACACTTACTTATGTCACTAGAGCAGACATACTCGGATTACACAATTTCTTGTCCCGAGGCAGGATCAAACCCAGCCCGCTCAGCGTGGCGTAATGGCAACCACATGAACCACTGCACACCCGTGCATTCATAGGTAACCGACGTGCACCCACATCAAATAAAAACGATTATACAATGATTACAAAAATATATAATAACTGACACATACATTACACATCTCATTAGCACGTCGTAAGGGCTGGTACACACGCGCGGGCAGTCTCGATTACCGCGACAAAACGCAGCTTAGCCGCCGTGCGCTCAATGCGGGCTGACATGCGCCTGCGCCTGATTAATGTGCCTCCACATTTAGCCATGCTTACCGGTACTGACATCAACACCTTTGCCACTTACTAGTTTTATGTCAATTAACATTAAACAGGCTTCACTTAATGCAATTATAATAGAAGGCGTAACGGAAAGGTGTGTTCGTAATTCAAAATTGTTTAGGACAAAAATAAAAAAAAATAATACATTCATACATACATAGATTCACGCCTGTTTCTCAGAGGGGTAGGCAGAGACCACGGATTTCCATTTGCTACGATCCTGACACACTTCTTTGGCTTTATTCATTTTCATCACATTCCTCATATACCCTCGTCGGTTTAAGGTGCTCTTACCTGGCCTTTGTCCAGAACGCCTCCGATCTGATCGAGAAACGTTCGCCTAGATCTTCCTCTTGCGACTGTTCCATTCACACTAGCCTTATAAAGTTTCTTAGTCAGTCTTTTCTCGTCCATTCTTTCTACATGCCCAAACCAGCTTAACATACCCTTTTCTATTCTTGTCACTATATCCACTTTCATGCCGCATCTCTCTCTTATCACACTATTCCTTATTCTATCTTTCAGAGTCACACCACATGTGCTTCTCAGCGGTCTCATTTCTACAGCATTTATTCTGCTCTCATGCTTCTTTTGCCATACCCAACTTTCACTTCCATACATAAGTGTGGTCACTAATAGTACTATATGAAAAATAAAAATATTGTTAAAAACTGTTTAGTTACACAATTAATATTAATAGTTAGTGCTCGAGACGTTCTACGTCCTTATTATTATTAAGTATTTGTTGTTAGTCTTTTTAGTCTGTAACATTTGGTTCAATGCAATATCTTCTATGCTCTAGTGAAATCCAAACTTTGATTTAGTATCCTGTTATGGGTAAATAGTTATAAGTACAACATTAATTCAGCATTTGTAATACAGAAAAGGGCGATTAGAACTATGTTACGTATTGATCAAATGAAATCATGCAGAAACCACTTTAAAGAGCTCAACATATTAACGGTTCCTTGCCTGTACATTTTGGAGCTCCAGACTAATTTTATTAAAAAACTGGACAAAGAAACATTAGGGAAAAAAGTCGTAGGAAGGATTTGACTAGCATTAATCAGCCTAAATTAAACGTCGTGCAGCACAGTTCTGCAGTCCAAGCAGTAAGCATCTTTAATAAACTGCCGGTGGAGATGAAAGGTATTTACTGCGTAAATAGATTTAAAAACAAGCTTAGGGCATTTCTTTTGGAAAAAGGCTACTACAGCATAGAGGAGTTTCGGAGTGACAACGTGTCAAATATGTAAGTTCATCATGGTTACATCATGATTTACATTTAACATTTTCTTTTATAATATATCCATGCTGACATTAGCTAATTAATTTAAGTGATGACACAACATAATACGAATATCCTCCTATAATTAATATGTTATTTATATTGTACTCATATTATCCATTTTAAGTTATTTGTATGTTTTAATATTATTTGTATATGTGCACATTAAGTATGTAATTTTAAAATAACAATAAATGACTAATGACTAATGAAATCTTACCTATAATACAATTAGAAATTATATTTCAACTGCGATTTCAAAGAGTGGTCGTTAATTTCTTGACCGTGTTTCTTATTAATAACTTTACTGAAGTTATACATAAATATAACTTAAGTAAAGTCACTAACGAATCCAGTTTGACGGTTATAAGTGTTAATTTGTGTTTATAAATGAATAAATTTTTGACTTCGTGTTTGGTATCATACGCGCCTGTATGTACCATCTCTGTATTGTAACACAATTTAAAAATGACATTTATTTCTTATTTCTACTGCATTTGCACAAAAAAGCACTAATTCGAACAAAGCTTCATTTAACACATCGCTAAAAACTACATCCAGATTGGTTGTGCAGTTCTACAACTGCACAACCAATTTGGATTTCGTTAAGCAGACACAAAGACATAAAGTATTTTTAATAATAATCAATTAAAACATTATAATGTAATCATAGATTATTATCTTGACTATTAAATACGCTTGTGTAATCGACTAAGATAGTTTTAGTAGAATGCTAAACTATTGCTATTATTGCAAAGAACTTGTTTTCAAAGAAAAACAGATTACTTCGTGATTAAATCACGAAGTAGATAATCTGTTCTTCTTTGAAAATTTTAAACTTTTTTTAATAGGCAACCGAGCCAAAGTATTATTGTTAACAGTGTCCGCTCTTCAATAAAATGTTTAACAAAAACCGTATCAGATGGTACATCGATCAACCCTTTTAATAGAGTATGTACAGTCAGCCTCGCGAATCCTTGCCTGTTTTACATCAATTTAATATGCTAATGGTGAAAAAATAAAAAATATCACGTGTGACGGGTCCACCCGTTTTGATAATAGGTAGATAATAAATTTATTTATTTTTATATTTTGTATATTTTAGTAGATCGACTTCTTGTGAAATATGCGTCGTAAAATCGTTACTAGTTTGTATTAAGTGGTACGGGTTTTTCAGTAACATTTTAAGAGATATCAAATGTCTTCCAAATACATAAATTGTTATCTAGTTGGTACAAGTTTTATACGTGTTTTATTGCAGTATCAATCGTGACATTACGCGACTAGTATGTTATTTTAAAATATGTAGATTAGAGTATTCATGTGGAAGGGAAGAAAGCAGAAAAAATGTGTTACACATTGTTAACGGATTTTATCCTAAGCAAGGAGATGAATGCAGAATCATTCAAATATCCACTTGCGCGATGCATCGTATGGGAATTTATTCAAATTAGTGTACTTGTACCAAACCTGTTTTAGATGTTAGGGGTGGTTTGATACGCTCCCCTCTCGTCCACCACGCTCACCGGTCAGCCTCTTGTTGCACCGCGGAACACCCGGCGCAGTCAACAATGTCACAATCGCATTGACAAACAACGATGAAAATAATAATAATACAAAAAAAATATACTTCTCACAATATCAAACATTACGCAAAACCACAGGAATAAAACATTTCTATATCGCAAGCTAAGGATTATTAAATGAATCAATATCAAATATCAAAGTTCAATAAGTCAATGCTAAATCCAGCAACAAAAAACTGTAGGTAAATCAAGCTAATCAACATACACTTACGAAAAAATAAATGTTTCCCACTAAAACTGACTCTATTATTGAGTAAACTATCAACTCGTTGACGACTTTGTATAAAAAGTTCGATACAACGCCAGCGATAACAATTTATGTTCCGTTACAATCATATGCAAAAATCGTCCTTGGACCGTTCGCCATTAGCGATGCGTAATTAATTTAAATATATTCAAGGTGGGTTCACTTTCGGACTATTCATATGATTTTTACAAAACCATACAAGCGGAAATGAAACCAAGCTCGGTGGAGAAACGGGTGCGCACGCGCCGCGACGCCTTGTCTTGTCGCACCAACGTGTGCGCAACGCCACCTTTTACTTTACTGTGACTTTTGATACTCATACTTTCATCAGTGGACGGAAAACACTTTCGCCATCATTAACTAATTTTATTCATTATTTATTGCTAAAATGATTTAATTCGTAATTAGTTCATTTTGATATAAAAATACGACTGTTATAAATATTTAATTACCACTTACTTTAGACTTAATTACATGCATGTTTATGTTCAATATTCCTTTACTATACTGTTGCTTTCATCTGATATTCTATACCACATGCAACTTGTACAGTTGCATATCCATCTAAAACCAAAACATATTACGCCTTTATTAGCAAAACCAATACACTTGCGTAACAATATATCGATCTTAGAAAATCTTCACGATAACGTAGAAATAAGAAAGAAGGTAAGAATCGTGTAGGCATCTGGATATAATCCCTTCCTGGATATTTGACTCAACTGTCCAATTTCGTCAGACGACGTAATAAAAATGTAAGTAACCTTAGGTTATCAGTACTTATTCACTAAGTGGCTGAGACTAGATGCAATCGTTGAGTAAATACTGTTAATAAGCCGGCTTGGATTACGTTGGCGGTTTTTGAGAATCGGCTTCTTGGGAAGGCACCCTGATGAACTTGATAGAACGTGTTTACCTCTATATAAAGAAAATATACCAAGTAAATGCAATTTAAAGCCTTCACAAACAATCCTTAGGGCACCTGAATATACTAAGTTTTTAGGTACCTACTTTGTATATGATGTTTGCCCAACTTTCTAGCTATCTGTATACCAAACTTTATCAGAACTGATCCAGTTATTTAGCTACAAAAATATAATAAACGATAAAGTTATTTTTCACTTTATAAGATAAGTTTAGTATGTATGGACTCGAACGCAACCTATTAGACAGAACAAAGCATCGTTTAAAATTATACGTTAAATGAAAGCATCATACATTCCTAATCTCATTACAAAAGAAGAAAAGAGACAATAAATAAGATTTGCGCGGTAAGTTGATATCTAGATGAAGACATAATTAGTCCAGCATCTGAATGAAGCGGGATGGTGTGCCCTCCCCGCCCGCGCGGTGTGACGCGGCGCGGGCGGCGCGCGCGCATTCAAATGCTAATCCCGCATGACGACAGCGCCTGGCGCGGTGCACTTAACACATGCAAATCGTTTATTGATAAACAAATAATGGTATTATAATTTTTATTGCGCATTGTCAGCTGGTGTCGCTGACCGACACTCTCAGACGCCAGTCCAGATTTGAATTTATAATTTTTTATTGTTTCGCCTCTATTGTATAATATTTGTGTTACTATTGTAGCGGTTTGTGTGTAATCACTTTATAATCAGCATCTTATGTTAAGTGTGTGTTGACTTTGTAATGCTAGACGAATAAATCCTCGACAATAGGTACTCGTGTCAATATTTTGATCGGTGATCCGTGCGATGGGTTTGACAGATGCGTATGTCCTTTACGTCACTAATATTTGTCATGCTTCAATAGGTTTCTATAATCATTGTAGGCTTAGATTGCTTTTTTTACTGGTTCATATATTTGAGAACTGATTGCTTCTTGCTTGATTCATATTTCTAATATATATTAGGGCAATGAATAAATTTTAGTGCCTATACAAGAACTATTTTATTTATAACTTGGTCCTCCCCGTGGCTTTAGCTTTGTGCATCTTACGGAATCTCATATCGGGATAAAAGATAGCCTAAGCCTTGACCCAATATATCCCCACTTCCCTGATAATATTATAAATGCGAAAGTTACTCTGTCTATCTGTTCGTCTGCCTGTCTGTCTTCTTGTCTGTTACGCTTTCACGCCTAAACCGCTAAACCGATTTTGATCAAATTTGGTACAGGTACCTTTTGTTGTAAAAAAAGGTATATAAGGGTTGAAATAAGGGTTGAAAGTTAGTATGAGAGTTCGTCATTATCGAAGATAAAACCATGACTTTTGTATTTATGTACTTGAAAAGAAGTACATTAACTTTTGTTCCAGCTTTGTTGAAATTTCGACCTACGTGTACATGGGGATGAAACAGGAGATAAAATTTCGTTCAGAATTCCAAATCTGTATATGTTTACTATATTTTAAGTATTTTTAAGACCTATTGTTATTCATATTTGTGCCAACTTAAACTTAATAAACAATTATTATTATTATTACTCTCTTTATTTCTATTTTTTTCTAATGGTTACATTTTTAAATATAAATATAAAAACTATACATATTTAAAATATAAAAACTGAAATGACCCACCGACATCGAGAACAAGGTCCAAGCTGCCGGGTGGTTAGGGCCCCAGAGAGAGGAATCTCCTCACAATACGCGCCGTGTCGAGTAGTACTAACAGTTATTATTATTTTTATTATTATATTAAAAGTGAAAGTAAAAAAGTGAAATTTCGACCTACATGGGGATGAAATAGGAGATAACATTTTGTTCGGAATTCCAAATCTGTCTATGTTTACTATACGTATATTTATCGGAAACATGTGTATGATTAGAAAAAATGCCATCAGCAGTATGTTAATGTTTGCACAAAGAAGTATCCAATAAAATCTAAATGCTGCCCGAAGTAAAGTAACGTGGACGAAGTCGTGGCCAATAGCTAGATGCCTATAAATTTCGTTAAAATCGGTTCTTTCGTTAAGCATTTAACAAAAACACAGTGTTACCCTCGCTTATTATATAACATGAGAGTGTATTTTAAAGAGACATGTCGGCCTCAAGTGATGGCTTAGGCCAATCTTTTTGTAACAATACTAATGAGCTGGCTCGCCCAAAATAGTACCACTCTTGTACAGAAAATCCAAGTAAATAGTAACACTGTTACTATGGGATCAAAAGTGCCACCTCTCCATTCTTTTCCCTTATTGCTATCTTTTCCTTATCCATAGAGGTAATAGTAGCGATAGACTAGTGGGCAACAGTTGGACTGCCACGCAGAGGTCTCGAGTTCGAACCCAAGGCGTGCATCTCTGACTTTTCAAAGTCATATGCGTATCAAATAGTTAATTATCGCTTGCTTTAAAGGTGAAGGAAAACATTGTGAGGAAACCTGCATATCTGAAAGTTCTCCATAATGTTCTCGAAGATATGGGAAGTCTGCCAACCCGCACTAGGAAAGCGTAGTGGACTATGGCTTAACCCTTCTCACACTGAGAAGAGGCCCGTGCCCAGTAGTGAAACAGTTTAATACAAAGCTGATATTGTTATTATTATTTGTATCTCTTTCACAGGTATTTCCCTAATACGTTAGGAAAATACCCGTACCTTTGGGAGGCTTACACGGAGACTTATTATTATTGAGGAGCTGCTTTTATTATTACTAGCGGTCGCCTAGTGCTCGCAATTCGACCAAAGTTTGCCTGTAACATATTGCTGATATATGTCGTTCTATATTGATACATGTAACCATAGTTACGCGCTTCGACTGCGTGTGTCAAATACATGGTTGTGTGCGTGTTGTGTTTTCCATTAATTTAATGTATTTCTAATGCATATTTTATATAAATATTAGGATTGGCCCCTCCTTCTCCATATAAACTTTAACTATGCCAAATTTCTTACTCCTCTGTCCGCGCAATTTTCGTGAAAAGGGGTACAAAGTTTTTGCTTCACTGATTAATATATATTCCTTTTGTGTTTTTATACTCAGCTAATAGCCGGTGTTTTAATGACGTTTACGGGTAGAAACCAAGTAATCGTTATATAAGATAAAGTTGGGAGATTCCGCTCTATATTAAGTGTTTCACTTTGGTCACTCTGCATAAACTTTCGGACAATCCTACATGTATTGCTGCTTTTTGTTATTATTATGTTTCTCTTATCACAGGTATTTTCTAACATATTATAATATTATGAAAATACCTGACCCTTTGGGAGGCTTACACGGAGATATCAAGGTCTAACGTGAAGAGGCCCTTCGAGAGTTTTAATCAAAATTGGGATGGAACACCTACAGCGGCACTAGCCGCAGCAGGCGTAGGATTATTGCTACGTATGGATCCTAATACATGGGCTATGAGTATGGGTGTTAGAGCAGCGATAGCTCAGTGGGGAGACCAACAGACTGCAATGCAGAGGGTCTCGTGTTCGAACCCACGTCGCGCACCTCTGACTTTCAGAAGTTATATGACTTTTCGAAATTATGTGCGTATTAACTGACAATTATCGCCTGCTCCGTGCCTCGGAGAGCACGTTAAGCCGTCGGTCCCGACTGTCATGAAGATATATGGCAGTCTATGGCAGTCGTTATTGGGGAAGTCGACACAAAAGCTCCCACTGGGTCGAAGTGTCGCCGGTCTGTACTGACTGGCCCCCACATAAGATAAGATGGGTATTTGTTGGACCGGTATAGTGGTAACTATGGATGAAAAACGGCGTCTGCCCTGAATAGTATAATAGCATCAATGCAATGGGCAGACGGTGAGCCACCAACTCACTAGATGGGCCCCCTGAATAGCCACCATAGGCATACAAGTCAGTAGCAGAAGGCAACACCGGTGCGAGTGGCTAGATGTATCGAACGGTGCGACGCCGGTTTCACCATCACGGGTCTCGTGACAACGGACACCCGGAGCGGATTTCCCCGTAGTTATGCCCTTGAAAATTATACTTCCACCCCCAAGCATATAGCTCTAGCAGCCTCCCTCTGACCGGCCGACCAAGGCAAGCCAGAGTTGAGAGTCCTACGGGCGCTCTTGAAGTTCCACCCCAGTCAACCAGTAACGGCAAGCCAGGGACGAGACCCTAATCGTCTCTCTGAGGCATTCAGGACCGCAGTGCCACCAGTTTATTTCACAAGGCGAAGGTGATAGTTTGATGATGTTTGAAGATGATGAGATAACGACTGTCCCAGAGGGCATTATTATTATTATTATAGGATCAGTCATGTTATTCCTGGTATTACAAGCCATCATAAGCACACACTTTTAGGTAGGCTGTAAGTTTGTTTGTCATATTTGTTGTTTAAAAACATGCTGATGATAAATATAACTATTTATTTTTGAATTATTATAATTTTTATTACAAATCAGTTTGTTGTTTTCACACATAGATATCATATATATCTTCAAATACCCTTCACGAAACTAGTTTTATATCGACATGTATTTAAGATTGAATGTCTGGTTAGTAGTGAATTGTATGAGTATTTTGCATGAAGTACTGGGTCTGATTCATGAGTCGAGCAAAATGTTATTGGATATCGCTGTTAATAAATTCTCAGTAATAGCTCGAAATCTGATACTATGCCTGATAAACGGCAATAGGCAGGCCCTCTATGACATAGCACTTAAACACCATAGTTAACCAGATGTGGGGGTAGTACCTACCCATCTGCTTATGAATGTCTTTTTCGCCCTAGCCTTTATTATTCCCAAGTCACTTAGGGTCGGCTTTTCTGGTCTAACCGGATTTGACTGGATATCAGTTTTTATACGGAGCGGCTGCCACCTGACCTCCGCAACCCGAAAGCTAAGGATACCCTAAGGCTAGACCAGTGTCAGGATATTATAGAGCACTGACTTCCCAATAATGACTGCTATAGATGTTCATGGCAGCCGGGACCAACGGCTTAACGTGTTCTCCGAGGCACGGAGCAGGCGATAATTGTCAATCAATACGCACATAATTTCGAAAAGTCATATAACTTCCGAAAATCAGAAGTGCGCGACGTGGGTTCGAACACGAGACCCTCTGCATTGCAGTCTGTTGGTCTCCCCACTGAGCTATCGCTGCTGTATCTATCTGCTTATGTATGTATTAAGAAATATTATCGATTAGTACCGTCATTCTTCGGCAGACAGAAAAAAACACAAATACCAAGCATGCAATCTTAAGCAAAACGCGGCACCACCACACTTGTTTTCTCCACACTAGCAGACAGCATCATTACAAGTCATTCTATCAATTTCTATATCATCAAGCATTAAGTCTTCACATCGCATCATATCAGTGACGTGTCAATTGAACATGCCACTTATTCCGTAGCCCGCGCCCCAAACCGCTCCGCGTCTTCAGCGACGACGTTGACAACTGACTGACATTTACACAACTGTGCAACTATTATATTTTATTGTACAATCGATAACGAAAATTCGACACACATACATGTTCTCAAAATTAGCACTAATTTGGCTACCTTAATTCTTTATAAATAATTCCGGAAATCCCGTGCTAGGAATCAATCTGTGTCACGGGAGACTACCAATATTGAAACAACGGACTCAAGAAACGCTCAGAAAACTATTTGTGGAAGCCACAATTTTTGCCTTGTGTGGACACGGATGGGATCGAATGAATTCAAACGGTTACCAACCCTCTCTCTCTATCCTCAAGTTTAAAGGATTTAATTTTTATATTATGACAAAGGCGTGAGACTGTGTATTTACGTAGTCTCACGCCTAAGTCCACGAAGTATCACACCCACTTTTGTCCAGCCTATTGTCGTGTACCGGACGAAGATCTGAACTCTGCATAGCTACTTAGAATTCCTTCACCAGGAACCCAATAATTAGCCCAAAACGATAATCCAACCGAAGACCTCGTGCAGAGCATTCGCGTTCTACATCGCTGCGCTACTAATTCATGGCGCTGAGCCACCGAGGTAGCACATTAGCGAATATATTTTAATTACATTTTTTCGTTTACTTAATTTGCCTATTATTTATAGCTCTTATTATCTCTCCCACCCGCTGTTTTCGTATTTTAATTTGTAGAAACAGTCTTTGAAATCAATATTATTTATTTACATCCAAAATTTTATTGTACCTGTTTGTTTTACGGATAAATACCTATGTTAAATATCTGCCTTGCATTTTTGTGGTTGCCTGTACCAGTCAGCTTGGAGACAACCAATTATGTTATTGTCTCTCGTCTTGAAGCCATTTTGATTTTGCAAAATAACATATTTTGACAAGTGTAAGGAGAAAATGGATCACGCATACATCTGTGATATGCCATAAGACGGTGTAATTCATTTTAAATTATAATAGCTGTTTATAAATGTACTCGCATGGTAAGCCATTCCACATGTCACTATCAAAATAAATGAAACTCAGTTTTTTATTTTCGCTGAGTGACCTTCAATTGTCAATATTTAGAGCCATGTTTTCAAAATGTCACTGTCAATTATATTTTAATTTATATGTTCTCTTTTTCTTGCGATATCGCGTTCGGGTTATGTGACGTAGTTCATTATTTAAGTAACCATATATCTTGTATCATGATGACTTTATCAACGCTTTCGCAATGGATACAAATAAAACTCGGCACTTGAAAATTATGTCCTATTTCGAAATCGCCGTTTACACTACGTTGATATAACTGAGACGACCAAAAAACCATAGGTTCTTCTTTTACAAAAAAAAACATCTCTAGAACTGAAATTTCGACCGTGTTATAAATGAACCCATGATATGTAATGCAAGATGTAAAATCGCGGGATGACTGAGCCTCTGTGTTATCCGAGCTGTCAACTAAATATACAAGAAATCAACAAAAATGCAGTAATCATCGACATACGAGTATACAATACAAAAACGAGTCAAATCTAACACCATCTTTTGACTGCATGAATGTCGTGGTAGATAAAGTGGTTGCCACTCACTACTGCCATTGCACTGAGTGTTGTGAGTTCGAATCCCTCACCACCAACTGTGTGTGATCCAAAAATGGTTGTTCCGAATCTGGATATTCTCTGTGTCCTTTGTTTGAATATTTGTAAAACTCCTTGCGATATAGGAACAAATCCCAAACCGGAGCTGTCTTTAAAAAAAATACAGTCATCGAATTCCAAATTTAAATATTCAAAATAGAAAATGGCGTATACCTGAACACGCGTAGTTAGTTTGATTGTGTAGTGCCTATTCCCCTCGGTTAAAGAATAGCTCATCAGCACCGCGATGGTGGAGTGTTACAAGTGACGGATTTAGAAGGGCCCTAATGTGATTACTTCTAACTCGATTTGGGTACGAGGGAGCGACTAAACGCGCGGTTTTTTGCGAGCAAAATGCACTGATTTGTTGCAACTGTGTGGGTGTTATTTAATTAAGTTAAGCCTGTTTTGTGTTTAATTAAAATTAGGATTGTTGGAGCTTCGTATATGGTTAAGGTCGGTCGATGCTACTGGCAAGCTTTACTAACCAATTAAGACTGTATAGTCTAAACCCAATACTTTTTTTTCGAGTAATTTGATCATATAAAATCGCCTTCTTATAAAAGTCAATGAAGAGACATTTAATATATATACACATAGACTTACGCCTGTATGGGCAGGCAGATGCCTATTACAGTCACTTATCATTATATTATTTTGCTAGATTTAAGTCAAGTCCAACGTAATTGGTTGCGATCTTATTGCCGTCCAGCTACATTATCAAGGTCCATGCTGCTATTGAGAATCGAATCTGAGAAATCACAATCACCATAAAATAATGCTCCAGGACCAACGAGGTGGTAAATAACAGTTAAATGTAAGTAGCTTTTATTGGTATCACACACACTTAACTCAAAATATAACATAGCGATTCATAACAAAACAGAGATCCTTCATTTTCAGTCCTAATGACCCTCAATGTATACCTTTATTACTTAAGAAAGATGTGATAGCAATGCAAAATAAAATCCAATTAGCTAAAGTACTTTTCAAGGATACGTATATAATTCCTACGCTAAAGAAATAAACTCTTTGAAAATCGAATCCTCTTTTAAACCCGTGGAGTCCCATCAAGTTTATAAACTCGTCTACGTCATATTGGCTCGTAAATCAATCGTCCGATATTTACCAGTGAAGGTTGTACTGACCACTAAACCTGTCTACTAGCAGAGGTTAGCCGTTACGGTTATTTAAATACAGAATGCTATCATCACGCTACCTACCATACACGGAAAGAGAGGCATCGGCTCATAAACAAGCGAACTGGTGTCCCCTATACGTTTTATCCACAGCTCTGAAATGTATGTAGTTATATATTGTGAGTATCATGCGGGTTTGTACCAGCGTTGTTACGATTCTATACCTTTAGAACATGTACATGTTATGTGTAGGTGTTGTAGATATGTTGACATTATCAAATATGAACTTCCTTAAAAAATAAACGCTAGAATACGAAACTACAAGTGAGTCTTCCAATCTCCCTATATGTTCTATTTAGCAGGCATTCCTTAAGAATTAGAAATCAATAGCATGCCTAAAGATTCAAAATAAGGGAAGCAAGGTCTCGGATTAATAAATACACAGGTCGGGCAAAGTGTTATTTGGTTTTCATATCAAGAAATTGTCAATAACAGCCTAAAGTTAGTAAGATGGCAGTGTTTGTGACAACTTCGTGCCCCGGAAAACAGGTAAAGCAGTTGGGCCTACGCCTGATCTTTTTCGATTTGCTAGTGTCGAATTGCCGTCCCATCGGACTATGGGAGTGAAGAAATAGAGAGTGCACTTGTGTTTACGTACACACTTGTGGATTAAAACATCTCCTGCGCCGATGGTTAATCTCCATTAAGGTTGGCTGCCATGACCGAAATTCGGCCTGGAGAACATTAGGATTATTGTATTCCTGTATTGAATATAGTTGTTAGAGCTTAAGGAGGTGCACCGCAAACAGAAGAGCAATTTTCTGCCTCGCACAACAAAACTGTGGAATGAGCTGTCGCCTGCGGTATTTCCGGACCAATACGACCTTCAACACTTCGAGAAAAGAGCGTATGCCTTTTTAAAAGGCCGGCAACGCACTTTTCCATCTGTGGCGGTAATCGCTTACCATCAGGCGATCCGTCTGCTGGTTTGCCCCCTAAACCATAAAAAAACCTGAGAAACTTTCTTTTATGCACTTACAGTACAATAACTCTACAAGGCCAGCAATATATTGTTGCAAGCTTTAGGTAACTACTTACCACACTAGTTCGTATGCTTATCTACGATGTTAGCGTTATAAAAATGACTCAGACCACCAAAGAGTAAAAACGCGATATATTATTATCGCCGCTAGCAATTCTGTCCGCTAAAATTGACTTATGACCACACTAATACAATTGGCGTCCCCTCGAGGTTTATTGGATTATCTATTAAGACTTTCCATTTCCCCTTACATTTCTTGACCAGTGATATGTGATAGATATCTGAATCCCTAAAGGGGTGGGTAGAAGTGTATCAGTAATCATTTCGTCATGTTTTAGCGACTCCGTGCTACTATTCAGATTTTCTAACAAAAGATTCTGACAACCATAGACTTAGAATATTTTCACTACACTGCCAGATCTGGGTAGCAAACTTGAAATGACACAATCGGGTACAAACTTATAATAATAATGCCATTGCATTGATGCTATTACAGTATTCAGGGCAGACGCCGTTTTTCATCCATAGTTAGCAATATACCGGTCAACCAAACACCCATACCTATAGCCCATATCTTAGAATCCATACGTAGCAATAGTCCTACACCTGCTGCGGCTAGTGCCGCTGTAGGTGTTCCATCCCACCTTTGATTAATACTCTCTAAGGGCCTCTTCACATTGGACCCATGTCTCCGTGTAAGCCTCCTAAAGGGCCAGGTATTTTCTAATATAATATGTTAGAAAGTATCTGTGATAAGAGAAACATAATAATAATAATATCCACCAGACCGAATTTTCGGTCACGGCAGCCAATCTTAGCGGAGACTGGCCATCTGCGCAGGAGATATTATAGTGCACAAGTGTGTGCGCAAACACAAGTGCACTCTCTGTTCCCTCACTCTTATGATCCGATGGGACGGCAATCCTCCACGACACGCTTTACGTGGTTTCCGAAGCACGGGGATGTCTAACACCGCCAACTTCCTAACTCCGGGCTGCTACTAAGATATATAAACAGAAAAACTCAATAACTTATTGGCCCGACCTGGGATTCGAACCCGAGACCTCATGTACAGCAGTCGCATTCATTTCCGCTGCGCCACGGAGGCAGTTAACTTATACCTCGAAGCCAATGAGGTGAAACTGTTATTGAAATTGAACTTGAATAAACATTATTATCGAGTGGCTCGTTGATTGGTATATTTGTATACTATTATCATGATGTTCTTGTTTCAATTCCCGGATACGACAAAGTGTAATAAGGTTATTTTTTTGGAATTCTCAATCACAACACGTAGTCAAGATATATGTCCCTCTGGCAGGTCGCTATGTTCTTGTTTCCTAGGTGATGACCAAAAACATTTCTTAGAAAATTTAACTGTATTACACATCTGCAACCTCCCTTCGGAAATAAACCAGCATTATTTTGTATATTCATGTCTATAAGACACATGCTAAATAAACTTACCTACTTATTTAATACTTAACATATCATCTTATAGTAAGATAAACGGCAAACCAGTACCATAAGTATTTACAAAAAAAAAGTATGTAAGTATGTTTATCCATTATCTAGTACCCATAGTACAAACTCTGCTTAGTTTGGCTAGATGGTGTTGGGTATATGTGGTAGAATATTACATAATTATTATAATTCAAAATGATTCGGTTACTGCACGCACTTGCAAAGAAAACTTGCAAAACAAAATCATTTTAATAGCATTATTCACACTAGAATTACGAAGTCTCATGCTGTTATATAATTAAATGTAATAAATAATAGTTTGTAACATTAAACGCGACATCTTCTAGTCAATAAAGCGCGCTCGGCCGCAACCACAAAGCTTTCGTCTCTACACAAACTTATCAATTAACAATTTCTCTACATCAATGCACACACATGTCCGTAATATGAATGCACATGGATTGTTTGGGTACAGTCTATATAAGATTGCATGGCTGGCGCAATGATTGAAGTGGTAATGTGTGAAGTGGTTTCGATTCTTACCGGGAGAAATAAATTGTACCTTATAATTGAAGCCAACTTGTTTTTTGTGTCTATGATGAGTAAGATTGACAAGTTTTGAAATGTCGATGTACTAGTAGTGTAGCAAAGTGCCTAAGTGAAATTTCTCGCTTGTGCTGGCTGCTAACTCCTTTTTTAAAGATGAGTGAAATTTCTGATATTTCAAGTACGCTTAGGCTACCATTTAGCTAGTTTTATGCTTGTTTGGACCAATATAAAAACAAGAGAATCCTGGATTACAAATGTTTTAAGTAACAATAAATGCCCAGAGTCAATACGGCATTTCTAATTCACTCAAATTTTAGCCCATGTATTTTAGACACCATATTCGAATGTTGTACATACACAAATAAAAAGAATATGCAGAGTCAAGACAGCTATCCGTGATTATACAAACATTTTGCCCATGCATCAACAGTTTGGACTGCAGTCACACAGACAAACAATTGACTACTTTTACCCAAACATTTACAGTTAACATTTTTGACTGTTGCCACACACACAGACAAAGCATAATTTAACAATAAATTCACCATAAACATGTTGCTAAATCATTTCCTTGGGGTGGCCGGTCGCAGTCATTGTGCTCTCCGTTATATTCGCGGTGATCGATCAGACCGCGACTATTGGTTTTGGACAAATGACTGGTGCGTTCAGTTGTTCTACACCGTGTTTCGTTTAGGGTGATAATGAGTGTGGTTAATTGTGCTCGCTGTTCATTGTGGCAGTGATTGTTTACCATAGGACTCTAAACATATGTCTATTCGAATATATTGCTTTGTACAAATTTGAAAGCGTCGTTTGTGCATAGGGCTGCTCAAATGACATTGTGGTTAAAGTAGTCGTCTCATCGCTGCCACTGTGGCGTCGATCTCTACGCCGGACAAAAATTTGTATAATTCACATAAGTTCTTTTTGGTGTTCTTGTGTTTGTTGTTTCAAAGTTTGTAAACAATTCCCCGACACAGAAATTATTGCTGGACCTATGGAAAATAAACTTCTTAGTAATTATAAAGCGTATGAATGTATGCACTGCATTCTTGACCAAGCAAAGTAGGTATCGAATTGTGCACTACTGTATTCGATAGCCAATCGAATAAAGTTGTAGCTTAATAGCAGCACCAGGGCAGCAGGAGGATAGCCTCAGTAGACAACAATAGGCTCGTACTTATAACCGCAGCTGATAAAATATGTTTGGCAGATATACATACATCTGGCTACTCTGCCGAGATGCAGCCGAGACACTGTGTACAAAATTCTGTGTCAGCTCATATAATTTAATATATTATTATAATATCATATTTAGCAGCGATAGCTCAGTGGGGAGACCAACAGATTGCAATGCAGAGGGTCTCGGGTTCGAACTCACGTCGCGCACCTCTGACTTTCGGAAGATATATGACTTTCCGAAATTATGTGCGTATTGATAGCCAATTATCGCCTGCTCCGTGCCTCAGAGAGCACGTTAAGCCTTCGGTCCCGGCTGCCATGAAAATCTATGGCAGTCGTTATTGGGAAGTCAGTGCCCTATAATATCCTGACGATGGTCTAGCCTTACGGTATCGTTAGCCTTCGGGTTGGGGAGGTCAGATGGCAGCCGCTCCGTGTAAAAACTGATATCCAGTTAAATCCGGTTAGACCAGAAAAGCCGACCCCAAGTGACTTGGGAATAATAAAGGTTAGGGAAAAGATTACACTATCATATTTGTCACTAATTTTATCAGCTATAGCCTAGTGAGAAACTGTTGGACTGCCGCGCAGAGGTCTCGAGTTCGATCCCAATGCGCGTCTCTGACTTTTCGAAGTTATGTGCGTATTAAATAGTTAATTATCGCTTGTTTTAACGGTGTAAAAAAACATCGTGAAGAAACCTGCATGTCTAAGAGTTCTCAAAGATATGTGAAGTCTGCCAACCCACACTGGGCCAGCGTGGTGGACTATGGTCTAACCCTTCTCACACTGAGAAGAGGCCCGTGCCTAGCAGTGGGACAGTTTAATACAGGCCTATATTATTATATATTATACTAATTTTGGTATATAAAACTATCATATGTTTTATCTCTTATTACCTGTTCACGAGTCCACACAGGAGGTATCACCGCTCGGCGGCGAAGCGGCAGCATATCACCTGTTTGCCCAAGTGTCTTACACTCGCAGTGTTTACTCACCGGGTAAACAGCGGCACTCGTACAAACGAACTGCTAATAACTCTTTTACTGCGAATATTCATCGCATTTCCAACAACTTAACTAAAAATTTAATTAGCTTAATAATATAACCTGCAATACCATTATACCAGCCGTGTTATGATAACGTTTTGATTTTATATGATGGTAACAAGCTGGCCTGCGTGATTGTAAGCGGTAGTGTAGCTTGTGATTATTTGCAATACCAGGGAATACTCGTGAAAAGGATTTAAAGATAGGAAAAGGAAAGTAAGGACAGATGTAGGTATGTGACACTTACTTACTCTCTGGAATACTTACTCACCGAGGAAAACGCAGTTATGACTCTTAAGCTGATTTTCTGCAAGAGGATGGCTCCCACGTTATAAATTAAGGTATAAATTTAAAAAATATTTTGCTATGCTTGTCCTAAAAATACCTAACTGAAAAACCTAATAAGGTTTTGTCCGATTCGGTATTGAAACCTGAAACCTTGCGATCGGTTATGTGACTTACCGCAATGTGCCGCAGAGCCAACAATATAGCCTTTAAGAGAACATCAATAAGAAGTTTACATGAAGTATTAATATCGATACAAATAACTGTCGATACGCCGCGGCGTCGCTCGTCGATCACATCGATAACATCACAGCTCCTGTCACTACCACTGGCGTTTAATATGAGTTTTATTAAACTACACTATTTCGGTTTTGTAAAACTACCCACACAGCCGCGGACCTTGGACCGCTAGCTCTAAACCATTCCAAAATAAACAACACGCATTTTGCATATTCTGAAAATTCAGCTTTATCTATTGCGAATTTCGGTTCAATATTCTTTGGCGAATATTTCATATGTGATGTTACTAGATGTGTAGCAATATTTTGGAGTACGGTAACATCTGCCTTTATTTACGTTTTGGCTGGAAACAGTCGCACAATAGGTGCGGCGAATCGGACGGACTCACAATGTGGCTCGCGGCCGTCGGGGGGCGCCACACTCCACTCGACACGCTTTTTATACACTAAATAGAAAATGACCTTCGGCTTGTAAGAATTGCGATTTTCTGTTCTGATTTGTTTCGCGAAAATACTGCGTCGTGTCCCAATCGTTCGCAATAACGTCAACTTAGCATCTCAACGCAGGATTCCTTTTTGTAGCCCAGCAATACATATCTACCGCTCATGAATTGAAGAAAAATTACATAAGTACTTACATACTTATCGGTTGGACAGTAAACATAACTATAAATGTGGTTTACACTTATGTTTACTGCTGAACATGAATCGGTTCCTATGTTGGGCAAAAAGTTATGAATATATGCACTAGGAATAAATCCCGTGTCGCGGGGGACTTTACAAACATTTAAACAACGGACACAAAGAACATCTATACTCGGAACAACAATTTGTGGATCATACAAACTTTCGTTCCGTATGGGGATCGAACCCACAACCCAGGAGACGTCTCTTGAAATTATTTTGAAGTATTTAGTAAGCAAATGGAATCTTTAATCTCTACCTTCTTCGTCAAACAGGCGTAATTGTATGTATCGAAAAGCAACTGGCGAAAAATAAGGAAGTACTCTTCACCTTATCAAACCTTTCAGAAAAGTGCGGGTGTGATACTAAATACTGCCAAATAAAAACTGAGCATTTCGTAAAAATATCTGACTGCTTTTTCGGTCTTTACGTTTATATTTACAGTTGATCGTGAGGTTTACAGTTTAATTTCTGAGACAAGTAAATTTTTCTAGCAGCACAGAGACTGTATATATGTAGGGTAAATGCCAGTTGGCACGCACTAGACCATGAAATTTCATACTAAGACGCCAAATGTAGTACAATACAATTCTGCCTACCCCATAAGTTAATACTAGCTTGAACATACGTATTTTCCACATAATATATTACCTAACTGATTAGGGACCTATTGTTCAGTAGGGTTAACGACCAGCACATGAACTTTGTTACTTTATAGCTCATATGACATCGCCAAAAACGATCAATTGACGCTCAACACTGACTAGGAAACCATATTGTCTGAGAGTGTCATTGTAACGCGTCATCACCCAAATAAGACATAATAGGACTATTAAAATGCATGTGCTAACCTGAGTAAATCAAATCAATAGACGGTGTAGTGGTTTAATTAGCTGCCTTGCTATTCCCACTGTGGCGAGTATTGTGGGTTTGATCCTCGAATGGCAATGATAAAAATATATGTGTGATCAATAAATAATTGCTCCGAATGTGGGTAGTTTTTGTTATTTGAATATTTGTAACGTCCTCCGTGATACCGGATTAATTCCTATCGCGGGAGTTGTCTTTTACAAAATATACTGGTTGTTTCTTATTATAGTGAAAACCTCTCAGGGAGTGATTATACTTGTTATTATGAACAACTTTTGTCCTGGGACATTACCGAAAACGCGAAAAAAAGCAAACACCAGCAGCAACCATCTGCTCAATACAAAATTGGACTTTGACCTCGACAAAATGTATGGAACAGCTATTTTGGCAATGTCCCAGAACAAAAGTTGTTAATAATAACAAGTATAATCACCCCTTGAGAGGTTTTCACTATTCTAAGAAATAGGTACCCAGTATATCCAAAAACTCTTGACTACATAAAACCAGTGTATATACATATTATATACCACTAGCGGAACCCATAGACGTCGTACTCCTCAAAAACAAAGCCCAGATTTCGATCACAGCGCCTCCTAATAGGCCCAATTGTGAATCTTAACCATCTACTGGAACTTACTCGTCAAATTTCATCAATATCAATTCAGTCGTTAAGGAGGTGTTCAGTGACGTACTCAAAAACTAATAATATATATACCTAAACACTAAACTACTTACTACATGACGATCGGTCGAGTAGTTAAGGCATGAAAGCGTAACAAACAAATAAACTCGAATTCGCATTTATAATATTAGTTCGGATTAATAACTACTCTGTAACTTCGCAGGACTCGTTTTAGAATAACGCGGGTTCGCGGGCGACATATGGCGAGTGTACCCCGCGCTAATTCGCGTTTAAGAGATTGCCATCAATACGAGAAGCAGTATGTCCGAGCCATTAGGAACAAATGGCGTTACTGAGAGCAGCCGCCGGCCGCGCGCCTGCACTGTCGAACTGACTTACGGCCGCGGCCCGCGCGCTAATCGAAGATCATTATCGGCTGCGATTCAATCAGAAACATGATTAAAAACGATTTAGTGCATCATATCTCATTCGATACGTTCACTTTCGCGACTTGCGCCTCGCTGTTTTATTGGGTGGCTTCTTAATATCACTGTGTCAATCGAGTTCTAAACCTGGAAAATTAACAGTAGTCAAGGGATTGGTTGTTAGATGCTTGTTGAACACGTGTTCTAGGATTATGAGATCACTTACGGTTAATCGTGAAAGTCCGGGTTCGATTCCTGGTCGATTGAATCTCTTTCAGTGAGCTGGTGAAATGTCGCAGTGACAAATTACAGGCACATTTCACATTTTAAGTTTTACGTAATAGGGGACGAGCCTATCTGTCAGGAACATAGTTAAGGTTCTAACGCTGCTACTAAAAATTTTCTAACAGACAAACTCAAAAACACTTTGCTTCACTCGGGAATAAAACTTGCAATGCCAAAAAGCCCCACACAAATATCCCACGAGACCAATGAGACAATCATTTATAATAACTATGCTAAAACGAAATATGTCGAATATTATGACTCATTTTGACTACTCCACTCTCAGTTAATTTCTTGTATAGTTTTCGGATAAACAAGATAGTTTTTGTAACGCCCATTTAGTTCTATTAAAGATCTCGTGTTTGTCCTGTCAAAGAAAACATAAATCATTTAATTCGAGCCCTTTACAAAACACGATGTCAAATAGATAATGAATAGCGTCTTATAGCCATGAGAACGATTGTTACACAGAGATTGGCCGATTTGTAGTAGATTATTGAAAAGCATAAATGGAACTAAATGAATACGTGGCAAGAGAGATCTGGAGTTTTTTGGTTTCTTGACTCTTTGTAAAAAACACAATCCACGTCGCATTGTGTACCCAAAACACGAGATAAGGGCCAACAATCGCGACATACCCTTCGACCGCCCCCGCGCCGCATATCGACAAAACGAATTAACATAATATGATATCGGCGCGGTGCAGATGCGACACGCCACGGCACGTCTGCCGCGAGACTTTTACTTTTCTCGTCTCGTTCAACTTTCACCTCGAGAATAATGTGATTTACATGTTTTTCGTGTAGTGCACACGTGTGCGTCTAGTAGACGCAAGCGATGCGATCGCGCGTCGTCTCGATCGATGATGCGCGATTGTGTTGCGCGACAATGCGCACACAAAGCGCGTGGGCGCAGCGCATTGTAGCGTCGCTAAATGCGCTCACGCACGCTCTCGAGGGCTCCTTTGTCCATTGTCTGCCGCCCGAGGGTGGCACTGTGACACATTTATTTTAGGCCACTTTTTTACAGCACCCATTGTATTGGAAATTAGACATCGGCGCAGAGTTCACGAAACACGATATTATCAGAGCCCTCTGTATCTGCATCCTCCGACGATTTCTCCCGAGCCCATTGTATCCCGAGCTCGAGTTACAACGGATATTCTAAACAATCATAACCTGCGTATTTTAAATCGAGAGTCATGAGTCGTTGAAATAAAAAAAAAACTGGTTAGCTTTCCATTTCTATAAAAGTGTACCGAAAATTCGTTAGCCGAAGCGGTTAGGGAGATAGGACTAGTCGATCGGATAATTGATCAAAGATCCGTTAGACGTTCTCGGGAGTCGTCTATCAGCTGATTATACAAATTCCTTTCATCTCGCGTGATGAATGACAAGCGAGCATCGTTATGAAAGGGCGGTCAGCGCTAGAGATCACATAAAGAAGTGTCGGGGCTGGTTTTATAGAGTTTGTGACCGTTTTATCGATGGCCGGGAGACGCAGCATCCGGTTTTGTGCATTAATCTGGACAATGTGGCTCTAGTGATGGCCGTTTGGTCACAAACTAGTTTTGGTAACGTTTCCCTAGCCGCGGCTCTAACGTTCGTCGCGATCGCCCTCCTCGCGGTGCATAGTAATCGAATTCTTTTCATTAAAACCGTCTTCTCTATTGAAATGTCACGTTTACATGTAACGGCATCTAAATCAAATGTATATTTTATTATATTATGTTCCCACGAAACCATTTCGTGGCGTTCTCTATTACATACAGTTTCAATTGCATCGTTAGATAAATCAATGTGCCTAATTAATAAATATTTCAATGCAATTTATATAAAATACTTAACTTAAATTGAAACATGGTCATTTTGATTTGGTTCTATAAATATAATAGAAACAACGATTATTACCAACCTTTTTCCTCATCCCCTTTCCAAGAAAGATCGTTGACCTCGTTCATTTTTAATTGCATAATAACTTTGATTCATTAGGAATGACATACATAATTATCTATAATTATGAGTAACATAATTAAGATGACATAACATTACAAAACAGATAGCACTAAAAATACTTCCTGCATCGCGCTTTAAAAACTTTCAAACAACAGACACGGAATGATTATTATAATGTTTGTCCCTTGTTAAGATCGTACCGACAACACTCAACGCACTAGCAAGGACGAGACAGCCACTTAAGCCACTGCTCCATCGGTGCAGCCAGTTATATTATACATATAAAGTATTATGAAAATATAATAATTATATTTAGATAAATATATACATATTTTTCATAATCAACCTGCGCTGCTTCTGCCAATTGGACTTTGCCTTCAAACACCAAGTAAACTTCAGCACATTGTAATGCCAAATGACTACATGTCTCAAATTTTCATTTTAATCTGCCATAAGGATGCCTTTGAGAGGAACAGACTGAAATTGTTAAGCTCTGACGCTAGTATATCTTCGAAGGGTTAGACGAAGGCGTACATAATATTTCGTCAACTATACAATCAATCCTACTTGACTACTAGTGCCACGGAAATCGGACTCGAGACCTTACGGATGTACACATAACCACAAAAATATCCCACCGAGACAGTAATACTTTACAGGGTAGACTGCTCTCACACTAGGATAGTTTTGTAGTGGCATATAAAACCAAAATTCTGCCTGCTATTTTAATCCCACTTTCCTTAACACGGCAATCGAACCTGGACCTTACGATCCGCTGCGAGACATATCACTTATAAATTACTTAGCAATTGAGTACTTTTTTTTGATGATATCCTATGTCCTTTTCTGTTTCCCTAATAACGTGTACAAGAAATTTTATGATGATCGGTCGCTTAGTTAAGGCATGAAAGCGTAACACACTCACATTCGCATTAATAATATCAGGATTAGAATTATTGTAATCAGCAACACTATTATAGGTGCTAGACGAGTTAACACCGAAGTCTGCATCGGTGATTCATCAGTAACACATTACGTATCGACATTTGATGATCACACATCAAGCCGCATCATGGTACAAATTAGTTAATATGTCTGTTGCTAACGCCCTGTTTACGACGCTCATAAATTTATACTTTCTATAATTCCGTTCCGATATTTCACTTTATCGTAGTACGATATCGGTTTCTATACTCCAACATTAGGTATGTTTTTAAGTTAAAGCATTCGAATGTAAACTAGGAGGCATGCCATAAACCAAATAATTTACATAAACCACTAACGGATCTCACAAGAACCGGTCCAGAGCGTATTAATGTTTGTGATATATTAGAAAATCGGCAACAGCACGCACCAACACACACAACTGTTTCTTTTTGTAGACTTGTTTTTTATTCTAATTTCGTCTTCCATTAAGTTTACCATTCTTTGGATATTTGCCCTTTAGTAAGACTGGTCATTTACATATTATAGAGGGAAGCAACTGAATGTACTCAGAAACTACACGTATGTATCTATTTTGTAATCAGTGGCAGATTATTCTCCTTCTATTACATTATTATTATTATTAGACTGCCTCGAAAGCGCAGCGGTAGTGAATGCGACTGCTGGATATGAGGGCTCGGTTTTAAATCCCGGGTCAGGCAAAGTGTTATCATGTTTCACTGTCAAAGAATTCTCATAACGAAATCTGGAACTAAGCCTAATAGAAGGCAATAGGCAATAATATTCTTATAGAAATAGACGTATTATAGATGGCCTCGTTGGTCTAGCATGTGAATGATTGCAAAAGATCGACCTAGGATTCGAAACCTGGACCCCACTATCAAGTGAGGTCCAGGATGCGATTCCCAGGTCGAGCAAATATTGATTGAATTATCAGAAATGTTGCCTAGTAGATAAGTCTTACACTATAATGACGTAAAATCTAAATATGAAAAATCAAAGA
This sequence comes from Catocala nupta, assembly GCA_963675205.1. Lineage (NCBI taxonomy): Eukaryota > Metazoa > Arthropoda > Insecta > Lepidoptera > Erebidae > Catocala > Catocala nupta. The sequence goes on along the minus strand of OY776085.1, from coordinate 24,101,562 downwards.
GGAGTTCTCCTCTGACCTCACCGAGATATTCCAGTCATAATGATATGTATAATCATATGTATTATATAAATTTTATTCCTTTCTATTCATTAGTTTAGGCTTTTTTAGAAAAATCATTTAATTATAACTTTCCTACTTTCTATATTTGCGTAACATCACTGTTGCTAAGGTATACAACCAAAGATCAATGAACTCATAATTAGAAATTCTAATACTGACAACATTTGAGGTTTTATGTTCGCTTGTTCAACGCACATATAATGTTTATTGTCATAAAATTAGTAACAAGCACAAATATTATCATAACTTTATTATAACAGGGTAATAAAGGTTCAAACAATGTTGATATCGCATTACTATTGTGAGGGCACTGTGGATGAGACGCATTATCTGCGCGGGAGCATCATTCCCAGGATTCCGTTAGTAGTTCACATGGCGCCGCATCCCTTTCGCGCGAGTCAAGTGATGAGCCACACAATGGACCAGCTGCCGACCCGCGGCGTCCAGGTGATACACCACCATAACCTGTCAAAGGAAAACAAACCTTAACTTGTTGTAACATAATGCTCAAAATGCCAGTAGACTAAATAGGAATGGAGATACCGAAGATGTTCCTGCAAACGTTAAATATGAACTCAATGCAGCTTTCTTAAGGTTGACTTTGGATTGTAAGAATTTTGTTGTTAAGATGATTGCAATAGATAACAATAAGCTCAGTGATCTGTAACTAGTTCGACAAATAAAAATAATTACGGACAATTCACGGATGCGTATTACTGTATACGGATTCTAAGAAAATTTTGAGAATACCGAATCAATATTTATGAAATTAAAACAAAACTTTCTTAGCAACTTACAGTTTAAAGATCTGCGACAAGCTGACCCCGATAGTAACAATAGCGGGTCAAAGAAATCCTTTCGCTCGGGGACAATCGCGAAAATGTTAATTTATGCAAAGGGGAAGAGGAAGCAAAAAATACAAATAAAGCTTATGCACCTGACGTCGCATGCGCCGGCGCCGGCGCAGGCAGTGGCAATAGAAGCGCACAGGTATCTCTCGACAACAAATTAATTATACAAGCAACACGGACGCAGCGCACGCGCCGCGCTGAAGGGACACTTTACGCACATTCCTGTGCATCTTCTTGCAACATTTACATTTATCAGCAGTTAGTTATAGCACAAATAACATCTGCTAGTACCAAACAAGGAAACCCAATTACGAATCGTGACTGGATTTTTCTCGAGGGTGACAAATTGTGGTCGCAAAAAGATTTCTCCCCGATAATTACTGTTCATCGGCTCGTAAACACGGGCTTCCCTGTTTTGCAAGTGAATGGGGAGTTCGATCGAGGATTTTACTCAAAAAATAATACACCTGAACAAAAGCTAATTATACTTTCATAAAAGCAGGAGCGACAATGGGTGGCGGAACAATCGCGCCTGGAGGGCGGTCCTAGATGTGTTAATTAGCGGATTTTCTCACCTTTCGACAATCATTATTTTTTGTAGTGTATTGGTGTGACTAATGGTTTTTAAGCATTTTTTTGCAATTATGTTTAAGTTTTTCTACTTACATATTTTTGTAACGAACTTTTTAACTATGATCTGTGTAGGAACGGTTTTTAACCGCAGCAATTGTTTAATAATAGTTTGTAAGCGTAATATTTACACTCGTACACATTGAGAAATTATTTTTATTAGTGTTCAAATATTTATGGCTGCATGGATTTATGTAGGTTGTTATTCTACTTTCAAGTGTTTTCGATTTGATCTCCATACGGTACAACAATTTGCGCGATCAGAAATTGTTGGTGTTCCTTTTGTTTGAATGTTTATGAAGGACCTCGTAGCCAGTACCAGCGGGAATGCCAACTTAGAATAAATAATAACGTTTAGTTGTAAATGATCACTTCTTAGAGGGAATAAATCCAAAACAATATGCGATACAAGTTTTTTTTAATTGTGATTTCAAAATCGTGGACCGCGTTTATTATTAAGTGTAAACTAGATATAATGATACGAAACGCAGGAATTAGTATTATATCCACCTAGAATCATCAATAATGATCGTGAAAAATATCGTGATTAAGTGTAGGATTCGCCTAAGTATCGCCTATGGTGCTTGTTGCTGGCGCGGGCTACATGCGCGAGCTAATCATACGAGTTTTTTGAGCGCCTCGAGTCAATCGTTTACGCGATATATTCTATTCGCGAAAATGTCTCAACTAGCAACCGCCTAGTGCACTAACTAATGGTTAAATGTTTATAAAATCCTAACTAATATTATAAATGAGAATGTGAGTTTGTTTGTTAGACTTTCACACCTTAACTACTCGACCGATCATCATTAAATTTCGAATACACGTTGTCAGGCGTACAGTAAACAAACATAAGGGTATTTGATTCAGAAAAAGAAGTACTGTTACCGAGGAATATAAATTTGTTAACAAAAACTACATTAACACGAGCGAAACCGCGGGCAACATATATAATAACAGACAGGATTTGATGTTTGTGTACGTTATTCGAGTGTACGTGACACACTGGATAATAAAAAGTATAATGCGTGTTAGGCATTAGTCTATAGTGGAGTATAGTCATACTATAATATGTAAGTACTGTACTAATAAGTACTAAGTTCGATAACAATCGTAGTGAGCTCGGACGCGGTGTCGCAAGCGGAGGGCGCGACCTCCACCTCGGACGCCCTCATCGCGCCATTGTCTACGCACGGCCAACTGTACCTACTGAAAACATCATACACCCAACTGTGCTGTAGTTGTAACACTTATAAAATTTAAAATACATTGTATACCTATATACTACCGCTTGTATATAACGCTAGCTTATTATATGCAGCAATATCCTAGTGGGAAACCGTTGGACTGCCACGCAGAGGTCTCAACAAGGCGCGCGTCTCTGACTTTTCGAAGTTATGTGCGCATTTTATTATTAATTATCGTGAAGGAAAACATCGTGAGGAATCCTGCATGAGTAAGAGTTCTCTATAATGTTCTCGAAGATACGTGAAGTCTGCCTACCCGCACTGGGCCCGTGTGGTGAACTATGGCTCAACCTTTCTCACACTGAGGTGAGGCCCTTTGCCCAGCAGTGGGAAGGTTAACACAGGGCTGATATTATTTATTATTGTATATGCCTAAACATAATATCTAAATAACAATGTTTGATGCACGAATAACAGGGATTCCGAAATCCGAGGACTCATAATTCTTTCGTGACAACGGTTTTGCAGCTTCAGTCAGATTATTTTAAAATAGTATTCGGTCATCCTGCAAGCGGTCGCATTGTCTACATAAAGGTCGATCCATATGCATGTGTTGGAACATAAAAGCTAGCTACAAATGTGACATTAGCTATTCTCAGGACTAACCGAAGATATCTTCAGGAATACAAAAAGCTTTATCGAATAAAAAAACACCCAAAACGCAGTCTTACCACATGCTGGATAACCTATTCTGAATTAACTACTTAAAGACTCCGCTATTTTCGAGTAACTAAAATCATTTAGGGTAAATAGCTAATTAATTGCAAATAACTACACTGATTAAAACATATTAAGTAGTTAGTTTAACCTACGCTCCGATCAATACACATGATATTTTTTGACAGTACTCAGTAAACGTAATAGGTATTGAAATGGAGTCTGAAAACCTGAGTCTTGGCACCGACCGTCTCAAGGCAACGCTAAAACTTTGAACTTTTCTGAACCTGGTAGCGACAGATCAAAATGATAATATTGGCAGAGGTAAATGTACTGCAGTCATGTTCGCTCTTATTCAATGGAAAATCTCGACAGAGGTCAAAAGGCAAGTGGTAAAAGTACGGTAGGTATCTAAACATCCATTGTGTTATCACAATGAAAGTAACTGTCGTCAAGACACAGGATCAAATACGAAAAATGGTGTGTGAAAATAATGAATATTTACCACGTATTTTGTTTTAGAAATTAGTTATGTATAGTTGAGTAATATTTTATTTTATGATTTCGTAACGATTTCAGATGAGTTTCATTAATATTATTGTGAATGTGGATATACTTGTAGGCACAATAGTGTTGGTCTTTGTGTGCGTGTGTATATGTGTGTGTAGAAGATGAGGCACGGGCGACACCGTCACCTCTGGCCTGCGACCCAGCAACAAACACGGAGGGGACAAACGTGCAAAAAATACAATTCTATACAATTTTCGGCAACGCATTTAGCGTCCTTCACTAAATTTAAGTCAATTATTTTTTACTTATTCTTTTTAAGACCACCAATATATTTAGTAAGGTTAAATAAGTACCTACTTCTAAAAATTTCTTTATTGTACGCTGAAACTCAGCTTGCGTTTTTATTGCCTAATAGCGTCCAGGTGGTATTATGCAAAAGCAAATAGTATTAAACCAATATAAGCGTTTTATTTGGTAGCCTAAAGCAATGTGCAATCGTATTCCTTTAGTGACACATCATTAAGTAGGATACCAGCTAGAGTTTATTGAAGACATCCTCGAAACTTATTGAATTGGCATTATTGCGTCCCCAAACTAGTGACATGTCGACAATAGCGGTGGTGGAGCTATAACCAACAAAACCAAACAAAAATTGAAACCGGATTTCCAAAATCCCGTTCTGTCGCATCGGCAAGAAGCTCTGTTTTCGATTTCTATTCCGATTGTTTGTTTTTTCGATCCATTGTTGCGTCTGTCGGAGCTACGACACGCGTACCCATTTTTGCAAAGTCTATTCCATTGTGTTACGATCCGAATGACATTTGACGGACGCGCGGGTGAGTGACGCCAGGCCGCCAGCACCCACGCCCGCGGCTCCGCTCCTGTGAGGTCAGGCATTTTAACAGCCCTCGTAGACCTTACGACAATAACAAAAACGAACACATTATATCCACTGTTACGAACCAGCTCTACAGATTTAGCTGCGGCGCGAGCACCGGAGGCTATGCAACGGTGGTGTCCTGTTATCATATTGGGTCACGTCATCGTGCTCTAAATTACTTTTTGTGTTGTGTAAAAGGAACGAAACGTTTCGTCGGTCGACCATCGCTCGGAGCAACACTCGACCGATTTTTGTTTTAAGGGTCTCGCGTACCCCTTTTCTTACCTGCACCTCAGGATGTCTTTGGTATTCATTTTAGTTGCTGTTATTGTTCCTTTATATAGATTGCGTCATTCCATTGGGTGCTCAAGTCGCCGGTTGCAACAACACTGTATTAAAAAGATAAAAAACTAATTAGCGGAGTGTTATAAACATTCAAGTGTATTCGGTAGATTTCATTCATCGCATCGTATCCGTAGGTGGGTAACGTCAAACTTTTCCATTATTGTAGAAACATCGGTTTTTATGTTTCCCAATTATCAATACACCTACACGGCGCACGTAATGTTCCTCTTATGGTGACAAACTGACCATTAAGAGCGACATTCGGGCTCGGGAATGGGCTTTCTGTTAACATGTACAATGCGTGTGTTGCGTTTAGTCAATAGAATGTTAGTTAGTACATGGAGTGGATATTGCGAGAGCTGGTTCCGTTAGAGGGGACGGTTATCAAACGGCGACGCTGTCTGTGGCGCGCAAAAAGCGCTCGCTCCTGCGCGTCCGGCGCGCCAATTATGCCCCGCGCACGCGCCTCCAAAAAAACCACCAGCCGACGATCCGAACCATTTTTTAAAAGCCCCAACTTAAATAATAATGCAGTAACACGCGAGAGTATTCGCAAAATGCGATCCGCGAATTTCGTTTCCAAATTCCACCGGCTCCGGGACTCGGCGTCGTTTTTTGTCGCTACTATTGTCTGTTTATCTTTAGATTTGTGTTCTGTTGTTCTGGAGGCTTTGTCGGTATAGCTACGGGGCCGCTTTCAAATTTTCGTTCGTTTCATTTTCTCTTGGTGGTGTACTGCGATTTATATTTTATAAAACGGTCGATTGTTAATTGGTTCCTGGCCTATATCGTGGCGAGTGCTGTCAAAGCTTCCCTCGTCCACTCGCGCTCCACTCACCGTAAAGGAATGCAAAATCAACTGTCTGCACCGCGCACCGGGTACCGGGCACCGGCACTCGGCATGGGACGAGGGCTCGAGCGATCTTTTAATAATGTACACGTATAGCTATAATGAAGTGCCCAAAGTTTTTTGTGTCGGCGCACGATTAGTCCCTCCCGGCGATCTGAGGTCGCGTACCCCGGCCCTATCATTACTAAAAACGATCCTAATAATATAATAGTCCTGTCACAGCCCTTTAAGGGATCGACTTTTTAAAGGACAATTTTCATAAGAGCCCATAATGGGCGACGAAATTTGGCAGTTGTTTAGAAAATTTCATCGTTTATTTGTGTCGATCCTTTTAGTTGCCTATACGTTTAGTGTGATCGTCGGGCCATTTAATTTGACTCGTTCTTGTGTCGAGTTCATAATGAATGTTTCCGCCCGCCTCGAGCGCAAGATTTCTATAAAACCCATCGTTGTAAATTTTGACAAACTCAAATATGACATATCATTCTGAGAACTACACCTGAGACCGGTCCGTACCACCTGGAATTGAACAAACGTCAACAGTTTTATTATCCACAATCCTGAGATGGATACGACAGATTGCTTGCACTTAAACGTTTATTTATTGCACTCGGGTTAAATTATGAGTTTATAGAATCAGTAGCGAATACAACGCTGTAAATCATACTTGGTATCTAGCATTAGGTATTGGTAGTGGTGATGTAGTGTGTGACTGTATGATGCGTCGTGGTCGCTGGTGAGGGTGTGTGGTTGAACGGCGCGGGCGCGGCATGGTGCGGCGTGGTGCCGACCAAATGGCACATTTATATTGTTCATTACGGGCCCCGGAGGTGAGAGATGTTGGCGCTGTCGCCGCGGCGGGGGGCGTGCGCTGCAGGGCTGCCTCTGACACGTTGCAGTCGCTTTCGCCTCCACAACACATCCTACACACCTTGTAAGGTCATACCTGTGGCAATAACAGTACCATATTATAATTTTTTATTCAGCTATATTGTCGAATGTAACTACCAAATCGCTTGTACTTAGAAGTATTTACAGATATGCAAATATTTACTGCAGTACTAACTACTCAATTACATTGCGAATCTCTTTGTCGTATGGGTTCGTAAACAACTCTTCATTATCAATATCCGTTTATATCAGTATGGTGTTATGAAAATGTTGATCTTAAAGGTTAAGGTGTAGTAGTCCAGCAGCCCTGGTGGCGTATAAGGCACCGGGGGTCCGGTGCGCGCACGTCCGATCGCGTTGATTTGTGCGCGGACTCCCGCCGACAGTATTTGTACAGAGCACGCGTGGGCCGCGCCCCGCGCCGCGTCTCGCGCCGACACGCGGCCGCCGGCCAGCGGCGCGGCGATGCGACCGACACGTACTACATATTCGTTACTTACTCATTTAAGCACCACTATGTCCTGAAGAGAACAACCATAGAACGGCCCAATGTTATAAATTAAATTGAGTAATGCCGTCATAAATGTAACTTAAAACAAGAACATAATGCGTGGGACATTAAACTAGGATGAAAATGTCACATAAATCTTATATTTACGTGTTTTCTGCGCGGATTAAAATCACAGCAGATAAAGGATATACCTAGTGTCACCGTGGAGAGACAATGGCTTATGGCACGAGGGAAATTGTCACAAAACGTTAAATGAAAATTTTATGCGAAAGTTGGATGTAACTTTCAACACCGTAAGGTGTTTAATTAATGAGTTAACATCGACGACAGACAATGATCGGTAGGAATGTTAATGCGGGCGTCGCGCGGTGCGCCGATGACCGCGCGGCCATACGTGAGTGAAACCATCAGCTCCGATCTCACCCGGAGTTTCATTTCGTATCTTTGTCGACGTATTTTCCAATCTAAACGAGCCGAAATTAGAAGGCTAAGACAACTTTGAAACCGGTCAACATAAAATTGGAAACCAACTGTAGTCTCCGAGTTGCGCAAGAGCCGATCGACCAGTTTGGCGCGGGCTCGGCGGGCGCGTGGGATCTATGGGTCTGCGGCGCGCGCAACAGCCGAAACGTCGCCGATGCGGCCGCTAACACGGGCACTTACGACATTTCACACCGCAACCTAAATTATTTAGTCTGTCACTTTATTGCCGCGGATTAAGAATCTCGTTGACATAAATTATTATGTGTATAGCACATAAAATATAGCTAGTAACTGAAACATTAAGCGCAGCACGAATATGTGCGTGAGTTACGGCGACGCGGCAAACTCGCCGCGATTTGTTAACACGGACTCGTTTGTACCTTTGAAAATATCGCCTCCGATATACGAGTGATACAAACCGTTAGTATCGACACTCGGTCTATTTTGTATCGGGTTCGATTTCCAGGTCAAGCAAAACATGTTTCAGATTGTGCAAACAAATGATGTCCTTGATCACCGACATATTGTCGAGCGGTCGGCGGGCGGCGGCCGGCTCGCGGTGGTTACGCAGTCGCTTCTTCATATTTCGTCAACTAGCAATAGATAGGCTCTCGTTTAATAGCCAGTTGCTACGTTACGTTAGAATCAAAGAAAGTGTGCCGACTACGAAACGATTTAAGTTCAAAGCTATTAACATATCTCGCATTCATTTGCCTTCACATTAGCGAAACGCCGCGCTTACATTAACAGGTACAGAGTTATCAGACGATGACTTCATTTATAGTCGGTGAGTTCTGAGTGCCAAGGGCTGATACGATGAACGCAACTCATCTAAATGTTTCTTTATAAACGGGTTGATGGGAGTCAGCGCTCGTCCTATGGTTGTTGTGCACTGATAGTGTACATCGGGTCTTTTATCAATCACGGATCGTGCCGCCAGCCATCACATTTCTAAAGTCAATTAAGGACTCAGATATCGAAACGAGTTTTAGTAAAATTTAATTTCGTAACAATATATTGACGGCGACCGCGCCGCGGTACCGTATGTTGAACGCTTTATAAGATATCAAAGACCTTATGGTATTTAGAACTTAATTCAGAATCGAATCGGTGCCGTCGCCATTATCTGTCAACTATATCAGGATTATTGACTATTTGAAATTTTTCACAACGACCTTTCGCTTAATGAATAGTCAGCTACCATTTCGAATGAGCTATTAAAATAACTCGTAAATCGTGTTTATAGTTATTAGTTTATTTATCTGCAATAAGATATTGTCTTATGCAAATTTCAGTGCGGCCCAAATTTCACGGTCCGAATTACGGTGATGGGTAATCTTCGGCGAATAGCACCGCGGGCTCTATCGCAGCAGATAAAAAACCGTATGTACCTAATACCAGATTAGGTGGCCGCAATGGGTACCTGGCGAGTTAATAAGTATACCGGATAAACCGTCGTGACCACAATTACTGGTGCCGTGGAACACCACCCTTCTAGCGGAGTATTGATGACTTATATTAATCATAGACAATTTAGGAACACCTGCTGTTTGTATGGATGAGCGGTATATGTCAAATTAATGCTGGCCTTATATTTTGTTGTGGTTTGACGCGGTTAATGTTTTATTTGTTCTGTCCCAGATTGATGGCTCTCAAATAGATTCCCGGTCGTGCTTTTTTTGTTTTCTTGCGTATTTTTATCCTTTTATGGTTCAGAGACGGTAATCGACTCCCATTGTTTGCTAATTGTTACTTTTAGAATTGTACCTTTGTAAACTTAGTACATTGTTCTTTTAAGTCACTTTGCCTTTCTTTTCTTTATAATTTTTGTGCTTATTTCTGTAATAAAATAATTATGCTTATCTTATGAGAACATTAGACCACCTAGGTACCAATCTCCCTCACATTCAGTACTAAAATTATTACTAACAGAGTTGTAATAGTCCGAATACTGATATTTTAGATTAATTTTAATAATTAGTTATAAGCTGCCGATAGTGCCGTGATAAGTTAATACATGAGAAATGTGTTAATTCTGTATGTATATATATACTAGTTGTACTGCATAACACTTTATTACATCATGTCCCCGAAGGATTAGGCAAAAGTGCATTATACCCGCTTTTATTCGCCAGTTTTAGGTCCAACGTTTAGGCAACAAGCCTGATATCATCAGATGGTATTAGGCTCGTTGGGAGATTTTAACTTTTTTGTTTTTAGTGTCCATATAGGGTCTCTTACTGAGAATTGCGTAACAGAGAAATCTGATAAAATCTTATTCAACCCAATCGAACCCGAAACGTCACAACACACCAAAAAGTGTACGCGCAAACTAATGCCACGGCACCAACGTGACAGTCGCAGCTACAGCTTTGACAATATTGCCTTATACGCTTCAACTGTTCTGCCATTGGAGGGTAAAAATAGCTTCGTGTTAGATGCACGAGCGACGGGTGGCCTTGCCCCGCGACCCCGCACTTACCCCCTCCTCGTGGTGGACAGTAACACCTACTACCGCACCGCCCGCACACCTCCCCTCCCTTCGGTGGCCGGTGACATTGTTGCAGTAAGAAAACATTCGTGTACACCTCACATGTATCTAACACCGATCAACGATTTAATTATGTTGACAGTTTGAGTGGTTAATTAGTATCTTGTTTTTGTTATTGACGCATGGCTGAGAGAATTAAAAAGAAAAGTATATTTTTTTCAGAATAGTACCGAGTAAAGCATGATTCTGTATCCAAGATCTTTTCATAAACATTGAAAAACAATTGCGAAATAAACGCAAACAATAAATTGATTGATTTGTTTGTCTCGTGCGGCAATTGAACTTGACATATTTGCCGGAAAACAAACTGGATCTAACACTACTGTGCCAGAAGTTTATTAGTAGTGTAGATTTACCTATAACCAGCTTTTATTTTATTCGAGTAGAAGCTTAACTGTAAATTATTTGGTGACGGTACATATAAATACATGGATCAATCTGAACACTGTTAATACGTTTACTACATAGACGCTAGATCCTATATCCACTAGGATAAGGGTTCCTAAGACTCACAAACCTATCTCATCCCTTAACTTTCACCCTATATTTAATTCCTTTTTCCACATGTAAGCTGTCTCCAGTCTCATGCCTCCAGAGGCACTTTGCTTACATTTGGAAAAAGAGCTTTGGGAAAAATATACGACCGCCTCGTAGACTACGATCACCGCTTACCATCAGGCAGGCTGCATATTTGTCTGCCATCTTAATGGCATAAAAAAACGAACAACTCTAACACGGCTACTTCTCATTATAATCTACGTTAATGATCACTTAGTTTTTACCCATCAACGTGACAAACTTTTTGATTTACATCCTTTGTTGTGTAACCGGAGCCACAGTCGCGGCAGATGCGCTCGCGCAGGTGCCGGCGCACCTTAGCGCACAAACAAAAACCTACTATCAGTTACAAGGTAAATGTACTGTACGCCTTAATGAGTGTGTTAATTTTTTGGTAACATGCAAGCGTATAAACTTCAATAAAACATAGCATTATGACTGATATCCCCGAAGGAGTAGGCAATGAAGGAGGTGTACACGCTAGCTTATAAATGATCCCGATGTTCACTTGTAAGGTGTACATGTATTTGTGAGTGCAGAGATTAAATATACTTTGATATTGTAAAATTATTATCGAGAAATTACCTACAACTGTTTAGGCGTTTTAACTTACAAATACGAACGATTTGTAACTTTTAACACCAAACAGCTTAGTCGATTTTGATGAAATTTGATGGAAAGATAGAATGCTGAGTAAAAATAAAAGTACAAACATGTGAACTGATTCGTGGGTAACTTTTAGTTCTTGTACTGGAGAGTCATGCCACTTCATCTCATAGCAAAGTTATTGTTAACTTACTTCACGAAAGAGACGCTTCGGAATACAGTATATTGTAGGTACATATCCCTCTCTATCTCTCTTAAAATAAGCTTACAATACCACCACTATAAGACTCGTTCGTACACCTGCAGGTCATAGATCGAACAGGCTTACTTCTTAATAAAACAGAATAAACATTTATGATCAGTCAAGTTATGCCCAACAGCGAAACAATATCCTCAACGATTTATATAGAAATATTTAAAGTAATATTAAATTAAAAAGCTCATTTGCTCGGTGTGCAGAGAGCGCCATCTGTGCGCAAGCGCACAATCAATATCGGTTATTGACGGCCGCCGGCGCATGCGATTTATCGCTTTTATTTATATTAAGTGCATCGCCTGGAATACGCACCAACGCTAATTTGAGAACATTTGTCTGTGCTTCACACGATATTTTGTTATTACTACGACTCAACTAGCGTACATAGCCACATGCTTCTCCCCAAAAGGGGTGAGTATTGGTGTATTTATTATTAAGGATGCCTTGAGCTATATTTTAGGTACCAGATAACAGAGTTATTTAATAGTTGGACAGCACAGAAATTGAATCTGGAACCTCTATAGGCTATTAACGTAATCGTCAATAAAAGTCACAGGACCAACGAAGTAGTCCAGGACACCAATAAGGCTATAAGCTTCATTCATGTCTGCCAGACCAAAAATTTCGGTTACGGCGGCCAATCTTAATGGAGACTGGCCATCTGCGCAGAAGATATTATAGTGCACAAGTATGTACGCAAACACAAGTATACTCTCTGTTCCCTAACCCTCAATATCCGATGAGACACGAAATTCGCTTCCCCGAATTCGGTTCTCGAGTCAGGCAAAATATTATAGGGTTTCTCTTTCAATAAATTCTCAATAGTAGCATGGAGTCTGGATCTATGCCCAGTAGGGGGCAATAGACCTGCCGTCTACCTTCCCTTTCGGGGATGTAATAATAATGTCCTGCAGACCGAATATCGGCCACGGCGGCCAGTCCTAACGGAGAGTGGCCATCTGCGCAGGAGATATTATAGTGCACAAGTATGTGCGCAAATACAAGTGCACTCTCTGTTCCCTAAATCTCATGATCCGATGGGACGGTAATCCGCCACGTCCGGAGAGAGATCAGGCGCAGGACCAACGGCTTTACGTGCTTTCCAAGGCACGTGGATGACTAACACCGCCAAGTTCCTAACACCGGGCTGCTATTGAGATTTCTTAATAGAAAAACCTAGTAACTTTCTGTTGACCCGACCCGGGATTGGAACCCAAGATCTCATGCACAGCAGTCGCATTCACTAGCACTGCGTCACGGATGAAGTCCGGGGATGTAGTAAATCTATGTACGTATGTATATATCTATACTACCAACAGATAACCCTATGATCTATGTCGCTTGCGATGATACTGCATGTATCAATAGGCTACGGATACGGAGCATAAGCTCACTTGCTTTTTTATATAAGAATAAGGGTGAAGAAAAAGCAAGTATCATCAAGAATAATATATTTTTCGTAATACCTAAAGCAAGAACTAAATGACATCGCAATAATTTCCTAATGATATTTGATACGCTATTATTTGCACAAGACTATCAAATGTCTATCAGTATACATGTTTATTTATTTAGTCATTAAGCTGGTGACTAAGAGAAATATACTTTAAAGCTCATTAAATCCATACAAAGAGTATACTATAATATACATCGATTTTCGCAAGATGGCTGGCAAGGGCTGAATGACAGTGGCTGGAAATCGTGCTCAGTCGCGTATACATGTATCTGTCCAGCAGTGGACTAGCATAGGCTTAAATTTTAAAGGTTAATATAATAGTATGTCTGTTTTAACATTGGCTTTATGTTGGACCTGCTTCGTTGAAATTTTTAGTAAGATAATTGTTTAAGGAAAGATAAAGGCGACTTTTTAAAACGTGATTTAAGAGTAATGTCTGTAACAAACAAATTAATATGACCATTGGGTTACAAAAGTAAAATGCCAACCAATATCATATATAAAATGTGACATAAAATTACTATTATGGGTGACACTAGGAACTAATGTCCTATCTCGGCCATAAATTGACACCTGAAGCGATCTGATTTTGTAATAAAAAGGGAATTACGCGTATCTATATTACCGCTAACATCCATGTTAATGACAATGTATTTGTCTAATAAAGGCGTTATTACACGTATAAAAATAACATTATCAATGACTTACCTCGTCACTTACTTGTCGCGCGTGTGTGGCCGGCTTTAGTCTGCGCGGGCGCAGGTGCGCGGTGAGATTCCGGCGCGGCCTACACGCGCCGCCCTCACGCACTCACAATTACTCGCAACCACTGTGTTTTAAGTTCACCACCATCGGCTCAATTATGTGGAAAGATCGTAATTATTGTTCATGCTTTGTAACCGAAAACAAACTGTTTAACATTTCACAAAATAACTCTTTGTTTTTAGAATTTAGACATTGCCAGGAATACATTGTTACAATCGCTTGCCTGTATGTGTTCTGATACATACGTTATATTATATAAAATACTACTTGTTAACCATTTGTTTTGACTTTGTTTGATTTAAATACTAACTTTCATATTCACCAGGACTCAAGCTATCTCCATGCCAAATTGCATCAAAATTGGTTGGTTGGTTTCACCATGAAACCCAAAGACTGAACTGAACAGACTGAGTATTTTTGCATGAATATTGTAAGTATAATGAGTAGAATAGATAAGGCTCATACTATTGATACTACTTAAATATGTTTAAATTATGATAGAGATAAGAATGACTTGATTTATACAATTATTGTTGTCCCTTGCAGGTATCGAACCCGCACATTGGCGATATGATCATCGTTTTAGTACCTACTTTGGTGTAATCTTTACCATCGGTAATTTTGTCTGTTTGAAGGTACAGAAATAGTTACCTACCTAAAATAGCACTTAAAAGGGCTGATTTAGTAAAAATATAGGTAATTTGCAATCACCTTTTTTAATAGATTAATCTATATTAAAATAACCTGAACAGCCAGGATGTTACTCTCAACTGTCAACTCTTTTTAAAGTACTAGTTTATGTCTACATAAATTTAGCATAACGTGATAAATTGACTTCAAGTCACTTCTATGATATTAATCTTTGTCGAAATATATTGATCTAGTTCAAATCCACTTCAACAATAATTTAAACAACCGGAACAATAATTTTGATGTCAACAACAAATTAGGCTCGCGTAGGCAGGTTGCACGCTCGCGACCGGTGCCACCGGTGACCGGGTGACAGTTGCCGCGCTGTCGCCAGCTTGTCGGCAACTGTCGCCGGAACAGGAAGGTAGGCGAGTGACATTGTTCCGTATATGTTATTTATTACTCGTACTTTGTACGTGTACGAGTCTATCGAGCTCTTCCTTAGATTCGCTTGTATAGGCTTAGTGCCAACTGTTCGTCCTTGTACATCGACGCGTTTTCCTCTCACAGAATTAAAGTTTTCCTTCGGAATACCTACAAAGCTTCCTTGACTTTGTGTTTTGTGTGTGTAATTTATATGTTTTCAAAGATAATCGGATTATTCTCGTGTTTTTGGACACTGACATATTGATAGGTTCCTAGTTAAGTACCTACCAAAGGTCATAATAGGTCAATAAACATGTACTTACAATTATAGAACTTTCCAGATGCCTTTCAAAATAATAATTTTGGTAGAGGCAGGACACAGATAGATTTTGAATGAGGATGGGTCTTACCACTCCATTTACTCCCCCAGGATATTTACCTTAACTTTACAAATGATTGTTACCACATAAACTTTGTGTTGTGTTCCAGAACTTAAAAGAGGCGCTTTGGCATAAGCAAGAGAAATAGTGGTTTTATCAATAAGCAGCACAACGACATCTTCTTTTTGAGCTGATTGGACAACGTGACAATATTACTCATACTATTGCAAGCGTTTATAAACTTTAATAAACGTTAACTAACAAGCTTACTACTAAATACTTTATCTTCAAACAGGTATAAAAAAATTTGCTCGCCTTAATAATAGAAAATGTGGTCTTCGGAAGTGTGAACGTATGTTAATCATTAAGTTATCGTGGGGCCATGTCTAGTACACGTACGATATTTAGGCGTTATCGCACAAAGTGGTTATTTCCTGGTACTCGGTAAACGGCAATAAAACCGTGTGACGGCCGAACGAAAGACCGTGAAGGAAACGCGTTATCGCGCGATCGTCGCACGCGCAGCCGCGCCCGCGCGCCGCGCGCCGCGCACCTGCGCACACGCCGCTACCCGCGACATCACACTGTATAACAATGTTTAATGCCTTTTTTATTATTAATATTGTTAACCATTGGTCTATACGGAGAAATTATATAAAGTATTTATTTTATAGCGTCACGGGCTTTTATTTATATTTTTAATGCGACTACCGGCCTTTTCATAAAGTATCCTTTGCCGCTGGATTTTACAAACAACAGACACAGGAAAGAAAGACTTCGTCGTAGTATCATCCAATTACACTTTATCCGTCCGGGATATCCAAATAATTTTAAATGAGAATTTGAGTTGTTTGTTACACTTTCACGCCTTAACTACTCGACTGATCGTCATGAAATTTCACATACATGTTGTCAGGGGATAGAAAAGGACATATCTTTTATACAGAGAAGTTCTGTTCTCTAGGGGTAGAAACATATTGACTAAATCTAGATTTGCAAGATCGAATATAAATTCATGCTGCTAAAAACCTACGAGACACTGATTCCGTGTCTATAAATTTAATATTGATAAAGGATAAATACAAATCTAATTGCTGCCAATAAATCTTAGTATTCCACCGCTAAAAAGTGCAATTAATTTTAAAAACAAAGTAAATATATAATTACAGTTCAACCGTACATCAGGGAGTTAATAGATACTTGTAATTAAAGTATTAGCAGCGTAAAACACAGGCCCATCTTGTCTGGATAGATTTGTACGTGACGTATAATGTAGCGGGAATACTGGAATGGTATAGTGGCTTAAGTAAAGCAAGAGGACCTTGCGAGTGCCATTACGCTGAATGTTGTAAGTTTGATTTCCACAGAGGACAAAAATTTGTGTCATCCAAAATTTGTTGTTTCGAGTCTGTGGGTCCTTTGTGTCCGTTGTTTGAATATTTTTAAAGTCCCTTGCGATACTTGAAATGTACCTAGTGTAGGCGATTCTTTATAATTATTATTTGTTTCTCTATATTTTATTTCTTTGAGTTCTCGCAGTTTTAATACTGGCTCTATACAGGGTGTCCAGTAATTAATGGATAACCTTGAAATTTCTTATAGTAGAACTGAAGGCCGTTCAGAAAAAATAAAAAAGAATAATAATAAAAAAGTAAAAATAAAATATATATTAAAAAGTGCAAGCTATATTAGCATAGCATACTTTTGACTGTCTATCTATTAGCATAATTAGTGTTTAATAATAAAACAACAAAAAACCGATGGATTTCATTCATTTATGGTCGTAGTATACAAGAAAGTTATACATGGTAGTTAGGATAGATTTTTTCATATTTTTTTCTGAACGGCCCTCATTTCCACTATAAGACATTGCCAGGTTACCGGAAACCCTGTATAAATGATGTAATGCGTTACTGTTTAATGAGTGGCTTTTCCGTTTAAACAATTTACTAATATATGTCTACTGATATCTATAAACTCGATTGATTTAATTTGTTAGTACTATTTTTAGTCTTGGTACTCTGACGGCTGAAAGTGAGATGCTAAGGTTTTAATTCTTGAATCGGGCGAAGAGTAATTGATTTTTCTATCATAAGATTCTCAAATCGTTACAATACATGATCTACATATTTGGCAACAGTACATTATCAGTTCATTATCCTCTTAATGTTGTAACAGATTGTTATTTAATTTCGACAAATTATTCCAATCTTTTCTGTTACTAATTACACATTACATATATTACTGGCACACTTAAAATAAAGTTGTATAACTCTATCACGCATGAAAGCCATTAATACAAAAAATAAAGCAAATCAAATATCACATTACCCACTGAATTCACAGAACAAAACTTCAGTTACATGTTATGTGTGACATTAGCGTGTTGTATCACGAACATTGTACACACAAAGGAAAATGGTCACTGGTGGCGGGTACAGTCGCGACCTCATCGGCCTTAAGGGTTCTACCGCCCGCCCAACGCGCCATACATCAAGCGTATCTGCTAAATGGTAGACTTCTATCGTTGACGCTAATGTACTCGAATGTACCTTTTTTAATTGAAGATTATTTGTTCTAATTTTAAATGGGATTGCTTGTTTGTTTTTTTAATACACACATAGAGTCACTGACATGTTTTTCGTATGACAACCTCATTTCACAAAGTAATAGGGACGAGTTTATTATGGTTAACCAGACAAATTTCCAGACTATTTGCTGCTGTTAGGGATTTATTAACAGAAAAAAAGATAAAAAAAGATCCCACTGGGTCGAAGTGTCGCCGGTCTGTACTAACTGGCCCCTACACAAGATAAGATATTAACAGAAATCTATTTACTACCAGTTCGATCTGGTAATCGAATCCACTACCTCTCGATCGAAATTAAACATAGGTGAAACTAGCGGCAGACAGTCAGTGGATTACTGAAATCTTTATCCAGTTTAAAAAATACAACTCGTGACAACCCATTTCTGTGATCTGACAACCAAACTTGATTCAATCTGCAGATCATAAGAATGTCTACTTATTAACGGGTTTGAACCCAGATCTCTCGCCATGTGCCAAGCCATAATTTCAAACGAACTAAAATTTAACTAATCTTAATTACCTATCCAACGATCTACCAAGCCATCTTTGATATAACATAAACACACGTAGTCAAAGACCGTGGATATCCATTTCTATGACTAACATTACATCAGTAAAATACTTAGCAACAGATATTCAAGATATTTATACTAGGTATGTCTGCCTCTATAGTTTGTACTGGGTATGCGCTGCAATCTAAGATCTAGGTATTCCACGATATTTGACATAGAATTACAAACTACTCATTAATGGACACGACTGGAATCTGAACGCGGGTCTTTTTACATTATCTCAATAGGTCATCTTATTTAATACGTAATTATTATTTGAACTATGTCAAAATCCATACGTCTGTTTTTTAAAGGGGTAAGCAGGGACTACATAGTTCTATTATCATCTTCCTAACTAATATTACAAATGCGAATGTGAGTTTGTTTGTTTGGCACGCTTTCATGCCTTAACTGGTCGATCGATCATCATGAAATTTCGCATATACGTTGTCGGGGTAACAGAAAAGGACTCAGGATACCTTTAATCTAGTAAAAAGTACCTACAATTAGAAACGCGGGTGAAGTTGCGGATCAAATCTAGTATCTTTGCAATACAGAAAAAAATACTTAACATAGCACTCGCTTGCTTGTCGTTAAAGGGTTAAGCAGAGATGTAAAGCACCGTTAGGTGTTCAGGAAAATTTAGTTTCCATTTAGGACTTGTCTCGATTCGAATTTATTTACCAAGCATTTGTGAACTACATATAGTATTATTTTGCGGCAGCGATTGAACCCATAACATTTGGCTCGTTGAAAGTGACATGGTGATCATTTAAACCGCTGTACCATTCAGTCAGTAAATTTAAAGTGGCTTACATAAAATGTAATGTGATTGAGTTCATAAATCCAATCTATATTAGAATTGATAAACATAAAAGTGACTGTGTGGTTCCTTTGTTTTGGAACAGCTTACCTAATGAAAGACAAAGACTACTGTTTAAGACGCGATCAATATCGCAGGTTACATCTAGCTATCTACATATATAAGGGTAGTTATATCGATTTACAGTAACCATAACCTGCTTTTTTTTAAAGTGTTTTTGATCAGGACAACGAATTCTTACTCAGATCCTCCTCTTTCGATTGTCCCATTCACATGAGCTTAACTTTTTCTTTCCTAATGTCCAAACCGACGATCTTGCATAAAGAATATAATGAAAGTGAAGGAAGCTAAGGCATTATGCCAGGATCGTATTTCAAATCCGTAGTCTCTACCTACCCCTCCGGGAAGCAGGCGTATATAACTATATATAGCTACGTCGTATACATTACCAGAAGCTACATGTAACAATGTGAAACGTGACCGAAGGCTGACGCTTGCGGAAACGGAAACAGTGTCACAATCACTACCAGATACGCGACATACGTCACAGTATATGTATGTGTGCATGTGTGCGTGCCACGACGCTAGTTGTCGCTGTGTGCGTGACACAGACAGACATTTACATATATGCATTGTCTATTATATGTGAGCTATTTTAGAAGAGGATGTTATATAAATATGGTTGTGTTAGCTCTGCAGAATGTAACTTAGCTTTAAGCTTGTTTGTTTCTGAAGTGGATAGGTTGAGATGTAGGATATATCAACCCACATTTTGCTGGTTATATATTTATTTTCTCAAATAAGATAAGGTTCAAGGAAAATTGCCTGTCACTCAAGAATTTTTACAAATATTCAAACAACAAACACAAAAATACCCAGAATCAGATGGAGGGGAGCAAATTTAATAGGCCACACTCGTAACTCCTCTGGTATTGCGGGTATCCATGGGCGATCCATCTGCTCGTATGCCACAATAAAAAAAATTTTTGTTCATAAAATCTCTAGTCTCGTATGGAAATCGACCCCACAACACTTTCTTTATTTATAATACTTAGCAAGCAAGCGTACGGCTGGCTCTATGGCAAGTAGTCATTGTAGCCTATGGTCGCTTGTAAGACAATGGATATCACTCGCGTGTTGCCAACACTGCTTATTAGGAAAACAATCTCGGGTAGTTATTCCACTATGATAAATTTCAAACATATGTGCTACCTCACGTCTCAATCTCTAAAAAGGTAGGCCCACATTTCGCCAGGTATGTTAATAAATCCCACGTAATAGAGGGTAAGCTTATTTGATGCTATTGAAAATTTGCTAACTAAAATCCTAATGACACTGTTACCAACCCGGGATTCGAACCTCTTGGGGTTGGCCGCTAACCAGTTTTACTCAATTGGTAGCAGTCAATACTTGATTGTTAGGTGCCTACATAAAGAAAATCAATAATTCTGCCATGTGCCTTCATGCTTACTAATTCGAACCTGTAATCACCTACTTGGCTCAAATCCAAGCTCAGTACTGTTCTTAAGCATTTTCAGACAGACAACTAGGTACAGACAGTTTGGTTGTTGAGCAAAAAACATTTGCTTATTAAGCTATGAATCGAACACAGCGTCGCAAAATCTGTAGTTGCGGGAGGCATTAGTAAGTTTCGGTACATTTCCATCCACCGACCACATCGTACCAGGAAACAACACAAATTATGATGTTCTTGCCTCTCGACTAATTATTAATATCCTTTTGATTATTTACACAAGACGTAATCAAAATAATGCAAAGCTTTGAGATATATATTGTTCAAATTCAATAAAGTAGACAGTGAAATGCAAATTCTAGGTTTCTAAAAATATAATTGAAAATGTCTTAATCTTCAATATAAGTAAAATACAATCAGACAATGTAATTTGGACTCGCGAAACCGAGATGGTACTAATACCACCACAATAACGCGCTGTTGGCCATTTTGATATTATTTGTAGTATTACGTCTGAGTTTTCACTACAGTTGCGTCAGTTAGAACATTGTGTTTATTACAGTTTTATTTGAAAATACATGTTTCTTGTATAGAAGTTCCCCGAAATCTTTTGTTTTATACTTTATCAGGCTAACCACATACGATTCTACCAATATTTCAGCTGATTACCAATTATTGTTCATGGTTCTTTTGAAAGCTTTTAAAGATTGAATAGACAGATATATGAACTTAGCAATTATTTTAATTAAACAAATACCATAATAATAGGTAGGTACATAATAAGCTTTAAAGAAGGAAATATATATAATTATAATATTCCGCTAAATATTCGGTTATGTTTATTTATATTCTACACATCAAAAAATAGATTTACATATTCAAGGCTTGCATTATTTCAGTTACACTTTACAGTTGTTGTATCCTTTTCTATGATGTGTATTCTAAGTCATACGAAGAAGACAAAAAATACTGTCCAAGGTCTAATACTTACGTTTACTACTTTAATACTTAGCCTTCAATTGATGCAGGTGACTCGTAGCCTTCACACGTCGTGTCGCCACCGTGTCGTGACGTATAATCAGCTTTATCGTACACTCGTCGTCAAAACGCCAAGCAATTAATAAACTCCACAACGTAACATTGGCGCCAACTAATTCACGTTCGCCTGAGCGACACACATTTCTCACACAAGTAATATTATGTTACACTAATATGTCGTATGACCCATATAATATATGTATATGTGTAGTACAAATATCGGCGGGCGTTGGGCGGGAACTGCTCGGCCACCCTCGTAAGCGAAATGCCCTCCAATAAAAGTGCTTTGGTACAAATGTTTGAACAAATACTGAGCTGGTGTTATCAAGGTTGGAAAAATGTCAATGCTGCGTTTTTTTGTGTAAAGAGTAGTGTTTTAGTGTTTTGTTGTTTATGTATAGGTTTATAAGCACGACACCCTAATTTAATGCCCGTTGATATGTGAAACAATAACATGCAATAACCTTGTAAAATGCACTTGATATACACTAAGGTCCGGTCACTATATCAAGAAACGAGTCGTTTTGACTATGTGCAGTTTAATTGTGATATGTTTTCATATATTTGTATCCATGATATAAGAACCGGGCCTTAGATATATGGCTGTCGAAAGCGGTCACCTCCTGCTACCACACCGAGTATTATGGGTTTGAATCGCACGTAAACATAATTTGTATGATCAACAAATATTATTTTCCAGTTTAAATGTACTTTGTGTGTGTTAATCGTATGTTTGTAAATACAGGTTCCGTGACATAATTCCTCATCCTTAAAGCCATAGCAAACTAGGATGTATCATATGGGATATACATACATTTTTCTTATAATGTAGGTGAGCTTCGGTCTATCCCGCTTAATGGTGCTTAACACCTATTGACATTTAATACATATAGTGTGTTCTTATGTGTGTGGAAAGTATTAGTGTCGTACTAACCTTGTCTAAAAGGAAACCTTACCAGTACAGCTTTCTTAATAAGTAAGGATCGTGAAACTTATTATAAAGAATGTTGAGATTATTTATCAATAAAATATAGATAGCAAAATGTTAATTTCATAGATGCTTTCACATGAAATGCCTTTGCTATAGGGAAAGAAAAGAAATGAATCTTTATTTTTTTAAATATGCTCGTTTGGACCGATTTTAAATAGGCACAAGTTCCACTAAGCCTATTAATTTTTTTGTTCTATTTTCTATCGTATAGACGATTTGATTTTCCGAATAATTAAATCGCAATTTTAACAACTAACCAAAGTATGTCCTTTTCCAGCTTTTAATCAGCTTACAAAATTTAACCAAAATAGTTTTGGTTATTTAGTTACCAACTGACAGAGATATAAAGCTACTTATAAATATATAATATAATATTAGTATGGATGAATACATTATAACTATTAAAGAACTGCCTCTAACGTGCAGCTTAGCGCTCTCGCTTAAGCATTTTAACCGGGAAACCTCTAGCTTCAAGAAACTTAATCCTGATATGTCAAATGAATGTCAAAGGATTCGATTGATGGATTGACTGTTGATAATTCAGCCAGTCAACAGCAGATGATATTGAATTTCATAGCTATTTTTAATCTGCTTTTCAGTAGCCTAGTTTAAGTAGCCTATTTTACTTCCCGGCCCCAAACTATCTTTACTCAAAAGATCATCTTGATTCGTCGCTCAGTTTCTCGATTAAAGACAGACACACCGACAAACATCCATTACTTGAATAACTTTAGTAAGGATAGTAGCAATTATAATTAAGTATAAAAGCAACAAAGACAACAAATAAAAACAGCAATTAAAAAAACTGTTTTATTGCTTCGATAAACACAATATAGTTGGAACAAAGCGCGGGCATTTATTATTGCTGACATTTCTTAACAAAACTGCGGTAAATAAAAATAAAACTACTATTATGTCTTATTAACGTCTACTTAATATTATGAATGTTAAACGTTATTCTGGCAAGTTTACCGATCATCTCAAGATGAGGCATGCCGTCTATTGTAGCGTATTGAGAGAAGAATATGACAATCACGGGGATGTCTAAGGCTAGGAGAATGAAAGCCTTCAGTTAATTTCGGCCACGGCGGTCAATCTAAACGGTGAGAAGATATAATAAAGTGTACAACTGTGTGTCCAATAGCGCTCTCTATTCCCTAAGTCTTAATAATAATAGTCCGAGAAGACAGCAATCCGACTCGACTAGAGAGAGATCAGGTACACGACCAACAGCTTTATGTTCTTTTCGGGGCACGGAGGTGTAACTCTGACACTACTAGTTACGTCTAGAATTTATAATAAAACCCCAGGACATATATGTAAATTATATTCAAATTAAATTTAATAAATAAATATTAGTTGACAGAGCATATCACAGCATTAAAGAATACGAGTAGGTATCTAGATGACAAATGCATTGATATTAATGATTGACATAATAATTTATTCATTGTTTTCGTTTGACATCATATGACTTTTAATTGTTCTCTCAATTTTATCATTATTGTATTTCCTTTTTTTAAATTCATATTATACTATTATATTCTTATTATTATTATATTCTGTAATATTTGCATGCCAGGGTGGAGTATGGAGAAACTAAACATAATTGTAACATATTGACCACTATTCGCAAATAAATGATGATTTGATTTGATTTGATTACAGTCCTAGTTCGGAGCTGCTATTGAGATTTTATATTAAGTATGTGGAACCTAAACAACATGGAATTTTAATAAAAAAATGTAGATTAATGCGAGCGACGCCGCGGGCTAATTCTAGTGAAAATAAATCTTCGATTGCACGGATGACGTAGTTGGTTTAACTGTTCGCCTCGCCGCTGCCACTGCGCGCAGTGTTGTGGGTTCGAATCCCACACGGGACAAAAGTTTGTGTGATCCACAAATGGTTGTTCCGAATCTAGGTGTTCTTTGTGTCCGTTGTTTGAATGTTTGTAAGTCCCCCACGATGTGTCGATTTATTCCAAAGAAAGATGTCTTTAAAAAAAAATAAAATGGAACTTATAAAATCTAAGCAATTATTGCGTAAACCGATAGAAAAAGTAAGTTTCAGCATTGAGCTCGAAGGTTTATAGGTTTACAGCGTAGGAGTTAATTACGTCCCGCTGATGTCCTTCCGCGTCCATCGATAATTAACGCGGACCTCTATGTACTAGACAATACGCTTATGTTATCTTTGTTAACGGAACAACATCATACATATACCGGCGCTTATTAATCGACGCCATATTGGTCTCGTGGCATTAGTTTGCAGTTTTGTTTCGCTTGGTGTTGCGTTCTATTACTGGGTTGTTTTCGAAACGGGCTGTATAATGACGATATACAGGCATAACTCTATAAAGATATAGATCTGTATATACCCAATGGTTAAGCTTACATAACCACCACTTCGTACTACCTATGTATATGAGTGACACTTATTTTAACAAGTGAGACATTTATTTGAATTCTTTTTATATTGTTTAACCTGAAGATGACACACAAGGATATGGATCGCTCGAATGGTGAGTAGCATAGAAATGCTTGTACACCAAAATAAAATCCCAAGATAAATAAAGATAATAATAATAATAATATTCTATCACATACACACAACACCATCTAGCGCATACTAAGCAGAGCTTGTACTATGGGTACTAGACAATGGATAAACATACATATATACTTCTTTTTTGTAAATACATACATATTATACATAGAAACACCCAGACCAAGACAAGCATCCATGTTCATGCACACAAATGTTTGACTTGTGCGGGAATCGAACCCGCAACTTCAGGCGCGGCAGTCGGTTACACTAACCACTACGCCATCGAGGCCGACAAAAAACCCTACCTCTTTATATAACACTTACACTTAGTCCAATAATCTTACTAATATTATTAATTTGATAAGTTGTTTAAAAGTTTGTTACTCAGTACCTCAATCGTTGAATCGATTTAGATAAAACTTAACACACAGTTAGATAGAGAATATACAATATTTTTTTTGGGAATCATCTTGGCCTTCCTCCAGCAACAACATAATATACATACATAACAACATAATAACAGCAGCGATAGCTCAGTGGGGAGACCAACAGACTGCAATGCAGAGGGTCTCGGGTTCGAACCCACGTCGCGCACCTCTGACTTTCGGAAGTTATATGACATTTCGAAATGATGCGCGTATCTATTGACAATTATCGCCCGCTCCGTGCCTCGAAGAGCACGTTAAGCCGTCGGTCCCGGCTGCCATGAACATCTATGGCAGTCGATATTGGGAAGTCAGTGCCCTGTAATATCCTGACACTGGTCTAGCCTTAGGGTATAGTTAGCCTTCGGGTTGCGGAGGTCAGGTGGCAGCCGCTCCGTGTAAAAACTGAAAAATCTAGTCAAATCCGGTTAGACTAGAAAAGCCGACCCTAAGTGTCTTGGGAATAATAAATGGAGAAGAAAAAGAAGATCGTGGCCTTCCTCCGCCTTAGGATTTTCGAAGAGATGCACCAGACTATAACCGGTTAAATCACCATTGCGTGCCTATCTAATCCCCTCTTTGCCTGTCACCAGGATTGAGGGGTTGGAAGTAAAGATAGTCCTAAATTAACACATAGGATACTTTGTCCTCATTGACCCAGTAATACCGATGCAAGCCGGGCAGACAAGTCTAAAATAACACTTAATCAATATAACCGCACGAGTGTTAATGTTATACACAATAAACATAATAACAAAGTATTTAACATAGTGTTATGATTTAATTTGACACGCGTGAATACAGATTATACTTATTAAATTGAACAACGTTAAGACGCTAACTAAGTATAGGTAACTGTTATTAGTTTCAAATCGCGTGCGTATGCATATCGTTGAAATGTACTATTATTTAATTTGCGACTTATAATTTATTAATTAAATGAATTATTGTATACTATATTTTGCCTGGGGTTTCAGTCGCGTTTATCTAGATTTAGTCAATAGACTATCCCTAGGAAACAGTAGTTTTTACTGGATGAATAGATTGCTATGTCCTATTATGAACCTCTAACAACGGGTATGCGAAATTTCATTATGATCGGTCAAGTAGTTAAGGAGTTAAAGCGTAACCAACAAACTCACATTCTCATTTACAATATTACTAGATTTTGCCTGCGGCTTCGCTCGCCTAAATGTAGGTTCGGTTAGTAACAGTACTTTTCCCTGGATGAAAGGTGCCCCATTTCGTTTTCTGTACCCTGACAACGTGTATGCGAAATTTCACAACGACGGTGAAGTGCCAATACCTCCTAACTGACATTTTCCGAGAAATTCACGATTTAATCGAAATTCACTTTTATTGAGAAATTCATAGTCGATAATCGGTCTAGTAGTTTAGGCGTAGAAGCATAATAAAGAAATAAACTCAAATTCACATTTATAATGTTAGTTATGATTGTTTATACGGAGGACCTAATTAGGTCCACGTCATCAATTAATTAATTGATGACGTTTTAATAATTCAACTTATATGGAGAACTCTTTAGTTATTATAGAAACACGGTTACTGCGTTTCACCCTAAATGGAACAGTCTTGGCGGCTCTAATACTTACCTTTCCTATCCTTTTCCTTGCCTTCTATCTTAGGATAGTCTGTGATAGCTTTGGTATTACCACCATAGAGCATACCATTGCTAACCACCTAGGTAGTATATAAAAAAGATATAGAAAATTACTGTCATATAAGCTGTTAGTCAGAGCACCATGTATAGAGTATTTTGACAGATAGAAAAGTATAGAAAAATTCCAACTCACAAGAATATACTTTACTTTCTTTAAATGGGCATAAAATCTGAGACGATACGAACGATGGACAGTCACAAATAACACATAAACTATTAATAATATCTACTTGACCATTTCCTCAACCTAACACCCACTTTGTATTCACGTGATAATCTACAATTCACGTATTTAAAATGAATATGTAAATAATGTAAATTTTCACGTGAACATACATATAAATTTACGTTAAAACTCACAATTACAATACACAAGAGTATAATTCTAAAATTATCTGCATTGCTTCTTAAAATCCTTGTTCAGTATGATACAAAAGCGTTACCATGGCAACCAGTTCTGCAACCAATAAATGACGTTATCAATCAAATCGATAGTCACGGTCCTGTATATCGATCATAGATTTAATCGATTTAGTCACATACAATATATCTTAATTCATAACCGCCGAATTTATTAACTTGATTATGATAAATACTTTTAGCGTACACGTCGTCACGTCACTATATAACAACAAAATTATATTGAGCATCATTCCCGTTGTTAGTGATTATCTTTATAAACGGACCATTAACACCTGGTAGATCACTTTTATATTTATAATTAATGCAAACACGACTAAATAATTTTTTGTTAGCTGTGTAAATTACTAAAAATATATACACGTTTATATAAACGCTCGCAATTTACACGTTAAACTGAACGCTGAATATAGAATAGCTTAATAGAATAGTTTTGATAGATGCGTAGACTCGATCACTAAACCGATCAGAGATGATTGATGTGCATTAAATTTACAACTTCCTATGCAACATTACGATTATGATGCATCGACAATCGTTCGCGAATCGATTCCGAGCCAATTAGCATGTCGTCCCGTTACCACAACAATAAGAATCCCTCCGTCCCTCTGACCGTCGAACCGCCGTCTCATAATAGCACATAACTCGTTTATTTGCATCCACTAACAATATCATTATGTAAATAACTCGGCTCAATCACAGAAATCGAGAGTGATTCGAGATCGATGTATGATCGGTTAATTACTATTCGATTTTGTATCGGTACGGTAATCGATTTAGTTTGAATATTGAAGTAATGACGGTGCATTAATTGGGCGATAGCGGTTTAGTAGTGTCATATATTTGTTTAAAACTAATGGAATTCATTCATGAATTACTATCGAACAAACGTTGTACGCAAATCGAATGAGAATGATTAATTTTACGAGCACTAGTCAATGATTGATGCAACAATAATATGCACTTGTGTATACGCATGCGTAGTAAATAGAACAATTAAATAAACATCAATAATAATCGCTATTGCTGAATGAATGAATAAATATTTATGTAGAGTAACATAAAGACAATAAAGCCCGCTTAAACTGGAGTAGCCAGACTAGGAAAGTACATCCAAGGTATGGAAGATTGCAACCACATAATCTTCTTACGTTACTCTAAGAAATATTTCTTGTAAGATGCTTCAAGGGAGGGTTTTGTTATGAGTAACAAGGACAGGAGATACAAGTAATCTTTGGCCTTTTGCTGTGAGCGTAACGCTTTCTTTTCTGCCGTCTACAACAAACGAATGATATCTCAACTATTGTAAACATTCTTAGTCAATTATAACCGCTATTAAGTGGGCCCATTACCTGTTTGGATTTAAAACAAAAATACCTATCTACTTACTTCACAAAGGTAAATGCTAAACCATTAAAGACCTCCTGTTTAAAGACTGTTACACGGACCACATACTCTCCAAAGGGCACCCATACTACCATAACCTAAACCATGCCAAAAGCTACTTAAAGCCAAAGTCAAAAAGTATTTATTCATTTAGGTCACAAAGTAACACTTATAAACATTAAATTCTATGAATTAGTGAGTTTAGTAGTTTCTGAATTTACATTTAGGTTAGCTGCTAGGTTTAGACAAAAACTTGAACCTATAAGAAGATACCTGTAAGAAGCTCACGGCGTACTAAACCTTACTATTTGTTAAGTAAACCCCACAGGGTACGACTATCTCAGAGCGTATGGTTTTGACCCAACTGCGTCCAGGTCGTGTCGTCTAGACACTCAATTGCAGGATGTAGTTAGGTTCGTCTGCTAACGGCCTATCAATCACAATGATACAAACAATATTTCAATTAATTGATAACTGTGATGCATACGCAATGTGTCGTCGGGCCGACGGCTTTTCGTTACGCCTTCCGTATTCGTTGATGTAATAACTTCAGGAGGTCTAGACAAAGTATTTTATCTGTAGGTCTTAACTGGCAGAAAGATTAAAGTGTATGATTTTGACATTTTGTTGATAGTCGCTACCATAGTCTGTCGATTTTATCGCCAATGGTAAGATTATAATGAATGAAAGTAATATAATAATATGTTGACAGACGTAATGTCGAACAAATGTCTATTTCATCTATTTTGATCTTGTTGACAGAAAATAGATGTTGCATAGATCTCTTGAACATTTGTGTGTTTTATGTGATTTATATCAATATAATAGCTGAATTAATTATGAACTATTACAATTACATGAACTGATAGGCTCACATGACTACATCTATCTGCCTTTATTTTCCTTTTATCACATTTGTATGTTTATTTCATAGGCTCAACAAGATCTTTGGCATTCCAAGCAAGTTAACATTGGCAACGGTAAACACTCCCCATCAGACTTATATGCTTGTTACTTGTATAAAAATATTATAAAATTTTACAGTAATAATGACTAAACTATTTAAACTACAATAAGAATTCTACAACACAACTGTCCGTATGCCGGCTGCGTAAATAAACGAACAGCGTCTTAATTAGCAAAACCTAGATAACATCAAAAATATAATTACAAACTAGTAAAAACTAAATCCTTAAACTGAAGTCTGATTTAATTATAATGTTTGATAAATCAAAATAATTACTTTAATCATTTATAATTATATATCGCACTGAATAACTTGAAATGCATGTGATTAATGCTGATACTTAAATGAATTAATTATGTTACAAATATCAAAATTCGGTTTAACAATACATAGTTATTTAGAGATATGACCAAAGATTAATACATTAATTTTGGTGCGAAATTTTCACATATTGTTATAAATTCGCACCTGAATTACTTCAAAACAATTTTTTTAACTAGAGTCTAAACGCCATTTTGTATCAGCAAGCATACCTTTTTGAATAAAATCTAACTTAAAATCACGCTTTTTTAAATTTGTAGGTTTAGGCATTAGTCTAGAACACCAAAACTGTAAGGACTCACGTGTGACGAGGTAAATCTATCGCCATTTACGGACTCCTAGACACAATAGCTCCACTCAAAAATTCCTAACAGGAATATCAGAAACATTGAAACCACGATCACACTAATCAACCTACTGCACCAACGAGACAGACATAAAATAACATTTTGCTCAACGCAGACATCGAATTATCAAGTCAAACCAGAAACTCCAACTAACCAGAGGTAGTTAGTTATAAACACATTTAAAATATAAACACAAAAGTGAGCTCTTGCAGATAAAAATAATATATTAGCGGTCGCTAATTAACTGAAATACTTGGTAGAGTGGCTCTATAAACTAAGAGTATAAGTAGGTGGTACAAAAGCTTGTCCTGCGACCACTTTAATTGATTCGCCGTCTGTGTTTTGAACACTACACTTTTGGCAGCAAAAAATAGAAATCACATTCTTCATAGATAAAAAACTGGCAGTGTTGTCACATAAAAAGTAACGTTGTTTGATAAAAACTTACCGTAGTTGTTTATTTGATAAGCTTTGAACTGGTTTAATGAGGTTTTTTGTTTAAGTGTAACCTATTTATAACCCTCTTAACTTATTGTTATAATGTACCAGGCACTTTTCCTAGCTTTGTAGTGCTACTATGAGTTTTTGAACGTATACGCCTACTAACTTTTCCTGAGCAGAATTAGAACACAGGATTTCATGATCAAGAGACGTAAATAAAAACTAAAATAATACATTAATAAACGATTTCACAATATAGACCCTAGATTACCAACCAATAGTTCTATCAACAACTAACGAATACTGGTAATCACATGCAAAACAGTTTTATTCACTCATTACAATTCAACACTCAGAATATTCATACTCATTACCGTAAACACTTATTTCAACAAAATTTAAAAACAAAACAGTGTAAAGAAATCCTGTCACTCTTTTATTGTCAACGATAATAAATGCTATTAAGTGGAATACCGAATTCGCATGTTAAGCCATCATAACGTACGTAATAAAAGTATTGTTACATTGTAGGCAATACGTCACGATATCCTAACGTATAATTTAGTTCAATACGTCATATATGTTGAAGTATAAACTGAGTAAAAAGTGCATAAGTGGCGCTATGTTTTAGTGGTCGTAAAAATTACGACGGTATATCCCCGTATGATTAGGCAGGTGTAGAATATACACATTTTGCCAGACATGTTTAGGCCTGAGGGTGAGACAATAATTATCGTTATATTTTAAGACGCCTTACTGGTTGTAAGGCTAATGATATATGCCTACTTGTATATCATATGACTTCGGGCGGCAATCGCAATGGAACTTGGTGATGAAGCATGTAAAAGAAGATATAAATTCTAATTAATCAAAACTAGCATATGGTTAATAACCATGACAGCTTACTAAAAGTCTAAACGGCACCAATATCCTTTCTATTTACTACGAAGAACTCGTAAACAAACACACACAACAGCACAGTACTAAAATTTATCATGTCAATTACAGCAAATATTTATCTTTGTTCTTTGACATGGACATTTACTGACAAACCCCGGACGTTCCATCAACATCCCCGAGTTTTATTACTCATGATTATTTTTTATCATTCAGTTCTATAACAATATTTCCCATATCAGTTCAATTTCAATGTGCATCAATGTTACCAATACATTGAAAAAAATCGGTGCTACATTATCAATTAGTACAATTTTTCAAGTGTTAAGCATGGATTTTCTTGCGATTTCTTGCATCTTATTCCCTCATTCCCGTTACGATGTTTACGGTAATGAGTAAAACAGAATTGTACACGCATGTTTATCTACACACTGTATAACTACATCAATGAAGTAGTTAGTATACTAGTAAGTGCGTGTATAACAAGTACCTACGGTAGTGTATGTGTACATATACAACGCGATATTGTATGAGATATGTATTTCAGCGGTGATTGGTTGTCGGCGAGGGAGGGCGGTTGTAAAGCGACATCTATCGGCCGTGGCGCGACGCTCGCTGTAATGGCTGTACTACAGATACTGTCATAACGAATTTGTTCCATGGAACGAGTTATGTTCCGACGGAACACTAAATAATGGTACGTACTTTACCAACTACGCAAATACGTAATATACAGCTAAATGTAAAGTTAACATGTAGTTGTCTTACGCCGTTTTGTTTTCGCAAAATGGGTAGACATTTTGAGTGAGGCATAGAAATGTATTTCCTCGGCTAATCTCTAATAATCAGTCTATCAAGAAAGATAGTGCTAAAAATGCCCTATTGGTCTAGTAGAGTAAGTACAAGGATAACTGCCGATCGTTAGGTCAAGACTCTGAGTACCTACATAAATATCACTGGTAAAAAACAAAATTACAAAGGTAATCCCTTACATCAAGCTTGCAAAATGTTCACTACAAAGGTCAACATTACAGGTATATAATATTCAATAATCTCCTACTTCCCTTAAAAAACCTTCGAGAGTTGACCAACATTCAGGACGCTTAGAAAACTGAAGAAAATTTTAATCTGTAACTACACAATATTCGGCATTAAACTACAGAATGGTTTGTAAAATTTAAATAAATTTAACCTGTAGCTCCATTACAGCTAAACCAACGTCATGTCATTAAGCATATACGTAATAAGCGAACAAACAATGAAAAACGAAAATAAAGAAAGAAACTAATTTATTCGTTAAAAAATACATTAAATTCAGCCAAATTGGACCTAGTTCAATATATCCCAAGCTAATGAAGCCCGGCGTAACATTGATTTTCTAGAGTCACCAACGCACAAGATATACCCTTGGTATAGCGTTCGTTACTTATATATATTATATATATATAAGTAACGAAGCAGCATCATAATATAGAGGTTTTATATTATTTGTGTTATTGTATTATTCTGTGGGAATTTCAGTGACGTTAGTAAAGACAATTATTCTCACAATAATATAAAACTTTAATATACACGTAACATCACGTGCGTGCAAACGCGCATATTTGACACCTACATTTTGAAAAATATATTGATGTCCCACTTTTAGGTGAGAGCCTATTGCCACACTTTCAGATATTGCTGTCGAAAAAGTCTTTCAGAAAATCACAATACCTATTATTTTGCTCAATCTGAGAGTCGAGTTCGGGACCTTACGGTTAGCCTTACATGTAGGAGCAAACTTATACTATAGGACCAAAGAGACACATATAGGTACTACATCCATCTAAAGTATTGTTTTTGAAAATCACAACTAAGGCTGATTGATAACTTTAAATGCCTTCCAAAGATAACATTCATATATCTTCTAGGGACACTAATAACACAAAGTAAGGTTTTGAGTCGATCGCGAGGTCTAGGACTTCATCATTGGGCAGACAAAGTGTTACAGGCAGTTTTTTGAAAATATTATTCGTTACAGCACGTAGCTTATAAAATATGCTTGGTGGACCGCGATAGATTTAATTACTATGTCATGCGACCTAAACACATATAACTACTGTAATGTGTATATGTCAACTCTGCCTACCTCTATAAATACGAAGACAAGAAATTTTCTTCTGCGACTTCTATCACAATTATTGTATAGAATTTTCCAAACACATTCGTTTCTCCAAGGTCTCTTACGTGAATGTAGAATGTATGACAATAACTAATAGTAGTATGTAGCAACTGTTGATAGGCGATAGTTCGCTAAGCGTTATTGATGGTTCGACTCCCACGCAGGTCAAGGATAGGAGGCTTAGTGAGCCGATGGCTGTCACTAGCAACGCGGACAGCCATATGTCCAAGGAAAAATTATTGTCAACGTAGCGTTACAAACTTGTATCGTAGGATAGCGGTTTTACGTTTCAGAATGTATAGGCAGTTATACCTTGATGTAATTAAAGCGACGATAGTCCAATGGATAATTTGCAGGTCATGGGTTCGAATCCTACCTATCGCGCTATGGACAGAGAATACCACGTGGATCAAACTTATAACTCTAGCTCAGTTCTAATGACGGTGCAACCATTTAAACTATTTTACCATTCGTACAACCAGCCCATTTTCTCACAGTACAATCAGTAGCTAGTGTAGTGTCATGCCTCAAACAATACTGTCTTTTCAAATAATTGTATAATAGCGAATGGCTTGGCTATAAATTTAATGATCGCGTGTGCGACCTACAGCCCGCGCAGAATTATATTAGCCGCTACAACCTGCCTAACTCACTTGATATCCTCATTTTGCAAAGCTTGCTAATTCTATATATAACTTACTGTTATTTTATACTAGTTTTTCTGTGACTCCGTTCGTATAGACTTTAATTTTTAAATGCTTTTTATGTCATTAGGGAGGGCTTTTATACTCCATATAGACCTAAGTGTCAAACAGCTTTCTAGATTTAGTTATTAAGTTCGAAGGGGCGGGCAAAGTTTATAAGAGGTTTTCAATAAATTTCTTAGCAACAACACGGAGTCTTAAACTAACGGCGGACTAACACAATAGGTTTTAATTATGTCTGGTTTATCAAGAGTTATCAGACTAACAGGTAAGTGCCCAGAATTCGTAATGTTTGTAATACTGCTACGGAGTCTTGAAATGTGTCGGGACAGGCTGACCTGGTAATACATTCACCCTCTATAACATGAGTTCACACTTTAACAAGCAAGTGTCCATCCAGGCTTCGTAATGTTAGTAATACTACCACGGGGCCTTGAAATGTGCCTGGGCAGGCTGACCTGGTACTACGGCTTTTCTGATGTGACACCTAAAATTAACCAGCGAAACGTGAGAGTAATATTTATACTTACCCCTTTGGCACGTACAGGTGTGCTTGGTAACTCACGTGTCCCCAAAATAATATTAAATGCCTGTAGGCTACGATTCTTGCATGCGTCTCTATGTTACTTTGTTAGTAAAAAAGGACAAGGTACTAATAAACTAACCCATTATTTATTTATTCAAACGCTACGCTTCAATAGTATCACTTGTTCCTACGCTCACTTTTTCTATGTCGACCCTTAACTGGACGTTATGTGAAAACGTAAACAAGCTAACATTTACTATGAAACAAAAAACCTATCGTGCGCTCTGTCCGATATCTATAATAATGTCAAGGAGTAATTTCTAGGGAGGTATGTAAGATGTTTATTTTTTATAAGCCGCTAGCAATGGTTCGCTAAACATCAATATTTATGTGGTACCCATAAGTTTATCATCATTACATATTATAACGCCACCGCGTCTGGCTATTCGCGATAAACTCAAAAACTACTGAACGGATTTTCATGCGGTATTCACCAATAGACAGAGTGATTCATGAAAAAGGTTTAGGTGTATAATTTGTTAAGGTACGTACCACTCGTGCGAATCCGGGGTGGATCGCTAGTTTTTTATAAATACATACATTATCAAGGGGTTCGCAGAGGTGTTTCACACTCACATTTCACAAAATATGGTTTAGGTCCTACATAATAAAAACGAACCAATTGACACCTATTGGGCAGAGTTCCAGAAACCGAACTGCTTCTAAAAATGCCTTGACAGATACAAGAACATTTTACACGACCCGAACATCGGACCCGGCACCTCATGCACAACAGTCTTGTTTACTACCGCTAAGCCACCGATGCAATAGGTACCTATACCTTTACTCTTATAAAGAATATTATTCTGTTTGACATAAATCAATAATTATTAAATGATAGAAACCATCACTGATTTATTATACACTAGCTAACCCACGCAATTTCGTCTGCGTCACATAAGAAAATTTTCCCCGATATTACAACATTTTTCATTGATGCTCTGTTCATATTGGTCGTAGCCTATAGCCTTCCGCGATAAATGGGCTATCCAACACTAAAAGAACTTTTCAATTCGAATCAGTAGTGCCTGAGATAAGCGCGTTCAACCAAACAAACAAACTCTTCAGCTTTATAATATTTATTATCCAAGTCAATGTTGACATATGTATTTATCGCAAACAGTCATCTCAATAAGAAAAATATTTAATAGTAACATTTTCTTTCAATTGTATCACAAAGTAAAGACAATTTTATCAAATTCCCAGTATTCAAACAATGCGAAATTAACTTTGAACTTGACATAAGTTTAGTAATAAAACAGAAATCAAATTCTTTTATAAGAAGGTCTTTACATCGAATAACGAGCGCTGTTTTGAATTTTATCCGTGGAACAAATGACAAAAATAATCAGCTGCACGTATGGTGCAATGATTTAAGTAATCATCTCTCCGAATATTGCACGTTCAGCCCCGGTTAGGACAAAACATACTATTCGAAGAGAGTTATACCGAGTCTGTTATTTATGTCGATTATTTCAACAGTTATAAAGACCCTCACGACAATACATTGTAAAAACAAAAAACAGAAAACCCATCCAATCTATTCAGAAAACCCAATTATAATTTTTTTTATTTACCTAGTAACATAATTTATTCAGCAAGCGTTGCCATGGCAACGCAAGTAGCCTAACCATTTGGCAACAAATCGGAGCTAGCCTGCAAATGTGGCTTCGTGTGTTTGAGTACCAATAAAAATAACCAGATCATCGACCCCGGGTTTATTGGGCGCCTCTAAGAGCACTTAGCAAAGTATCTCTCAAATTGGAACTATTGCAATAATTTCTAAATACTCTAATGTCAAACTAAATGATAAGATTTCTAACTATTAAACGAGTTTTAATTATTTTATTTGCAAGTGATAGCTTAGGTGTGGCGTTTTTATTGCGACAGTAATGATAGAAGCTGTTTTTGTATTTTAGTTAATCACCGTACTATTTATTTGCTTTTTGAACCGTTATAATATCTTTTGGAAAGTAGCCAGTATAAAGATTAAATCGTTCAATCACTCAATTAGGCCGTCGGTATCCACTGTTAGCCAAAAACCTCTCCCTTATTACGTCTCAAGCTCAAGTCAAAATACGCATCCTAAAAAGGTTTGTTTATTGAAATAGATAACATTTTGAGATGCATATTACTAGTCAGAATAAATATTAAATTCATTTAGATCAAAAAGTCGCACTTGTATTCGTTAAAGGTTAAAAATTATATGCATACATAAACGTTCATTCCAAAAGGGTAATCAGACGAGTATTGCACACCACCATGTCGCTAGTTATGTAGATCCTACGTAGATATGCATAGGTTCAGAGAGCAAGACTATACCGATGGTGGGAATATACATATGTATAATAGTAGCCTCTGGAAGCTTGGGTCGTCTAGAGTATCACTCTAACGTTGCCAATCTCTTACAAAAGAAATTGCTTTGCTAACAGCGCAAGAGACAAACATTACTAATCCCCTACTGACAGCATATCGACTCCTTAAGAAGCCTAAAGACTCTTCTCACCACAGAAACACAGCACAAGATTGTTTGGCTGCAATCTCCTATAGAGAGGAGATACTTCTACAGCTAAGCTGTTCTGAGCTTCCCTGAAGGGTTAGGCATAAGTTTCACACTCACATTTCGCCAGCTATGATTTTAAGTCCTGCCTTATAGAGAGAAAGGCAACTGCCGTCTACCGAGCACAGTTTCACACACCATAAAACTACTGATAATTTTAAGAGTAAAGTCCATAACTCTATGTTCTACGCGGGAAACCAGCCATGACCATGGACCTTACTACCTCTGTAACACGATACAAACTGCCTCGGTCTTCTAGCAAAATACTTGGTTCAAGCAAGAATACGTTGTGGGACCACACCGCCTCCCGGTACGCCGTTTACTAGTACTTTGCCTTTTTATAAGTTTATAACGTGTTGATGGTGTAATTATAGTTCATTAGCCGACGGCAATACAATGCCACATTACACTAAGTTCTACGTAATAAAAACTTGAGATTGTTTAAGTGACAGCTTATAAGAAGGAAATGAACCTTCGAGACCCCATTTATTTTGTGATCTAAGCATATAAATGAACTTATATAGAGTTAACTTGACAGATGGTACGTCGGCTTAATAAAACGTCATATATTAGGGTTGATAATAGACTAAAATATGTGTGACACCACACCACTGATAACTGCTTCGAGTATGGGTGAACTAGATAGAAATTAACAACTACACCAAATTTCGCTAGCTGTCATTTTCAATCCAAGTAATACAGACACATTTTCTACCAGAGTATCCAAATAACACTTTACCTAACCCGAGAATCGCACCTAGGAGTTCACGTTCATCCGGAAATTTATATCACAGGACCACCGAGTCAGACTTTATTAACGTTACTGATACAAATCGCGTAACAAATTCAAGAATTCGAGCTCATACGTCACTATAAGTCTAAAATTATCTCTGTATTTTGCATAGATCATTATTTGTCAGTTCTTGTCTTACAAGGTATACAAAAAACGCATTTTATGTCATTTCGTTACTTCTTTAGAGTGTATTAATTCTCTATGAAATAGAGATGACACAAAAGAAAGTCAATACATCCATAGCGACGAGTGTGTATGAATTCTCTAGCTACCAATTCGCCATACATATTTATTTATGAAATAAGACCAAGATAAAATGGTCAATAATATGTGTAGACCATTTTATCTTGTTCTTATTCGTCTCGTGGAATATATCACGGTAGATCGTACATCAAGATCAAGTCATTTGAGTGTGAGTGTTGATTGTGCAGTAGCGGTCAAGTGTTATGTCAATTGGCCAGTAATTAGACGCACTGGGTCACCGAGGCCCCGATGTCTCGAGCCCTCACGTCAACGGCTGACAACTGTCTATGAGTGATATATATTAAGACATTATTATTCCATGAGTTTAGAAACATGTGTATCAAATTTTGAAATGATTACGTGGTTAATAATAATTGTACCCGCAATTACATATGTTGTTACATACCTCTTAAGCTTGAAATCAACAGAATATATTGAAATTCGAAGTAGGTACTTAATTATTTAATAATAGCTAAATAAAATAAATAACTAAAAACTAATAAAATAAACAAGGGTTATATGAATACATCACTTAAAACTGCATTAATTTAGTTCAGCCATTAAAAGGAGCAGCGCGCAAAAATAGATTTGAATTTGGAATTAGATTTAAGGATACAATGACAATTAACAGGAATGATTTGCAATAAATGGTTAGTAGACGTACTGGTACTGGTAGTGAATGCAACTGCTGTGCATGTGGTATGGGGTTTGATTCCCAGAGCAAGCAAATTTGTTTATAGATTTTATGTCAAGGAATGTGCAGTAGCAGCAAGGAGTTTTTAGTTATACCCTGTGAACGGCAATGTCCTCGCCCCCTATTACATGGTACCTATAACCATACCTGATGAAATGTAATACAATCCGCCTATCATTTTGGGGATATAAGCGTAAGACTACTGTAAGTAGATCATTTATATGAATCCGATCATTTATATGTAAGTAACTAGGTAAAAAGTTTTTTATATGCAATTTATAACGACTCATAATCTTTTTAAAACATATATGGTTACCAGAATACATAATAATCTAAAATAAAATAAATTACTTTTGTAACATCAATATGGTGACTTATTATTAGGTATTCAATTGTAACATTTATGTATTGTGAATTCATGTTTGAGAATGAATAAATATGTTTAATAAAGCTTCTGTAACCAGATACCGAAAACAAACAATCACAAAGGAAAGAAAACCTCTCAATTTCAATGTCATGACCATTGACAACATTAATACGTAAAGTTACATCTGTAGTCTCGAAGGGTTAGGCACAGATGAATTATTACCTAAATTTAACCTACTATGTCTTATGTCCTACGGAATAAGGGTGATATTGCCTTTTACCGAGCAAATTTGCAGACTCCGTGCTGCTAATATTCATTTTTAATAGAAAATCACAATAGTACTGTAGTTTCGGCCTTGATGGCGTAGTGGTCAGTGTAACCGACTGCCACGCCTGGGGTCGTGAGTTCGATTCCCGCACAAGTCAAATATTTGTGTGCATGAACATGGATCTTTGTCTTGGTCTGGGTATCTCTATGTATATTATGTATGTATTTACAAAAAAATGTATACATATGTATGTTTATTCAATGTCTAATACCCATAGTACAAGCTCTGCTTAGTTTGGGCTAGATGGTGTTGTGTGTATGTGGTAGAATGTAGTAGAATATTACTTTCCCTGGCCAATATGAGAGCAAATTTATATATCGATACTATTGTCACAACATGTATTTAATAATAATTATATCCCCTGAATATCTGAAGAATAGATTTAGATATAAATAATTTTCGTGTCAATTTATCATATAATCTTTAACCATCAATATGAATACCTAATGATTCCCTGTGAAATAACATATATAAACGAAAAATACTTAACTTAGATAGAACTCTTAATACTAAAGATATGCTAACAAATTGCATCATTCTATTATTAAGTTCTCTAAAATATTCATTGTCCCTTCATTAAAAAAGTAATGTTATCCAACCAAGTGTCATAGAAAACTAATTATATAATATTATTAGGGCAAAAGTTAGTCTCAATCTCTGTCTGTTACATTTTCATGACTAAATTGCTGAACCGATTTTAACAACATTTTGTGTGAATATAGCTAGCAATTAAAGGACGCTTTAAGACAACGCGAAGTAATTTGCGATATTAGAACAAATCTGTCAAGACAGGTTTTTATATGTGTATTACCTAATAATTGACAGGATTACCTTAGACATAAACGTTGGTGTATCGTGATACCGATTACAAAGAGTAATTAAATTAATGCCGGTACAACGTTATAACTGGCAATGATGTAGGTGCGCCCAGGCCACGCGCACCGTAAGTCGTACATGCGGGTTTGAATACCTTACTTTATTGTAGTAACACGGACAAGAGGAAATTATTTAAAAATATAGAATACCAACAATATTTCTCTTCCATTGTTTCACTAATATGTAAATAGCTAAATGCTAAAGTATAAATTTAGTGTGGCAAAATTCTTTAGCGAATGTTTGTTTCGTAAATTTTGAGTTTTGAAAATGTTTTGTTTCTTCTACATACTATACTATTACGGCTGTGCTTGTTTAAGAGGGAAGGCAGCGTTGTGTGAGAAATAAACTTTGCAACTAATATTTAAATCGTATTTCTTACTAGAGCTTATTTTGTCCTCTATTAGGCACTGTTCCTTCCTACGAATGTGAACGATGCCTAATTCGGGATTGCAATATGAGAGTTCATAATTAGCTAAAGTACTCAATACACAATTTTTTTAAGTAGCTAATATGTTACTATAATTCGGGTAAACAAAGTGAATAGTATCCCATAACCTTATCTACAGACAGACCATATGCACATCTTCCACTTTAGGGACATGCCTAAACCAATTAATGTGTGGTATTCTAAATATACGTAATAAATACTATATTATCGAGAACATGAATACAAAGACAATTGGATTGGGTTTAATTATACATTATGAACGCATCTATTAAACCGATGCGCTGACCTAGTCCACCATCCCTTAAAAAAACATGGCTTTCATCCATCATATAAATTACCTACGCATTTAATTTTCCTTTCATCAAAACATAATTAAATTATTTAATTAAGTCGCGTCACTCAATTTGATTAATACATACAATAAAATATTTGATTAATTAATGTTATACGATTTTATAACAAAATCAATCAAAACATACTATTTTTTAAGTGTGCAAG
The DNA here is from genome assembly GCA_963675205.1 of Catocala nupta. NCBI lineage: Eukaryota > Metazoa > Arthropoda > Insecta > Lepidoptera > Erebidae > Catocala > Catocala nupta. Next base: position 24,058,859 of record OY776085.1, on the reverse strand, counting down.
AATGTTTCTAAAAATTAACCTGTCAATTAGTGTTGCCAGTGGTGAAAACAAGTAGTTAATAATGTTATTAATATTTAGTATTATATTTAATTAATTTGCTTAGGTACTGTTCACTTGTAAACTTTCTACTGCTATATAAATAATTAATAGTACTAAATTATTAATTAAATTTCTCGCTAGATTTTGAGGCTAAGCAATTTGTCTAAATGTTTATTTGTGACACTAAGTTTCTGTGTCATTTATGTCATTGCAATAATTAACATGATTATTAAATATCATGTACCTATCGATTACTTTCTGTAACTTTAATGAATAATTAACACTTAGCATTAATTATAGCTCATCCTATTTTGTTATTAGATGTATTTAATATTGTGACATTGTTGAAATAAAAAAGTATTTAAGATATTTATTATTAATTGATTCGTCTTCATGTGAGTTTTCTAATCTTTGCTTGCTTTATTCTATTTTGTGTCACCGAGGGCTTACAAACGTTATAATAATCGAAGCATAAAACGCACAACGAAATCGTTTTTTTTAACACCATTTAGATTTTGAAACCGCGGCGCTCAGTGGCGATTTATCTGTGAAACTTCTACTCCTGCTTATACTTCCAATTACTTTCATATCAGTTAAAAACTATTTTTGATTGAATGTACCTACTTATAAATCGCTTTATTACAATTAACAATAATGCTTTTATGAAATTATGGCTATCATAAAACTAAACTACGCAAGTTTTAAACCATTCTAACTCCTTAAAATCATACCCATGAATATACTATAAGAAATAAAACTACCGAAAGCCTAAATAAGAATACAACACAAAAAATAAGCACATAACTCATGACCCTATGGTCTGTGGTTTGTGGTCAGAGACCACGCACCGTGAAGTCGAACCTTCTTAGCATATCCCTCAACCACCACATATATCATAATTATACGTACCTTTTTTAGTTAGGTACGTATATTATGTTTTCATAAACAATTAAGCCAATCATTTTTCTTAGTTTTTTATTGTTAGCAATTAGATTTTAACTTTTGTTAACGTCTGAAACAATTTCTCGTAACTTATATCACCTACTTATACTTCGGAACATTGGAAACGCGGCTTACGTCATACAATTTATATTTTATTTCTACAGACGTCATTCTCAAAGTTTTCTAAATGAAAACGGAATTTTAATGTGTGTGTGCGACGGCGACGTATTTTCACCGAGTTCTCTGTGTGGGTATTACGCAACCGTCTTGTGTTCGACAACGGAGGCGCGTGACATGTGTCACGCTCGTATGCCACGGTGTGCTTAGACCAAGGACTCGGCGTCAACACAACTACGGCCTTCTTCAGCTATCAGTCACGTAAGAGTTTCCGCTGCGGGGCAACCGCACATTTGTTACCATCGACATTTTCCACGCGATAAACAACAATAATAACGCTTAAACAAATTAGAGTAGGTACCTATATAAATACATATTCAATTGCCGCGCAAAAGTTTTGTCATTTCATTTACGCATGATAGGCCATACTATAGATACGATATAATATAGATACGAAAGTAACTATGTTGAATTCCTCACGACATTTAGTGTTTTATTATCTAGCTTGAAGTTGACAAGTTGTCTGTCAATATTTGATTGCCAGTGACAAAGCTATCTCTCTCCAAATTAGAATTTATAACTTAAGGAAAAGAGACAAATATACGTATGGTCTACAGTTACAAAGTTACATAGAACCTAATCAAAAAGTGGTTGTACATTTTTGCGTGCAAAAAGCGTCTCCCAATATGGTTGATGGTCATACAATGCTTAGGTATGGTATTAAGACAGCCATTCTTTTATTTTTTGTCTGAACTATAAATAAATAAATGGTGATCAAATTTCTTTATATCTTTAAACAGTAATAATGTATCAACCTTGCGTTTACTTGACAAAAATGTTGTACCATGTTCCGTACACGAGCCACAGTAAAATTTGCTCAAACACACACTTACAAGTTTTAAAGAACTGTAAAAGTAACCGATAACATCATTTTAGATTTTAATCTCTTTATTATCCGGGTATTTTGTTTAATTAAGTAAAGTAATATACCATATTGGCTACAGATTTATGGCGGTCTAACAACATTTCCAACTTTCTCTTATTATAGCAATCGTATTAAAATCATAGGTGTATTATAAAATGCAAATTGATATGTTGTAAATCTCGGATATGTACAGAGTTATTGCTTTGATCGCGAGAGCAAATTTACGTGACACATGAGAGACTTTTTATTGTGTTTCTATCAAGCGCTTTTGTTTGTCAATCTGGGCTTTTTATGGTTCATACTGCTAATTATAGTGAGTGCATGGAAATGTCATGACGGTAGGTGCGTTGTCCGTCGGACACGATGCGCCTACGCGTCAAGTCACGCGTGTGCAAAGGGCCACGGCAGAACGGCTAGGGACGCGCGGACCGCTCGCGGCGCTACCAAAACCGTGGAGACTATAAATTCAGTGGAACATGGCCGCTGATAAAGGTAGCCTCGCCGCCGCACCTGCCGAGACCCGACGTTTTTTAAATACATATTTTACGACAAAATGCAGAAAAACTGACAGGTAACTCGCTACGACCGCGACTGCGCCATTGTCGCCGCAACGCACACGGAACACCGATCCGTCGCGCGACATTATAACACTATTAAAATAAATTTGTGACGTAATGATTAAATAAAACTTTTAGATCCGCGGGACATGAGTAACAAGCGACAATTGTGATATTTGAATGCAGCATTCTGTTGTGATCGTTGCGTAGACGGCGTATGAATGCAACAAGAGATAAGCCTAACAAAAAAATGATTTTACGTTAATTTATTCACAAATAATAGAGTGTGCGTGTCTGTGATGTAAATAGGCACGTGTAATTATTGTATAATCATAAATCAGAGTGAGACAGGTCGCTTCGCGAGGCAGCATACACCAGATTCACATTCGCGCGGCACCTTTACATTTAATTTGTATAATTATCGCCTCTAGCCTCTTCGACACGTGTCGTCACATCTAACGCCACTGACACATTATTTAACCCTCACAACAAGCACCTAACAACCAAGAAAAGAACGTTTAGCAACTGTTTTATCTACGTTCGAAAGTAGTGCCATTTATTTTAAATGGTAATTGCCTAGTAGCAAGGAACTTGAATTTGAAACTTCAATAAAGAATTCCTGTTAATTAAGATTACTAAATGACTGTCAAGAAGAAAAAATAAATAGACACATTCATGATTAAGTACGGAAATTTGTGGCAATTCTGAACTAGCTGGTTTCTTGTAAGTAGAAGTGAAGTGGGTTAATGTAGTTGTTAGATATGTAGCCGTGTTCTATGTTTCAGCGAGGTTCATGTATGTACCTATGTTTGTGTGAGTATGTAGGTATGTGTGCGAAGGCCGCGAGGTATTGATGTCGCAGTAACGTGTCGAACCTTGAGCGCGGCTAACAGCCAGAACGTCTTACCATTATATATCCTGCACTACCGACCATTGTTCTAACAACAAAAAATATCTGCCAAGCGTTTGTCAAAAAACAACAAAAGTTTTACTGTAAACCTGTACCTACCCACACACTCACGTAATATACATAATATATATATTAAATTAATGTTGAATGCCAATTAGCACCTATCTAGATATCCTTAGCCCGAGATCATTATCTCTAATTATATATGAAACTTCAAATTTTAATAATAAAAATGACATATCAAAGTCAACATTAGTGAGCAAAAAGTGTTCTAATCATAGATTCTGTTGACCTAAATGGTGGTTAGATAATACTTATTGACAACTAAATACAAAACAAAATTATTAATAAAGTAAATTTTATACGATTGTTTTAGATATTTCGGGTACCTACACCATACCGCACGGCTTTTCTATCAATTAAACGATTTGACAATAGCGGGACTGCGACGGTCTACGTTTTTTACAACGAACATTCTTGTTCGATGGTGAAGGCAAAAAGTTTGGGGTTAACAGGCGGAAACCGACGAGCGATTGTCGTTTTAATTCTATAAATAATATCACAAACGGGACACCAAAACATTCTGCCAAACAAAAAACTATCACTTGTGTTCGCGTGTTTTGAACACTGCCAATATAAATAAATACAATCATAAAATCGTAATGGCTTTACTCATATTTAGTTATATAAATGTTATCTCCTAAAGTGCAATATTAAATGTACGTAATAAAATAAATATAACATCAACAAAATAAGATGCAAGTTACTAACATACGGAATGCTAGTAACAAGTTATGTCGACCCGTTCCGATGACGGAATACATTTTTAATAAATGTAGATAAATTCAATGTATGTAATAAATGCATTATATGCATAACAATTATGAAATAATTGCTTCGAGCGCACAATCGGTTTGTGTGTAAACATTACTTAACGAGAATGTTATTTATAAGCAAGTTATTTGTTTACAGTTTCATTCATCAAATATTAAACGCACTTTGTGTTGCGTTAAACGTTTTCATGAAGTGTAAATAAGCGTTAGAACGAAAATGACACATGTCGTGATGTTTCCTGAAACAGTAATTTGTAGTGATCGTGTGGTATTTTTTCAGTGCGTTTTACACGACTACAGTCGGAGGTTTCACTGGTTGGACGCTTCATTAGGCAGGTGGAATGTCATTTGGTCCATGGCGCGAGCGCGGACCAACACGTGAGGTTTTTGCGCGCGTAGTCAACACCACTATCGACAACTCCTTAACATTTTTTGTGACTGTCACTATTGACAGGAGAAAGCTATCAACGATGTCGTTCGACACTATTTTTTCTTTGTCCACGGCCGAATATGAAGCACTTTTAGTTTAATTGCGCCGCCAAGTTTACTCGATATACGAGTTGTATTGAAAACCTGTCCGAGGACTAATTATTCATTGAGTATTTAAATTATGTTTAGATTGCAACAGTAAAATTGTTAACGCGTTATAAACGTTATCCATATTAATTTTATATAGTAGCTGTCGTTTGTTACGATTTAACAGCTAAACCGATGAACAGATTTGGATCATATTTGGTATAGAGATAGATAGAAAGCTGGAGGACAACATAGGCATACTTTTAAACAGTATAAACATTTCTATAAATAAATATAGTCCTAAATAAATTTGTTGGCATCCATTTTAACCATAAATATTGTAAATTCTTTCTTTTTTAAATGAAAACAAGTTAATTTTCGAACAATATGATACCGATGCAGTTTATAACAAAACATATGAGAAAATTAAAATAGAATAAAGAAAATATATTAATTATAAGAATATTATCCATTAAATTAGTCTGTTTTAAACAAACTGATATGTTGATCAGTTTAAATAGGAATAAATGTAATTGAAAGCTGTACTTAGATCAGTAAAAATAGGAATAAATGTAAGAAGCTTAGTGTTGAGATAATATTGTTCGGACTATTAGCAGTCCCAGTGTGTTTATACAACAATTGTTATTGTATACAAATTATTGATTTTAAGACATTAAAACATACAACAAATGTCACTATTAAACATCTATTAAATAAATATGAAGAACTTAATCAACAGATTGAAATGCAACGTTAGAAGTTCCAACAAAACGTACAGAAATTATAATCATATTTATGAATTATAAAAAAATATGCGCGTTTGTATCATAGTGACAGTGTGTTGTTTGTCAAATGTGTGATGTGATGTGTGTGTGTTTGTGCGTGTGCGAGCCGCAGCCGCGGTCGCGAGCCGACGGGCCCGATACCGACAGGTAAACTCCCGGTACCTGGCCCCGGCTCTACCCTCATAAATAAAACAAACAAACAACACTAAGCCTTGGATTTTTACTTATAATTATGACCTACTGACCGGGATTCACTCAATAATAAGTCTGTATTAAAATATTTACTCTGTTTTATTAAATACTTAGACGATAATATTATAAAATATCATATCACTAAGTAATATTTAGTGCTATGTAGTTGCATACCTAACTCCATCGACTGCGACGTATTTACATTATTCATCTAGTTCAACTTTAGTAAAACATTTCACCAATATCTGAGCTTGCTTGTCAATTGTAAAAATACGCAAACAGTTACCTCTAGAACTATACAAACATTGCGCGCCGAGTGGTGCGCTACACTAGCTCTGCACGCGGCGCCACTCGCACCACTGAACAAACAGTACTATGTCTGGCGAGGCAGAGATTGACAGGACATCTTCAATAAAAGTCATTTCCATATTTCAATTTCTATAAAGAACTTTTTTAATATATATCATCATATACGTCGTAGGTACATTATTTTATATAGAAAAAATACCTATTTTTACAAGTATTAAGTACCAAGGTTGGCCACAAATACATACAAACGAAAAAACAACAAAACAAGTAAAAAACAGGAATAAAACCATTTTGGCATCGTGTCTGCATCCTTTTAATAATATTTTTTAATAAATTATGATGTGGGAGCTAGGTGTGCGCCGAGTGCGTAGACGCGCGGCGCGGACACGCGCGGCGGCGCGGGCGCTAACACCAACAGGCGAGCCGCGCGGCCGCGCGTCCCCGCGCGCGCTCCGAGTTACACCGACGAGGTGGCTCTCACACTCGGTTCGTCTCATTACAACACTTAAAATAAAAATTGCACCTATTGACTCACTCGTATTCCCTTACAAAACGAAGCTTCGACCCGATTCATATTTTTTACTCTCGTCCTCGTCACTAATCATAAATTTACAGTAATAGCAACAATTTAAATGTATTCCACACCACAATGACTCCCTACTGACAGGTAGGCATGTATGAACATCGTTAATTTGTAATATCTATAAATAAATTCGATGAAATCGTCCTTTACAAAAGTGTTAGCGCCACGCACTCCTCGCCGGCGGGGCCGCGCGGCTAGCGGGCGCGGCTGGCGGACGCGGCGAGTGCCACCCTGTGGCGGGCTCGGGTGTGAATATCGACTCATACAGCGAGAGTGTGTAGTGTCGCCGTACTTACCGCACGACGGGCTGAGCTGCGCGGCCGCGCGGCGAGGGTGCGTGAGCGACGCCGGGATCCACCTCCGATTAAGCTCTTATTTATCAATTAGACTATCTAGCTAAACGTATCGGCGATCACTCCGAACCTCGGCGCTTCGATAAAGTATAAACGATTACTGGCTTCGATCTTAACATTACGCACATAATTAATCAATGATTTCACTGAAATTATAAAGAACAACTTAAACGTTAGCGTTCGGTCCTGAGGACGGGGCGTCACACGCGAACGTATTTACATAGTGGGCGCCCACGCCTAGGTCGTCACTGTGCGCCGCGGGCACGTCCCGGCGCGCGGCGCGTATGTACACTGTTCTATGTACAGGGTTATCCCGCGGGCGGGGCGCTGGCGGCTAGTGCGGCTCCGCGTAGTAGGGCCGCGGCGGCGCCCACGGGGCGAACTGTTAGTGTGCGGCTAACGTATGCGCGCCCTGCGGCAGCGGGTGCTGCGGCGACAGGCCGGGCGGTGAGTGCGAGTGCTGCAGCGGCGATCCGTGCACGTCGCTGTGGCCGTAGTGTGCGTGGCCCATGCCCTCCATCATCTCGTTGCCGAGCGTGTTGGGCGGCGTCATGCGCTTTTCCTTCTGGCGCCGGTTGCAGAACCACACACGCACTACCTCCTTCTCCAGCTGCAGGCTGTCCGCCAGCGACGTGATCTCCTGCGCCGACGGTTTCGGCTGCTTGTGGAAGTGCTGTTCCAACGCGCCCTTCACCGACACCTCTATTGATGTGCGCTTCTTTCTTTTTCTGCCCTGGGCTGCTATTTTATCGATGCTCGTCGGACTACCCGTCGTAGAGTCTGCCTCTTCAAGCCACTTCTGTAGCAACGGTTTAAGTTTGCACATATTCTTGAAACTGAGCTGTAGCGCTTCGAACCTGCAGATGGTAGTCTGCGAGAACACATTGCCGTAAAGAGTGCCGAGCGCGAGGCCCACGTCTGCCTGTGTAAAGCCGAGCTTGATGCGGCGCTGCTTGAACTGTTTGGCGAAAGCCTCGAGGTCATCGCTGGTGGGCGTGTCCTCCTCGGGCTGGTCACGCTCCATGGCGTGATGGTGCAGAGGATGCGGCGAAGGCTGGATATCCCGGAGCATATGGTGCTGATGCATGGGCATAGGATAGCCGCCATGGAGGGCCACGGGTGAGCCGGCACCATAGTGCGGGCTGACGACGGGCGCGTGCCAGCCATGGCCTGCGCTGTGCAGGTGGCGGTGCTCGTGCGGCGCGGGCGGCGGCTTCACGTCGGGCTGATGCGCGTGCGCGTGATGCTGGTGCATGCCCCAAGGGTCCGCCGGCGGCAACGACGTCCAGGGGTTGCCGAGCACGGGCGCACCCGGCGACGGCGAACCCCCGGCATGCAGAGGGTGCTGGTACTTCATGTCCGCGGGCTCGGCGCTCCGCGGCGACGCTGCGTGGTACCCGCCGATGGTGTTCAGATCCATCTCGGCGGGCATGTACGTGGTCGCCGCCATGGCGCCGTACCTCAAATCCACGGTGGACGGCGTCTTGCCGGCTCGAAGGCTCTCGAGCCTTCAACTGGCTTACTCGGTCGCGAAAATAGCGCGTGTATCGCGCGGCGCTGCGGCAGCGGCGGGGGCCACCTCACATCACCGGGGACGACAGCGAACGACATGCGCGTGCGTGCGCGGCGGCAGCACGGAGCGGACTGTGGGGCGAAGCGCCGCTGCGCGCGCCCGCCGCTCGGAGAGGGGCGGCCCCGCCCAGCGCCGCCGCCCGCTAATGACGATGTAATTACTGCGCCCCGCCCGCCCGCTCCCCGCACGCCGCGCGTCCCCCCCATAGTGCCGCGCACCCCGCGCCCCTCTCCTCCCGCTCGCCGCCGTGAGCCGCGGAAAATTCTGCGTCGCGTCGCTCTACACTTGGCGCTGTGAGCTACGGACTTGGGAACAACTGTGCCGACGGCGCAACATACACTACTCTACTGTGTTGTATGACTACACAAGTTATCTAAACATACCATATAATTATATTAATGTTATAGTTTAATGATCAACATAATATTATTTTATTTTAAAAATTAATAGAATCGTTTTAGTTATTTTAAATATAAAAATAGCTGTGAAATTGTTTTATATTTTAGTAGGTATATTTTACCGTCAAACCGACCGATTTTACAAAAAACATTATTCAGCGATATTGTAATTGCAAATTCAAAAATGATTCGCTGTTGACAGACTAATATTACAAACGTAAATTTCATGTTTTAAATAAATATATAATCAATTTTTTAAAATGTCTCAATTACCATTATACATTTATTTAAAACGAAATAATCAATACAAAAACATATTTCACCGACTTTTACCAAATAATTAATTATAATTTCAAATGGCTTGCCAATTATAATTATGCAAAAGTGATTAATTATTCACGCACGTCACTGATGACTGTAGAAATACATTACTTTTGATTTTTATTCTATTTTATTTTAAATGTCGCGTGTTACGACCGCAGCTATAAATTCTTACTTGAATATTTCTTAACAAACTTTAAAAAAATATATTTAATTATATAAATATTAATAATATATGCAAATGTATGTAAGTCCGCGACCTTGGCCAATAATGCGCGATCATCACCTGCCTACCGATTATATGAATAAACGACAATAAGTAAGTACTCTAAGTTCATACACATTAATATTATTCAGTCTCTACTATGGCAGAGCACGGCGGCTTCGGCGTTCTTATCCGCAGCGTAATTTAGTACCTATTTATTTATAAAATTATCACCGAATAATCCTATCTCAGAGAGTTCTACAAATCCTTACGGATACACTGCATTGTTAGTAGATTAAACGTCTCTATCACTTATCCTGATAAAATAATGACTCTCTGTTTTGAAGTGTGAATTTTGCTACTTAGGTCTTTGGTATTCCAAATGCTTATAGGCTACTAAAACTATTAAATGAGATGTACGCTTATTATAGCATAAAAATACAACCCTATTGACCGTAGTAGAGACCTTTGATTGTACTGTACTCTAGCGATTAATCCCTGTGTAATGGGGGACATACAAACAAAATACACAAACCGGTACAACAAATTGTGCGTTACACATTTTTTGTATAATACGGGAATCGAATTCGACTCAATGTAGAGCTAAATGCATAATTAATTATAAAAAATCTATATATATTAAATCTACGACTTTTAAATAAATATTCTGTAATAAAATTAATTTAAGTGTGTTTGTCTGCCCTACATTCCTACATTCTCTCTCTACGAATTTTAATATAATTCATGTGTTCACTATTTCTCTACCTTAACCTATCACAACGATATCTTAGAATGTAATAATTATAATTTATTTTAATGATTGCCTAATGTGAAACAAATATTTGCACTAATATACCTGAAATATGCCATTTTTATATAAATTTTATTAATTTATATAAAAATATACAGTTTACGATTGCATCCACTTTACATCGTTTACATAAAACATTTTATTTATTATACCTATTTAGATTTCTGATTTTAAACAATATGCATGATCGAATCATTTAGAAATCGTAAAATCGATTTTACCATTTATAACTTACAATTTGGCAGTTTTGATGATATTTTTATCTGCAATTTTACATAAACATTTAATATCTGGAAAAAAGTAGGAAAGTTTTATTTTATTGCCTATATTTACATTTATATATATAATTAAAACTATACACAAATTTCGAAACAAATACCTAAGTAAGACTAACAGACGTCAATCGCCGGGCGCACGACGCGGCCCGATCGGCGATGTAAGCCAGCTTCAAATACATACAGCTAGCGCCATCTCTTATCGGATAGGGAGACTACAACTTAACATTGAACTAAATCAAGAAATTTATACCTTAATTTTTGTTATATTTTATATAAATAAATGTACATTTTTATTGTAAAATAAACAATAAAATAAACTGTTTGTTGTTCGAAGTACACATTCAAATTTATTTATAAGTTAAATATCTTTTTATATTTATTTAGTTATATATTAAAATGAATGTTATTTATTGAATTTTATCTAAATTTTAAAATACTTTTTGCTAGCTATAGAATAATTTTACCATGTTTTGAAAGATTCTTCACCTAAAGTTTTGAAATAATATTTAAAAAATATATATAAAACGCGATTGCAGTGATATCGTGCGGTGAATAGCGAAACTATTTGCTACCCTCCCGGGGTAGCGAGGGTTGTAACTAGTGAGGGCGCTTTACTCTGAGGGATGCTCTGTTTTACAATAGTGGCGCTTCACACTGAATAAAGGTTCAACTTTTAAGAGAAGTAAACAGCTAAATAAAGGAGCTTAGTAGACATCCAATTCTTGTGATAAAACTGTTTAAAATAGAGATGGAGTTCAATTTAAATGTTCACATACTTTAACTTTTATTTTAATTAAACATGGGAACATGTTTAGGGTATGGTATATGTATGTGGTATTTATGACATATATACTAGAATGGCACTTTATTTTAAAGAATATTTATTGCGATAATTGTTCCTCTGAACATGAATGTAAAAGTTTTTTTCATAACTCTAACATCTAAGTATACTAATATTATAAAGCTGAAGAGTTTGTTTGTTTGTTTGGTTGAACGCGCTAATCTCAGGAACTACTGGTTCGAATTGAAAAATTTAGTGTCGGGTAGCCCATTTATCGAGGAAGGCTATAGGCTATATAACATCACGCTACGACCAATAGGAGCGGAGCATCAATGTAAAATGTTGAAAAAACGGGGAAAATTCTCTTATGTGAAGCAGACGAAGTTGCGCGGGCCAGCTAGTACATTTATATTAGACTAGCTTTTGCCCGCGGTTTCGCTCGCGTAAATGTAGGTTAGGTTAACACCCTAATCACCTGGCGGTATGAAATATTCTTTACGACTTATTCTCATACCTACCTAAATATACATGACATTTTTCATAAAATTCCATCGAGTCGTTTCGGAGCAGTGCGACCAAAAATACCGTGACACGAGATTTATATATATATGTATATAATATCAGCCCTATATTAAACTGTCCCACTGCTGGGCACGGGCCTCTTCTCAGTGTGAGAAGGGTTCGGCCATAGTCCACCACGCTGGCCTAGTGCGGGTTGGCAGATGGCATGTCTACGAGTTCACCATAATGTTCTCGAAGATATGTAAAGTCTGCCAACCCGCACTAGGCCAGCGTGGTGGACTATGGTCTAACTATTCTCACCTTGAGAAGAGGCCCGTGCCCAGCAGTGGGACAGTTTAATACAGGGCTGATATACCTATATATGTATATTAAAATAAAAATGTCTATACTATTAGAATGATTAGCTCCTTGCTAACACGCAAGTTAATTTTGAACCAATACCACACGCATTGGCAGTGGTAATGTGATCAGTAGTCGTTCCAGCTGACAATGAAATATTATTTTTAATTGTGTTTTTCTATTTATGTTGATTCTTATAAGAAACAATTTCTAACTAGCACGACACATTTTAAAAATGCAAATGTAGCCACATTCTGGAGTTAAGCCCAGGGGAAGCGACCCTAAACCGACCAATGTGATGAAAGTGGTTAAAGTGATCGTTTCGTCAATGCCACCCGGAATGTTGTCGGTTTGATGACCATGTAGAGCAAAAATTAGTACTTGTTGCTTGAATGTCTGTAACGTCCCGTGACACAGGATTTATTCCTTGTACGAGAGGAGACTTCCATTTTAAAATGAACATCTGTAAAGGTCGTAGCAAATAAAAAGCCGTAGTCTTTACCCTTTAAGAAACAACCGTGAGTATAATGTATGTATTAAAACATGCGATGAGAAATATGTTTAAATAATGGGGTATCCTTTTTATTGTTTAAATGTAATTTTATTCAAGATTAGCGATTTGGCTTCATTTTACTACAATCCGCGTAAACATCTCTAGCTAAGCTTAATGGATGTAAGTAAGAATGGATTCGTGTCAGATGTGCATTTAATAGAGTCCACAAGATTTCTCGCTGGCAATAAATTTTTTTAACTATTATACTACCGTTAAGAAGATTCAATTTATAAAATAAAATGATGTATAGAATATCTAATAAGAAGAACAGTTTCACCTAACTTAGAAGAGTGTCATGTTATTGATCATATCTTTTGTATATATACATAAAGGTTTAATTCAAAGTATTCTAGCTGTTCTCAAGTCTGATGCAGCTAAAATGGTTTAATGTTTAGTTTATAGATACGTATGAATAGTCAATAAGATGAAGTACCTATTAGGCAAAGGTATGATGAAACTGACGTATTCAAAGGATAAAAAGTTACAAATTAATAAAGAATTAAATAAAAATGAATATATTTATAATACATATTTTAAGTATGCTTTGTATGTTATATCGAAGTAATCGAAGCACTGCGCTAAATTCGACAATTTTAAATTAAAATGCACTTATAAAACTAATTTTGTATTATAGTGTTTAAGAAGAAAGAAGGCCATTGTTCATTGCTTCTATAAAATGTCATGAACACATCAAAACTTCATTTAATAGCGATCGTCTGAAGGGTACACCCATTCTGCACCAGTTTAGTCTAAATCCTATGATTAAATAGTCAGCTAGACCGTGAGGATATTTTTAAGGGTATTATTTTTCCGAATAATACAGGTGTTTATAACAGATGGGACCGTCGCCTTTACGTGTTCGCCTAACTACGAGGTGAATGTACCCTTCTTCTAAGAATGCGCATTGCTAGTTAGATAGTTAAATGGACGTGTGTTGTCCGCACTTAGCCCCACAGTTAGGCCATTGTACGTAAGTGACCGACGCGAAAAATTTGTTCGGTTACTCATCCATCTACCTCAGCTCCGTCCAGAAAGATAGTATGGGACCGGTAATCCATATTGTTTATGAGAATTTACTATCACTATAACCTTCTCTACCAATTACTATTAGACAATTTATAAACGGCTAGACCGATCCAAACACTTGTGTGTTATAATAAGTGACTGCTTTGACAGCGATAGCTAAGTGGGAAACCGATAGACTACCACGCCGACATCTCGATTTTGAACCCAAGGCAAGTCACCTCTGACTTTTCGAAGTTATGTGCGTATTAAATAGTTATTTTATCACTCGATTTAAAAATCAAAAAAAGAATCGCGTAGCAACATACATGTATGAGATTTCTGCAAAATGTTTTCAAAGATGTATGAAGTTTGCCAACCTGTAGGTACAGGGCCAGCGTGGTGGACTATGGCCTAACCCTACTCACACTGAGAAGAGGCCCGTGCCCAGCAGCGCGGACAGTTATGATGAATGACGATCAATTCATAATGCTACACCTTTTCATAAATCTGCAACATAAACCTATTATCGCCTACCATACCAGCGCATTTAAGGCGAATAGCCCGAACGGTTTTCCTAGAGACGTAACGTATGCTAGTTTGCCACCTTTCTTGCATAAAAAACGCATAGTTTCATTAAAATTTATTGATCAAAGATAACTTTGTGGCAAATTGCAGCGTTATACGTGAATAACATATTTTTTAAACCATTTACACCTATTGTAATGCTGCATTAAACACATTTTGACGTTTGACGATACACTAGATAACATTGTAGATATACACAAACATCATGTCTTGAATCCAATTATATATATAATTTAACACTTTTTACACGATGGCTAATAAATAAATGTGTTCGCATAATTGAGTACATTGTAATCGTTGAGTTATTAACAATTTAAATTCCATAATCGTTAATCGTTGTAACTTGTAATTTTTGTATCGAGTGCATATCTTGTTTCGTTGGTAATGTGAATTATCGCAATACGTGTTTCTTTTTTCAATGATGTAATAAAAGGCATAGTCTATGTGCAATGGGTTGTATTTATATTTAGTTGTTTATAGTGACTTTGATGCTCAGTTGGGCAAGGTTTTACCAATTTATAGCCTAATAGATAAAATATTGGACTTCTTATTGGATCGACAGGTATAGTGGTTTTGAAAGCCACCTATTTTATCGTATCACACGCATATAGCAAGGTTTGGTCGAAGAGGTTAATAGTAATGTGTACCTACCCAAATTTCTAGCAAATTTAATAAGTTATAATCGAATTTATCACTTTTATTGGGCCGGTGAATAATCAGTGGTAAACGATCGATAAATCTCGGCTTCAATTCCCGTGTCAAGTAGCAGTACATTTAGGCACTTCTACCTACTACTAGACGGTACACAGTTCCTATTAGACGGTATTATGCTTGCACTCTATCAGTGGAACCGAACCCAAACCATAGCTGACAAAACATGCTAGTAATACACTTTTGCTTACCTTTTAAAGAATACAAAAGGATGATGTTTTATATGTACGTAAGTATTTTGGTTAAATGCAAGTCAAATCTTATTGGAAACATTTAGAGAGGCAGTCAGGCCGGATGTTTGTCAGAACCCGTGCTACCTGGGGCCGCCACGCTACTGAGATTTATTACGACTACGCATATCCGTTGTCCGATATTGAAGAAACATATTATCATGTTTTAAATCGCCAAAGGATTATGTCTAAATGTATAATTTTTTTTTCTAACAAGAGTAGGTATAGTTTTATATATATACTAGTATTTTTGTACATCTAAGGTAGCAAACTGCCTAGTATGCCTAACCTCTTTTGATTTGTTCACTTTTACAACATTCTTCGCACACGCTCGAAGATTTAGAATACTGTTAACCTGCCTTTTCTTCAGTATATCGCCGATGTGATTAGAAAGCATTCGCCGAGGTCCAATAAAAAGATTATTACTTTCTTTTCAAATCCTTTGTCTTGAATGACTTTACAAATATATATTGCTCGAACACAACGTAGATCATAATAAAAATAATAATATTCTATCACATACACACAACACCATCTAACGCAAACTAAGCAGAGCTTGTACTATGGGAACTAGACAATGGATAAACATACATATATACTTTTTTTTGTAAATACATAGCAAGAAAACATCCATGTTCATGCACACAAATGTTTGACTTGTGTACATGAACACAGATTTTCTATTAATGATCCAGACCTAGAACATTTATTTATGAATTATACAAATAATTATGAATGTCTCATATAAGATACGAAACCACAACCTTAGTGCAGTAGCAGCGGCGTAGTGACTGCTTGCCCGCCGCATCTTCCGTGAAGTCAGTTAAAACATAGCTTTAAAGTAATACTAATACATCATGTGAAGTGTTATAGCTAGGGTATTCTTGAGCAAAACAGGGGACCAAACACAAACACCAGTATCTCGCGAAAGGAAATAAAACGGTACGACAATCAACGACGTTGACTCTACACTTGAGATTGGTTACCACTCGCAATATTGCCAAGTAATTGTACTTTAAAGTGGTTGTAGGTTATCATAGTCATATATGAAGTTGTTGAGATGTCTGTTACTCAATCATGCTTAAATCTTCGAACGGATTTGGATGTAACTTGACTCACATATAGATCATGTCTTGGATTAACACATAGTATACTTTTAAATCATTTCGCCCTCTCGTTATATTAGGGCAGAAACTATTAGATAACATATTATTACAATTGGATTTCAAACATTTTGAATATGATATTGTCTATTTGGTCTCGTAATAAGACTAGACGAATTACATGGGACCTTAAAATAGCTAGCATAATATTTTTGTTAATACATATAATATATTTATACATATTACAGATCCAATAATCAAACCTATAACCTCACACAGCAGTCGCAATTACTACACTTGCACTCCCGATTTCTATGTACATATGCGTGTACAACGTTAACATTTTTAATCTCGACTCCACTGCAAGAATTACCTCCACGAATAGCGTAGTGTTTTTAGTGATCGCCTCACTATTACCGATGTACCGAGGTATGTAGGTCTGAATCCCACATGTTGTTTAGTCTAATATTCTTTGTTTAAACGTTTGTACAGTCCCCTGCATTAAGCAAATAGCGAGAGTTACATGTTAAGTTAAATGTTAAAAACACTGTATGAAACATCTGTTCTTATCATGTTAGACACAATGATTACTTAATATGATTTCGTAGAATAGTACGAACAGCGATACCGATAACTATGGAGGTTCTAAGGCAACCTTCCTGCCATTAAAAAAGGTCTCCCGTTGCACCGCTCGAGGCGCGAAGCCGGCATTTCGCAGAAAATTAATTTGAATTTAACAAAATCTACTCCATAATGGTTAAATTTAAAACTAGCCTCATTTACTTGTCATTATCTCTAAAGTTTAATGGATAAAGTGACATTCAAGTGCAGAGATATTTTTATTAACTACGCGAACAACTGTGAATTCAAATCAAACATCATTTATTCATGTAGATCACAAAGCAACACTTATGAACGTCTAAGCAAATGATAGTTGATATAAATCTTAATCGTCAACCCGTGACCACTATCGATGCAAATCGGTCGTAACGACGGGACATAAATAAGTAGATATTGAAAAAGAACTTTTAAATTGTTACCACTGCGTTTAAGACGTAGTCTAATATTATATTTGCTAGTTGTTCACATCCATTCTTTTTAGTCGTCGGTCTATCTGATAATAATTAAAGTGGTAATAGCCCAATAGATAACGATCGTGAAGACATTGGACTTGCGATCGAGAAGTCGTAGGTTCTAAGCACACGCATTACACCACTAACGTAACCCAAGGAATTCACGTCAGTAGGAAGATTTAGGAGTATTATATTAGAAGCATATTAGCTTAGGTTAAGAGGTTGACACGCATACTAATAATTTGTAATCTAAATAACTAGTAACCTATAAAATACTGTAATATGCAGACAATTTCCATAAAGAGTTATAAGGTTTGTCCTAGTATCGATAAGAAAGCAAACGCCATTGGACTATTTTCTCGTTTAGAAAAACACACAGGGATTATACAGTATTTCAAGTAGTTCTACCAGTGCGCTGAGTGCCGTGAGTTGGCGATCGAAAAAATCAATTATTCAGTCTGCCACTACCCGTCGTCTATGTAACGCTTTACTTACTCGCTCAATATGCCCTATATATATATTATAACTCGAACAATCTAAAAGTCCAATCCCCTTTCTTTTTGTAGATAAAGAGTGAAATAATAAATCATTGTCACAACCACACAGCAGCTCATATGAGAAAAAGAAGTAATTAAGTTGATTTTTATTTTTAAGTAATAACAACAGTCAACTTAATATATATAATAATATATTGTATATAACAATACAATATAACTTAATATATTGTAGATATTTGGCAATTAAAACCCGGAAATTGTTTTTAATTGTTTTTTTTATCTTAGTAAAGTGACGAGTCCAAGAAGTGTTTACACGTTTTCATGGCAATAAAGAATTTAGACTGACTTCGACTATAATCGAGATTACCCTATACTGAGTGGTTAACTATTGGGATATGTATAGGCATGGGCTTTAAATGACCTTTAAATTACTGACTACATTTTAATGTTACACACTATATAAGATAAAGGACCCAGCAATATACATGGTCGTATTTCGATATTTTCAATTTACGGGTTGTACGCGGGCGCGGCGCGTGACGGATCAATCAGTTCCGACGCCTGCGCCTGCGCCGATACCATCGCACTACACCGAACAACATATTTTTATGTGAAATCGATCTTTCTTACAAGAAATTTTATTAAAATATATTATTAGTTGAAACTCGAGAATCTGGGGCATGGTGTGAGATTAACGTGCAACACAGTAAAAAAAGATTTCTTGTAATTATAATAGGAAGTAACTTTTACCTACATATACAGCGGGTAACAGTTAGGTGTGGTCACATTTTAAGGCCGTGTAAAAGATGGATTAAAGCTCGCATTTTTTTATATTTTTCTGCATTAAACATAAATATATTTCGAAAATAAGAATATAGCCTTTTAAAAATGATGACTGAATTTCACATCATACAGACTTGATAACTCTCGCGGCCATTGTGCTAATGGCAGCGAAATTTATCTAGGTATGTCCAAGTTAAAAAATTATAGCTAATACATGATACTGACATTTTCAAACAGAATTTAGAATTGTGTATGTATATTGTCACTATATCTATAAGAATAAATAAAATAAAAGCTGTTAATCCTATGCCTGATCTATCACCGATCGTTCGGTATTGCCTGTCCCATCAGATTATAATTGGGAATAGAGTGCACTTGTATTTACGCGTACACTAATTTGTGCACTATAATATCACGAGCGCAGATGGCTTAGTCTTCAGATTAACCTGACCTGAATTCCGTCTAGAGAACCTTAGATGCTTGCATGTGTGATCATAAAGTTCCGGCTTAAATACCTGAATAAAACAGATAATTATTTAGTTTCTGTTAGGAAAGTCTGCAAATTTCCGAACACGATAACGAAATAACATTTAGCTCGACCTGAGAATCGAACAAGTTGCTGCCGAGCAAGTCTGGATTTGACGCTCGTCTTACACTTACAGAAAGAGGCTGTATGCTACATGAAGGCACAGCGCTGCGGCGGTCGGTAGCCCGGAGCGCCGACACTTATACCATAATAAAAGTAATGATAGCCCAATATCCGCATATTAATCACGACAACCCAAACTCAGCCTTATCGACGCTACTACATTGCAACGAATAATTTGTAGTATGTGCCCAGTAGTGGACTGTCCAAGCTTGAATGATTGATTGAAGTGTGAATAAAAAACAAAGCAAGTAGACAGTACAGATTTCATAGTGGTGACAAGTGGTGGCTTCGCCTGTGGCATTGCACCGAGTGTTGTATTCGATCCCTACATGAGACAAAAATATGAGTGATACACCAACTTTTGTTGCGATTCTGAGGGTATTTGAGTGTTCGTAAAGTACCCTGTGACACAGGATTTATTACTGGAGGAGCTGATGTCTTTATAAAAAATAACATCCAACAGTAGACTATGATAAGCTGCATTTATTTAAAAAGATAACTCCGCACAAGAAACTTGCTTCTAGATCATAGTCCACCGCGGTGGCTCAATATTGATAATTATACAGACTTCTCATATCTTTAGGTACATTATGTAAAACTCGCAAGTATGCAGGATTCCTCTAAATATTTTTCTTAATGTTATAGCTAGTGTATAGTTCATTATCGTTCGCTTCAACAGGAAGGAAAACATCGTGAGGAAATTTGCATGTTTGAGAGTTCTTCATAATGTTCTCGAAGACATGTAAAGTCAATCAACCCGCACTGGGCCACTATGGCCTAACTTTTCTCATACTGAGAAGAGACCCGAACCCAACAGAGGGACAGTTTAATATATGAAGCTAGTGATAGTATCCAACTACTCAATACGCAACATCAATGATTAATATTTAATTAATAATAATAATAATATTCTACCACATACACACAACACTATCTAGCCCAAACTAAGCAGAGCTTGTACTATGGGTACTAGACAACGGATATACATACATATACTTTTTTTTGTAAATACATACATATTATACATAGAAACACCCAGACCAAGACAAACATCCATGTTCATGCACACAAATATTTGTCTTGTGCGGGAATCGAACCCGCGACCTCAGGCGTGGCAGTCGGTTACACTAACCACTACGCCATCGAGACCGACATAATTATTCATTTTATAATGAATAAGTGAATTTGTACACGTTACTAATATAATAACTATTCCCGTCATTGCTGACATATTACGTAATAGAGAATGCTAGTACGTCATCGCCATACCGATGCCGTCATAGTCATCAAGCATATCATGACGTCAGCAGCCGCTGCTATCCGCGTAAGCGCCACTCTATTGCAAATATTTATGGTCCTATAACACGAGACAGTACTTATGTGTTATTTTATAGTATATGAATAGTAAATTTTGTTCGGGAATCTCTATTAATAAATTAAGTGAAGTGACAAGTGTATAAACTCACGTCTGTCTATCGGAATAGTATTTAAAAGTAATCCTGGAATAGTTCTCTTGCTTCTTCCTATTTTGAGCACTCATTGCTTTGGGATTGTTCTTTATTGCTGTTAGTTGCAAGCGAGCCAAAAGGCTACCGGTAACAACTCATAGTCATGGCTGTGTTATACGTTCGAAATTTGAAAGTAGTTCATATTTTATTTTAAATGTAGATCATCTGTATACCGTCTCCATACTCCTACTTCAACCAAAGTTTTAAGTCATAGAAGCAGGCTAATGTTTAAAAATGGTTACCGTTCTGGACGTTAAGATATCATGTGACACACACATGCCAATATTTGATCTGATTTATAAAGAATATAGTATTACCACGTTCACTCATATTGAAAATACATACTGTACACTATAGTAACTTCATTTAAATACAATGCGTGAGCTTACTTTTCTTGGTGTGGACACTTTTTATGCGATCTCAGTACGGTAAAAGCATATCTATAATTTAAATTTTTGATTTTTAACGATACCAAATATCACATTTTTACGTAGTAGTAGTCTTCACTTGTTATTATATATAGATTATAGATATTGAACAGCTGGGAAAGAATAAATATTTTCATTCCCTTTTTCAAAATAACGTGTTCGAAGTAGCGGGATAATAACTGGTATGTTTATTAAATTATCGATTAAAGCCTCATTTTTTTGCTATGTCCACTTGGCCTCTTGTCACTGCGAGTGTCGCTCGGGAAGACGTCATTATTATAATAAGTTTAATTGACTTAATAGGGTATCAGCAGTCAGACACCCGTCTAGGCGAGCTACATATCCAACTACCTTGATTGACAAGTCTTGAGCTAATTCGTGATCTCCTCAGTTCCGTTACGTTGCTAAATGAGTTGTGTTAGTTTAATTATGGTTTAGATTATCAGGACTTTATTTTATACGTGGATATCTTCAAGTCGCGAGTAAATATTTATGTTCTAGGCAAGCGTGCTCCATCGTCGACTGCATCGTCACTTAACATCAGGTGAGACCGCGGTCAAACGCCAAACTACATATAAAAATTAAAATCTAATAACACTTAGTCCAAATTAGAAATGAATCTCGACATAACATGCTCAGCAATCGCATGCAATACCGCTGCCTCATCGAGACATTTAACAAAATACAGTATTTAAATAAAAAACCATAAAACCTACTTCATAACTTTTTCCTTTTGTGGCCTTCGGAATACCGCCTTAATACATGTACGTATTTATTTTTCTATACATTACCCAAACACATAAATTATAAGTACTAACAATTCTCTATGTGCTAAAGACTGCGAGCCAATTTATTTCGTAAGCGATCATTATCTAAGTGATGAAGTGTAACTAATACGCCATTTTTTAGTTTAATGCCTACCAGCATTTTATCCCTTCGTTTTTTAGCGGCAAGATAATAGCCACCATGACGCGTCTGGGACAACTATTAAAATAATAAGCGGTTCATAAACACTAGACCAAAAACATGTTCTTTTTATGAAAATGTCGGTATTACCAGCTTCCATATATGTTTAAGTTACGTATCATGTACCATAGAGGTGCGTTTGAATTACGAGTGTAAGGCGTCTCTGTAGAGATAGATACCTATATGAGTGAGTTAAATGAGTTACTGCTATTGTTTATGTGTAATATTCAAACATTTACAATGGATTTTGTTGTCTACTATAAGTTTGTATGTATAAATAGGGCTTATACAAGTTTATATAGAGATTTATAAAATAATACAACATTTGAAAATTAAACAATGCTCTTAATCCTTGGCAAATATATTATTTTGTTAAATGGCAACTAGTTCCAAGGATTAGACTATGGTATATGGTATTACACACAAAAATCATTTCTCCCACGTACGAGCAAGCTCTGGAATGAACTGCCTGCTTCGGTGATTGCCGAGCGCTGTGATATGTCCTTCTCCAAACGAGGTTTAAAGAGAGTTCTTTTTACGGTGGGCAGCGACATATTGCTGAAGTCCATGAGCAGTGGTTACCTCTTTCCATCAGGTCACTTGCTCGTCTGCCAACAATGGCAATAAAAAAAATAGATTAATATTGCACTAGTAACATAATTGAAGTGATATTTTATTTGAACTACTACAATTCTAGGTGTTTTTGGTTAGGTACCTACGTACCTAGTATGATTTAACTAATATATGGAAAAATAATAACACTATTTGGAAACGACTGCAAACAACTTCTTCTAACATATACATATCCTATTTAGACCTACAGTATTAAAAATAATGTTGACTATGTCATCGTATTTCTAGAATAGCTGTGAGGTTCTGCGATCCAGCGAGCGGTCGCGGGGGTGGTGGCGGACGCGGACCTAAGCGCCGCAGGCGCACCGCGAATCAATTTAGTGTAGCTACGAGTCCACCGCGCCAAATATGGGCATACGAGGTACCGCAGTTTAGTGAGTGCGCTGCAGAATGTTGTGTGCATTCCTCGCAGCACTTACGTTATTTATACACTCGTCCCTATATCGTAGAGCTATTTGTTCATATCTAATATATATGTATCGTGTTGGGAGTAGACAGAAGTTGAGTGATGTAAAGCGGTGTCATCGCGGTAGTTGTATGTTTTTATAGTAGTCAAAAATGTCAAGTTATTATATGTTGAGTAGTTTAAACGATTTGTGCTACCATTTAGGTATCAAATATTTTTTGTGTTTATTTTAACTTTAGAGATAGTTTATGATAGAAAGTTAACTTGAACTATTAAAGAGATATATCTATACATAGTCTCACACTTTTATACCCAAATAGGCATCACTCTGACGAGCCAATTGTTCCAGACTCCATGCTGTTACTGTCAAATTCATTACGCAGAAACCGAATAACACTATGCCTAAACCGGAAATCGAAGTCAAGCACCGCAGTCGTAATTTCTCCGGCTGTGCCATCAACCAGACTGTTGTAGAAACTACTTTGAAAGAATCAGTTAGATATACATACATACTTACACTTAAGTCTAAATTTCCTCAAAGGGAACGATTATTTATATGTAATATAAGACTATACCGGCCACATAGGCATAAAGTATTGCAAAATAAGGCCCAAAGGTCTAAAGGTGCATGCACACTGCGTGCAACTCGAAATCAATTCGGCGAGGGTCGCGCCTTAACTAGCCCGAGGCGAAGTGACCCGCCGCACACGAACGGACCACCTTCGTCCACTGTTATTAACACTTTAGCTAGCTTTACTCACCTTTAATAAATGTTAGGTTGCGTAAATCAGGCATTTACGTCATATCATTAGAGTTAATATCGGTGACTAGATACAAATTCGAAAATGCTGACTTGATTGTAAAAAGGACAACGCCCGCGCTAGGAATAAATCCTGTGTCGCGGGGGACTTCACAAACATTCAAACAATGAACACCACTACACCCAGACTCGGAACAACCATTTGTGAATGGCACAAAGTTTTTGTCCTGTGTGAGAATCGAACCCACAACACTCGGCGCGGTGGCAATGGCCATGCGACCACTTAAACCACTACATCATCCGTGCAGTCAAATCCAATGAGCGGCGAGCAACCGGGATAATCCTGCACGGATCAATTGATGTGATAAACAAATTATTTTTAAGAGTTAAATGAACGTTGATTATAATTTGGTAAGTCGTAGACTTGAACGAAAGATTTCGTGAGGCAATTCTCAGAATTGAATCCGATACTGGGTCTGTTAGAGTAGTAGAGCCTCGCTGATTTCAGCATGAATGGGCCGGCTCGACCGGGGAAGGACTACTCTCTCACAGAACATCGACGTAAAATAGCAGTATTCCTACTGTAGTGTTTCGTTCGGTGATTGAGAGTACCGCAGGCCCAATCACCCTCTTTCCCCCTTCCCGCTCCTTCTCCTTTCCCCTTCCTACCTTAATGGGTCGGCAACGTGCAGGTGATGCCTCTGATGTTGCAGGCGTCCATAGGCTACGGTGACCACTTAACATCAGGTGGGCCGTAAGCCTGTTTGTCATCTTAGTAGTATAAAAAAAGGGTTCACAGCAATAGCTGCATAGCTGGCAAAATTGTGTGATCTCGTGTGCGATTCCTAGTTCGGGTAATGTGTTATTGGGTTTGTCTATCTCAATAACCGCATAGGCTCTGAAACTATACCTGGTCGACTAAATTAAACTCACCTGCTCGTAAATTTAGTAAAATGCTGTTATTATTTATATAATAATTGGCAGTCGCTCGAGAACTGTATTTGTTTTCTGAATGAAATGTATATTCCAATATTTAATGTTAGGCACTATATTACGGTAAGATGCTATATATATAGAGCAGCAATAGCTCAGTGGGGAGACCAACAGACTGTAATGCAGAGGGTCTCGGATTCGAACCCACGTCGCGCACCTCTGACTTTCGGAAGTTATATGACTTTTCGAAATTATGTGTGTATTAATTGACAATTATCGCCTGCTCCTTGCCTCGGAGAGCATGTTATGCCGTCGGTCCTGACTGCCATGAAAATCTATGGCTGTCGTTATTGGGGAAGTCGACACAAAAGATCCCACTGAGTCGAAGTGTCGCCGGTCTGTACTGACTGGCCCCCACACAAGATAAGATAAGATAAGATGCTATATAGCTGCGACTTTATAGCATTTGATATCATAACAACTAAAGGGTACAATGTGACCAGATACCAATCAACGTATATACGCATCAACTAAATCATTACACTATTGAAACGCCCGCTATATAAATAACAAAGATACCTTCTAAGACAACACGAAGGTTGAAACATAAATCCGGTATAAACTAGAAAACAACAAGAAATAATAAAGACATATACGCTTGCAAGAAAAATCCAACATAAAATGTACTTGACATCGAAATCGCATACAATCAGTAATAATTCTACACGTGAGCAGTAATTAACTGTACGTAGATATGGCATCTCGTAATTACAAGAAGCCGACATGATGACGGCTCGCTTCGATAATACATAAGACGGAACGAAGCATAGCCACAGTACTGCCGTCACAAGTAAAAAAGACATATCTGCCAAAAAAAATAATTATATATATAACAATGTACCTGCAGATGCGTCTTATTTTTCCTGATTCCAAATACAAAAAACTCGATTTCGAAAAAAATTTAATATACGTATTTACCTTTATGACGGCAAACTGTAGATATAATAAGTTGGACAGAAATAGTTACGGCATGCGATAATTGCCCGTCACAAGTGGCATATAGTATGGCGTGCGATGCGGCGGCAGCGGTCGGTGCGCGGGCGCAGGCGTACGTACTTGTCCACGTAGCGGGGCGGAGCCAGCGACGCCCTCTAGTGCACCATCTTGTGATTGTCACACACGTGTAATGTGCCAACAATTATCTTCATGATACGAGTTATTGATATAAAAATTATATGATATATTAGCTGTATGAGCGATTTTATACGTGCGAATATGGTCACCTTTTCCAAACGCAATTTATGACTACCAAATGCTCGATGGCGTAGTGGTTAGTGTAACCGACTGCCACGCCTGAGGTCGCGGGTTCGATTCCCGCACAAGTCAAACAACATTTGTATGCATTAAACTGGGTGTTTGTCTTGGTCTGGGTGTTTCTATGTCTAATATGTATGTATTTACAAAAAAAAAAAGTATATATTATTATGTATGTTTATCCATTGTCTAGTAACCATAGTTTGGGTTAGATGTGTTGTGTGTACATGTAATAAAATAGAATGTAATAGAATATTTGTCAACCGATTCAATCGAAATAAACAATACGATATCAACCCTAGCTTATCTTAATACATAACTGCTGAAAATCATATAGATTTATTTCATATACAACTATCACACCAGGCATAATGTATTGCGGTATTTTTTACAAAATATTCAGAGTACGGATAAAAAGAAGCCTTGTAACAACCATTAGATATGGGCGTAAACATACAAATAAATAGTAACAAAATGAGGTACGAATTTAACATAATTATCGATAGAGATAGTGGCATTGTTCAAATATCTTTTTTGAGTAAATGTGAGTGATAACATTAGTATAATCATTTATAAAAGTCTGTATTCTATCATAAAAGATTACGATCAGTATGAACGCCAATCCTTAGGAGGCATCACCAGAAATTTAACTTGGCTTTACCACCTTTAACGAGAAAAGAAGCAAGAATCTCGTTGTTCCATACATCGTTACCTACTCATACTATCTAAAATAGTTTTGATGTTCGTCTCTTAACCATGGGTAAATTGTTTAACGGATTTGGATGAAAAGTGGCATACATCTAAAACATGACTGGATTAGTATAAAGTTAACTATTTATCGCGGTATACATCTCGTAGGTTACACATGGGCAAAGTTGTCGCCAGAAGCTAATTTTACCCAAAAGACATCAACGCACTCCGTTAACAAAGGCTTTCTAAAATAGAAATAAGATAATATCTAGTCGTAAAATATAAAGTAATTCAAATACAATATTCATCATTTAAATTTAAATTCATCATTTAAATACATATTTTTATTATTACAATCCTTATACTTATATTATAAATGCGAAAGTTTGTATGGATGTGTGTTACTCTTTCACGCAAAAACTACTAGACTGATTGCGATTAAACTTGGTATGTAGTTAGCTAGTTATTAATATTCCCAAAATCCCCGACGTTTCGTTTGCTTTCTAACAGCCATAGTCACAAAGAGACATATTTTAATTTGATGTGTAATATTGTGTATTCGCGTAAACGTAAGACAATAGAATTGCCTATCAGAAATGCTTAATATCACTTGCCGTTGAACCGGTCGGTCGGTAACATTAGAGCTCACTTATGACGGATGAAACGAGGTAGTTAGTGTTACTTTTTAAGTCATCTCACACACTTGGTGTAATTTCAGTAAAGAAAGAGCGGGCGACTTTACAAACATATAAATAACGGATAAAAAGCACCTACACTTGTATCAATCATTGATAAATCACACAAACTTCTGGCCCACGCGAAGCACCTTCTTAAACTATTACGTCACATATAGTTACAAAAAGTAGCTATATAGCATAGATCATAGAATATCATAAAAGCAGTCGCGTCTAAGTACAGATCGGTATCCGCGTCAACTAAATCGATCTATACTTAGATGCGTCGGCGCCCGCGTCGCATTACACTCAACGTTCGACGCGAGAATTACAATTTGTATCACAATGTCTCGGTAGATATTTATCATTTATATATGACTATCTATTTACTGAATGTCAAATTCTAATATTTTACTTTTATAAAATCATTTTGGATATTATTTGGACACGTCATTAATTTTGAAAAGGTAATATAACTAAACAAGATTTTGTAAATAAAACAGCCTACGATAAAAAAAAAAAACTAAACAAGAAATAATAGAATATAGGAGATTTTGGACACAATATTTCTCGCAATGTTTTCCAAATTTGCGCGTAAGGTATACGCTAGCTTTTCAACGTCGTTTTGTTTAGTCAATCTTCTAATGAAGATACATCTTACGTAAAATCATATATTAGTAGTCTTTGCCTGGTGAAGTACACTTAGTACTCAGTACAGTCAGTCAGTCAGTACGTCACTCAGACTTAATTTACGTAGATCACACTATATGATATCTCTGGGTTTGTCTAATAGAATTGCAAAAAAATTGATTTAAACTACAAACTGATTGGGATATCAAACTGTGAAGAATCGCATCAAAATCCTTTCATTGATTTTTGCGCAACAAAAAGATAGGCAGAAAAGAATCGTTTTCGTCAGCTATGCTTAAGTACCAGGTATAAAAGAATGGCTAACAGGAAAATGTTCTGATATAATTAGGTACATACTTATATACCGAAACAAAATCATTAATTCACACTTAGACTGTAGTTAAGACATTATCATGAAATCTGCATTACATATGTCCAAGATTGTTGATGACTCGTGTCCATATTACTACTAAGTAATACATTTAAATGTGCATTATGTTGCTAACAATGTGCATTGTATGCTGATTATAACTATTAGGGAATTTACAATAGCCGTGAACTTCTTGCTACGTGCTTCTTCTGTTCGCTCAGCTTTTGGAGTCGACAGTAGCTTCTAAGTATTATATTTAGAAGTTTTTCCTTTTATTTTTATTGCCTTTGTTGGCAGACTAGCAAGTGGCCCCCCTGATGGTGGTAACCGCTGCTCATGGACTTCAGCAATGTCAAGTTATTTTGAACTAGATATTTCCCGTGGCTTCTTTTGTGTATCCCGGACAATTGGTAGAGTAGTTAAGGTATGGAAGCGTAACAAATAAATAAACTCAATTCGCATTTCTTATATTCAAAGTTAAAGTCAAGGTCAAAAATCTTTATTGCCATAAAAATTCTTGGATACGTCAATTAACTATATCTTCTTCTTAGCCT
Source organism: Catocala nupta (assembly GCA_963675205.1). Lineage (NCBI taxonomy): Eukaryota > Metazoa > Arthropoda > Insecta > Lepidoptera > Erebidae > Catocala > Catocala nupta. The sequence goes on along the minus strand of OY776085.1, from coordinate 24,029,515 downwards.
TTACTATTCCCAAGTCACTTGGGGTCGGCTTTTCTAGTCTAACCGGATTTGACTGGATATCAGTTTTTACACGAAGCGGCTGCCACCTGACCTCCGCAACCCGAAGGCTAACAATACCCTAAGGCTAGACCAGTATCAGGATATTATAGGGCACTGACTTCCCAATAATGACTGCCATAGATGTTCATGGCAACCGGGACGGACGACTTAACGTGCTCTCCGAGGCACGGAGTAGGCGATAATTGTCAATCAATAAGCACATAATTTCGAGAAGTCATATAACTTCTGAAAGTCAGAGGTGCGCGACGTGGGTTCAAACCCGAGACCCTCTGCATTGCAGTCTGCATAGAATAATAAAAAGGAAATAAAAATTTTGCATTAATAAAAGCCTGTTCGAGGAGTGGAGCTTCCAAGAGAAGAAGCAGGCAAGGAACTCATGGCCGCTCTTTTCAATCTTTAAATGTTTAACAATACAAATCATTTTCTTTTATCTTACATGAGTTGCTGTGTGTTGTGGTAATAATAGTTTATTACAATGAGATTTTAAAAGTAAATGTTGGTGAATCTAATATATGTACATATTAATAAGAAATAAAGTAATAGTCATAACAAGTCATATTTACAATTAACTTTTAATATGATAAGAAAATAAAATTTATTAGTTGAGAGAAATAAAGAAAAGTCAATTAAAAATATTTGTTGGGATACAGCCTTTCTTAAACACAACTCCTACGCTAGAGATAAATTTGGTTCACAACTGAAACATAGAACTCGAAATAAATATTGTGGCCAAACAAATTTTGGTCATGATCGAAACCAAATCGAAACGAATCGAAACACTTGGAGTATTGAAAATGACGATGGCTAGCCATCCATGCAGATTAATGTTTTATAGATTCTATAAATGATAGCACAGTTTATGTAATAATCATTTCGAATTATAATTTCGAAATCAAAATTTTAATTAAGTGCAAAATAGGTCGCATCCTGACATCGTGAACTGAGCTTCCCAAAATGGTTATTTAAAAATATTGAAACTCAAATTGGTTAGCGTTAGATGTCCTACCCCTTAGCATCATTAGGTAATGGTTCGAAAATGTTAGTTCCTTACCAGTTATTTTTATTAGTTCTACGCCCTTGCTTTGCTGAACATGTTAGCAGGTAAATGTAAATGTTAATTCACATTAATAAGTTTAACTTTGTTACTTTGTGACCTACATGAAAAAACATATCTAGTTTTCATTATTGATTTTGATTTTGTTAGATAGATTAAACTATATGTGGAAAAAGAACATTAGATTTTGTGACGTAAAATTATATAAGCTTTCGAGGACTGCAATAGAATGATTAAGCCACCCCGAACTAATCTGAAATGTTGTAGAAATTCTCACCAACAGTTAGAAGACCGTGGCATTCAAATCCGCCGTACAGTTGTATCCAAAAATCCAACCTAATATATTTACTAAACATTAGATATATTAAGTATGGAAATATACAGTCTATGATTCGCATTATATTGGTTATGTTACCAGTCATACATACATTCTTAACCAGACACGTTTCATATACGTACGTACGCCAGGAAATAACAAGCTTTTGCACTCTGTAGTGGCCCCATGTAAGAAACAGCAGTAAGAAGTGACCCCTCACAACTGGCGCTTGACTACACCCGACTACACTTAACTAGATAAAAACTATGTTGCCATAATCAACATAGGCCTTTGGAGTTTCTTACAACCGTATCTACATCGAAAATTGTGGTATTATTTTAGATATACGAGCTGTCAATATGTCTGCATTCAACCGTTTGAAACGTACCACCTTGATATCCAAGCGAGGAGTATTTTTATATTCTCTAAGCACTTATCCATTACCTAATAGAGTATGTATTAGAAAACCGGTACTGTTATTTTGTAATGCGTATGAGATACAGGCAAACGCAGATCACCTGGATGTAACCGGCTTCGCATATAACGCTTAATAACTGTATTAACATTGGAATTGCAATAAGTGTGAAACATTTGTATAGAGACATTGGTTAATTAAAACGGAGTATTCAACTCATACAAAATATAAGTAGATATTAATAACACTAGCAGAGTGTTAGTATCACATGCTATAATACAAAAGGGCAAGATCATTGAATAAAAATGTCTGTTCAACGTTTAAAATAATTTTATCGCAGGTATTGCGGCGGATATCAGCGATTAAATTCAATGAGTGATATTCTCTCTAAAGCCTACGTGTGAATGGTCCGAAAAGTAGGCTATAAACTGACCAGTCCATATAAGGAACTACTCCTATCCCTGCTGAAGTTCGCAAGCAAATAACCATGAAAGCTGAAGCATATATTATGGCTGACTGCTTTTCTATCTGCTTCATTCAGCCGCTAGCTTTTTTACTTCACCAAATATTTGTTATAATTTTAAAGTAAATACGGCTTTCTATTATTTTATTATTTTCTTTGTTTTATAAGCTAACTCGCACACTAAGATTATTCCCTGGGTCACGGAGATCTTTGTAAACATTAAACCAACTTAATGGACATCCAAATTCAGAACAACTGTGGATCAGAATGGCAGTCAATTCTGAGATAAAGCAACAACGAGCTTGAATAAACAGAAATAAGAATATAAGAATGATGTGAGCTGAACATCTGTAAAAAAAACGATTCAACCGGCTTACATAGAAAACCTATTTTTACATTTATCGATAGAAATAATACATGGACCTAATCAGGAAATCCAGTCGTAGGAAAAACAAGATTAGATCGGTATCATAAACAAGTCGCGTTGACTGATGGTATCATAGGAAAATTGTACGTAATTGCAGCTTGGTCTGGTATGTAGCGAGTCACATGCGGTGCCTATATGTGCGTATCTTATATACAAAAACTAAAGAGCGCGGTGCGACCGCCATTAGCTGCCTCTAATCAAGTACCGCACACTGATCATGATGATTACGACCGATCCACACTCTTGTGGTCGCTTGCAGCTGTCACGTGGAGTCGATATCGCGTAATTTTAGTAAGTATAGGCTTATTAGAACAATTTATAAGCCTACAGTATGTATTTTTTGATTTTACAAAGTCTTTCAAAGACCGAATTCTGGTCACGGCAACCTGTATTCAGGCTGAACGACTAATCGAAACGCCGACTAGACATTTGCGTTGGAGATATTATAGTGCACAAGTATGTGCACAAACACGAGGATCTCTGTATTATTTAACTCTCATTGTCCGATGAGACCGTAATCTGACCCGAACCAAAAGAAATCAAGCATAGGATCAACGACTTTCTGTGCTTTCTGTGGTACGTGAGTGTGCAACACCACCAAATTCCAACTCTAGGCTGCAATTGTGTATTTCTTGACAGAAAAAACCCAATAATTTTTTGTTGGTATGACCAAGGATTTGAATCCGAGACCATTAGATCTCGGGTGCATGAGCACAACAGTCCCTTTCACTACCGCTACGGCACCGACGCAGTTCGTTTAGTATTTAGGTAGTCATCAACTCGTATACTTGCTATAAACTAACCTGGTGAAACGATGAGCGAGCCTTTAAATGCTCGCAATGCTGAATCCATATATCGTACCATCCAGTTTCTGCCTTCAGGTTTTTATAAACCTTTTTTATTACGTTGGATCTAAATTTATTCGGTCGTACATCGTCTGTAAATTGGAGCTTAATAGTCACAACTTTGAATAATCCCCTAAGAAAATTTTATTATACATTTATTTGTAGTTCATAATATTCTATTACTGAGGTATCAAGGAGAGAAGAGAAGAAGAGAAATAGTACCAAGTAAAAGAATAGTCTTTTTTAATAAATTATAGAATAATTGTATCCTATCATTTATTAAAAAAGACTTTTACTTGCTACCTCTTCTCTCTCCCTCCCTCTCTACGCATGCTCTAAAGCACTATAGCTTGAATCAACCCTAACACCGTCACGTATCACATAGCAATGCTACACAATGATTGATAGAACATAGCGTTCATTAAACAACCAATTAAAAGACTCAAAGACACCGACTAGGAATTACTTCTATAAATCATCAAGCAATATTAATATTGTATAACAAACTAAATACCAATCCTCGATTAAGCATTCAACAAAAACCGTATTCGCCAAATACACATAACAACAAGGGTACCAAGTTACCCAGTATTCGAATCCAGTAAAGCGAGAATGTAAAACGTATGTGCATGCGCAAACATCCGACAAGTTTATTTTAAGAAAAAAAGGACGCAATGACGCAATCGTTTTCCGCGGACACATTTTCAATGATTCGTACCCAAACAACGAGTTGAGTGCTACTATGGAATTATAATACACCGTGCTACATCCCACATAATATGTACGTTATAGGTCATGTGATGATCACTTACTCAATTTTGAGTGAGTGTGTTGACTCCCCGATCGCTTATAGAATACCAACGGGTGTTGGAAGCGGGTGATGCGACTAATTTGTCGCTGTTGTGTCACACTGCGACTGATCGAGTGCCAACATTCTTAACGTCCATCATTGACATGTTTATGAACCTCTGTGACGAATTCTAATTGAATATTACCTACACTTATAACATAGGATTTATATCAATGGTGCAAGTAATTACGAGTAATGATGATGTCATCTTAGTATTTTTACCATAAAACCTTTTGCTATTGTAAAGGAAAACATTTTATAGTTCCGGAAAGAAATAAAACGTTGATGCAACATTTACTTACAATGTAGTTTCACTTTACATGTGAATGATATGATGTCACATTTTATAGGCTAGTGTATAATTATATCAAAGACTTAAACACCAATGCTTCACTTGCTAAATAACAAACATTTTATAGGTACTTATAAATTATGTGAGCGATTTATGTCTGAACATTGCGTTGACCATCCTTTGGAATACCCAGGCTTTTGTAAATTCAAAATATTAATTTTAAAGTACAATACGAAGTAGCCCCGTTTTTTTAAATTACAACTTTTAAAGATTTTAATATAAGAACGAGATATGCGTGCCTTGGGATCCAACTCAAGAACGAAGTTTGACTGCTTTGCAGCAACCATGGTCATAGCGAGAATAAAAAAAATAATTTCTTTTAAATCCAACATAAGTGCCATTAGTTAGTTAAATGCTAGATTTAAACCGCGTTTAGGTTTGAGTAGCAATAGAAATAATTTCCTCAAAAGCCATTGTAACTAATAAATTAGCCTGTCTCATAAACACCAGAATCTAACGATTGAGTTATTTTCGATAAAGAGTCAAAGGGTCTCGGGTTCAGACCCACGTCGCGCACAAATGACTTCCGGAAGTTATATGACTTTTCGAAATTATGTGCGTATTGATTGACAATTATCGCCTGCTCCGTGCCTCGGAGAGCACGTTAAGCCGTCGGTCCCGGCTGCCTTGAACATCCATGGTAGTCGATATTGGGAAGCCCTCTAGAGTGCCCTCTAATATCCTGACACTGGTCTAGCCTTAGGGTATCGTTAGCCTTCGGGTTGCGGAGGTCAAGTGTCAGCCGCTCCGTGTAAAAACTGATATCCAGTCAAATCCGGTTAGACTAGAAAAGCCCCCAAGTGACTTGGAAATAATAAAGGCTAGGGAGAAGATCATTTGACTGCAATTTCTATTCTGTATGGTGAAGCTGAGTTGCTTTTATTTGCGTAATATGAGATGTTGCGTAATATGGGATATTACGCAAATTATAGCAACCCAGAGGGTTAAGGAAGGAAAACACAGCACTAAATCTTAAAAAAAGAAATCATTTATACTGATAAATAGGCTGCTATTTGTTGCATACCTTGAATCATTATATAGCATTTAGACAATACTAATTTAAATAAACCTTGTCGTAGATTTAATATCGCAGTTCATTTCTTAGGTCTCATTTCCTCGATAAATGGCGTTGTACCAGTCGGCTGAATCACGCTACAGTTTTGTTAGTTTTGAAATCAAATGTCTATGTCTTGAAGAACGTATTTCTTCACTTTTTGTGCATAGAATATTTTACCTAATACTTTTTCTTGGTCAAGCGGTAATGTAACATTGACGTATTCGTCAGTTTATTTGAAACAATGTATGCTCACTGTGACTTAGTCTCATCATAATCACGTTCGCTTTTCCATATTATTTGTTTATTTATCGATAAATTATACTTGTTTCTTGTAATCGATTTTATTATTCGTGTGTTGTGCATTCTTATTACAAGTTTTGTAACAATATGAGATTTTAAGTATATATGTCCTTGTTTGCTTAATTAATAGTATTGCGCTAGGTACTGGAACTGAAACTTTTCTATTTGTGATATGTTATTAATGAGAATGTGAGTTGTTTGTTTGTTGGTTTGTTACACTTGCACGCCTTAACTACTCGACCGATCCTCATGAAATCGCATACACGTTGTCGGCCATAGACCGTGTGAAGGAACTCCGTGGTAGGTTTAGTCGATAGGACCCGGCACTTTCTATCTTTCCCGGGTGAGCCCGACATAATCTCTTCGCCCGCCCCCGAGGAGGGGTATGCGACACAGTCCTTTTTTTACATGTGGGAATCCCCACGTAAAAAAGGGCAACGAAAAAGCCTGAAAATAGTACTATTTCTAACCTAACTTAATCCACATTTACGCGAATGATTAAAAATCTAGTGACCAATATATAGGGAATGTAATGAACACTAATGAATGTACGTAGATAAAGTTTTATTATGTAATTCGTCTATTAGACGGATTACGAAATAAAACTTTATATGTGTTTATATTTATGTGTAGGTACCACAAATACTCATTCCAAAATGGCTGGACAAAGCATACTTTATAACAATTCTCTCATTGCATGCAAATAAAATATAAAATTCTTGCTAAAATTTGCGTGTAGCAGGTAACCTGCTTCGAAAATTTGATACAGGCGTGAATTAATTTGTGTAGAATACGGATGGCACTTAATTAATTATCCCGCCACTTCCAATGCGCTCTATGAAGCTTGTGTGATTCACAAATAGTTAATGCTAGTCTAGATGTGACTCTGTCTTTCATTTTAATGTTTGTAAGTCAGTCTCAGTCACATGGATACGTGACAGTATAGTCACATATCTATATGACTGTGGCTTACGCAAAATAATGTGACAGACTTCAAAAATAAAAACAAAAAAACTCAGTCTTAATACTTGATAAAATATAACATCAGTGCCTAAATAGTAATAGTCTAATAATTCTAACCAATATTAGCAAACGTGAGTTTGTTTTTTATGCTTGATATATCATGAAATTTCGCATACACGTTGTCAGGGGAACAAGAAAGAACATAGAGTACCTTACATCCAGAAAAAAGCATTGTATTGGCAAAATATATGTACATTAACGCGAGCGACACCGCGCGCTTAATCTAGTATCTCCATAAATCGGCAAGTAAAACGTATTCATTATGATCACACAAAAACCGTTCGAATCGTAAAATTATATACAAAAAACTGTTATTGTTACATTTTCATAAAAGAAAACCAAACGATACATATGATCCAGTTTGTTAACCCTGTAATGAGTTTCAGCAGCACAGTTTCAATCAAGTTTTTAGACTCGACGCTATTGAAAGCTGTACAATAGCTGCCACCACTAATGGCATCCCTTTATAAATAATAATCGCCGAGAGCTACCTATAAATTGTGAACGTCGAACATGATTACTCCTGATGTCCATCTTATAATTGTCGCCGTGTGAGAAGGCGGACCTGCCGATATGACGAAGCGATTCTGTGTACATTCCAACTAGCTTCACTGTGCAATATATCTGAAGTATTAAGTGCTCGAATATATGACACGGTGAGACACAGAGTTCGTTTTAATGGCAGTGAGTGGGTGTAAGATCCTGGTATCAGATGGCGAGCTAATGCAATACATATTGGGACATTAATATTGTGTATCGGTGCGCGGTAGGATTAATGTAGAACATTTCGCAGTGTCAACGGGCTATGGAGCTGGTTGGACGGTAGCCACAAAAAATGACACATTCATTTTATATTAACTGGCAGTTTTTTGCTGGTCAGTTCTAAATTTGAGCGATTTTTACGCAATTTCGCTTAATGATTACTGGATCTATATTAATAAATGTAGTGAAGAAACTTGATATGTAGATTGTCTTACATTTAAAACGGAGGTTTTAAGTTTCAAGACATTTGCGGATGCAACACATAAGTTATTACAATCCTTTTACTCTATTTCCCCAAGTTACTAATAGAACCGTTATCTTAAATTCAAATTTGAAAAATATATCTGGTAGTTTATTTTTATTTCAAGCTTACAAGTCTAGATCCCTTTATACTTAATTTTAATTTATTAACTAGTAGTTATTTTACCAGTCAGTTCTATTTTTGAGCGAACTACGATGCAATATCGCTTAACCTGTTAATTGTTGGAATTTCAGACATTATTGAAAACTCAATAGGTTAATGATTACTGGATCTAAATTAATAAATGTAGTGAAAAGATCACATTGCCTTAGTATAGCTTCGATAAATCGAGTATAGGTTAATAAATATTATTCCTTGTACAAAGTAGAGCTGGCGTAGTATTACGGGTGATCACGTTGAATTGGAACATTTCTCTGGAATCCGTCCGCGCCACTCGTTATACGGCTACTGTATCATCTCCCGTACAACACGCTAAAATCCATTTCAAAAACCTCAAACCAATTTGTATCTTACAAACTTTATGTTAAAATTGTTATTTGATGAACCAGCTTGAGCAGTTACGTTGTTTATACGTGCAGAGTGTTCAAGTTAAATGCAGAGTTTATTTCATAAGAATATAATTAGTGGGTGGAGTTCAATCAAATAGTTGTTGTAGCAAGCGGCTGCCGAGCGCCGCGAAATAAATCGACCGCCGCCGACGAGACCCGACCAACGGAATTCGGATGCGCCTGCGCTCAATACAGCAGCGTCTAATCTTCGTTGAGTTTTTTATTGTTAATGCCTCCCACACAAGGCAATAGCTACTTGAACTTGTTCTACAATAGATTTATTGATAAATTTAATAATGTTAATGGATATTTTTAAAATGTATTAGTAAAAAAAAAAAACCTACAAAGTGTCTGTCTGTGTGTCGCAGAGGACTTTACAAAAATTGTATTCACTGACAAAGAGATACATATAATAACAATTTGTAGGGATACTTTTTCCCGTGTTAGGATCAAACCCATAACACTACCGTTCAGTGATAAGGTGGTGATTTAAACCATTGCGCAACCCGCGCTCGTTAACGCTGCGGTAGTAAATGGGACTGATGTATATGCGATTTTGATTTTCGGACCGAGCCAACAAAACTGAGAGATTTGACGAAAAATTTCAAAAATAGCTAGTCAGAAAGATGGCGGTGGTTCTGAGCCTGATGTTTCTCCGGTCGTGTCGGATTACCGTCGCAAATTGCACAATAAAAGTACGAGAATAGAGAATCCACCTGTGTTCGTGCAGACATTTCTACACTATAATAACACTCCTGCATAGACTGCATAGGCTGTCGAGAACGATCGCTTTGTCCAAAATTCACTCTAGAAAACATTATGTTATACCGATAAACGCCGATGATCTTTAACTGTGAACATGAATCAAGATTACAGATAGTGCTTGTTTGAAATGTAGGCCAATCACTTAGGTTTCTACGGTCGATTTAATCTAGTTGACAAAGCACGGCAGTTAGTAAGAAATGTGTTATAATGAAACAGGTTACAACTAACTCCGTCCTACGCAGTAAATACACGCCCTGTATTACAACTTCTAAGTGTGTATATAACTACATTTATAAGTACTTAAATCAAATCAAATCGGTTTATTTGCAAGATTATAATACAAAACGGTTCATAAAATTTGAGTAGTCCACTACATACATATATATACTATATTTAAACTGTTGTAATAAAATTAAGTAACCACAATAGTCACTTAATAAAAATACTATTACACTTACAATTGTATATTCCTGAAGGGGTAGGCAGAGGCAAGCTACATACCCACATTTCAAACGCGATGTTTTTTAAGTTTCACTTAAATTGGGTCGAGTCAATTTGTCCTCTGTAGTGCACATTTTCAGAGCAGTGGGAGGCTGTTCCGTATTACTTCTAAGATTTTCCATACAAATATATGCCACGGGACCACAATATATGTATAGATACATATATAGTTTCACACGTATCTCCTTTAAAGAATAGGCAGAGGTTATACGGCTACATTTTGCTAACTACGGTTTAAGGTTCTACGTAATAGGTGGCGAGCCTATTAAGCTTTACCGGGCACACCACCAGACGTCATGCTGTTACTAAAAAGGCTAGACAACAAAAACAAACCAATACCACTTTGCCCGACCTGGAAATTGAACCTTAAACCTCAATCACACCAATGACATTCATACCCGCTGTGCCACCAAGGCAGCTGGGTCCAATGATAAAAGCTATTAGAAATTGATCTGCGATTCACAGTTATTGCTCTCATCGGCGATAAACTAAAATCGCTTAATTTATCCCATGAAGGGCTGTAAGGGCGAGTGGGTGCGGCGCGACGGGAGGATAGAGGGACGAGGTACGACAGGAGGTAATCGGCGGTTCATTACGGGCTCTGGTCGCAGCCATGTCGCGCTAAATTGGCCCGCTACCCGTCTTACCCGCACTATGATTTAGGAATATTAAGGCTCGTCCCACGCACTCGTAATTGCGACAACGACACGACTGCGAGACGACAGCGACATTTAACGTCACACGAGCAGTTAGACGCAACGTTTTTGTTGCGAATCATTATCTATCATTTGTAATGTAAGTACGCAGACAATGGAGTGAATAGCTCATTACTGTGGGCTGTATCCGGCCGTGAGCTTTTTGTTAATCGAAAAAATAAGCAGTAAAACATCTGACGGACGCCATATTAGTGTATTAACTATAGTTTGCACATATAGCTCTACTCGACTCATATCGCAAATAAAAAATGTATCAATCATTCAATGATGTATAAATGGCGGTAGCCCAATGGATAAGGCATAGGTCTTGCGATCGAGAGATTGTGAGATACTAGCATCGTGACTCCATTCCCAAAGCAAGCAATAAGGGTATTTTACGGCGCTCCGTGTTATGACCAGGTTATACAGGCCCTGGACAAAAGCTAACCACAGTCAGTCAGGTTGAGACCACGGCCGATGTAACCTGATTGAAACATCGAGCACTTAAAGATGATCTGTATTATGAATGGTCACGATACTTGCAGATTTTAATTTCAACATCAAAGTTTTTACAAACATTTGGTTTAGCTAGATGAGAAGAATAGGTAAACCTTAAAAAAGAACATACGTGTTAATATACCTAAGATAGTCAACAGCATCGCGAACTGTTTAATGATTCTTACATATATACATTGCTAGCGTGTTAGCTTCTTTCAATCTTAAACTTTTGGAATATTATATCTTAAGGTAGTCAAAATAAAGACCATCTGACTTTTGCAAATAAGTGATTGGCATTTTCGATCGTTCTTAAAGCGGACTTGATAATTTTGATTGATCACTATAAAAACATGCACAGCTCTAAATTTTACTGTATGTTTCAAAATAACTAGTTGTACAAAATCTATGCAATATCTTCTATGCAGTGGTTAACGAGCTTTCTTAGTAATTTATAACATAAATTGCTGTTAATCTCTAAAAGGAGTATTTATTTGTTTCTCAAAATAACCTAACAGAACTAAGACATCTTGAAACATATTCTTAGACACCTAGTGTCAATCGAGGCAAGTTGTCTACTATAGTAACAGGTGCGTTCCAAAAACTCTGTTACACCGACAAGTGACAGACATATGGCCGATCAATTCCTAAACCGTACTTTATCTAATGTTGCAAGTTAGTAAAAAGTACGCACTAAGTTATGTCTCGCATATACTGTTAGTATTGCGCGGAATTCGGCGCGTTCGATGTTGTGACACGACTGGTTGTGCCCGAAAACAACATCAACAACTGCGCCCTACCGCCATTCGGTTACTTGAGCTATGTGTAATACTGTAGCTATGTCCAACACCTCGTTTGAGTTACACTTGAGATGATATGTTTGAGTTACAATTGATATCGGAATTACAACTTAAAATAGATAGTGGTGTAATTGATGTGGTTACCTATATTATTATTCTGTCCTGTGTTGTGAATTCTATCTTAAAACAGGACAAACATAAGATTAATGTAGTCCACAAATATTTTTTTACCCTGTTCTCGGTTATGATTATATTTCGTAAGCTCTGCCGCCATATTGAAATATTTCAATGCTGGAATCGATTTATTTTCAATCTTTTTTTATTTACAAATCATAAAATCTTTGTGCTATATAAATGTATATGCAAGTTTATGAAAACGTATAGTTACAAATAATCTATTTAAAATGTTAAAATGTCAGGTAATTTTGAAGTCACCTGCTATAATAAAAACCTACCTATTAAATAAAATTAAAATAGGTCAAATTCTTTTGGTTACCAATTAGATACCTTTGAAATATGTTAGTTCGTGTTACCCTAGAAATTTATATGTAAAAAATATATTATAATACGGTTCGTAATGTTCGTATCCTTAGTGTGACTTTCCACCATTCTGCAAGCCGAACATTCGTTGCCACGCTAGAAAAATCTAAATCTTTATAAAGATACACCGCGCCATTTTTTGTGAAATAGTGCTAGGCAAAATGGTGTGGTTTACTCTGTACCAAATAAGAAAACATTTTACTAAAGTATTGTTCATGTATAATAGTAATAATAAATGTTGATTGCAAACAATTGTAATACATAGCTCTCTCGCCTATACAAATATTCTCGCTGCGTGTATGAAATCAAAATACTCGGACACAAGCTATGCACTAGCCTGTCGCCTGTCTGTCTACGGCCACCGAATTCTAAAGAACTTTATTAATAATGTATATTAACTACTTAACAATACCATATCGCATATAAAATAATCCGTTTACACTCAACGGTATAGTTTTATTCATTTACATGTTGTAACTCGGTGGTTGATTTTAGAATGTTAGCTTATAGATTAGCTTTAACTGCCTATTTAGATGCGGATGATCGTGAGGTTTTGGAGTTCGATTCTCGGGTCGGACAAAATATTGGAGTAAGGGGATCTCAATAACAACACAAAATCTGGATATATGGCTGGTAGCTGGTAATAAACCTGTGCGCTATTAAGTAGAACTTAAAAGTAAGCGAATAGAATGAGGAAGCGTTACACAAGTGCTAATAATAATAATATTCTATCACATACACATAACACCATCTAGCCCAAACTAAGCAGAGCTTGTACTATGGGTGCTAGACAATGGATAAACATACAGATATACCTTTTTTTTGTAAATACATTCATATTATACTTAGAAACACCCAGACCAAGACAAACATCCATGTTCATGCACACAAAATATTTGACTTGTGCGGAAATCGAACCCACGACCTCAGGCGTGGCAGTCGGTTACACTGACCACTACGCCATCGAGGCCGACAAATAATAATATATAATAATATAAGTATTTAAGTTTAGACTACTACTAGTAAAATAGTTGATTTATGTTCACAAAGCTTTTTTAAGTTCATTTTCAAGAGACCTAAAAATATTTAGAGTGCAGACAACTAATTCGCCAGACATAATATATTAACAAATTACATGAACGGTACGAATTTAGCAGTAAATTAAAACTTTGTTCTTTGGACGCTTACAACACCAATATAATAGCACCGACTGGGCAAAAAATCCACCTGACACTGCAAGAACGCAACCGACATTTTCTGGCTACAATCTTCTAAAGAGTGGAGATACTTTTATCTAGTAGTACGTTACGTTTCTAAGTGCTTTGTAAAACCCACGTTTGTATGAATACACAATTCATTGAACGGCTGCCACATGCCGAAACAGTAGCAAACCTGTCTGTTCTAAGTCATTTACTTTAGGATCCAGACAAATTACGACATAATGGTATGATTACGTTGCAAAATTGTTGGTTCCCTATTACTCGGTCGATTTGTGTCGGCAATTGATAGGAATTATAAAAATAGCGGGGCGAGGAATGCGGGCGCGATTAGCGATGCACCTAAACACGCTGCGCGGACGCACCTGCCGAGCTTTGCCCGCGCCCGCGCCCGCCACCGCCGACGTACCCGCGCCCGCGTCCGCCTCCGCTGCACTTTACACCACATCACGACTCACTGTAACTACATAATAAGTAATAATCGCTTGTTAGACACGCTTACGGTATTGAACATAACATATGCGAAGCGATCTCATTATATTCAAATCGTTGCGTTTATATTTTGGTTTTATTACTAACTCCACATTATTGTAAGACTTTGCTCGTTTTTCTTTCACGTAGAAATTAGTTTCGAAAGCTTCGATCATTTTGATGGTTAAAAAGAGAAAGATCCATAAAATATTGAGATCAACAAAATTGTACATAAAATTAACCTAAATCAAATGTATGTTTTTAGTAATAAGCTGGCTTCAAATTTTTCTAACCAATGTATCTGAAGAGGAACTTTAGATACAGATGGGTCACAAATTACTTATTATTCTTATTTACTTATTGATTATATACTAACTACTAGCTAAGATAGAATGCTTATCTCAGGAGTAGGTTTACGTCAATGGTGATTGTATTGACGTATATCTGGGATTCGTAGGCACGAACTAGATCACTAGTCTAATGCGTTATCCATTAGACTACCACCGCTTTTTGTTTGTAAAATATTCCACCCTAGCTTATAAAAAATCTTATTCTGTGATGTGAATGTTAAACAACAGCAAGTTATTTAGATGTTATTTCTAAAGGAGTCTGCCCACTACCCCGTCTCATACCACGACCGTGCTAGGAACGTGACAGGCAAAACAATATTCTTTGTAAGGAAATGTATAAGACTATGCCCACTAGACCGTTCCGTCACCGACCAGCAGTTCCTATAGCAGGGCGTATCGTGTTGCTTTTCGTGTCTGATACGTTCCTAGCACGGTCATGGTATGAGACGGTGTAGTGGGCAGACTCCATAATACTTAAGTACTCATATTGATAGATATTCAACGTGGCAAAAAATAAATAACGTAACTAATATTATAAATACGAATGTGAGTTTTTGTTTGTAACGCTTTCACGCCTCTACTACTCGACCGGTCATTAGGACATTTCGCATACACGTCGTCAGGAATAGGGAAAAGAACAAATGTACCCTTTTATCCCAAAACAAAGTACTGTTCCCGAAGAATGGAAATAGGTATATTAAATGTTATATATCATTCGCGAAAGCACAAAGGCCTATTTTTAGCGTAGGAGGCTGCTTAAGCAGTGGCAACCCGACGGCAGTTCCCGTGAATATCGGTTGTCGGCCGGTGACACGCCTCCAGCCTGCGAGGTTTAAAATACAACTAGTGGACACCACCGCCTTCCGGATCATTTATCTCTGCCATCTACAACCTGCTTAGGAGAAAAGTTTATGAATAGCAACGCCTACAATTACGTCACTTTACATAATAATATAGCAGTAATTTCTTGAAATAAAGTTGTTTCCTAACGGTCATCGAAAGACCTATGATCATGATAGCCGATAGAAAATTTAATTTTAATAAAAAGCCGTGGAATGTATAAAAATTTAATGTGCTAATATATTATCTAATACAATTAACAAAAAAAATATTAATCAAGTCCAATTTTTGGAGCTCTATCACGGTCAATTCGTACTAATAACGCCTCGCGTATATGACAACACGTGTAGAAAAATATCGATTTAATAAAATTTCATTAAAGCCAAAACTTCGGACTCCCTACCTGTCGCCACAAAATATATCTTTCCTACATTTTATAATACCAAAGTAAATGACTACTACGATGGCTTATGAGTTTCATGATCATTTGATCAAACTCAAAGTTTCGACACATTAACTACAGAAAGGTTAAACACCTGCTAAACCATTCGCATACTAAAAATGTTTAGACATTAATAATTGACTTAGTATAAAACACGTAAATATACCTACCATAGTGGATTTATTATAAGAAACTGAGCAGTGCGAGTGGGTCGCCAATCGAGCGGAGCAGTAAATTCGCGCCGCCCCCGGCACTATTTGATCATCCCGCGACTCCGTCCGCTCGCAACGGTAATTACGTTATTAAAAAAATAATATTTTCCTACTGGTTGTTTTGTGGCCGACGCAGGCCGCGCGGCCGCTACGCGCGTTTTTTATTTATTATTTATGCACTTAATTAACGGTTGACTGCACCCGACACAACACTACTCTTATTTATAGCACAAGTTTAATCGCTCGCTAATATTTGCCGATAAGAGATAATTTTAAAATTCACAACAAATGGTACGATTGAAATTATATTTGTGTGCGCATTATAATAATTTGAAACTGTTTTGAACAAGATCGACCCAGTGAACTCACATAGCGGCCAGTACTGGGAACAATCAAATTAGCAGGCTGTAATCTCGGCGAAGCAATTGGGGCAGCAGTCGTTGTGTATATTGCGCGCATTACGGCGGCGAACGCTACGAGCGAGCAATATTATACCGACGCGATACATATCGAGTGAATGCTACCGGCGACGACCGACGTCTCACAGTCTACAAAACGTCGCCAACTCCTACATTTTCCTCGGAACTTACGACGTTTTAAATTCCACACGCACATATAATTTAATTCGAGCGGCAGCGGTTAATCTGGTGGGATCACGGAGAAATGCGCCGGCGCTCGCCGGACGCGAATTTATTGTTTATGAAATTGTTTTTGCATGTACCAGATTAGCCCAGTTTAAAGTTGCGTCGTGTGTCGCAACCACACAAACGACTGTAGACTGCTGATAGTTCTGAGCCAGAATCACAGATCGAAACAGCAATCTATGAATACTTCAAGCGTGGTACAAATTACATCAAAATATTTTATTTTAAAACGTTTCGTCGAGGGCCACCTGCGGCAAGCAATGAGATAGTTATCTTATCTTATCTTGTGTGGGGGCCAGTCAGTACAGACCGGCAACACTTCAACCCAGTGGGATCTTTTGTGTCGACTTCCCCAATACCGACTGCCATAGATGTTCATGGCAGCTGGGACCGACGGCTTAACGTGCTTTCCGAGGCACGGAGCAGGCGATAATTGTCAATCAATACGCACATAATTTCGAAAAGTCATATAACTTCCGAAAGTCAGAGGTGCGCGACGTGGGTTCGAACCCGAGGTCCTCTGCATTGCAGTCTGTTGGTCTCCCCACTGAGCTATCGCTGCTCTTAATGAGATAGTTAAGTCACATTTCTTTATACTAATAAGGTGGCGCAAATACATACAGCCATATACATATATCTCAGTATGCAGACAAACATGTTATATGACCACATTTTCCAGATCCGGCTTTAAGTACTACGTAACAGGAGCTTATTGCCTTCAACCGGACAGAGTTCTAGTCACAGGGCTGGTACTGAGATAATATCCACTAACACCTTGGCCAACCTGGAAATCGATCCCGAGACATTAAGCACAATACAGCTATACCATTGCGTTAGTCCACACGATAGAGATGAACATTGCAACAAGCAAGTTACTGGGTTAGTTAAAAAGATGCATTTACAATGCAAGTGCCAATTGCATTGTACATGCAATGACTGCATCGTAAATGCGACGAGAACTCAGTGCTTCTTTAACAAGTGAATGTAACCATATAACTAGACTCAATAAAAAAAGGCCCTGGAAACGGTCTGCAGTATGAATGCGCGAGCTATCCTCGCGAATTGCCCTAGATTATGAGATGAAGCACTGGTAGGCTTAATCGGTAAGACCGGAGCTTTCTATCTTTTCCCAGGTGAACCCAACCCATATCGCGGTGGGGTTGCGAAAATGCATTCCTCAACGTAAAAAATGGCTTTGAGAACCATATCCTAAGAACCTAAGGAGAAATTTTGGAGAATAGAATATAGCCTTCCTTTTTCTCTTTAATACAACCTTGAAACGTTATGACTCGCTGCTTCAGTGACGCACATGAAAGCAGTGCATGAGTTTTTGGGTACGATTTCCGGGTCGGGCAAAATTTTATATTTATCTTCCCTCATTTAATTTTCAGTAGCAGCACAAAGTCTAGCACAGTGCTAGACTTTTTTATTATGATTATTATTAGGACTTTTTGGTTAGGCGTATTACATGTAACTTAAAATAAAGTTAGTGAAATGTGGGTGTATTACAACTCCGCCTACAGCTCTGACTATAGACGTGAGACTAAGTATGTAAGAAATATTCTAGCACTAGCTTTTGCAGGCGGCGTCGCTCGCGTTAGCCTAGATTCAAAAAAAATTTTTTTTTCTGAATAGGAGGCCACTCCTATTCAAAAAAAAATACGTACTATGTCCTTTTCTATATACCCTGACAATGTGTATGCGAAATTTCGCGTGTACGCGAAACGCGAAGACATCGCCATCGCGGACTGAACCACTACCATGAGCTTGTCGTGTTTGTAGCTAGCGAGTGACTATAGTCGAGACAATTGTCGCTACAGTTCTACTACGCGTCTTCAGTTGATAGCAAAACTATATCTATATTTCGACGTTACATTACAATTGTTTCTTTAAAAGCAAACAATATGTGTACCCTGGGCTGGAATGAAATGTATTGTAATTCGCCAACAATATAACATAACAATATTCAAACTAACAGTATCCCTCCTCGGTTGTATTTAAAAATATACTAATTCCATGTAATGACGTCGAGAATTTCGCTGCATAGAAAGAAATAGTCCGAACTTTTTAATTTATATTATATTAATAATGAAATATATATATCTATTTAGTTAAGGCATGAAATCATCAATCGTTATGAAATTTCGCATACACGTTATCAGGGGTACAGAATGGTACAAATCTTTCATTCAGAAGAAAGGACTGTGCCTGAGGGAAAGAAATTATTTGTTTGTTACGCTTTCGCGTCTTAACTCGACCAATCACCATGAAATTTCGCATAGGTACATGAGTGTATGCGAAATTTCATGGTGATTGGTCCAGGACAAAAATACTGTTACTATCCTAATCTAACCTACATTTATGTGAGTGAAACCGCGAGCAATTTCTAGTTCATTATATTAGTAAGGATATCAAGATTCCCTCACAATATATTCGTTTGCCATTAAAACCAACAATAATGCTATCTCACAAGTGACATAGCCACGTGTAGCTATGCAGACTTGTGAACTAAGCTATTGTTTGATATTCAGTGCCACTCATCGTAGTTCGTGACAAATACTTTACTCATCACTTGTATATGTGACGTTGTATCCTGTAAACCAGCTACGTGTTGTTTCCTTGTGTGAGTCTTAAATATATTGGCGTTCAAACGCCAATATGTATAATGCCTACTGCTGTCAACTTCAATATACACCGCTTCATTTATCTAATGCATCAACAAATTATCGGCAAAATAGTTTTATGTGGCGGGCAGGCAAGACCCTTAATGTGATGTATAAAGCGCATGACGTTGATATTTTCAACGCAAAACAGGAGACAGTGGGGCAGTTGCTAAGATAAGATTTTCCAAAATTATTGCCAAATGTAATGTATAAATTAATTTAAGCTATTTCTAATACTGTGTTCCACATTGTTTATATAAAATAAAATAAATAAAATAAAATCTAAAAAATAAAATCTCTTGATTTCAGGCTCCTTCTTTTTTTTTTGGCCCATAATATTGTTAGTAGTACAACTTAAAAAACTTAAAAACTATGTTAGGTAAATTTGGAAATTAATTTAATTTAAGTATTTACCACCCTCTGGGGCCCCGGGCACACGCACTTGTGCTTGAACCCAGTGCCACAGAAGGGGGCTACTATATAGCTTATGAGTGAGAACCTATTAATGTCTGTGCTTCGTAATATTTTTGTATAAGAATAGTGATTATGCTGTTGGTCTAACATGAAAAATAAATAAATATACACTAGTACGTACATATTTCACGTCTGCGGATCTTCGTTTTAGTTATGGAGCTGTAGAACTGCCTCGATAATGCAGAGACAGTGCATGCACATGCTGTGCTTGAGTTCTCAGGGTTACTTTTCATTTAAATAATTTCATCAATATGTTTTTATTACTAGCAAGAAGTCTAGATCGTATGTCCGATAGACGTGACTCCTCCTTATTACGTGGGATGTGCCGTAGCTGGAGAAATGTGTGTGTAATGTATTTCTGCCTATCGATCGGATATATAGGTGACTATGGGTGCCCTACACCTATATTATAATATATGTATGTATTTAACTAGTTTTACCAAAGCTTTTTTTAACTAGTTTTTTAAGCAGCGATAGCTCAGTGGGGAGACCAACAGACTGCAATGCAGAGGGTCTCGGGTTCGAACCCACGTCACGCACCTCTGACTTTCGGAAGTTATATGACTTTTCGAAATACGTGGGTATTGATTGACAATTATCGCCTGCTCTGTACCTCGAGAGCACGTTAAGCCGTCGGCCTCGGCTGCCTTGAACATCTATGGTAGTCGTTATTGGGAAGCCAGTGCCCTCTAATATCCTGACACTGGTCTAGCCTTAGGGTATCGTTCGCCTTCGGGTTGCAGAGGTCAGTTGTCAGCCGCTCAGTGTAAAAACTGATATCCAGTCAAATCCGGTTAGACTAAAAAGCCGACCCCAAGTGATTTGGGAATAATAAATGCTAGGGAGAAAAATTTAACTAGTTTTTACCAAGAACGGCTACACTCTCGTAGTTAGACATTAATAAATCTACTATTAATATACATATAAGAAAACTTAACAGTAATTCTGTAATAAATGCAAAAATTCTTCACAAGTCGCCTAGTGATTAAAATTCGACCGTAACTTATTAACACGCAGAGGTCTCGAGTTCGATCCCAAAGCGCGCATCTTTGTCTTTTTGAAGTTATGTGCATATTAAATAGTTAAGTATCGCTCGCTTTAACGGTGAAGGAAAACATCGTAAGGAAACCTACATGTCTGAGAGTTCTCCATAATATTCTCGAAGATATATGAAGTCTACCAATCCGCACTGGGCCAGCGTGGTGGACTATGGCCTGACCCTTCTCACACTGAGAAGAGGCCCGTGCTGCTCAGGATCATACTTTAAGCCACACTGTGTTTAGGAAAAAGACCCATACAAATAGGTACTTAAACGGTGAATCTCACCACCATCCTAAACAGTTAGCTACCGTGGGAATGTCTTTGTTTCAAGAAACACTGGACGCCGAGCTTCAACATGTCAAGCAAGTAATGCAAGACAACAAGCTCCAACAGCCGCGCCGCTGTCACAGATCCCGAGGAAAGCCAGCCACAGTCGAGCGCCAGCCTGCTATACTGCCTTATGTAAGGGGTGTCACTGACAAGATTGGCTACATCTTGAAGCGAGCTTCAATCAACACATACTTCAAGCCGCCAACTAAGATAAGTCAATTTTTACCATCCGTCAAGTGCTAATTACCTCTACAAGATGCAGGGTCTATAAAATAGATTGTGACTGTGGACTCTCATACATTGGTCAAACCAAGAGAAGCATAGGCACCCGCATAAAAGAACACATAGCTGACGTAAAACACAAACGCTCGTTGAAGTCTGCTGTGTGTGAATATGTCCAACCACTACCTGAGATTTGACAAACCACAGATTCTCGCTAAAGAACACCGATTCCTTACAAGGATGCTTCGCGAGGCTATTGAAATCAATAATCATCCTAATTTCAATAGAGAAGATGGTTGGAATGTACCACCAGCTTGGGATCCAGTACTTCAAATAGTCAAACCCAAGAAGAAACAAACCACAGCTAGACTTCATGATACTTTGAGCTCATTCTGCGTAAATAGAAACACCAATGATCAAATTATGTTCGGGTACTTTGAAATAACTACACTGGAACATTGAGACAACTACCATCTTAATCTCCCCGTGACCATGGCTGCTGAAAAGCAACCGAAACGTCGGGGAAAGTGTAAACCTAAATATAAATAGATTGAATAGTTTAAATAATTTTATTAGCTTATAAATTAGTAAAATTCAATAGTAGTAATAGTAGTGTAATAGTTTCAAAATTATGTAATACCGTGATAAATAAACAACGCGATAAAATCCGTATATAGTAGTTTAATTTCAATGAATAACATTCGCGTTAACAGAAGACAATATTGTATTACCACCAAATTATTTGCGCATTCGTTTTAGTGTATAAGATGAAAAGCTGCCGTCTATAGTGCCTGAATAACTTCACATAGCCTGCTTATATGAGGTAGATAACTCTAATACGTCTGCGAGCACTCCACTTGTTTCATATTTTATTCAAATTATGTATGGAGGCCATAAAGTAGAATGATTAATTGTTTTCATGTTAGATAAGTCTGTGTGAGCGGCGAGTGTACGCGGAACGCGAAGACATCGCCGCTGTTGCGCGCTGTACCACTACCATGAGCTTGTGTTTGTAGTCGCGAGTGAGTATAGTCGATACATTTGTCGCTACAGTTCTACTACGCGTCTTTAACTGATAGTAAACTGTATCTATATTTCGACTTTACGTTACAATTGTTTCTTTAACAGCAAACAATATGTGTACCAAGCTGTAATGTAGTGTATTATAATTAGTCAACCATATACCATAACAATATTTTATCAAACAGTATCACTTCTCAGTCGTATTTAAAAAGATACTAAATCCATATTATGTTGTCGATACTCGCTGTATAGAAAGAATTGCAGGAGCTATTTAATTTATATTATATTAATAGAATATAATATATCTATATACTATTTTAGTGTAGTATCTTTCAATTGCTGGAATGCCGGAAATAATTGAAAATAATTGTATCTAGCCGTCGTCGTGGCCGAGAGCCACCGTTGCTCAAGACGTTATTTCTCTGAAACATATTTAAGAAATATAAAAGGATGTATTAATTAGACGCTTATGTTACGAATGTTCTCTCGTCTATGTTTTCCTTAGGTAGCATCACTCCGAATCAAGACTCATGGTAAGAACAATACCTACTTATAGTGCCGTGACAGTCGCGGCTATTATTTTGTTATTTTCTGGTAAACAATGCGCGGTCCATCAGAGGCGCTCGACATACAACATCCACGTACGGCTCAATTACGTGCCACGTAATAAAGACATATAAAAGTAGAATATTTGCATGTGACGAGTGGCGGTACAGACGCGAGACGGCGCCACGGTACGCGGCGGTCCAAAGATGTGCAACGATAACCCGCAAGACAGCGCCGCGACGAACGTGAGCACACACACACACACACACACACACATACACACATACACAAACACTACTAGAGTCGCAGTACACAAGCACACGAGTTGTTATTGTATGTATCTAGTAAAGACAATAATATCCGAGTAATAGCACTGCACACACACACACATAGTATCAAATCCCACGGTGCTAGGTCCTTGCCAGTTTTGTTTTTGGTTTCGATTGCATCCCGTCACCTAAGGGCTAGGAGAAAGATGCTGATATGTTTAAGATTCTTGTAGCTGATTTCTGAAAGGCAGATCAAAACAAAAATTTGTTAACAGACGGATGCATATTAACTGTTTGAATTGGCTGACTGAATTAGCGACAGATTTTGGTACGTCGTGGATTAGCCTTTCAGAAACTTGATGCTATTCACAAATTTACGTCGCTACTACTTCTGCGCCATATTTTAGTGTTTGAGGTATACAGGAGACATAATATTGGCAACTCGTGATAAGCAAGTATGAGTTCTCACACCGCGTCCCCGAATACCTCTGACAGTCAGTCAGAACCTCGTCTCCAATTATTTATGACTGGTGGTGATGTAACTCTAAGAGCGATCGCAGGACTCTCAACTCTAGGTTGCCTTAAAATAAGATGTATCTTCTTTAATTTAAGAATGTCTCTTGTCGGTGGAGTAATCGCCACATGGCTGTCTGCTTTTTTTTTAACCTCTTGATATGACTCGACTCCCAATTCTTCTTACACTTGTGAGACAAAGGTACGTCTCGGTTTTTCCTTTCCTGTCATTCCAAAATTTTTCCTTTACAGATTGTCATTAAAAATTCGTCGTGTCGTATCAAGTAGCTAATCAAATTTCCTCTTCTGTCATCTATGGTTTTCAATAACATTCTATACTCCTCAATCAATCAACATCAATCAACACTCACATAAGATTGGCTATCTGTATGTATGTCTTTTGCTAGACATGAGGAAACAGACACATAATTCACATAGACAATGATTTCACATCAAGTCAGCTGAATGCAAGTCTATCAAGTGCGGTTTAATTCGTCTATCGAGGTAGGGATGCTGGCGCGGCAGTCAGATATAATGCTTCGATCATTTTCTCTCGATATGGGTAAGCTGCCAGGGAAATTTACCATCAGTGATAGTGCGGTAGTAGTATAGTGATAGTAATTATGAACCGCACTTTTTCATCTATAGGTAGTCATACCAATTTGGCAGTCTGCTATTCTCTAGCTAACTTTCTGGTATATGTTCAAATACACAAATGATTTTTGCTGGCGTTAGTGATTTACTTTAAATACCTGCCACTTCACATATTAGAAACAATTTTGCGGTTACCGTGCAGTTTAGGGCAAAAATATTGCACGGTGTTCAACGAACAGATAAGTAGGTACTTTAAAATGGAAACCATCTGGTATCTCACAGCCAGCCAGATATTCATTCATCAAGATACCCTAAACATTTGTATATAATAAATGACTTTTTATGGTTTGAATGGAGTGGATAGCAGTAGTAGTAGTAGCAGCGTAGTTTTGGACTTTTATAACAACATTATCGTAATCTTTTGCGTTGTAAAATTTGCCCTTTGTACGTCGCATGTTGAATACGCAGGCCGTTTTATCAAAATAATTGCTGTTAATTAAACTAAGCATAGTTTCAAAATGTATATTCATTTGTTGGATATAGTGTTGAATTGGTGACAGTGGTTGTTGCCAGGCGGTGCGTCGACGCAGTACATACGCGCACGTATGTACGGGAGCGGGCACGTACATTCAGTTTCTAACATTGTGAAGCCTCACGGAGGCACTAAAGCGAGCTGTTTCGTATGCGGCGCGCGCGCACAGCCCCGCGGAATCACAATCGACGCTCGCGGTAATAACTCGTCGAATGGTCGCGCGCCGGAATCAACAAATAGGCGACGACACAGCGTACAGCGCATGCGCACAGCCGACAAGCTCACTGCTAACACCTCTTTGTCTCGACCACCAGGACCTTGGGAACGAAGGTCACCCTACACGTGTCATATTATATTATAAATAACGAATTTACTTGTACAAAATAAAATGTATTCGTCATGTCTTAACTAACATGTATATAACCTTTCAAAATGTTGACCGAACTTTTGGAACAATATTAAATAAATATAATCGTGGTAGAATATCGCCCAAAGAAATCATAATATCCTAAGAGCTATTGCGATATTTACTTATATGAAATAGAACTCCAGCTGGATAGATTGCCCCTGTGTTACAGGTAACTTTATTAAAATGTATACAATAGAGACAAATCAAACTTAGAACTGCAATCTACAGATCAAAAGTATTTGCTCTGAGAGAGAATCGAAGCTATAAAACTCGGCGTTTGGTGTTCGGCGTGGCGACGTAGCCACTGAAACCATTTATTTATACCTATACACATAGTTCCAATATTCCCATTCTAAAGCACAATGACCAATATCGAAACAGCTAAAACCTGCGACCAAATACGTAATCAAGTCTAAAAGACATAAAATGCTATATAAATAGAACTGTTACTAGCGAGAACAGCCATTAAAATAACAAACAGGATAAATAAAATGAACATTTGATTTAGTAAAAGTATAATGTTAATGTAACAGCATCAAAACGTTTATCACGTCACTGTGTTGACACCAAACTAATGACAATTATAATGGCGTCGCGTCAAAGTTAAACAAAAAATAAACAGCTCGGACAAACATTATTGATATTCATGTGATTCATGGAAACGTTAGGCGACGACGAGCATTATTCAGATGCGATCGAACCCGTCAATCACTCCTCACCTCGGACCCAAGATCCATCACATCACCACCGCCACCACGCTAATATCAACCTTAATTACACCACCTAAGATACATATTTATTATGTAAAAATAATTCGGTGTAAACGAAAGGTAATATTTAATAGGTCCATAGTAATGAGGCAGCTGTGACGAAGGAAACTCTGCATGTATTTATTTAAATTTATGAGAATTGGTATAAATGTAAGACTGAATACACATTGCGCACATCTTAACTGTGTATAAACTATAATTCGCATCAGCAAAAACTGTCCTTAACATATGATAGAGAAACGAAAGATAATACACAGCAGGATCCTCGCCAACTATGATATTGCCATGACAACACATAGACTCTTTTTTTAAAGATCAGCTTACGAAACGCCATACATGAGCCACTCATGTATGGCGTTTCGTAAGCTGCAGTAACTGCTTATCATGCTGTGTATGTGTATCTTCAGTTTGGCTTTTATGAAGTAAAACCTTTTTTAATGTTCCAGTCTTTTAAATGACTAGTTAAAGGTTAGTACGGTCTTCTGAAAGTGCGTAGAAGCCCTGTGCTATCTGGAGTAATTTGTGTGATATTTAATTATTGGTCCTGGCGTGTATAATTTCCTGGTGAAACATACGTTCACCGTACGCTTACTCCTCACTATCTACTAATATTACAAACGGGTATATATTATAAAAAAAAAAAAGAATAAAGAATGGGAAAATGGGCAAGTTTGTCAAGATGAATGTTTCGATATCTGTTCATTCAATCATTGAACGCATTGGGATTCAACTTAGCACAGAGATAGACCATGACCTGAATTAACACATAGGATACTTTATATCCCGGCATGCGTTTACTGGTGTGATACGAAATCGCTCATAATGATAAATAATAAAGCCATACACAAGGGTCAGTGGTACCTACCGACCCATACCAGCAATTTATGCCTAAGTTTCTTCTTCGCAGGAGAAGCAGAAACTTTGGCATAAATCTAAATATTTGCTTCTCATATAATATAATCTATACTGATATTATAAAGCTGAAGAGTTTGTTTGTTTGTTTGATTGCAACGCGTTAATCTCAGGAACTACTGGTTCGAATTGGAAAATTCTCTAAGTGTTAGATTGCCCATTTATCGAGGAAGGCTATAGGCTATATAACATCACGCTACGACCAATAGAAGTGGAGCAGCAATGAAAAATGTTGCAAGAACGGGAAAAACTCTCTTATGTGAAGCAGACGAAGTTGCGCGAGTCAGCTAGTGTTAATATGTATAATAGGTTGTTCAGTGAATCTATAACGTATTTTCCAAAACAATAGAATCAACAAAATTAACTACATTTATTGTAATTATGTATATAGATGTATCATTTACCTTACAAATAGGCAACCAGAAAAGTAAGGCCGCATTTATGATATATGACAATTAAATATTAATTCTGACGCACATGTTCAACAGCTATTTGTCACAATCATCAGATAAAGACGATATACGTTAAAGATGCCTATACGTAATTGTTTCATACATATGGAACACAATTCGTTGAATCCAAATATGAATTTACACTTATATTTGGCGCCCGGATTAAATTGCCAGTGTCCTTACTAATATATCTTAAAACATTGTTATCGCGTGAACAAAAGCGAGACAATACTATAAACATTGTAACATGTTGCGTATGCAATAACAACATTTAAGGCATATTTAAGGCTCCATATTGAGTAAAATCTTGTTGGGCTTTATTTTAAAAACTATTAGGAGCTAGACTAAACTCGTAGGAGCTGAGTAATATAACCTATTACCAGAGTCAGTGAAAAATCCGAGTGAATAATCCGACTCGGATAGGTTACGTTAAGATAGGATTTTTTTTTTTAACTTGCCTGTTTGCTTTGGCTCATTCCTCTCCGCGGGGTGACGGAGAGGTTTTGTCAGTTTTAGTACCATAGTACACCTGATATTTTGAACACTCGATGTATTGAGTGTACGATATATTAAATGTTCGATTTATTATCCATTCGATATTAAGAACGGTCGAGTATGTAGACGTTCGACTTATAGTGGTCGATCAATTGATATTCAATTATTTGGCTTTCGATTTGGCATACATCCGTTATATTACGTATAATCTAAATTTAAACTGGTGAAATATGGGTTCAATAGAGATACGGGGAACTAGATATAGTAATCTTATAATTTATTTGTTGTTTATTGTATTAAAATAAGGTACGATGAGGCTAACATTCCTTTGTATCCATTCATCTTACGGCTAATCTGATATTATAAAAATAATTACTTTGAAACATTCTCAAAATTCATCACGTAGTAACCTACTATGTGATGAATGATTTGATTTGAAGAGGTACTATTAATGACACTTGTGCATGTTAAAGTTTATTACTAAATTTTACATTGATCTTAGTAACTGGGTGCAGGCAAAGTGTTGAGTCTATGAAAACATGCATGCAAGGACAAGAGCTGCCTTTCGAAGAAGGCAAGTGAAATCACGGGTAACCATTAAAATATAATAAATACCAAAACTAACTAAGTATAAAGAAAATCTTTGTACGTCAGTGTGTACGCACGTTTGCGCAGCATTGCGCGCCGAACCGATTTGAGCGTGCGCACGCGCGTATACTAAATAATTCATTAATTTACGTCGTTATCACTCGGCTATTTGTGTTTTTACACTATACCTAACTGGTATGGACCTTTAGGAATCGGATGGGTACTCACCCATCATTTTTTATACCTGGATACTCTCTCTTGCTGACTGCGCAATTCATTCAATTTGGCATGCGATCGAGGGGGTTACGCTTTGTATCTTACACGATGTATTGCCGAAGTGAACTCACTTCTAAGACAAGCTTTAGACGTCGATTTAACAAAGCGTCGTAGTATACAGATGTCGTTGAAATGTTTTCGAAGAAACAAATTTCGATGATACGACTTTCACACTCAAGTAGGAATTCCATTCTTACTTAAGTGTAGGAATTAGCAAAAATACTAGTCATTTGTTATCCAAATAGCTAGAAATCTTAAAAAAATAAATTGCATTGGCGATACCTTCGTGGTTTAAGTTTCATTGCTGCGCTATTAATTACAAATAAGCATTATTAGGTTGCGGGTTCGATTTCCGCATAAGTCAAACATTTGTGTGCATGAACATGGATGTTTGTCTTGGTCTGGATGTTTCTATGTATAATATGTACGTATTTACAAAAAAAAAGTATATATGTATGTTTATCCATTGTCTAGTACCCATAGTACAAGCACTGCTTAGTTTGGGCTAGATGGCGATGTGTGTATGTGATAGAATATTATTATTAATTATTACAGTAAAAAGTTGCATCAAGCATCTTTGATCTCGTGTCATTAAGTCTTACTGACTCTTAGGTCGATCGTGAGGTCTCGGCGGCGATTCCTGAAGTCTAGGCAAGATAATAATTTCCTATCTACCCTTTTAGGTTAATATAACTATATTATAAATGCAATCTTTGTAAAATATATTTGAATATTAGTTACTTAATTTCGCGTAAACATGTGTTAGATTAACATATAAGTATAACATTTTTATTCCAGTATGCGTCCCCGAAGTGTTTATGCGGGCAAAACTGTGAGCTAGAATTACTAGTTAATATGTAATATATAGTTAATATGGTTGCAAATCAGCTAATGATTAGGGCAACCAATAGTCTATTTGCCTACCAGTTTATTAGTTAACATGATCGCACCTTCTCGCTATGCAATACACGCATTAAATCTGCCTATTAGGTACCGTTGCATGCGTTTACAATTTTAACACTGATTATATGATATTTTCAACTTTAAACACCATAATACTGGTTCTTCCTACAACTATCCCCATAACCCAGGTTTATGAGGTTCTCTATGTAGCAATAGTTCTGCCCTTGCCACAGTCATTGCCTCGGAAGATGTCTCATGCCACTTTAGGTTAAAAACCCTCAAAGGGAAGGAAGGACTCTTCACGTTGAACTAATGTTCCTGTATAAGGCTTCCAAAGCACAAACTATTTTTTAACTCACGCACTGCTACAGATTCTGCAAAAACCCAAGGTTAAAAAAAAACATGCTACGATTCTGACATAAGTGTATCCTTCATTTAGATCTTAATAATTAACGTGTCTAATATTAATATTGCAATAGGTCCAGGCTCGGGCAAATATTGTTCTAAGAATATTTGTTAAGAAATGTTCCATAGAAGAATAAAGTCTACAAATCACCCCGGCAGATAGCAAAAGATTCCCCTCCTAACGTGGAACATATAAGATCCCTAGCGAAATGTGGGTGTAATATTATATAGGCGATAATCCATATCAAGTAAAAGTTTTAATCCACGTTGTTTGTGTTGTCGAAACTCGAGAACTATTTCCTCGTGGGTTCACGAAAGATGACACTATTAATATGCACCGCGGAGGCTCTATTTCCGACTGTTCTCGGTCCGTGGGAGCATTCAGTTTTTTAACAAAAAAGCCTTTTTATGTTTCCCTTTGGTACATTAGGTGAAGACACTATGATCATAGCGCGTATGATGTATGGTGACCACAATGTTAAAACTATAAAACGCTGACTAAAGTCAGAGCGTGTTTTATTATTTTTCGATGTATTTTTTGGTTTACAAGTTACAAGTGAATAACTGTAAACATATAACAGTCAAATAAAATTTTGTCGGCCTCGATGGCGTAGTGGTTAGTGTAACCGACTGCCACGCCTGAGGTCGCGGGTTCGATTCCCGCACAAGACAAATATATTTGTGTGCATGAACATGGATGTTTGTCTTGGTCTGGGTGTTTCTATGTATAATATGTATGTATTTACGAAAAAAAAAAGTATATATGTATGTTTATCCATTGTCTAGTACCCATAGTACAAGCTCTGCTTAGTTTGGGCTAGATAGTGTTGTGTGTATGTGGTAGAATATTATTATTAAAAAAAAAAAAAAAAAAAAAAAAAATACAGTTCGAAATTTAAATTAAATGCAATAATAACTGTCTATGTTTGATGCTGTCGCATTTTTAATAACGTTGATTATAGACAGACATTTTTAACAGTAATTAAACAGATTGTTAAGCTTAAATATTGCATTTTAATTTCCATGGACCATGCGGTTT
Source organism: Catocala nupta (assembly GCA_963675205.1). Taxonomy (NCBI): domain Eukaryota; kingdom Metazoa; phylum Arthropoda; class Insecta; order Lepidoptera; family Erebidae; genus Catocala; species Catocala nupta. Next base: position 23,998,353 of record OY776085.1, on the reverse strand, counting down.
TAAATATTGAATGAAGTCATACAACGTCTTTATTATTTACAACTTTTACATTTGTATATTAACGCACTTGTATCTCCGCAGGTAGGTAGTCGAGTAGTTTATATTCTCAAATCGTCAACTTTTTTTAATCACACGTACCGCAATGCATTTTTATTGCTGCTACAGAGAATTTTCTTTCAGTAAAATCAAATACCACTTTTCCTCACAATTAGTCGTCTTACGTTACGGGCCAACGAGGAATTAAACTCATTTATACAGATTTTATCGCGTTGTTTTTTGATTCCGTATAAATGAGTTTGATTTCAATGAATAACATTCGCGTAAACAGAAGACAATACTATGAGGCATCCCTTAATTACTCTTTTAATGCCACGCAACAGATATAATAGAAAATCTATTGTTTCCTAAAATATCAGCGATCGTCGTGGTGCTCAAAATCTTAAATAAACATAATAAACACAGTTTCAAGCCTATATCGGCGAAGAGACCGGCAGAGTAATATTACATCCGCATTTCACCAACTAATGTTTCAGGTGCCACGTAATAAGGGACTGGCCTATCTACTACCGCTACATCACCAAGGTAGTCGTATAATCTTAGATGATTAGTCAATAAACATAGAATTAATTCTTACTTCTAAAAGCATACAATATCCTATAGTAACCAAACAGTATGTCACCACATCGACCCTATACGAGTGTGAGAGTCCCTTTCTGCCCCGGTGCAGCGTCTGTGACGCAGGAAGCCACGTCGGCGCTACGTGCCCCGTCCTCACTCCCGACGACCACGCCACGACACACAGGAAGGAAATATATACTCACGTCAACTTTCATACGTGGCCATGAGCACGATTTAACTCGTTTATAACAAAGAAGGAACTGAAAACATACAGGAACATGTCACTTATAGAATAAGCGTCGCTAAATTGACGCGATATTACTACGAATCGTCTGTCATCTATATTGCTCGCAGACAAGACAATATACATACGTAGTATGTCTATCTATGTGTGGAAGGTAGTCCGAGGTGCATTTATTATAACCATATTTCTTTTTTTTTTGGCAGACAAGCTGGCTGTCTTTGGGCTTGCGGTCGTGGGTACGAATCAAATCTATTACACTAATTAGACTACCCATTGGTAGTGTAATTAGTGTACATTTACCCACTCCTAACATGTGGTAACATTGTTGGGAAGGCTTAGAAATACTTTTGATTCAAATTATGTTTAAGCTTGCTTATTAACATAACATGCATGCTGGTTTACAAAACAATATTTAAAAAAATCAATGTCCTCCGAAACTTTCTGCCTTGGCATAGACTCACATATATTTATCACCAAGCACTTAGTCTATTATACCTTCACCAGAGATGTTGCCAGGTCGCGCGTAATAAGAGGCCATACTATACCCTTCGCTAGGGCACTACGAAAGTGCGTTGTTAAACGTGACTGCATTAGCAAGTCTATAAAAAAATGCACAAGTTCTTCCCGAACTCAAAGCTATATATTTACCAAATGTACCAAATCAGTAATTTAACCGTGAACATTTAAAAGCAGACAAAACAGTTCTTGCATTTATAGCTTTGTATAAATTCGTGAAAAGTTATGAGTCAAATAAAATCACATTATTTAATCCTTTATTCATTTTGTTTACAATGTAACACGTATGAACGTCAAAGTATAGCGGCTAGTAAGTATACTAAAGTTGAGGACAGGACACAAGGTGTGTGAGCACACGAGCGCACGTCTAGTGGCGGCATCACGTAACGCCGGTGGTTTCCGGTGGTACGGTCACGTGCTGATAAGGGTAGTGCCACCGCCCCCGCTCACACTACACACCTCACACTGGCAATAAGCAGTGCAAACAAAACAAGTGTGCCAGTATGAACTAAGATTATAAACGAAAAATATAATTAGTATAAAATACCAATAAAAAAATCATTGGCATAACATGTATGGATAGACATACAAGGATCATCGGCTACCATATACCAGAATTTAAAACGAAATGACATAAAACTTTCTGTATTTTTACTATTTAATAAAGGTCAACATACTCGCGCTTTGCCACCTTAGGGGAAAGAATTTAATTAAATTCTTCCCTTTTATTTTCTCTTGGATATTAAAAAAGAACGTATTGCAAATTATATATTGTATATTTTTTTCAATATGATTGGACCTTATCTGTTAATATAATTTGATTAATCGATGTAGAAGACCACGCACATCCCTTAAACATTTCACACACTCGTTTTCACCCTGTTACATTTTCTACTCGTGTAATATGCGGTAGCGAGCTTATGAAAAGTATTTATTTAAACAACAAAATATTTATATCACATTTTACAATACAGCGCGTACACTATGACCATTCATATACGATATAATAAGATTCCTAAGGTTAGAAAACAAGGTAAGCCTAATAAAAATAAATTCTATATTGCTCCTTATATTCTACAATTACACTGGCATGTCGTAAATGAGCTTATACTAATAGTATGTCAGTGCTAGATTAAGGACAATAAACTACTGTAATAGATTATTGATTGAGCATTTTAGCAATACAAGCTGAACATGTAGACTTACATATGAAAGTACAGACAAAAATATAGAATTTCCAATTTCTTTTATACGCACATTTCGTTGAACTCTTTTGTACGGTATAGAAACTCACAGCTCGAAGTGTCATTTTCATGTCCAAGCAATTTTTATTTTTATTTTCAGCTATATCTTTCCAGAAGCTTTTCTAAGTTTAGTGCAGAAATATGTTTGGTAATTAATCAAATTTGGACTGCACGTATAGCGTAATGCTTCACATGGTCGCCTATATATAGTATCTATATGATCTATAGTAGATTCGAACATCGATCATTTGCAGATCACACAAATTTTAGTCCCGTGTGGTAACAAATTTAGTGTGATTCTCTAATGATTGTATGCAATTTTGCATTTTTTGCGTATATTATTATAATGTTTTTAAAGTCCCTCGCGATACAGGATACCTTTATACGCAGACTTGATATTTTAGTTACTTTTTATTGTAGCATAACACCTAATTCTACGAGAAAATTGCTATGTTATTTTTTACCCTTTCAGAATCAGAATCAGAATCAGAAATTTTATTTGCTAAGAATGCAGGTAACATTTTGATGGTGAAATTGGTATTACATAGAAGCCAGTACATTCTACCATTTGGCATGCAAATCTATACAATGTTATTCTATAATGTTATATAAGTTAATAATGTGATACGTTTAAATAGGCATATTAATAATTCACAATAAAAATCAATAGCAAAAAAAGAAGATACAATAATAATAAATCAATATAAAAAATGTTATGAGAATGATAAACAAAACAAAAAATATTATATGTCAAAAGGAATTATCATTTAAAAAGTCATGGATGGAATAATAACATTTTTCGACCAGTAGTTTCGTTGACGGTAACCTAGCATAAGGTCTACGTCATGGTCAACAGTAGCGTGGCCTATGATCGCTTACGTCATCACGGTTATTATTCGTGCGTTAACGATCCAAGGAGAAAAATTAAGTAAAAGTAAAATAAGTTTATTTTGATAGGAAATTAAAGTGGTCCCAACACCCAGACTCGGGATACCTACTTGTGGATCAAACAATTTCTTGTCCTGTGTGGTGGTGATCGAACCCACAACACTCAGCGCAGTCGCAGTGGCGGGGTGACCACATACACCACTACGCCATCCATCCCCCATACTTCTCACTCAACGGGAGAACGCAGATAAATTGATCCCTAGTTTCATCCCGGCTATTTCATGCTGTCAACAAATAATTAGCAACGATGGCTCATCTTCTCATATTTTAACGTTTAATATCTTTTTGACGATAGTCTACATTTACAATCTCGTTAATACCGTTCAAGTAGCTATTCTATTACAATAGCTTGAGTACTTTTAAATGTGCTTAAAATTACAAAAATACGTAGCCATTGGTACGAGACAGCATTGATAGAAGCTCGATGCGTCGACGAAATTGCTAAAGTCAAACAAATAAAAGTGAAATAAAATGCAGCATCAATATACTATCAATTTATCACAGATAGCCAATGCTAAAGGTATGTTTTCCGTCATACTAAATCATCTAGACATTCTTTGAATGGTAGCGATATTTGCCACCATTCCCGCAAAGTCGTGTACATATAGGTAGTCTTGAAGATAAGGCTTTTTAGGTATCCAACTCACCCTAACCACTCCTTCTTAACGGACCAAAGACTGGAGCAAAGACAGCCTTAACGGATTTTTGAAGCCTCTGTACAAACTAAACATTGAACTAAAGTTTGTACTAGAAATAGGCGGCAAGATATTTTTTCCCCTAGACAATCATTTGATTGCAATACAGTTTCTTATGAATTAAGGTATTAGTAAGGATAGTATGACAGGGATCTCATACTATCTATATATTAATACGTGAAACAAAACCTTTGTACCTCTTTTTACGAAAATTGCGCGGAAGAAGGAGTATGAAATTTGGACAGTTAAAGTTCATATGGAGAAGGAGTGGCGAATCCTGATATTTTTATAAAATATGCATTAGAAATACATTAAATTAATGTAAAAAAATACTACACAGACAACCATGCATTTGACAAAAGCAGTCGAATCGCGTTCGTAGTATTTCGACATTGTTCGGCTGATGTCGTAGAATTCTTCGTAATATATATATGTATGTGGAGTAGATGACTAAATGAAATGTGATTATAGTTATAGACAATAAAACCTTAAAGGGATATCCACACATATCAGGGCCGTGGCCATGCTAGTACACTGAAGCTTCGTCGCCGTGCCGGCCCGGGCACAGACGTGTGTGAACGAGTTCATATAAAATGTACACACTGATATTTTTGTGAGCCAGTGACGGGGCACGGTTCGTCCACGTTCCAGGTACGACTCTGATATGTGTGGATAGACCTTAATAACGATCAAATTTAACATTTAAATCAATTATGGTCGACACTTGGCGAGCGCTAGTCCTTACTAATATTATAAATGTAAATGTGAGTTTGATTGAAGTTTGTAACGCTTTCGTTACTAATATAACCTAAACTTCATTTAAACGATGAAAGCCGTGGACAAAATGTAGTATCTATTAAATTTACTTGCTTAAAATAATCCCTAAAATTATACCTTACCACTGCAAAAAGCGTGACATCACAACTTCACTTCAATTATAACACATAATCAAACATTGTAACTAAAGTTTAATCTTTCCTAATATTATAAAGCTGAAGAGTTTGTTTGTTTGATAGAATGCGCTAATCTCACAACTACTGGTTCAAATTGAAAAATTCTTTTAGAGTTGGATAGCCCATTTATCGAGGAAGGCTATAGGCTTTATAACATTACGCTACGACCAATAGGAGCGGAGCAGCAATGACAAATGTTGCAAAAACGGGGAAAATTCTCTTATATGAAGCAGACGAAGTTGTGCGGGTCATTTAAATATAAAATAAATAACTGCCTCCGTGGCTCAGCGGTAGTATATGGCACTGCTTTGCTTAAGGTCTTGAATTCAATCCTTCTCGCTTCTAGTATTATTAATTTTTTTTTGGAGAGGGATTCACAGCGTACTCCGTGCTGCAACTGAGAGCATCTTGTCAGAAAAGCCAGGTTAACCAGGTAAGATACTCGCCCTCTATCACGTAGGACCTAGCTGCATAGCTGGTGAATCTACATGTACCAGCTATGTTTACTATCCTGCTACTTTGAGGATATAAGTGCGAGTGTGCCATATCTGTATGTATATTCATGCAACTCTCATTAGCAGCAAAAAGTCTGAAACTATCTGATAGGAAGATAAATGTACCTACTCATTTTTACGTTAGCTTAAGAACCTAAGTCAATGCATATATGAAGAACTTCGTACTCGCGAATATGATTCGGTAGTTTATTTACAAGACACAAAAGAATACATTTAAATTGAAACTAACGCTATGTACCCTACATGTGTTTATTTAGTTAAATTTTCCTTATAAGTAACTAATTTGAATCAAATAAATATGTAACGCAGTTGATATTAAAGATAATGTGCATAATAATGATCATTTGTCTCTGAGGAACATTCAACTTGTCTCGGGGCGTTTAGTTTATAGTCTATTGTTAACAGTATATCGTGGTCCAATACTTTAATACAGTCACATATTGTGAGCAAGCAAATCCAATAATGCTCTTACTTGTAGATATAATACACAAACATACCTTGGATCTTATAACAACTTATTGAATGGTAGCGGACCACCAGCGGTCAGGCAGAATAGGTTTTAAATTCTGTCTGCAGTGCCAATAATTAGGTTAACCTATTGAGCGGCAACGGTCCGCCAACGGACAGACACAATTGGTTATCATTATGACTGGCATTAAAGCATTGACAGGTTAAGAACCGTTAACACGTTAATGTCCTCTGTACTGACAAATTACAAAACAAACCGAAAACTACATAAATGGATGCCTATCTCATTTTGGAACGGGACCGCCGGTAAATAAAACATACGTGCTCGCATAATACCTGTGTTTTTAAACGCTGACGTCCCACGACTTACGACCGGTAATCGTATTCAGAGTTCGTGTCCGACCAATAAAAATAGCACCTGCGAAATATAGCACAAAAAATGTATGTCGCCGCTCGTAAACGCTATAAAGCAGTCCTCCATCGATCAAGAGAACCCACTGCACATACATATGGACTTATACCGATGTGCGTGACGCGGCAAGCTCACCGCTCCGGCAGTGCCGCGCCGCACCGAACGCACGCCACAACTGCATTTGCATCACATTCTTATTGAAACGACATCATACCATCTGACCAACACTCTAATTAGCCAATTTGCGTATCAACCTGCAGACGCTTGACGACAACATTGAGGAATCGTACGAAGTCCTAACTGCCGAAACGGTCGCTGTTCCGAATAGATATCAATCGCGCCCGTGTTAGGGCAGATAATCGCGGCGATAGCTCCGCTGTTCTTGGCAGCGGGAACTAAGACATCGGCGGAATTGCTGATTCCTATTGTAATGTATGCAAATCGGGTGTGACCGCGACAATTAGGCTAGGATGTGCGCGCCACGGCCGCGGTCGTGTCGCCGCTGCCGTCACGCTGCATTGCGAACAGCAATTAGTGGCCCATCGCTGCATCCGAACCGTCTTTATTTAATCACGAGCGCATACGTTACGTGCGCGTAGACCATACGACGCACCGCCTGCATGTTAACAGTCAGAGAGACCAGAGACGTGGGACTCGACTCCCCCGTACTCTCTTCCAGAGATTTAACGGCGCGGGGGCGTCACTCGGCGGCTCATAACGCGCTATTTACCGAATCTCCAATTCAAACCACGTTATTAATAAGGAGAGGTCGCCGCTCGTGATCGGGCCTCGTGGTGGCTCCTACGCCCGCGCCGTCGCAGCCGCCGCCACACGAACAAAATAGTCGAAAAAGGTGCGCGCGCGGTCGTGACGGGAATGTCGCTGATGTTATGTATTTCAGGTCGCACTCATTGTATTTTAAACCGCCATTGTTTCGTATTTCGCGCCTGCGCACAGAATGCGCTGCTGCGCGTGCGCTGCGCCTCCGCGATCGTTTTTCACCGGAGTGATCGTCACTCACCGAGATGTGCTGCTCTATAAATAGAGTATACTGTAGACAAACGCAGGTACGATGGTTAGTTACCTGGTGATGTGTATGACGTTGAAGAGTTGTCATCATCAGGTTGGAGGTAGAAGGGGAGAGGGGCGAGGGAAGGTGGCAGGTGTCGGGCGCTCTCCCACGGTCGCGATTGATTAACGGTGCGGTTCGCGCTACCGCGCACCACGACTTGACGTGAGAATGCCGCGCTAATGTGCGCACGCAACATTCGGCCCGTGTCGTCGCCGCGTGACAAAATTGCAAGAGAACTGCGGAGCCGCTCATGTACCGCGCTGACAGCTACTAACACTACTAGCGCGAAAACACTCACTCTACACGACACATGTCTATTGACGTTTGAATAGTTCAACGTTTAGGCCAAATTAAATCGAACTTTGGGTGAAAACCCATGGGTATTAAGGTCTTACTATCTGTTATAAGAGCGGGTCGAGGGAACCAGTTAGGACCTAGTAAGTACGACAGTCAGAAACGCTCTCTATGGCTGTCGAGAGCATCCTTTGAGAATCCTAAGAATAGCTATGAATATAAAAAAGATTGGTTTGAGGTAACATATTAAGGATCCTATGTTTTGTGACAAGGAGGACCCTTAAAATTACACAAGCAAGTCAACGCCCGGCTTGTCTTTTTAGAATAGTAATTTGTTCTGATTAAAACCATCATAATGTCAGCCGAACAAAATCCACTGCTAGACATCATCTCATTCAGGGATTTTCATACAGATTACAATTCTGATTATGCAGTGAAATAATTATGTCATTGCCTGAATAACATAATGATATTATTAGCAATAGCGGAAGGACACACTGTGGATAATAATGTTGACGTAGCGACGCGGGAGCGATGATGCGCCGATAGCGCACGCACGCCTGGGAACCGCCCGCGAGGCGCGTCTCCCGAACTGCCCTCACATGATCCTGTCATAAGTAGAGTAATACCTACATAATTATGTAGTATAAGTTCATAATATAGATACGAAAACTTTTATTCTTACGACCTGCGTGGCTCAGCGGAAGTTAATGCGACTGCTATGCAAGAAATCTTGGACTTGATTCTCGGGTTACGCTAAGTATTATTGGTATTTTCTGTCAAAATATTCTCAGTTTCAGCAAAGGACCCCATTACGTGGTATCTTAAATCATAGTTGGCGAAATGTGTGTGTAAAATACCTCTGCCCATTCCTTCGAGAATAGAAACGGGAGATTATGTACGAAAATCTTAAATAATACCCGGTAAAAAGATAGGAGATCGCAACCAAAATTATATTTTAACTTTGTGTTGTGTTCCTACAAACCGGTAGAAACACAACACAGCCTCGACCAGGGTAGTGATTTCGATCTTGCCGCGCTTCGAAGTGTCTTTCATTGACTGTTAAAGGCTACGGTGCTAAACATTGAGGTCTTAACATACAGGAGTTATGTAGTCCGCCGGAGAGGAGGATGTCAGCTCACATTCGGGCGTCGAAGTTTCGCGTGACCAGTGCATCCTCGTTTCAGTAGTGAACGGAATACGTGATTTGTCTTTAAATGATAATAATAAATCGCATAAGAAATTAGCCTGCATTTGTGGCGCAGTGGTGGTGTATGCGACTGCTGTGGATGAGATCTCGGGTTCAATTCCGAGATCAGACAGTGTTCATAGTACTAGCTTAGAGTCTGGGATTGTGGCCGGTAGACGGCACGCCCAATATTACGTACAACCAATATACCGATATGCGGATGTAACACAGCTCTGTGTATCCTTTCAGTGATGGAAGCGTAAGACTGTGTATTTTGTTTTTATACAACTAAATTAGCAAACTATCATACGGCCCATCTGATGGTAATTGTTCACCGTAGCCTATGGACGCCTGCAACACCAGAGACAAGTACAAAAACCGTTTAAAACACTTTTTGAAGAACCCCATACTGCAGTATAGTCTTTATTCCACAACCTGAGCGTCCACGGGAGAAAATTCCTATGGAACCGCATTTTGCTTCAGTACTCTATTTTCATATAAATAAACGTATTTTCCTCATATTTGCAGCTAGTTTAACGACATCAGACTGTGGTTGTAGTTGACATGATCTAACCACCGGTCTTACGGTCACGTCGCAGTCGCGCCGACGTGTTTGCGCACAAATGAACCGTAACGTAACCGCATACTTCTTAGATGAAGATGCTTTGATACCGGCGCCATCGCTCCACTTAGCTCAGTACTACTCCGCTTAACAGCCGTCAACAATGAACGATTACTAACTCTAACAGAAAAACAGCTTACTTTCACGTTATGTAAGCTTTGCATAATGTCAGACAATAAGTTATCCGACAATTGTGCAATTTTTCTCCTTATACGAAAACTAGCTGTTACCCGCGACTTCCTTCTCGTGGATATTTTTTCTCGCGGCACGCTAATTTCTTTCCTATGTATGTTACTTCTTATAACATTAGCTATCTGCCAGTGAAAGTCCCGTCAAAATCAGTCTAGCCGTTTCAGAGATTAACACACAGACACACGAAAATTTAAAATATTTTTTTTATGTAAGCTCCGGTCTATGCTTTTTCATATGCATTTAGTAAAAAGCTGTTATTTTGACATTACTAACAGACACTTTAATTGTATTTATTTGTATAGATGTACAGATAAGGTTTACTGGTCCCTGTTCAAAATCTGTATGTATTATCTCAAAAGAATTTGCCATATATCATACCTATGTTTCATCTGTTTATAGTCACGTGATAGGGGCGAGCTTTTTGCTATCTATCAGTCAAATTTCCATACTATTTGAGGCAGTGCTTCCAAAGCACTGTGACTTGTAGTTAAAGTAGTGCTATCACGGTAGGCAGCGGTTTGGCTGTGGGTACCCTTAATATTGCCGAAATCGATAAGCGGCGGTTGACACTTACCATCAGGTGGACTGGTAGCTCGTCTGTAATCAGGTGTAATAAAAATAATACCATACAATTTATTTTATTCTAAAATTTATAAATTTTCGAATTGTATATCCCATGAACACTTATTTAAAACCTGGATCTCTACTATCAAAGCAAGCGTAAAACTAGGACATGTCCAATTACCACATAGGATTTGTTTACCCCGGTAATGAATTCGCATGGGATTCACGAGGGTTAAGCCGCGGGTAGACACTAATAGAGCATATTTTTCATTTATCACATTTCGCAACCACTGACCATCCATATATCATAGTAAGAAGCAATCAATTCCATGTATATTGCCGAAGAGATAATCAGAGGTGTACTCGTAAATCCTAACTTTGCAAGGTTCAGTTATAAGTCCAACGTAATACGCAGCAAGCACACTATGAAAATTTCCCTACAGGTAATCCCAATAACACTTTTACCAATCCAGAAATCAAACCCAAACGTAGACATAAACACAAACTTACTCCACTGGACCTACGACGTTATATTAGTATCAATCAGATTAAGCAATTAATCTCGCAACAATGTTCGCGGCGGCAGCCTAGCTAACCGGTAGCACATGCCTAGTTTGTAATTTGAGAGCAGCTCGCCGTTGAATAAGAATGTGAAATAATTTCAATTCAGTTCACACTTGCGTTGTCGACGCGATAAACTGCGACTAATTAATATTCTTTTGTGAGACATCTCTTCTGAGTTGGTACAGAGGCGGCGACTTTGCGACGGCGGTGGCGCGATCGCACGACTAGTCGACATTTGTAATCTAAGTCTAAGGCCGAGGCCACATTAATCCGACGACGACGCATTACTAATTACGAGAAAACAAACTCTTATAAACAAACGACGGTCGCTACACTGTCACCCTGTGTATAAGCTGTGTCACTGCTAGGCACAAGTCTCTCTCAGTTTAGGAAGTTACGCTTCTTAAACTAAGATGAGGTCATAGTCCACATTGCTGGTTCAGTGTGGGTTGGCAGACTACACGTATCTTTGATAATATTTTGCAGAACTCCCGGACATGCAGGTTTTCTCACGATATCTTCACCATCAACGTGAGCAATGAATAACTTTAATATGCACATAACTGTGGGTGCAAAGTTAACCTTACAATTTAATACGTCGAAAGGATATACCTTAAGATCGATCGCGAAACCTCTGTGTGTCGCGTCGATGTCGTCTTGCCAGTGCTACTTCGGCCTAAGCTGAATGCTGTGTGACCATTATTTAAATCTTATCGTGTTAGACGTCAAGTTAGCCAGTTGTAGTCATTGCACGTGGACACACATACCATCTATACAGTAACTGCTAATATGACGCAGCGGTAAGTAACTGCTGTGCAAAAGCCTCGTATTCGATTCCTTGGTTGAGTACTCTGAATTTTCCTTAAAATTATATAGCAGTTTGCTGGCTAAAAATAAAAACGCACCATTATAATTCAAACGTCAGCTATTACAAGAAAAACAAAAGATTGACAAAACTCTTCTTCTTTTGTTGAGGTTAAGTTGTACGCCGTTAGCCTAAGACAGTCGCATTTGTTACAAGTGCGTTTCACTTTTCCGTTCATTCACCCAACAATCGATGGTCATTGGAAAGTTCGGGGAGGCGCTCTTCATGACGCATGGACCCCCGTCAGCCAACAATGACGTCATCAGCAAAGGAGCTCGGACGCAATGATTAGGGAAAGCCTGCGACTGCGCCTGCGCCCACTCTCGATGCGGAATAATGATGAAGTCGCTTTCAAAACACTTTCCTGACGCGCTCAAGGAGAAATGCGAAATGCCTATGTCTTATCTACGTTCTGCTAGAAAGCCAGGGCCCTATATCTCCTTATAAGTATGTTTTAGAGTTTCTCTTTAGAAAAATAGTCGTCGACATTGTATACAGCGTCTGGCATTAAGGTGGAATCATGATTTAAGGTTTAAAAGTATTGGTAATTAATGGTACCGTGAGCCGAAAAATAAGGATACGTCATTAGTTTTTAAGGTTTCTGTACACAATATATTGTTTCCATTGGTATGTTACTTTAACGGCCTTTATCTTACGAGGAGAGATATTTCTTTCCTTCCCTTTCATTCCATCTTTAATTTCTTGCTCCAAAATTAAAGAAATTGAAGCTGCGGTCTATAACTCTAGTAGTGCATGCACTCATAGGCTACAATAACTGTTTATCACCAGGTGGGCTGTACGCATATGTGCCAACTTTGTTCCAAAAAAGGACATTTCCATTAAAGTTTCTTTACGAACCAATCATATAATTATCAGATCCTGCTCATAATATTGCAACTTAACATTGTAATTCAACTGTAATGCTTTTCCAACTAAACACTTGTCCAATTAAAACAATAACATAATACAAATGGCTGTGTCATGCATAGACAGAGGTCTTGATGTCCCGGTTCAGTAGTGCGGCGCCAAAATCAGCGACGTTGCTCATAAAAGCTAACGGTAGTGGGAGCGAGCCCTGCGCATGCGTCACGAGTTCACGACCGAGCGCCGGCGCATGTGAACTTGTACTCACTAGTCACTTGTATTGAGGTTTCAGTGTATTATAGTGTGATTGAGATATTACTCACTTGTAAGTACGTATGAACATCACTTTCTATACATTAGCACTAGCTAGGAAGCACTAGAACTTAGAAAGTGATTTTATATAGCGGTACGGATGGCGTATTGGTTTAAATGGTTGCCTTGTCACTGCCCCGAGTTGTGCGTTCGATTCCCGCACGAGACAAATATTAATGTAACCCATTAATGATTGTTCAGAGCCTGGGTGTTCTGAGTCCGTTCAATGAATGGTTGTTTCGCGGAGGACCCGCGACACACGAATTACTCATAGCACGGTAGTCTTCTTTTTAAAATAAAACCAAGGCAAAAAAACATTGGAGTATTATTGAGATATTTTTGACTCGATAGAAAGTATGAAAAACACTTTCTATACTGTAAGCTAGTACTTAGAAAGTAGAATATACTTTTTATACTTTAAAGTGCCATGGCATAATTGACTTATCGGACAGCATAGTAGTTAAAGCGATGACTTCACGACTGCCATTAAGCATAGTTTCTTTTACAGCTTCTGGTGGCAGATGAGCCAAGTTAGTTGGTGGTAAACGGTATCCGCCACTCATTGACGTTGTTTACATTACAGAAGTTTGCCAATGAAACATAACCATGCTGCCAACTGTAAACCATATAGGTGGTAAGCAAGCACATGGTCTTTAAGTGTATTTGTTGTTGTAAGTAGTAACCTTCGTCAATGTGGAATGATAAGGCCTAAGTCACGTCAAATCAGAAGAGGTATCTTTACAACAAAGATGCATGCAATCACATTGGTCGTCTAAGGATGACAGCCTATAATCGCTTGAAATATCTGTGGCAGCAATCGCACGTCTTAGACATGAAATAAAAATTTAATATGGCAAGAATGGATAGGAATGGGTAAGACAGATATAAGAGTCTTTATCAGTGTTACTACTTTCAGAGGTTGGTACTGGACTCTTCGTACCTTCACCAATTGGCAACGGCAGGCTTGACTACTCAAATTACAGTTTTCTCGGCCTTGAAACTAGTCTTCATTATCGCTAGTTATACAACTAGTTAGCGTTATGATAGATAGGCGGACACGGCGGTGTCTTTGAAAAAGTAGCACGCATGTTCTACGCCTATCAATCAAACTAAGAGGGGTATATGAGCGCATCGCGTATGTTCGTGCTTCAGGCGGCTGTTGTGTCAGGTTCAATGTGTGATGACGTCACGTACCCACCGCAACCGTGACGAATCCACACCGAGGACGCGCCGACACCGCTCCAACAACGCCATTGTCGACTACATACGTCACACCTTCTGTTCGGAGGCTCAACACAAACACGACGGACTGGCTGCTCCGTTTTTCTCCAAACTGTCGTTTGTTTACTCTCGCCTGCTTTGTGCCGCCGCGTTAGCAAACAGCGCTCAGAAACAAAGTCCTCCAATATTAGAACAAGAGGCGGACAAACATGCCGCGGTTCTTGGTACTTGCCCCGCGTTTGGTAGTCGCTGGTAGCACCTTACACCACCATCCCGCTACTTCAAACATCTTACGCTTACACGACACTCCAAATCAATTTCGAGGAATGTTTCAAACATAATAGAAATCAATACACATCGTTAACTTTGGAGTTTTTAGAAAACGAGCTACGTTTATGTATGAGGCACGATGTTATCTGCTAAAGACGCATTTATTGTAATATAGCGGACACAACGGTTTAAAAAATGCGCGCGACGGCGGGAACGACGAGATCCTTCAAAAACAAAAGTCGTCCTGCTCATCATTTAAGGACAGGACAGACGAATCGTATCAATACGCTGATGGAACTTTTAGGGACGTATAAAATACGAAGTCATTGTCTTTTTTGCGCGTTCGGTTTGCGCGCGCGACGCGGCCGCGGAATACCAACAAGGTGCGCCGGCGCGCTGGAATGCGCCGCCGCCATTCGCGGGACGCCTGTCACACGTCGCTCGCATCGCCACCGCTCATCACCGCTCCGCTACGATCGATTCAAACCCTCGATCCACTGACTTAGCACACACTTTCCAAAACTAGCGTCAGACTCTTGAAAAAAATGTCATTCAAAACGTGATCTTCTGAAATGACCATCAATTTTCAACTTTATATCTGTTTTATTAGCGTTCAATGTCACTTGGCGAGTTCGTCGTCACTAGTGAATGCTGATGGTCTTTGTACGAGTTTCGGACATGGATTTGCTTAGATAACAATCGCGCTCCGAGTGAATCTGAAATGTTGATTTCTTTATCAATTTCTTTTGTTGCAACGTCGCCTGTTTAAGATTTAATGACTGGCGTATAGCGTACCTACCAAGATTTTATCGGTATTAATTCATTAGTTTCATTAACGTTTATGTGACTAATTAAAAGTAAATGTTCTGTGAGACTATTCAAATAAACATTTATTATTCGTAGCTTGACCATCGCTGACAGCAATAACGTACCTAGTTATGACCTAAACTAAAATAAGTACATTTACAACATATACTAAATTTAATATTATTTGACCAACTGGTTACATTTAAGCACAGCTATAAGCTTGGTAAATATTGATGAACCACCATAATATATGTAGTTTTTGGGATTATGTGCCTAAAAATGTTGTCTGACTTCAGTGATGAATAATAGGAAAAATGCATATGCATACAGTCGCTTATCCTCTACCACGTTACAAATCATAACTTTCTTACAGAATAACTCATAACATTATGTCTGAATTAGTAACCAAACTGAATGTTAAGCTCTAACACAAGCATAACACTCGAATAAATGTACAGTATATAAATATTTGGCACAAAAAGACTTTATAACAGCACAAGGGTAATAAATTTCTACTGACAAAGCCCTGACCTGACTCTAGACACCCGCTCACTGTTGGAATCTTCAACCCTGCCCTCGGCTGGATACTGATAGGCTTCTTATGAATACGTCCATAATTTAAAGCAGTTATCTCCTATATTGTCAAATAACTCGATGACCCGCGAAATATAAAAGGACATATCTGCTAATTCGAACACATAAGATGGTGATGATATTATATAATAACAGGCGATGCCACATAATCTACAAGAGGGTGTACTTCAACACTGAAGGACAACACAGCAATGCTAAATTTAGTCGGTAGGGCCCGGGAGTTTCCATCTTTTCCTGGGTGAGATTGCGGTGCAAATGGCTTCCACTATGCAAAAAGAAAGATCACAGCAAAACAACACTCTACTAACTGTGTTGTATTACTGCGGTGGGTAGAGTTAGGGTCTTTAAGCAAGCCCTGTCCTGTCAAATACTTTGTTCCTTGCACAGACAGCACAGCGACTTAAATGTATAAATGTGTTCGTATGAAATGTACATATATAAATAAATATAAGAAGATATATAAAGTACCCGTTATAAATAATACATACATATGTTACAACCTAACTAGGTATATAGTAGCATATAATTGACAACAGCGGGGCGCTATCGCATATGTCTGCGATATACAAAAACAAATGCATCAACAATGTCTCTACAGTCTAATTTCGAAGGTTTGACATAGCACAAGTGATTAGCTGTATTACAAGGCGCCAGTAACGGCTTAACAACCGGTAGTCCATACATTTACCAACATAGCTATAAAAAAGAAAATCAATATAAATTTAATACAATACCATATAAGTTCAACGGTGTCAGGTCTTATGATAAAAAATTTACCTCAGAGTCCCAGTTCTATAAATACAGTTTCCTCTGCCCCAAGGGAAGTCTCATTTATAGACATCAATAGGTATGTATGTACATTCCTAAGATTGCAAAACACATATCATAGAAACATAGACGCAGGTTTTACTATTTTTTTAAATGTCAATAGGTACATAAATTACTGTACACTTATAAACATAGATAATTGAATAGAAATAAAAGGCTCTGTGGTCCTATAGCATAAGTGGCCGTTTACGTTATTGAGCGATCCTGAAGTCTTGGTCAAAACTAGAATCGAAATTCTCGGATTGAGAAAAGATTTAAAGTTAGAAAGTTCTAAGTAGAGGCCCGGGCCTTATACAGGGTGTCCAAGAAGTCGACGTCAAGCCGGAATCAGGTAACAACAGGCTCAGTTATAATAGCTATCAGAAATATACAGAAATATTATTATAATTTTTTAGATAATTAACTAATGAATATTAAATTAATTAATAAAATATAGAAATACGTTCTCAAGTACATTAAAAAATGGTTAAAACAAAACTTCACTAACAAACTTTATGTAATAAATTAAGTTCTTTAATCTAACGATATTGTTCTGAGAAAGCGGAAGATATCTTGCGTGCTTGCCTCCCATTTCGTATATATTGATACTATAACGTAGATACAGTAATTATTGTGTGATGTGTTTATCACAAGATTCATGAAGAATCATTATTTATTATCATTACTATTAGGGGTGCAAAAACATTATTTATGTAGCTTCTTCAAAGCGTTACAAATTCTTAACGATCTTCTGCGACACATTTATTAATTGTGCTATAAATCCAGGCAGTGTCATAGTTACGACTGAGATTTAGTACAACAAATGTTTAGATCTAAATCATTTTACAAACTGCTATCTAATTGACGGTTAAAATACCTTTATTGCATGCACAACGAAATAATTCAAATAAATTGTCATAATTTTACCAACGCTCGTTACGAGCGAGTATATCAGCGTAATATAATATATTACCTATTAATAATGTTCTCCAGACCAAATTTCGGTCACGGCGGCCAGTCTTAACGGAGACTAGCAATCTGCGCAGGAGATATTATAGTGCGCAAGTGTGTGCGCAAACACAATTGCACTCTCTGTTCCTTAACTCTCATGATTTGATGGACGGTAATCCGACACGACCGGAGAAAGATCAGGCGCAGGCGCAACGGCTTACGTGCTTTCTGAGGCACGGGGGCGGCGTCTAACACCACCAATTTCCTAACTCCGAGCTGCTATTGAGATTTCTTAACAGAAAAACCCAATAAATTTTTATTAGCGCGATCCGGGATTCGAACGCAAGACCTAATGCACAGCAGTCGCAATCACTACCGCTGCGCCACGGAAGTTGCGTACATAAGAAAGAGTCACAACTATATGTCTCTGAAAGTGTAAGCAAAGTATAGTACACTAACATTTTACTAGATACTAGCGGACCCGACAGACGTTGTTCTGTACACACGAAAAAAAAACACTAAAAAAAACACAAATCTAAACCATTCTCGAATCCATTTGAACATACACGAAATTTTCATCAAAATCGGTCCAGTCGTTTGGGAGGAGTTTAATTACAAACACACGCACAGAAAATTTATATATATAAAGAAGTTTTTAATCCCATGTATTGCCATCAATTGAGCGCATTTCCAGCCTCCTGCAGCTATAGTGAGATTCCTAACAATAAAACCTATTGCCACTTTTCCCGACCCATGCAATCGATCGTTATTGTCTAGGTTCTATTGGAGCATAAGCGAAAAGATGTGACAAAAATCAGGCTTTTACTTGTATCCGTTATTTCAATGTTTGTATCTTTTGACATAATATACCCATAATTCTCAGAAATAAACTTCTCTATCTGTAAAAGTAGCTATCATATCAGATATATATGATAGCTAGTTTTACCAAATAGAGAACTTTCGAACATATCGCGGTATTTCACGAGCGCTATGAATTGTCCTTCTTTTAACAATGTCTAAAGAGAATACCTATACTGCATGGATACACTTCATCAGGCGGGCCACTGGCTTGTCAGCCACTAGAGAAAATAAAAAGATATTATATTAACTTTTGCCCGCAGTCTCCCTCTCCCTACCTAGTACTACAGTACCTAGTACTTTTTCTGGATGACAGATAGCCTATGTCCTTTTCTGTACCCTGACAAAGTGTATGCAAAATTTCATGATAATATTGTCTTCTGTTTACGCGAATGTTATTCATTGAAATTAAACTACTATATACAGATTTTATCGCGTTGTTTATTTAGCACTGTATTACAAAATTTTGAAAATATTACACTACTACTGATTTTATTTTACTAATTTATAAGCTAATAAAATTATTTAAACTATTAAATCTATTTATTTTTGGTTTACACTTTCCCCGACGTTTCGGTTGCTTTTCAGCAGCCATGGTCACGGGGAGCGTAAAATAAAATCAGTAGTAGTGTAATATTTTCAAAATTTTGTAATACAGTGCTAAATAAACAACGCGATAAAATCCGTATATAGTAGTTTAATTTTAATAAATTTCATGATGATCGGTAGAGTAATTTAGGCGTGAAAGCGTAACAAAAAACTCATATTCTTATTTATAATATTAGTTACAATTTGCTGTTAAATTCTCTTTAACTCATGGATCGATATCTTATTGCTCTTTAACATAAATACAACGCGCAATGTACTCATGTAAACCACTTGAAAGTAAAAACAAACTGTCATTCAACCGAACATATTAATTAGTTTTATTAAATAACACTGCTATCATATTACATGCACACTCCCATATTATCATTGATACATTACCATGTATTAACATACACAGTCGGGCAATCAATAAACATGAACAATTGTATATTTGTTCTTGTTACTGTTTAAAGTTTAAGAACAAAAAACTACTAAATTGTAAGGCGGGTTTACTACTGCGTACGTATTATAATAAGGGTTATCTATGTTAGTAGTGGAATATGTTATGATGTGATGTAAGCTACGTGCATTAAAGACAAGTATGAGGTACAGCGCCACCGCGACCGCGAACGATGCGCAAGCGCCGTCCCACTCACACATGCTAATGGATCTCAAAGCTTTTATTAAGTTATTATATTTTTTATTTATCAGACAATAAGTATATTATTTTATGTAAATATTTAGTCTATTTAACTAATTATGGTATGACTAAATTAATATGAAGAATATTTAAATGTTGTAAACTATAATTACGTTACGACGATGATAGACAAAGGAATAGTTCAAGTGCCAAAAATATTAAAGAGTGAAATGGAAATGAAAGCTTTAGTTTTAAGTATAGAGTCGGTAATTATAAATAATATTACGAAAATTTTAATCATATATAATCTGTTACAGGTGCGATAGTAATGTAGTTTCGACAATCACAGCAGTTGCTAAAGAACATACGCTGAACGTTTCGGTCGGATTTCTTGAGCGACTTGTTTATTTTAGCATTCAATTTGACAGAATTTCTATACAAAAACTGCCAAAACATAAATTAATTCCGTCATTTAGAATTATCTGTATTTAAAAATAAACCTTTCACAATTTCCTATTAATCATGTTTTTGTTCCAAGACTTTTGTTGTAGTATTTTCATTAACATGAAGTACCACAATTAAAATACACTTTTCAGACATATTTACTTATTTGAGTGAATAAAGTAAAACCAAAACTCTTTAAAGTCTATCTCTGTTAAAATACAGACCACTTATAGAAGATTGAAATGACATCACATCGTACTTGTCCTTGTATTCGTTGTTCGGCACATCAATACGTGGCGCCCGATTGTGTCAACGGCTGGTAATAAAGTTGACATATTATATGACAGGCTGTGGAAAGTTTGAGGCTCACTCGGTGGCACGGACCGCTGGCGCTGGTTGCCGGCCGTCGCGACACACCGAGACGCAAGAAAATGCACGCCCTCATTACTCATTCCGCGCTCGTCTATACAATATTTATGTCACTCAGCAGTGTTTTTTAGAGCCAGTCGTTGCTCAGCGAGCACGCACGGCGCTGTACCTCTATAGATGTTGTGTCGTCGGTTCATTTGAGTTTACTGAGCGGTTGCTATGCGTACATCCTCTAAATACTATGTTTAATAACGCCTTTGATTCCAGTTCCCTTGTTTACGGTTGTAAACAAACTACAAAACGAGGATAAAATTCGATTTCCGACTATCAGTTTTGTTGTTATGCTTTGTTTGATAGCTTTCCAAATCCAATTCTGTCGAAATATTTTAAGTGGACAGCTAGTGACAACAGCTGTAAAGATCTCGCTTTTTCTCTTTGTTTTATTGTCTCGCCGCTTTGTTCTTAAAATTTTTACACGTTCGGTGTCATAGATTACATTGTAAAACACCTGCTATTACTACATTAGAAGTATAGCGCGATAGTTTCCTTAGACTGTTGTTGTCCGTCATAGCGCATAGCTTGCGTGTTAAGCGATAGATCGGTGGTTGAACATATGAGTTTTTCTGAACTTACAATCAATAAATAGTCCCGCTTGACTAAACGCAGGCTGCTGATATTTACGGTTTCAATACATGAACAAGCATTTGCCCCATAACAAGTATCTACATACATTTTTCTTAGCTAGAAGCCGCCATGCGTTACTAAAAGAAACTAATACTAATATCAATAGTTTGATTTCAAATATTACTCAATTAATGAGCGGTAAACATGCTCGCTACACTATTATTATCGACACGATACGACAAGCCGTTATATCATTTATAATCGCACTAGACAAGGACTAATAGAGTAATAAGGATATACTATAACTACAAACACATACAGCTTGTATTAATAGCCCAAAGCTACATTGTCATGCGACAAATATCTACAGCTAAATTCAACCTAAGTTTGACGACTATTTAGGTGACGTCACCAATTTATGTTTTAAAGCATAGTACTGTATTGCCGATTTGTAAGACGCCTAGACGCTATTACGCTCCACAGTTAGTAGACGCACTTTGTTGGCAAACTTCTTGTGATCTTGGATCCCACAACATGTCACCGGCTGTTTTATCTTCTACTGTAATAGAGAACGAGGCTATTGCTATGTACTGGCCAATTATTTAAACCATAGATATACCCTCTCTGGACTAAGATCACACGAAAAAGTGTCCACACTAAGAACAGTGAACCCATACATTACCTCAACATGATAGAGAAGGACAACAACAATTCAATATCAGTGTGCGTGATATACTATATATTTTGTAATACAGATGTCATATTGGCATTGTGTGTCAGATTACTACTTTACGTCTAGAAAGCTATTTAAGCGTTGAATGGTGTGGCCTATGATTTTAGTCTTTGTTATCGAGCACATTTCTAAATTACTCAAACCTAATAGTAAAACCCAGTAACACTTTAACTCCTATCGTCTGAAATCTTAAGGAATTCTGGAATCTAAAACGCAGTCATATAAATAACGTATGCATTTTAATTATACAGAAAACAATCTAACGCTTTATAGACGGGTAATCATAATACATATTGTAATTTCATACATAGTTGTAAGTACCGGCGGCTGGCGCACCGTATGTTTATAAATGTGATAATTACTCGTGCTGTGTGCTAACTGGACGCTTAAGTCCACGGTCAATGTCAACGAATACGTCGAGACATTTGGCATATCATAACTTCTTATGTCATCGTATGAATCGAATTCGTTCTCGATACCTGCAAGGAATAAACTGCGGCAGCTAAATTTTATGCATTTTCTCTTTTTATTGAGAGTTCGTGCGTCTTGTTTTTACGCGATTGATAAAAGTGTACTTGCTTTTTAATACTTAGAACTAAACTTAGTTGCTTTATCAATTTTTATGAGCCTCTGAAATTAATCGGCCTCGTAAGCCTGCAGCGGTATTTAATACGACTGTTGTGCATGAGGTCTCAGTTGGAGGGTTAGACAAAGTGTTATTGGATTTTACTGTCAAGCAATGTTCGGTAGCTGCAAGTGCTCTGGACCTGTGCCCTCTAGACGTCATCAGGCTCGCCCACTATTCCATAGGGCTTAAGACTATAAATAGCAAAACGTCGGTGTTAAAAATATCTGCTTGCTCTTTCGGGGACATAGGCGCGTGACTATGAATGTACATATGTAACAAAATGTTATTAATTTATAGTCTTTGCCTGTGACTTAATTTGCGTGGACTACCGGATTTCACTTACGAAGATCATATTATATACCATATCTTCGAATAAATTGAACGGTATTATAAACAAATCGCTTGAATATTAAGTTGAACCCTAAGCTACAAAACTCTTAACTCTCATCAAAAATCATCTGTTCCTTGAATTTTGACTTTAGGTTCAGATTCCCTCACGTCGATACCTATCAGTTCTAAGTCCTGCCCAGTCATTCAAAATCCAAGTGCCAAGTTAAAATAAATATTTCTAATAGAATCGAATACACAAAAGATTTTTTACTAAAAACATTTTCTGAGTTTCGGCTAAAGCTATTTTCCATCAAATTTGGTAAGCTTATAAGCTTAAGGTAGTAAAAGTAATATTAACGTCTTTGCTGCAATAGCCCGCCGCCGGCCAGACACAATTGTATTTCAATTACGTCTGGCATACCAGCAATTGTCAGATTAATGTATCGTGAAATTAAATTACGTTCATAACAGAATATGACCAACATTTGAGCGTGTGTGTTCATTGTTGGTTGTGGAAAACAAGTAAGAGTGAAGCGATACAAAATGCACATAACATGAATACTGTACTGGTTATAGGAGCGAGCGAGGATCGATGCTGAGGTGCTGAGTGAAAGTATTATGTCTTATGGCTGGAGTGGCTTTAGTAAGCCTGTATAGATTAGCTTCATATAATGCTATATAAAAACATATATGTGATTGCAAGCGAATGTGTTTTCTGCCTTTTAATCCTAGATCTGTTGATTTCTTCTCGGAGTTCCCTTAAGGCGCTGGTCGGCCACCGAGGTAATTTTAATCAATATGCCTGGCTCCGTCCAACAAAGCCTGACATAACCTCTTCGCCAACCAGCGATGGAGGCTGCACTTTCTCATGAATAAAACTAATTTCAGTTAATTCCTAAGTCACCGCTTAGACGACAGCCGAGACATTATGTTTTTTTATTGTGTTTAGATATGATTATATTGATTCTTTAACCATGGCGTGACTAAGTATATAGAGCTTCAAAATGCAACTGCCACCAGGCAATAGCGCAGCGAATAATTACGCGTAAATATAATACATATTATAATCACAGCATCTGTTCATTAAAATCGTATTCGCATGAGAATAAATAAGTACATGGAACTAATAACATTCGATTTCTCTCTACAGCCATTCTTACAAGACATCGTGAAGTCATATCGACTGACAAAGAAAATGTACATTTAAAAATGAGTTCTATGGTAAAATTTTGATCCGAAGAACTCCCATTTACGCAGTAATGGTCTATTCTTTGAAGAGATTACCGTGATCTCGCGTGGGGCTTTTGCGAAAATTGAATCAATAAACACAAAATACTCAGATTCAACGCAATTTTTTCAAAATCCCATGTATGCATACCTCGCTTATCTCACGGCGCAGCCTCACTTACGACTATCTGAGCGCGATCGTTAATAACTTTTATAGAGTTGGACTAGATTGTGTCTTGTAATTGTCAAGAAAGAAGGGCTTTGAAACATTTATATGTAGGCAACATAGAACATTGTATTCTAAAGTGCAAAGCGGAGACACATGTTTATTCGCCAGAGACCCACATGCTTATACATAACTGCACTTTAATATATTCAGTGATATTTTCTCGTAACGTGTAAATACGGCAGATAATGGTAATAGTACTACAATGTTGCATCGAGTTGATATTGTAACTAAACAACATGTTACTTAAGCAAAACATGCCTATAGTGTAAATGTTGATCGATAAAATGCCTATAGTATAAATGTTGATCGATAAAATGCCTATAGTATAAATGTTATATCATATGCTACACAAATTACGGTAATCGCTTACAATGATAAGGAGAATTCCTAGATAAAGTATTAATAAAGAATATTAAAAAAAAAAACATTATCTGAAGATTGCCTCGTCTAAAACCATGTCCGGTAGAAATAGGCATATTTGGTGGGACCTATATACGGCTCGAAGTGCGATTGCATTCGAAAGCGTTCTATATTTCGAATCATTCGATTTTCAGTGTTACTTATCACGTGTATATACGGATGCAGTCGATGGATGAATGGATGTAATACTGCAACTCGATTTTGCAGCACAGTCATCTTAATGTAGGACCTGCTATAACAAAAATGTTACCACCAATGAGTTGTTTTTTTTTTTTATTGAAAACATGAAACAATTGATGACATGAACTCTACCTACATTTCTCGGATATGTGCTCGGCAGCGCAGCGGTTGTGAACGCGACTGCCGTAATGAAGTCTCGTGCTGGAGTTCCGGGTCGGGTCCACGTTACACAAAAGCCTGCATAGTCCTGCGCTTATTCTCTTTTCGGACTATGAGAGAGGGAATAGAAAGCGCATTTACGTTCAAGCCATGACTAAAATTTAGTCTGTAAGACATTATTATTGATTTGAGACCCGAGTAATAGGGAGAAAAACTGTTTATTTTTGAGTGCAATAATTATTTTATCTTAGTAGAAGTGAATAATAATAGAGATTATTTTTTGATCCATTATTAGTAATGGTTATATTGCATGATGGTACTTAGCTCGGTATTTTTTCTAATTATATTATTTTGTCCAAGTGACAGATTTATTTGTTGTTAATTACAACGGTTTTAACACCAATTAATGATGATAATAAATTAGTGTGACGCAGGATACAATTTAAAGAGACGTTTCATAAAACTTTTGAAGCAAAATAACACGTCAATTATCCAAAAAGTAATAAATATAAAAGAAGAATAATAAATTCCACCTAACCCCAAAAAAACAAAAGCAATTTGACCTGTAAAAACATTCATATTGGTGACTTTTGACATGCATTTTGATGATCAAGTCAAATATAATTGTCATATTTTATTATAATACAAAATATCAATAAAAATTGCAAATTATCGCTAGTAAGAGTGGTTAAATATTTTGAAAATTCTCGTGTAAATAAATGCACGTTGTTTATAAAAAAATATCTCTTAACTTCAAAAACCGTTATTAGAGGTAGCCGCCTACTATTAAGGGTGGACTTTCTTATGAGATCTTCATGAAGACCTTCAAATGTCACAATAATCATTCATAGATTATCCAAGCAGCTTATTAGTTGACTTTCGACGGTTAAGGTTCATCCATATTTATATGTAATGGTTAATGAAAAAACAACTTTTCTTTTATGGATTACTTGCAATTTGGGTTACAAATTGCAAGTAATCTATATAGATTACTAGCAATTTGTAACCCAAATTGCAAAGAATATTTGCTATATAGCTAATATTCTTGTTAACCCCTCGAGCTAAACTATAAGGCTTGTGTTAGGAATTGCTTCACGTCGGTAATGGGATTCCAACCGCCGCGACCCTCTAGATCGCTGGTCATTAGAGATCCAATAAAATATGCTCTTTATTACACTTGTATGGTGCCATCATAATCCTGCTTGCCAAAAATTTTTTTTATAAATATGCTGGCAGATGCGTCATTTTTTACTAATTCCACATAGGTAAAACTTTAAAAAAAGAATTAATTAGGTACGTATTTTTCCTTATGACGGCAGTACGGCTAAACTGCTGAACTGATATTGATGTATCAGTTCGGTAATAAGATAAAGCACAAAGCCAATTTAAAAAAAAAACAGCCCTGCATTAAACTGTCCCAGTGCTGGACACGGGTCTCTTCTCAGTGTGAGAAAGATTAGGCCGTAGTCCAGCATGCTGCCCCGTGCGGGTTGGCAGACTTCACATATCTTTGAGAATATTATTCAGAACTCGTAAACATACAGGTTTCCTTACGATGTTTTCCTTCGCCGTTAAAGCAAGCGATAATTAACTATTTAATACGCGCATAACTTCGAAAAGTCGGAGATGCGCGCCTTGGTATCGAACTCGAGACCTCTACGTGGTAGTCCAACGGTTTCTCACTAGGCTATCGCTGCATAAGAAATTATGGTGTAGTCTTTATTCCTGTATGATGTATATTTTAATAATAGTGAATAAACAATGTAAGTCCTTGAGGTCGCAAAAGATAGGACATATACCTATAGCTGGCAATATGTGGATGTGAAACACCTACACCGTCGGAGATAGCGGCGTGAAAATGTTTTCCCAAGGATGATCTCCATCACTCGACGGCAATATTTACGAGTACTTAAGCAAATACTCTTTATTACAAGACATATATTATATACTACAATGGCATACAGATATACGTTAAGTCCGCTGACAGATGCTTCGTAAGTGGAAAAACAAGTTTAAGATTTTGAATTGCTTTATCATAATAATGATAATTCGTAAGCTTTTACAGCAGTTGTGTTAAAGGATTGGTATTTTAATCACAATTGATTACTATAGAATATTAATTGAAAAATTTCACTTTTAAAACTCTGTTACAATATCGTTGAATGTATAGCTACTAATGTCGTTGACTGTACAACGGTTAGAGATCACTATAGCTTTTAAACGCTCGCTACAACAATGATATGACTCTCATTAAACGTTAAAAAAAAATGACTGCGCTGGGCAAGAAGCAAATATCAAGAACATTAGGCCCGCTGACGTAACTTGTGAGAGTCCTGATGGACAAATCTGAAGTGAACTGTAATGACGATAAAACAAAATTTAAAATATTAGGGAAAAAATATTTATTTCTAACCTACCTACTATTTTAATTACATTAGGTACATATGCAAACTAAATAATAGGAAGCGAGGCGTTTATTATAATCTCATTTCCTCACCTACCTACATATATTACTTTCATTTAGCAACAGCTACTGACAAATATACTTTTCTTTATCATTCATATTTTACAGAAAACAAACCTCCTTTGCATAAAATCGCTAGCATCTAGTTGTTTGGAAACCTCCCAGATAACCTTCAGATTATGTCGGAGATTAGCATTGAAAAGGTCACGTCTGTATATCGGTAAAGAGGTAGACAGAGTTGTAAGTACACGTTTAATTTCGCTAACTACGTTTTAGCTCCGACGCAATCAAAGGCGTGTCTAGCCAGATACAGGTATATAGTGTTAAACTATGGCCGGACATTCCCAGACTTCTTTCCACAGAAAACTCTAGTAGTACTACATCTTTAAGTAAAATACAAGTGCGTATTTGCACTTATCGTCAGTATGCCACGACATACACTAGTTAATCGAGTGCTATATAAGATAGTGTCCAGTACTGCATAGCTATTATATTGTGTAACTAGACACGCGGCCATGTTATGTGTGGTGAGCCAGCGTTCATGTCCAACATCTAGTTTTTACACCGCATCGGCCACATGCCTGGCTGACTAGCCCAGTGCGGCGTGCGGCGGCGACAGCGCCACCTATCGCGTACACCACACACCACCGTACGCACACAGACGCACGCGCATCAATCCGTCCGCCCCACACTAGCGTGACACCCGTGACATCACTTAACTTTCAATGTATACGTACACTGAACAAGATCGACAGTAAACTAACCAACGCAGGCAGAGCTCCACACCCGCCTTCACATCATACCAACGCATCTAACAGAGAGGGCGTGAGGAACAAACCCGCGGCTCAAGTTACGCTGGGAGGGCGCACAATGAGGGGGCTCAAGTGGCGGCCGTGCAAGTGAGTGCCATTGTTTTTCATGCGGCGCGTTTTTTCGCCGCGTTTCGGCGGCAAACGTCGTCCAATAGCGAGCGCGCGTCGCTCTCATTGGCTTACCGTGCGGGGACGGCGGCGGCGAAGCCCGAGCCGGCCCGAGCGATACGTCGCGATCGCCACGATGTTTGTTTTTAGAATGCGGCCCGTTTTCAAAAATGTAATGGTGTTCCATTACACGCGAGTACACCTCTAGTCGCGAAGAGTTGCCTCGCCTGTCCCACTCTACCGACAAGACTCGATCTACTATTTGGCAAACAACTTTAATAAATCAATGCGCACTAGGAATTGCTGCCTTATTCAATGATAATTTATTAAATTAACCGTTTACGAACATACACTGATTACGTGGTTTTAATTCAGCGATAATTAAATTATAAATACCTTCATACATTTAAGTTCTAATTATATACGTCGCTATATATTTTAATAACGAAATAGGGTAGGTAGACAGTAATTGATGTGAATAGACAAGTACAGCATGTGTAAATGCGTAGTAGATAAATGCAGTGCTGTAATTGATTCGGACTATAAATAGAGATATTCGATCAGATCGCATCGTAAGGGATGAATTATAGTCTTGAAGATGAGTTGATGGCTATCGAAGATAATCAGATAGCTCGGAAAATACGCCCGGATAGAACGACCATATTTTCCAGAAATTTATAAATAAATAAATTGTTAAGGCTACACTGAATTTTAAAAATCCTACTAGGTAGGTACGGAGCAGAATTTAAAATAATGTGTCTGTAACCATGAATATCTTTTTCTGTGTCACGAAATTAAAAACGTACTGTTTTATCAAAACTTCATTTTGTTTTTCTTTTTAATCAAATCCACATATTGTTTACTCTTATTGTTTCCACTTCACTCCATTTGATCTTTTAATCAAAAAATGTTTTTAAGTAGTTTAAAAATAAAAATAAATAATAGTTTAAACATACAATTTTTTTAAACTATTATTTATTTGTTTGATTTGTTTTGCCATCAAAAAGTATTTTTATAGCGTGGGACTCTCTGAGCTGTGTCTGTACATTTCATTGAATTTAATTTAATGATAAGAATTGCAAGGCTTCGTTCCTTGCATGCTTTACCGAGTCTTTAGATAATGTCCGTTGCCATATAAGGATAGCAGATCATAATATCTACCTACAGAATTATCGATATTTACGATAGGTTTGCAGCGTTTTTCTGCTCAATACCTGTAAGCCTACCATGAAACGTTGTTTTTAGATTTAAAACCATGAAACGCAGCAATTAACGCTTTGATCATACTAAACCCTACAGTGAAATTATTCTCAGTTTGAAAGAAATAAATCCAAAGAAACTTGGCGGTAGGTGTATTTTTAATATTTCATTCGCGCGAAATTTCGGTTGGATATTTTCATGATCAATTCCTGAAAAGCACTGCAAAATTAGCTGGCCCAGTGCAGGTTGGCAGCCTTCACAAATAGTCGATAACACTATGGAGGACTTCTCAGATATGCAGGTTTCCTCACGATGTTTACCTTCACCGTTAAAGCGAGTGATAATTAAGTACCTATTTAATATACATATAGGCCGAAAAGTCAGTGGTAACGGTCTCCCACTTGGCTATCGTTGCTTGCACCTACATACCTTACCTTTCGTAAGGAAGATCTATATTACCAAGAACGTAAATGTCATGAATATGACATTCCAAGTGGATATAAAAAAAACGTTTTAGCTCGCGCCTTCGCCCGCTTAAAAATAGGTTATGTTAGTAACCATAGATTTTTAAATAAAATATAGCCTATGCTGCTTGCTGATACTATAGCTACCTAATGGTAAAATAATTTTTAAAATCAGTTGTTTAGTTTTTGAGATAAACCCTTACAAACAAACAAACAAACAAATAAAAAACCAAATGTTTCCTCTTTATAATACTAGTAGGTATAGATAATAAAAATAAAATCAGTTTTGCTAACTTCCACCTATTCCGTCTATATGTAGGTATTATATGTCAAATAATGTTGCATATAATCGATTGATGAATCATAAATTCGAATGATATTCGAATACAGGAGGATTCGAATCCACAATTCGATATTTTGTCTATACATATAATAAAAGGCACAAGGTATGCCCCATGTAACTATATTGTTGCTAACATCATCTCTTAACGATTGTAAAATGGATCCATGATTATATTACTAGATAATATTAAAAACTAGGTTTTGTCTGCGGCTTCACCCGCGTTAATCTAGTTGTAGTCTACTAGTCTACTGTAATCTAGCGTGATTGCTGCAGCTGTGGGACACATGTGTCTCAAGAGATTTAATTACTTTTTGTGTCACTGTATCTTTTATTTTTTATTTCTTACTTCTTAATATTGTGTATGTAACTGGTACTTTTATTTTTTATTTTCATTTACATTGTGGCCACCTGAAAGCTGTATGCAATAAAGATTTCTTTCTTTCTTTCTTTCTTTCAAATTTCATGATAATCGGTCGAGTAGTTAAACCGTGTAAGCATAACAAACAAATAAACTTACATTCACATTTATCATTTTAGTTAGGATTAGCAATCTAAGTCACCGCTTTAAACATTTATTACGATGAAGAAATCCATACGAATATAATCTATACTAATATTATAAAGCTGATGAAGAGTTTGTTTGTTTGTTTACTTGAACGCGCTAATCTCAGGAACTACTGGTTCGATTTGAAAAAATATTTTATTGTTGAGTAGCTTATTTACCGAGGAAGGTTGATACGGGTGAAACCACGGGCAGATCTAGTTTTATATATTTCAGTGCTAATATCATAAATGTCACATTTGCAACTTTTCTCGCGTTATTCATTTTGCTTACTCATATATTACTTAGAGCACAAAGTTAATTCTAGATGATACATTAAACATGTAATAAGTCAATTAGTCAGAAAACAACACAATGAAAAAAGCATTGTCTGAGCCCCGGACTCCAAGCATTCACCACGAGATAAATCACATTCGAGTAAATCTATATTTATTAAGTTAATAAATCAAGAGTTATAATTACATTCAAATTATTCATTGTCTTGTAAACATATTTTAACGGTATATACTTTTAATTTATTACGAAAACTTACAATAGATGTGTATATTAATTCTCGTGGTATGCATGCAAATGATTAAATATTTTAATGTGTGGTATATTAATAACATGCATGCAACATTAACTTTTCATAGATAGGTGTTCGTGCACATATTTCATACGTATATGATTTATACTTAGATTATGTTTTTAATTATCCGTAGATATTCAATCCGTGTTTATAATTATCAGCTCAATTTTTTAGCATTACCATAGAACAATATTTTTAATTAAGCATTTAAAATATGAACATAAATTATGGGTTCAAAGAATTATCGGTTTGGAATGCATTTCATATTTAATTAATCCTTAAAACTAAAATTGTTTTTGCCTTATTTTTAGGCCGCAATTTTTTTTTAATATATATTTTATATACCAACTATAAAAATATACCTACCTACACCTACATAAGTGTATATTATAAAATAATAGTTTCTTTTCTTCGTTACATTAAACGCTATGTTGACTCTTAATATCATGAAGCTTTGTAGATACTTAATATTAATAACTAACAAAGACTACGAGAACTTCACGTAAATTTTACAAACGCCTAAAGCTATGCCTACTTAATCTTTAAGAAATGAATGACATGGCGGCGCATCCACCGAACTAAAGCTTGAACTAGAGAAAACTTTGCAAAAGATATTTATAGAAGCCCAATAATTTTGTGTTGTTTGCCTGCATCCTTCTTTTCTACATAAATCTTAAGAGCTTCGTACGACTGTCAATACCAAGATCTTTAAAAATAATCTACTGTAAGAACAGACACTACAATTTCATCGAATCTGAAAACACGTACGCATCGTGTTTGTCATTTAGATACATTTCTGGTTCTGAAACCTTTACAGACAACCACATCATGCTTTTAACAGTTCAGAATTTGCATTAGAGATAGATAACTTTATTCTAGGCAACAAGATCCTCTTTTATATCTTTATATTTAAAAATTGATTAATATTATAATAATGATTATAATCTCTCAAAGAAAATGAAGAGGCTTCTTTATCTTGAACTTATGTCCTTAAAATGTTACAAAAATTCACGAGCTAGGAACATAATAATAATCTTGAACAATGCTCCAAACACAAAAAGGCTGTAATTGTCCATTTATAATACAGGCAAAAGTTGTCAGGAGCAACTTTTTTAAGGCATCACTAAAAAGCAATAGCGCAGCCTATAGTTTCGCAACTGACTTGGATCATAAATTATGTTCAGATATTAGTCAGCCAAGCAGTGATCGCATTGATAATATCGGATGTCAGTCACTGTCATCGAAACGAATGACCACGTTTTCATTAAATAACCCAGCACCTGTAATCATATATTGAATTAAACAAAAGTACCACCTGCTTATTTATTGCCCAATAAATATGTATAATATCAATACCACGATATAATAATCAGATCAATTTCTTTCTAAAATTATAATTAATTTGTAAGTGTGTCGCAAGGGGCGAGTAGAGGCAGGCGGGGGCGAGTGGTACAAACGAGACAATTACTCGACACAGGTGTCGAGTGGACTCGCATACGAATTGCAAACCAACCCGCGGATAATGAGCGCCATCTCTCCTCCCACCCGTCGGCCGTGCGCAAGAGCGTCACCACGCTGAAGGAGGCTGTTCTCTGAGGGGGGGAGGGTGCGGTCGGTGCCACTGAAGGACACTCACAACGATATTAAGTTTGTTTTGTGTCGCGAAGGGCGCACCTCATTTAAATGCGAAAGACTCGTGTTGCACCTACACGTAGGGTTACCACAAAAAAACTGACGTAGGTGTAGCATACTTGTGGGCATTTTTGAAGAAATACAGGCCGGAAAGCGACTTCTTTTGTTGTAAAAGTCTATTAGGATATTCAAAAAGCTTAACACGTTTACATTGTGCCAATATGTTATGAACCTCGTTTTCCAACGCGCTGGATGGTCGATCCAGCGCGTTACGCAGTCAACCGCAATACAGTGTGCTCGCAATGCCAGTAGTCGCCAGGGATGGAGGGACCTCGCTCGACGTGCGGCAAATGACGTCAGTGCGCCGCAACCCTATCCATCAATGATAGCCATGACCACTCTGACAAGAGTGCCCGACTAAGAAGAAAAAAAAGTTATGAACCTTTCGCAAAAGGGAGCGAGCATATCGCCGTCTATCTCATACATGTCCAAACTCCGTAATGTTGCATAAAATCATTACAGAAGAACCCATCAAAACACAAATTACTCAGGAATCGAATCCGAGACCACATGAGATCTAAGTTATACCATTTAGGACAATGGTGTCTTTTTCTGTTAAACAATTTTTAGTAGCAGCATGAACTGTGTTCGCTAGATGCTAATAGGCTCGACTCCTATTACGAAGCACCTAAAACAATAGATGAAATAAAAATGGTCGTAATACTCCTCTGCTTACCCCTGTCGGGATATAGCCATGACATTATATATGTATGTATTTTACTTTACACAATAAAGTTCAATAAACCTACTGAAATGATGAGACAGCCCTATGCAGTGACAGTCTCGCGGTACTCCGTACTCAGGGTGCTACACTCAATCGCGAGGTGTTATTTTTATTTGCGCGGCTTGACTATCTCCCCACTCCTCCCCTGCTCCTCTTAGCTCCTTTTTGAAGATCTCAAACAATCGTCGTTATATTCAAACACAATAAGATCGACCCGCCTCTTACTGAAGCTTACATCACAAGTATTGTGCTTCAAATCGGTGGCTACTACGCCGAGATATAAGGATTGTCATTAGAATATAAAAGGATATTTTTCTGTTTAAAAGTAATAGTCTGACCGCAATTTAATCTACAGTAAACCGATATGGTTGTTTATAGAGTATGCTTACTTAGAAAGTACTTATTACTTTGCGACTTGAATTCATCGTGATTATACTAACACGATACAGATATAGGTAAAGTGTTTTGAAGTATTTTTATTTAAGTTCGTTAAACCATCCTTCTTTAAACGCATTAGGATGGTAGTATAAATGTAGATAAGCATGCGTATAATAAACCACTAGCTTAAGATAAGTCATCTGGAGAAAACGAAACATACAATTAATGGACACAAGCTACACCCAGATTCAGATTTTTTTTAAAGGTATTGTTAAGATGCAATTGTAAAACCAGAAATTTATACTAAAATAAATAAATAATTATTATTAATTATATTATTATCTATATATTAATACTTAAAGCAAAAACTTTGTATCCCTTTTTACGAAAATGCCGCGGCCGCATGATGACGAAGTGTGAAATTTGGCACAGTTAAAGTTTATATGGAGAAGGAGTGGCGAATATTAATATTTATTTAAAATATGTATGCGTTAGAAATACATTAAAATAATGAAAATACTACACGCACACAACCACGCATTTGACAGAAGCAGTCGAATCGCGTTCGTAGTATTTCGGTATTGTTCGGATGATGTCATAGAATTCTTCGTAACTATGGTTACATATGTATGTGGAGTAGGTGACTAAATGAAATGTGACTAAAGGATATAGTTATAGACAATAAAACCTTAATAACGATCAAACTTAAAATTTTAATCAATTGTGGTTGAATTTTGGCTATTTGGTGACCGCTAGTTATTATAATTATTTGTGGATTAAACATATCCCATATCGGATTCAATCCCACAATGCTCGATGCTGCGAGAACAACGAGGCGATCGCTTGCCCGCTATGCCATCCGCAGTCTATCACGGTGGCCCTGCTTGAGCTGCCAGTGTTCGCACACCTTCAAACATTATTATATATTCAGGCTTTCTCACAATGTGTTTCTTTAATGTTAAACCGGTTAGTAATTAAATACTTATTCTCAAATAACTCTGCAATAAAACAATGCACTTTTGAGCTCATATTATTTGCCTTGACAACATATACTCTGATTATTATAGATGGTAATCTAGGATATTTTGATAGAATTTACGAAAACCCCATAAAGTCAAATAAAATGAAATATCTTATATACAATTAAAATAACTTTAAACTTTTCGGTTTAGAATACTTCGTTGGTAAAACAGTAGTTAGTTAGTTAGTTGGACGTGTGTTATCCGCACTTACCCCACAATTGGGCTGTAAGTAGCCGTAAGTAACAGAGCGGAAATATTGTTCGGTTACTCATACCACCTCAGCTCCGTCCAGAAAGATAATAGGGGACCGATAATGCGCAGTATCTCCTTCATCGTTTCTGGACTGTTTAGAAGTTTCGCCCGTTGGTTGCTCACGCTTTTACAATGTGGAGCATGTGAGCCGGTGTCTCCTCGGTCTCCATGCAGCCTCTACATAAGGGACTGTCAGTGATGCCGATGTTGAATAGGTGTTTATTAAATGAGCAGTGGCCTGTTATTATACCCACTAGGTGGCGTAGGTTTTTCCTTGTGGAACGTAGCAGTTTGCGTGACCGATGTTTGGTAAAACAGTAGTTGACTTCAGTTCAATTTCCGTGTCGGGCCAAGAGATATTAAGTTTTTCAGGAAAGACTAGGAGTACAAAACATAGGCTCACCTCTATCACGTAGGCCTGAAAACGATAATTGGCAAAATGTAGGCAAGCACCTCTACTTAATCTTTCGGGCTCTATGAATGACTATCCTTATATTATAAATGCGAATCAGTTTGTTTGTTACGCTGTCAGGCCTTAGCTACTCGACCGATTATAATGCAACACACATATGTTGTCAGGCCAACAGATAAGGATATAGGATACCTTAAATCCAGAAAAAAGTACTTTTACTAATCTGCCCTAATCTAACGTTCTTTTAGGCGAGCGAAGCCACAGTCAAGATATAGTGTGATATAAAAGCTTATTTTATAAATATTTTCTCCTTACACTTGATTATATGCGTCTCCTACCCAAGGCCGGGGACGGCGCGTATATTCCTGGGAACACCAGTTCCCAGCCGGCTGCGTCGTGCTTAAACGCCGTCGCGCGCTCACGACATCGCGGCCGGCGCAGCTCACACGCGACTTATCTTTATTGCCGATGGTATCTTATCAGGACATGCTCTCCGTCGCGATACTCCTGTGTGGTCGACACTATGGTGTTAGGTGGGTATTATAGAGTATCTCTATACTGTGGTCTAAGACCACGCCAGCTATGTTATACCAGATGTGTCAGGTGGCGCATCGGTAAGGAATACACATGAAGTTGCGCAGCATTATTGCCATTTCTGTCAAAAATTCTCAATTACAGCGCGGAGTCTGGAACTAAATCTGATTATCTAGTTTAAGATTCACCTTCTATCCGTGGGACCAAAACCAGATCTGAAGAAAAGAAATTGAAATTCCAGAGTTCCTTCATCGTTTGGAGATATAAACTTGAGACTAGAAAAAAAGACAGAATGCATGTTATACTCATTCGCTGGTGTTTCTTCGCTATAGTAAAATTTTCATAGTTATATATGAGATTATAATCTATCAATTCTTCTTTATTAACTTGCCGGGAAGATGTTGCTTTTTGTTAGTAATCTAGACACCAATAAGATCAGGTGAATCCAGACCATCTTTAACTATCTAGGAACCCTATAGTGCATTGCTCATGAGTTCTGACGCTCAGTAACCCTGAAATCGTCCGAAACATGAATGAAACGATGACACACGTACACCAAACACAATAAAGTAAGAAGTGCCCCCGTGTTAAGCTCAATTGTCAATTAAAAGAAGTAAAACAATCACGTACCGGTGTTTGTGATGCAAATTATTTGGCGGGTGATCTCTCCCGAGTGCTCTCGAAGTGTCCCGATGTCACCCGACGTCAACACTCTTGCTGCCTGTACCCTGTCTGCTTCAATCATGTTTTTACATAATAATAGACAAATTAATTGGACAACGTCGCTTTCGACAAATCCGTTTTTCTGTTTCAACGAGTTCACTTCACTTAATAAGATGGTTCATTAATATAAATGAAATATATTATTTGAGATATTTTCTTAAATATAATTTATATGCGAAAATAAGCGAAGTTTATATATGCCAGATGGATATTCGTTATCATCACAACGAAGTGAACCATCTTCTGACTTTTTGTTTTAAGGTGAAAACTAAATAATTGAAAGACTTATCTGATGTACAGAATGTTCTATGTTAAAATATATGTTAATCTGGATTAAAGTCAGCTTGCGTGGCAAATTATATGAAAATTCGTTGTAGTTTGAACGTAATTTTATAACAAACATAGATACAACAGTTATTTAAACTTTCACATCGATAGTATTAGACGGATTATTTCTTCCTGATATTAATCTTGGACTTACAAATACTTGAAGTTAACATATTTCTTTTTATCAGTCATGAAGACCTATGTATGTCTAGTTGTGAACTAGAAGTGCTGTCGTAGTCGGTAAGGACTAATAATTTTGAAATCCATTCAAATCCCAACTTGTTAGCCATAAGTCTTTTCTACGATCAATTTGTCTCTTACTAGCAGTTATACCGACCGTTGTACCAATCGCAAGTCATTTGAAATCAAGTTATCACTAAACGTTTTATGTTTAGTAATGACTTAAAACCCACGATTCCTACCGACTTTACTCAGAACCGCCTTATAGAGCAGTTTGTTATTTTATCAACTATTTCGTAGCTTCTATCAGTGGGCCGATAATTCGAATACTAAAAACCATCATCATCAATTCATCATCAAAGACCTCGTTACTAATTCTGCGATACGTGGTTAATGATGATAAATACCTCATACGATTGTAACAGCAGTTGGAATAAGCCACAAAAGTATTACAAGAGTATTTGCGAAATTTAACGTCCCAAATAAACTCTTGAAACAAAAGCCTAGACACCCCGCCGTGACTCAATAACCGCGCCAAAACGAATAACAAAACGTATATGCAAACTTTTTATTGAACTTCATCCGATAGATGATATTGTATTGCGTATGGGGAGACGGGGTGTCAATCAATCGGCATTGCATAGCGGTCGCGTGTCGATCTAATGAATTGTTTGTCAATACGGGGCGCTGTGCAAACAATCACGAAGCTTTGTTCTGCTGGACGCATGACGATCGTCGGCGTATTGCGACGTGGGACCGCGGCCTCTCTGCGGGAGGCGCGGTCGCTCCGACCGACTGTTCGCACTGGAAGGGTTCCCATAATACTATTAAACCAATACTCTAATGATCCGTTATACGTCAATATTCGTAAACACTATTGAACGCAACCCTTTGTTGTGCGAATTTATTCGCCACGCTTCTTTTGCGTGCCTTCTCAAATTACTGCTGGTGACAAGTAAGAAAGAAAGAATAAGCAAGTACGTTATTGCCACCTCATTGGCCCGGTAAAGGTTAATACAAATGCCTTTAAATACAGAATAGAGGAAATATATCAAAAGTAAATTAAACCTAAAACAACAGCGTCCTTATCTCAGCATATGCTATAGCATCAGAGTGTTGCAGCGCTGGTTTTCTGATAAAGGATAAGAAACATAGATCCTTGTCTATACTATAGATTATCTTATCTCTGATGCGTTGAGATTAAAAAATATCTTGGTTTTTGTCGATTATTCATTGAGGCAAATTATAACCTAAAGACTAAGACAGGACCTTAGGACCGGCGCGGGTGAAACCGTGGCACACGGTTTTGTATATATTACACAGTAACACCTTAATGCCTATATTTTCTATAGACAATAATATAAATAATATGAAGACACACCTTCTATTATTTTTT
Organism: Catocala nupta; assembly: GCA_963675205.1. Classification (NCBI taxonomy): domain Eukaryota; kingdom Metazoa; phylum Arthropoda; class Insecta; order Lepidoptera; family Erebidae; genus Catocala; species Catocala nupta. Next base: position 23,958,962 of record OY776085.1, on the reverse strand, counting down.
TTTTGTTGCCCGCTTATCTGTGGAAAAAGTCTTAACTATTTCCAACACCTACATATGTAAGTCCATAATATGTGCTGTGTTATAGGTATTTTTTGCAGGTTCCTAGACAGATCAAGTTTTGAGTATCGAAACACGGTGTTTTTTATGGTCACCTTCAGTTAGGTGGTGAAAGTTCCATCCAATATCCCTACGATTGCGATTGGTATGATTATATATAATCCCACAGCGTTGACCGGGTTGAATCTTTCACCTGACGTCGGCACTTACAAGATGAGTACTATGAGAAAGTGTTACTTGTGCAAATCTGCTACAGCTTTTTTGAAGTGAAACCTTCTTTAAGCGCGTTGAGCACTTTTTGGGTGAACAAAAATCATGGAACTCCCGTCATCGTCACCGCACGCTAGTTACTTAGTTTTCACTTCTATCGGCAGTCCCTAAAGATTCGAAAAAAGTCGAAGATCCGCATTTTTTTATTGTAATATTCTTGCGTTTGAACGCGATCTCACCTGGTTTTAATTAACGATGCAGTCGACGATGGAGCACGCTTGCCTAAAAGATACCTATTCGTTTATGAACGTAGAGCTATGGCTAATATGTTTACCTGTACACTAGAGGTCGTTAATATACTACAAAGTATAAAAACATGCTATGGATGTATTTCATCTTAATTATTTTAATATTTAAGTAATTTATTACTGTTTTCCGTTATATTTTGAATACAAGTGTTATTCTTATTTTTAATTTTTGATTTATTTAATATGTAGCACATTTTATTTCGATTTCAATTATTTTTTTTAATTGTAGTGTATGTGTGCTTTTGTTTTTTTTTTGCTGTGCTTGGAAATCCTTTAACCAAATAAAATAAAACGTTGATATAAAAATTTGATTTAATAACAACATGCTATTTAAATTTCTTGAGGCTTATATATTAAATCTAATGTTGACATAATATTAATAAACTCAACTAGCATCGACAATTATTATTTTTGCTTTTGTTAACGGTTAATAATTTTATTTGTCGTTATCAGTATCCGTTGATAATATAATTAATATTGTTGAATCATTTCATATTATAAGTGCCACTTTTTGAGAGTTAATTTGTAACCAAATTGCAACTAATCTTTATATAAATTTAAAATATCAGTACGTCAGCATGGAGCGAACGAGAACAATCGTCTTACTTTTTAATTTGTCCCGGGACAACGGTCGGTGGTTTGCGGGGGAGAGGGTTCGCTAATCCCAACCGGGGCAATAAGCCGGGATCAGGCGGCCTAATGAAAACTGTCGCTGGCAAACAAGCCCGATAGATGTCGTCGCTAAATTAAACTATTTCGCGAATACATTAGCAGTTGACACCGTCCGGGACGGTACCTCACACCCCGCGCACCGCGCCCCGCAACCAACCACTCGGACATGCGCCACCCACTTGGATATTACACATTTGTTGCTTTCGTCTGCTCTTCGAACTTTTAGAACATTTTAATGTATTAAAAGATCGTCAGTACATTTTTTATATACACATGTGTGGGTAAACATACGAGTATAAGTGTATGTACACATAATATTACGTCTATATGAGAAGGAAAACGCAACGATGTGGTACATCCACAATTCGTTACGTTATAGGAACCGGATTTACAGATATTGAAACAATGATTGTCGTCCTCGATGGCGTAGTGGTCAGTGTAACCGACTGCCACGCCTGAGATCGCGGGTTCGATTCTCGCGCAAGTCAAATATTTGAGTGCTTGAACATGGATATTTGTCTTGGTCTGGGTGTTTCTATGTATAATGTGTATATATTTACAAAAAAAAGTATATATGTATGTTTATCCATTGTCTAGTACCCATAGTACAAGCTCTGCTTAGTTTGGGCTAGATGATGTTGTGTGTATGTGGTAGAATAGAATAATAATGAATTCAAAAAACACCCGAACTTAGAAAAACTTTTTGAGGATCCCACAAATTTTTGAACCCACAGAACAGCGAGGTCCTTTCTTAAAACACTACCTCTGAAGATCTTAGCGAAGCAACAATATACTGATGTAAGTAAAGTTGCACTTTAAGGAGGCGCTGTGCTGCTAATAGTGGATCAGTAAACTTTGTCTCTTCCCCAAAAGAAGCACAATGCTTTAATTGCGACTCTTTTCTAAAATGTTGACAACATTCGAATGATAGATAACTTTTTTAGTGTCACGGGGGATTTCACAAACATGAAAACGTGTAATATTATTCACGCGTCAATAACGTCAACGTCAACGTTTTAATCATCAATAGACAATTAATCAACAGAGGTAGTAATTGCATTGCACTTTAGCATTGATAGATAATCCTTTCTTGTTAATTACCAGTAGTTGTTCCATAAATACATTCAATTCCCAATAGGACAACTAGTTAGACCAAGAAAAAATCAACTCACCCGAGTTGAACCACTGGTAAAGATACTTCCTCATAGAACAACCAGTTGAACCATGGGTAACTTTACTTCCCCGTGATACAACCAGTTGAACATCGCAGTGGTACCACGGATCGGGAGCGCATACAGGCATGCTATGATACATAGAATACACAGACTCAAGACAACACGTGTGGATCACATAAATTTTTGGAACCACAACACTCAGCGTAGTGTCACATGTCAGTAGTAAGGCGAAAACTTAAACAACTGCGCCTGCGTGCTGTCAATAAAACTGACAGGAAAATTACGTCCACCCTACAGAAGATACCTACCAAGCTGCATTATGCTGCTATAAGTAGTGCTGTCAATTAAGAAGAGGCCGTGCTGTCCTAACGCTAAAAACAGCTCTTTGCCAAAGGACTGGCATCACGCAAATAATACCCCCCTTTTAGAGTCGACCTTCAAAACATTTTAAGAACGAACATGACACAAAAAATATTTTTGCTGATTACACAATTTTCTCCCATGTGGACATCAAAAGCTCAACACTCGGCACAGTGACAATGGGGAGTCAACTACTTAACCTATACACCATGTATTCAGTCAAAGTTTCAAAGGCTACGGAAACTTAAGCTTACCATCAAGCAGGCAATAAGCTTCCTTGACAACTTAACGGTATAAAACATTAGCCTGAATCAATACATAACTAATGATATACTATAATGTACCCAATACGATAATTGACTTGATTACATAGTCAACTATTAGTTTATAATGTATGAGTGAATTTACATGCGTTATTAAACGAATTTAGATCAGACGATACGACTCCGATATCACGACTAAACCTTAACCATATCGAGACATAAGAAATTAATTGTATCTGGACGCCGACATCCGACCGCCGATGGACGAAATAATTTGCTATCGTAATTAAATTAAATAGGTATACTGAAAAATTGGTAAGTAATATTGTTCTTATTGGCTGCAAATAAATAATTAAAAACCCATAATGATCCAGTAAATGCATTGCATCTAAATTCATTCAGTACCTAGGACCGGTGACGTAGTGTGGATGAACCGTCATTCTCACGAATTATGAATCAGTTACAAATGTAGTAGGTATTTAATATATTAAGAAACTTTGTTTATTAATTTATAGATTTTAGGCGCCGAACATATCGCCCCGGCGCGGCGGTGGCGTTCTGCGGTCGAGTTCCTCTTTGATAATATACAGTTTCTCTTTGACTGCCGCGGTCTGACTGCTTTTGTGTGTGTAGTATTCTAAGTCACCGCATACATAACAGTGAACGCGGAACGCAGAACTCTGAACTCTGACCGCTAGACCACTCGCAGTGGGGCCGGCGCCTTAGATTTCAAACTTTATTTTAGATGTATCCATTTTGTAATAGCCGCGAAAGTAAGAGAACCTACTGCCGAAATCGTGTAATAATATCGTTACTATGTCGTGCCGATGTCGTTTCATGTAAATTTTTCTGTCACCATTACCGTCGCATTATAGTAATATGGAAGTTAATTAGTTCATGAATATCATTTTGAGTATACAGCGCTGTAATCGATTTCCTACTGTAGAACGTTTTCCCCTTAAAGTGAAGACAACCGCAAATAAGTAAGTAAAACTTATCGTGCACACGACTTATTAACTTTTTAAAGATGATTGGCAAATTATAAATCAGTTCTTGTTTCAAATTCGAATAATTAATTTATTTCAAATTTTTATTGGAATATAAAAAGTATAATAAAACTTGTAGGGGTAATCAAAGATGTTCTTCTTGCGTATTATATTAACTGGTACTACTTCTAACATATGATATGATATATAGATAACTAAGTGGTTGCGGGGAAAAGGCTGCCGCTCGGCACTACTTGCCCGGAGATTAAAGTTTCCGTACAAAATTCCAACCTTTAACAAAAACGAATCAAGAAATAATTGAATGTTGAAAAAACCTAGTTCAAGAGGAAAAGCTCTCCATGAGAAGAACCAGTCCAGAAACTCATAGCTAATCTTTTCAATAGCCAATTTACTACAATATAATACATCTTTGATTTTAAATACAATATGCTTGTTTTAAACGTGGGTTGACTTTGTAATTAAATGTGTGGAAATCGAACCCCGGAGCTCACAACATCGAGTCTAACATCGATAATAATTTTGTATAATAATATACTAAGTAGGTAATTGACTTATAAAAATATGTATACCCATAAATTTTTTTTATTAGTCTAAAAATATTATACTACAATGAATTATAATTATACTTAATCTTTTTAATCAGCCGACATTGCGCATTTCTAGATTTTATAAAGTGATTGCCTGGACTAGGTTAAGACCTGTTTTCCAGACTATTTCTCTACTCACAAAAAATATGTATATCCCAAGTAATATTAGAGTTTAGGTCAATGTGCATAAACTTAAAATAAATATGCGTATTGATACAATTAAAATTACTTAGATTACATATTAATCCTATTTTACAACTGTAAGCAAATTCTCCGTATCGGAGTAGGTCAGTGTTTACAGGTGTTTGGTAACGATTACATTACATAGTTTATAACTTAGACTATACATGTATATCTGAAATTCTATTTAATCTATTATTGTACAGTCTTACACTGTACATGCACGGTATTGCTGACACTGCGGTCCCAACCGAGGCGTCAGTTTACGTTAACACAATAAAGTACAATTTAGTATAAAATCAGTCAGTGCAAATACACACGCGATCGTGAAAGCATAGCCAAACCCTTAACTGTAATATAACTAATTAAAGTATCGTGAAGTGTTTTTACATAACTTATGAACTTTCATTCTGCACTCCAATTATCACTTAACCAACTATCATCTGTCAAGTGTACGACACTGTACATTTTATGGTCCTTCGAGCCGGATATTTAGTGCCTTCGTGTCTTGTCACACAGTAGCGAATCGGTGCAGCTGGCCTCTCAGAAGCGATAATCCCCGGTTGTATTGAGAAGGCGCACATACTATATGGTGAGTGCAAGCGTACTAAGTTCCACAGCGACCATTTCAAATCGAAGAACGTAACTCAAGATTTGAAACAAAGAACTATTAAACTACGTGTCGAGCTTTAACCTTGAAAATCAAATTGAAGCTTTTTGTCACCGTCAACTGCGTGCCAGAAGTTGGAAACTATCAACAACTATCAAGGTACAGATAAAAAAGGCCCTAGGAAGAAGAATATATTTACAAAGGCATGTTTTTATTTTTATTTTATTTATTTATTTAGGTTTGCTAACAGTTGTTACATTTTACTTACGCTAAATATAATTACATTTGAATTTCGTATCCTAATGTACAACCATATAAAAGCAAACACCACATGCAATACATATTTGGTTAACTAAATAGGTATATAAAAAAAGAAGAAAACATACATATTCAATTCATGTGCTACGGAAAGCTATTTGTTGCTTATAACTTCTTTTAGAATTTTGCGGAAATGAGACAAAGAATCATTGAATTCATCCAGCGAGCCACTGTATTCATTCGCCAGTTTAATTAAACGGGGTATTGGAGAATTAGATCCCAGAACAGTTTTTCTTAACGGTGGGTAAAATATCGTGATTTTAGAACGTGGATACCTATATGGTACACGGAGTTTGATTTTATTAAGAAGTTGTGAACAATCTATGTTATTTGTCACAATCTTGTAAAAAAATATAAGATCTAACATTTTTCTTCGCTTATCGAGTGAGTCCATTTTAAAATGTCTCAGTTTTTCCCTGTAAGAGAACTTCTTGATGGCATTGTACGATCTTGTTGTGTTTGTTAAGTGCCACATAAAACGTTTGGGATAAAGCATAGTACATACCAAATCTTTTCGTCTCTTGTCTGTAGGAAGCGGTCTGAATGGAAGTAGTGCATGTTGTTTAAGCTCGGTGTGCAGAATAAGCAATTGGCGAACAGTTAGGACATTAGTGGATTGGTACAATTCTTAGGTAGGAAACATGAAAGGTCGAAACGTCGCCACTTTGAGCTCGTTCCAGTGGCAAGAAAATTGTTTTCGATGTAATTATGTAACGATAAGACTTACGCATAAGGAGAACTCAATCTACCAAACTCTAAAATCTGCATTAAAGCCGTTAAGTGCTTTTTGTGTGATACCGATACTAACAAATATACAATTAAATATTCTAAAATACATTTTAAGTATATTTTAAATTATAATCAAAATTAATACCACTTGGTTACCATTTAACGAAACAGACAGACAACACGACAAAAACATTATTTTAGATATATTTTCAAAATGGTACCAACTAATTTTGGCTCGCGGCTCCGCCCGCAAGAATCCCATGGGAATGCCTACCGGGACAAAATGTATCATTTATCATTTGTTTGTCTTGGTCTGGGTGTTTCTATGTATAATATGTATGTATTTACGAAAAAAAAAAAGTATATATGTATTTTTATCCATTGTCTAGTACCCATAGTACAAGCTTTGCTTAGTTTGGGCTAGATGGTGTTGTGTGTATGTGGTAGAATATTTATTTATTTATTTATTTATTTATTTATGTGTATATGTTACACTTATATGAGGATCCAGGATATGGTCTATCTGAGTGCGAAGTTGCATTAAAATCCGTGTTACGCATGATCAATACATTGAATAGACACAATAAAAAAATTATTGAAGGCGGTTATTTTTGACCGGCATGACATTCAATGAGTTAAAAAATTAACTAGCTTTGCCCGCAACAAAAATTAACTAATTTGAATACTAATATATAACTACATAGTTATTTCATTATTTGATAAAGTAAGCTTACAAAGCAATGCATAAGTCAGTCGTATTTTATATAGATATTGTGATAATTGTTACTTACTTACCTTTAAGGAGTCGGGTTTTTTATTTTTGTAATAATAATTTTATTATAGCCCTGAAACGTGTATGCGACATATCATGATGATATGTCGAGTAGCTAACGTGTGAAAGCCTAAGAAACCATAATCAAACTGTAGGATTCTCAGAAGTGTTCTGCTTGGGTGTCCAAATGATATAATTCTTGCTAGATATGATATATACAAATAATACAATTACATATTGAGCTACGACCTAACTCAGTATACGCGCGGCGCTACTCCATACTTGCACCTGTCTATATAAAACTGAAGCTTCAGCATTGTCGCTACTCAAACAAACTCGCATTCGCAGTTCTAATATTAATTAAACTAAATAATAATAATACTAATAATTGTTTATTAAATTTACAATAGGTCTTAAAAATACTTAAAATAGGATACATTACTTTGGACGCCTGTACTAGGTTATACCTATATGGGCACGCCACAATCGTGGCGGTAAGTCCCGTTTTTGAGGAGTGGCTGGAGAGGCGGCATGGTGCCCTCACCTTCCGGCTGACACAGGTTCTAACTGGCCACGGTTGTTTTGGCCAGTTCCTGTGTCGTATACGCCTGCAAGAGACGCCCGGTTGTCACCACTGCGGCGACTGCCGCGACGTTGTTGAGGACACGGCGCTGCACACTTTGGCGGTTTGCCCCGCCTGGGCATCGCAGCGCCGTGAGTTGATCGCGGCAGTCGGATCGATTGCCCTCTCGCTCCCGGCCGTAGTTCAGTCTATGGTCCGGAGTGAGAGGTCGTGGAACGCCGTCGCCTCCTTTTGTGAGGAAGTAATTTCCATCAAGGAGGCGGTGGAGCGGGAGAGGGAGCGTTTAAACCCTCTCCCCAACCGCAGAGCCGGGCGCCGGAGGGCGCGCGATGACCTCCAGCCACCCTGAGGTTTGACCTGGGGGTGGCGGGCTTTGTGGGCCTGCCCGCCATTCGTTCAGCACCAGGTCCGAGAGGCGGCGTGCGTGTTCCCACGCGCGCCTCTGTTTCGAGTCCGTCGAGACAGTAGGGTTTAATTAGAAGTGAGTGCCTTTGGGTAGGTCTCTTTGTGTAGTGACCTGCCGTTTCATACGGCGGGCCGTAACCTCGGCGGGGTCGCGACTGCATGCGAAAGCGATTCGCGCGGCCCCGTCGATAGTGGTTTTGTCGAGGAACACCGTGGTAGGTTTAGTCGGTATTCAGGGAGGTACATTATTTCTTTTCCATCTTTCTTTTACCCCGGCGAGCCCGACATAATCCCTCCGTCCGCCCCCGAGGAGGGATATGCGTCATTGCATTCCACCAAGTAAAAAAAAAATTAAAAAAATAAAAGGTTATACCTATATCACAGGCGATAATTATGTGCTATTATAGTGTAATAGGAAAAGCATTCATTACAATATTTAACAAATTTTGATTGTTCTATAATAAGTTACTATTACAATGAAAATAATACTACTTATTTATATAATTTTAACGGGGTGTACATTTATAAATATAAATGTACACCCCGTTTCGATTAATCTAGATGACGCTGAATACTTGATGGATAGCTTATTACAGACCATCTTATTACTAAGAACGGTATTTGCATATTGAATTATACGTAAACTGCTCAATATATTACGATAATCTTTGTAGAAAAACGTGTGCGAATGTTAGAAACAATACAATGATAGACTATAGAAGAACTCCATTATTATAGAGATTTTCTTTATTATTGAACAGAGATTTCCTTTTTCATTAAGTGCCTTGTTGATTGGCGTAACTTACGGGCGATTCCGAAACTGCAAGATTTGTACGGCTGAAAATATTATTGAACATTTCGGTTAGAAATTCTGAATGATGAAATCTGAAAGGCTCTTGTTAGTCTGTTACATTTCGCAGATTATGTCGTAGCACCTAAAACATAATCTGCGAAATGTAACAGAAATTTCTGCTTAGAGGGTAGGAGGAGTTTCAGGTACTCCTAAATGCTAATGCTAAAGTACATGTCTACAGGAGTAGTTCTAGGTATGTATGCATAAACATATTTCATGCAAGCTTATGCAAATCAATGAATTTGACAAAAATATAAGATCTAGAATGTACCCGTTTTTATGCAAATAAACGAAATGAATATGTATGTAATTTGCAAATTTTGGCTAACAAATTACTTACATTTTTATTTATTTCGATTCAACGAAATGCTTTCGTTCAAAAATCCACGACCAGTTTAAAAGCCAAACTAGCTTATCAAACAAAAGATTAACAAAAGCACGGCGGTTTAGTAATTGTCATTATGTTGGTAATTAAAACGCATTGAGGCGCGAACATCGCAGTGTTGGTACCCCTAACACACGACGTAGTGACGTCACATGTCGCGCACAGCGCAAACAAACACACGCGCCCAAGTACTGAGCGTGTTATGATCGGTCCACCGCCTCCCTTGTACTTTCGCACCCCAAAATAAACTCATTTAACAGACATTAAGTCTACTTAGATATAAAAGCGTGATAATAAACATTACGATATTTATTCTTGAAGGGTCAGAACTATTCGCTCCTGTGTATATCTACTAACAAAATATATTTTTTAGATATATGTAGTTCACTAAAGATTGCAATGTTTTTAAAGCCCTTTCTTTGTGTGTGATTATTGTTTTACGATCAGTCACGATCGGTTCCACCATGATTTATTTATTTATTTAAGGACAACCAACAAAGCATACATTAAAACATTGTAATGATACATACATAGAAATCCATTATAATTATAGTGTTGCCTCAATTATAGGTTGCCACGACATGCATTAACAAAAAATTAAATACTTATAATCTATGCTCGTGTGTAAAAAAACAAATAAATGATGAAAAAGTGATATGACTAATTACACTAATTACATTCAATAAACGTGCAAACAAATAATGGCGTTAAAATAACAAAACTAATGTCAAATTAAAAGAAACTAATGAACCATGCTTACAAATGAATAATATTAATAAGGAAATTAAATTTAAAATATTGATTATGAATATAAGTATATGATAAATATTAGTCGCGATCAAACAATCAAACAGACAGAAGGCAGGCGAAAAAATTAAAATTAAAAAAAATGCGTTTTTCTGTGTATCATGTATATATAATAATAATAATAATATATTTTTATATAAACTTTTATTTATACTATCCCACTGCTAAGCACTGGCGTCTTCTCAGTGCGAGTAGGGTTAGGCCACGTCGCGAGATGACCTCCAGCCACCCTGAGGTTTTACCTGGGGATGGGCTTCGTGGGCCTGCCCACCACCCGATCAGCACCAGGTCCAAGAGGCGACGTGCGTGTTCCCACGCGCGCCTCTCTATTGTCTGTCCGTCCCCCTCTCAGGGGGACAGCAGGGATAAAATGGTGGTGCCCAAAGAGCAGGTCTATTTGTATAGTGGCCTGCCGTTTCATACGGCGCGGCGGGCCGAAACCTCGGCGGGGTCGCGATTGCATGCGAAAGCGATTCGCGCGGCCCCGCCGATTGCAGTTATGTCGAAGAACACCGTGGTAGGTTTAGTCGGTATTACCGGGATGTCGCTCACCATCTTTCCCCGGTGAGTCCGACATAACCTCTCCGTCGCCCCGCAGAGAGGTATGCGTCAAAGCATTCCCCAGGATTAAAAAAAACATGCGAAATTAAAAATAAGACATTAATCACTATAATTCAGATGGACACTTTATTTATCAACAAAACATTTAATAAATAACCCATAGAGATCCACAGACAAACAGAAAAGGATTACTAGGTCTATTATGAAGAATGATATACCTAGCAATGCTTTTATTAGACAAAACATTAACTTGATAAATAGTGTGTATTGCAGGGGCCTTTATAAATATTGAAACAACAGATCCCAAGAATGTGCAAACACGGAACAACTAATTGCAAATCTATACTTAATATTATAAAGCTGAAGAGTTTGTTTGTTTGTTTGCTTGAACGCGCTAATCTCAGGAACTACTGGTTCGAATTGAAAATTATTTTAGTGTTGGATAGCCCATTTATCGAGGAAGGCTATAGGCTATGACATCACGCTATGACCAATTGGAGCGGAGCAGTAATGAAAAATGTTGCAAAAACGGAGTAAATTCTCTTATCTTATATAAAGCAGACGAAGCTGCGCGGGTCAGCTAGTTACATTATATTTTGTCACATATGGTCGAACTTACAATATTCGACGTGACGGCAGTGACAAAATGATCACTGAAACAACAGCTCCATCCATGCAGCAATCAACTACTGCATTTCGTCCGATAACCTTATGCTTTACAACCCGAAAGTTATGACATTATTCGCATCCTGTCATAAAGATCATAATCACGTTTTCTAGTAAGTGAACGGATAGTTTTTATACCATTCATAGGCACGTATGCAATAAATCTGCGCAACAACAGCGTTCCACTACCGTGAGGGACCAACACGTGTTAATGAACACTGAGGGTCGATGTTATCAGTCCATAGAAATCGCGCTCTATTGAAACGTGCACCTGTATGGCGACCTGTCCTGATCTTTACTAAATCATCTCTTGACAGTCTCCCAACAAGCTGTGAAGGAACCCTTTGAGCGATTGGCCACGGCCGCCAACGCGTTGAAGCACCTTTGTGAGAATCACGCAGCTTAGAATTGTTTTTAAAGATTTATGTGGGAGAAGAGACTAATATAGAATGTATTAGTATAGAAAAATAGCTTAAAAATATGCTAGAAGACAGCTGTATTTATTCATAGAGGCAAACATGCGATTTCAGTTCAAGTTAATGCGTCAATATAAATAAAAGAGTCTGCCGTTGCTAATTTTATTAGCTGACAATATGGACGAGCCCGCGTATAAAAACCATCATCATAAGATAAGATAGATAATAATAAGATAATAAGATATCAATACTGTTACGTCATTTCGCCCGGTAAGTAAAAGAGCCGACAACTCTAGCTATCTCTCTCATTCCTTTCCTTTTAACGCACCTTCAAATCATTTTCAAAGTTCGAATAGTCAGCATTGTGTGAGTGATACTTCTAGTATGGCAAGCGATCATAAGCTATAGTAATCGCATATTATCAGATAGACTGTATGCTAGTTTGAGAGTAGTATAAAAAAGTCAGCCGTAGTTACTGTTGGTCGACGCATTCGAATTTGCCGTAAACATTTGTCTATGTCCGTGTGCATTCGCGGTTATTAAGGTACGTGCTGGCCATCTGTATTTGCTGTATCTGTGTAATCCACGGTAATACATAACGTATTTGTAAAGAGATGTTGGATATAAATCCACATTGGTAAATAATTGAACGAACAGCTTGTTTGTATGTGAAGCACGCGAGCTATTCACACGACTTGGCTTGCATCCAGCTTCCTATTCTTATTAGCTTACTCGTGAGTGCAACTGGTATGTAGGCATATGCCTACATTATGTACTGCGTCATCGGTCGATGATTCTTAATTAGGTATTATCGGAAGATTTGCAAGTCAATTAGATACAACGTAAAATACACCATATAATGCAATCGGGCGGGAATAAAAAGAATTCGTATTTTAATGTGAAAGCTTTGTTGTTTGTTACTATCAATTCCTTGTCATGTAGTCTAAAGGAGGACATTTAGGAATTGATATTTAAAATAGATAATAGATATATTTCGATTGCATAAATAAAAGTTTTCCAAACTGGAGATGGACGTATGCTATTTTCTATACCGTCATGTTTTTGTTGGACAACTAGCTGTCCCGACAGAAGTTGCCCTATACACACGGAAAAAAAAACAAATCTAAACCATTCTCGAATCCACTTGATACACAACAAACAATTTCATTAAAATCGGTCCAGCCGTTTAGGAGAAGTTTAATTACAAACACACGCACCGAAGATTTATATTTATATAGATATATTATGTACGGAAATAAAAATTTTGTGTGTGTTCAAGTGGATTCGAAAATGGTTTAGATTTGGTATTCCTTTTATTTATTTATTTCGTGTGTTCAGGACGACGTCTTTCGGGACAGCTAGTATATTATAAAATATAATATAAAGATAATTGCATGATCGCATTAATACCCATATTTCGTTATATAAACAAAGCTTAGGATACGATCTAGTATCTACGAAATATACTAAGGATCGTCATGAGGTGTATTTTTGATCTCTATTATCACAATTCATATAATCCCCGTGCAATCTAGAAATTAAAACAACGGTCTCAAAGAATATCATTCATTCCCCTTAGGTGAACTAACATGTCAAAACATTAATACATATATGTCCATAAATGGATAAATAATATGTACTTGACCCTTAGTATCTAATCTATCCTCACGTGTGTGTATCTCCAAAGATTAGACAGTATATTACTCTCAAATTTCCCCAAGTATGTTTTGAGCCTACGAATGAAGGCCGGTAGTGCCAGCTTCCGGGCCAATTGCCAGACCTCACGGATAACCCCCATATAGACATACTCCTGAACAAATAACACTGCCCGAACACACACAAACTTGTGCCACAAGGCCTACAAGGCACCCTTATTATATAAAAAAATGCTCTTGAATGGTCAATCAAACATTGTAACAAATTCCGCTGCCATTGACTGAGTAATGACTGCATATAACTCTTACATTATAAAGTACAGCTCAAATTAAGTATGGCGGGCTGCAGCTGTTGTTTGTATCCCAATGTGTCACTCGATGAATTATCACTTGATTCATAATAACTGACGTACGTCAGGAGTAGAACAGTGTGTGGTACATACAACGCTTGCGCGATGTATGCAGAGTATATGCGACCGCGCACGTAACGGTGGCAGTACGGAGTTTTCGAGAACTCATCAATATGTGATGACATTTGGCTTGTAGATGCTCTGACGCCGCAGCCTCCCATCTCATTGTTATTCTTGTTTGTCAAATCAATCGCTCTTACCTACGCACCAACGATAAACACTGCTATATTAATGTACACAAGTTTATGTCTGTTTGAAATTGCATACATATCATGTTTATATCCCTGAGCGCGTAGGCATATGTAGATTACAGCCACATCTTGGATTTATAGTTTTAGACCCTTCGTAATAGTAGGTGACCCTATTGTTGTTATTTAGTTAAGTACAGGTCTGGACTTCGGGCTGCTACTGAGAATTTATTTATAGAAAAACCCAATAATACTTTGCGTAAGACGTAAAAACTGCGCACTTTATGTTGTCTTTACTACCCGCTACCGTCTTATTTTATCCTGTGTGGTGGCCAGTCAGTACAGACCGGCGACACTTCGACCCAGTGGGATCTTTCGTGTCGACTTCCCCGATAACGACTGCCATAGATGTTCACTGCAATCGGGACCGACGGCTTAACGTGCTCTCCGAGGCACGAAGCAGGCGATAACTGTCAATCAATACGCACATAATTTTGAAAAGTCATATAACTTCCGAAAGTCAGAGGTGCGCGACGTGGGTTCGAACCCGAGACGCTTTGCATTGCAGTCTGTTGGTCTCCCCACTGAGCTATCGCTGCTCACCCGCTATCGTCACTAATGCCCCTATTTGCGCATATTAGCCACGTCGTATGCAAGATCATTAGCAGCATTTGATTACTAATTATTTGGTCTGCCATCCTGCATGCATCTCTTACATGTTCTTGATAATACTGTAGTGTATTGATTGCTAGCAGTTACAAATACGTGAGTATTGAATTGCGACGTAAACTGCCTGATGTAAAATTGATTAATATAGAGATAACGAGATATATTGCTTATACTTTACTGTTAAGACCGCATATCGATCTTGCCTTATTCTAAAATGCTAGACTGGGTCCTGACATCAAAACCTCCTTTACTATAAAAAATATTATGGATTCAATCTGAATAAGTTATTATAAATTTAAATATTATAATTTTCTATTGCTTGCTAATTTAAAACTAATATGCATGCGTAATAATTACTGTACAAATAATAACTAACAAGCACTACATACATTAAATCATTTCATCAATGTAACAGACAATTTTCTTTGAATTTTCAATCAAGTAGTCGAATACAATTTTTATCCGCAAAATGGCACGTTTCTCAGGAAATATTTTCTGTATACGGTGGAAGTTGTCAACAGGATGTGACATTGACCCAAGATTGGTTCCTTGGAAGTCGGTGACCCGGCTGGAGGAGATGAACATTCAGCAGGCACCGATACATAATTCGCGACTACCTCGCGACCACATTGCGCATTATGCAAACATTAATCCCCAAATATACCGCACACATATCAACCAGACATGTATCCACTCCGTAGTAAGAGAAAAAAAAAATTATCTACTTTATACGACGTTAATATTGTTTTGGGATATATGTATATTGTTATTTCCAGTGTGTTTTCTTACGGTTTCACTTTGTAAATATTTTTTGTTTGTCGTAATATAAGGTTGTACTCTCAAATATTCTAATATCTCATTTATCTTTTTGAGTCTCAGCGGCACACCGGTTACTTAACAAATTAAGCTTGGCATATAGTTATTAGATGAGAGATGATGATATATCCCCGCGGCATAGGAATTAATGCTAGCGCCGGTGTAAAAGTTTGTTCCAATGAAGGTGATATACATACAACAGTTTGTATAAAATTATTTGTTTCCAGATAACATCTGGGAACACAACATTGATTGACTACTGTCTATTACCTCGACTCTTATTTCGCACGATCGGATCTAAATACACGACAATATCTTAGTATTGTCTTACAATCAGAATATCATAGTTTCTAAGAATCGTGAGGGTGAGAAATTACTGTTATTACAGAAACTAATGGGGATGTCATCGGACGGTGCATTCGCCAATATTCGTGGAAGGAAGGAGGCTGTATTCAGGTGAAGTATAAAAAACGAGTCCCGTTGCTACTTGGTACCTGCGCACTATTGTCCTGATGTGAAAGAGATGGGTCGTCGTTTACACATAACACACGTTTATCTGATGTGTGAGATGCGATGAGTTTTTGTTTAATTCGTGATTTAATTTTATATTAATGTGCATCTAGATTGCGAGTTGACATGAATACTTAATGTAGAAGTAGCTGTACTTTGCTTACTTGTTTAAGATTAATCAACGTGTTTATTTATTTCTTTAAATAAATAATTAATTTATAAAGATTTATAAACGTTTCTTAATTGCTAGGTTAAATAATTAACTTATAGTAAGCTTTAACGATGTAGAAACAAATCGTGACGAAATCTGCATTTCTGTCAAGTCTGTAAACCAGCACTAGATCAGCGTGGTAGTCTTTAGCCTAAACGTTTTCGTATTGAGAAGAGGCGCATGCCCAGCAGTAAAACAGTTTTTAAACAGAGCTGGAAAACATTTTTAAAGTTGTCTTATGTGACGATTTCAATAATTACCTTTTCCAACAGTCACCATACTAAATTGCATTGGTTTAACCATGAAAGCTTAACACATAGACAATGTTCGTTCTACATTTATACCTAATCAGCTAACATTTTGTCAAGTATGATTTTAAAATAATGCCGAACGTACTGTCGACTACCAGGTACAGCTTTCGACTCCATGCTGCTAATAAGAATTTCGATAGAATAACCTGGGTAAAATAATATAGGTAGGTAGAGATAGACTTTCATATTACGATCTTGGCATACCTCATACTTCATTCTCTTTCATTGTTTTCTTCATGCACTCGGGTAGAGTACTTTTAGCCTGGTCTTTTATCTTGACTATCTCGTGTTTGATCAGATTTCGCCTAGCCATGCTCTTGAATAGAGTATTTCAGTCTGATTTATTACCTTAACATCTCAAATTTAATTGAACGTTCGCTTTCCTCTTGTCGATAATTATATTTAAATTACATTTTCCATCATAAATTGTCTCATTTAACTACTATAACTCATATTTAAAAAAAGATAACAATATGTGAATCGTCATTGTTATAATTTCCTTTGTCTTCAAATATCAAACAGATTAAAACGATTCGAACAAAACAGCAGGTCGCAGACGGCGGCGCAGGCGCATGCACAAAGCGCAACACACAAAGCCTGACCCGACCTCATCTCACGCTACCACACTCAAAAAATAACGTCAACGAATCATATTTTAAAAAAGGAACAGTATTTCTTTTTTTTAAATACCTGACACTTTATTTGGTGGCTGACAGGAACATTAAGTGGAGCTGTTTATTAATAAAAGCCCAGACGTGATATATAGCGTTGTCTTGGACAGCCAATGACTTATACACTGTTCACTACTGTGGAACTTCATAACAGCAGTTTTGATTAAGTGTCACGACCATAGTGGTAGCCACAGTAGACTCTTTTCAATAGCGTGATGCGTGAACATATGTGGTAGACCATTCAATATACATACCTACCTATATTAAATACTATGAGAAAAAATACGCGCGTTAGTTTTGTCTTGTTTGTGTGAAGACAAAATAATTGCAAATATTAATTTTCCATTAGTGTATCTTCCCTTCGATTTGTATATATTCATTAAACGTAACGCCTTATACAATATTTGTATGCCAATTAAATGGCAAAACATAAACTAACTTTATATAATATATTAAGACTTAATTTAGTATATACAGTTACAAGTTTTCTACCTAAATATATCAAGACGCTTTTATCTTATTTTAAATTAAAATGTTAAATAATAAAACGTAAGTTTAAGTGTGTCAGCGATTCCCAAACGGAACAAAAAAATAATTTGATACACAAATAATTGTAGCGCATAAAAGTCCTTTGTGGACGTTGCTTGCAATAAAGAAACTATTCCTAATGAGGTAATTAACTATCTAATTTAAAAATGAAAGCAACCAATCCACACAGTAAAATCCATGTCGTGATATTGTTACAAGAAACCTTTATATTGTTTATTTTATTTATTTATTTATTAAGGATCTCTCTACCTACAAAGAATATACACAAAATTGCATAAACAAATGAACATAAGTTTTGTTTTGTACATATAACAACAAAGTATAACATAGAAAATTTAAAATTTATTAATCTCAGTGGGGAGACCAACAGACTGCAATGCAGAGGGTCTCAGCTTCGAACGCATGTCGCGCACCTCTGACTTTCGGAAGTTATATGACTTTTCGAAATTATGTGCGTATTGATTGACAATAATCGCCTGCTCCGTGCCTCGGAGAGCACGTTAAACCGTCGGTCCCGGCTGCCATGAACATCCATGGCAGTCGTTACTATGAAGTCAGTGCCATATAATATCCTGACACTGGTCTAGCCTTAGGGTATCGTTAGCCTTCGGGTTGCGGAAGTCAGGTGGCAGCCGCTCCATGTAAAAACAGATTTTCAGTCAAATCCGGTTAAACCAGAAAAGCCGACCCCAAGTGACTTGGGAATTATGAAGGCTAGGGAGAAGACGAAGCTACATCTCAGCAATGGATGTAACAAAAAAAAATAATGTGAAACTTAATGGAAAATTTAACTAACGTCTTCTAAGTGTCTTTTATATTTCGGTAAAGGTTCACAAATACATAATATTTACACAGCATACACAGTTAAACACACGCGATGGTTCAAATGTACTTTATCCCCTTATTCTGTCATCTAGCATACTCTGGTCTATTTGATTTCAGTATCTCTTTGCATTGCAAACGCTTTGTGCAAAAACTGACACCGGGTTACGGTATCAGACAAAATGTTGTTTGTTATTCTGTAAAGATCATTTTTTATTTATTTATTATACATGATTGCATTCACTATAATTATCGGTTTATTTACCTAAGACGATTGCGTAATAACAAAGATTAATAATAATAATAATAATATTCTACCACATACACACAACACCATCTAGCCCAAACTAAGCAGAGCTTGTACTATGGGTACTAGACAATGGATAAACATACATATACTTTCTTTTGTAAATACATACATATTATACATAGAAACACCCAGACCAAGACAAACATCCATATTCATACACACAAATGTTTGACTTGTGCGGGAATCGAACCCGCGACCTTAAGCGTGGCAGTCGGTTACACTAACCACTACGCCATCGAGGCCGACTACAATATATAATACAAACATTATACGCATAACAAATAGGGATATTCTCAGAAGTCTAGAAATATGCGTCGCTAAAGGAATTGCAATATATGAACGTAAGTATATATTACGTCATAGACGTTCTCTCTGACCTATGTAGTGGACAAATTGACTTTATAGCAGGTAACAAGGATATCTACTGCTAATATAAAAAAGCTACGCATTGTATCAGGGCATACTACAAATCATTAGCGATATACAAGGCTCATGTAAGCTAAATACGCTATGATATATGGAGCTATGTATATATAATTGTGTAGTATATAGCAGTGTTATGATTAAGCGGGTGGATACAGTAAATCAATGTTGTCTTACGTATTGCTCATCTCGATCTGTGATTACATTAGCAAAGTTGTTACTCTGAGGGGCTGATACCTCCTACAGTAGTGTTAGAATAAATTATCTTTATATGTGTAATTCTTCTGTTCGTGTGCATGTCACTGAACACCTTTTACATGGCTTGACCAGTTTTGATGCAATTTATGCCTTTGTTGAAAAAGGTGGTGCTGCGATCGGCTGGCAAGCCAATTTATGAGCAAGAGAACGTCTGTCGGCTAGTTTGTTATATAAATAAAAGCATTGCAAAATGTAAAAAACGAGGCAAGCGCAATAATTTAAAAATAATCTAAAAAGTTCCTAATGTTAGATTTGTTTCTTAAACAATGAATTGACGCCATAGACTTCTCATTCTTTTCGGTTTAGTTTTCGGTTTATCAACTAATTCAATTGTATTCTGCATCATAGATCCTTATCTCGTTAGTTTTACTCAAAAGCCTTCAAACAAGCTTATTAAAATAACTAAATAATTAAGATTGTTGGTAATCAAACTGGCATTGCCCAATTTTAGCCGTTGAATATTGATTGATGAAATCTTTACGATACACATCGGAATGTCGATTTACTCTAGACTAGAATAATAATAGAATATATGAATCTATTTTATGACATATTGATAAATTGCCGTTTATTGTGACCTGCGTGTTTTCTTTTTCAAGTGATCTCAGTATTTTATATTCTATAGGATGCAGCATCAATCGAGGCATATTGCAGTTTTAACACGAATTTACGTTATTACAGCTAAGAGTAATATGTCGCTATCGTGTTCTTAAGGTACTTCTTCATGTACGTGAAACCTGTATTACCTTCCGTTACAGCTATCGCTAAGCCTTAGGTCAACTAACATTATAACAGACAAAATTTAACAAAATTAAAAAGAACGACTCCAAAACCTTGATGAGCCAATTACGTAAAACCAGACGCAAGCCACATTAAAACTACACATACAATTCGGCGGGTCAGCTCTATTGTGGGCCTTGTAATCGAACTTTCAGAACAAAGATCAGTTTTGCAAGTCACATACATGCCCACCGCAACAATAATCCAGACTAAATTGAAGGAGTCGCCGTCATCGGACACGGTGAGGAGGACATGATGATGATGATGAATAGGTGGTGAGCCGTTACAGATTCCATACTGCTACTAAGAACTTATTGACAAAGAAACCCAACACCACTGCCCGATCCGACAAACAAACTGAAGCTCTGATCCAGTACCATTTGCCACCGAGTTAATATTGTATCATCTCTATACAGTTCACCAGCGTTAGCGCTAGTAGTTAACCGCGCCACATCTGTCATCCGGGCGGCGTGCGACGCGCGGCGCGGGGGGAGGGGCGGGCGCAGTAGTTAGTGCCTAACTAACTATAAATTACAAGGTCACCAATTAAGATAACGCCGCGACGCCGCCGCCATCTCCGACCGCTTCCGTGTACCAAACGTAGCATACTCTCGGACTAGCATTACATACTGTTACATGCGCTATAGTATTCAATTATTGCTTTGAAGTTGTGCCAAAATCTTTTTTATAGTACAGTCGTTGATTAGATACACAAAGCTACTTGCGTCGTGTATGCATCGTGTAATCGTAAACTACCCACAAAGTAACTCGTATGATTAACTAGCGTGCATAGCTGCTTCATCGTAAACAAAAACGAAAAGGAACATTTTTAATGATAGTCATGATTGAACTAAACCAGTGGCGGAGCTAAATTGATAGCTGTTGCCGAGCATATGTTATTAGGCTTCTCTTTCAAGAAATTTACAGGTTTGTGCCCTATTATGTTGGACGTGTAACCAACTTTTGAAAGAAAAAGTCACTGCAGTGTTGCTACCGTAATAGTCAATGATCATTATCGACTGCTGGTAACATAGCGAGATTCCTCAAGCCACATGAACATACGACATACGACATCGATCCTCTCTATAGTAGAGCTAGTTTTGCAACCAAACGGCTTCAGTTATACCAAAATCCCAGCTATCAACTATGATCCCGCGTTATCTATAGGACCTTTGAGCAGTGCATTATTTTGCGAGAAAAAGGACTTCTAACGTTCTTTATGGAGGTGCTTTGCTCTCAATAAGAACTAATGGTCGTCATTCACAGTGCTGGATATCTCGGAGCTATCATAGCATCTCTCTGCCGCGTCCCCAGGTGTCCACGAACAATACATTTCCTATCTTGCCAGCTGCATGGCTTTAAAAGTGTTTTGAAAACGTGGTCCTATAGGACTCAACTGTAGATATTACCAGAGCTTAAAAAACAACAAAAGTTCGATTGTTAAGTGGGTACACAGATATAATATAAGAGAATATCAATACCAAGTGGCCGAGTATGAGTGAACAATCGAATACCCCTCGGACTTAAAACAAAAACATGAGTTATTGAACAGAAGGTAGGGTGAGCGCGCGCGGGTGTAGGAGCCATAAGTTACATGCGTATGAGGCGGCCGCGGCTCTCGAAATAAAAGAGAGGCGGCGGCACGAACAATAGCGCGGTCAATACGGTAGCCGGGATTTGCATATCGCGCATCGACTCCTGCGCAGCGCGCCGAGAGCCGCGAGCCGCGCCACCGAACACTGTAGGGCTACCACTGAGAACAATAACTCTCACTACCGTTTACAGATGCAGTAGATAAACTTAAGCTAAGACTTATAATAAATATATTCTGCTTTAAGTACCCATAAGTTTAACAAAAATAATATACTCATATTTTAAATGTTAAAGCTCTTTCTGTTATCACAAATTAACTGCTGTCACAATTCTAATCGCTAACGTTGTCTCAGTCACAACCATTCTAGAATAAAATTAAAAATAAATATATGTACATCGATTAATATGTTGTACAGTAAATTAATTTCATTCATTTCTTTACTATACAATTAAAATCATATCCAGCATTTGTAAAATATCCCGCTAGAGAAAAAATAATGAGATTAAATATAATGACCACCACTAATTGCGCAGCAAAATATGCTTACTAAAATATATCATAACGAGCACCTATACGCCTCAAATCACTGCATTCCGTCTCGGAAGGGTAAGGTTATGTTAGGTTCTTTCTTAAACCCACCCAAAAATAGGAACCCCGCCAAGCGGGACTCCGTCGACCTATTTTGATCTCTTGAAATATATTGCGGTTTTAATTTTGGTGATCATTTACTATTTTTGACTGTTATATTTTGCTATATCTGGTAATAAGTTAAACATTAGCCAAAAATAATCCTGATGCGTGAAATGATTTTTTTAATATATGATATAGTCAGAAAGATAACGGGCGGCAGAAGGCAGATTTATTTTTATTCGTTTGCAAGTATTATTCAATAGTAAGCCAGTACGCTGAGAAGGAGGCAGTAACAACCCTATTGTCGTCGGCGCAGCAATGCACCGATTGTTGTTTATCGTAGCGCACTCGGTATTCTCACTAGCTTTTGTTCCATTACTTAAATTTGTACTGCTTTTTATTGCTCCTCATTGCTTCCATTCATACATATATTATATTTGTATGGAATGTATAGATAATTTCACATCTCTTGTCAATATATAATATATACATAGCCACATGCCTATAATGATAATAATAATATCCTCCCGAACGCAATTCGGTCACGGCGGCCAATCTTGACTGGTTAACTGCGCAGGAGATAATTATTATAGTGAACAAGTATGTGCGCAAATTTAAGTGCACTCTCTGTTTCCAAATGTTCATAATCCGATGGGACGGCAATCCGACACGAATGGAGAGAGATGAGGCGCAAGACTAACGGCTTTACGTGGTTTGCGAGGCACGGGGGTGTGTAACACTGCCAGCTTTCTAACTTCGGGCTGCTTTTGAGATTTCTTGGCAGAATAACCCAATAAGATGTGGGATTCGAACCCGAGACTTCAGGCATAGCATATAATACCGCTGCGCCACGGAAACAGACATAATGACACGATATCTCCGAAAGGGTAGGCGGTTAGGGGAGGTGTACTTTTAATGAGTAATAGATTTCAGCATGAATGGGCCGACTCGACCGGGGAAGGACTACCCTCTCACAGAATATCGACGTGAAATAGCAGTATTCCTACTGTTGTGTTTCGTTCGGTGAGTGAGAGAGCCGGGGGCCAATCACCCCCTGTTACCCCCAACCCACTCCTTCTCCTTCTCACTTCCTTTCGTAAAGGGTTGGCAACGCGCAAGTAATGCCTCTGGTGTTGCAGGCGTCCATAGGCTACGGTGACCACTTACCATCAGGTGGGCCGTACGCTTGTTTGCGGTGGCAATTATGGTGATACTAGAATTTAAAAAAACTACTCCAATATTTACCAATGTTTTAGCAGCAGGTACTGAGCTATCGGATATAAAAAAATTGGAGGCGAGCCTATTGTCGCTTACCAGACACATTGCTAGACCGTTCTGCTACTCAACATTGCCTAACAGAATAATCGAATCACAGTATCACTGACCAGACAAACGAAACCAGAATCTCACAATCACCAGCTAACATAACCGCAAATCACCATAACTCCTTGCTGCCTACTAATCGCATCTTTCATTCCAGAAGGTGTTTCTAAAACCCTGGCTCGGTAGGTCACCGACGCTGTCACCGTGTCTGATGTCACGTGCCTCCACGTGACACATTATCATGCATTTGAATTGAGTGACAGCTAACAGGCGCGGCCGGAGATTTTCCAGAATAATCGCATATGAATCGACAGTCCTTCAAATACCCGCTATGTGCCCTATTTATAGGGTAGGTACCTCGGGCTTACCGCGTGACACGCACACATAAGTAAATATGACTTAGCTTCTGAATAATCGGGATACTTAGTTCATTGTGACCTAAATTAATAAAGATATTTTTATTTTAATTGTCTGCATGGATGGCTAAGTGATCTTAGTGCTCCTTTTCCTCTGCTACTGTGGCGTATCTAGGGTATTTTCCAGGGAGAATCGATCCCTAAATAGCAATATACTTACTTACTTACAACTCCCGATTTTGAGTTGAAACCCAATATCCTAGGATGGGCACCTAGACCCATATTATATGCGCCATTATTGGACGGAGCCTTGGGGAACAGCGGGCCTGGCATTGTCCTCGGTAGAGTTGTCTTTCTGTAAGGTAATTTTCAGTAGCAGTACAGAATTTAAAAGACAATTAAATATGCCTTGTGGAGGCAATCGAGTTGCCCTCCATAACGTTGTATTTAAATAATGTATGAGATATTTTTGAGTAATACGTATCTGTCTACCCTTTAGACCTACATCTTGGAAGACATGCGCAAATGAACCACATGCTCGGATATTATGCATAGTTTAAACGGTCTATTCGAGCCAGCCACACAAATAACTCATATAATAATAATTAACTCGCGCATGTAACCTCCGTGAGAAGCTTGTGCATGAGTACCAGCGTTAGCTAATTTGTGTTATGAAGGTAAACACCCTCAACGCGCAATAGTTTATAGGTTTAAAAAAGTATTTAAAAATCTGGTGTATTTTTTAGTAAATTGTAAAATCCGTAACATAGGTTTCTTTAAAAGTTCGAGATTTATTTTAAAAGTTTATAAATAACACGGCTAGGTAGAAAATGGGTTCTAATTATTTACATATATTGCAAAAGCTAGCAGTATATTTAAATCAAAATCTCCTATTCGCTTACTAAACCAAACACAGTTGGATGAAATAAGCAAACATATACTTGGTAGGTAAAATAAAAACTGCAAATATAAATAAATAAAAATATATTTGAATAACATGCTTTGAAAAATATTTAAAGTTATACATAAATAACCTCATAGTTCCGTAACCTTCAAGTTTACCTGCAATACATAGCCTTCAAATTCCCGAAGGGGTAGTCAGAAGTATGTAACACCCACGGTAATACCCATAAGCTATGTAAATGTACATATATTATGTATTTCGAAAATTAGATTGCCAATCATTACGCTAGTTTGGGAAAAAGGCTTTTATAAAAAAGTAATTGTAGCTAACTAATAGTTTTTCTAAAACACTCCTACCATAACAAATTTGTACAATAAAAGAAATTTATTATTATTGTTTTGCACATCGGGTAACATGCTCAAACTGAAACAGTTATGTGTTTCTATGACAAAGTGGTCACCTCGCATCACTCGGTTCAGTGTTATGAGTTCGATCCCAACGCGGGACCAAAATTTGTGTGATCAAAAAATACTTATTATTTTGATTTTGGGTGTTATTTTTATCCGTTGGCAAACAAAGGATACAAATGCTCGTAAAGTCCCCCGCGAGACGAGACTTATTTTTAGCGCGGGAGTTGTCTTTAAAAAAGGTGCACATCCGTTATTATGCACAAATTAATTGTGGTTTGTTCCTACGATGAGTAGGGTTTTTGGATTGCTTGAAAAGTGTTCCAATTGCTTATACCCCAAGCATTCCAACTATCCATAGGTTACCGCTAGCCATGCATTTTTTTTTTCCGGTTGGAAATCCTCGTGGACTACCTCCGCCTGGGGAAAGGCGGAGGGGCGTGCCTGCGGGACTCTTGCCGGCTAAAACCACCCCGGTGTCTCCTCGCACTTACGCGCTAGTGCTAGCCCGGTCTGTCCGGGCCTCGTCTCCTGCACGGGGTAGTGAGGTGTTCAACTACCCCGTGCATCGCCTCAGAGGCGCGCGCCGACACCCGCGCGCGCCTCCGCCTCGGGTCCATCGAATAGCCATATCTAGTCCAAATACGTGTTGCCACCTAAGTGTAAAAAATTTATGCTATTGTACTATAGCGGATATTTTCGGTACAATCCAGATCAGTGCGATTCATAATAAGATAGGACGCATTCTTAATGTACATATGACTCGCGTCCCCTTCGGAACTTTCAAATGCGGTCATTAGTTAGGCTGGTCATACATTTATACTGCGCTGTTTTTTTAATGTTCTGTATACCCACGATAGTCTGTTAAGTTAAATGTGAACGTATTTGTAAACTACAACGAAGGTTTCAGATTCGATTGCCGGGATCAGCAAATTATTATTTAACCTATTAAGGCGTAATGGCACCCCGGTGGCTGAAGACAATAGATTTTTAATTATGACTAGTAATGTAAGACTTAACAGATTAAAGTATTGGCCTGCTGCGTCACCACTATATCTAATAGGATGTGTGGCAATTATACGCAGTCTCTAAATTTTACGTAAAAGAAATATCGTGGAAAAGAAAGTGGGTAAAAAATATAAGTATGAACGTAAATGGGTAGAAAGGGAGCGATACGATAGAATAAGGAGTTATTGATGATAATAGCGATATTTGAAAGAAGACATACTGGGCCGACTTTAATTAAATTGGTATCAGGATCAGAATATGTAACTTAACTTTATGTACAAAGAAAGATGTACTTAAATACATGTGCAATAAATTTTAAAAAAAGATTTCCACATCTAAGATAAACACGTGTATGGAATAGAAGAACGAGATAAGACTCCAATGTGAACAAAAAAGGAAAGGACTTTAGCCAAGACATTAAATATTTTTTATCAATAAATGATGATTTTTTGGTGATTGAGTGGAGATATTAAAAGTACTTAATTATAATATTACCGTATTCGTTTTATATCGTGATAGTAAATACTTCTAAACTTTATATTATAGAACGATTGAGTACCCATAAAAAACTAGAATTATAACTAGAGATCGGTAATTCGGATGCATATTTACGTAAAGTTCAGGTGTTGGCTATTATGGAAAGCACTTTTTATCGACATTTACTACTATTTTTCATTTATTTTCTATGCATTTTCTGAATGTGCAAAATAAATAAATAATACTGAGTTCGATAAAATATTTACTTTTATTTATATTTTTCTTTACCACACCATATTTTCCTTCACACCCTACATACACACATATTTGAATGGGGAACTAAAATTTTATGTAAGTTAAATATACTTCCGACTAGTTAAGCAAGCCCGGTAACACGGGATTTTATTTTAATAAAAACATTCTCAGAACCCGCTTCCTTAATATGTTCTTCTTCTTAGTCGTTCATTCCTAATAGAATGGTCGTGGTCATCATGTCTTCTAGGTGTCCAGAAGAGTCGACGTCACATGCCTCACGATATTCTGCCATTTCTTCCGGTTAGCGGCATGTCTTGTACACTTATACAATGGACCGCCCACGTCTGACTTAACTTGGTCAGTCCATCTCATGGGTGATCTTTCGCGCGCTCTCCTGCCTTCCACCTTTCCTTGAACGACCAGACGCTATATAGAGTCAGTATTATCCTTGTATTGTGTGTTAATATGTTAGCCGAAAATTAACTTTAGGTAAATATGCATCCGATTATCCGATCTCTAATTATAACACGAAATCCAAAATTCCTATTGACTTTTAGTTATTAGAAAATCCATAATATACTTACTTTGAATTTCATAGCAACACGGCGATTGGATCTGCATTTAATAGATAAAAATAGACCTGCACCATAGCAACCTATTGGAAACTGCACGGATGTCGTAGTGATTTAAGTGTTTGCCGCTGCCACTGCACCGAGTGTTGTGGGTTCGATTTCCACACGGGACAAAACTTTGTGTGATGCACAAATCGTTGTTCCAAGTCTGGGTGTTCTTTTTGTCCGTTGTTTGAAGTTTGTAAGGTTCCCTTTGACACAGGAATTATTGCTCGCGGAGTGGTCTTTTAATGGAAAATATCCACTGATCGGGTATCTTATCTTGTGTGGGGGCCAGGGGGCCAGTCAATACAGACCGGCGACACTTCGATCCAGTGGGATCTTTTGTGTCGACTTCTCCAATAACGACTGCCATAGATGTCCATGGTAGCCGGGACCGACGGCTTAACGTGCTCTCCGAGGCACGGAGCAGACGATAATTGTCAATCAATACGCACATAATTTCGAACGCGCGACGTGGGTTCGAACCCGAGACCCTCTGCATTGCAGTCTGTTGGTCTCCCCACTGAGCTATCGCTGCTCTTTAACTAACTATTTTTTGTAAATACATCCATGTTCATGCACACAAATGTTTGACTTGTGCGGGAATCGAACCCGCGACCACAGGCGTGGCAGTCGGTTACACTAACCACTACGCCATCGAGGCCGACATTATGCCCAGACAAAAAAAATGAATAAATGTTGTTTATAAACTGTCCCATTACTAGGCCCAAGCCTCTTCCTATCATTCCGGGTTAGTAGGCTATACATATTACCGAGAAAACTATGAAGAACTCTCACAGGCAGCTTCCCTAACGATATTTTCCATCACTAAAAACGAACGATAATATATCTAACGATAAGTTCAAGCATGTCTTTCAGGTGCATTGTCTTTTTTCCTATCATAATTTTTCATTCTACCTTAGCATGTGAAATGCCTCAAATAAATCTTAACCTTTCAAATCTTGGAATGCCACCAACTTAAGTAAAACCTATTGTGTCTAGCGCCGGTGTACCGGTGCAAGTCAAAATGGTAATATACTTTATAAATTTAATAAGCACGTAACTTCGACAAAACGGTTGTGCGTACCATCATTTCGAACGATAGACCTCTCGTCAGTCCAACGGTCAATCCAATAGACTACTGTGCCTTAATATATGAAGGAGGTAGTTTTATTCATTGTTGCTTTGATAACGTTCTGCAAACAAGAATTGCAGAGATCACCGCTGCCCGCCGGGCCGGGAGGCGACCGTTCGACCGGGAACGTTTTTGTGGCTCGAGTCCCACCGAGTAATTCCCAAAATGGCCCCTGTCTAATGTATAATTCAATCGATTTCATTAGGTGGAGTTTTTCAGCGGCGGGTCACCATAACAATACATACATATGTATGGGCGTTCTAATAAATTGGATGGAGCCGTGTTTTTAGCTTCCCGCCGTCGACCCGTGGACCAGGTGAAAACAACGAGTATTGTTTATCTGTTAATGTTATGTTACTTTGACAATAACTATTTTTAGCACAAGGATTATTTGAAGTGTATTTTTAAATATCGTAAAGCAATTTTTTTTGTCGTCTTTCATTAAATTTGTGTACTGCCCTGTATTAAACTGTTCAACTACTGTGGACGGGCGTCTTCTCAGTGTGAGAAGGGTCAGGCCATAGTCCACCACGCTGACCCAGTGCGCGTTGGCAGACTTCACATGTCTACAAGAATATTATGAAGAACTCTCAGACATGCAAGTTCCCTCAAGATGTTTTCCTTCGCCGTAACAATACCGTAATGATCAATTAATGCTTCCATATGTGATAATTCGCAAGTGCCTAACATCAGGTGAGATCGTGGCAAAACGACACGAGAATACAGAATTTAAAAAAAATCTGATTCCTTATTGCGCATGTGAAGTAAATAAACGCAGGCAAATTTTACGTAAAAAATTTAAACTAAGCTAACTAAGCAATTTACACAGGTAGTTTACCTGTTCAATTTAAAAGCAATTTAAGAGTAAGCTATATACCAAATTAGACAAGGCGAATAAATGCACTATACCCACACATGTTTTCGACAATCGTTTCGGTGATCCTTTTTTACATTATGTCCCCACTGAGCTACCACTGCTCAAAGATATGTAATCTTTGAGCAGCGGTAGCTCAATGGGGAGACCAACAGACTCCTATGCAAAAGGTCTCGGGTTCGAACCCACGTTAAACCATCCGTCCCGGCTTTCATGAACATCTATGGCAGTCGTTATTGGGAAGTCAGTGCCCTATAAAATATCCTGACACTGGTCTATTCTTAGGGTATCGTTAGCCTTCGGGTTGCGGAGGTCAGGTGGCAGCCACTCCGTGTAAAACCTGATATCCAGTCAAATCCGGTTAGACCAGAAAAGCTGACTCCAAGTAACTTGGGAATAATAAAGGCTAGGGAGAAGAAGAAGACATATCTTTGAGTAAATGTTTACAACTTTCTTGCAGAACTTGGATTAAGCGTTGACTAGAAGGATTTAGTTATTTACCAGATTTCGAATGCTACTTCATGCGCGTGGAATTAGCATGTTTACATTATATATACTTGTATATATTCTTTGTCTTCTTGATGATAAGTTTCATTAAGATAAAACATTCAAAGTTTTTAAGTTAGGCCTTCAGCTATACAACTGTGAAAACTGCATTCAATTACGTGCAGTCGTTATTGCGTGATGTGTGCACAAACATACAAGCCAAAAACAATTGTAAAATCATTGATCTATAGTTCTTATAAAGACCCCTTACATATTTTTACCAGACTACGGCGATGCCAAAAGGAAAGGTAATGATTTTGGCAGTCTGGGTGTGTATGTTTGTATGTGCCGCCGTAGCGCCTAAACTACTGAACCGATTTTAATGAATGAGGTGTCAATAGATTCGTTATAACAGCCCGGGTGACATTGGCTATATAAATTTTAAATTCGTGCTTTTTAGACCCCTTTTTCACGTAGTCGGGTTATCGGTAGGTTTTATAAATTTTATTTCTTAAAAATCTCGTACGTGCCGACATCGACCAGTTACAATTCTATTATATATACAGATTAGAAGTTACTCAAAACTCATACCAACAAATAAATATAATACATTTTGGCCTATTAGAAAATTAAAGCGAGAATCTCACGCATATTTCATAAACGCGATAATACTTCTAGAACGGCATCCGAAGAATGCATTTCCCGCGCAAAAAACATAAAGCTCGTTCGGTTCATTGGAGTCGCGGCATAAATAAAAAAACACTTCATACATTTATGGTCCCCTTATGATAAATCATTTGAAGTACAATCATAAGAGTCATTAGTAGTAGTATTGCGGATATTAGACGAGAGCGCGCGATTAGTCGCGAGTCTGCGACCGATTCGTCAAATGAGTCGCACATAATATAAAAGACCACTTAGTGACGAATGAAATGGTAATGACATATACATATCGTGAAGTGCCATCTCTTTAAAAACTTCTTGCATTATGAATAACTTCATTTTGCCCGCCGTTTCGACAACGTAAGTCCTGTTCCCGTTAGAATATTGGGATAAAAAGTAGCCTATGTGTGAATCCAGGTCTTCAGCTATCTACATACCAAATTTCATCGCAATCGGTTCAGTAGATTTTACGTGAAAGAGTAACAAACATCCATACATCCTCAAAAACTTTCACATTTATAATATTAGTAAAGATCTCTGTATCGCAAGAGACGTTACAAATATTCTAACAACTGCCCAAGAACAGCCAGATTCGGAGCAACTAATTGTGGTTCATACAAACGTCTGTCCTGTATGGCGATGAAACCTACAACACTCAGCGCAGTGATGAGGCGACTAGAACAACTAAGCCATCTGTGGAGTCATTTCAAAGCAATGATGTGCGGAATTCCATTAATTTTTTATTTGAATATATCGACCATGCAAACAAGCGCGTTGCGCACAATCTATTCGAAAATCATTCGAATAACTTACGTACGTCATTAGCCAAAGAGCTAAGTATTTTTAATGGAAGATGTATGAGACGACGACTACGACAATCCCAGTTTATGATATAGCGTTCCCCTACACCAACCGTTAGGTTATATTAGGGGAGCCGCTGTACCATCTAGTGCCCGAGAGCACCTTCCGGGATCAGTTATAGACAGGTCTTGTCCCCAAATCTCGACTCTCCACCCTAACCACAGAGATCCGGTTCTCGTAACTGAGCTACCTCATGCCCAAGTGACACTACCTATTCTCCAGATAGGTACCGAAGCAATAAGGCCGCTCACCACCCGCAACTCAGGAAGTTCCTAACGAAAACCTCGCTGAAGCCGACGGAGAAGCCGCCTCCCATATCTCCAGTATGGTACCGGAGCTATGTAAGGCACGCTCACTTCCCGACATACATCCGTACGCCTACCCAAATAGGCCTACAAGCCGGGTGTGGCCCGAGTCACTCCAGCTATGACTCTTACTTGCTGAGCAGGCAAGCGCCCGAGATGCGTTGCGGCAGTGAAACCACACTGCCACTTCGCTAAAGGTAACTCCGTGCCTCATGCGACCGACTGGTTCGCACTGGCCGCGCCTGAGTCCGACGCTCGAACGCAACGTGCTTGCCGAGCAAACAAACATGTCGTCCTCAGCGGCCAACCACATACCCCTGCGAGTCCAACACTAATGTTAGGCACCGCATGTTTTATGTTCTACTTGACACATAACTGCCGAAATATTGCTGTAGAACAAAACCTCTACCGTGGCATGAATCTCTATGGTTCTCCACAACGCTTGCTCTATTTACAATGAATTATCTGTTTTATAGCTACGTATATATAAGTATAACAGATAATTTCTTTGCCTTTCATTTATTACAGCATTCTGTCTCACTGATAGATTAGTCTATATATTCCCATAACAGTTCCTCTTTGATAAAAAATACTTACATAATACAAACATTAAGAGGTCCCCGAACGGAAAACAGCAATCCGAGTCACGCGACCGACGACGGATGATCCGGCGACTTTTTTACGACAACAAAACACTGCGGAAGTTATGTTTCAAGGGCATTACGCACAGATCATTAAACTCCATTCTCCTCTCGTGAGTGAAAGCACAACTATATTTATTACTGCACGCTTTGACAACCCTGTCCGGCGGCGGCTGCGATACGAGACGCCCCCGCGGAAATCAATACACACAAATTGCAACCCTACTGTCAAGATACAAGATTGAGAGTTGAGTGTGTCGTGTAAGGCGCTTAGCCGGGTTCACCAAGGGTTGTCGCACGACAGTTATCTCGTGAAAAGTTATATTGTCATTATTTTATGACGTCTTCATCGAGGGCCGCATTGGTCACGGCGCGCGCGCCAACGGTCGGGAAACTTGTAAATTCATACTAGACTAGCTCCAAAGAGGGCAGCACCGTTATTGTTTGTTCAGTACTGTCGTGACTCGTGCAACGGCGCGGCGGTGCAATAAATTTTGATTAAATGAACCTACTTATTTTCGTATAAAAATCATTCGTTCGTAGTCGAATAGATTTGAAACTACAGTTAAAATTAATATTCTTTTTTGTTATTCCTAATTTACATGTAACGATCTACTACTTACTGAGATCTATTATAATTGTAAAATAAATAATATTGTAAACGTAGGTATTAAAAAAATTACCGTGACTTTCTTGCATATTCTTCTCATAATTTCTACACTTGCATTGGAAACATGGCGACAGGTAAATATGAACGTAAACGTTGACGGTCATAAGCGTTACTTTGTGACCTATATGAAAAACATATTTTTTGTTTCATTTGTTTTACTTCAGTAGATACATACCTACTGAATACAAATGAAATCGAAAATGAAAACCCATGTAAATTCGGATTAGTCTTGGCGCCGAATGAACTACTGCTTGCCCTGCTGAAGCAACTTAGCCTTTAAACGCCGCTAGCTTAACTTTCTATACTTAACATGGAATAAGCTTCGCTGGAAATGTCTAGTCTACGGCACTATAGTACCTAGCGATAATGACAACTATTTTATGGAATTGTGCCGTTACAGAAAAAGTTTATCTTTACCAGGGTAAATACAATGACATTTAATCAGCAAGGACATCACATTCAGAGAGTTTACGTCGCCGCATCGTCTGGATTTCAAATACACGCTCTTCCAGAGTTTCATATAATGTAGCCCTAAGAAAGTTTAACTTGCACAACGAAAACGAGGATTGCTATTCTGACGCAACCATCGCAATATCAGTAAATGGGTTTGTGTCATTTTATAATATACTAGCGGTCGCCAAGTGGTCGAAATTCGCCCATAATTTATTTAAATGTTATATCTGATCGGTATTATGGTTTTATTTTCTATAATTATACTCTTATTATCACTATAGATAAGACGCTGATAATCACGTTTCATTTAGTCACCTACTTCACATACATAAATTAATTATGTATGTAACCATAGTTACGAAGCATTCTACGAAGTCGACCGACCAATGCCGAAATACTTCGAACGCGATTCGACTGCGTGTGTCAAATGCATGGTTGTGTGCGTGTAGTGTATTTTTATTAATTTAATGTATTTATAATGCATATTTTATAAAAATATTAGGATTCGCCCCTCCTTCTTCATATAAACTTTAACTATGCCAAATTTCACACTCCTCCATCCGCGCAATTTTCGTTAAAAGGGCTACAACGTTATAGACTACACTTAACCGCTAACCGTCATGTCAGCGTAAAATCTAATTTACAGATAGGCATAAAACATAGATCACGAAATGTGATTCGATGATTCGTGGATTCTATATAAGAAAGGCAAATAATCCATGAATTGGCTGCTTTAAGATAAATGAGTGAGTAATATTTATCTTTATCGGGTGATTGTTGAAGAATTACTGTTAGCTTATTATTAAGTTGATTGTTAAACATCGTGCAATAGTAAGTTGGAGTCGACTTCTCAGGTTGACACGTTAACGTTAAAGACTCAATATTGCCTCAAGAATCATAGGATATAAAACGATTTTCTCATAAGGAGTTCAGTTGATTTGGCTGTAAGTAATGACTCTTGCCAATAGCGTGAGCGAGTATGACCGGCTATGACCGAATAAAATAAAAGCAGGTAAATTATTGCCAATACAGGTATAGCAAATATATTCGTGGTGTGCCCACGACCGCACCACCATATTTTCTCTCCTTAAATACGAGGATACCCTACTCTTACATACACCCTGCACATAATAAGCAACATGAACGTGATCATAAGAATTACGTTAATAAACTTTTTGGACCACAGGACTGCGTTGATCAAAAGTGAATAAGCAATAATTAAGTTTAAAGCAAGCACAAAAAAGCCGCTAATTACATCTGTTTGAACCTGTTACCTACAACTTCGAACTACTAACAACAACATAAGTACGTCATAAAATCAAATCAAATCAAATACTAATATTATTATTATTACTAATATTCATTTAGGTCACAAAGTAACACTTATGAACGTCAAGGTTACAGTAACTAAGCTATAATATCAATTTACATTTAGCAGTTGACACGTTCAGCAACGCAAGGGCGTAGAACTGATGAGAAAAACGGACAAGAAACTCATGGCCTCTCTTTTTAATCGCCAATTTTACAATGCTGCTTATTTTACATATTATATTTATAAGGAGCTGCAACCATTATACCATTTAAAGTCAAAGTCAAAAATCATTTATTCACTTAGGCCACAAAGTAACACTTATGAACGTCAAAGGGGTTAGTGAGTATCTTACATTTACTGAATTTACATTTATGTTAGTTGCAAGGTTCAGGCAAAAGGTTGAGCCTATGAGAAGATACCTGCAAGAAACTCAAGGCCACTCTTTTAAATCGCCCATTTGCCTAAATTATAAGGCCACAATAAGGAAACATTACCAATACGTCCAATACACATATCATAACTAAATCGATCAAGTGCCAACACGCGTTAGACTGGGTCGACTTTTAATATGTTTTGTTTTACAATTTGTTGACGCAACGGTAGCAAACGCTACTGCTCTGCATGATGCTTAGGATTCGATTCGAAGGGCAAAGTATTATTGGATATTTTGTTTAGTAATTTACAGTAACAGCTCTGGGTCTAAAACCTCACCCCCTATTACCTGCAGCCTGAAGTACGGGTGTGTATGTGACTGCAGTGCTGCGGTCCCAAATTTGATAACCAAGGTTGGGTGTACAGTTTTTCTGACTAGATATTCTCAGTAGCACGGGTTTTGGTTTCTGCTTCCTCGTGACCATGGCTCCTGAAAAGTAAACGAAACGTCACACGTCGGGGAAAAAGTAAATACGAAACGTTGTTAAAGAAAAAAACCGCGAAGAAGTCCTTTAATTTAACTCTGGACATATTTATAATTAGCACAAAATATTAGGTTTGAACCTATATATACATAATATGCCTAACATGATCATCATGCCTAGCAAGATTTCAATTACAACTTTAATTGAAAATACCAAATTAAAGATAATTTTCAACTATCAACACTAAATAAATAGTCAAATATTTTTTCTTTAGGGGACTTATTTGTTGTGTAGATAATAATAATCTAATTGGTAACAGTGCCATCAAGTGATACTATCTAAAACTACATGACAATCAGTTTACTTACGTTAGTTAAAGTAACGTAAGAAGCGCCATCTATCCATTACTAGTTGAACTAACTAGGAGCTTAGTGACGCACAATTAGTTCTTATAGCTAAACGAGATGGCGCTAATAACATTTTCCAAAACCTATTTGTTGTAATCAGTTATAATTTAGGTATTAGATAATGCAATGTAACAATTAATAAAATCCTACCTTAATTATAAATGTCAATTATTGCGATGATGTTTGGGTGTTTGTTACTGAATAAATCGTGAATTGCTGAATGGATTTGGCTGAAAATTGACACATAGAAAAACGATGCCCTAATTGTTAATTATTTTTTTTTTTTAATGTGTTTTTTATGTGTTAACATAGAATATCTAGGAAATGAATTCCAAAAGAAAAAGCCTTAACAGTTTGCTTGATCCGGCAATAGAACCGGGGAGCTTGTTAACGGCCGTAAACATAAATGCAAAGGTTGATAAACATAAAAATCTTTTTATTTGTTACAAATATGATAACTATAACATAAAATGCATGGTTTTAAAAGAAATATATGCTCATCATTTTTTACCTTTAATAATTAAATATAATTTAATTAATCATATCATCTATCATCATCGTTAGGTACCTATTCTACGGTACCGAGGTAACTCAGTTTATTCTTACCTAGGTGCCTACTGCCTTGGTGGTGCAGCAGTAATGAATGCGACTGCGGTACATGATATCTCGGGTTCGAATCCCGGGTCAGACCAGCAAAAAGTTATTGGGGGTTTTTTAAACAAAAAGTTCTCAATAGCAGCCCTTGAAAAGCACGTAAAGCCGTTGGCCCTGCGTCTGATCTCTCTCTGGTCGTGTCGGATTGCCGTCCCATTGGATTATGAGAGTTAGGGAATAGAGAGCGCACTTGCGTTTGCGCACATACATATGCACTTAATATCTCTTGCGCAGATAGCCAGTATTGTTAACATTGGTCATCATGATCGAAATTTAAACTGACGCATCGTACTTACCTAACATACCTAACTGAGAAATTTTAATTGATTCGTCCAATTTAAGCCTATCTAATATTGTCGACCGAGCTATTATTGTACCTAATCGGAAATCATAAGTGGCAAAGCAATGAACACGCATGCAGTGGATATAAATAAAAATTTAATACCTTTGAATATTTTCCATTTCCCTTTTTATCACTATTGACTCTTATATTATATATAGATATCATATATTTGTACTGTATGGCTTGTAGAACATCTAATAGGTCTGGAATACTATTATAGCCAACAATATAAATATCTTGTAGCGAATAAATATAATACCAGAAGGGCTAGAGAACAGAGACTAATTACACCAAAAATAACAAATAATTATGGAGAGAGAACAAAAAAAGTTTATTGTACTTAAAGTATTTAACAATATAGACATTTTAAGAGAAAGTCCTAAAATTAATACGACCTTATTAAAAAAGATTAAAGAAATCATTGTTATGTGAAATTTGAATTAGTGGTATATTAATGCAATATCTACTTATATACCACTGACTTAAATTAGAATAATAATATTTATCTAAAAATAAATATTATTATTCTAATTTAAGTCAGTGGTTAACCTTTTGTTTTTCTTTTTATATTTTTATTGTGTTTTTATTTCTTTGTTTAATGTGTATAACGTAGGTTAAGTAATAGAATTAAGAGCGCTTCTCGCCGTTAAACAATTACCTTTGGCGAGTTTACTTATGTAATACATTTAGGTTACTGTAACAATGGAAATGAAAGACTTGAAAAGGGGATATAAATAAAAATTTAATAGTTTTAGGTAGATACTTTTATTTTATCTGTTTCCGTTTTTCATCACTATTGGCTATTATATTATATATTATAATTATAATAACTGTTTCTATCTGATGCAATTACCGCAAGAATATCAGTCGAAAGGGTCTGGATCCCGCAACACAGGGTATCCTAGAGCAGGATTCAACACATCACAACACGTCACATCTATCTACTTTTTGTAACTTGTATCGTTTTTAAGAACTAAACAAACTTATTTATTATTAAACTAGAAAGCGGTATTATCTAGAGAATATTATTAGTTATAAGAAAAATTTACAGTTAATTATTCTTTATTTATACATAACAGTTTTATTGTAAACTAGTTTTTGCCTCGGCTGCGCCCCCGTAAAAGTAAGTTGAGTTATGTAATTAACAGTACTTCTTTTTTTTAAATAAAATATAGCCTATGTTACGCGATGATAATATACCTTACTAGAGATAATAGAATTTTTAAATTTGTTGACAAGTTTTTGTCTTAAATCCTTACAAAGAAAAATCTAATCTTTCCTCTTAATATTATTCAATTAAATTTTGTCATTGAAGTGTTCGTTAAACAAAAGGTATATAATAAGCCTAGAATTTTACATAGATTTCTAGAGGGATTAAGACGACTTACATTACGACTTGGTATTATGTATCGAACCCATTCGATACGGTCCTCAAAAAGTTGCGATCAGGATCGATGCAAATGCAAGTATGGTGCCTAACTATACTGTATTCTTCTTGCTTCGAGTTAGGTATCCCTAACTCGAAGCTCCCTCGAAGTCGTATCAATATTTGTCCAAATTTTATTATTTTGTTAAATTTTACAACTTGGCTCGATAGATGGCGTTGTACCGGCTGCCTAGATCGCCATATGGTTTCGTTACACTCCAGGGTATATAATGGCGACCAAAATATTTTCTTCTGAATTTATTTTAAAGTATATTTTGTGCGTTTATCTATAACTAGATGTGACCGCGGTTTCACCCGCATTTACGATTACTCCGCCGCCCCCGTGGGTCGTAGCGTGATGTTATATAGCCTTCCTCGATAAATGAGCTATCCAACACTAAAATAATTTTTCAATTCGGATCAGTAGTTCCTGAGATTAGCGCGTTCAAGCAAACAAACAAACAAACTCTCCAGCTTTATTATATTAGTATAGATAATGAATTCCGTGTTAAAGTACACTTTGCAGGTTTCACTTGAGGACCTGGGGATTCGTGTTTTACAATAGTAGACCTTTTAAGGCTCGCTCACGACGCACTTTTTCATAGCTCTCAGTGCACTCTAACATTACACATACATACGTTTACATAGGCTTAACGCTACATCCCCGAAGAAGAGGCAGGGGTATATTAAACACCCACATTTCGCCAGTTATATTTTAGTTTCCACATAATAGGGTCGCTCCCTATTGCCGTTGACTGAGCACAGTTCCAGACTCCGTGTTGCTACTGATAATTTTTTGATAGAAAAGCTCAATGATACCTTGCCTGACGAGTAAATTGAGCCTGAACCTCATACACAGCAGTCCCATTCTCTACCGTCGCGCTCTATCGAATTTTATTGAAGTGAAAACTTCTTTAGGCTTGTTGAGCACTTTTTGGGTGAACAAAAATCATGGAACTCGCGTCATCGTCACCGAACGCTTTCCATGAGCTATATGTATACTGTGTATATAGGTGTACTTTTTGGGTGAACAAAAACCGTGAAACTCGCGTCATCCTCACCGCTAGTTACTTAGTTTTCACTTCTATCGGCAGTCCCCAAAGACTGCCCCGCATGTATTTTTATTTCGAGGGGTTTTGAGGTGTTTTCATATAAGCATGAGACTAGTCTGTAGTATCTTATTTTTTTTAAACCCAATAATATCGTAGCTTTATATACCTAGTAGAATCAATCATTGTTAAAAAACGCGGCGCCGCGACGGTGAAAATGGAAAATAAGGCCGCATCATAGTATTATGTGACGTAATCGCTATTTATATGCAGACGTGCGACGGAAATAGCGATATACCGCTGCTACCTTCCACTATACTCATAACCAAAAATATATATTGCTTATTAGGCAATATATATTTTTACGGTTTTCACAAAAATATATTATTTAGGTGTTATTTTCAATTGTGTATAAAATAATGTACAGTATCAATCAGGTACCTAATTATACCTGATTCATCGTAGGTTGCCAAATTACCATCCATTTACAAGCACATAAAATATCTATACTAGGTATGCAAACAAACTGATACCTCGATACCTCCTTTCCAAAGCCAATTACAAGTGTAACTGACGTCACTTCATGTACCTACTGTCAAGGTCAGTAACCAAGCAACGAGCTAACAAGACACCCACTTGTCAACAGTTGATGACCGGAAAGCCGTGTTTAACCGTCACCATGGCAACCACTACTTGTTATCCTACAAAAGCAAAAAATAAAAACAGTTTAGTGCCGCGGATTGCATCGAACAGCGAGCGTGTGTCGTGTGATGTATCATGTGTCCGTGCTGGGGCGCCGTTGTTCATAATAATTGTCGTCAGATCGTGGAGATAGCATGAGTGATCGATGTGAGTGACAAATAGTTCCATTCCATATTCAAATGTGTGTCGGCCGGGGGACTAGCGCGGCTGGACGCTTTAAGGGCGCGCGTTGTAAAGCCACTGTTGTCTGGCCATATGTGCTGCTGTTTATTAGCCGCCGTGGAGGAGTGCTACTATTTGGTCGTGAGGCTGGTGTTTCACTATCAGCGCAACCATGAGTGTGTCTGTGCGCTCCGTGCTGGTGGAAGGGCCTCATGCCCCAAAACCCAAGGGCCCGTATACGTATGCTAACACGCCCCGAGCTCTCTACAACAATATACAGCTCAAGAAGGATCCGCCATGGTGAGTTCTACTTGAATAAATTCGGTTTATTTTGATAAACATTTTGACATGTGGACAATGACAGGCGAGTCTGTCATTGTATATGAATCTCGTTGGATTGATATTCGTCTGTATTTGTAAATATATCTGCACTGTTTTATGCTACGCACTAAATAGCTACGAATGTAAAAAGCTACGAATCTAGAAACCTACGAAACTATATAGCTACTTAATTAGATAGCTACGAAAATAGATAGCTACGAACATGCTTCGCACGGGCATTCTTTCAATATGCGAAGAGATAATCTACGGATATCAGTTAATCTCACCTTATCAATATTAACTACATTGCGGAAGTGTTTCTTTTGCACTATATTTCTTATACACAAAAACAAAGCAAAGTATCGTCGGTTTTCCGTATAGAAATAGTTTGAGCTAAAAAGTAATTAGCACTTATTATCCCCCTTAAATTTTAACCTTTAAATGCTTCGGTGGCGAAGTGGTAGTAAATGCGACTGCTGTGCATGAGATCTCGGAATCGAATCCCGTGTCAAGTCAACAAAAAGTTTGTTTAATTTCTCAATAAAAGTTATGAAGTTGGCGGTGTTGCATAACCCCGTGCCTCGGAAAGCACGTAAAGCCGTTGGTTCTGCGCCTGAGCTTTCTCCGGCTATGTCAGATAACCGTCCATAAAGTAAGGGGACAGAGAGTGCACTTGTGTTTGCACACACACACACACACACACGTGTGCCACCCGCGCCATGCGCGTAATAGTTATTACAGTGCTACTAGAAAGCTTCGTAACTATATAGCTACAAAACTAGAAAACTACGTTACTAGATAGCTACGAAACTAGAAAGCTTCGAAACTAGATAGCTACAAAACTAAAAAACTACGTTACTAGATAGCTACGAAACTAGAAATTTTCGAAACTAGATAGCTACAAAACTAAAAAAACTACGTTACTAGATAGCTACGAAACTAGAAATTTTCGAAACTAGATAGCTACAAAACTAAAAAACTAAGTTACTAGATAGCTACGAAACTAGAAATTTTCGAAACTAGATAGCTACAAAACTAAAAAACTACGTTACTAGATAGCTACGAAACTAGAAAGCTTCGAAACTAGATAGCTACAAAACTAGAAAACTACGTAACTAGCTACAAAACTAAATGTGTCTAATATCGTACGTTATACACATTAATTACCGCGGATAATACATTTTATATTGTACCTGCTATGTGGCAGTCAAT
Organism: Catocala nupta; assembly: GCA_963675205.1. Classification (NCBI taxonomy): domain Eukaryota; kingdom Metazoa; phylum Arthropoda; class Insecta; order Lepidoptera; family Erebidae; genus Catocala; species Catocala nupta. The sequence goes on along the minus strand of OY776085.1, from coordinate 23,916,354 downwards.
GTGTTAAAGATCTTTTTACACCACGGCAGACAGGCAAGGTCTTATACCACGAATATGGTGAACAGACATACAGTAACCGTAGTCCTAGAAGATTTAAAAAAAGCCGTTTTACTTAAAAGGACATGCTTATAGTACAACACCTTCTTTAGAAGCCTGTAGGCCTACCCTGAAACGTAAATACCAAAGTTTCAGGCCGACTGTTCGTTCCGTGTAACATTAATTCCTAAATTGGTCCTGAATTTCGGTACGTAGCCTCTTGTTTGTTCTAAACCCTTTCATGATGTGGTCCGATCAACAGAGTAATGTCTCTTTGCAATAAAGAGATCCGGAAAAACCGCTTTGTAAATTTATTTCGGTCAGCATGAAGATTCGGACAGACATTATCATGCCTCACACTACAAGAACACTTCACATGTTTGTTTGGCTGGGATCTTTTGGAGATATATGGCCAAGTTTGAGTTGCTCCAGCAGTTGCTACAGTTTGAGAAAGAGCCACGCTTAAACTAGGATTATACTGTGCATGAAAGCCTCTAGGATAGGCGACCAAACCCAATAATTTCGTAACAACATTTGCCTACGTTTTGGCAATAGCTATAACGAGACTCAGATGGTGTTATAGTCTGTTTAATTTCAGTAAAAGTAAAGCTTATATACTAGTGTGGCGCGTGTATACATTTGCATGCGTGTGCATTTTAACTTATCTTAAGATGTGCTCTATCGGAATACGTGTAATAATGTAGTCGCTACAAACATATTATATGAAACACTTCGCAATGACAAACACAGACAAATTGCGAAGCATTGTTTGATAGGCGACGTGTGTGATAGTGATGTATTTATTTTATATAACTGTTTCTCTTGTCACGGGTTTTTCTAACGTCGTTTGTCATAAAATTATCCAGCCCTTGCTGCTAAGCTGCCCAAGCTTATGCCGAAGTTTTGAGCCAACTGTTCGTACAGTGTAACACATTTATGTCTAAATTCTGCCTGAATTTCGGTACCAATATCTAAACGAAAGAAAGGATAGCGAGGTAAATCTACAGATTTACTAACTTTATGCGTAGTAACAAACATCCAAATATAATATCAGCCATTATACACAGACCTTAGTGGATTCATTTAGTTAACATGAGAATAAGTCGTTCCATGCCGACACCATATGATATAACATATCATCAGGAAGATGTCCTGTTTCCGAGGGAGAGAAAATTATTGACAAAATCTACAGCCGTTGACCTAAGCTAGTTATTAATATATGAGGAATATCCTCTGTGACATCATGATGTTACGAAATAATTCACGTTTACATTCAACCGATGTGAGGTTAGTGAGGGTATAGAAAGGCAATAAAAACAGGCGCGCACGGCTACTCATCGCTCATTCGTTGCCAAACAGTCTAGAAAATGTCTTGCGCTAAGGCGTAACATGAGACGACGCATATTTTGTGTTCGAAGCGGCATACTGCAAGTTGGAGTACGCCCGGATCTCATAACGCGGTTGTTCCTATCCGGAGGATTTCGGCATTGTCATCCTTTTTCTATTGCAATAGTTGGGTAGGGCAAACCGACGGTGCGTGGCGGGTGGCGGCGGCTCTCTTCCCAATCATTTTACTAAAACACATCAAATATGCAACAATTAAGAGAGCTGCTGGCACACGTTTTTACCGAATCATTATTATACTAAGTTTCGCAATATTACACTTTGTCACTTAAATTATCATTTAAGAATGGTAATAAGAAATTAAATCAAAATATATACATACACACATACTTACTCAATCTACCTACAGAATGCAGTCGGTAAATATACGTTTCTGTGGTCAGTGAGATTGTTTACGTTAATTCAATTAATTGACCACATCTAATAATTATTAGCTGGGTATTTACGAACATTAAAACAAAATATTTGTCCAATAATTTTGTTATATTCGAGGGATTTCCATATTAGCTTATGATAGAATGATAGAACATGTCTAAGACAGGGTTGCCAATTTTAAATTAACGCTGCTTACGCTTCAATCAGGGCGCCCATTTAATGCTGATCTGTTGTTTGGCGAAGGCATACATATTAAAACAATCTACTTAAACGAAATGTGTGTTCTCACCAATGCTGCATGTTTTCCTCTATAATAATATCGCCTATGTATATAAACTGTTCCACTACTGGGTACGAATAGACAGATACCTTCACCGAGAAGAGTCCTTCTCGGTGAAGGTATCTGTCTCTTATCAGTGTGAGATTGGTTAAGCCATAATCTATCACCCTAGCCCAGTGTTTGTTTAAGGACTCGTACCTCTGATTTCTTAGCGAAAAGAAATACATTTTCTTTCTGATTAACTACTTTCCTTTTCATAGTCATCGATTCCAACACTGCCATTAAGGGGCCATCTCCACGGGCGAATCAATCACAAGTCAGCCATTCCACCGCCAGGTAACCTTCACGGCACAAAGATAATTCCGCCAGCGTATCGGTGCGACTCGCAACAGATTGCCACGAGACCACGACGCTGTTGCGTCTCGCAACTTTACTGAAGTGAAATGAATATGATAGCACGGCGAGACTATTGCCGATTTGCTCACTCGTGGAAATTGCGCCAAACTTCCAAAGCAGCTTTGTGTCTCTTGTGAGGTCTTATGTTGAAAATTCAGTGGTAGCAGCTTCTGTAGTTTGTTTAAATTAACTTGCTAAACAAAAATAGAACCTATTGCCCTAAGATAAATTAGTAATCTAAAATGTCAACGTTATAACAAGCTTTTATCTGTTATGTGTATGGCAAATATCTTCTACATATAACATCTTTATCCAAGTCTTAACGTCAAGACATACCTAAGTAACGAATAAGTATTTATATTTATAGCACTTTTTATGTGAGATAATGCATTGGCGCATACGCGGGGCGTCGGCAGGTTATGTCAGTCACCGGGGAATGATGATTCCGATAATACCGACTAAACCTACCATGGTGTTGCTCGACATAACCAGGGTTGGCGCACTTTCACATGCAATTGCGACCCCGAGCACTTGGTTTGCCTTTACTGTTAATTATACTATTTAACATGCATAACGTCGTGAGCAGTATGTTTGTTAATTCTATAATTTAACTCCTAAAATTGTTGTAATGTACATACATATAACACATTGTTGTTTGTTGTCTATACGAATATTACAAAGAGGAAAGATTATATTTTTTGTTTGTTTGTTTGTAAGGGTTTAACTCAAGAACCCAAAAACCGATTTTAAAAATTCTATCACCATTGGAAAGCTATATTATCACCGAATAACATATTCTATAATTTATTTTATAAATAAAAGTTCTATTACTAACATAACCTAACCTACTTTTACGCGAGCGACGCCGCGACGCCGCGACGCCACGAGCAAAAGCTAGTCCCAAATAAAATAAAATAAGGCTGAGCTCTTTTGTAGCATCTAAAAATTGCTGGCGTAATGTAAATGTGTAATGCAAGTCTGCCTACCCAATGCAGAATATACAATGTTTAAACATGTATGTACTGTATAATAAGCGTTTTGACACTGTATACAACATATCCTTCACAATCAAGCGTTAGTAGATAAGGCGGGTGAGCTTATGACTCGTTATCTGCACTTATACATACCAATCACGAAACTCAATCTAAGTGTAAACAAACCGCTACTGCTTTTCTGATATTGTAGACTGAAAGGACGGTGGGCGTAATGGTCATAATGATCGGTCGAGTCTCGTGGGTTCGGTTTAGTCTATGCGTTCTTTGAGTCCGTTGTTCGAATGTTCGATACAGAAATATTTCCCAGTGCGGGCGTCTTTTTAACACATGGTTTGCCAATATTATTCTTAGTAGGATATATGTATAATAATAACCCATTAACATTCGGTATTATTCGGTAGTTTCGGCACTGTTCGGCTGATGTAGTTCTATTCTTCGTAACTATGGTTACAAATAATATCAATATATAATTACATATGTCAGCAATATCTTACAGGCAACCTTTAGGTGGATTGGAATCATATTCCATTTATATTATAATATATTTACGTATTTATATGTAATAAAGAAAAATAGAAAACAAAGTAGCAAGTTTAGGAATATCGTCAATTAGAGAGCATAGTTAAATAAATAATAATTTGTTTGAAAAATATAGGTAAATTAACCTGTATAGCCTTGGCGACATCTAAATGAAATTTGATTACAAGGGTATATTCCTAGACAATAAAACCTTAATAACTATCAAACTTAAAATTAAATCAGTCATGGTCGAATTTCGACCGATAGGCGACCGCTAGTTAGTTTAAATAGTTTATAAGACTACAAGTAGTGTTTAAAATAAACCGCGATATATATATCACTCATCAATCACATGCTATATCACATGTTACCAACCCTGGAGAAATGTTATTAAAGATGGGACGAAATTATGGTAAAGACCGTAGCATCTAAGCTTTCTGGACTCTGAATACCCGAGCGAAATACGGTAAAGGTTTAATATATATAATACGTAACGGGTACTAACGCGATCATGCATTCCTAATGTTTACCTTTTTAATGCTTGACGTTTCAACCAGGCTACACCGGCCATAGTCATAAGCAGACTGGTTATTACAGTAAGTTTTACTGCTCTGGCGCCAGTTTTCTGTAGGAAGGTGGTACGTCCTCGGTGAGTCGCTTATTTGTACCTGGCTTGCTGCTTACCTATGTAGGTTTCTTTAATGCCAGCAGATGTTGACACTGATGCTGATTTTGATATTATTATATAAATAAAACTTTTAAAATGCTGAAACTTCAAGTGATTTTTAAGAGCGAGAGTAATTTTGTTTACATACATTACACTAAGCGCTATCTTTATCTATTAATGTAAAATACTTTCATATTTTACTTTTTATACGCGATGGTATTATTATATCACATAATTTTAATTATATTTATTATATTAAATTATATATTTCCTCGAAAGATATCAATATATAATCAAATTAACTAACAATCGAATCACTTTAAAACATGGACGCTCTGTTGAAATATGTTCGTTTACAAATCACTCGTACATACACACAAGATTTGTTTCTTTACTAGTTGGTTCGAGACTCGGCAATTGGCTGATGCTGATACTGATACTCGCAACAACTCTGTGTGTCTACCATAAAACGTAAATGCCGAAGTTTTGGGCTGACTGACAGTACAGCGAAACGCATTTATTCCATATTTATTCCGAAATTCGTCCTAAATTTCGGTACGTAACCTAACAAAACAATCCTATCACGACCTTTTTTTTTTTTACGTGTGGGAATGCAATGACGCATATCCCGCCGGCGGAGGGTTTATGTCGGACTCGCCGGGGTAAAAGAAAGATGGAATAATAGTGAAGTACCTCCCGGAATACCGACTAAACCTACCACGGTGTTCCTTGACACAACCACTATCGACGGGGCCGCGCGAATCGCTTTCGCATGCGGTCGCGACCCCGCCAAGGTTACGGCCCGCCGTATGAAACGGCAGGGCACTACACAAAAGACCTACCCAAAATAGGCACTTCTAACATTATAAAAAACCCTACTGTCTCTCCCCTAGAGGGGAGACGGACTCGACACAGAGGCGCGCGTGGGAACACGCACGCCGCCTCTCGGACCTGGTGCTGAACGGATGGCGGGCAGGCCCACAAAGCCCGCCACCCCCAGGTCAAACCTCAGGGTGGCTGGAGGTCATCGCGCGCCCTCCAGCGCCCGGCTCTGCGGTTGGGGAGAGGGTTTAAACGCTCCCTCTCCCGCTCCGCCGCCTCCTTGATGGAAATCACTTCCTCGCAAAAGGAGGCGACGGCGTTCCATGACCTCTCACTCCGGACCATAGACTGAACTACGGCCGGGAGCGAGAGGGCAACCGATCCGACTGCCGCGATCAACTCACGGCGCTGCGATGCCCAGGCGGGGCAAACCGCCAAAGTGTGCAGCGCCGTGTCCTCTACAACGTCGCGGCAGTCGCCGCAGTGGTGACAACCGGGCGTCTCTTGCCGGCGTATACACAGGACACAGGAACCGGCCAAAACAACCGTGGCCAGTCAGTACCTGTGTCAGCCGGAAGGTGAGGGCGCCATGCCGCCTCTCTAGCCACTCCTCAAACAAGGGACTTACCGCCACGATCGTGGCGTGCCCGATCCTATCAAGACCTTACAGCAAGGAGGCTATTAAATTCTATAAATTTGAAAATTTTAACAGGCCGTTATTCTGACGAAATATTCCTCTTTCTTTACTACTTGTATTTTAGGCTATGAATAAGAAGAATAAAGATTATGCTTATATATATCTTTGTTTAGAATTTAAGCCACTAAATTTCAAAATAAGGCAAATAAAACCCTCTTGATTGTCCTAAACCCTTTCAAGAAGCAGTCCGAACAACGGAGTAATGACATTTGGGAAGAAAGAAAACTGAGGAAGCTTTAATAAAATATTTTTTCATTCGGCCCGAGGTTTCGTCTAGACATTTTCATGGTAGACCTACTGAATTGAACGATCACTAAACAATTGGCAGGCGATGGTCTTCAATTCCTTATGCCTAGGGTTGGCAAGCGCAAGTGATAATTCTGATATTGCGAACATAGGCTGCGATAATCACATACCATCAAACGGCCAGTAGCATACTGGCCACCTGATAGATGAGATTACCGTATTACGCTTACCGCGTTTTGTATATATCGCAGGCAATTTGTATGATGCCGAATTTTACAAACGGCGTCATCCGTTTAAAATCGCTCGCTATTTTAAAATATGCCGAAGGCAAAATGTAAATTGCCTTGTCACTTAACGCCTCGAGTCCTGACTCTTAGCACTCCGACTTGGTATAGGTGTATGATAGGTTAGGTTAGATAGGAGGCGGGCGCTCTGCTCCCGCCGTAGCCTTCGTGGTTATTTTTTTTGTGACCACCCAGAAATAGGAGGCCCGACAATTGAACGAGTCGCCAATTTGCCTTCGGCATATTTTAAAACAGCGAGCGTTTTTAACCAGACGACGCCGTTTGTAAAACGCGAAATCATACAAATTGCCTGCGATATATACATAATATCAGCCCTGTATTAAACTGTCCCACTGTTTGGCACGGGCCTCTTCTCAGTGTGAGAAGGGTTAGGCCATAGTCCATCACGCTGGCCTAGTAGGTACATTTTGGCAGACTTCACATATCTTCGAGAACACTATGGGCTATTAGACATTCAGGGTCACTCACAATGTTTTCCTTCACCGTTAAAGCAAGCGATAACTATCTATTTAATACGCACATAACTTCGAAAAGACAGAGATGTGTGCTATGAGATCGAACTCGAGACCTCTGCGTGCCAATTCAACGGTCTCTCACTCCCACAACTGTTATTATTTTGACTTTAAGTAATATCTATTTATAAAACTGTCGATCTTGATAAGAACTTACCGACATAATATCAAAATCGTAATTAGCTGAATCAGTACAAACTTATTGGACTGCATTTATGGAATGGTTCACGTGGTCACCACGTGGTCGCCACTGCCACTGCGCCGAGTATTGGGGGTTCAATCCCCAGACGAGACAAATAATTGTGTGATCTGCAAATAGTTGTTCTGACTCTGGGTGTTCTTTATGTTCGTTGTTTAAATGTTTGTAAAGTCACCCGCGACACAGGATTTATTCCTAGTGGCCGCACTTTGTATTATATTTTATAAATAATCTAGAGATTCTAGAAATATTTGGTATGTTAAGATGGATATGACTGAATTATGACAACAATTAAATATTAATAATTTTTAACGAAAGTGAGTACCTAGACAATTTGAATAAGACTTTAAAAAAGAGTTATATTACACGTACATATCACGTATTTAGAGCGCACATAATAGGAGACAAGCCTATTTATTACCGGCAAACAATAGCGAGATTCCATGGTATTACTGTATATAAACACAAATTAATAAATTTCCAAAAAAAATCCATTTGCCTAATTAGGAAATCACGATCACACGTAAACAATCTCAAAGGAGACGGGGATTTCTGGGCCTGACTGCTTTAAGTTAAGATATGGTTTAAAAAAAGCGTTGTATTTTTCTATTGTAAAATATAAAAAATTAGCTTAATTCACAATCTGGAAGACGAGATATCTTAAAAATAAGTTTATGTCACAAATAAAATAGGATATCGATTACTATAATCGATTAATGTGAATGTATTAAATAAAAAACATAAAATCACTTGCACCAGATGATTGATTCAATCAAAGTAAATGTATTTAACAATAATTGACATAATGTCAACAGTTAAAAATATCGAAATACTAACTTGATGAAAATAAATCTGTAAATTGATTCTCGTTTACAGATCGATTTATTACCTGTGTTTGTCAACTGTATTTTTAATCTGTGCTAACAGTGACAGCTACCTGACTCTCAATCTATGATCACTCGTCTCGTATCGTTTACTGCGTGTGCGTTTTGAGTGTGTTTCCAGTTTTTTTATATATTCCCCAACCAGTGCTTTCTTTCGGACGGACTTCTGATCTTGCTTAACTTGTACGACCCTTGCTATCTTAACGGACACGGATAAACTCGTTTACTCGTCTGAATTTGGCTCGTTATTTTGGATTTTACGTCCTGCTTATCGATTGGATATTGACACCATGGATCGCTGTGTGAATTGTGGTATAGCGACTAGTCGCTGTAATACACTGGGGCGACGAGATTTAGATGATGAAACGACACTGTCAGTGATTCGTCAATGGCGTGCACCAGAACCTGTAAGTACAACCTTTTATTTGTTGGCTACCCAGCTTCTCTCACTATAGGTTCCTTGCTATGTTTTCCATAACCAATATGCAGGAGCAACACTAATGCTTAACGTCGTTTTGTAACGCGTTATTGGATACCTACTAAACATCGATTTTGAGAGGTTGATTTTCCATAAATCCTTTCTTAGTGGCGGCTTCATTATAAAAGAAACCTACCTACTGTAAAAAACTCTGCTTGTTAATAAGTGTTCCTAAACAAGTTAATAATTATCGGCATTAAACCTAAGTGTGGCCCCTGCATTATACTTACAAATAAAGTATAGATACTTAAACATATTATAATAGTCATATGAAAATTATTTACATGTAAAAACAACTAAAAACCTAAACTGTATATTTTGCAGTAATCATGATTATTTTATTTAAATTCTTTTCTCATCTTTCAGGTAAACAGCAGTGACTATATTTGCCAAGCTTGTTGAGATTTGGCTCAACATCCATCTGTTGATGAACCACAACAACTTGGCCACTGTAGTGTATGTCTCCGCTGTGGTCGTTCTCTTGCATCATGAGTCAGCCATCTACCACCTGCGCACTTCTTAGATGATATTCTGATTATAATTGAAGATAAATAAAAGATAATTATTATTAAAAAAATGATTTTTATTTTTAAACATCACATCCTTGTCTTCGCTATATTTTAATCTATTTGTGAGTTTCCTAATATCCTCCCACTCAATACAATACAATAAATACTACAATTTATATAGTAAATAACTGTCTAGTTAAACAGCTCAAAAATCAGCTATTTAGTATAGATTGTTGTCAACTTGTTGCATAACCTCACTTTTACTAAATCTCTTATAGCTCTGCTCTCAGATTGCCAAAATCCGCAGAATTTTCAGAGATGGTTTGATAATATATAAGCTCTAAATTCATTTAACTTTCATCCTTTTACATCCAGGCCCAATAATGTATGAAAGCGTATCCGTCTCCTTTATGCCATGGAATCAACGTAAGTTTATAAAATTGATTTACATAAAAATTACGAAACGCAATAAGCATTTTGTAATTCCATTCCAAAACTTAAGTGCTTTGCACTTGTCGGTGTAGCAATCTCCATCTTTCTCTTTCCCATTCCTCTTTCAGTTCCCTATAAGTTTCAACTTTCACAAATTCTTTTAGTTGATCGGTGTATCTTCTTCTTGGTCTTCCCTTCTTCCTTCTTGCTTCTACATATCTTCCCTTCCATTATATTTGTGATAAAATTATCATGTCGAATTATGTGTCCTATCATTTTACCCCTTCTGGTCTCTATGTGTTTCAAAATTTCACGTTTTTCATTTACTCTTATCAATATTTCTCTGTTAGTAACTTTTTCTGTCCAGAGCACTTTCTCCATTCGACGCCAGCACCACATCTCAAAAGCTTCCAATTTTTTCCGGTATTTCTATCTTTAGGTCCACGTTTCATAAGCGTGTAGGGCAATGCTCCAGATATGTCTATCTATCATATCATATCATATAATATCTTTACTAATTTTTGAAGTGAATAGATGTTTCTTTTTGTGGAAGGTCTGATTTGCAATCGCTATTCTAATTTTATGTCGGCTGATGGTCTTGTATCTTCTGATAATATACTACCTAGATATTTAAATTGCTTTACTTGTTCTAATGGATGGGGTATATAAACACCCCATCAAAAATTTACCATAACCCAATAGATTTTATGCGGCAATTTAGATGCCACGAGGACTTTAGCTTTATTAATTTTTATTTGTATATGAAAATTAGAAAAAATCTGTATTCATTTTGTTAAGCAGGTTTTCGAGGAATAATAATATCATCCGCAAATCTTTCAAAAACGATACGTTTGTCATTTATGCTGATGCCCTCGTAGGTGTCTTCCAATATATTTTGTACGGCTGCTTCAATAAAAATATTAAATATAAGTGGAAATAAAGAGCATCCTTGTCTTACACCTTGTTTTATTTTTGTAAATTCTTTGTGATCATTTATTTCTATAACTGTTTCTTGATTTTTGTATAATTCATATATTAATCTCCTATCTTTAAAATTAATGTCAGCCTGTTTCAACAGATTCATCATTATTTTCCACTTCACTTTATCGAATGCCTTCTCTAGATCTATAACAAATTATTTCGTAGTAAATGAACTTTAAACCGAAAAGGGATCAATTGGATTACGCTTCTTGTGAAATATCAAACCAGTCTTTTGCAAGATTTTAAACTATACACATATTAACAAGTTCAATAATAAAATTATTTTCACATAAGTGATATATTGTATACGCACACACACAGAAATAATGTGTTTATGCGCTCAAACTGATAAAAATGGCGGTAGATACTGTCAATGTTTCCATGAGAAATCCGTCTATTCAATAATGTAAATATAATTAGAAAGCGAATTAAGACTAAGATAACATTTAATTTCCATCACTGCGTAACATTATAACCGGTTTTTAACTTAAACGATACATTGATTAGTTGAAGCAGATCAATGGACTAGTGCATTAGGTAACTAAACTAATATAAAACGCGGGAGTGTCGCCACCGTATCGCCCATATTCGTTTACCGAGGAATCATGTTCAAACACGTAAGTTAATGTTTTGTTATATTTATATCAACATAATATGCTATTAAGTAAATTAAAACGGTCAGTTGGAACAATTGTAAAATATTTGAAATTATTATTACATGAATTCAAATTCACCTCTAAATTATAAATACTTGTTCAGTATTGATTTAAAATTATTTTATTTTAGATTTTCGTTGTCCTTTACTTTCTTCATTACCTTAAAATATTGTATCAATAGTATTAAAAAATAATTTTGTATTTTAAATACTGTTTTTAGATGATGTATGTCTATCATATAAATTACAGAAAGCCAATTTCTGTAACAAAATCTGTTCAAGATAGAGGTACGATCTAGTCTCACTCATTCACAAATAACTAGTATTCTTCTAAATTAAAATAAACGTCTAATATGAAAATCAATTGCATATCAGTTCACATTTGACGTTCACTCACGTTAGACTACATTGTCATTCTATTTTGTAATTACACAACTTTATACAATTTTTTTCGCGTTACTTATTTTTTATAAAACGGTATTTTTATTTCATTTTAAAACTTTAAACTACTTTCGTTAAACACTTTTACTAGTTACTGTTTACTTTTATTTAGGATATTTAAATTGAAAGCTATTTAGATGCAATTTTACATTTTCCTAGATATTTTACATTTTATTTCTAGAATCGGCCCTTAGTTTATTCCTTGAGAAAATAAACTTTAAACTCACTTCAAGGTCTAACTTTGGTATCTATCTGATATAGTTGTTATTGGCGAATGACTGTTTGTATAATTTGTATTATATATGTGTTTTTATACGATGCAGGTGAGCGTTGTGTTGCTGTTAGTGGCGATGATGTGGTGCGCCACTCTCGCTAAGCCGTTCTTTGGCTTAGGCGGCTATGGAGGCCGGTTTGGTCCGTATGGCTACGGAGGCGGGTATAGCCCGTATGGCTACGGAGGCCTGTATGGTCCGTATGGCTACGGAGGCTACGGAGGCCGGTATGGCTACGGAGACGACTACTGAATTGGCTATGGTGATGACTACGGCTACGACGGCTTGGGCGGTGACTTTCTGTAATCGCATCTACCTATTTAATTTCACCTATTACTTTTGTAAGTTCTGTTATGTAATAAATTAAATTTGATCGTTCCATAAAAGAACTTTCGTTACATGCTATATTACAAAAAGAATTCGATTAAAAGTTCAAGTATTTTTACGTGACTGTTTGTTTTTATCTATCGCCCCTTGAAACGTGCATTAGTATATGAAGAGGGAGTTATCTGATCGAGACCGGTCTAACATAACGGCGAGCGATACAATCGCAGTGCACCGCAATCTGAGGCAATTTTACGTGAAGTGTCCACGCGAACGATGCCACGAATATCACTAATGTACATAAAGTTTAACTTGAAATATTTAATCGTTTACTCAATTAAGGTATTTAAACATGCATACGACTTGCCTACTGGCATGTTATTAGAGTAGTCAATCGCAGCGGGTTCCCAATTTTAACTCGAGGTTTCACTCAATCAACAGCAGCTGTACCTACTGAAAGTGTATTTTGATTCTCCAAGACTAATCTTCCTATCAAAAGTAGAGGATCTAGGTTTCTTAAGATAGAAGTGTACTGTAGTAAGGTACTAAATAATGGAATATTAATATGTAAATGATTGACAGCAATAGGAATAATACCCTTACCAATATGTGGCCTAACAACGTAACTGGTGAAATAAGGTTGTAATATGTAGATACTTTTATCTGCAGTTTTCGGGGATAGTGCGCTACTGTGTTTGAGGTCTTGAGTTCGATGTCTTGAGTTCGATTCCTGATTTGGGACTTTATTGGATTTTAGGGCCGAGAAATTCTCAGTGCCAGTATTTAAGTGCCTGATAATTGGAAACCCTTTCTTATTCATCATTATACTTTGTACTCTCATACAATCTTGATTTCGTTTGACAAATAAGAAAAAACTTTAATTGCTTACATTAAATTTAATTAAAGGCAGGCTTGACTCAAGTACTACAGGCCTATAAAACATTTTTCGTTTTGGAAGCAGATAGGTGAATGTCGATTTTAGATGGCATCTTCGATTATAAGCAAAATGTGAAACTAATTTGACTGCACCGATGGCGCACTGGTTTAAGTGGTCGCCGGGCCACTGCCACTGCATCGAGTGTTGTGGGTTCGAATCCCACACGGGACAAAACTTTGTGTGATAAAGATAAAGATATGTTTATTTGTCTAAACATGTGTGAATATAATAATACATAGCGAATGCATATTATTGATGTTAAATATTTGTTAGAATCAACATGTTCTACCAAAACTGGTGTACAAATCAGGGGGCTTACTCTTGATTTCAATTCCGATCTATCGACATTGGAATTATGACGTTTTGTACTCTTGAGTTCGACACTAGCGCCAAATTGTTATCAAATTGGGTGTCCATTTTGGGAACTAAATGGAATCGGGATCGGGCTTGGCGTGCTATAAACGCTATTCTTGACTTTATTTTGACAGTTGTGTATTGCGCCAGTATTGCGTTGGAATTCTTTGTTGATTGTGATTTTTCCAATAGCGAAAGAGTAACTTTTTTGAAATTGTTTTGTGTTTTTAGTAGTTTTTAGTGAGTAATAAGTTTATAATATGGCACAATTAGCATTTATATACAGTATTTCACATAATTCCCATAAAAACAATTAAAACAAAGACGAGATGAGAGTCGGATGATGCGTTATACGGAACAAAGCGTTTTCTATGAATAAAGACGAATTTAAACCAAATTATAGAGTGAATAAGAATTTATTTGAGGAAATTTACGAAAACATTAAGCCCTTTATGCCAACTTCTTTGTCCTTTCTGCTTTGCCTTGAGTGGTCTTAAGCAAACCCTTAGCTATGCCTGGGTTTTACACCAAGAATTCCATCAAACCTTCGAATTGGGCGTAACTAACACGATTTGTCATTGTATCTGAAATTGGAAACTTTATTATGTACAAGATAAAGTTATTTTGATATTTATTTCGTTTATTATGCGCCATTAAATAAAATTTAGAAAATACAGAATTAATCTCCATTAAATTATTCAATGGTATATAAATTAAGTAGGTTATGTGTACTAGTAGGAGTTTTAAAAATAAAAACAGTTGCAGAAAGGAGGCAATACAAAGTTTTCGATTGCAGAGCATTTTAATGCTTCGCATTATGAGTCGTGCCATATAACTGATTATATAAAACATAGACCAAGAAAATAACTACAGTGACAAAACAAAAATATTTCACTTAATAATGGTATATTTGAATACGATTGTACATTTGCTGCTTTCTACCTGTATAAAACTTTAATATTAAATAACTTAACGGACAATCAACTGTTGTTACTAAAAAGGAACCACACGCCAACAATATCTTTTAAGTTTTAATGTTCTAAACAAACTTACATTTCGAATTCACTTCTAATTTCTTCCACATGACTTTATTTTTAAATTTGAGATTAGAGAACTTTAACATCGTCTTTTTTTTTGTAGTATAGGCAACGACCATGCCTCATACAGCCAAAGTCGTGTTTAATTTTATATTTTTTTAATCATGTTCTTACGCCCAAATGAATTTAATGCGTTACAATTAATCAATTAATCAACTATTTATATCATATTTATTTATTAACCTTGTCATTTATAGCATAAAGCCTTTAAAAGCCCTATTACTAGTTTATCGTAATGAGCTGAACAACACTATTGCGGGGCGAAACATAGCTAACTTCACGTGTAACAAAATAATCGCGGAGCAATCCCAATTTCAATCCAATGTTGACAGTATTGGTTTCAAGAGTACCAAATCACGTGACTGCAAAATTAACATTGGAATCGTATTGGCTTTAGATTGGAATTAGAATTAGTTTGAAGAGTAAGCCCCCTGATTATAATAAATTATTAATTGTTATACAAAATCTTCTCAGTCCTATAGAAGTACTGTAGTTTCATATAATTATTAACACATCAAACAATAAAATATAAATTAATTAACCACATATATTAATACAAAGTATAATAATACAGATGACCAGAATTATATTTAGAATTATATTCATAAATTAAAATAAATAACAAATTAGAATTAGACAAGAGATTAGAATAGTACAAATTTAATTAATATTAATTAGAATGATACAGCAGAATAAGATAAAAAATACAATTGTATATATAATAATATGTCAAAATTCTCATACATTTTTATCATTAAGAAAAGCATCTAGATTATAATAACATTAATCACGAAGGAATTTTTTGAATGCCTTTTGAAATAATTATATGTTAAGTAGTTTAATATTTTCGGGCATCTTATTATAGATTAATTATTGGAGCTTTGCATACAACACTTTTATGTAGCAACACTGTTTTGGCAGGATGAACACAAATTCTACTTTTGTCCCGTCGATTATTCCTTCCGTTTTCAGCTAATCATGGAAATAAGTGTTGGTTGTTTTTGACAAATAAAGCTGTTTCCACTATGTACAGTGATGGAACCGTGAGAATATTGTGCTTAATGAAAATCGACCTACAGCTCTCTGTAATTTGGATGCCGAACATAGCGAAATAGAAAATGATGCCATACCTAAAGGCGGATTCTACGAGACCATAGTATGCCGATAGTAATGCATCGGCATTTAAAGTTATTGCAAGTTTATATAATGCATATGCTAGACTGCTTAATATTTTGCATAGTAAGTCAATTGTGCCTTCCAATTAAATTTGCTATCTATAATTAATCCTAGAAAGCGAGCACTTGTAACCTCTTTTATAATGTAATTATCTAAACCAAATTTATAATGAAAGAGTTTTCTTTTCGTTGGTTTAAATGAATTATATATGTTTTATTCAGATTTATTTTTAAATTGTCATTGTCAAGACATGAAATAATAGATGTCAACGAGTTATTTATATTAAGTTTATATTGGTCAATGTCCTTACATGCAATCGTAACAGTGCTGCCATCAGCAAATGTCATTGCTTAATTTGTGGCATTCGGCAACTCATTTATGTAAATATAATAAATAAGAATGGGCCCAGTACCCTCCCCTGAGGAACACCATATGAAACGCAACGCTTTACAGAGGTATATATTTCTTCAGTTTTTGTTAATAGGTTTATTTTCGTTATCTGTTGCCGATCAGTTAAGTATGATTTTAGTAAATCTAATACATGGCCTCTAATGCCATATACGTCAAGTTTGTTAATTAATCCTTACTAATATTATAAATGTGAAAGTTTGTGAGGATGTATGGATGTATAGATGTATGGATGTTTGTTACTCTTTCAACGCAAAAACTACTAAATCGATTGCGATAATACTTGGTATGTAGATAGCTGGAGACCTGGATTCACACATAGGCTACTTTTTATCCCGATATTCCCACGGGAACGTGACTTACGCGGGTGAAACCGCAGGGAAATACTAGTATATTATATTCTACATAGTCAAATGCTTGTATCATGTCATAATAGATTGCACAAACAGGAGATTTTTTGTCAACGTGGGATACTACATTCTCAATAAATTCATAAATTGCCATATTAATTGTCTTTTTTATTTTTTTTGGGCGAAAACTTTTTTTTTTGCTCTTTGCACTATATATTGTTATTTTCCAGGTAGGAATTATTTTCACCATCCATCAAGGAGGCGGCGGAGCGGGAGAGGGAGCGTTTAAACCCAACCGCAGTGCCGGGCGCCGGAGGGCGCGCGATGACCTTCAGCCACCCTGAGGTTTGACCTGGGGGTGGCGGGCTTTGTGAGCCTGCCCACCATCCGTTCAGCACCAGGTTCGAGAGGCGGCGTGCGTGTTCCCACGCGCGCCTCTGTGTCGAGTCCGTCTCCCCTCTAGGGGGGAGACAGTAGGGAATTTTTGAGGGAGTCCTTTGGGTAGGTCTCTCTGGGTAGGGGTCGCGACCGCATGCGAAAGTGATTCGCGCGGCCCCGCCGCTAGTGGTTTAGTCGAGGAACACCGTGGTAGGTTTAGTCGGTATTCCGGGAGGTACATTATTTCTTTTCCATCTTCTTTTACCCCGGCGAGTCCGACATAATCCCTCCGCCCGCCCCCGCGGAGGGATATGCATCATTGCATTCCACCACGTAAAAAAAAAAAAAAGAAAGGTCTCAGATTCCATAACAAATGCCTTTTTCTTTTACTACAGATTTTAACGCCATTTGAAACCCATTTTGATTTACTGTTTACTTTCATCAAAGTAAGTGTTTTAGGGAAACATAAATCGCAAAAAAGTTTTAAATCGTCAATAATATGACTATAACGAACAATACATTTTATGTTGTGTCTGCTATGTGGCAGTCAATGTGCTAAAGATCTTGGCGACAGGCAATGTCTTTTTATACCACGAATATGGCGAACAGACATACAGTAACCTTTTTCAAAGAAGATTTTAAAAAAGCTGTTTTACGTAAGGGAATATAGATTTATGGCCATTTGCTTATAGTACAACACCTTCCTTAGAAGCCTGTAGGCCTACCCTGAAAAGCACATACCAAATTTCAGGCCGTCTGTTCGTTCCGTGTAACATTAATCCCTAAATTGGTCCTCAATTTCGGTACGTAACCACTTGTTTGTCCTAAACCCTTTCATGATGTGGTCCGATCAACAGAGTAATGTCTCTTTGCAATAAAGAGATCCGAAAAAACTGCATTGTAAATTTATTTCGGTCAGCATGAAGATTCGGTCAGACATTATTATGCCTCACACTACAAGAACACTTCACAAGTTTGTTTAGCTGGAATCTTTTGGATGGCTTAGTTTGAGCTGCTCAAGCAGTTGCGCCAGTTTGAGAAAGAGCCACGCTTAAACTAGGATTATGCTGTGCATGAAAGTCTAGCGGCTTTCATGCACAGCATAATCGACCAAACCCAATAATTTCTTAAAAAATATTATACGAAGCACTTCGCAATGACAAACACAGACAAATTGCGTAGCAGCGTTTGATAGGCGACGTGTGTGATAGTGATGTATTTTATATAACTATGTTTCTCTTGTCACGTGTTTTTTTCTAACGTCGTTAGTCATAAAATTATACAGCCCTTGCTGCTAAGCTGCCCAAGCTTATGCCGAAGTTTCGGGCCAACTGTTCGTACAGTGTAACACATTTATGTCTAAATTCTACCTGAATTTCGGTACTAACTAAAGAAATGATAGCGAGGTAACTTTGCCCGAAGTAGTAAATTTTACAGATTTACTAACTTTATGCGTAGTAACAAACATCTAAATATAATATCAGCTATTATACACATAACAAATAAGGGGCCCTATTGGATTCATTTAGTTAACATGAGAATAAGTCGTTCCATTCTGACACCATAATATGATATAACATATCATCAGGAAGATGTCCTGTTTCCGAGGGAGAGAAAATTATTGACAAAATCTATAACCGTAGACCTAGTTATTAATATATGAAGATAGGAATATCCTCTGGAACATCATGATGTCACGAAATAATTCACGTTTACATTCGAGCGAAGTGAGGTTAGTGAGGGTATAGAAAGGCAATAAAAACAGGCGCGCATGGTTACTCATCGCTCATTCGTTGCCAAACTGTCTTGAAAATGTCTTGCGCTAAGGCGTAACACGAGTCGACGCATATTTTGTGTTCGAAGCGGCATACTGCAAGTTGGAGTACGCCCGGATCTCACGACGCGGTTGTTCCTATCCGGAGGATTACGCATTGTCATCCTTTTTCTATTGCAATAGTTGGGTAGGGCAAACCGACGGT
Organism: Catocala nupta; assembly: GCA_963675205.1. Classification (NCBI taxonomy): domain Eukaryota; kingdom Metazoa; phylum Arthropoda; class Insecta; order Lepidoptera; family Erebidae; genus Catocala; species Catocala nupta. Next base: position 23,897,246 of record OY776085.1, on the reverse strand, counting down.
GCGTGGCGGGTGGCGGCGGCTCTCTTCCCAATCATTTTACTAAAACACATCAAATATGCAACAATTAAGAGAGCTGCTGGCACACGTTTTTACCGAATCAGTATTATACAAAGTTTCACAATATTAGACTTTGTCACTTAAATGATCATTTAAGAATGGTAATTAGAAAATAAATCAAAATATATATATACACACATTATACGTAATCACTCTACCCACAGAATGCGGTCGGTAAATACGTTCCTGCGGTCAATGAGATTATTTACGTTAATTCAGTTAATTGACCACATCTAATAATCATTAGCTGGGTATTTACCAACCTTAACACAAAATATATTTTAATTTTGTTAGGTATATTTATAGTAATTACCATATTAGCCTATGATAGAATGATAGAACATGTCTAAAACATGGTGGGCAAATTTAAATCAACGCTGCTTACGCTTCAATCAGGGCGCCCATTTAATGCTGATCTGGTGTTTGGCGAAGGCATACATATTAAAACAATCTACTTAAACGATATGTGTGTTCTTACCAATGCTGCATGTTTTCCTCTATAATAATATCGACTATGTATATAAACTGTTTCACTACTGGGTACGGGACTCTTCTCAGTGAGGGTATCTGTCTCTTATCAGTGTGAGATTGGTTAAGCCATAATCTATCACCCTAGCCCAATGTTTGTTTGCGGAGTCGTACCTCTATATTCTGAGCGAAAAAATGTTTTTTCTTTCTGATTGCCTACTTTCCTTTTCATAGAATTAACCTGTATAGCCTTGGCAAAATCTAAATGAAATGTGATTATAAGGGTATATTTCTAGACAATAAAACCTTAATAACTATCAAACATAAAATTTGAATTAATTATAGTCGAATTTCGACCACTAGGCGACCGCTAGTTAGTTTAAATAGTTTATAAGTCTACAATTAGTGTTTAAAATAAACCGCGATACAATCCGTTAATAGTGTAATTTCAATCACATGCAATATCACACGTTTCCGACCCTGGAGGAATGTTATTAAAGATGGGACGAAATTATGGTAAAGACGTAGCATCTAAGCTTTCTGGACTCTGAATACCCGAGCGAAATACGGTAAAGGTTTAATATATATAATACGTAACGGGTATTAACGCGATCATGCATTCCTAATGCTTACCTTTATAATGCTTGATGTTTCGACCAGGCTATACCAGCCGTGGTCACAAGCTGACTGGTTATTACAGTAAGTTTTACTACTCTGGCGCCAGTTTTCTGTAGGAAGATGTCACTTATTTGTACGTAGTCGGTAAGTCGCTTATTTGTTTGCTTGCTGCTTACCTATGTAGGTTTCTTTAATGCCAGCAGATGTTGACACTGATGCTGATTTTGATATTATTATATAAATAAAACTTTTAAAATGCTGAAACTTCAAGTGATTTTTAAGAGCGAGAGTAATTTTGTTTACAGACATTACACTAAGCGCTATCTTTATCTATTAATGTAAAATACTTTTATATTTTACTTTTTATACGCGATGGTATTATTATATCACATAATTTAAATTATATTTATTACATTTAATTATATATTTCCCCGAAAGATATCAATATGTAATCAAATTAACTAACAATCAAATCACTTTAAAACATGGACGCTTTGTTGAAATATGTTCGTTTACAAATCACTCGAGTCTCGAACCCACTAGTAAAGATTTGTTTCTTTACTAGTTGGTTCGAGAATCGGCAATCGCCTGATACTGATACTCGCAACAACTCTGTGTGTTTACCATAAAACGTAAATGCCGAAGTTTTGGGCCGACTGACAGCACAGCGAAACACATTTATTCCATATTTATTCCGAAATTCGTATATCGATATTTCGGTACGTAACCTCTTTATTAACTGTATAATCATTTTTTATGAAAACTGTTCGGTACGAGAAGAAAGAGCAACTTTAATTTCTGAATTAAATGTTAACTTTTTATAAATCAAATCAAATCAAATCAAAATAAATTTATTCAAATTAGGTTACAAGGTAACACTTATGAATGTCAAAGTTACACGTAAATTTTTTCCTGTGAATTTACATTTACTGCCACGTTCAGCAAAGCTAGGGTGTGTAGGGCTCATGAGAAGAACGGGCAAGAAACTCATAGCCACTCTTTTTAATCGCCAAGTGTACAATAATATTTCATTTACAAATCATAACTGTAAGGTGCTGCAACCATTTCTCCATGAACTACTACTCAACATACTCAAGCATTTGATAAAAATTGATGGTAGCCTCTAAAGCAGCAGTATGGTAAATAGGAGCATTCACTTATATGTACATAAATAATCAAGACAAGACGTGATTATAGTCCGTAGTTTAATCTAATTGTTTAAATAAATAGGTTATTATAGGTTAGGTTAGAAGGCGGAGGCGGGAGCACTGCTCCCGCCGTAGACTACGTGGTTATTTTTTTTGTGACCACCCAGATACAAAAGCCCCGACAATTGAACGAGGCGCCAATTTGCCTTCGGCATATTTTAAAACAGCGAGCGTTTTTAACCGGACGACGCCGTTTGTAAAACGCGGAATCATACATATTGCCTGCGATATATACATAATATCAGCTCTGTATTTAACTGTCCCACTGTTCGGCACGGGCCTCTTCTCAGTGTGTGAAGGGTTAGGCCATAGTCCATCACGCTGGCATAGTAGGTACATGTTGGGAGACTTCACATATCTTCAAGAACACTATGGGCTATTAAACCTGCAGGTTCACTCACAACGTTTTCCTTCACCGTTAAAGCAAGCGATAACTAACTATTTAATACGCACATAACTTCGAAAAGACAGAGATGCGTGCTATGTGATCGAACTCGAGACCTCTGCGTGCCAGTTCAACGGTCTCCCACTACCACAACTGTTATTATTTTGACTATATGTAATATCTATTTATAAAACTGTCGGTCTTGATAGGAACTTACCGACATAATATAAAAACCGTAATTAGCTGAATCAGTACAAACTTATTGGACTGCACGTATGGAATGGTTCACGTGGTCGTCTGGTCACTGCCATTGCACCGAGTATTGGGGGTTCGATCCCCAGACGAGACAAATAATTGTGTGATCTGCAAATAGTTGTTCTGACTCTGGGTGTTCTTTATGTTCGTCGCACTTTGTATTATATTTTATAAATAATCTAGAGATTCTAGAAATATTTGGTATGTTAAGATGGATATGACAGAATTATGACAACAATTATGTACGATGCTTTACATCGTACATCACGTTGCGCGTAGTCAGCGTTTACGCGGACACGCGCTATCGCAATTAATTAATATACCAGTGCGCGTTTAGTCACCAATCGGTTCGCGTGTACTCACATAACCATTATTACCATACCATATTAGATTAAGTTAATTCAATAAACCAAGTTGTGCTTAACTCTATCTTTCACTTATTTATGAACCATACATAAATCTCTCTGTACGGTAACCATAACACCGTACAAATTAAATATTAATATATTTTAACGAAAGTGAGTAGACAATTTGAATAAGACTGTAAAAAGAGTTATATTACACTTACACATCGCGTATTTAGAGCGCACATAATAGGAGACAAGCCTATTACCGGCAAACGGCAACATTGCGAGATTACATGGTATTATTGTATATAGCAAATTTCCAAATAAAATCCATTTGCCTAATTAGGAAATCACGAGCACAAATTTATGCCATGGAATCAACGTAAGTTTATAAAATTAATTTACGTGAATTATGAAACGCAATAAGCATTTTGTAATTCCATTCCAAAACTTAAGTGCTTTGCACTTGTCGGTGTAGCAATCTCCATCTTTCTCTTCTAATGCTATCTCTTTCAGTTTCTTATAAGTTTCAACTTTCACAACTTCTTTCAGTTGATCGGTGTACCTTCTTCTTGCTCTTCCCCTCTTCCTTCTTACTTCTTTTTTCCCTTCCATTATATTTGTCATAAAATTATCATGTCGTATTATGTGTCCTATCATTTTACCCCTTCTGTTCTCTATGTGTTTCAAAATTTCACGTTTTTCGTTTACTCCTGTCAATATTTCTGTGTTAGTAACTTTTTCTGTCCAGAGCACTTTCTCCATTCGACGCCAGCACCACACCTCAAAAGCTTCCAACCTTTTCCGGTCTCTCTGTTTTAAGGTCCACGTTTCGCAAGCGTATAGGGCAATGCTCCAGATATAAGTCTTAAGTAGTTTCTTTCAGATATCTTTACTAATTTTTGAAGTAAATAGATGTTTCCTTTTGTGGACGGTCTGTTTTGCAATCGCTATTCTAATTTTTATGTCGGCTGATGGTCTTGTATCTTTTGATAATACACTACCCAGATATTTAAATTGTTTTACTTGTTCTATTGGGTTATGGTAAATTTTGATGATGTGTTTATACACCACATCAAAATTTACCATAACCCAATAGATTTTATGCGGAAATTAGATGCCACGAGGACTTTAGTTTTATTAATGTTTATTTTCATATGAAAATGAGAAAAACTGTATTCATTTTGTTAAACAGGTTTTTGAGGTCGTCTCTACTATTTGCAAGTGCTGCAATATCATCCGCAAATCTTTCAAAAACGATACGTTTGCTATTTATGCTGATGCCCTCGTAGGTGTCTTCCGATATATTTTGTACGGCTGATTCAATAAAATATTAAATATAAGTGGAGACTAAGAGCATCCTTGTCTTACACCTTGTTTTATTTTTGCAAATTCTTTGTGATCATTTATTTCTATAACTGCTTCTTGATTTATGTATAATTCGTATATTATTCTCCTATCTTTAAAATCAATATCAGCCTGTTTCAATAGCTCCATCATTCTTTTCCACTTCACTTTATCGAATGCCTTCTCTAGATCTATAAAGGCTACATAGGTATCAATATCCAGAAATCGCTTCACTTGTTCCTTTATTCCTTCTAAATCATTTTGTAATGAACTTTATATTTGAAACAGCGTATAGAAATAAATGTATGGTTTTGTGGCGTATGTATATACGCACAGAAAACATATAACTTTACGAGAAACCTGGAATCGAACGGAGCATCGTACAACTAGCCGTGCCGAAACCAAGCGACGCGCGAAGGCGATCAAACGGAGCATCATACGTCTAGCCGCGACGATATCAACTTTCAAACTGGTGACGCGCGAAGCTTCCCTCTGCTTTTTATACGTGGCACTACTTTTATACTCGCGAACAGATTTCCAAGAAATCATTCGTATATGTTAGATTTTTATTTACTTGTCGCTGATTGGTGAAAATGTTTATTGTACACATTAGTGTTAGCGTTACTTGCATGACTAATAAATGGGATATAAGATAGGGGAAAAATTGAAAATATATTCTCAGTTGAATCAGTCTGCGTGTTTCAATATAACCTTAACGGTTACCAGCTACGGCCCTGGCTTCTGCCCGCCGGCTGGTAACGCGTTAAAGTTTCGAAGAGAAATAACATTATTTTGTAGTAAACACTTAGAACTTTAATCCGAAAAGGGATCAATTGGATTACGCTTCTTGTGAAATATCAAACCAGTCCTTTGAAAGATTTTAAACTATAGGTACACATATGTATTAACAAGTTCAATAATAACATTATTTTCACATAAGTGATGTGTTATACGCACACACACACAGAAATAATGTGTTCATGCGCTCAAACTGATAAAAATGGAGGTAGATAGATACTGTCAATGTTTCCATGATAAATCCGTCTATTCAATCATGTAAATATAATTAGAAAGCCAATTAAGACTAAGATAACATATAATTTCCATAATTGCGTGACACACACGTTTTATACCATTAATCTGTTTCGACTAATCAATGTATCGTTTAAGTAAAAACCATTATTACCGGGTTTTTACTTATTGGTATTAGGTACCTAACTAAACTAATATAAAACGCGGGAGTGTCGCCATCGCAGCGCCAATATTCGTTTACCGAGGAATCATGTTCAAACACGTAAGTTAATGTTTTGTTATATTTTTATCGACATAATTAAATATTAAGTAAATTAAGACGGTCAGTTGGAACAATTATAAAATATTTAAAATTACTGGAAAATATCCCGAAATGCATTTATGTGAAATAATTAAATTCACAGAAATTATTCAGCAGTCAATAATTCTATATTTAACAATGCATTCATTACCATCGATAAATGAATTACGTCGTTTTAATTGGTTACATGAATTCAAATTCACCTCTAAATTATAAATACTTGTTCAGCATTGATTTAGAACTATTTTATTTTAGATTTTCGTTGTCCTTTACAATACTTTAATATCTTAGAATATTGTATGTATCTTTATTATTAAAAAACTAATTTAGTATTTTAACTACTGTGTTTAGATGATGTATGTACGTTGAAATTAAACTACTATATACGGATTTTATCGCGTGACAATGGCTGCTGAAAAGCAACCGAAACGTCGGGAAGAGTGTATACCTAAATATAAATAGTTTTAATAGTTTAAATAATTTTATTAGATTATAAATTAGTAAAATTCAATAGTAATAGTAGTGTAACAGTTTCAAAATGAACAGTAATTTATAAACGACGATAAGATCCGTATATAGTAGTTTAATTTCAATAAATAACATTCGCGTAAACAGAAGACAATATTATGTATGTACGTCTATCATATAAATTACAAAATGCCAATTTCTGTAACAAAATCTGTTCAAGATAGAGGTACGATCTAGTCTCACTCAATCACAAATAACTAGTATTCTTCTAAATTAAAATAAACGTCTAATATGAAAATCAATTGCATATCAGTTCACATTTGACGTTCACTCACATTAAACTACATTGTCAATCTATTTTGAATACTTTTTATAAAACGCTATTTTTATTTCATTTTAAAACTTTAAACTACTTTCGTTAAACACTTTTACTAGTTACTGTTTACTTTTATTTAGGATATTTAAATTAAAAACTATTTAGATTAAATTTTACATTTTCCTAGATCTTTTACATTTTATTTCTAGAATCGGCCCTTAGTTTATTCCTTGAGAAAATAAACTTTAAACTCACTTCAAGGTTTAACTTTGGTATCTATCTGATATAGTTGTTATTGGCGAATGACTGTTTCTAAATTTGTATTATATGTGTTTTTTATACGATGCAGGTGAGCGTTGTGTTGCTGTTAGTGGCGATGATGTGGTGCGCCACTCTCGCTAAGCCGTACTTTGGCTTAGGCGACTATGGAGGCCGGTATGGTCCGTATGGCTACGGAGGCTACGGAGACGGGTATGGCCGGTATGGCTACGGAGGCTTGGGCGGTGGCTATCTGTAATCGCATCTACCTATTCAATTTCCCCTATTACTTTCGTAAGTTCTGTTTTGTAATAAATTAAATTTGATCGTTACATAAAATAATTTTTGTTACATTCTACGTTCTTATAAGAATTCGATTAAAAATTCAAGTTCAGATATTTTACGTGTTTGTTTTTATATGTTGCCCTGAAATGTACATTAGTATATGAAGAGGGAGTTATCTGATCGAGACCGGTCTAACATAAAGGCGAGCGATATAATCGCAGTGCACCGCAATCCGGGGCAATTTTACGTGAGGTGACCACGCGAACGATGCCACGAATATCACTAATGTACAGTCACCCACCAGTAGGTGTAAATTGGGATCAGAGGAGATCCAGAAACACCCAATTTACACCATTCAGTCATTCTTGTATTCTAATATTTCAATCATCCATTCAATCATTCTAGTATTATAATATTTCAATGATTCGTTTTATCTTGAAGAGCAGCGATAGCTCATTGGGGAGACCAACAGACTGTAATTCAGAGGGTCTCGAGTTCGAACCCACGTCGCCGCGTCGCGCACCTCTGACTTTCGGAAGTTATATGACTTTTCGAAATTATGTGCGTATTGAATGACAATAATCGCCTGCTCCGTGCCTCGGAGAGCACGTTAAGCCGTCGCTCCCGGCTGCCATGAACATCTATGGCAGTCGTTATTGGGATGTCAGTGCCCTATAATATCCTGACACTGGTCTAGCCTTAGGGTATCGTTAGCCTTCGGGTTGTGGAGGTTAGGTGGCAGCCGCTCCGTGTAAAAACTGATATCCAGTCAAGTCCGGTTAGACCAGAAAAGCCGACCCCAAGTTACTTGGGAATAATAAAGGCTAGGGAGAAGAAGATTCATTTTATCTTAATCTAGTATTTCAAAACACCAAACGCCTCAAAATTCAAGCATCTGTTCAATCATTCTAGTATTCTATTTTTAAGTAGATATTAATTATTCGTTATACACATGTGAGGCCTCTAAATAGCGTTTGTTATATGTATTCTTGAAAGATTATGCATCCAAATTTACACCATATTAATATTGTTCAAAATAGAGTCTAAGTATATAGGTTTTAAAATATTTTCCTATTCAGATTGTATTAATTACTCTCCTAATGAAAATGTAATATCAATCATAGTTGTTACAATCACCATATAATTTAAAATATGAGGATAGGAAACTATCAAGTAAAATAAGAACACAGATTAATTTATTTAAAAAAGTTTATTATCAAAGCACCATTTTTAAAACACAAAACATTTTTTAAAGCACATATTGAGTCATGATATATACAAGTATACAAATCTTTAGAATATTTATATCGATCATACAGACTTAACAAATTAGGACAATTCTTATTTTCTAAATTAATTACTTTATTATTATTTAAAATATGTTTTAACCATTTCACTTTTTCATGACCTTTAGTGTAAACACACTTATCTCTTAAGAAATCTAAAATTAAATACGTGATAGTTTGAATAAGGTATAAATCCTTAATTCCAGTATATTTTTCTGTTACGTTCAATCCAGCTAACATGCCGTTTTACTTGATTTGTCAAATGGTAAAAAGGAAATGGTGGTGTAATCAAAAACATTTGCAAGGTATTATTATACCATATAGCAATTTCTTTTACTATAAATTCGTTTGCATCTGTTTTAAAACCCTGAACGTCTACAATGGCAGTCATGATAATCGACGTACAATATTGCTCAGAGGTTTGTATTCCACAACGTTCATGGCGTTTAAAAAGAGTGGCTATGAGTTTCTTGCCCGTTCTTCTCATGCCCTACACACTTGCTTTGCTGAACGTGGCAGTAAATGTAAATTCACAGTAAAAATTTACGTGTATCTTTGACTTTCATAAGTGTTACCTTGTAACCTAACTTAAATAAATTTATTATGATTTGATTTGAACAAGACGATCGTTTGTAATCAAACAATATGCAGCAGTATTATCTGGTATTGGTGTAGAACATTCAATTTCCAAACGAACCTCTACTGACTCTGTTTTAAGACTATCGTTTTGCCTTGAACAGCCTAAGATAAACAAAGGAGCCTTATCTTTAAAGTCCTTTAGATTGAGTAAGGGATCTACTGGGCAGTTGTAATACGACTGGCGAAATTTCGCATACATCTCGTATAATATACTGTATTTGTTCTCATAAATTTTTAAGGCTAAAGGTTCATAAGGATAATATAGTGAATTTAAAAAAAAGGTCACGTTTATCACTTCACAATGATCGAATAATGAACTATCTTTCAATTTATTACTTTTTCTATTAGCTTGTAAGCAGAAAATGATATCTAGGTTTTTCTAATTGTGATGCAGTTTTAATTGACCATGAATGCTTTGTAGTTTTAAGCAGTAAGGGTATTCATACAAATCCCAGTTTCTAAATGCCATTTGAATAGGTCTGTCTTTTTCTAAATGTTTTAATAGTGTCAGTCGTTCACGATCTGAAACTTTTATGTGTGGTACCCTCCATTATATTCTTTCTATATCTATTTGGAAATGTACAATATCATCAGTAAGTATAACGCTGTTTAAGTTAGAATTACTTCTATTCAATATAAGTTTACAATTTATCACAATTTTATTGTAATCCTCCGCAAACCCTAAAATCTTATTTGATGGTATTACAGCACTAAAATAACCGTCACTTTTAAAGCCACTTAAGTTCCAGCCTCATAATGCAGCCACTTTATTTTCCGCTTCATTTAATAAAACGTATGACTTAATTGTTGATGTTATGCCCGAATTTTTTATACGATCTATTTCAATACCATTTATTTCGTACCTGATGTCTTGAAACAAAAGCGTAACAGAATTATTTTTAAATGTAACAGCTTTTTCAATTGATTTTCCATCTTTGCCGAAGAGCTTTGCTCGACCTTCGATGTAAATTGAACTGGCTGATGGCAGCACGTATATGTCTTACTGGTGTATGGGAATTCTGATTTCATCGTTTTCTCTAAAGCAGTTATTGTAGGGATTATAAGAATGGACTTCATAACTTTGTCTTGATCTAACTGTTTCAAAAACCGTTCGCCAATCTACGCGTAATATAAGAGTGGATTGGTTGAGTTTTTTTACCCCTTGTTTTCTCCAAGTTCTCGTCGTCGGAATCACTTCCGAATAAATCGCGGGCTGTTGGTCTAGTGGTTGGCTTCTGCTTCTTACTGGTTGAGGGCTCTTCTCGGTTGATGCATGGGAAGACGTGCGCTTCTTTTTCTCTGGCTTTGCCTTCGCCATCACGGGTTCCGGTACCGATTCATCATCAGACGGGAAGTGCTGGTCTGCATTATACTTAGACCTGAAAATATAAAATTTAATTAAATATATATAGTAGTGACAATTTATCAACCTTCTTATCGACTACCTAGTAGCTAACCTTATGTTACAGTTTAAAACCTGTAAGTCTCAGACATGGCTTTACACATGATCGAAAATATCTGTCAAGCATACGGATTTTCTCGCAATGTTTTCCTTCACTGTAATTCAATGAGCAAGTGTTAATAGATAAACAATTTATCAACAGATAAATGATTGCCCTTCTTTTGAATTTTTAATTATTTATATTTAATTCAAGATTGCTATATTAACTGATGAATGATTGAATAGTTAAATAATGATAAATTATTGAATATATGTATGAATAGTTACATAACATGATATATGATATATATCATCATGCCTCAATTTCCCCAAAGGAAGGGTATATACGTACATGCATACATAAATTCACGCCTGTTTCCCAGAGGGGTAGGCAGAGACTACGGATTTCCATTTGCTACGATCCTGACACACTTCTCTGGCTTCATTCACTTTCATAACATTCCTCATACACGCTCGCCGGTTTTAGGTGCTCTTAACCTTAAAGGAAGGGTACAGGTGTATTATACTCACTACGTATTTCCTAATGGAAAATACTGATAACACTGCGCGAACTGGGTATCGAGCCCGGCACGCCATGCTCAATATTCGAGATTACGAGTACTCGACAAACGAGTTAGTATTATAATAGTTGAATAATAAAACAGTTAAACAATAGAATTACTAATGTGTACATAGATAATAAAATAGCATCACTTACATTTTAAATAGTGCAGCGAACATCTGGTAAGCTTGTATGTAGGTACTGATAAACTCGTATGAGATGATGCTCCTAGCTCTTGAAGAAGGGTTTTTTGGTTGAACTTCAGCTGTGGGACTCTTAAATAGTGATAAATCTACGTCATAATATCCCAAAGTTGGAAAGAGGCACGTGTTGTGAAAATCCTATGTCAGTTATCTGCATCCAGATACAGAAGGTTTGTGTTATGATTAAAATAGTAATACTATACTGTTGAACTAATTCATTTAATATTAATTTTACCTGACTAATGTTGTTTAAAGCAAAGTTGAAAGTTTGTTTTCACGTACTATTATATGTGTAAATTGCATCACATAGTAATTAAATATATCTTGATTTAAACCATAGATACATACTTTAAATCAAGATAATTTCTATCGACCTTAATATATAAATAAATAACGATAAAAACATTACTTACTTACCTTTCTGTTGGTAACTTAACAATTAAAATAAACTTGAAGAATATTACAATAATAGCAGACGAAACCAAACGTAACAATAGTATGTCGATATTGCTACATACATTGTTTTGATCTTCTCCTTATAAATAAGTGCTTACATTGCAAAAATAATTATGATTGACATACTAATTATGTACAATGACTTTGCCTGCTGATTTTTCTCAATTCCATGTATGAAAAAATTACAACGAACAAACGCACTGTAGTATTTATTCTATTCATATTATTTTTAGTAAACAATAAGATATTGGACACGTGTTGAGATGTTAGGGTTTCAATTTCACCGTTCCATTTTTGTATAGGATATAATATCTAAAAAAAAGGGTACGATTTTGAACTCTATAGATTAAAATTAAATTATGTATATCAATAGAACAATCTTTTAAAATTTATTCGAATTCTACACCTGAGTGTTGTAGCTGTCTTCATCGTGTAATATTAGTAAGTTTTAATATTATTCCTTTTAGTATTTAATGCAACAATAAAAAAATATTACTAATCAACTATCAGATTGTATAATCGATGTTTAATGTAGGTATGTGTCTGGTACATAAGTCAGTATTTATTTATATATAACATTATGTTTCAAACATAATTGTTGTTTTGATATAGAATATAGTCAATTAAATATTAATTTAGAGTTTTTTCTAGGTATCTAACAAAGTTTGGATATTTAGGAGAATTAAGTATATCACACTCGCCATGTTACAGTCCTGTTTTAGATAACATTGACCAACAATGTAACGTAAGTATCTAAGTAACCATCGATATTAACTATTCATATTTGGTGCTGTTTAATAACACAAAATCATTCATATTATTTATTTCAAGATTTGATAGGGGGCTCAGATCCAGTTCTTAATCCATTTTACTATGCCCAAGACCGAGAGAGCTGGTACGTCGAAGTGGCGGCAAATGCATGTGAAGAGAGTAGACAGCAAGAAATAAAAAAGAAAATTTTGAAGAAGAAAAATATGAATGTAAATCTTTTAAAAATAAATCCTTTATCATGCGTAAAGAGCCCGGACATGATGTAGATGGTCGTCATATAGAAGAAATAGACAGTGATACCGATAGTGCAAGCCTGAATATACAATATTTAGTGCGAAGTGATATTGATAAAATAATGAGTCAAACTGAGTATTTAGTTAATAAAATAGTTAAAAATTTAAGTTCACTTCATGTACTTCATAAATTAAAATTAAAATATAATCATTCTAAATATTATTTTGCTTTTTATTTCTATGTCATAACATTTACGAGTATAATTAATAGTCACTGCACTATATAAGGCAGCGTGATGGACAATAGCGTGCGCATTCCATTTTCGTTAGGCTGTCGCGGTCGTGTCGAATAGACTCTGTGCTCGAATTTCATGCGCGTATCATTGAAATGTTGAATGAATATAATAATTTAACGATGAAAAATTAGAATAATGTGCATTCTAATTATGAATGTTAAATTAAGATTTAAATGTTTCACATTTATGAATATCTACATTTCTCAAGATATATATATTAAAATAGAATACTAAAATGATTGAACAGATGCTTGAATTTTGAGGCTTTTGGTGTTTGAAATACTAGATCGAATAACTGAATGATAAAATGAATCATTGAAATATTAGAATACTAGAATGATTGAATGGATGATTGAAATATTAGAATACAAGAATGACTGAATGGTGTAAATTGGGTGTTTCTGGATCTCCTCTGATCAGAAACCCCAATTTACACCTACTCCCACCTAAGGTGGAATATCGTATAGCAAACTGTAGAGGCTAAGAGTTAATATTTTAATGCAGTGAGATAATGTCTGTCATCGACAACTTACATTTCTTTTTGCCGACTAAATGTCACTTTTTGTTGTTCCTGCCGACCATATTTTTGTTGTTCGTGTTTCAGAAATAAAGCAGCATTTTCAAATTAGACTATTTACTTTATTATAATACATAATCTAGTTAACTAACCTAGAAATTAGGGGATGCCAGCCATAGTGTTTATCAAATTTTAAACAAAATAATCTTTTATTCTCTCATTTTTATTAATTATAATTATAACACAACTCATTATTTTAACCCATCTTAACTTTTTACGCTAAATATTCAAAACCGCGTATATCCACCTTGGTTTTGAATAACTGTTCGGAGCCGGTCGTGCATCGATCCAATCAGTTCCTGACATATGTCAGTACCCCTAAAACTTTCCCAGACTGTGTGACAGTGATCTGTAAGTGCTTCTCTAGTTCTTTCATTTCGATTGGACCATTTCTGAACCATCAAACCCCATAAATTTTCGATTGGGTTTATATCAGCACTTTTTGGAGGCCACGGAATAAAATTTAAGTTCGGTCAGTTATTACTGAACTAGCTTCTAACGTCGTTCTAAATCCTTGCTGTATGAATGGTTGCATTATCTTGCACAAAATTAATTCTAAGAATTTCTTGTTGTGGATAATATGTTCGCAAGGTCGGAAGCACATTCTCATCCAATAAATCGACATAATCCTGAGCAGTTGCTCTGGGTGGTAAATTCACAATTTCTCCAATGCCTGCTAAACTAATCAAGCCAGAAATGTTAGCAGTAATGCGACCAGATGCATTGTTAGCTATGATGTGGTCTGCCGTTTATCGCGTGTTGTCAATCTGCCACAAATGCAATCTGCCCGTTTGCGAAGATGCAAAAGTTTTTTTATCGATGAAAGTAGCCGTAGACGTCCAGTCAAGTTTAAATATTGATGTGCGAAAATAAATCGAGCATTTTTATGGTCCTGCGTTAAAGCAATTTTTTTTTGCAGGCCGCCTGTGATGTACTTCCATAGCGTGTATGTGCCTTCTAACTGTTAATGGGTGGACTTAAAACATTTCAGCAAATTGTCTCGTCGGCGTAAAGCCATCCAATATCTATTGCCTTTGCATCATGCGGCACTGGTCTTCCGATATAGCATGCGGGCGATGGTTATTTTGTCGTAAGTCACTAAGATATATTCCTTCGTCACTGAATCGTCGAACCCATCGGCGAATTGTGTTTCCAGTCATATTTAATTGTCGTGATATCTCATGAATCCCTACTCCTTGTTCGTGTAACTCAATAATTTGAAGTCTTAATTGCTCACGATTAGCTGCAAGCATATTTGTTATTTGGAATTATATTTAACACAAACTTGAAACACTATTAAAATAATTTTGTTGCCTGACACTGACTGTCAGTTACTGACACATTTGTAATTGGAAAACCGTGATAGCTTTGTGCATATAGGTTATTTATATAAATAGATAAAATAGGTTATCTATATAATATAGAGATATTTAAATGACTTAACTTGACAACTTGACTTATCACCACTATTATTGAACTGATATTTTCGAACTTATTGCAATTTGAACATTCTTACAACATTTCAAGGAAATGGGTCCTAAATTAAAGTTCGTGACAGTACATAAAATTTAACTTGAAATATTTAATCTCTCGAATCGTTTACTCAATTAAGGTATTTAAACATGCATACGGCTTGCCTACTGTCATGTTATTAGAGAAGTCAATCGCAGCGGGTTCCCAATTTTAACTCGGGGTTTCACTCAATCTACAGCAGCTGTACCTACTGGAAGTATACTTCGATTCTCCAAGACTAATGTTCCTATCAAAAGTAGGGGTTCCAGGTTTCTTAAGAAAGAAGTGTACTGTAGTAAGGTACTAAATAATGGAATATTTATATGTAAATGGTTGACAGCAATAGGATCACCCCTTACATAGGTAAGGGGTGATCCTATTGCTGTCCATGTGGCCTAACAACGTAGCTGGTGAAATGTGGTTGTAATATGTAGATACTTTTATCTGCAGTTTTCGGGGATAGTGCGCTACTGTGTATAAGGTCTCGAGTTCGATTCCCGGTTTGGGCAAAACGTTATTGGAGTTTAGGGCTGAGAAATTCTCAGTGCCAGTACTTAAATGTGCCTGATAATCTGGAACCCTTTCTTATTCATCATTATACTTTGTACTCTCATACAATATTGATTTCGTTTGACAAATAAGAAAAATTTTAATTATTGCTTTACCACCTTAAGAGTAAATGTCGTTTGCATATCACAAAACAAGAATGTCTATTTTTGCTTGCAAGTGACATCAGTACAGTGACAGTTGTCATCAATGCACGACGTCAGAGACGTAGAACTATTAATCAATTAAAATAAAATATATCACTACATATTATAAAACAAAGTCCTGCGCCACGTCTGTTTGTCTGTCTTTTTCACAATAAACTCCAAAACTACAAATTGATTTTAATGCGATTTTCACCAATAAACAGAGTTATTCACGATTAAAATATGGGGATAATTGGTGAAAATGTCGGAAATAGTCAAGCTGCCTAGGAGCTTTATACCTAATAAGCTCTACTACCTTTTTGGATAGTCCATTTATCGAGGATATATAACACCACGCTATAATCCATGGGAGCGGAGTAGGGACAGCTTGTTATAAATAAATGGTGTGCAAGAAAAGGACGATGAATAAGAATTTAATAACAATTTATTAACAAACTATAATTACGAAATTAAAATAAATAAATTAAAAATCCTCTTAGCAGGTATTAACATAAAATATGATAAATAAAAGTTATCACGTTTAATAATACGTCAATATGTAACTTGTATTTCCGCCATTTGATTCAATTACTGCCAATAATCGGCTTCTCACTGATCCCACAAGTCGCTCACAAACATCTTGTGAGTAGTAGAGCCTCGCTGATTTCAGCATGAACGGGCCGGCTTGACCGGCGAAGTACTACCGTCTCACATAATATCGACGTGAAATAGCAGTGTTCCTACTGTTGTGTGTCGTTTGGTGTGTGAGAGTGCTGGAGGCTCAATAACCCTATTTCTCCCTTCCCGCTCCTTCTCCTCCCCATTTCCTTTTTTTCCTAAAGGGTCGGCAACGCGCTAGTGATGCCTCTGGTATTGCAGGCGTCTATAGGCTATGGTGACTACTTACCATCAGGTGGGCCGTATGCTTGTTTGCCACCTTAGTAGAATTGAAAATATTTAAAAAACTATACGTAATGAACAATGGCCTAATCCTTCTCACACTGAAAAGATGTTTGGGAAAGTTTAATACAGGGCAGATATTATACACCAGCTGTACTGGAAGAGTACTTCGATTCTACAAAAGTAAAGGATGATCCAAGACTTATGGACTATCAAAGGTAAAGTTTCCAGGTTTCTTAAGACAGAATTGTGCTGTTGTAGAGTACTAATGCAAACTCCTTTTTTTTTTGTCTTTGTGCTTTGCATTGGCACATACTTCTCCGCGGGGGCGGGCTCAGGGTTATGTCAGACTCGCCAGGGTAAATGAGAAAGATGGAATAAGAATTATGTACCTCCCGGAATACCGACTAAACCTACCACGGTGTTCCTCGACAAAAACCACTATCGACGGGGCCGCGCGAATCACTTTCGCATGCGGTCGCGACCCCGCCGAGGTTTTGGCCCGCCGTATGAAATGGCAGGCCACTACACGATAAGACCTACCCTATGTTCACTTCTCGATAAAACCCTACTGTCCACCCCGCTAGAAGCGAGACGGACTCGAAACAGTGGCGCGCGTGAGAACACGCACGCCGCCTCTCGGACCTGGTGCTGAACGGATGGCGGGCAGGCACCACAAAGCCCACCACCCCTACTCAACTAATGCAATCTCTATCCCTACTATTACTAACATAACCTAACCTACTTTTATGCGAGCGACGCCGCGAGCATAAGCTAGTCCGTAATATAATAAAAAATTAGGGTGAGCCCTTTTGTAGCATCTAAAAATTGCTGGCGAAATGTGAACGTGTAATGCAAGTCTGCCTACCCAATGCAGAATATACAAAGTTTAAATATGTATATACTGTATAATGAGCGTTTTGACACTTTATATAACATAACCTTAATCAAGTGTTCGTAGATAAGGCGTGTGAGCTCATGACTCGTTACCTGCACTTATATGTACAGACCAATCACGAAGCTAAATCTATGTGTTAACAAACTGCTGCTGCTGTCGTGATATTGCAAACTGACAGCACAGATGGCGTTATGATTAAAGTAGCCACCTCGCCACTGCCAATACGTCAAGTCTTGTTGGTTCGGTTAGTCTGGGTGTAATTTGTGTCCGTTGTTCGAATGTCTATAAAATTTCCCGCGATAGAAACCTTGGGAAAGGACATAGGCTACCTTTTGTTGTAAAAAAGGGAATGAAAGGGAGTATAGGAATTCATCAATATTGCACCTAAACCATAACCGATTTTGGTGTGGTACAGAAAGAGACTAAACTCTAGGAAAAGAAATGGGTTACCATTCATTGTAAAAGAAGGCATGAAAAGGTTGAAATAGGTGATGAAAGTTTGTTTGGGAATTCGTCAGTATCGAAGATAAAACCATGAGAATTTGAATTTAGGCACTTGATAAGAAGTAAATAAGTAAACATTGGTGCCAGCGATTTTGAAATTTCAACCTACATGGGGATTTAATAGAAGACGAACGGTATTTTTAGCTGGTGACTTTAGACAGACCTTGCCGGTTATTACTAGGGATACACCGCAGATTAAATAAATGCCTGTTTGAATGCGTCTGTATTATGGATATACGTAAAAAAGTTCTGTATAACTACAAAAATGCGAGTACAACTACACGATTCTCGCGCATGGCAATATGCAGCTGCTCTTCTAAAAGTCAGAGAAGATTCTAAGACGTGAATTCTGTCAAATTGTCGATAACACAGATGATTTAAATAATAATGTCTATACAGATCTACAAATAAGTATGGGCAATCGAGAATGGTTGTGTGACAGGTGAATTTCGGCGCCGCCGCGCCGACAAATGAGACAGTAGGCCAGATAAACGAAAAAAATATGACTGATGTTGAGGGAGATGTTGTCGTATACCTGTCAGTACACAATGTTATGGACACTTAAAAATTAAAAATGCTGCCCAATGTAACTATTCCACGCGGACGGAGTCACGGGCAAAACCTAGTAAGTTTTTTATTTTATCTATACCTGAAAATAATAGTTCAAAACTAAAAAACACGCTCTATTAAAATAAGTAGAATATAATTTAATTAATTTAATGTAATCTAGAAATATAAAAAAAAAATCATATGTTAATGCTATCAAGATTAATAACAAATTACCAAATGTCTTCAAAGATTTACCTTGACAATGTTTAAGACCATATTGTCTAAATGGCTTCTAGACAATTGTTTTTATAACACCAATGATTATATGACATTTAAATATACAATATAATTATGTAATATATACTACTCAAAACAAAATAAGGGCCACTAGTTTATATACATTTAAGTGCACTTTAGTAAACTGAAAGTAACTGATAAGTAGCATTATATTGATATTACGAACTCTTTGGTGTTTGATCTCTTTTATGCTGGTGTTCGTGTTCCTAATTTGAAAAGTATTAGCCATAAATTTTAAGAAAAAAATATTTGGATGTTATTCTTATGTTTTTCTTCGATTGTCTTCTTAACTTGTTTCGGTTATTTTAGGAAAAAAGTTTTCCTTTTTCAATTTTAATTAATTCATTTATCATCTCGCGTTAATCATGCCACCAGTACGAAGGCACATGGATACAATTACAGCAACCAGAGCCTATATAGCCTATAACTATGATTCAAGAAGGACGTTCTCAACGTTACGAGGGTTTGCAGTTGGGTTTTTCTCGAAGAGCTGTCCAAAATGTATGGAATCGCTTCCAAGAGACCGGCAGTGTTGCCAGGAAACCCGGTTCAGGTAGTGTTCGTGTAACAACGGCGCACGAGGATCGGTACGTCCAACTAAGTACTCGTCGTGACCGTACAGTAACGGCCCGTAAGTTACAACACCACCTACGGCTGACAACGGGTACCCGTGTCAGTGATAAAACTATACGTAATCGATTGCACTAAGACCAGCAAATGTCAAGACGACGAGTTGTTTGAATTCCTCTGACCAGGGTTCAACGTGCAAACCGTTTAAGATTCTCCCGTCAGTATTTGAACTGGGGGATTAATCAGTGGGGCAAGGTGCTTTTTACAGACGAGTGCAAAGTAAAATTTTTAATGATGATCGGCGTGTTAGGTTATTTTGAAAATGCGGCGAGCGGTTTTCGGAGTCCTGCATCCATGAAGTTGACCGTTTCGGTGGTCCTAACGTAATGGTTTGGGGTGGGATTAGTTTGCACGGTAAAACCGAGCTCACCATTTGAAATGCGGGTACCGCAACTGCAAATCGTTACATCGAGGACGTCATCAGGCCTCAAGTAATCCCATTTGCACAGCGAGTGGGGCCTGGATTCATCCTGATGCAAGACAATGCCCGTGCACACACAGCTCGATCGACCCAAACTGTCCTAGAAGGGTCTCATATTGAGGTATTACCATGGACAGCTAGCAGTCCGGATTTAAATCCAATCGATCAATTGTGGGACCAATTGAAACGAAGGGTTAGAGAGAATGAGCAACTGGTCTACAACCAACAGCAGCTGATTGACGCTTTAAAACGTGCCTGGGAGGAGATTCCAGATGAAAACGTGAGGAATTTGATCCAGAGTATGCATACCAGGCTTCAGGAGTGTATTGCTAAAAGAGGAGGACATACTCGTTACTAAAAAGAAGAAATAAAAGTGACAAGAACAGTACATATATTGTCTTTAATTTTGATTATATTTTAATTTTATTTTGATTTTAATTTGAACTTTACTGTCTTTATACAATTTTACAATTTATATTTAATTAATTACCATCATTTGAATAGTATTCTAAATTTAATTATTATTGTATTATTCTATGTAACTACTACACTCATTTGTACACCTATACAGGTAGAACATGCTGGACATTCAAATTTTATAACATCAATGCTGCAATGTATCACACATGTTTAATGCAAATAAATATTTTCATTTCATTTTCCGGTGATTTCTTTGGTTCATGTTTTTCATTCAAGATGGCCAATTTCATTATGAACTTAAAAAAAACAATTCATGATCATTATTTTAAACAATTATTAGCGTATATTATAACCAATAACATTATTTTGTAGTTACATAAGTTAAACAATTTAATGTCTTTATTGTTTTCATGGTACAGCAAAAAATCTTAGTGGCCCTTATTTTGTTTTGAGTAGTATATAATAATAAATATTTAATGTATAATGTACAATTTTTATCTTAGTAATTCTAATTTCATAATTTGTATTTATATAATACCTAAAAGAACTTTGATAATACTATAATTTTCCTAGAATAGACTGTAAACTATAAAATTATATAATAAGACCTTTTTGCATACCATTGTTATGGTAGAATGTAGAGAACCATTATTGTAATTATTGGCATCTGTTGTACGTACTACATTCTGGCAAATAAACGAATCTGAATCTGAATCTGTAAAAAAGCGTAGGGTTTTCAAAATATATTAGAAAGCACCCCATGCTTTTTTAGATTAAAATTATTAAATTATTTTCAACTTTTTTTATTAAAGCGTGTTTTTAGGCATAGATAAAATTAAAAAAATATTGTATTGTCATTGGTCCTCAATAAGTGTGCAAAGGAGATCGACCACCTTGTATGGTACCCTGGCCTGGGCGTGGACAATTTTATATTGTAATAACAATATTAATTTTCAGTAGCCTAAACTAAGTAGAAAAGAGTATTCTATGAAGTTTAGTATCAAGTTCATTAAATAATAAATAAAATAAAATAAAACACAAAATCACGTCAAAATATCCAATAAACGAGCGAACAAACGCAAAGCGAATGATGGAGACAGAATTGACAGATAAGTCAAGTGTTGCTAGAATATGAAAATAAATTACCCAACACACTTTATAATTTTGTTATATTTTATCAAATATCATATCATTTTTACATTAATTATTGATGTCGTATTCAAAATATGAATATAGTAAATAATGAAAAAATATCAACGTTGTTTCAGATTTCGTTAATATTTCTAAATGAGATTTTTTTAAACACTTTGTTCCGGTTTTTGCCCACTGTTTTTTACTAGGCAACACAAACAAGCCATTTGGATTGTCCATTTCAGTTCCACGTTTTAAACCAAATGAAAATATTTTAAATCATTTTTATTATACGTCAATTTCATACGACTGGATAATAACTAATATTTATTATATATTAAAACAAAACTTTTAATATTTTGCTTTGTTTATAAGACGATTGTCCACGTTCAAGCCGAATATGGACGGTCTCCTTTCAAATCAATCCGTCGGTTTGAAAGGGATGAAAATCACGTTCAAAGATTCCGTTACATAGATACAAACCGAGCTAATAAAAGCGTGTTAAAGGGATCAGTTGGATTGCGCTTCTTGTGAAATATCAAACCAGGTTTTTTGCACGATTTAGAAACTATACACAGGTATTCACATGTTAAATAATAACATTATTTTCACATAAGCCATGTCTTACACGCGCGTGTTCGTTGTATGCATGCGCTGAAAACTACCTGATAAAATATGGCGGTAGCCACTTATTGTCTATGTTTCCATGATAAATCTATCTATTGAATGTAAAAATAATTAAACATCCAATTAAGACTAAGATAACATAAAATTTCCATCATTGTGTAATATTATAACCGGTTTTTAACTTAAACGATAAATTGATTAGTCGAAACAGATTAATCGACTAGTGTATTAGGAAACTAATATAAAACGCGGGAATGTCGCCATCATATCATCAATATTTGTTTACCGAAGAATCATGTTCAAACACGTAAGTTAATGTTTTGTTATATTTTTATCAACATAATATTCTATTAAGTAAATTAATACGGTGAGTTGGAACAATTGTAAAATATTTAAAATTACCGGCAAATATCCCGAAATGCATTTTTGTGAAATAATTAAATTCACAAAAAATACTCCGAATTTTTTTTGTAAAATTATGAAACAATAAATAATTCTATATTTAACTATGCATTCTGTAAAATCGATAAATTAATTACGTCGTTTTAATTGTTAACATGAATTAAAATTCACCTCTAAATTATAAATACTTGTTCAATATTGATTTAGAACTATTTTATTTTAGATTTTCGTTGTCCTTTACAATACTTTAATATCTTTGAATATTGTATCTATATTATTAAAAAACGAATTTAGCATTTTAAATACTGTTTTAGATGATGAACGTCTGTCGTATAAATTACAGAAATTGGCATTTGGTACGATCTAGTCTCATTGTCAAACACAAATACCTAGTATTCTCCTAAATTAAAATCAACGTCAAATATGAACATCAATTGCATATCAGGTTACTTTTGACGTTCACTCACATTAGACTACATTGGCACTCTATTTGAACAATGAACACATTTTATTTTGAAATTACACAATTTTATCGTGTTGTTTATTTTTTATAAAACATTATTATTACTTCATTTTAAAACTTTAAACTACTTTCGTTAAACACTTTTACTAGTTACTGTTTACTTTAAATTATTTAAATTATAAAATCTATTTAGATTAAATTTTACATTTGCCTAGATCTTTTACATTTTATTTCTAGAAATGGCCCTTAGTTTATTCCTTGAGGAAATAAACTTTAAACTCAATTCAAGGTTTAACTTTGGTATTAATTTGACATAGTTGTTATTGGCGAATGACTGTTTGTATAATTTGTATTATATGTGTGTCCTTATACGATGCAGGTGAGCGTTGTGTTGCTGTTAGTAGCAATGATGTGGTGCGCCACTCTCGCTAAGCCGACCTTAGGACGCATACTGAACCGGGTGCTGGACTTAGGCGATATCGGCCACTTAGGCCGGTATGACATCGGAGACGGCTACAGACATGGCTTGGGTGGCATTCTGTAATCTCATCTACCTATTGAATTTCATCTATTACATTCGTAAGTTCTGTTATGTTATAAATTAAATTTGATCGTTACATAAAAGAACTTTCGTTACATGCTACGTTCCAAAAGGAATTCGATTAAAAGTTCAGAAATTTCACGTGTTTGTTTTTATCTGTCACCCCTGTAACGTACATTAGTATATGAAGAGGGAGTTATCTGATTGAGACCGGTCTAACATTACGGCGAGCGATACAATCGCAGTGCACCGCAGTCCGGGGCAGTTTTACGTGAGGTGACCACGCGAACGATGCCACAAATATCACTAATGTATATAACATTTCACTTGAAATATTTAATCTCTCGAACCGTTTAATCAATTAAGGTATTTAAACAAGGGGCTTGCCTACTGGCATGTTATTAGAGAAGTCAATCGCAGCGAGTTCCCAATTTTCAATTTTAACTCGGGATTTCACTCAATCTACTATCAAAAGTAGGTGCTCCAGGTTTCTTAAAAAGAAGTGTCCTGTAAGGTACTAAATAATGGAATATTAATATGTAAATGGGTATAATAGGTAAGGAGTGATCCTAATGCTGGCAGCATTAGGATCACCCCTCACCTGTATGTGGCCTAACAACGTAATTGGTGAAATGTGGTTGTTATATGTAGATACTTTTATCTGCAGTTTTCGGGGATAGTGCGCTACTGTGTATGAGGTCTCGAGTTTGGACAAGACATTATTGGATTTTAAGGCTCAGTGCTATTACTTAAATGTGCTTGATAATCTGGAATAAGAGAGGTCTTATTCATCATAACCAGCGGTCGCCTAGTGGTCAAAATTCGACCATAATTGATTTCAATTTTAAGTTTGATCGTTATTAAGGTTATGTTGTCTATAACTATACCCTTATTACATCTATTTCATTTAGATTTCGCCAAGGCTATACACGTTAATATACCTATATTTTTTAAACATTTAAACAAATTATTATTTACTTAACTATACTCTTTCATTGACAATATGCCTAAGCTGGCTACTTTGTTTTCTTTTTTCTTTATTACGTATAAATAAGGTATATAATAATAATAATAATAATAATGATTTATTTCTCACCACAATACAAATTTTATGACAAATTATGTTGAAACAAAATACATAAGTTATTGTGGGAGACTGGTGCCTAAGCTAGGCTCAAAGCCTGTGTTTCAGGACACCAGGTCCCCACCCGCTATATAATAATAACATTCATTTTAATTGTATAACGCTGACAATGTAGTAGGAGAAAATTTAAAAAATAATAATAATAATAATGGCTGGAGCAATAAAAATCTATATAATACAAAGGAATGTGCTCGTGTAATAAGAAAGTATGTGTGTATGTGTGTGTACGTGCGTGCGTGCGTGTGTGTGTGTTTGAGTGTGTGTGTGTGGTGTGTGTGAGTGTGTGTGTATGTGCATGTGTGTGTGTGTGGTGTGTGTGTTTATGTGGATGGGCGTGTGTGTGTGTGTTCATGTGGAATCCATAAGGCATAACGTGGGTATAAGATATATATAACCATAGTTACGAAGAATTGTACGACCTCATACGAAAAATTCCGAAATACTACGAACGCGATTCGACAGCGTGTGTCAAATGCATGGTTGTGTGGGTATACTGTTTTTTCGTTAATTTAATGTATTTCTAATGCATATTTTATAAAAATATTAGAATTCGCCCCCCTTCTCCATATAAACTTTAACTATGCCAAATTCTATACTCCTCCGACCGCGCAATTTTCGTAAAAAGGGGTACAAAGCTTTTGCTGCACGTATTGATCTATAGATACTTTGTACTCTCATACAATATTGATTTCGTTTTAAAAATTAAATTAACTTTAATTGCTTACATTAATTTTAATTGAAGGTAGGCTGACTTAAGTTCTACAGGCAACTATTCCAAATATTATGTGTATGTCCTATAACACATTTTCCCTTTTGGAAACAGATAGGTGAAGGTCGAAGAGGAAGGAAGATGACATCTTCGACTATTAGCGAAATGTGAATCTAATTTCACTGCACAGATGGTGTAGTGGTTTTTGTGTTCGCCGGGCCACTGCCACTGCATCGAGTGTTGTGGGTTCAAATCCCACACGGGACTAAACTTTGAAATCCATAAATTGTTGGGCCGAGTCTGGGTGTTCTTTGTGTCCGTTATTTGAATGTTAGTAAAGTCACAGTACATAAATATACAGTATTGTAACTCGGCCGTATCTTTGAAATAAATGCCTACAGCCGCGCGGTACGTAAACATGCGATAGGGCTACCTACAGCATTTTAATAAAATCTGCCTACTTTGAGTTTCTATCTATTTTTGTGATTGTAAATATTTTTTATTTTATTTAAACAAATAAAATACTTTGTGAATGGAATAGGAAGTGTTCAATAAAAATGCATGTTGTTTTTTGATTGCTAGATTTAATTTAAAAAAAACATGTTTATGTTAGATTTAAGACTTAATAACAAATCGGTCTTATAAAATTGCGACTGAAAAATATTTGCGCCTCGACTGAGACGTACGGAATGCTTTATTATTATATTTTAAAGTATAAAAAATCCGCTTTCGAATATAAAGATTAAATAAAAATTGTTTTGGGAAACATGGACAAGGAGGAGAAAAAAGAATATCTTTTACATGGTTATATATACCTTTTTTTTTTTTTTTTTTTTGTTTTTTTTTTTTTTTTTTACGTGGGGGAATGCAATGACGCATATCCCTCCGCGGGGGCGGGCGGAGGGATTATGTCGGACTCGCCGGGGTAAAAGAAAGATGGAAATAATAGTAAAGTACCTCCCGGAATACCGACTAAACCTACCACGGTGTTCCTCGACAAAACCACTATCGACGGGGCCGCGCGAATCGCTTTCGCATGCGGTCGCGACCCCGCCGAGGTTACGGCCCGCCGTGTGAAACGGCAGGCCACTACACAAAGAGACCTACCCATAATAGGCACTTCTTAACGCCACTAGTAAACCCTACTGTCCCCCCTCTAAAAAGAGGGGAGACGGACTCGAAACAGAGGCGCGCGTGGGAACACGCACGCCGCCTCTCGGACCTGGTGCTGAACGGATGGCGGGCAGGCCCACAAAGCCCGCCACCCCCAGGTCAAACCTCAGGGTGGCTGGAGGTCGTCTCGCGCCCTCCGGCGCCCGGCTCTGCGGTTGGGGAGAGGGTTTAAACGCTCCCTCTCCCGCTCCGCCGCCTCCTTGATGGAAATTACTTCCTCACAAAAGGAGGCGACGGCGTTCCACGACCTCTCACTCCGGACCATCGACTGAACTACGGCCGGGAGCGAGAGGGCAACCGATCCGACTGCCGCGATCAATTCACGGCGCTGCGATGCCCAGGCGGGGCAAACCGCCAAAGCGTGCAGCGCCGTGTCCTCAGCTCAACTCGACGGATTAGATTCCAAAAAACACTTGATACATAAAACAGCTGTTTAGAACAAAATAATGCCCACACGCATCAAAGATACGACAGCCATTATTTTTTCAAAACACGCCGTCTACAGATAACAAAAATAATCTCTGATATATGCAAAGTTCTTTATGTCCGTTGTTTAAATGTTTGTAAAGTCACCCGTGACACAGGATTTATCCCTAGTGGCCGCACTTTGTATCGTATTTTATAAATAATCAAAAAGAACTGTATTGCATACATTTAACGGAGATTCCAAGAAAATTGGTATGAAAAGATGAATTAGACAGAAGTATGACAACAATTAAATATTAATATTATAACGAAAGTGATTAGACAATGTGAATAAGACTGTAAAAAAGATTTATATTACACACATCATGCATTAAGGGCGCACATAATAGGGCGCAAGCCTATACCCGGCAAACGGAAACATTGTCAGATTCCTTAGTAAACAATGACAAATTTATGTCACGGGAGCTAGATAAATATTTTAAAAATATTTTGTAGTGTAGAACTTCACGTTTGAAACTGCGTATAGAAATTAAAAAGTTTGATTTCGAAGAAAATAACAATATATTTTGTAGTATATGAACGTTATACCGATAAAGGCAATAATTGGATAGCGCTTCTTCTGAGATATCAAATCGGTTTATTATATGATTTAAAAACTATACCACTACTATTAAAAAGTTAAAGAAAAATATTTTCACAGAAATTATGTGTTTACGCGCTCAAACTGGTCAAAAATGGCGGTAGATACTGTCAATGTTTCCATGACAAATCTATTTATTTAATGTTAATATAATTAGAAAGCCGATTAAGACTAAGATAACATATAATTTTCATCATTGTGTAACATTATAAGAGGTTTTAACTTAATCGATACATTGATTAGTCGAAACAGATTAATCGACTAGTCTATTAACTAAACTAATATAAAACGCGGGAGTGTCGCCATCGTATCGCCCATATTCGTTTACTGAGGAATCATGTTCAAACACGTAAGTTAATGTATTGTTATATTTTTATCAACATAATATGCTATTAAGTAAATTAATACGGTCAGTTCGAACAATTGTAAAATATTTAAAAATACCGGAAAGTATCCCGAAATGCATTTTTGTGAAATAATTAAAGTCACAGAAAATTTAATAATATCCGCCGGAATATTTTCTGTAAAATTATAAAATAAATATTTTTATATTTAACAATCCATTCTGTACCATCGATAAATTAATTATGTCGTTTTAATTGATTACATGAATTCAAATTCACCTCTATTTTATTTTAGATTTTCGTTGTCCTTTGCAATACTTTAATATCTTAGAATATTGTATCTATATTATTAAAAAACTCCATGTAACATCATTGAAATTAAACAAACTATATACGGACTATGTGTGAACATGTGCAACAGGGGACCAACCACTACCTGAGATTTGACAAACCACAGATACGCTAAAGAACACCGATTCCTACCAAGGATGCTTCGCAAGGCTATTGAAATCAAAAAACATATAGAGAAGATGGTTGGAATGTACCACCAGCTTGGGATCCAGTAATTCAAATAGTAACACCCAAGAAGAAGCAAACCACAGCTAGACTTCATGATACTTTGAGCTCATTTTGCGTAAATAGACACACCAATGATTAATGTTCGGGTACATTGAAATAACTACACTGGCACATTGAAACAACTACCATCTTAGTCCCCCGTGACCATGTCTGCTGAAAAGCAACCGAAACGTAGGGAAAAGTGTAAAATTAAATCTAAATAGTTGTATAATTTAAATAGCTTAAATTGAAGTAAACAGTAACTAGTAAAAGTGTTTAACAATAGTAGTTTAAAGATTCAAAATTATGTAATAATAGTGTTTTATAAAAAATAAACAACGCGATAAAATCCGTAAAAGTTTGTTTAATTTCAATGTATAACATTCGCGTAAACATAAGACAATATTAACCAATTTAGTATTTTAAATACTGTTTTTAGATGATGAACGTATATCGTATATATTACAGAAATTGGCATTTGGTACGATCTTGTCTCAATGTCAAACACAAATACCTAGTATTCTCCTAAATTAAAATCAACGTCAAATATGAACATCAATTGTAAATCAGTTTACTTTTGACGTGCATTCACATTACACTACATTGGCACTCTATTTTGAATACATTTTATTTTAAGTTTCTTAATTATGTAAAAGAGTATCAAATGAACAACGCTATAAAATCCGTTTATAGTAGTTTAATTTCAATAAAAACTATTTGGATTAAATTTAACATTTTCCTAGATCTTTCACATTTTATTTCTAGAATCGGCATTTAGTTTATTTCTTGAGAAAATAAACTTTAAACTCACTTTCAAGGTTTAACTTTGGTATTAATTTGACATAGTTGTTATTGGCGAATGACTGTTTGTATAATTTGTATTATATGTGTGTCCTTATACGATGCAGGTGAGCGTTGTGTTGCTGTTAGTGGCGATGATGTGGTGCGCCACTCTCGCTAAGCCGACCTTAGGACGCATACTGGACCGGTTGCTGGGCTTAGGCGGAGGCTACGGACGCCGGTATGGCCCGTATGGCTACGGAGGCCGGTATGGCCCGTATGGCTACGGTAATGGCTACGGCTACGATAATGGCTACGGTTACGATGGCATTTTGTAATCGCATCTACCCTATTTACTTTCACCCATTATATTTATACGTAAGTTCTCTTATGTCATAAATTAAATTTGATCGTTACATAAAAGAACTTTCGTTACATGCTACGTTGCAAAAAGAATTCGATTAAAAGTACAAATATTTTTACGTGACTGTTTGTTTTTATCTGTCGCCCCTTGAAACGTGCATTAGTATATGAAGCGGGAGTTATCTGATGGAGACCGGTCTAACATTACGGCGAGCGATACAATCGCAGTGCACCGCAGTCCGGGGCAGTTTTACGTGAGTTGACCACGCGAACGATGCCACGAATATCACTAATGTATATAAAACTTCATTCGAAATATTTAATCTCTTCAACCATTTAATCAATTAAGATAATTAATCAAGCATACGGTTGCCCACTGCCATGTTATTAATGAAGTCAATCGCAGCGGATTGCCAATTTTAATTCAGGCTTTCGGTCATTCTACAGCTGTGATAGCTTAGTAGGAGACCATTGGACTGCCTCGAAGAGGTCTCGAGATCCTAAGACGAGCTTCTCAGACCTTTCGAAGTTATGTGCGTATTAAATAGTTATTTAACGGTGAAGGAAAAACTCGTGAGGAAACCTGCACGTCTAAGAGTTCTCCATTATGTTATCAAAGATATTATGAAGACTCTCCATTATGTTATCAAAGATATTATGAAGACTTCATGTCTGCCAACCCGCACTGGGCCAGCATGGTGAACAATAGCCTAACCCTTCTCACACTGCTTCTCAATTTGATACAGGGCTAAGATTATATAGCAACTGTACTGGAAGATTACTTCTATTCTACAGATCATAGTGAAAACTTATGTTTCTATCAAAGGTAGGATTTCCAGGTTTCTTAAGGAACAAGTGTGCTGTATTGCATTAGTACTAACGCGACCTCTGTCCCTTGTACTAGCAGCACAGCTACTGCTTTTGAAATAACCGCCAACGCGCAATTAATTCTCCAATGTTCCAAGCATACATAGACTATAGTCAACGCATATCACCAGTTGACACGCATGCTTATTTGTCACCTCGCCTATAGAGATTTGACCTACATTAAAATGATTAAAAATAGACCATTGGTACCCCTGTTATCATTTACATATATTGGTAACTAGCACTGCGTTTTCATCCATGTTTACAGCTTCGCTTGTTGCTCGTAATATAACCGTATGTCACTTCTGAATAAATTAGCTTTGTAATGGTGAAAGAATTATTAAAATCTTTGAGTTTATTTATTATAAACGAATATACAAACGTACAAAACTATTATCTTTATTAGTGTAGAAGTATAAATATCACACTATCGGTATCACTGACATCAACTCTACGTACCTTAGAAAGTACGTAAAGCCATTGGTCTTGCGCCTGATCTCACTCCAGTCATGCCAGGTTGCCGACCCATCGAATTATGAGGGTGAAGCAATAGAGGTCGCTCTTTTGCACTATACATAATATATGCTACGCGGATGGCTAGTCTAACATTAAAATTGGCCGTCGTGACCGAAATTTGGTTTGGAAGAAATTATTATCATCGTTGAAAGCCTTTTCTGCAATAGATACTCTACAGAGATATAAACAATTAAAGGGAATGTTCCTGAATAATCGCTAAATTATAAAGGAAGCAGTGCGTAACATCAGTCGCTTATTGACTTTCTGGACACACCTTTAGTGGTATAAACGAGATATCTTACTACGTCGGGCAGTGTTATTAAGAGTGCGTCGCGCGAAATGTGCCTAAACAGACGGTCACAGTTAAGTTGATAAAATCTACACTTTTTGTTTAATAAAAATATAAAATATACATTTACCATAACAATGAATGTGTTTACAATTACTCCGTGTAAAATACTTAAAATAATTAATATTTTCGTCTACAAAATTACGTAAATTTGCACGAAAAATGCAAAAATGTAAGCTCGTTACGTGATTTTAGATTATAACAGTAGAAATCTACTATTTTACAGCTTAAACGAAACATAAATAGTTATATTACAATTTGTCCGTCACAAATATTTAATTTATTGGTTGACAATAAACTTAAATATATACATATTTATCAAAAAAGCACTTCAAATCCTCCATACAATTTTGCTATAGCAACCGCGTGCCGATTTGAATATCGACCTCTGTCATTCAGTCCAACCGCGTCTTACGCTCAGCGCAGTCTTAAGTTTCTCGCTAGGAAGTCCTCAGAAGCACCATGGAATAATAAAATGTAAATGGTGGACAGCAATTGGACCATCCCGTACCTAAATAGTGTGGCCTAACAAAATAACTGGTGAAATGTGGTTTAAAATTTAGGTACTTTTAGGTAAATTTATCTACCTTCTCGGGAATAAAGCGTCTACTGAGCATGCCATTTCTATTTTTATTCCCGGGTCGGGCGAAGTGAAATCTTAGTAGTAGTAAAATACCTAGATATGTGCCTGATGGAATCGTTTCTTAATCCTTGAACTTTTTGCTCTCATTCAATATTGATTTCGTATGACTAACAAATAAAATAAATGTTAAATAAACTTTAATTACTTACAAACATTTGAATTAAAGGTACGTTTGACTTAATTTCTACAGGCAATCATTCCAAATATGTGTATAAAAATCGTTATAAAATATGTTTCATTCTATAAACAGATGGGTGAAGGTCGATCTTAGAAAGGATCTTTAATTATAAGCGAAATGTGGGTCTGAAACCACCTCTGCCAACTCCTTTGGGGATAGAGACGAAAGACTATGTATGTATGTATATACAAGTCTGAATGAATGATCAAAGTATGTACGTGACGTCATCCGCCACTTATTTAGTGAACATCACAAAAGCAGTTCTATACATGAAACTAATGTATAGTAGGTAATTAAATTATAAATAGACTTTAGCGTGGCCTGTAATAAGCCAGGGTCAAGACGTTAACTTGTTAATACATTATGTATTTATTAAGTAGTTCACACAGTTCATGGTTCATATCACCATGGTTTATAGAATTGTTTGTTTAAGCGTCGATAGCTCAATGGCATCGGACTAGTAATCGAGTAGTCGTGGATTTGATTCTTAACTATTGCACTACTGACATGGGATCACGTCAGTCTGGACTCGAGTATTGAGCTTTACCGATAGCTGGTTACCCAATTTGCAAGATAATTATAAAAAAGAAAGAATAGAACATAACTATACTCTGTATAGTGCTGTCTTTTTAACACACTTTTATTAGCTTGGTTTGTAGCTATGTAACGGAATCTTTGAACGTGATTTTCACCCCTTTCAAACCGACGAATTGATTTGAAACTTTGCACACTTATCGAGGACCGACGACAATACAATAATTTTAAAAAACGTGGGATTATTTCTAATAATTTTTTTTTACATTAAAATTATATTTTTTTTATTTTTTAAACTCTTCTTCGTCGTTATGCGATGCGATGATGCGAACTCTTTTTTTGAGGATTATTAGTTGTTCCCGCAGCCTCGCTCGCATTGATGTAGATTTTTCAATAAATTTGTATCCCTCGAAAACAGTACTTTTTCTGAATGAAAGGTTAATTTTGTCCTTTTCTGTATCCCTGACAATCTGTACGGTAAAGTTCATGACGATCGGTCGAGTAGTTAAGGCATAAAATAAAATAAAAATTATAAATTTTTTTTTGTTATATTTATTTTAGTTTAGTATTATTATATGTTTAGCATACTATACGTAAAAAGAACGCCACCAGTACCTCTCCACTTACGCTGTCTGCATGTGGTCGACTATAATGGTAGTGTGATTGGAACAGTCAAAGAGCTTAAGTAATATTAGATGTCTAACAGCCAGTTTCGAAAAGGTAAATTAACAGAAATATTAGTCATCAGATAGACGAACATGTCAACAGCTGTGGTTGGCTGACTGAATTAGCAACAGCTACTAAAATACTAAATCAATTGACATTCGTTTTTTGAAGCACATATCGTGCTACCTTTGTCTAAACAAAGAAAAGCACAAGGATCGCACACTCAAGACACTGAGGCAGTAAATTAAGCTTTAGATATACCTAATATGATATTGAGAACATGATAAAAGTAAATGAAGCAAGCTAGTACAAGGACAAAAAATCGAAAAAGTATTTATTTAACAGTAAAACACATCAAATATACAACAATGAATACTTCTCCCAAACACCGAAAAAGCTTTTTTGGCAGACATAGCTCCCGAATCATTCATTAATAAAAAATAAGTCAAATTTAAGCAACTAAGCATTGTTAAGTATTGGTGGTACTAAATCATTATGATATGTTAGGTGTTATGGTATGTTAAATTTGTTTAGCACAATATGTGTATGTATGTGTAACTGCCGAATTTTCAATACTTTTGTGATTAAATTCATTGCAGTTGCCAGAGTATTACGCCTATAACTAAGATAAAAGACAAAGCTGTATTACGTCCACATCTCAACAAGTATGGTTTAAGGACCCACGTAATAAGGAACAAGCCTAGCCAAGCTACTGTGCACAGTTCGAGTCGCCCGTTGTTACTAAGAATTTCTTAACAGAAAAACTAAATGACACTTTGGCCGGTCTAAGAATCAAACTTCAAACCACATGCACTGCATGTGTTCACTATCGCTGCTCCACCGAAGCAATTGCGAATACCATGATATTTTAACTTTTCTTGAGCCTTTACTGCAGTACTTTGGACACATTGGACGAAGAAATGGCGACAGTTTGGAACGCCTGATAATGAAAGGGAAAGTGGAAGGAAAAAGACCTAGAGGCCGAAATCCCAAGCGATAGTCAGACCAGATATCCAAACAACTGACAATCCCGTTTAGTGCTGCCTTACATCAAGCAACGGAATGCAACCGATGGAGACAGCTAGTTGACAGAGTCAGAAGGAGTCACATTCCTCAGCAATGAGGGAAACGACTGAAGAGAGAATTGAGAGAGAACCTTTACAAGTATAAAATCTCGTAGATTTCCGTAGCCACACTAGCTGAACCTGGTGTTAGATACAGTGATAGGAATGCTAGCGGAATCAATCCCTAAAAATATAAATGGTCTAGCGAAAACTCTTACAATATCGACTTTGCCATAGTGAGTTATAATGTATTTCAGGCAGTGTATATCTTAAGTCGGTGGTGTTTTAAAGCGTTACGAAGGCTCGCGGGAGCAACGACCTTAACCTTGAGGGTGGTGCGCTGACCGGCGGTGACCGGCGGGGGCGACGGGCTAGAGGGGAGGGGGGTTAGTCCGCGTTGCCTAGCAACCGACGCCTCAACTTCCGCACTCCACACCTAACAAGCACTCAGCACTTTTATAATTCCTTCGTTTATTGCGTACTTTTGTGGAGTGATTTCATCGAGCCGTAAGCTCGCTTTATAATTATGAAGATTATTTGTTTCGTAAGCGACCTTCTAGTTACTTCTGCTACCCTTGTAGAAATTCCAGTGCTCTGTATGACGATAAATAGCTATTTATGGCACATAATTTATGTGACGCAAAAACTTTGTACCCTTTTTACGAAAATTGCGCGGACTATGAAACTTGGCACAGTTAAAGTTTATATGGAGAAGGAGGGAGGAAACCTAATATTTAAAAATATGCATATGAAATACATTAAATTAATGAAAAAACACTACACGCACAAAACCATGCATTTGACACATGCAGTGG
Organism: Catocala nupta; assembly: GCA_963675205.1. Lineage (NCBI taxonomy): Eukaryota > Metazoa > Arthropoda > Insecta > Lepidoptera > Erebidae > Catocala > Catocala nupta. Next base: position 23,861,681 of record OY776085.1, on the reverse strand, counting down.
AATCGCATTCGTAGTATTTCGTCATTGTTCGGCTGATGTCGTAGAATTCTCCGTAACTATATATATTTTACATATATGTATATATATGTGGAGAAGGTGACTAAAAGAAATGTGATTATAGGGTATAGTTATAGACGATCAAACTTAAAATTTAAATAAATTATGGTCGAATTTTTACCACTTGGTGACCGCTAGTTTTAATTAATATATCAATTCTTAGGATACCAGATATAATTAAAAATATATTGTGTCTGGCCCGGTAGCCACTGCGACTAAGGTTAATGGCGTATGATACATTTTAATTAAACATATACATACAATCGCTTGTATATTCGCAAGTCTTAGACCGTAGGCAAAGATGTATCACACTCACATTTTACCAATTAACTGCTCCGTGGCGCAGCGGCAGTGGATGCGACTGTTGTGCATGAGGTCTCGGGTTCGTATCCCGGATCGAGCCAACAAAAAAGTTATTGGGTTTTTCTGTTAAGTAATCTCAATAGAAGCCCGGAGTTAGAAAATTGGCGGTGTTAAACACCCCTGTGCCTAGGAAAGCATGTTAAGCTGTTGGTCCTGGGCCCGAGGCGCTCATAGCCAGTTGCACTCACTGATCGGTAAACGATTGGCGAGGTTAAGCAACGTAAGGTGCGGTCAGTCTATAGATGGGTGACCGCTTAGTGGTATTTCATCTGAGCGTCTCCGTGCTTTGGAGGGCACGTAAAAAGTCGGTCCCGGGTGTTGTCAAATTGTCAGCAGTCGTTAAGCCATGTCAGAGGCCTACGGGCGGCTTGAACAACTATTGACAACAGGTTGGCCACTAACCACACGAAAAAGAAAGAAGGTCCTGGGCCCTCTCTCTCCGGTCGTGTCGGGTTACCGTCCCATCGGATCATGAGAGTAAGGGAACAGAAAGTTTGCACTCATACTTGTGCACTACAATGTCTCCTGCGCAAATGGCCAGTCTTCGTTAAGATTGGCCGCCGTGACCGAAAGTCGGTCTGGAGGACATTATTATTATCAATTATGATTTAAGGTAGTGTCTAATCTTTGGCCCATAGGAGGGGCAGGTGGCCGCGCTCACCCAAGAATTATCTGGTCCCCACCCCGGAATGTTAGTTATCAACTCAGAACTCTAGGGTTGTATATACTAGCGCTATTTATGGGGCCAGGCCCCAACTGCAAAATCATCCTAAATACCAGATACCCATACCCAATGCATGTAATGGGGCGCAAGCCTATTGTTTTCTGCTAGGCACACTTCGTACTGCAACTATTTTTTTTAATCAATTAAGCCCAATTTTTTGTCTAGCCTGGAATCGAATCCGGTACCAACAATGGTACGCAACCATACCTACGAGGCAATGAAAATTAAAACACGTAAAATTACGCTAAATTGGCATAGAAAATGCCTGCCCACAAAAATTACGTGAATGAAAAAGGTTTAGTTGGGCTAGGCAAGTTTACAAAGATTTCATTAAGTATTGCAACATTGTAAGCTTTTAGTAAGGATATAAATTTTCAATGAAAGCTTTACTATGTTCATACGCCTTTACGCGTACCAGTAGTAACAGCTTACCATCGAGCAGCGATAGCTCAGTGGGTAGACCATTAGACTGCAATACAGAGGGTCTCGGGTTCAAACCCACGTCGCGCACCTCTGACTTTCGGAAGTTATATGACTTTTCGAAATTATGTGCGTATTGATTGACAATTATCGCCTGCTCCGTGCCTCGGATAGCACGTTAAGCCGTCGGTCCCGGCTGCCATGATGAAAAGATCCCACTGGGTCGAAGTGTCGCCGGTCTGTAGGTACTGACTGGCCCCCACACAAAATAAGACAAGAACAGCTTACCATCAGGGGCCCTGTATGCTCCTTGAACACCAAATTATTGAAGAACTAGAACAACAACTGGGAACGCCTATCATATATTATATAATTCACGTATGGCATAAAATATAAAAATCACTATGATTTAAGTTTTCGTCTCACCATATTCATTACGCCTAATGTTGTGGGATTCCCATGTTTCCACATGGGAATCTAAAAATATTGTGATCCACGAATAGCTATTTCGAGTCTGTATGTCCTTGTGTCCATTTGTCGGCCTCTATGGCGTAGTGGTTTGTGTAACCGACTGCCACGCCTGAGTGATAGTTCCAACAATATCCCGGCAACTCTGGCGGAAAAAAATTATGGGCCGTTATACAGCACTGGGCGCGTAGACATGTACGTGCAGATGTACATGTCTTTAATTAGTTTATGCTATTTATTATCTATTACTAACAATAGGCTAAGGTGATACTCACACTATATGGGTCATTGATCTGAAATAAAATTATTATTATTATTAACCTAGTTCGAGCAAATATGTATAAGTGCACTTTATGTTATTGTTAAGATACAAAAACTAGCGGACCTGACAGACGTTGTCCTGTAGATGCGAACAAATCTAAACCATCCTCGAATCCACTTGAACACACACAAAAAAATTCATTCAAATCGGTCCAGCCGTTTAGGAGGAGTTCACTGTCAACACACGTACAGAAGAATTATATATAAAAAGATAAATCAATTATTATAATTATTATATTATATAGTTTCAGTTCCAGCAACCCGTCCACTATACAAAACAGTGAGTTGGCATACCGTGGTGGTAAAAAAGATGGTGAAGTGACGAGCCTATTGTCATCTATGGAGTATATTAACAGGCTACGCTACTACTGGGAAATCCCTAACAGAAAAACCCAATAAAATTGCCTGACTCGGGAATCGCACCCGAGATCGCGCTACTCCCTTATTAGAATACCATGATATCCAGTACACTAACCTCGGTTGTTATTGTGATTTTAAAAATAAAAGAAGTTATTATATGTGAACTATTTATTGACAAAAAGTTAACACTTAGTGTTTTGCTATGTGTAAAGCGTTATACAGTGCTAAAGTGAAGTAAAAAAGACAAATAAAGTGTAAATAAAAACTTAAGACTAAAACTACCTTAATCTATAAAAAGTAAACGGAATATTTACATATGCACAGGATCAGTAGGATAAAGTGGCCTAAGCTTATGTACAGTTACCCCAGTCTATTGTGTGCCGACTGGTAGTGCAGTTACACCCATTACACACCCGTAAAACACCATAAATATAAAAGTTTTAGTATCGCGCCATCTGTTGATTCTCCGAGGTGCTTCTAGCTAGATCGATCAAGCTCGTAAATACATCGTGCGATATGCCGCCTACAAAGTGTCGAGCTTGCGCGAGGTTCTTGTCGCCGCAGGAGGCCGCAAGATGTCGTTCGTGCAAAGGATTGTTTCACCGAGCTTGCGTGACCTTATCGCTTACCGGTAATATATCTCCTAATTGGTCATGTCCAGAGTGTAATAAGAAGGAAGGACAACAGAGGTCTCAGGAGGTTACAGGGAAGGATGACAGCTTTGATAGCACTAGGGATATGAGTCCGAATATGTCCAGATGGATAGGCGAGGAGATGCGCAGAATATTGAAAGAGGAACTTCGCACTGAATTCCAGAAAATGCGTGATGATTATCAGGCCGAGTTTCAGGGGTTGCGCGCAGAAATAGTTAAGTTACAAGACGACAAGGATAAGCTTATAGAAAGAGTTGGCGTACTTGAAACCCAATTGAAAATATCTTCACAGATGGCGGACGACGTAGCTCAATTGAAAAATGAAATCAACGAGCGTGACCAACAGCTTTTATGCAACGATATAGAAATCGCCAACCTCCCAGAAACGAACAACGAAAATCTGTCGCATACGGTTAAACTAATAGCCACGAAGCTCAATGTTGTTTTGGAGGATTACGACTTAATCAGCGTGAACCGCGTCGGCGCTAGACATCTCAACGCGACGAGTGCCGCGGGACCAGTGGAGACCCGCGCGCGTACAGTAGTCGTACGGTTCGCGAGGCGGGATGTACGTAATGAGTTTATTAGATGCGCGCGGGTTCGGCGGGGAGCGGATACCTCTGAGCTCGGTATTCCTGTGCCAACAACAAGATTTTATATAAACGAAAGGCTCACGAAGATAAATCGACAGTTATTTCGGCAAGCGCGGGATACTGCCCACCAACACGGATGGCAATACATTTGGACAAAGAATGGTCGTATCCTTGCCCGTCGCAAACCTGGCGAACCTACAAGCATCATCCGTACTGAAGTGGATCTGTCACGTATCCAATAATATTTATATTATGCTTAGTTCCAAATTATTTACCCGGTATTTATTTATTTTGCATATTGTTTCAACACATATTATATCAGACAATATATTGCAGGTCCTTTCTAGTGTTATTGCATATTGCAAAGGCACTGTTGTAGACTGCCTTCATAAGTATGAGCTGCCTCTCAGTAAATATTACATAAATATTAATTTAGATTATAAAAGTATTGTTGTTACTATAAAATATTTATTTTTATACAATATTATTTATATTATTACATTATGTATTCTATTATGTCTAGCTAATTGCCTGCTACCGAAATATGAAAGGTTGTCTTTGTCACAGATGCCCGTTCCAAGAGACTGGTCTGACCTATTTCATCAATGCCGCGAAATAAAATAATTAAGTTTGGCCTACTAAATGCGGGATCATTAGCGACGAACCATGATGAATTTATTTTAGCAATGACTAATCACTCGGTAGACATTATGGCGATCAATGAGACATGGCTGCGTAGGGGAGAGGAAGGGAGAGCACCTGTGGTTCCAGGTTTTCGATTGCGACATATTGCACGTTCGGAAACGATTCGTGATGGACGCGGTGGGGGTGTCGCATTCTATATTAAAACTGGCATTACTACCCGAATAAGATCTCACCCTCACAACCCTCTAGTTGAGCAAATGTGGATGACCTTAAACACTGCTTCAAAAAAATTATTAATCGGCACTGCATACCGGCCACCATGGCTGGACGTAAACATCTTTCTAGACGCTATCACAGACAGTATTTATGCATTATCCCCGTTCGACAACGTAATCTTATTAGGTGATTTTAATGTTAACTTGTTAGATGCTCAGAATTATAAAACTAAACAACTCACTGCATTTTTGAGTTATTGTAATCTGAGTCAATTAGTTACTACGGCTACACACTTTATTGGTGACAGTGCAACGTTAATTGATGTGATCTGTACGGACGCACAGTGCCGGAAGGTCGTTGTAGATCACATACCAGAACTCGGTCACCATTCGATTGTTGCTTGCGAACTATTTTTAAAAAAAGATAAACCTGTCAATAGGTATGTTACTTTTCGACCTTTTAAAAACATAATAATGGAGTATTTTGAATTAGATCTGAATGAGATACCGTGGGGACTAATATGCCAATTCAATGATGTAAATGAAATGGTTGATTTTTTTAACTATCACATTAATACACTTTTTGACAAACATGCACCATATAAAACTAAAGCATTTAAGGGTCCACCAACGCCCTGGATAACGGACAATATTAAATTAATGTTTAAATTGCGTAATGAGGCTCGTATTAGATATCGTCAATCCCGGCTTGAAGTACATAAACAATATTATTTAGATCTTAAACACCAGGCCGCGATGGCGTTATACAGCGAAAAGAAAGCCTTTTTTAACAAGTACATAAATGACAACCAAAACAACTCCAAATTGCTATGGTACAACTTAAAAAAACATGTACTTCCAGCAGGTACGGACGATGGTATGCTTATGGGGCAATTTGAGGATCCTGAGGGTTTGAATTCGGCATTCCTTGATGTACCAGGGGAACCTAACGTTACTATTTCGCAACTCACTTTTTTCGAGTTTAACAGGTATAGCACATCAACCTTTTCACTGCTGCCTACAAATAGCCAAACAATTAGTAAAATAATTAACAATATTAATACCAATGCACGAGGAATAGACAATATATCTAAGGAGATGCTATCCCTTACTTTGCCGCAGTCACTTACCGCCATAACAGACATTATAAATAAGTCTATCACATCTTTCTCATTTCCTAAGCTATGGCGGAGTGCCATTGTGCGGCCCATTTTAAAAAATAGTAACCCTCAAAATTACAAAGACCTTCGCCCTATAAGTATTTTGTCCTGTTTGTCAAAGGTGTTGGAGAGGGTGGTGTATGAACAAGTCATGAATTACTTGGAAGGTAACGGTATCCTGCCCGACCTTCAATCAGGGTTTAGAAGAGGACGTAGTACAACAACGGCTTTAGCAGATGTCGTGGGTAATATCCTCGAGGCTCGTGATCGCGGGGAGGGTACGATACTGACCCTGCTCGATTATTCGCGTGCTTTTGAATGTATTAATGTTTCACTGCTGCTTTCTAAACTTTCGTATTACGGTTTTGAGTCGAAAACAATCAAATGGTTTGAAAGTTATCTAACGGGTAGAATGCAGCAGGTCGAAATAGGTAAGAGCGATGGCTCTCTGTTGTTGTCGTCCCCGCGGTTCGTGCCTCGGGGTGTTCCCCAAGGATCCCTTCTCGGTCCGCTCCTGTTCGTTTTATATACTGCTGACGTAACTAACAGCTTCAGGGAATGCTTATACCACATGTACGCCGATGACACGCAAATATATCTATCTTTTAACCCTAATAACACTGCGTCTGCGGTGCGTACCATGAATGAGGAGCTCGACAGAATAGCAGCATGGTCTAGGTGTAACTCACTGGTAATCAATCCAAATAAATCTAAATTCTTGGTTATGGGAAGCAAAAACCAAATTGAATTGATATCATCTCATAATCCAAACATCGAAATAATGGGTGGTAGTGTGGAACAAGTGCAAACAGCACAAAACCTTGGTCTGATGATCGACCCGGAACTGCGTTTTGAGGATCACATCAGTGGCGTTGTAAAAAATTGTTTCTACAGGCTCAAAATTCTCTATAGAGTACGAAATTTTCTTAGTGTCACTTTAAGAAAAAGACTTGTAGACAGTTTAGTGTTATCCAAAATGAACTATTGTGACGCCGTGTATGGTCCCTGCCTCTTAACCAGAACACAACATCTAATACAACGTGTGCAGAATGCGTGTGCCCGGTATTGCTTTGATATACCCCGGAGAAATCATATAACGCCTCACTTAAATAATAATGACATACTTAAAATGCTAGCGCGGCGTAAACTTCATTTGGCAACATTATTATTCGGAGTGATGAGTACGGGTGAGCCTAAATACCTTTATAATAAAGTAAGTTGGAGACAAGATCACTACAGTTACTCCACTCGCTCCACCGCCAAGCCGCTGTCAATACCTCGATACAAAACCACAGCCTTCAGGGGATGTTACAAGTATGCTGCTACTCACATATGGAATGACCTGCCTCCGCCGATAAGATCCCTGAGAACAAAGGGAACCTTTAAAATACATTTAAAAAAGTATTTATTACATCAACAGAAACTCGATCAGGATAAAAACTACAAATAAATTTAATTCTATTTATAAATATATTCAGTAATAGCTGTACTTACGTTATGTATTATGACCAGAAGGCTTATATACTTAACAAGTATTTAACCATAATCGGGGTAGGTATATCCTACGCGGTACATAGAGTGGCATGGTTGAGATGTTGTCATTAGCTATTGTTGAGAGCTGAGCATTGTGAGGGTTTTTGATGTAGAACCTGAAGCAATAACATACGCAATGGATAGTAGATTGGCATTGATTCACTTTTATATTATGTGCCACAATTGTAGTTTATATCAGTTATTATTACATATTATGCATACCTGTATAGTTCTGGGTTGTCATTTGCAGTGATCGTTTCCCCGAGTTGTTGGCTTTGTACAATATCATTCTATCCGTATTAAAGGACGTGGGCCTTTATTATTATTATTATCTTTATTATTGCACAATGTTTTGGTCACGCAACCTCCGTGTCGATGCGGCGCAGCTCGGCCAAATGAATTACGCGAGTGAGATACCATTATGTGCGGACGAGAAACAAGATGGGCGGGATAAGACCGGATTGCAAACCTTGTGAATGGCAACCGTTTAATAGGTTTTATTTGTATACATAAGCTATTGCGCCAATTTATTTATTTATTATACATGTTATTTAATTTACATATCAATTGTGGTTTATATATATATATTACGTATATTCTTGTGTTGGTATAATATTACGGGTGTAACTGATGTGCGTCCGGGCGTCACTTGGGGTTACCAAATAATATCAGGGTTGGTTTGAGGTATAAACCGCAAACCAACAACAAACCTGAGTGGTAACCTCGTTTTTCATTATGTATGTACTTTTTGTTTTTTTTTTTATGTTACAATGTTTGTTATAGTAACGTGTATGTACCTATGTTTTGAAAAATAAAATACTTACTTACTTACTTACTTTATGTTATAACACGCGAGCAATGTCAACGTCTATTTTTAATTCAAACAAGCATATGATCCAATTAGTGATAAACCGTTAAGTTTGTTATAAAAATGCACTTATGCACCTTACAAACAAACATTTGCGGTGCTGCCAACATGAGTACAAGAGTTTACAGGTCCTCTATTGATAGCATAATCGTCTCCGAAATCTGGAAAACAAATAAAAAAAACACAATACGACATTTTTGTATTGTGCTGCAATCTTAATCATGTGCAATGCAATCTGAGTCAATACTTCGACTTGTCATCCTAAGATTAGACACATAGGCTACTGTCTCACCTCTTTTAGTAAAATCGTTATTATTATTAACTAACTAACTTTGCCCGCGGGCTCTATCGATTGTAATATGTAAAAGACCCGCAGCCACTTTTACCATAACCATGTTGGCGCGTTTAGTTTAACTCTATGGAATTCTATAAAATAGAATTTTTATCTTTGTAAATTTTATTATTGAGAGGTATTTTTTTATTTGTAAAATATACAACGCCTGCAATATTATAAATGCGAATGTAAGTTTGTTCTTTTGTTTATTGGTTTGTTACCCTTTTACACCTTAACTAGTCGACTCGAAATTTCGCATACACGTTGTCAGGGGAACATAAAAGCACATAGCGTACTTTTCTTCAAGTAAAAGTACTGTTACTAATTTAACCTAACTTAACCTCGATGGCGTAGTGGTTAGTGTAACCGACTGCTATGCCTGAAGTCGCGGGTTCGATTCCCGCACAAGTCAAACATTTTGTGTGCATGAAAATGGATGTTTGTCTTGCTCTCGGTGTTTCTATGTAGGTATAATATGAATGTATTTACAAAAAAATATATGTATGTTTATCCATTGTCTAGTAACCATAGTACAAGCTCTGCTTAGTTTGGGCTAGATGGTGTTGTGCGGGCATTATCTAGTTGGGAATAAAGACCTGAGTGGCAGAGGACTTTAATAATATACAATTATCGGGTATCAACACGATTCCGGACAATTATTTGTGCAATCCAAATCCACCATTCTGTGTGGTTGACTTGATTGCTGGGATTGTCGATACGCTGAGTCAACACTAACGCCTACTACACACAGACAGCAGAAACGGAGCGGTAACAATGGCAGATATTTTGTGATTGTTGATCGTATGTGTAATGTGGACCACACGAATGGCGTAGTGGTTAAGGTGGTCGCCTCGCCACTGCTGCCGCACTGAGTGTTGTGGTTTCGAATCCTACACGGGTCAAAAGTTTGTGTGATCCATAAATGGTTGTCCCCAGTCTGGGTATTCTTTGTGTCTATTGTTTGAATTTTTTTTAAGTCTCCGCGTCGCAATTATAATTTTCAATCCAGCAGATGACTTTAAAAAAAACAAAGTAATCTTTCATACTAATCCGAACAATATAACAAAAACGCCACCGGTACTGCTTCGCTGCCGCTGTCTGTGTGTATTGATTTAAGCTAGTTAGCAATGATTAGTTCACTTGACCAATGCAATCAGTGCAATCATTTTCTTAGTCAAGTATGTTGAGTAACATTCCATTAATATCTTTAAAATCATCTCATTATTTCAAAACTCATATTCTAGATAAAAGAAACACAAAGAAATTCACTTGCTTGAATTTTTCTACGATTACAAAATGTGCGTGGTCCGTCTCGCGTAGCCTCCCCGTAGCACGTAGCGTGCTACAAAGGTCTACGACTATTATTATGTTTAACAGGTTCGTGACGCACATCCTGAGCGTGGCCAGGTGGCCTATGGAGGCACCTCCATAGGCCACCTGAAGCCCGACCTTCAAGGTCAAACTGTTTAAACACTACACTGCCCAAGATATTAAATTACCGACCGCTTATAAGCGATAACGAAGGCGAAAAAACTAAAATTATACACGCAACTTTGGATTTCTTACGAAATAAGTGACTTAACTGTAATTATAGTGTAGTACTTTATATAATTATATAAGGTTCGTTTAAATATACATGAAAGCTGTACTTAAAGAAAACATGGTCGAAGCCGCGCAGGTGTCTCTTTTATCATACTGTTAGGGGTCAGGCGATAATCGTCCCGATAGAGATTACTTATCTAAACTGAAGTGATTGTAGCGACATTCACACTCGCACAGATTATTATGATCATATTGCTCCGCGGTAGCTGTCGCGGGCACGTGTCGGTTCCCGCGGCGATGAGCACGTGTCACGTGCGATACATGCACTTGTCTCACATACAAGCTTGTTTACGATGCGCTATTAACCATAAGTACATTTTATACTGTGTTTACGATGCGATCAGTTGTAAACTGTCCGCGTTAGGACTTTTAAGTAATTCTTATACGACTTTCAAGCAAATGTAAAATATTAATTCTAATTGATTTGATAATTAAACGACGTCGGTGAGAATAGAGCGCTTGTGGCCTTTGCAACGTTAAAGATGAGTTGGCATTGTGTATACTGAATTTGATTAACGTACCTAGTCATTAATTAGAAAATTTACTGAATATACCAGCTATAAAATTTAATTGCGATATGACACATACAAAAATAATGACACAAATATCGACTGACTCACACGAGTGACGACTTACTGTAAAACTATCGCGTCATGACGTGTCATTTAAATTAAATACGCGAAGTGAATGCCGCCGCTGCCGCCGCCAAGCATTTTGTTGAAAACATACCAGTGTTTACACCCTCATTGTGTGGTCCACGTGGGCGCTTGCGCGATTACGTATGCCGCATTAGTGGAGCGCGCCGACGAAACGACACATGTGCGCGTCGGCTAGCGGCGCTTATGTCCTTCAGTGCGGGAAACAACGCCGGCTGACCACCGGCCGCCACACGCCGCTCAGTAATCGTTAGCCGCCGAGGGGGCCGGCCGCACTCCCGCTGCCACCACGCGCCGCGCACGCGACCACCAACGCCACCGTCAGCTCCGCACCATCGACACTGGACCACCATGTAACGCGGCGCCATGCCACCCGCGCCACCTTCCGAGGAATCCGGCGCCTTCACGGTCATCAATCATGAGGGCAGAGCAACTAATGGAAAGGAACGCAGTGTGGTGGAGGACGAGCTCGCGCCGACGCTACCGCGTAATGTGAACGTAGTGAAGCCGCTTCAGCTCGGCGATGAGACTGACGGCATGCCTGCACCGCCAAACACAATACTCGATCCCAAATTCTCACGGGCTCTCGATTTCAAACTTCGAAGACTCAAGGAGAAGGAAATACTCCAGGCAAACCTCCGGCGTCCAACACGGTACCGGCCGCGGAACGGTCAGCTCGCCGCCTCCAACCCTAACGTGAGTGTGTGCCAACAATCACAGACCGGGAAACTGCTGAGCCAGTCGCATCCTCGCATCAACAACATCGAATCCGATAACGATAAGAAAGTTTCACCGAAAATGGATAAGTCACCGGAACGTAAGACGAGATCGCGGAATGCTCCTTCTTCGACTGATGGAGATAAGCCTCGGTTCGTGACCACCGTGAAGAGTGGACAGTTCTTGCTGCCACCACCAGAGGTAGCGCGTATCCTGGGTCTAGAAGCTCTTTACCCGACGCACGACAAGGAGAAAGTTGTATACTCATACTCGAGTAAACCGAAAGTCGTGGCGCCTCGGGCGAAGCGCTCCGTGCCAGAGAAAAAGCAGGAACACACTCAACCCGGTCTGCCAAATGGTGATGTCATGGATGGGCGACGACGTCACGCAGGCGAAGTGTTCAGCGGCGTACGCGCACTCATCGCGGGCGTCGCGGGTATGACAAACATGCTCGAGAAGCACGACCAACCGTACGTGACACATACTTTCAATTTATGCACTTTAATATTACGATCAATGGTATTATCATGTTTGGCGGCTTATCACTGAAGCGCAGTTATCGTCGTATAGGGGCCCGATATTCAAATGAAGTAATTATTCAACGCATCGTGACACCGCACGTCCTAGTTCTTGACGAATATTGAATGGGCTCGATTCCATTGCTCGTGTATGGACAGCTGGGCGTGAGTCAGTGAGTGGCGTGTGTTAGTTCGAGGGACAGAGTTGTGTGGGTGGGTGCTGGGGTGGCGTCCGGTGGCCCACTTGCTGCGAGGTCACCAACACCCGTTTGACTTCCGTTCGACTCGATCCCGCTATCTTATCTCGAACTCTATTTCTGTTCATTACAAACAAATAACCTCAAAGTTATACACTGAAATTTAAAGACAGTTTTTAGCAATTAACCATGTGTACAGGTCTAGAGGCACTAGTAGCTGGCGCGGGCTACATGTACGAGTTAATGATATGATTACTTGCGCGAGTGGCTCGCGTCGGCCGAAGACAGTTTACACTAAGCGTATATACCTTCCCTTAAGCTTATTGCCCACTTTTTTCAAGAATCATTAACATATTACCTATATGAATAATACAAACATATTCTTATTATTATTGTCAGACTTGTCTAAAGCCTAATGGAATAGTTAACCATTAAGACAATTGGATCTTTAGATTTTCTAGCAGCACTATTTTGTATGTATGTGTATCGCTAGTAAGTGGTATATACAAAACGCCGCAAAAATACCGCCATACTTCGTCACGATTTGACAGATCCATAACATTAAATTAAAAATATGTTCTACGTACTAAACAAGACATCTCAAGTAAATTATTTGTAACACGAGTTGGAGTGCATACTCTTTAACTCACGTACACCTTGTTCCTACATCAAGAAACCAGCCGATTTAGCTACGAACTTTTATTTTTCCTTTATTTTAATTACTTTACAATACTAAGTTAGATCTATTACAAGTTTTATACTCACCAAACATGTTTTATGGCGGACTGTCTGTAGCTGAAACTATCCGTTTCTTTATATAAACCGAGCCTAAGCCGATTATTGCAAAGACGAAGATTGAGTGCAAAATTATATGTATTATTTAAAACATGCCATCATGTGTAATACGCTACTACTTAATTAATATTGCACTCAAACGTGACATTCCAGTAATCGCCTAGTCCAAGCTAAGTGAATTAGGCTGCATGCACTATAAATTGTATAACAAAAAAAACACTTGCGACGTCTCCTCTAGTACGGAGCAGTGTAATAGCGTCATTAGTGTCTAGCATTCCGGCACACCGTCGTAGGTTTAGTCGGTAGGACCCGGGACTTTCGATTATCTTTCCGCGGGTGAGACCGACATACCTTCTCTGCTTCCCTTTTCTCGCAAAAAGAAAATAACAGTACGCAGTTCATATCAACTCAATGGCCTACAGTAAGTTTATTACGCGTACACTTTTCAGAGACTTGATTTATTAAACACAACCTATGACAGCATTATATTCATAATTGGTTATTACCTCTGTGAGCACTTTACGTCACCTTGTTTTAATAGCTGATATATTAAACGCAAACTACAGCTGACAAGCTATATAATTATCATAAGTCGAACATTAATCAGCAGTACTAGAGCTTTAATATTATTTACTGGATTTTTCACGCGATCTCGCTCGCATATATTTAGGTTATGTTACAGTTCTATTTTCTAGATGAAAGGTAGCCTCTGTCCTTTTCTGTAGCTCTGACACGTTGTATGCAAAATTTCATGATGATCGGTTGAGTCGCGAAAACGTAACAAATAAACAAACGCATATTAGCATTCATAATATTATATTGTCTTATGTTAACGCAAATATTATAGGTACATTGAAATTAAACACTTTATACGGATTTTGTCACGTTGTTTATTTTACTTTAAAACACTTTTATTACATAATTTTGAAAACTCTAACACTACTATTATTAAACTTTACTAATTTACACTTTGCCACGACGTTTCGGTTGCTTTACAGCAGCCATGTTGGCCATAAACAACGCGACAAAATCCGTATAAAGTGTTTAATTTCAATTCATAATATTAGTAAGGTTTCGAATATTTATACTAAAGATGTTGCCCTCATCGTACTAAGATCGCACGAAAGAAAGTGTTCACGCTAAAGGAGTGAGGTCACACATTACATTCACATGAAAAAGAATGATAGTGTACAATCTATACAAATATTACAAAGCTGAAGAGTTTGTTTGTTTGGTTGAACACGCTAATCTCAGGAACTACTGGTTCGAATTGATAACATCTTTTAGTGTTGGATGGCCTATTTATCGAGGAAGGTCATAGGTTATAGTTATTATTGAGGCTAACATCACGCTACGACCCACGGGAGTGGCAGTAATCACAAATGCGGGTAAAACCAATGGCACAGCTAGTTTTCAATATAAGTGAGCTTAATAAAACTATATTTATAAATCAGATGTCATTTTAACATTGTACATATGTTAGAAGACAGCTTAACGTCCGTTACGTCAATTAGTACAAGGCATTTATGATTTAAATCTTTGTATTAACTATAACATGTTGAAGTTTAGCAAAGGTTGTTGAAGTCCCGTACTAGACATAGATCTTGTGTCGGTAGAATGTTAAAATATGTGGACAAGAACCCTCGAATTTGGAAGAACTATTGGTAGATAATATATTGTTTGTCTCGTGTGAAAATCGAACCCATAAAATTTGGCACAATCGTATCGAGGTGAACTACTTCGCCTAGATATCATCAAATGCGGTTTAGGTTAGGCGTTCAGCACCAGGTCCGAGAGGCGGCGGCGTGCGTGTTCCCACGCGCGCCTCTGTGTCGAGTCCGTCTCCCCTCTAGGGGGGAGACAGTAGGGAATTTTTTCGAGTGAGTCCTTTGGGTAGGTCTCTTGTGTAGTGGCCTGCCGTTTCACACGGCAGGCCGTAACCTCAGTGGGGTCGCGACCGCATGCGAAAGCGATTCGCGCGGCCCCGTCGATAGTGGTTTTGTCGAGGAACACCGTGGTAGGCTTAGTCGGGAGGTACTTTCCTATTATTCCATCTTTCTTTTACCCCGGCGAGTCCGACATAATCCCTCCGCCCGCCCCCGCGGAGAGATATGCATCATTGCATACCCCAACGTAAAAAAAAAAAAAAAAAAAATAAGTTTAGGAAGGAGGAATAGGCGCAGATCTAGGCGGCCTCGATGGCGTAGTGGTTAGTGTAAATCAAACCGTTGGTTCGATTCTCGCACAAGACAAACATTTGTGTGCATAAACATGGATGTTTGTCTTGGTTTGGGTGTTTCTATGTATAATATGTATGTATTTACAAAAAATAAAGTATATACATATGTATGTTTATCCATTGTCTAGTACGCATAATATAAGCTCTGCTTAGTTTGGGCTAGATGGTATTGTGTGTATGTGGTAGGATATTATTATTATATGAATGCTAATTATCCGAAATATAATCCAGGGAGCACATTTGTAAGCCCAAATCCTTTATGAACTGATGCGAAACGATTCATGATGCTATTGTAAGACATATCGCTCTTTGCTTATGCGTTATTTCGGCCAAATACCAGTTAGATATACTTGACTCCGTAAAAAGCGAGATGGTTGGTCGTCGATCCCAGCGACGATTATACAAACCGTCCCTCGGATCAGTGAGCATTCATCTCTCTCGTCAATCTCACAGACAGATAAGAGCGGCGAAGAGACTAAGTTCCACTGGGTATTCTACCGTCTCGTGCACGTGGAGGATTCTGAATAATTCTTTAAAAAAGATACATCATGCTTTAAGATAACGTATTATTAGACGTCTAACCTGGTATTCTCTCGTCTAGCTCTTTACACTTCGCGAACGTTACCCATATGTACTATCGACTTGAGCGAAGGATGACCACTCCTAAGGTTAAAATCGCATAGCAGGCCACAATTACAACCTTTTCGTTTGAGTTTTTTACAAGGGTTTTTTTTAAGGGCGGAGTCACTTAAAGTCAACACCTGTAAGCGAAATTTTTTCTGATATGGTCATCGCTTGCTCAAGTCGATAGTACATACAATCTCTGAATTGTAGTACCAGACGCGGTGTTTCCCAAGCGCTAATACTTGTCCTGTTAAAGGACTGCTATCAGAGGCTATATATACCCTTGATATTGCATGTTTATGACAATAAGTACCGCTTACCATCAAACGCTGGCTCAGCTACTACGATTAATTAGTAAATAAGCATATACAAGTAGCTAATGACAAGTGATTAATAGGTAATGGACGTTCGCATGATATTATGTTTGTAAAAAATATCGGTTATAAGGCAAGGGCACTATATTCACTGGCTCAGTTTCTTAACGGTTCGTAAAGACGCTTTGTAGCACTGAAAGGCACAGCAGATATAGGGCATCTCTTATAACTGCAAGATTAGGATGAGGGGAGGTAGGAGAGGAGGGGCTGAAGGAGAATTAGGTAGGGGATGCTTTATCATAAACTAGGATATTTATGTAGAGGTGGATGGATTCTCTTATAACAGTGTAGTATTCTTTTCCTTTTTAAAGAGCTCTGAACACCGTATTCACCTTAAAACACAACAGCGGAATATTTGGCGTTGAAATTCTATCGGGTTAAAATGATTTCCGAATAGAGTTGCACTCTGTTTAAGCCAGGAACAGCTATCACCTCTCAGTATGAAGTGGTCGCTGCCAAAGTTATTCCTGTGTATAACTTAAATAGGCTTGTTTATGTTTCAGTGGCAGCACGGTGACGGGCCAGTATGGCAACCTCATGCACGACAAACGCGTCGTGCGCGGGAGCACGTTTGCGGCACACCCACACGCAGCCGTGAGTACCAAGGGTCTTTATTCATTGATTTACAACTTGGTGTAACTATAAATTATGGAATTGCTAGAATTATGACCTGTCGACTTGTCGTCTCGCGTAAGGTCAGCGTCCTTCGGCTGCTAATTGCAGTACAAATGCAGTTTTTTATAGAAAAAACTTTAAAGCATTTAATAATGTTAAGAAAGAATATTATTTGTATTATATAGTGGCTAAAATTGCGAACAAGTTAGGCTCGAGCCTGCGATATCTAAATTAAGTCTAAGTGACTTTAAACAAAGATTAAACAAATTCGCCAGCGATAATACAATATAATATAAGCAATCACATAGTAAGTATATGGAAAATCAGTGAGATACCCGTTTAGTCTAAAATTTTGATTAAACCTAGTTCGAATAATGAATGTGATATTTGTTCCTTGAGACTCTTATTATGATGAGTTAGCAACGTGCAAGTAATGCACCTGACGCCTTATCACACCATCTCCTAATATTGTAATAGCATGCGCAAGAATGATTCAGCGCTTTATAGATAGAATAGGACTTTGGTATTCACTTATCATTAAGCAGACCTTATAATATTTTACTAGTTTAGTAGTACCTTACACGGTAGAGTCAACTAGAGTGCGTACCAACAAGTTTGGGTCCTCATACCTCTGCCGAACGATCAAGGCATGGAATTCTCTGCCAAGGCACGTGTTTCCTTCTTCCTTCAATCTTGGGTCCTTTAAGCGGGCCGTAAAAAAGGCCCCTTCTCAGGCCGTGAAAATAGAGACCTCAACATCGCCTTGGCTGCTATGAGGACGGTGGGGAGGGCACTGCTCTTAGACCACACGACTGCTTACTATACCGGACCATACCGGACCGCACCATACCGGCGTGTGGCAATTTTGACGAGCAAAATAATATTTAAAAAAAATTGAATTTGTCTTAAATCTGCATTGTTTGAGTTGGATGTTTATAACTCCACAAATGTCTTAGTGGTTTAAATTCTCGCCTCGCTACTGCCATTGCACTGAGTTTTGTGGGTCCAATACCTAAACAAGACAAACAATTGTGTGATTTACAAAGGGTTGTGCCGTGTCTGGGTATTATTTGTGTCCATCGCGACACAGGAATAAAATTACTAAAACGGTAGTTGTCTTTTTAAAAAGGAGAGAGATGTTGTGGTGGTAGGGCAATCTACAGGGTGTCCCAGAAGATGTGAATCAAGTTGTAACGGGATATTCCTTAAGTAAGGACCTTTCAAATGTGCTAAACGAAAAAATTTAAAAAAAGTTTTGTTGTTGGTCAAACGTACAAGATTTTCTTTGGTGCAAAAAAAAATACACCAAAATAATAAAGCGATTTCAAAACTACGTCGGGTTTAAAAGAATATCGTTTTCAGTTTGACGAATCAATCCTTCACAAATAATAATAATGAAAAAAATGAAAATTAGCCATAAATGAAGTAGCTGTAGTTAATCCTGAAAAATTCTTACCTTTTTAAAAACTTTAAATTTTTTTTTATTATGTAGCGCTTTTTATAAATGTCCTTACCTAAGGAATCTCCCGTTACAATTTGATTCACATCTTCTGGGACATCCTGTATATATTATTATATATCATAGAGAAATAGAAAAAGTCTAAATAAAGCTAGACTTGAACTTACTACCGCAAAAAATTGTGCCGTCATTCACCAACGATAGACAAAAGCACATAACGTCGTTTGATATGCTTAAAATAAAACCTACTCATGTGTCAAGGCCATGAGAAACTTAGATGATACACCGATGGCGCGATTTGCCGAGGACGCAAGTTCATATTAAGTAGTATTTGCCGATTTACAACGTTATTGTCTATGATTACTTAGCTTGTAGTTTATATACTGCTGTTATAATAAGAACAAGCTTCTGCGCGCTGCTTGCTCGCTCGAAAACAATACTCTTTTTCGCGATAAAAGATGTATGTCCTTTTTCCCCCTCACTGACTGAAATATCATGATAATGGGTCGAGTAGTAAAGGCGTGAAAACGTAACAAACAGACTCACATTCGCATTTATAATATCTACTAGTAAACATTAGGAAACACACAGCAGTGTATATACTACCGCGACTATCTATTACTTTTTGAGCTAAGACACCTTCAGCTTGTAGCAGCCAGACACAATTCCTTTTCAATGACGTTGGCATTCCAACAACTGAGAGTTTAACAGCAACTGTTCCATTACTATATGTTTACTTGCTGATGGCATACATAAACTATGCTATGTGTAACGCTTAGGCGCTTCATCATCGTCGTTTATATTTGCCTTTGTATATTTGTCTAAGACGATTCTTACAGGGTAATACGCAGTCAAAATTTCAATCCCTGTTGTAAGACCATGAATAGCTTAGTTGAAAAAGCGATGACACTATTTATCGAGTTCAAGTCAAGCTTCATAGATTATCTGTTTCATCACTTATAATTTACGCTGCTCGAAAGTTCTTTAAGTTATGTCTTGGGCAAATTGCCATCCAATTTAATATGATCTGGAATTGAAATGTTTTGAAGAGTGTGAGGCTACGTTGCAACTATCCTAAACCGACGAGCGTGCATGAAGAATATAATAAAAGTGAAAGATACAAGAGAGGATTGCCACTATAGCAGCAAGAGCAAATCTGTCCCTACCTACCCCTCCAGGAAATAGGCGTGAGTTTATAGACCTGCCGTTTCCTGGAGGAGTAAGCACATACGTATGTATGAGATTTATTAGAGTTAACTCAGTCATGTATTATAGTAGCTTGCGTGCCATTAGTATTCGTTGTGGCTATGACGTCACAAGTGTCCCGTGCTGGTAAACGTCGGTCGTTTGCCTCTCTCTTAATTAACTGCTTAAGGAATTCCATTTATTTAGTGCTCAACTAACATGTTCCTACTTAACCGACACATTAGTTAGCAGCACGACATTCAGCCATTCCATTACAATTCCTAACAAAACTCTGCAATTTAAAAAGTACCATAAAATTAATAAAAGCATGTTCGCGTGTTTCTATTTTACTTAAAAGTATTTGTGTAAATAGTTTTTATATAGCAAAAACTTGAGTGCGAATTTTTACATTTGACCGTCACTTCATACTTTAGTTCACTATTTACAAACATTTTAAGTAATGGTATGCCAGCGTTCATACAATTTAATTTATTGCATTCTTTAACCATAAAACTATTGCAATTAGCGCACAAGGGTAAATAATTGAGAAATGAGTTTTATAGCATTGACGTACCATGGTAAACATATAGGTACAGGGTGATTTTGAAATCGTGTAATTCCTTTTAACCACGCATTCTACTGGTGATATAGAATAACCCTGACCATATATTTTTTTAATTAGAATTGTATTTGGGAAAATTAATGTACCGATTTTTTTCATGAAATGGTTTCTGATAGTCATATGTTAATCACCTGACACAATCTTAATATTTTACTTTCTTACTTTTCACGAAAAAATGATACCTTAACTTTTCCAAAAAAATAATTCTCATAAAAATAAATATGGTCAGGTTATTGTATACCACCAGTAGAATGCGTGGTTAAAAGGAATTACACGATTTCAAAATCAACCTGTACATACGGCAGTTAGATGTTAATACTTTTCGTATTTAGTCATGTAAATACACACTGGCATAAACGAGTGCATCCCATAAGTTAGAAATAATAGCAGCCCTTTATATAAGCTGTCCTACTGCTGGGCACGGAGCTCTTCTCAGCGTGAAAGGGTTAGGCCCTATAGTCCACCATGCTGGCCGGGTACGGATTGGCAGACTTTACATATCTCCGAGAACATTTTGCAGAACTCTTAGACACACCAAATTCCTCACGATGTTTTTCTTCACCGTTAAAACAAGCAGTAATTAACTAATTAATACGCACATGACTTTGACAATTCAAAGGTACGTGGCTTGGCATCGAATTCGAGACCTGTGCATGGTATTCTAATGGGTACATCATGAAAAGTATTACATTGTATTCTAGTCACACCGTGCATATACCTACATATCTCACTCACATTTAAGCCTAAAGTTTTTCTTAAACTGAGACAGCTCGACTGAGGTACTGAAAAGGTATTCTTTTTCGAATGCTAGATAAATACTGAATATATTTGACAAAAGTGTCATATTTATAACACAGATTGTATGAGGTATTTCTACGTACTATTACTCAAATAGGAGTATTGAGCCAGAACGTGCACCAGCTAATTAGTATACATCACAACCAAGAAGCTCGTGTTTCTAAGCGAGCTGTATTTTTAAGGACAGTTCAAGTCTCCAGTATTTTTCCTTACTCAAAGCATGAATAGTTAACCAACTAGGTAATTTGAACTGCTATTACTCAAACGTTACAAATTACTCAAATGACAGCTTCTACCTACCGGCCCGCTTCGCTGTACGAATTAAACTTGTACAATAGTGATCTGGAATGCAGTAATGAGCGATTCTGCATAATGCAAATGTTCGATCGTTTTGTCCTCGCGTACCTGATACTTACATGCCATATTGGACACTGGGACGCACATCACGCTTGAATTAGTAACTGAACTGGTGGCGTAGTACTTTAAGAGATTGCCTCGCCACTGTTACTACGCCGAGTATTGTCGTATCGATCCCCATACGACAAAAAATATTAACGAGCCCGTTCACCCCTCAGGGTTCGCCCCCTAGAAGGTATTTGTTAGGTTTCTACTTAAAATCCACCCAAAAATAATGTCCTCCGGACCGAATTTCGGTCATCGCGGCCAGTCTTAACGGAGACTGGCTATCTGCGCAGGAGATATTATAGTGCACAAGTATGTGCGCAAACACAAGTGCACTCTCTGTTCCATAACTCTCATGATCCAATGGGACGGATAATCCGACACGACAGGAGAGAGATCAGGAGCATCTATGAAAGTGGCGAAAGTCAAGGGGCATACGGGCTCGTAGCCCAAAAAATTATGTGATCTGCAATTAGTTGTTCCGTGGCTGGGTGTTTTTTTGTGTCTACGACACTGAAATTGTGTCTAGTATGGGATGTCTATAAAAGACAATACGTTTTGAGTTAATTTGGAAGCCGAACTCAAATAACGTAGTTGCTGATGTCAATATATGTATAAAGCGAAGACAAAAAATTTGTATGTGTCTCACGCTTTGCTTTGAATAGACATTTCTTATTTGTGTTTCGTGAGAAGAAGTACAGCGTGAATAGAATCGGACATTTATCGACTGAAGACTCGTGTGCTCTGTTAGGCCTGGTTCCTGTATCAAGGAACGAGTCGTTTTGCTACGGACAGTTAAATTATGACATATTTTTATAGAATTCTATCTGACCCGGCAAACCTTGTTCTGCCATATAAATTATATCTTAGCGGTATAAAATATACTTTATTCTCCATAAAAATCTGTCAAGCTGTTTCGGAGGAGTGCGACGACAAACACCGTGACACGATATTTTTGTATACAGGGTGATTTTGAAATCGTGTAATTCCTTTTAACCACGCATTCTACTGGTGATATAGAATAACCCTGACCATATTTTTATTTAATTATATTTTTTTTTTTTGAAAAATTATTATTCCGTTTTTTTCGTGAAATGGTGTCAGATAGTCATATGTTAACCAACCGAGGCAATTTTAATTTTTTACTAATTAAAATAAAAAAAACATATTAATAATTAATGTCGTAAATAATAACGGGCGGTCCTTTTTATTGCCCCTTATTATTTACGACATCAGTTATTGTTATGTTATTATTTTCAAATTAGTAAAATATTAAGATTGTGTCAGGTGGTTAAAATATGACTATTTGAAATCATTTCATGAAAAAAATCTGTACTCTAATTTTGCCGAAACCATTATTCTAATTAAGAAAAAATATGGTCAGGTTTATTCTATATCACCAGTAAAATGCGTGGTTAAAAGGAATTACACGATTTCAAAATCACCCTGTATATAGATGTGTCAGATATAAACTATCTGTAGGTAAAACAAGCCTTATATTATACATGATAAATTATGTCGCAGGTTCATCAGGTCACCTTTGCACTTTAGTTGTACTTAATACGGTTGTTTCTTTTAGCTTTTAATCTTAATTACTCAACTAGTTTTTAAGTTTTTATTTCTTTATAGCCTTTTATTTCCTTTGAACCCTTTTTTTATAGTTATGTTATGACATACAACCGTCCTTTACCTTATGATTTTCTTCAAGATCTGTATGTTATGTATCAGGGTGATGGCGTGGAAAGTGCGGCAGCCCGCGCGGCACGAACGCGACGACGCGCGTTGGCGCGGCGCGCGGCGGCCGCTCGGCTTCGGCCCGGCACGCCCCCACCAGCACCTGGCCGCCGACACCACCCCATACAGACCGAGTACTATCTCGAAGAGGTAATATCAGCTAGACATTACTTACATTCTTACATATTTATTAAACAAGATTTTCCAATAGTTACTACAATATAAAATACACATATGAGAATCAGTTTGAGTGTAACCAATTGTATAACTTATAAGTGAATTCTTACACACACACACACACACATCTTAAAACATGTTCGTTTCCACTTCACAGCTTAATTATAGTAGTTATAACAAATAACATCGCGTAGTGCACTTTTATTACATATTTTTGGAACTATTTTTACACTACTTACTACAGTAAAACTTTATTACTATTAAAGCTATTTAAATTATTAAAACGTTTCAAACGATTACAGTTTCCCCGGCGTTTCGGTTGCTTTTCAGCAGCTACGTTCACGACTGTCTGACAATAAAAACCATATAAAGTAGTTTAATTTCAATGTACAACATTCGCGTAACTTAAGACAATATCGCGTAGTGTACCTATTTAAAATCAATGAACAAAATAGAATAAACAAAGGGTTTGTAATCTTCTGTCATGACCTGTCATGTCGACTACAATAATACAACAATTTTGACACACGTACAACACTACCACCGCTTTACATGCAATCCAAACCAGATCGGATTGCATGTCACCAGTGGCTGTCGTCGACCCAAATTTAAAAAGATAAGATTTCGATGAAAAATATATGTTCTATTTTATTCTTAACTTGTGGCAAAGTTAAAATGATAAAAGCTTATATTTTATTAGCTAGCACATTTAATTTATTTATACATATACAAAAACAATAATTTATGAAATTGGATTATTGTTTTAAGTGTTTAGAAATGCGATGTTAATTGATAAACTCAACAAAGTTAAATTAAAGCCCTTTTCAGTTATTATCAATACGATTTGCTTCAAAAAGCAATCGCATTGCTTTGAATCTACCCTAGAATCGGCAGAAGCTTGCAATCCCGTCCTTAGAAAATTGGATCTGCTGAGTGCTAAGATTAAACGAAATCTATCTACCTCTCTGATTAACAACTAACCATATAAACTGTTGCATGCAGCTATTCGATAAGGGTACGGAGATGGACGTGGGTGTCCAAACGGACCTGTTCGTTGACCGGCCAGCCACGCCCCTGTATGTGCCCGCCAAGACTGGTGCGGATGCTTACACGCAGATATATCCAGGAGACGTAAGTTCAACTTGTCTTCCACTTCATTTGCACCTCAATAGATAGTCTTGAACAGCCTCGAAAGGGTGGCCTGATATAGATATTAGGTATAATAGATTATACCTACATTTTGGCAGATATGGTTGAAATCCTACAACAACAACAACCTTATGCTGTTTCAATAAGGAGACAATTCCAAATACAGCAGGTTTCTGTCTATACCAAGTCCGAAACCTTCGGATGTGTGCACAAACCGCGATAAAGAAAGAATATATATTAAGCTACAGTCAAAAAAAATTAAACTTGTAGTAGAAAAGTACTGTACTCCACAAGTTCCACGTAAGAATACCCACTTTTCCTTAAATTGCTACATTCATAACTTTAACGACCTAAGAATACCCAAAAAGGGTTTATTAATGATTTTGGTAACTATATTTGTTACCTAAGAACTATAATTTACAGTACTCCTACTGGCATATCCTTCTTTTCTTGACCTTGAACCTCTTGCCTACTGGCAAAATTTAACTAAGTTATGCCTAAGTTAAATTTTGCCAGTAGACTAACAATATCATTTTCTAAACTAACCACCTTTTAAATGTACGTTAAACGTAGTAAACTATTAATACAATTACGTATTCTGTGGCTCAATCATGGACATGGACTTGTTTCAAATGGCACCGCTTCTTGCTTCTGCCTTCTGCATCTAGTCATTACCATGTTAAGCTGGTTATTAATATACTCCTGGTTGTGTGGGACAGCTGTTTGACTTCGACCTGGAGGTTCAGCCAATCCTGGAGGTGCTGGTCGGGAAGACGACGGAGCAAGCACTGGCGGAGGTGGCGCAGGAGGAAGAGTTGGCGACACTACGGGAACAGCAGCGACGCTACCGCGAGTTGCGAGACGCTGAACTCGCGGAGAGACAACGTCTTGCCGCGCAAGACTTGCGTCTGCACCAAGAAAAGGTATTTCTGAACATATTATTTATATACCTATATAAAACTTCTTTTTAAAGGAGTGGACTGAGTTATCTTAACAGGCGTCACCATATTTCAATGTTAGCTGAAAGAAAATTTGTTATTGCGTGGATTTATAAACTGCTTTAAATAACGCTGAAATGGTTTAGCGTAGTATTTTTATTACAGCTTTCGTTCTTGCCAGTTCTGCTTGTGTTCTTAATGTTAAGAGTGCACTTTTTACTAAACTCTTAATTTTAGTAAGGATTTAAA
Organism: Catocala nupta; assembly: GCA_963675205.1. Taxonomy (NCBI): domain Eukaryota; kingdom Metazoa; phylum Arthropoda; class Insecta; order Lepidoptera; family Erebidae; genus Catocala; species Catocala nupta. The sequence goes on along the minus strand of OY776085.1, from coordinate 23,835,917 downwards.
TTACGGACCGGCAATATATTATACATTAGAAATCAGTAAAATAATATATCTGTTAACCACAAATTATCATTGATATTAGTAGTAATGCTATTAAACATAAATTAATCGCGGTACATATTGATTAGATGAACTAAAGCAAAATAAAAACGCGATTTTGTGCTTAAAACTAATATGCTAGATCGCTACATCGTTCAAGTATACAAAACCGTTAAAAATGATGGGTTTCATCGGCTCGAGTCGGCATCGGGTGGCTTGATGACATCACAACGATTATCATGCCATTGACGCATTAAGCTATTAAGCACTATTGTACACCGTAAAACTATATTCGGAAATGGTCTTTGTGCTGAGTTTTGGAAGACATTATCACATTAAAATATATGTCTAATTATATATTATGATTGTGTGTACAGGAGCGGCGTGTGGCGGAGGCACGCGTGGCGCAAGTTGCAGCGACAGAGGCGCGCGAGCGCACCGCAGCCGCCGTGCTGGTGCAAGGCTACGTGGCCGAGCTACTGCCCTCCGTGCTCGCCGGCTTACGCGAACAGGGTTACCTTATAGAGAGGATCGAGAGAGGTTAGCACCGCCATTTCAGCTTTTTCCTCCTGTCGGAAGTAGAGAAGTTCGAAAACGAATACGCCTAACTCTGATAAAGAAGAGCACTAAGGCTACATCATAAAACACGATTAAAATGGTCCTTGTAGTCACGTTTTGCCAGAATTTATATTTAGGCTATGGGCGTTTTATATTTGTTCTTGCTTGTTCTATAAACAATAGCTTCGGGCTTTAATAAGGATCGAAAGGGATCAGCACCTCTATTTCTGATTATGCTTTCTGTCTGAGATGGCTGATTTAAAGTTGGCCATAAGTTGCATCCAGCAACATATATTTGTTGTTTTGATGTCGTTTTGGAGAAAAAGCAAATTACAGTGAAATCTATCAAAATATTTCATAAACAAGAATTATACAACAGTATATAAAAACAGCCGTTCATCAATTATCCCACTGCTGGAAGCAAAAATCTTCTTAACATGAGAAAGGTAAAGTCATACCTATTCTACCACGCTGACCCATACAATAATATAAGTATTTTTCAAACACACAGTTTTCTTTAAGCCAGCACAACAATAAAACTAGCTTCAATTAAATAATTAATTTTTTTTCCTGCTTCTGATTTCTCTACTAGACTATCGTTATATATAAAAAACTTTAGGCGTACATTATATAACAATAATCGTTAACGTCACTACTACCATAGGTACTGCCGACATAAGGAAAAAGATGAAGCTCACATTTTTTTCGAAATTGAGTTTTACGTTAGTAAAATACTATATTTTATATTAAATATAAAAATACTGGCATATACGTATTTTTTTCCTATGACGGCAGCATACAATTTTATACTTTAGGCTTCGAATGTTATTAAGAAAGTACATAATAAATGGTGATTTGCATCAGGTATCGACGAGGAGTTCATGCCGTGGCTCGTGAACGAGGTGTCACAGGAGATCGAGTTCATCATCACCAGTCGGGATGTCATTATTGGTAAATATCACCACCAACCCTATCTATATTTAGAACAATTATATATCATGATAAGAATGAGCACTTGTATCATACACTGTATATCATTTTAACAAACCACTGTCAGAAAAGAAGCTATATAGCTTAGGAATAATAATACAATTAAAATGCCACATAGCTCTGTGTCTAATCGGCAAGTATTCGCAATCAACACTGAAAAAGTATTTGAAATTCTCGAAAATTCCCCATTCGAATTTTGAATTATTTATAATCCCTGCATTCGAATAATCGATCGTAATTAATTGTTGCGCAATAACAATAAATTATTCTGCATGTGAACACTATCTTGACGTTGATTGACGTGATTATTTTAAAGTCTAGTAGGTATATAACACGTCATGTTTACGTTTACAGATATAGTCCGCGACGTGGTCGAAGCTCGTGCGGAGTTGTACCGCAGCGCGGGCGAACGCGAAGCGGAACACGTCGACACGGAGGACTCTATCACGCTGCCCTCCTTCATGGGTGAGGGTGAGGAGGAAAGTGAGTACAGTACAGCCAGTCTACTGACAGTTCTACTCTTTACTTTACCATCTAAGAAAAATCTAGGTATGCACCAAGCAATTAATTACAACGTGATTGTAACTTCATTCTGTAATACAAAGATTTAGGAATGCAACAATTATTGATTCCATTTATCATTCTTTCTTTCAAAGCAAGCAAATCTAAAATCCAAAGCTATTTCTACGGTTGATAAACGTTTATATGTGCAGATATAATATAACCTATGTAGTCCACTATTCGGAATAATTAAGCTTGATCGTTGGTTGAAACCTATTATAGTTTGGAATTAATTATACATAGTGTTCTGGACTATTGTCCAGAATACTATTATATATTGTAAAAGACGGTGTGAAGGGTAATGAGTCGTGGTCGAAGCATGCAGAAACGAGGAGAGTGATAAGTTCTTATAGATCACAGTATTAGAAGAAGCGCGATTTAAAAAAAAAATAGATGTAGATTCTTGTTGAGACTGAATTCGTATAAGACAGCCAAGACAAATCAATGGCAAAAATACTGCGCTCTCTAATACTTTTTTGTAATAAACAAAGGCTAATAATTATAGTAACTAAAGCTAGCCGCACTCACGCAGACTGTCACACACACTGACAAACACGCACATACACACAGACTAGTGCTGCCTGCAACCTGTTTTCCATCCCCTCGGACTATTATGGGGCACCACACACACTTGCTGCAAGTCCTTGCTACAATTCGTGCCACCTCGCACGTGTTCCCTGTCTGAATTCGTCACGGTCGCCGTTCGCGATGCATCGAACGCGTAGCCGTCTCCCGTTGTCATTACATCGCCATATCAACGCTATTAGTACGCTACACACCATACTGATAGGGTTGGCAAGTATTTGCCGGAGTATCGTCTGTTTATAATATTGGTACATATCTTCAGATCAAGGCATGCTAGGCACTTATTAAGTACATGTGAAATTTTTACAATGTACGTAGCCATGTTTTGATTGGGCATGTTTTGATCATTCATAGATATCTTGTTATTGAATCATGCCCATAAACGGTTAAACGAATTTCGACGAAATTTGGTAAGGAGATAGCTTGAGGTAGTGGGAAGGATAATGAGACTACATTTTTGAAAAGCGTCTGTAGAGCAATGCCAATGCTAATATTACCAAAATCATTGTCTCTGATTATAATCAGAGACAATGATTTTGGATTATGTTTTATTATATTTTATACAAAAGATACTGGATGGCAAAGGTACTTTGGCTTGTACTATATGCGGGATGTAGACTAGGCAGACAGGTAAGGAAATGCAGTACCTACTACGTTAGACTTATATAATATATTAGATAGATAACAGTTGACAACCCTACACACTCGCGACATCAAATATCAATATAACAATCACAGAGTTTAAATTACACTAACACTGACGTAAAATTATAAATACACAGCATTTCCGACTTTACAACTAAGTCAATAGAGATCAAATTTTGTAAGCTGCAAATTCCACCCGGCCGCGAAAAAAGCAAGGGGATGTAAATAATGCGTTTAGATTGGCGGTCGCGGACAATTAAGATTGATACGGTGTGATGACATTATAATAACGTTTTGATATGGGGCGCGTTTGTATGAGTTAGTTAAGAGCATTAGTTATTATGTTCGGTTACAAGTAACGATTTAAGCGAGCGCAGTGGCCGCACGTGCGATACAAACACTCGTGCGCAACTCGTGACATATCTTACTTGACATGTTCGTAACACTTTGACACTCGAATGTGAATGCGTGTAAAGCCGCGAACCCATTGCTGCGTACCGAGTTTGGCACCCTATATGATATCGTCATAAACTAATACTTTTAGAATTCGAAAAAGCTCTTATACAACAGCTTTGTCCGTCCGTCCGTCTGTCTGTTATACAACTTTCAACTCAAGAACCGTAAGAGCTAGAGACTCGCGGTCAACGCCATTCGACTCAGCATAGTCGATATACGCCCGAAATGTCTATGACCTTTGACCTCTGACCTCAAAGTCACGTGGTATCACGTGACCTTTGCATATTAACTTGAACTATTTTTAGAACTCTAAGATTTACGGCAATTCATTGCCGTTTGTCACCTGTTTTTTAATTTTCGATAGTTTTAGTCGACGACTTATTCTAAGTGTAATTTACCATCGGACGACCACACAAACAGGCCAACGTCACAGGTACGTGGTGGATATACCACATTTACGCACGAAGCACTTTGCTTCCACTTCAATAATGGGTACCGCAAAGGAGTGGAACTCACTACCTAAGTCTGTGTTTCCCGATGAGTACAATCTGGGTGTCTTCAAGTCGCGAATGTATAGGTATTTCTAGGCAAGCGTGGTCCATCGTCGACTGCATCTTCACTTGAAATCAGGTGAGATCGCGGTTAAACGCAAGCCTATTTTAGTATAAACAAAAAGTATATAACCGGGTTTCCATACAGTTATAGGTTTGTTTAAAGATAGCTTTCACGATGGTGATAATTCCTATATAGCGAGAGAATTTACAAACAGTCAAAACACACGAACACAAAGATCGTCTAGACTCGGAACAACTCTTTGTGGATCATTCAGATTTTCGTCCTGTTCCAGCTCACAACACTCGGACGTATTAATGCCAGAAGCGAGGCTACCACGTTAACCTCTAATCTATCAAGCAGTCTACTCAATGTGCAATGTCTGCCCGATTACTGGAGCCTCCAATCCCACACTTCCTGGTCCATAAGTTGCATTGATATCCTACTCGTCAGAGAGGAATCTCTCTGCGATACAGTCCTGCATTCATTGAGTTTCCCTAACACTGGCTTTAAGTGGGATGGTGATAGTATTCCGTGTTCTTCGATCAGCAAGAAGCTTTACGTGGCAGTCCTTAGATGGGAACTGGGTGAAATTACCTTTTTCAAACTAGATACGAACTGTTACTGAGATTTTGAATAAATGAAGAAACCAAAAATAAAAAAGATCATTACCGTTGCGCCACCGAAGCCGTCATTTTCTCTATTATTTTATTACGTTGACGTATCGAAGGAAAGCATAATCATTTTTTGACATACATTAAACATAATTTACGTAATGTGTATAATCATACATCAGTCTAAAGCGTGATGTACTGTAAACGTATTGTGATGGCGTATAACAAAACTGTGTTCTATTGAATAGCGCGCGGGTGTCATCAATTTACCACACAGTGGCAACATATTGCGCGCGCCACGTGCCACGTGCCACCTCGCATAATACTAGGATATTGTTACTTAATGTTATTTAATATATTTGAATGCACGAAAGAAACAGTAGTGGTGGTCGGGAGCCAATCATGAACAAAAAATGAGTATGAACTAAAAATTGTTGCTTCGAGAGTCTAAGTTCATTGACAGGTGATTTATAAATTTATTGCAGCTTAAGAATCATCCCTTTAGCAAAATAAATTGCTATTTTGTGTTTTGTCATTGACGAATGTGTTTGAGGATTTGCAAAATAGTGCAGTAAGTATTAGAGTTATTTTTAACTAATAGCCGACGATTAACTTACGTCTGAAACCATACCTACACATTACGAAGCGAACATTGTGTTCTACACAAATGTTAAACTGTTCTGCCAAGTTTCGCTAAAAAATTATTATTTTTAACTAACTTTTACCCGCAACTTCGTCCGCGTGGAATAGTTACTTTGGGCAGCTTTTTTAATTTTTTATGAACCTTATTTTCCACGTAATATTAATACAAAAATCTACTTTATTTATTTATTTATCTTCAAAATCGCTGGAACAAATGTTTACTTATTGCCTTCTTATCAAGTTCCTAAAAACAAAGTTTCGTAGTTTTATCTTCTATAATGACGAATTCCCATACAAACTTTCATCACTTATTACAACACTTTCATGCCTTTTTTACAACAAAAGGTAGCCTATATCCTGTCCCAAGGTCTAGTCTATCTCTGTACCAAATTTCGTCAAAATCGGTTCAGTGGTTTAGGCGTAAAAGCATAACAGACAGACAGACAGAGTTACTTTCACATTTATAATATTAGTAGGGATTAGCTAAATTAACTATCTTTGTTGCTCAATATACTTTGAACTGCTCGTAAGACTAAGTAGTGCCGCAGTACAATACTACATTTAAACTTCAATTAAGTAAAAACCAGTACATATACAGGGTGTCCGCTAATTAATGGATAACCTTGAAATATCTTATAGTAGAACTGAAGGCAGTTAAGAAAACAAGAAAAAAAAGTGTAAGCTATATTAGCATAGCATACTTTCGACTGTCTATCTATTAGCATAATTAGTGTTTAATAATAAAACAACAAAAAACCGATGTATTTCATTCATTTATGGTCGTAGTATACAACAAATTTATACATGGTAATTAAAAAAAAACACATATCTCAGGTTAGGATAGATTTTTTCATATTTTTTTCTGAACGGCCGTCAGTTCCACTATAAGACATTGCCAGGTTATCCATTAATTACCGGACATCCTGTATAATTTGAAATTTCATCCAAAAGTTTTAAGGAGACGTTTCACAATTTTATTAATTACTAAACAACAATATTAAATCATAGCACACACTGGCAGAAATAAAACAACAATTTAAACTATATGGCCGACCACGCAGACAAATACTAGCATAAATGGTGTATATCCCTAATTATTACATGACAAAAATAGAAAACCAAACAAAAAATCGCTATATCCGTCTTGCAAATCTGATTCGTAGACGAATTAGCTTAATGTACTTAAATAATTTAGTACTTAAGCACTTTCATTTAGGATAAGTGATGCATGGTGTGTGCTTTTACCAAGCTGGGCTGAGTGCGCAATGCTCACCACTGCACGTGCACAGATCGAGTGCGCGATAACGCGCGCGGTCGGCGACCAAATCTGATGTTAATTGAATTTGTCGCGATAACGCGCCAAATGGTTATTGTTGGCCAAAATACGCCGCAAGTGATTGATAAAGTAACTGTGTTTGTGCACTTTTATTTAATAAGTTTAATGCGATCCGACAATGTGATTGAAATGGTATTAAGCTTCACAAATAAGCGATAATATATACCTACCAAGTAACTAGCAATACGTTACAAAATGACAATTAAGCTTTTAGGGAATATCTTCTTAATTCCTATAAAGGCATTGAGCGGATGTGTGCTTTTTTGTATTTCACATCTAGATTTGTGTCAGTTGCGGCAATAAAATTCATTATTATATTGTAACACGTGTATGGTAGTGTTGCTTGGCGACCTCCTTCATTCTGATTATTTTACAGAATATGGATAAAAAAATTGTTTTTTTATATATCGAAAACAGCCATTAGTTGTATAAAAAATACTATTGACCTGCCGCCCAAACTGACCGTGAATAAAAAAGATAGCACGCTGGTAATTTGTAGATACAGCAAGTGCAGTAATATCAATTTACTCGCAGTATCCAGTTACCTTTGTAGGGGACATTTTGGCGAGAGTAAATATTATTGCAGTGTGTGCACATTGCTCGTCCGTCCGGCAGCTTTTAGATAACAATTACAAGCGAAGCACAGTCGCGTCGCACCGTCGCTAATTGTACAGCAATGGACCAGAGTCTACACTTCACTCAATTTTGAACCCTATTCGTTAATGATTAAGAGTCGGCATGGCAAGACACTGTCCGCGAGTTGTTTATGCAGCTGCGACCGCCCGAATCAACATTTTAGACATTTTTTATATCGCCTCCGTACAATACAATAATAATGTAAAGAGATTAAATGTTACAATTTAGAGCTCTCAATACAAGTGCAATAAATGCGGTGTTATTAAAATATACTGCGATACGTACAACGCAGTATATTTTTCTGTAGACTAAATCCCCGTAGGGATTTAGTCTAAAGAAAAGTTTTATTTGGCTCTCTATTACTCTAGACGAGAGTTTTATTCAGAGGATATATGTATATACCTAGAGGAGAACAGTATTTGCGAGGTATTGAATAGCAAGATCCAGGTACACACGGCTACACATCAAATTAGACACCCTATATACGCATAACTACGCTACATACAAAATAGAGAATTGTCGAAAAGGGACAGTGCATAGTGGTGTCGATGGAATGGTAAGGATAGAGCGTAACAAAAATATAACGCACTCTCTTGCACGATTCGCAACGTTCAACTTTTAATAGTTTAAAGTCCAAACAGTCTAGGTTGATGCGTCGCTGTGTGTACATACCTAGACTAGCCCGACTAAAAAGTTTATTTCACCCTACAGAAGATCGCAAACCAAGAATTAACCAGTCATACAGGCTCTTGAATTAAATATTCGTCATGTTATTTCTCCAGCCCTATAACTTGACCTGCTAAGATTATTCTGTATAGGACAGTAATATCGCGGTAGGCAGTGGCTTGTCTAAGTATATACATAGGTACCATTAGATCGGCCCGTAGTTAATATACCAATAACGGCATTTCTTTCTTTTTTTTTTAAAGGCAATTTATCTTAGTACCTGTGTCGCCAAGACTTTACAAGCATTGATACAATGGACACAAAGAGCAGTCAAACTCGAATAACTCAATCCCGTGTTGAAATCGAATTCACGACTCTCAATGTGGTGACTACTTAAACCATTGCTCCGTGTGCGCATTTGAAACTAAATAACAATGATAAATACCAAAGTATCAACACGGGTAGGTCGGCGTATAACAGCCGGCGCAAACGCAGCCGGTGCGTATGCAGTGCTTTACATTATAATTCAAATTTAGCCGTTCTTGCTCAATGCTATTGCCCAGGGAGAGTATACATGTGCAAGTTCGACTAATCTCTCTATCGTTTGTGCAAACAGTCGGCAAGTGCACACTGTTCATTAAATGAACATCGCGCTATTGCTACTGGATTAAACATGATGTTAATCATTGCAATTGTTGGTCGAAAGTGTGGTTACTTGCCCAGCCTATGCCTAGGCGAAGACTGTCAGAAATAGAACTAAAATTTGATATAAGTCAAACTATATTTTCTTTTTTCTTATTCTTCAGTCAAGTCTTAGACTAATAGACATAATAATAAATCGATTGGGTCTGGCCACCGGTGTGCCACTGCGAGAGAGAGCTAAATAATTATGATTAATAATAAATGGCATACATATGTCATGCTTATAATTATTTTTACCTATTATACACAAATTAATAGGTAGATGATGATAAGTGTTACTTACCTACATTGATACCTATGTCCACGCTCTTACGGTTTCGATTTGCTGATACAGTTTTAGGGGCTAAACATTGTAAAAATGTCTACCTATTAGACCTGTATCAAATAAAAAAGAATTAATGGTTGCCTTTTACAATCTACATTGGTAGTACATTACCTATTAGGTATTTTACTGCAACATAAGCTATTTTAGTTCATTAGAATTAGCACCCTGTAGCTTAAAATAAGTATTAAGAGCGTTCATATTACACCAAAACCGCAGCAATAGTGTGAATGTTGGCTGTGTCCGGCTAAATCAATTCTGGAAACATCAATATGAGCGCACTGTTTTCTAACTAACATAGTTCACAGAAGCGCCAATAATATCACCATTATAGTTTGAATTTAACTATTAAGTAATATATGTTAGTAATTTCTTAGTAGGAACACAATGAATTCAATGAAAGTGAAAATAAAAACGAAACAAGAACAACTTCATATTCGAATTTTAAGCTCAGTACAATAGATAAATACCCACTAACTTTAGTAACTTTGATTATTTCAGTCGAAGAAGAGTAAGGTGCAGACTGGCGCGGTCGCCGAGTAGCGTAGCGTGTGAAATACCTACAGCGTTCAGCGACAAACGCTACCGACTGGTGATCAGCGTCAGCCATCAGCGAAAAGCGTCAGTGACCAGCGAACAGTGCCCTGACCAGCGAAGCGAGTGCGGACGCTTAGTGAACTCAAAACTAAAAAAACACTGTGGAAACGTTAAATTTTATTTGTTTTATGGACGAATCAATTCAAGGTTGAACAACGCAACGGTGACTTTAAGAGCTATACGGGTTGCTACACATATTCGAGTCGAAATTAATCCAATATTTGTATATTGTCGATCGGTATGCTCGCTCGACAATATCAAATCAAGTCTGTGTTATTGTCGTATTCTAGTAAGCATTAATTGACACAGCTAGAACAATTGAAGAGACAACTGTCATTTTCTGCCGATTAGGATTTGTCGACCGCATTTCGCCGATCTGTTAGTGCCTATGTACCATTTTGGTATGGAACCCTGTTAAGGCATATTAGTACGACAAATTCTTCTTACAAGAGCTCAGTATGCTCACTAGACAAAGCCAATTTAAATCCATGTTTGTATTATATTCTAGTAGACATTAACACAACTGTTTTAATACTGCCGATCTGGTTCTGCCCATCACATTTTGCCGGCTGAGTTCGGCCATCGACCATGTTTTACTAACCTAAAATTGCTGAACTGGTTATAAATGTGTGTAGCAACCCAACAGCTCAAGCATTTTTACCATTACGTACTTTAAATTTTACGTGATAGATCCGCGGGTGATTTACCTCCTTGAGCCTCAAGTGTACCTACACTTGTGCCTTGCGATCTTAGATATTCAGAAATATCTAACAAAGTTATAGATGTGATAACGTTTTAGGGATGGATATCAACAGTAGACAAAATGTTATACAATTAGGTACAGATGAGTCAAGCTATGTCCAAGGTCATAAATTACATGAATACAAAATAATCACATACAGACTTCTTTTAACATATTATTAATTATTTACGTAATGTGTAAAAACTACGAGTATTTAGATTTTACGCCAACGTTACGTTTAGACGGGGCTTAGGTAACCATTTTATTCGAAAAATAAATTGTACAGTCAGCGACATAAGTCGATAAACATTTGCGAAATTTTTACTTACTTTATCGTACACAATCATGAAAATTTTGAACTTTTTATGACAGTTATACTTAAAGGATAATAACTTAATTACAATTTATAACTACAGAACAATAATTAAACATTTTTTATTCATATTTATTTATACCATACCGTTAAAATATATTTTTTTTAAATCACGCTACTAAAGTGATAAACAAGCTACCTGAAAGAACCTCTTACCTACTGTAGTCTTGTGGGAAAATGTAGCTAGAAATAGGTATATGTCGTTGAATATATATGCGATTGTAATTGTGTTGACTTATCTGTATTTGTATAGAGAAATTATACCAACCTGTGTACTACTACTCTTTAACATTGTATGCATAAATTGTCTGGTGAAACGAAGGAGTATTGTTATTAATACTGTTTAATTTAAAAAGCAATTGTGAACCTACACTATAATCTAAATTAATTAGGTAAATAAGTACCCTTTTCCATAACTAGAGTAATCGGTAAAATAATGATAGTATACATAATATATTGTTTATATGAAAGCGTTTTGAGTCCGGAGGTCTAATCTGCAAGTGCGGGTTAACCGAAGGAAGTGTATATTGACCTAAGTACCTACGAGTGTTTATAGTAGCGATGACTATTGTCACCGAAATAAATATCGAATGAATCGAAGGTCCTACGATAGTGCATTCGATTGCTGATATATGTTATCGCTGATTGTTATTCGAATCATTTGAAGACATATTGAAGTTTTGCGTTTTGTTAGGTGGTTTGTTGATAAATCTTTTCGTTTAGCCTTTTGCGCGGAGGATTTAACGCGGTATATACCTATTGCTATATCTGAATAGCATTAAATATTTTTCTAATACATTCGAATAATTTGAATGTGTGGGTAGCCCAAGACAGGTCTGTGTGAGAATCCTTGGGGGGTGGCCTATGTCCAGCAGTGGACGACTTTTTGCTGAGATGATGATGATGATAAATTTGCTGTTTCATTAAAATAAGACATTGCTAGATCTTGAATAAATTAACGCTGACGAATCTTCCTGCCATTAAAGTTGTCGCTAATGGTGCGGTTACAAAAAATAATGATGAACAGATATTGTTTGATGATGGCTACCTAAATTACAATCAAGATTTATATAAACTCGTATTATGATCAATACATAGAGTGCCTCGCGGACTCGGCGCTAAAATTATGTTTAAAACGAAACTATGTTGTTGTTTGTACATTGTTACATATTTCTAGGCTATTTTGTTTTGTTTAGTGGCTATAAAACAATTTATTAAAGGTATTTAGTTACTTATTTTCAAGTTTTAGATTAAAATACCTAGTTAATATGTGATTGTTTTAGTTTTTTTAATCCTAATTATAATAAAGCAGATGTTAGAAATATCTATATCTTAACCCTATTTTATAATAGAGCACACTAGGTACTGGGCACGGTTTTTACTCAGTATGAGAAGGTTAATGCCAAAGTACATAGTACACCATGATGTCGAAGTGCGTAGTGACAGACGGAGAACTTGATAAGCTGGTTTGCTCGCAATGATCCCTTCATCCGAGTGATGATTAAAATACGCCAGAAATTCGTGCTGTTGATTCGAACTCGATAGCTTTGCGTGTCAGTCTATCGATCTCTCCACTGAGCTATCGCTGCTCTAATGTAAGGAGAAAAGGACTCCAAACCTTTTATTATCTTTGGGTAGGATCAACACTGCAGGATTATAGGACATTCTATCAAAAAATCTTAGTAAAAATCTTGTCTGGAGCTGTGTGCGATAGACGGCTGTCGACTCGCCCACGTAGATGTACCTACTACCTACTGAAAATTTCTTAACAAAAAAGCCAATAACTCTACCCGGGCCAGGAATCGAGCCCGATAGCTAGGCACGGCATCAAAAGCTATAGAAACATGGTTGAACATCAGCTTTCAACCCGCTTGATCCAACCACAAGCGTAATAACAATAGTTTAATCACTGAGGGATTTGCGGAGGGCGTTACGCGAATTTACAAAGTGGCAGGGCGCGGAGGAGTGCCGTACGCCCTCTCATTTAGGGTCGCAACGGTATATAATAGTAGCAACCCTTGTTCAAACGACAGTCGTATCACCAACCTGCGCAGACGCACCTTGCGTCAAGACGCAAGTACAAGTGGAAAATAGTGTTGAAATAAGTTAAATGTCTCGTGTGTTGTGTCGACGCGGGGTGGCGCGCGGCGCTCAATCCTCCGCTTTCTCCGTTGACGATCTGCTTGAAGCGCTACTAAGAAATGATGCTGAATATGTAAGTCTTTTTTATACCTTTGAGGTAGCAAAATGTGAAACAGTATGGCGTATTGGTTTAAGTGAACGCCTCGCCACTACCAGTGCGCCGAGTGGTTCGATCCCCACACGGTACATAGATTTGTGAGAACCACAAATAGTTTTTTCGAGTCTGGGTGTTCTTTGTGTCTGTTTTCTCAATGATAGTAAAGTTCCCCGCGACACACGGACTATAGAAACAGGATCTTTTTTCTTTTCAAAAACCGCTCTTCCTAGCCGAAATACCTCGATTTCGAAAAATAAGATCTTATGTTTTTAAGGAGTTTAACCCTACCATCAGACTACCAACATCAGTCTACATTGGTCCTTTAAAACAAAACAAGTAGGTACTTGTTGGTTTTGCATCTTGCATACTCCTAAACGAGTGTTTACGTCTTGGAAGGGATCGGCAGATATGCATTACACCCACTTTTCGCCAGGATTTAGGTCACACGTCATATCACGTCGAGCCTATTGCTACTGAGATTTTTTTTAAACCAAAATATTTTGCTTGGTCCCAAAATTCACAGCAGTTGTATTCACTGCTACTATATGCTCGGAATCGTTCTTTTTTCGTTTGACAGTAATAAGTTGTCGATTATAATCTGGTACCAAAGATATCGCCAGTTCTTTCTATTCCACTAGTTCTACTGTCCTTCCTGGTACAGCTTTTGAAATGGTAATAAAAACAAAATGAATCGCACGTAATAAATGCATTCTATTAGTATACTCTTTAATACCTAACATGCTTTATCCTCGACTATACCTATTTATTAACAATATCGGATTAGTTGGGACCGTAAGTGACAATAAAATTCCACTCATGCCTAACAAAACGGCTACGAATCCGTTGGACCTCAAGTTTTGACCTTATTGACTAATATGATCCCTAATCCAAACGGCACAAAGAGGTCCAAAGGATCATATTAGTCAATGAGCTCCAAACTTGGAGGTCCAACGGGTACGTAGCCAACAAAACGTGTACGTGGAAGAGTAGATAAAAAAGGTCTTGACCCCGCCAGGAGAAACAGTTCGTAGGGGCTAGTGGAATAAACCGGAAGTTCGTTAACAACCTTGCAAAGAACAAATTGTTAAACTATGCGTAGTAAGTACCAAGTTCCTCCCTTTAAAAAAACCTTCACAGAGCCTTCCACATTCTGCAGTAAACTGGCATAATTATCAGTGAACTTAAAGATCATCGCTAAAAGCCTTGACTACTATCTGCTCGAATAGATAGGTACCTAGGTGTATGGATAATACATGCCGTCACGCCAATATCGCTGATGGGTTGGGCAGATGTGTTTTTCCACACGCAATTGCCTAGCTATAGGTTTAGCTCCAACATAAAGAGAACGAGTCATTTCCTAAACATAGTTCTTGACAGCGTGCTGGTATTGAAATTTTCTTGACAGAAAAATCTAATAACCCGTTGTGAAAACCGAGAATTAAACCCAAAACCTCAGGCCACCTCAGGTAACCTACATAATCAGTTCGGTAGATCAAGTAGGACACTACATCTCGTTTATCTTTGACGAACTTTTACATGAAACAATTAACTAAATTAATAGCTAGCCTCTAAATAATGTTGATATAGATCTACCGGCATTAATGGGAGGTTATCATTTGCTTTCAAGTTTATAATTAATACGGACACACCATTGCATTTTTCGTGTCATCAAAATCATGTCTAAGTTAGGTATGTAAATTAAAATGTGCAAGGCCTTTTACAAAGTGAAACAGCGTGATAACGTACACTAGTACCTACTGTGCACGATATTTGGTACCTACAACTTAATCCTTTGATGTCTACAAGTTCTGTTCGTTTCATTCACCGTCACATGGCTATTAGTAGGGAAATCTGTGCTTGTGCTCGAAATGGGATCCTACCAGAATGCCCAACTTTACTTATAATCTACAGAGAAAATATGATTTCTCTGAATGTGGTAAAAATATTTGGTGCAATACCAGTCACCTTCAACTAATATTGCGCCAACGCTTGGGTCCGATAATAATGCCCCACCGAATAAGAAGTCTCAATAGGCTCGTCCTCTATTAGGTAATTAGATCGTAAGAACTGCTGGCGAAATCTAGGTATACTTTTGCATACCGCTTCAGAGATTTACTGCTGCTAACTGAGGCCCGGTTCCTATAATTAGGATACAAATCGTTTTACCTACGGACAGTTAAATCAGAACACATTACATGACGACTTGTTTCTTGATTATAGGAAACGAAAGTCAAGGACGCAAAAAAATGGTGTATAAGTACCTACATCGTAACAATCTTTACGCTAATTATTAGCTGTTACATTGCAATAACCCTATATAATGTTTTAGGTGTACGTGGAATTGGACGGTGCAGGTCGCATAACGGCCGCGGGTGGCGGCGGCGCGGCGCGCATATGTGTCCGAGCGCATCTCGCGCCTAGTGCACCTGCGCGATGCGCCGAACTGGCCCTCAACACCGCGCCGTCGCCGGCCGGCGCCACACTAGTGCTACGAGCAGCCGCTGAACTAGCACCACACCAGGAACTCTTACTATGGTTTGCAGAAGACGCTTTAGCAGCACTAGACATGCCGTTCCTAACTCTACGCAACATCCGCGGCCGCCGTGACTACGTATGCCACGAGTGCGGCGCCGGCTTTGACGAACCGAACCCACTCAAGGCCCATATATTCCTACGCTGTGCACCTTACGATCCGACGCGCTTTTGGAAAGAAGTTGCGGCGCGCTTGCGGACTGCGCCCGTTCCTGCGCCAGTATTGCCTGCCCGGCCGGCACTCGCTCCGGCAGAATTAGAAGCACTGGCGACTGAGTGGGGACGCTCGCGAGACGGACACATGTGCCTGTACTGCGGCAAGCTGTACTCGCGTCGATATGGACTCAAGATTCATATTCGCACGCACACGGGCTACCGGCCCTTGCGCTGCCGATTCTGCCTGCGCGCGTTTGGTGACCCGAGCAATCTTAATAAGCACGTGCGCCTGCACGCCGCCAGAGCGGGCGACACCGCAGCGCCGTACCCATGCCCTGTTTGTGGCCGAGCGCTTGCGCGGCGGCGCGACTTGGAACGTCACCTGCGAGCACACGCGCGGCCCCCGCTTCCTCCCACCGCGACCGCGACAGCCTCAGGTTCAGAATGAAACGCATCATGGGTTTTAACTTATTTTATTAAAGGATTGACCGCTACTGTCCGGCGACCTTGGCCGCGATCCTCTTGTCGCGCTCCTCGGCGATGGTGAGCCGCACTCCCTTGCCACGTGGCAGCGAGATGTACGCCTTTGTGCCCTTGCCGATGATGAACACGTTGTTTAACCTGGAAGCGAACGGAAAATTGAATCGCCGAATTGGAACATGGCATTAGAACCGCCATATCAAAATCAAAAATGGACAAATGTGCTTCAATTTGAGTTAGAAGCTTACCTAGTGGCGAAAGTGTGTCCCGTCGTGTCCTTGATGTGCACAATGTCGAAGGAACCGGGATGTCTCTCGCGGGACACAATAGTGCCCACACGACCCAAATTCCTACCTCCGGTGATCATGCACAGGTTTCCTGTAATAAATTTACCAAGTTATGATGACATTAAGTGCTAGATTTTTTACTTACTTTGATATGTTATGTGGAACCTAACATAATACTCCCCTAGTGATAATATACGTATAAGTATACTGTAAATAGCCGTTGATATGTACACAATTATTGGAGAAAATTTAATTTTTCCAAACATTTTATAGACATAAATATTTGTTTTATTGTTATAATGTTGTTTAGATAAAATTTTTAATATATTATGTATTTGCAAGAATGATTAAAAAACAGAAGAAATAATAGATTTAATCTGTCACTCTGCTCAATAACATAATTGATGTTTTATTTTGACGGCCTAAAATTATTCATACCATAAATTAAGAATTATAACCTAACATAAACAAATAAACAGAAAAATATACCCTTTATCCATCTCTTACAGTCATTTTAAATCTAAGCTTCTGTGCGCCATCTATGAAATAAATCATGGAACTATCACAATGCTACAAACGGGTTGTATTGCAGAAATATATCTTTTACTAGAATATTACAATCACTATTAGGTTATATTAGTATTTGTATTTCCACTAAGCTATCAATGGCCCAACATGAGAAAGAAAAGCGTCTATGCTCAGAGTAAAACATGTCAGTATAATCTATACCTTCCAAAGTAGATCAAAGTACAAACCTGACTCAAACTTGATGAAGTCCATGATCTTGGTGCTGGCAATGTCCAGCTGGATGGAGTCATTGACCTTGATGAGTGGGTCGGGGTAGCGGATGGTGCGGCCGTCATGCGTTACCAGGAAAGGCACGTTCTTGGGGCCAGTCGCCACACGCTTAACCTTGCACAGCTTGTACTGTAAGCATTAAAATAATATTTCTAAACATTACTGGTAAAAGGGAACTGCTTGTTACACTCATGCTGTTTTACAAGGTAATTTGTACCTTCAGTAATATTCAACATACATAGTATCATGCTTACGCCCTGAAGGTTAAAGCAGGTTTATTAAACCCACATTTTGCAACCTTCGGTTTTAAGACCACATAATAGGAGGTGAGCCTAATGCCATATAAGTATAAGGCACTAGGGTTTGTGCTGTTATTGAAAATTTATTGATAGAAAATACTTAGCTGGGAATTAATCTTGTGATCTAATGCTATATTGCTAAAGCTGTGTCGAAGCAGTTCAGGATTAATAGAAAACTTAATAATTTTAAAAAATGCTTGCTATTATAGGCTTTAAAATAAGAGATAATAAATATTTATGGCTATTTTTTATAAACTAACATTTTAAAATTAATTTAAACATGTCAAATGCTTTTCATTCACATCAAATCATCATGTCATGATACTTTCATCAAATTTTTTTTTGTTTACGTAATGTAAATAGCATGATTTTAGTTTTGGCCATGTGCATATACAACAGTATATATCTTATGTTATTGTTTACCACAGAACATAGCATTCTTGCTCAAAAATCAAACCAAAACTGCTTTGATAAAATAATTTGTCAAATTTAGTAATTCGGGTTGCACTACTTATGTGTATATATAAAGTTCATTGAAATTAGAAATCTCAAGAATTTTTTTTTTATGCTCACTATTTCAATATAGTTATAATTCAAATTGTAATATAATTAAAACTTGTCAAGTCATCACTTTAGTGTATTGACTAGACATACCTCCTATGAGCAGTTTTCATATGATATTTGTGATTTATATTATTTATACAAGGTTTACATGTTGCATTATGATACCTGTTTAGGACATTTTTTAACTTTATTACTTGCTATCAATGTTTCTTTAATGTCTTAGGCAATGCTTGTACCCGGGGCTCAGACAATAAGCCTTTTTAATGAGTGAGGTTTCTGGTTCATTAAATAGTCAAATCTAAATTAAACTTGTTACTATCTCATAATTAATTACTGGACTTTTTAAAGCCTCAAATCTCTACTGTTTTAAACTGAATATTACAAATTCCAGAACAATAGAAGCCAATATCATTAATTTGTTTCTTTTACAATTGGATTGGCAATCCAAGGGAGTATGATGGGTCTCTCATTTCAACTGTTATTCTGCACAGGATTATCGTCCATGTGACACTACAGTGAAGGAATTAACACTAAATTTGACATGAAACTTAAAACATTGCTCACAATATTAGAGTTATACTGTGTTCAGGGTACACATGAGTCAATGTGTTTGTAAAGAGTTCCTAGGACTAATAACAATAACTAAAAGTTTAAGTAAAACAAATCAATAAATGTAGAAAGTAGTGGACAGAAATACAACAAACAAGCAATAAGCAATATGTTCATAATAGTCGCTGAAAACATATCAATATCATATTACAGACGAAATGCAGATTATTTAAAGTTTTGACTAACCTTGGCCTCCTCAGGAGTGATACGGTGAACAGTGAAACGGCCCTTCACGTCATAGATAAGACGGAACAACTCATTTGTCTTCTCAATGGACACAACATCTGTAATAATCACATATTCATGTGTTAATACTGATACATACATATTCTTTATCTCTATACATGAGACAGTTTGTAAATATGGATAGTATCAGTTATTTGTAAACAGCCAAGAATAAATGAAAAGGAAGGTTTACTAATGTTAAATTATAAAATAACTTTGTAAATTTTGAGTGTGCATGTGGCTGCATCTGACATAAACACTTAGGGAAGGGTGGCTCAAGCCACAAAAACAAAAGGCACAAAACTATATTACATTCCTAAAATGCATAACTGCACAGCCAATCTGGACTAATATATTATGTGAGATCAACAGGTTAATATTCTGGAGTAACAAACCAAAAACACTTACCCATGAATCCTGCAGGGTATGTGGGGTCAGTCCTCACTTTTCCATCAACCTTGATGAGACGCTGCTTCACAATCTTGAGCACCTCATTGCCTGTGAGAGCGTACTTGAGACGGTTACGCAGGAAGATCACAAGTGGCAGACACTCGCGAAGTTTGTGGGGGCCGGTGGATGGCCGGGGCGCGTACACGCCACCAAGCTTGTCCAACATCCATGCTTTAGGAGCATTTAAACGCTTCAGATGCTTCTTAGGCCCGCGCGCCTAAAAACCGCAAAAGTTATATTAGTTCAACTTCATGTCAAACATAACCTAAACTACACAAAAAAATTAACAGTCAATTGCAAACGTGTGCAATATCCACCTCAAATAATTACGAAACAGCGAATTAGTATCACTACATACTGAGTAAATATAGGATAATATAATTATGTACGACAAAACATCGGCTTTCACATTCAAACTAAATATTTTTGTCCAATACTATGGATAACTAAAAAATATTCTGTGAACTGATTTAATCCGAGCTTATACATTTTAAATCACCACAATCATGAAACCAAATCATTTGATAAATGCACGATTTAAATAGATTTTATTCGTATTTAGAACACAAACTCACCATGTTGGACACAAATTTTAACAAGAAAGAAACGTCAAACTTGTAGACTGTCAAAGTGGAAAGAACTAAAACGTATATCGTTCAGTCTAATCTGAAACAAGAGCAATTGAGCAAAAATTAAACGTAGGTAGATTATGTATTATACGTTACTAACTGTCTCTAGTAACAAGGATGGCATGAGGTTTATACAGATTAAAATATTCTATAGCTCAGAATAAGATAATATTTTATCATGATAATAAATATCATTGCTTTTGCATTGTTACTATGAAAAAATCATCACTTATAAGGTTTATTATGTCGTATGTCGTATACAGGTGGTACCAGTACGTCTACTGTGCCAGTAAGTACATTTGATGTTGATTTCGCACTCCATAAAACAATTATAGCAGTGGTTACTTCTACATGTTTGCACTGCTCCACCTAACAACTTTCATTGTATCTTTACTCGCTAGCAAGGGCACCGTTTACTATTTTTGGGCACATTTTACTATTTTAATTTCTTTCGGCACTTTTTACTATTTTCTATTTAACTGTTTTATCATAATGATACTTTCTGACAAGGCAAAAATTTATGCAAAGATTAGTATGTTATCTACAGTGCATAGTATTATTATTAGTTTCATGACTATATAAATACTATACGCACGTATATAAAATATAGGTCGTCAAAGATCGGCCAACATTGCACGATATCCCATAAGATGACAATTATTTTTATAACTTAGAGCCATTACACACTGTCGACGGCGACATTGACTATTTAGAGTTTACATCCGTTTTTTATGCACATGATCGCCGCCGCGCCGCTCATGCGACTGGGTGATTTGCCGCACAACGTTGTCAGACAAACGACTGACTAGTTGTTCAGTAACAGCACGGATCTATATGAGATCATTTACAAGTTCATAATTATGACAAACATCGCATAAAACTAATTCAACTTTTCTTTAGAAAAATTGTGTCGATCCGTGGACAAGACCTATGGTTGATGTAGTTAAATCTAAAGGTTTGGACCAGACCCCGGCAAATGTTCCGCTACAGCAGAACTAGCATAACAAACTTATTATTATACCTATAAAAAAATATTTATAATTTTATTTTTGGTATAATAACATTTATATTATATTACCTACTACTCTATATACAGTCAGCAACATAAGTCGATACACATCTAGATTTTGAATTACTTTATTTTTCAAAGACCATGGGCAAAAATGTATAATTCCCAACCTACCAACATTAATGAAAGTAATACCAATGTGTTCCTAAAGTATCCACTATTTGATTAAAATCTTTGTATTTACATAAATCAGTGGGATAATAATACCAAAAAACAATGTGTACTTTATTAATTAACGTATATTTTCATTTTACACGTGTAAGTTATTTTAACTTTACGGTTATATTACAGTACAGAATTTGATTTAGTAATTACACAAAACATATTATAATTATGTACTTTTCAACTGCTAGTATACTGTAGAAGAAAATGAATATAAATGATTTATATTGCAACAATGCTCATAGTAGGCGAATAAAAATAGTGAGTGTATTATTATTGCTCGTCTATTATAATAATGTTGAACAGCTACGCTGGCAGATTAAAATCTGTATGACGACCTATTCCCATGTACCAAATAATTTATATGATATGGGCACAACTTCCTATAGTGCGACTGCCCACCAAGCAGGTACAGTAATAGTGTGCAACAGCATGTCAGTCAGTAGCATGCCTATCAATTAGCATATACGGATAATATATGCGTAATATACTTATATTAAAATATGTATTTATACAAGTTTCGTTACATACTACAAGCTCTGTTTAGTTTGGAGCTAGATAATTGGTGTAAGTACTTATTATTATTATTAGTCATGATCCAATGATCGTCCCAAGTGTAAAATAGTAATCTAATATGAAATAAATGTACAAAATGTAGGCGTGCTACAGGAGAGTCTGCATATTATAAATATTTTGCAATAAAACCTGCCAGCCGATAACGTCGCCAGCGCAGGACGGAGGGTCGGGGGGCGGGGTATTTTGTAACTGCATATCTTTACGTGCATGCGCCACCGCTGTGCACTAATAAATAGATAAATGAGCAGGTATTTTAAAATTACTCGTTAATAACCCGTAAACGAAATAATACGTAAACATTTGTATAAACGTTAGATAACTATGAGAACCCAATGCGTTTGGGCAACGTCCCCATTGTAAAAAAATATTATATTGCCAAGATATCTCAATTGACCTACATTTAATTTTTGTTAATGGTTGAGGACGATTTCGCCTATGGTCCTTTATATCTAATGTAATTTTTGATAGCAGTTTAAGTAGAGGATAGTTTAAATAATCACAGTTCAAAATAACAAAATAAGTAATAGGATTTTAATTGATAAAATAGGTACACACAGCGCGCATCAACCTAGACTGTGTGGACTTTGAACTATTAGAAGATGAACGCTGCGAATCGAGCGAGAGAGTGCGTTATATTTTTGTTACGCTCTATCCTTACCATAACATCGACATCACTATGCACTGTCCTTTTCCGACAATTCTCTATTTTGTATGTAGCGTAGTTATGCGTATATAGCGTGTCTAACTTGATGTGTAGACGTGTGTACTCAAACAAATTATGTTCAGCTACTTAAGTTGCTGACTGTGCATGACCCTATTAAACCATTGTGCTGAAAACCGAAGGTTTCGAGGTGCCTCACAAGTTGTGAATTAATCACAAAGTCTTCATTTATTGTTTAATTACTCTGGTATTTTGTGTTCTCTTTTATACTTCAATGCAACTATTTAAACATTGGCAATAGTTATTGTTGATTTGAAAGCATCACCATATCTATGTGCCCGTATTCAAAGAAGGTAGGCTACAGTAAGACCAATGAAACGAGATAAATTACGTAAATGTACATACCTATATTACGTTACAACAACGAGCGATAACGATGTATATCCTTTCTTTTCATACGCAACGACATGAGAGAATTTAAGAAAAGAAAAAGGTAGGTAAGTATATCTTTATTTTCGTAAACATTTGGTTCTTCTTATCCTAATGGTTGGGGTTTCCTTTTAAGTATATAAAATACTTGTAACAGAAGGCCTCTACGAATACTTGTAAGAGAAGTAATAAAAGTGGCTGTAAAATTGCCATCCAATCAATATAGTATTTTATCTATGATCCAATCAGTCGACGAAATGTCAACACCAGTGGTATCACAGTTAGAATATCTACATTTGACAGGCGAATTCAGCGCAAAAGCGGACAAATTAAGAACTATTCTTGTATTGGTTCCTTAGTAATACGCAATTTAACATGATAGATGTCACTGGTCAAACATGGATTGTAGAATATTTTTAGTTAATTAATAAAAATTACAATTTTATGACTATTGTTTCATAATAATACTTATTGATTTATTAGTATCATGTGACTTCGATTTATTAATTTAAAATTTCAAACTTGGAGTTGGATGTTTGCCATCTACTTATTTACTTAGTGTCCAGAATGGATTTAGACATTTCTGACATATAATATACAAATAATATACAATACAATTCACAAATTTCATAAAACGGCGTTTATTACGCGTGATAAATATTTACATAGATCATACTTATGTATATTATTAGGTGCTAAATTAATAGGTAAATATAATAATAAAATATGATGTTCGTAATATTCATATCGGTTCTAAACCGTTCTGTGTACATTCTGTGTAATATTAAATAATTTCTAATAAATCACTTTTGACTCATCATAACGGACATTTAAATATGTATATTAAATTAACTTATTAAATATTATTATGTAATGTAATGTTAAGTAATTAATTATAAATCATATTGTGATAGCCATTTCAGTTATAAAATCATTTTGGGTAATATTAAATTGTTTCTAAAGGAAGTACCGTTATGACTCGTCTGGTCGTTCTAACAAATTTAAATGAAACGTAAAATAAACTAAATTGTATGTTTAAATAAATATTAAAATTATATACAATATTTTGTAATAGTAATTACCGTTCTAACACTATTTTGTATACAATTAAATGGCTTTTAATGAAACACTGATTTGACTCGTTATTACAACTGTGAATCGTCCGTTGTTTGTGAGTTGCTATAAAAGCAAAGAGCCAATATACTATAGTTCAGTTGCTCCTTGGCGATCAAGCGTAATACATAAGGTATAATACCATTCTGATTATATTATGGCTGGTGTTTTGTAATTAGTTGTTATTATGTTGTTTGATTATAATATATAGTAAAATGTGTTATAATATAGGAAATAGCTGATAATTTTGTTGGTAATTAAAATAATATAAATAAATATTTGATATTGAATTATTGCTTTTATTAATTAGTTTAAGGATCTAAGGAAATCATATTCTTGTCATTAATATTAAATTTAAATAAAATGCCTAAACCAAATTGCTTATTTACTTCACTTACTCTTTAAACCTAACACGCGCATGTGTAAGTGGAATTTTGTGACTTTAGTGCCTTTCGCTGTTCTTACCCTGGTGATTTCAAAATAATACAATACCAACAAGAAATGGCTGTGCTACCCATCTAAAGAAAGTTTAAGTACCTTCAAATATATACAAAATGCTACCTGTGCGTTTTTAAAGAGAGACGATTTAAAATACAACATATGATCAAAATAAAGTTATTAAGCGATACAATGATAATTTTTATTTTTACCCTAAAGTAAACAATTTCTGCATTACTATATATATATATATATATATATAGCACAATATATACGATATAGCTACAAATATATATATACACACACACACCTATCTTTAAGTAGGTACTTGCGTATATTTCTTGGAACCAAATAAAAGATGGCACTAGCGGGCGTTGAAAAAGAGGTGGCAAAATTTTTGCTTGAGCGGGCTCTCTATTCCTATTATACTTATACTACTCTATGGTCAACACTTATTTCATGTATCAACCTATTTTGTGAAACCACTTAAGATCGAGCATAAACTAAACGTAATTCTCATAGACAACATAAAAAAACATTATAAAATTTTGAGGTTATGTCATTTGATAACATTGCTACTTTTGTAATTTGTAGAATATTTTCCTAAATTGTTTTAATGAATGGAATCTTCTTCTGAAGATAGTTTTACTTGGACTGAAACTTCACAAGACAGTATTGGCAGTGATTCTATGTAAGTGTTTTAAAGAAAATTACATGTGCTGTTTATTTATTCAATATTGAAGTCAACACATAACCTGAACTGAACTAAAGTGCATATCTATTGGCCATAATTGAATAGTTAAATATTGATAAAATAATTTAATCTGCCCTCGTTTTAATTTTGATGCTTAATTCCTATTAAACATGTAATATTACGTTGACTATTAGAAAACATGTCTTGAACTTTTGATTTAACAATTTAAATTCTGTTTCAGGGCAGTAGACGAAAATGTGAATAGCAAATCCGATAAAAAACATGGTAGAAAAAGGAAAACGAAGGAAATTTCAGGTGACTGTTACAATGGAACTGAAGAGGATGATTCTAAAATTAAAGTGAAAATTGAAAAGGAGCAATTACAATCTGAAGCTAAAACCAAGGAAAGCATGAAGAGAAAGTTGGTTAAGTCAGAACCTGAAAGTGATTGTGATGTACCCAAGAAAAAGAAGAAGAAGAAATCCATAGAGGTTAATGGTAATCATAACGAGTCTCAGGACTCTTATGATGAAAGCCATCTTGATTTGAAAGTAAAGGAGGAACAAACTTCAGCCCCATCGTCTAAAAAGAAACGGAAACAATCAATTATAGACCCTGAAAATACTGAAAATGCTGAAGAATTCAAAATCAAAGATAATAGTTCTGATATAGGTGAAGAAACGGTTAAACATAAAAAAAAGAAAAAGAAATCTAAAAAAAGGAATGACAGTGAAGCTGAAGATGGAATGGAAATTGAATATAAAGAAGATACTACAGAGACAGCTATAAATACATCAAATAGTAAAAGAAGTATAAATAAAAGTATAGAAAATAGTACATTTCAAGATGAAAGCAGCTATGAAGAGATTTCTGCCATACAGTGTGATGGAGACAGCAATAGTCACACTATTTCATTTAATGATAGCCAAACTGTAGTTAAAGATAATAGGAAGAAAAATGACACCCTCTATAAAAGCACAGTTGTCAATCAATTTAAAATGTCAAATAATGCTCATGATGTATCACAAGAGCCACAAAAAAGAACTCCTCGGATATCAGACAGAATTAGATTTGAAGATGAAGATGATCCTGTAACTGATTATAGTGAAGTACAAGAAGAGAAACAAGATAGCACATCAACAAAACTCAGGAAATTCATTAAATCAAACAATGATGTGAAATTAGTCTCACAAAAGCTAGAACATAATTCTGTACTTACAGAAGAAGATGAAATATGGATTGTTAAATGTCCTAAGGAGATTGATATTCATTCTTTTTGTGATAGAGATTTAAATCTAAATGGAAAATGCAAAATAAAAGTTGATGGTCAAACATATGAAGGCAGTTTGGATGAAGATCAGTCTGAAACAATAGCAGCTCTGTCAATGGAACATGGCAAGTATGAAGTAGAAAATCTACCATTATGTGGCATTATAAACTTTCGCAAAAGAATTCCAAAACCACATTTTCACAATGATAATGTTATGTTGAACAATCAGACTAATTTCATACCACTACCTGAAACTAAATGCCGTCATCCTCTATTCGGATTGAATTATAAGAAAGCTATAAAAGTACCAGCAGCTGTAGCTGGACGTTTAAATGCAGATAATAATGTTGAAGAATCGGAAACTGTTGTTAAACGAAAGAAAAAAAAGCACAAAAAAGATAAAGATGCCGATGATTATGAGGAGGCAGACTCAAACAGCATGAAGCCAGAGCCAGATATATCTCCTGGAAAACCAGACAAGAAGAAAAAGAAAAGAAAGCATGTCAATGATGCAGATGTTGTTGATGGTCCAGCTCCTAAAAAAGTAAAGAAAATTAAACATGATCCAGAATCAGCTGAAGCATGGGAATCAGAAAAAGCAATAGAGGAAAATCTTTTTAATTTTTGATAAATGAATATAATTTACATCTTCTTTTTATTTATTTACCTTAAGTGCAATGCGTCATTATACAACTAAATATTATTTTTATAAATGTAATAATATACTTACCGCAAATGACTTATAATTATTATAAAACCTACATAAACTTAACTCATTAGTAATACTTATAAGCATGACTGTGTGAGTAGCCTTTCTAGCAAAGCATGCCATGGTTGATGCTTATGTATTTGTGGCACAAAAATTTACCAGCCACATTTATTTGGCATAAATCATGGCTATTTTAGGACTTAAAACAAATAAATGTGGCTTATAGTCTTGTGCCACAACCTACATATAAAACATTGAACACGATTTTAAAAAAGTATATTGATATATATATTAGAAGAGTGGAACAGTGGAGTTAAGTGAGATTGGGAAGTGATACAAGGTAGCATGGGATGAGTGGTAGATTTGATATTATATATGTATATACCCATCGACTTTATGGGTTTTACGATAAAACTTTCACAGTTGAAGTTTTCAGTGTGCGCCAAACAAATCACATCTTTTTTTACCCGACTACGGCGATGCCTAAAGGAAGGGTTATGATTTTGGCAGTCTGGGTATGTATGTTTGTATGTTCCACAGTAGCGCCTAAACTACTGAATCGATTTTAATGAATGAGATGTCAATAGATTCGTAATAATGGCCCGGGTGACTTAGGCTATATAAAATTTAAATTCGTTTTTTTTAGACCCCTTTTTTCACGTAGTCGGGTTATAGTTTTAAACTTTTATTGTAGTAGTACTACAGTACTTTTGCAATAGGATTGATAATATTGGATTAGGCTATGCATACATTGAAATAACGGACGCAGGTTAACTAAGTAGGTAATTACTTTTGGTTCACATGACTATATTTGTGTTCGTTGGTAACGGCGAAGTAACTTTATAAATTCATATTTATGATGTCAACTATAATTGCATACGGTTATCTGTATAGTCGGAACAATAATCAGAAATACGTCTTTAATTCCATGCTACAATACCTGCCTATTGCGACAATACTGATTTCTGTGCTATAAATATTGTAAATGATGAAGATTATAGAATTGCAATGTACTTTTAATATAATATATTGCAACTGTATATACCTACTTCACCCTGCACATTTAAGCCTTCGGAAAACTAGACCGAACGTTGGCTGCGGCGGACACCGACATTCACGAAAACTCGCACCGCCTTTATCTCGCCGATCGCAACTCTAACATATCCTTCTTGGTCGACACGGGCGTTAACATATCCGTGCTACCGAGAAGAAAAGGACAGATCGCAACACCGCTACCTTTCAAACTTTACGCAGCCAACAACACATCCATAGCGACGTGTGGCGAGAAAACATTAACACTCGATTTCAACTTATGTCGCCCGTACACGTGGAAATTCATTGTGGCCGACGTTTCGAAACCCATGCTCATTAATCGACATTGCACATGCAGATTAATCGACGGTGTTACGAGTCTGAAGGTCAACGCCCCGATACAAGTTTCGACAATGCCTACAGTTCGCAGCATAGATACGTCGCAGTCGTATCAACATATTTTAGCTCAATACCCCGGCATAACAAGACTAACATCGATGCAATTAAAGCCCAATATCAACGTGCAACATTACATCGAAACGGAAGGATCACCCATACATAACCGCGCTCATCCTATACCACCGAGAGGTACGAGATAGTGAAGAAAGAGTTCGAAAATATGATTGAAGAAGGATTATGCAGACCAAGTAAGAGCCCATGGTCCTCACCACTTTACATCGTGCCTAAGAAAAACGGCGACTTTAGAGTTTGTGATGACTATCGGCGCCTCAACTCTATTACCAAGCCAGACCGCTATCCAGTTCCACGCAACAAGGATTTCACTCAGGCAAGATTATATTCTCAACAATCGATCTAAACCGCGCTTACCAACAGCTGAGCATTAGAAACGAAGATATCGAGAAGACAGCCATAATTACGCCAATGGAGTTATATGAATTCCCGCGCATGTGCCCCGGTTTGAAAAACGCTGGACAAACATTTTAACGATACATTCACGAAGTTCCACGAGTCCTAGATTTCGTCTATCCATTTATAGACGACATATTATTAGCGTCTGGAAACGAAGCTCAACATGGAAATATATCCACACTGTGCTTAAGCGTTTGGAAGACCATGGCATCACCATCAACCCCGCTAAGTGTAACTTATGAAAAGCAGAAGTGCAATTTCTAAGCTACACAGTAACAAAGG
Source organism: Catocala nupta (assembly GCA_963675205.1). Lineage (NCBI taxonomy): Eukaryota > Metazoa > Arthropoda > Insecta > Lepidoptera > Erebidae > Catocala > Catocala nupta. The sequence continues at coordinate 23,806,331 of OY776085.1, read as the reverse complement.
AAGGAATTATACCGCCTGAACACAAAATTCAAGCCATCACAGAGTACCCCAAGCCCAAGACAATTGAGGAGCTACGCAGATTTCTTGGGATGATAAACTTCTATCGCGAACATTCCCAACACGGCAACTCTACAAACACCGCTAAATTCATATCTCCACGACATTAAGAAAAAGGACAAATTGCAAATTACTTGGACCGACGAGGCAATACAAGCATTCGAGCAGTGTAAAGCCAGCATCATAACCGCAGCTTTACTCGCTCACCCATCTCATCACGCTCCACTCGCCTTATTTTGCGACGCATCGGACAATGCAGCTGTCGTCGTACTACAACAGTACATAGACGAAACATGGCAGCCTCTAGGATATTATTCAAAGAAATTTAACGACGCACAAAAGAAGTATTCTACCTGCGATCGGGAACTACTTTCTATATACCTTCCCATCAAACATTTCTGCAAGACATTCGAAGGACGACGTCATTTAATTATATTCACCGACCACAAGCCACTAACATTCGTCATAACTACGAGGGGCGTTCAATGTATTCTCGGTATCGGGGTGATATACTAATGATGAGGGTAATTAAATTATCTCATTAGTCAAAGCCACTCTTTGAGGATATACCTAAATATAAAATTTTATTTATTTATCATCATTAGTATTCAAGAAATAATTACGAAAAGGCAACTACGATGACCGCTGCGACAATGTTGGAAAAATCGAGCATCGCGCTGTGATAAAATTCCTTACAAAACAAAGAAATACTCATAAAGTTACTCACGAAGAAATGATGGCTGTTTACCAAGATTCTGCTCCCTCATTATCTACTATTCAAAAGTGGTCTAGTGAATTTAGACGGGGGTAGAGAGAGTATTGAAGACGGGCCACAGTGTTTTGGGATTCTAAGGGTATCTTACTGATTGAGTACACAAAAAACGGTCAAAGTATTACTGTCGCATCTTACGCAAACACCCTACGTAATTTATAGGAGGCAGTAAAAGAAAAAGACGTGGAAAATTGACCGCAGGTGTCTTGCTTCTTCACGACAACGCGCCGGTTTACACAGGGCGCGTTGCTAAGGCTGCTGTTCGGGAATGCGGATTTTAAGAAATCATCATCAGTGATTACTTTCTGTTCCTTAACCTTAAGAAAGATGTTCGAGGTAAACGTTTTTCTGACGATGAAGAGTTGAAGGCGGCAATTTGACATCGTCGGACCGCTACCTACGACAGTTCAAGGACATCGCTACCTCGTTGCTATGATCGACCAACTTACAAGATGGCCCGAAGCTATACTTACCGACAAGATAACAGCGGATCGTATATCTAGTATCGTTTATCAACATTGGGTCTATCAACATATCACGCTTCGGATGCCTGACAACAATAACAACTGATCAAGGTCGACAGTTCGAGAGTCAGCTGTTTCAAAATTTAATGAAATCAATAGGTACTAAGAAACATCGTACAACACCATTACACCCACAAAGCAACGGCATAGTGGAACGAAGGCATCGCTCGCTCAAAAACGCACTATGCACGAAACTCACCGACATCGACACAAGTACATGGATTGACGAGTTACCTACAGTGCTACTTGGATTACGCGTAGCTTTGCGCACCGACACAGGTGTAAGCGCCGCCGAGCTCACCTACAGCTACAACTTACGTTTACCCCGAATTCTTTGCACCAAGTAATGCCACACCTTATATGGATTATACTTACGTTGAAAAACTGCGAAATATAATTCATGTAAACAAGCCGCAACCCGTCACCGAACATTACAATAAGAATAGGCGTGTGTTTGTGCAACAAGATCTACGCGATTGCACTCATATTTATTAAAATAGATGCAGTTAAGAAGCCACTTCAAGCACCATATGAATGCCCCTACAGAGTTATAGGTAAGCCGAACAGACAAGGTATTTACTATACAATTACCGGATTGACAAGCAAATATCTCAATTGATCCATTAAAGCCTGCATATGTCTTATTAGAAGACAGCAACCAACATACCAGTACCTTATCTCCAAGCAACATTACAATTACCATACCTTCAAGCAACGTACTTACCTGTGACCTCACCGCAACATACTGTCGACGAGCGACAAATACCTAAATCTTATCTGCGAACGTACACCATGACATCACAGCCAGCCACGGTAACACGCTCGGGCCGTGTCGTCAAACTGCATGCTGGTACGCTTTCGCTCGAAGGGGAATACTATAGCTGCCGCACGTGACTGCATGCCTTGAACCGCACACGCAAGACACCACAAGACAAGACCAAGAGGTGAGTCGTATATACTAGAACAGATCCGAAGACTAGGTATTTTACGATACTAGGTGGCACTTAGTCCATTTTACTCAAGACTAAGTCCATATGATCTCATACAATAATACCATTCGCTGTACTGTTTCACTTACTCTTACTTGTAAACGTGTCATGCTATCTTGCTCACGTACGAAGTACGAGAACAAGACGATACAATACAATTTGTCTTCGTCCCGCTTTGTCACTACACGTGCTCGAGCTTACAGGTGAAAACCGGTTTGTGCGGGTCAGTTGAGCTTACGCAGCTTGAAGTTCACAATAATATTTTGACATGACGTATCGCGGAATCGGAGTATTTGATTGCGAACGAAGATCGCGTACTTCTTAGTCTTCCTGATACTGTGACTAATATCGTGATCCTGATAAGAAGTGCTTTCGGACTAAGTGTACTAAGTAATTAAAGTACTAACTTTTTGCTTTAAAATTTTATTAAAAGTTCTATTTTATTCTATTATTCTATTGGTGATTACGAACTTTTGTTTTAATTTTGTTATCGAAGATTAGTTGTTGTGGTTAGTGATTATGGACCTAGTGGTTTTTTTTTAAAGATTTGTAGTATATTATTGTGATTATTGACTTGGTTTAAAGTCAGGCCCAATAAAATTGGTGCCATTGTCGGGTAGCCGACTTCTAGAATTCGCGAATTATACCCCTTCAAACAAAAGAAGAATTTTGCAAATCGGTTCATAAATGACGGAGTTATGAGGCAACAAACATTAAAAAAATACTACCGAATTGAGAACCTATTCTTTTTTTTTATAAATGGTTTCATCGACTTAGTACCTAGTCATTGCTCTACTAGATTTACGAAGTAGGTACTCAAAAGAGCATTGTATATATGGGACTAGGTGGACTAGGTGGAACAGGTATTTGGATCACGTTTGGAAACAGACTAGGACTAGGCGCACCTAGAACCTGATTTACCTAGTACAACCCATTTCTGAATTTATGGTTTCCATTTGCGCAGGAAACGGCTCACTTTGACGTTAGCGCCGCGCACGGAAGTTAGTGTAAACTAAACTCATTTCTGATTCGTCGAATGTAAGACTTTCTATTGGTTACATTTCTGTGCAAACATTTTATAAGTTTTTATTGGTTAACGCAGTATTTTGTCTAATTTTAAATTCAGTGGGATATTTTGTTTTAGTCTACAACAACTTAAATCAATGAAGATGATAATTTGTATAAATAATATCTAAAATCTCAGCAATAATGCCATATAAAAGTACAATAGAGCTAAACAGGTAATATCAATGCAGATTAAAATATTTAACTGAATAAGATTTAGTGGAAATATTGAGATCATCTAGCAACACTGTTTTTGACCCATCATGTTCGACGATTTCTAACAAGTAAAATTTCGTTCTATGCGTTTGCTCAAAGTTAATTTCTTGTTTTTCTGTGTATTTGTGACTTTTCTACAACCTAGTACGTTGAGATAAACTTAGTTCCTCCGGCCAGGCATCGAGAATACCTAAAAATGCTAAAGACTTCTATTTTGTAGTGAATTTGATCAATTTTGCCATCATGATGACTTATAGATCATGTTGTGTACAAGGATGTTTGGTGAAGTTTGAAGACGGTAAACGGACTGCGATGATGTGATGATGATGACTGTTAAAGTCGCAGCGCATAATTATTATATGACTCACAAGAGAAAATAAAAAACATACACATTATTTTTTGTTTATTTTTTCATGTTCCCCATATATTCCATTTTGTAACTTGTATGCTGCCTATTTTTGTATGCATACAAATATAGGCAGCATATAAATTACAATAAAATTATAAAAAATTTAAATGATTAATGCAGGTGTCTATATACGTATATACACGTATGTATGTATAGGTGGCTTTGACGACTTCAGTTTAGTTCATGATACTGCTACTTGGCAGCAGCACTTATGCAGACCTCTAGCGAGGCTCGAGTTGCCTATCTATATAGTATTGTAATCTATGTTTGACACCTTAATTTATCAAATATATCTTTCCCGTGTGCTTCTCTTGGTATACGGACGACATCCCCGTCACCGACGGCGTTAAGCTCGCGCTGCACGTCGACGACGCCGCCTACACCTCGACATCGATGAACGGTCTCAAAGTGGTGACCAAGATGCAGCGCACCCTAGACACACTTCCCAGCTGGCTAAAGAACTAGAGACTAACGGCCAGCGTGGCGAAGACTCAGGCGATCTCCATGGGCAGCATAGCCCTGCCTCAGTTGAAGCTCATGGGAGAGTACATGGAGTGGTCCGCGACGATGAAATACCTCGGCGTGACCATCGAACGCGCCGATAGATGAAGAAGTTTTGACGACAAGTTTAGACAACAGATGGCGCTATACACAATAGACTCTTATAATCTTGCTCACCAAACAACCCTGAATGACGCAAATAAGTTTACACAGCGACTAAGTATATAATTATACAAGTTTGCGACATCAACAGTCGGGCCGCGATCGGCCAGGCACTATCATCTAGCCTGGTCAGAGGACCCTCCTTTGTGTCCCTCCACAGGAGGAATCATTTCGTCATAGTTATAGTCATCTTATTGTTGTTATCTACTATGTATCTAAACCTTATCATTGCTGAGAATGCTTCCTATCAATAAGTAGTACTTGATTCACGAAATAAAAATAGACCTAACTACTGTTGGGTGGAGCTAAAAAGACAACTCCTATAAAATTAGAATTATTAATTTATTATTAATTTCAGAGTTTAGATATCCTACATCTAAGCTGTACAAGGAATTTGAAGTGTTAAACATTCGTCAACTATTCATCAAATACATTATTTTAAAGCAACACTCCTCTCAAGGACCTAACAACATTCCTGTGAGGAGACTGTATGTGTATGACGTAGCAGTATGCAAAACCTCTTTTGCTCAATCTTTCTCCTATTTCCTAGCTCCGTTTTTGTACAATCGCATAAATAAAATGAATCATTTAACAGGTTCAACCAGGTTTGTTTGTAAAAAGACATTGGATCAATTTCTGAGCTGTTTGGACTATGAACGGACTGAAAAATTAATGCATATATATCTATAAATTCATGTACCGTATTTTGTTTTATTGCTATTTTAATTATAATACTAACACAAATATATTAAATATACTTATATTATATATACAAATTTAAGCATTTACCTACCTATAAACTTTTATATACATAATAAAAAATATTATCACATCAAATATTAAATCTATTGATAAATATATATATATATATATAATATGTATAATATTAAAATATATATTGTTACTCTGGGTACAACATACGTGTAGGTAAGTATATTACCCCAAGCAGGGTTAATAAAGTTTTAATGTTACCATGATTTTATATTACAATACAATTAGAGAGCCACTTAACTAAAAATGTCTGAGGATTACCGATGTTTGATTCATTTATAATTTATTGTTTCAGGCCAAAGTAATGAACACTCCTACAATATTAAATTAATCATTCTATGTATCGATTCAAGATAAAAATATTATAAATAAAAAATCATAAAAAAACTTAATATCTGAAGTCATTTCTGTTATGATTTCATCTGTTATTAATGCATATACTACTTGTTTACACCAAACCACAGCACTAAAACTCGTTAGATATTGTAGATGATTCTACTAATTCTCTATCCACATAAGGGCCGGTTTTTCAATCGTCAGATAACTTTTATCTAAAGAATTAATATGGCGGTATGACATATTTTCTATACAAAAGCTGTCAAAACGTCAAACATATTCCCCAGATAAAAGTTATCTGACGATTGAAAATCGACCCTAAATAGAAAAAGTGTCTTAATGACAATTAGTTAAAGTTTGTAATTCCGAAGCGAGAATCTTACCTTGCCGTAACACAGTCTCGACTAGCATGGAAGGTAAAGAACATTTGTTTCTGTTTCATAAATTTTGAATTCTGCTATCATTCAAAATAACTATCGTACTTATGTTTAACAATAGTAATAGTTTAAAGATATTTAGTTTAATTATAATTAATGACTTTATAATAATTACAAAGTAGTACTTAATATTATTATTAATACTAATAAATTAAAAAAATAAATGTTACAAATTATTTTGATGTTTAGCTACGTAAGTCGCTGACTGTACAAAATTGGCAATACTGTTTATTTTTCATAAACATCATTTTACATGTATGATTAGATCTGCGGTGCTACAATGGTATTGGCATGAAAGTACCTAGCACTCTTGGCACAAATAAAGGGAAACATTTGTAACTTGCCAAAGCTTAGAATAAAAATATTTACCTACTACACTTTGCGTTATGGAGGTATACTAATATACGAAACTTCTAAAAGGCACATTACAATTGATTGTATAATATACTAACTTTTGACCGCGATTTCACTCACGTAAGAGTAGGCTAAGTAAGATTAGTTACAAAGAGTACTTTAAAAAATATATACCCATACCACAGATAATGTAATACTATACTAGCCTTTACTTATGTTACTCGGTGATAATTTAGCTTTCTAATGGTGAAAGAATATTTAAATCAGTTTTTTCGTTTTTGAGTTAAATCATTATAAACAAAAAATTAAGTATTTTCTCTTTATAAAAGTGTATAGATGTATGTAGAAACCTAATAAACTAAAAAAACCTAAGCAGGACTTGTATATTCAAGTCAATTAGAAATATAGTCAATTCAATTAGAAATCTACTAATATACTCTAACTACTTTCTATGCTCATAAGTGTTGTTGTCGTATATGTTTATATAAATGTTTGCAATATTCCAAATCGTTACTCCTCTGTGTAGCCTAGCCTGTATGTACCTAACAACAAGTCGTCGTTGTGTGTGCAATGTGCACTAGCCTTTATTTATGTGAAGGTCGTTTTGAGGAGAAAACTGTCAAAAGTTAAAAACAATGTGATATGATTTGAAATGAAATAACAATTAATTTAAAGAAACATCAATTAATTATCAGAAGTCTCAGACGTGTCTAATGTCACGATAGTAAGCGTGAATGTCATCTTAAATGCAAGTGATTTAATTTTAATCATTCTCAACTGTGAAAGAATAAGAAAATAGGTGAGAATGTTTACATATTTGTTTAGTTCTTTAATATGATTTTATATTCATATTTATAATATAATTACTAACTCCATATCGATCAATACATTTGAATTATTAATATCGAATAATTTAGTCCATTCAATGTTATTTATTCATTCTTATTTTGAAACTAATACTTAATATTTTTTTATGTGGAACACAATACCCGCAAATTTACAATTTTTTTTAATCTTTAAAAATGTTTCCTGTCTTTATGCCTACTCCTTACTTGGTGTTATTAAATGATATGCTGTTCCAACTTTATATGAATATGTGTGTAGTAGCGGCACTGTGACTAGAAAGACTGATAAGAGTTACCTCAGTATAATTCATTATGTATTTCAGGTATGATAGTAGTTGGACAAGACATTATACTTGCTACTAACTTCACTTAGAGTTAGGCACCATTATAAAGGAGCAATATTATTTTTAAAACTAATAGTAGATTTATTTTGTCATAATGAAGATTTTATGATTGTTTAAATTATAATTAAAGATTTTAGGGATGATTTGTAATATATTTGGTATATTGTATATTTGGTATCGAACCAACAGAACTTCGTACAGCCTTATACACCTTATTATTAACAACTACTATTCCTCGGGCACTGTATTTTTTTCTCCTGATTGAAAATATTAATCTTTTTCAGAAAGAACTTAAATGTGAAATTTTATGATGGTTGATTAAGTAGTTGAGGCGTGAAAGCATAACTAACTAACAAATTCACATTTGTATTAATAATATTATTTTGGATTAGACCTTATCACCAAAAATTCTATAAACAAGTGGTCAATTTTATCATGAGTACAGCCCATGACAAAATTTTCTTCTATTATTATAAATAATGATTACATGTTATTCATTTATACCTTACTACTAAATCAAAACTTGTTTATTGAAATCATTAAAAATGTATTAAACATTTCAGCCAGTCTCTTGTTACTAGTTGCTTTTATTTAATTTATGAGATAGATAATTATACATTAACTAGCTTCCCACCATGGCTTCGCACTGTTGGTACAAAACCTTAACAAAATATACACCTAAACCTTCCTCATGAATCACTCTGTCTATTGGTCAAAACAGCATCAAATTCCGTTTAGTAGTTTTTGAGTTTATTGCGAACAGACAGACAGACACGGCGGGGACTTTCTTTTATAATATGTAGTGATTCAAATTGAATCTTGTTTAGAATTTTATATTTGATAATCTTATTTCAAGTTCTGAAATTCCATTGAAGGTTGTATGTTCAGGGAAAAGCTAAATTTATCTAGTGAGTGTGTAAATTACAATAATATGTTTATGAGTAAAGAAATTGTATTGATGATAATATGGTATGTGGTAGGTGAAAACTACTAAGCTTATCTCTGTTATGATGATCTGATGATCTCTGTGATGTATTATTATTGTATACAATTGATAACATGGTCACCATAGGCGACTTTGAATATAGTCCAATTGATATATCAACACAAAATAATACTCATATACATAAAATAAAAAGAAAAAGAAAATAAATTAGAACAGGTATTCAAATTTAAAAGGGCTTCTTTTTAATTGCCTCAATATACAGACACCATTCTTTTAAAGTATAGTAGTGCCTATATAAGATTGTTATCGATTTCGTCATGGGTATAGGCTACTTAACAATGCGTCGGTCATTCGACGTCAGAATATCGGGCGTACGAGACATTGGCCATAAGTTTTGATCGCTCGATAAGGTATATTTGCTTCAAACACATTTCGACCATTTCGTTAGTTGGACGAAAACTTTATGTAATTGCGCTGACAAAAGCCGCCCATGCAATGATAAGGCAGTAGTAGACTTTGCTCATGGGGTTTTATGACTGATAAATGTTTTTGCAGCTCATTTCAAAAACGAGAAATCATATCGCTCGGGTACTACAGCAGATTTTCCTATAGCCAGCAGTGTAAAGATCTCGTGTCAAAATGTGATACGGCATTTTGTTATGCCGATCTTAAAATGATTATAGTTGACATGTCTATCAACCAGTTTTATCTCATATGCGATCAGGGTGTAAGAAATAGAAGTTGTATTTAGAGAGACAATATAAAAGAGGAAACGCCTAGAAATCGGAAAGATTTTCTTGAGCTGTTCTATTCTCTTAGCTTTGCTGAGCTCATAGGTAGCGTGCTTTGTCTTTTGGTTCATCCGCCTTTGCAACAGCCATATCTATCGCTTACCCGTTACTTTTATTTACCGTTACAAAATGGACCCTGTGTTGTGAACAGGGGTTCAGTTCGATCTTAGAGCTAGCTACGTAGATTACTTTTTGAAAGCTTTGGGCAAGTGTCCAGTGTCAACTGTCAGTGATGATATCTCTGTGTACCTAGTAGTAGTGCTGTGTAGTTAATTATTCTTACTTGCCATATTGATGTCTGATATGGCCTAATGGCCGGCATGGCCGTTTATTGGGCTGGGAATGACATAACAATGGGTCTGCGTTGGCCATCCACACAAACAATACATAAGTAGGTATATATAATTTTCTTTTTTTACTTCAATCTCCTGGACAGGGCCCATTCTTAAGCAATTTGAAGCAGTTGTCCCATCGAAGGGGCAGCTGTTTCGCCTACTCTGTCTATCTCTTGTTTTTACGTGTGCCTTGAAGGGGCTATTATTGTATCAAAAACCTATTCGCGCTCTCATTCCAGTCCTCTAGTACCATTCAAGTTCTCGCTTTTATGCCTCTCGTACTTTCATTCTGTTCCTTTCATACTTAGGGGATAGTAAGGGTTTGGGTATAATTTATCTTTATTTATTATTGCTATTTTCTTATCCTACCTTATTATTGATATTATTTTACACTTATCTTATCTTATCTTGTGTGGGGGCCAGTCAGTACAGACCGGCGACACTTCGACCCAGTGGGATCTTTTTGTGTCGACTTCCCCGATAACGACTGCCATAGGTGTTCATGGCAGTCGGGACCGACGGCTTAACGTGCTCTCCGAGGCACGGAGCAGGCGATAATTGTCAATCAATACGCACATAATTTCGAAAAGTCATATAACTTCCGAAAGTCAGAGGTGCGCGACGTGGGTTTGAACCCGAGACCCTCTGCATTGCAGTCTGTTGGTCTCCCCACTGAGCTATCACTGCTCTTTCTTTCTTTATTTTACACTTACACTTTATTTCTCTTATTTACTATATTTACAATTTTTTGTGCATATTCTAGAAATTCTTTATGATAGTCCTTAATTAAAGTAGGAAAATTTACTGTCGTTACTCTGACTCCGGTTTCTATTTCCAATTGTGACCTATCTCTGCCGTGTATTGGGCAGTCCACGCCCGGCTCGCAGGCGCACGATGGGTCCTCCTTACACTTGAAACGAGTCAAGTATCCGGAGAACCCACCGTGCCCTGTTAGCAGCTGGGTCGTGATGCCGGCGACCTTCATCTTGCGGATGATGCCATACGCCACCACCGCGCACGGGAAAAATAGCTTGGTGACGGAGGTCTCGCCCTCTCTATACCTCTTGTTCCAATCGCCAAGCGAAGACTGCCGCAGACTCCGCTTCGCGAATGAAACGGGGTACAGACCGTAGTCCGGTGCTTTCTTCAACCTCAGGGCCGCCTCCTTGGTGAGCTCATCAGCCCGCTCGTTGCCCTCCAGTCCTGCGTGGGCCTTGACCCAGAACAAGGATATTTCCTTGCCCTGAGCCATGCCTTGCCGAATGGCTTTTCTGGCCTCCACCGCCAGAGGATGAAGGGCATTATGGTTTATTACCATCAAAAGAGCGGCCCTGCTGTCACTGAAGATACCAAACGTGGACGCGCCTCGCCTGAGGATCTCACTGGCCGCTTTGCATATTGCCAGGAGCTCGGCCTGGTAGACGGTACAGTGTGACGACAGAGCAAGTTTGAGGGCCTTGGTTTCGGTCCAGTCATTCCACATGGATAACGCGGCACCGACCCGGCACTCAATCTCGCTTCCGTCTGTGAAGATGCGCACCTCGATGTTGTTGCTGCGCTGAAGTTGTTCCGCGTCTACCAGATTTACGAACTCCAAGGTCGTATGCTCCGCGGGGTGAGGTGCCTCTATAGCCGAAGATATTCGCTCAATCTCCCAGTCACCCATCCATGGCTGGGTCACTCCTCTCTTGGCCTCGTATAGTGAGGCCACCTCTAGAACTCTGAGGTCCAGAGGGAGCAACCCAGCCAGGGTCAGCGCTGAGTGCAGGGAGACCGTGCGATAGCTCTTACACAGCTTTTGGGCGAATCCGCGCTGTACCACGTTCAACTGTTTTCGAAGCTTATTTACCGCCGCGTACCAACTACTGGCACAATACAGCACCGTCGGCTCCACCGCTGCAACGTAGATGGCCTTGACCACCTCGGGGTGTAACCCCAGCTGATCTTGGCCATCCGCGCCAGCTTGTGGTAAATAGCGCTTCGTTTATCGTGGATAGTATTACCTATGCGTCAGAGAATACCAGTCACTGCTTCCTAACATCATTTGAATTGGCAATATTCAATTCGCTTTACCATATGTTGGAATAGCATCGTCATTTGTGTATAGAATTGCAGATGGTAATTCATTCACGAGGATAAATAATATTCCTATCGCCAATGCCCCGCCCCTTCTATGCTTCGCCTTTATCTTAACCAATATAAGGATATTCGTACAATGAATAGTTGTTAGGTGAAGTACCTAATAAGATAATAATACCATAATATAGGTATTATGGTATTATTATCTTATTAGGGTCTGTTGCCGTTGGTATGTGAACATTATAGGTAATGTTCACATACCAACGGCAACAGACCCTAGCTATAAATATGAAAGCATGAGTACGGATGGATAGTTTGATGTTCTTTAGAGCCACTGCACACCACGGGCTTCTCGCAACAGCCACCGATGAACAGCTGAAGGCAAGTATTGTAGTAAATATCAACTAATGGCTACAAGTATGTAATGAGATACAAAATGTATCAAAATATGCTGTCGATAGCCATCAGTGTCTGTCGTGAGTTGTGTTATTTGGTACCATATAAGGTGAGATTCGCTATAAGTCGGTGCATGTTGACTTTAAATTGACTTACGTATTAAGTGAATAGGAATACCTTATAAGGGAGTGACGGGTAAAGTCTCTCATATCGCCGTCTGTAGAATGGCTAAGTTGGAATATGAAATCTTATAGCCTAATGTAATAATAACCTTCTGTCTGCTGGCATTTCAGACCACGTAGGTTGAAAAGCGATTGTAATATCAGCTAGATGGCAAACCAGCTAGGTTTGTTACGCAAAACTGGTAACGTAACAAGAATGAAATAAACCTTCTACAACGATACGATATCATAGTAGAATCATAGATATCGTTAGAAGTTTAAAAGGTCATTGTTTCCACCGAGTAACGTCCACAGCGCGTCTTGGCATGTGACGATTGTCACACTATTGCGATTTTATGACCCTCTATTTGATTGAATTTCGTTTGAAGCGTTACTGTTCTAATAGAAAAGCAGATTAGCACATTTTCCTGGCACTTGAGCGTTCTCTCGTGTCGCTTATTACTAGGCGGTCGTTTGTAGTGTTAGGCATGTGAATTTGTACATCATGTTTTGCTGTTTGTCAAGATTAACTGCTCGGCATAAAGAGGTATGAGACTATCAGTCGTAAATCATTAATCTTACAACGTAGGCTTCAGATAATATAATATTATAGTGTACTAGGTAGATAGTCAACTAAGTCTTGTGCGACAGCGGCCTTATAGTTTTTATATGAACTTTTATGTCTCTCAATACTATTTCGTGGCGTGCCTTGACTATCAGCCCTAAGCGGACCGGTCTACCTTAACGGTACATATTTACTTAAGGTTGTGTCACATGCGCTTGAAACTGGTCTTTAACTTAGCAGCGCGCGTAATAATATTATTACTTGATGTTCCATTGATAGGTATACTCGTACAACTGACGATGCTAAGCATTTTCGGTTTGTGTTTGTTGACGTTGCCTATAGTCGCTAGCTGAAATAGCATGTTTCGTTTTAGAATTTTCCATCCAGGTTAGTTCGTGTTTGTGTAAACGGTAAAGGAAAACATCGTGAACCTAGATGTTTGAGAGTTCTTCATAATGTTCTCGAAGATGCCTCTCGCCACCACGATAGCGTGCACCTTCTCACACTGAGAAGACGTTCGTGCACAGCAGTGGGACAGTTTAATACAGGGCAGATATGTAGTTCGTTATTTATATTAACATGTGCTAGTTTTTACATCCTATACCCAAAGGCAATTCATTTTGATCAGTTAAGCATATGTTAGCTGTACTTAGGTCAGAAATTAGGCCATAGTACGTAAATTACCGAGACGTTATGGATATTCGGTTGTTGTTACCACTTCAGCTCTATCCAGAAAGACAGCTGGGAACCAGTGTTGCTCAGACCTTCTTTTATATTGTCTCGGTAGGCAAAGAGGCAATTTATCTATTATATTTATTATATATTAAATATTAGTTATTCTGAATAGTCGATGTCAACATAAAATGTATAAATCCCATAAATGTGTTCATAGTAGCTCACTACCATTAGCAATTATAAAAAGAAATTGATATTTAGAACAAATATGGCGACAACGCGTAAGTAGTAACCGTTTCGGGTAGGGGCATATGATATGGGGAGATGAAGAGACTGAGACAAGAAGTAAGTACCTATAGATGTGGAGCAGAATAACAGAGCGTGATCGAAAAGATTTATAGCATTTGTAAAATCGATACTAACATTAAAAATGCAAATATGAGTTTGTTTGTTTGTTACGCCTTAACTACTCGACTGATCATTATGAAATTTGGTATACACTTTGTCAGGGGAACAGAAAAATATGGGGTACCTTTCATCCAGACTATTACTGATCTAACCTAATCTACCTACATCTACGCGAGCCAAGCCGCAGGCAAAATCTAGTATGACATAAATAGAAAGAAAGCGAATAGAGACGAATGGAATAAGTAGCTAGGTATAGTATATATAATAATACATCTTCTTTAAATTACTTCGAATAAGGATAAAAAATGCAGTCTAGAAGAGTGCATCTGTAATTTGAGTGTACCTATCATCTATGTTCTTTTTGGTACTCTGCCTAAGGTTGGAGCCTTACCTCCAATTCATTTAAAATCATTGTTGTTGCTTGCGTGAAATCTAGACATTAACTCCCACTCTGCGCATAAGCTATCTATTGCGACGCTAGACGCGATAGCTTATGCGCAGAGTGGTCAATTTGTATGTTAAAGGTAAACCTTTAACATACAAATTGCAGACACAAAGATCAACCAGACTTGAAAAATCTATTTGAGGATCACACTATATTCTGTCCCGTGTAGCGAACCCACAACATTCGGCGTACCTGGTAGTGGCAAGGCGACTTTAAACCACTAAGGCGCGGTTCTTGTCTATAGCTTATCTTGGTATGGCCACCATCACACCATCAACTAATTCACTATGTAAATAGATTTCTATTTTGCGATGTTGGCTATGCCTAGGTGGTGGATGGTGGGTGTGAGTTATACGTTTCTTGAATATCCATAGCTATTTGTGTAGTCGCAGTGCTTTATAACACAGTGGTACTGCGCTTCAGCTCATCTGCATATAAGCATTAATACAGCTATCTAAAGAAATTACGTCTCTCTTATTTTGTGTTAGTAGACGCAACTAAATCAAAAGTTAATAGTACCTAGTACCTATCTAAAAATGAAAATGATCGTTTCCTTATCAATCAGAAAAATAATCATTAAATCAGTACGCAAATGCAGCAAGTATGACGTAACATGATATGTAAGTACGTAAAACTGTTGTTTCTATATAAAATGAATCTGAAATTGGTTAACAACAGTTTTAATTCTGGATGATTGCGTCATAATATCCTCAGTTTGATAGTGCCTCAGTATCATCCTAATTATATGTAATCCTGCATCCTGTTTCATATGTAATTAATACATTTGAAAAGGTATGAACTATCTAAACACACGGGTGGAATTGTCTGGCCTGTGCTCCGTCATGGGCTCATAAAAAAAGTTACGTACGTTTTTGGGTGTCAGTTCCCGGGCCGACACGATAGCCGTAACGTGTCCGCAGTGGCAGTACCTCCATTTAAGCCAAAGATCCAAAGGTCTGGCTTGCCTAATTGTATGTTTAGTATATTCAATCTATCACTGGCATGAAATGTGATTCATCGAGCTCATAGATAACATGCAAGTAGTGTGTAGGGATAAGGAGGGAATTACGTGTCTTGTACGATTTGAAACCATGATCACCGCAGCATAGCGTTATTTGGATTTGATCTTCTTTAGGCTGGAGGTAAACATTCTCCAAGTAGACTACTCCAGGGTTTGAGGTTAACGTGAATTAAAAGAGTAATAAAGTGAGTTGAATTAATGGACTCGACGATGCTTATCTACAGTTTCCAACCTGATTACCTTATATTTTATACTTGAAGCAACAAGGCATAGAACATTGAAGGCAGTTATATCGCATAAAGCCCGCCGTACTTGTGTGCATTGTTTAAAAGCAGCCTCAGAGAAGACAAAAGAATGAAATCTAATACGGCGTACGGGGCGCCAGCCTGAGCCCGTCATGCTCTTCGCGTCCAGCGTTTATATAAGTGACGTTGTGCCAGCGCCTGCGCTCAAACCGAATGTGCTGTTTCATGGGTACTCGTAAACGGTGACTATTCGATATGCCTAAAATGGTGACTCGCGAGAAGAGCGATTACGGCAGGAAAGTGCAGGAGAAGGCCGTCATCGAAAAGGTCATTCCACCCCCTAGACTGCTCCCATTCTATAGATTGAGTATCGCGCGAGCAATGGAATCGGCTTCGAGGCTCTGCGAATATTTTGTTGAAAGAGTCATTATTTGCGTTTGTTTGGGCCTGGTATAAAGTTTTTGTCATTACGTATAGTGCCGAGCTCTCCGGGTTTCGCCATATTAGTACGGTGTCAGATTAGGCCCGGCTTGCGTCCTGGCAACACCTGTGCGATCTATCATGTTGTTGATGATGTATTATCATCTGTGAGGCCGATGCGCAGACGCGACAATGGTGACGGCTGATTCATTAAAATTCTCGCACCATTCATTAGCTTTTTTGTAGCGAGGCGATATCGTATCGAAGCCAACTAGAGTATTTGGCTTTTCATTTTCATACAAATAATTCGAGTTGGACCGATGCTGATCAGAGTGATATAAAGCGAAAAACCTCGATTTAAAGCGTGTGCATATAACTAATGTGCGTATGTTGTGATACAGAGGCAGATGGCGATCGAACGCTGTGCTGCTGCAGCAGCAGCGGCGTCGCCCGTCTCGCCCGAGGCGGCAGCGCGTTCGCGTCCCGCACAACCTACGCCGACGCCCACGCGCGTCCTCACGCTTGAACATGGCGAGCACAACGATTCTACGCTATACAGGTAAACTATATTATTATGACATTCAGTTAATTATTTCGCACTGATACGTGTATGTCCTACATTACCCTCGTCGGCCATTACTAAGTATCTCGCTCTCATACTCCAAGGCAGGGTGTTACCCGACTATATCAATGTAATTTTGAAAGTAATTATGATTTCCTCCTCGTTTATATAAGCAGCAATGGACTGACGTGATATTTTGCTGAAGAATTGGATAATGACATAGGCTTTTTATTCTTACCGGATATTATATTACACAAAAGATTTTCCATTATGTTATCCATGTATTTTTAGACTTGACAGGCTACAAGCTAGCTATTATATCTAAGCTGTCTATAAATTTGTTCTTGTCATATGAATGATAGTGATTGTAATTTTGTAAATCTGCTAGAGACATCACGAAAGCAACAATGAGGTCGAATTTTCAATTTATTTTTATTGAATCGACTCATTCGTGGAAATCTTACTAACCCGTTCCGCTTTTGCGTATCTAAAATGCGACAGTTATAAACAGGGCTCATCATACAACATACATATATTATGTAGCTTGTAAAAACATTATTGAATACGGTGATGTCACCTGTTGTAAAAATATCTGCTCCAATTTACTTGACCGACATTGCAATAATTGCATTCGGTTTATTTTCATTCTTCATAAGTATGCTATGCATGTCTCATATTCAGCACTGCTGAGGTTCCTTGCATTGATAGCTTTTTGCTTCTTTGTTCTACTAATAACTTATGATTTTTATTGAAATTAAACACTTTATACGGATTTTGTCGCGTTGTTTATTTTACTTTAAACACCTTCATTACATAATTTTGAAAACTTTAACACTACTATTATACAAAATCCTATCGTATATATCGTCAGATAACTTTTATCTGAAGAATAAATATGGCTCTTTAAAATATTTTCTATAAAAAATCTGTCAAGACGTCAAACATATTCCCCAGATAAAAGTTATGTGCTGATTAAAAAGCAGCCCTGAATGTTATTTCCTATTTTTTTGGCATTTGTTTAGTACGAAGACATCTGCACATCTCTTTAAGGGTAACTACATACTACATCTCCGGAATATTAAGTTTGCCTAATAAGAATTGTTTGTGTTGAATATGAATTTAACAAAATAATGTTTATTTCAGATTCGAAAAAGGCTGCTATTTACAATTCTGCCCGGGACCTTCATTACTCGGTCGAAAAGTGTTTCTCTATACCAATTATGTGATGTCTGATGGACGTGAGTATATTTTTTTTAAGCCTTAGTTAGTTATTTAATAAAATCGCTCTCTTTATAGCTCCCGCCGGAATGATACTCCTAAATGTTTGGCCTAGGTAAGAAGTCTTACATATTGTAGGTATTAAGTTTGCCAAATGTCAGTGTTTAAGTATAAATTACACGCTATAGATACTCAACTTTTAACTATTTGCTCGTGTTTTGTAAGATAAAGTTCCTTTAGAGATGCTTCATTTTAAAACATAGATTTCGTTGTGCCTAACTTTATACCACACTCCATAGTAGCCGGCTAGGTACATTATATACAGCAATTTGCCTGCAGCGTTCTGTAAAATAAAGTTCCTTTAGTGATGCTTTAACTTGAAACATAAATTTCGCTGTGCCTATATACTACACTCTATAGGTACACACAGCGACACATCAACCTAGACTGTTTGGACTTTGAACTATTAGAAGTTGAACGCTGCGAATCGTGCGAGAGAGTGCGTTATATTTTTGTTACGCTCTATCCTTACCATTACATCGACACCACTATGCACTGTTCCTTTCCGACAATTCCCTATTTTGTATATAGCGTAGTTATGCGGATATAGGGTGTCTAACTTGATGTGTAGCCGTGTGTACATAACACATACCTATTTATCTGTAGTGTTTTCTAGGATTAAGTTCCTTTAGTGATGCTTCAAGTTTAAGCATAAATTTCGCTGTGCCTAACTATAGAATGCACGGATGACGTAATGATTTAAGTGGTCGCGTCGCCACTGCCACTGCGCCGAATGTTGTGGATTCGAATCCCACAGGGGACAAAAATTTGTGTGATCCACGAATGGTAGTTTCGAGTCTGGCTGTAATTTGTGTTCGTTGTTTGTATGTTGGTAAAATCCCCCGCGACATAGGAATTATACCTATTGCGGATCTAGTCCTTTAAAATATATACTACATTCTATAGATACATAATATATAGCTATTTGCCTGCAGTGTTTTTTAGAATACATTTCCTTCAGTGTTGCTCCAACTAGAAACATTAATTTTGCTGTACCATACCTCCTAAAAACACTTTATTTTATTACTGCAGAGGAAGACAGCGGAGATGCGAGCGTCGGTGAGTTTATCCGTAACCAGTACTACGGACTGGAGTGGCACCGCGCCGGCTCTGACGATGAACCGCCTTCGGCGCTCGGCACCGGCCTACTACTGTCCGACACAGACATCTACTGCCAGCTGCGCCTCAACCGTGCCGGCTCCTTCCACTATTACTTCGTCTACGACAACGCGTTAGTATTTAATGATAATATTTTACTGGTTGACTGGGGTGGAACTTCAAGAGCCGTAGGACTCAACTCTGGCTTGCCGTGGTCGGCCGGTTAGAGAGAGGTCGCTAGAGCTATTTACTCGGGGATGGAATTGTCATTATCAAGAGCATAACTACGGATAAAACCCGCCCCGAGCCGCCGTTGTCACGAGATCTGTGATGGTGAAACCGGCGTCGATACCCCTAGTCGTTGACACCGGTGTTGACCTCTGCTGTTTTTAAGGCTGCCTGGCGGCTCTTCTCGTTGCCCATCTAGTTAGTCAGCGAGTCACTCTCTGCCATTTCATGTTTGTTATTAGCACTATATCTGGCAGACGCCGTTTTTATCCATAGTTACGATTATATCAGTCCATCAAACACCCATCCCCATAGCCCAGATAGTGCCGCTGTAGGAGTTCCATCCCACTTTAGATTAAAACTCTCGAAGGGCCTCTTCACGTTGGACCTACGTCTTCGTGTAAGCCTTCGAAAGACCGGATATTTTTCTAATTATTTAGAATAAAATATAAACATAATAATTTATTTATTTTAGACTATTAATTCATCCATTTTGTTGTAACAATTAATTTAACCTAGTAGGACAGTAATAATATAATTAGTACACACATGTAAACAGGTAAGGCACACATCATTAACGATAATTGCTGTGCAATTCCATTGGAGTCTGAGCAACGATTGATATATTTACAATCTAGCCGAATCGCGCTCATGCTATACTGCACCTGAATAAGCACTCTACAGACTGCAGGAGTATTTCGGTTACACCGGTCTATTCTTCTCTCACTGCAACATTTACTGATAAATGCTTACATACCAGAGGTCCCGGCTCACAGGTGAACCACCACTAATTCGGTTGGAGATAGCGGTAGTTTAGAAACGCCTCGTATTTAGAGACCATGTACAATAGATGCTTTGGCCGGCAAACGAGGGAGATATTACCTAAATTGAAGAATATATATTTATATATGAAGTCAATACTGTACTTAGTTAGCATGTTCGATGATGGTCAGAAAAGGTCATACAATGATATTATATTTTATTTGTGAAAACTTTTAATTGGCCGTATCTATGTTATAGATGTGTATACTGTATCTACCACTTTAGCTGAAACTTTTCCAAAAATAAAAAAGTAAAATAAAACATGTAAAAAGAAGCAGATATGTTATTGGAACGTTTTTTATAATTCTTAAAACAAAATCGAATCGCAATTGTTTGGGTTATAAACTTAAGTTATAACTAATATAAGTTCAAATTTTCAAAATTATTATTAATAATTTAATATCTGGATCAAATTTTCGACGTTTATAACTATAGAAGTGACATATGTATGTAGTGTGCAATATCATTATATTTAAAGTGTATCCTATATTTGCGAAAAGTATTTGGTTTGGCAACTTTGTTCAGTTTTACTTTATAATATGTGTTCTTTTACCGCAGAGAGTCTCCGATCGGGCCGCAAGGTTCGGGTTGGTTCCACGTAGCGCCGACACTACGAGCGGGTCCCGGCGGGCGCGAGGCGGTGCCTCTAGACGGCCTCATGTGCCAGACCGTGCTGGCCAAGTGCCTCGGGCCTCTCCCGCGCTGGGAGCCCGTACTGCGCGTCGCGAAGGAGTCTGGCTACAACATGCTGCACTTTACACCAGTTCAGGAGTTGGGAGCGTCCAACTCCAGCTACAGTATCTCCAATCAGCTGAGACTTAACCCCGCCTTTAGTGCTGACGCTGGACGCGAGGCTACCTTCGCTGACGTTGAGAACGTCGTCTCGAAGATGCGGACTGAGTGGAAGGTCAGTTTAAATACATAGATTTTCGCTTGTATATCATATGTATGTGTTATATGTATGTATTACACCTACTATTTCAACGTATTAGGGAGACCTTTCTAGACTAAGTTCAACTAGTTAGATTTGCTTAACAGAACTTTGGTTATATAGATCAAGTTAACGGATCCTTATGATAGGCCGTAAGCTGTCGGGTTCATGCCAGCATAGATTAAGGAAGCGACAAGACTCTCTTTAACAGCGATTGAGTAATAAATAGTATTAAGCCTTCTACCTTTCCACGCCAGATGCTATCAATCTGCGACATCGTGCTGAACCACACGGCGAACGAGACGGTGTGGCTGAACGAGCACCCTGAAGCGACGTACAACTGCAGCAACTGCCCGCACCTGCGGCCCGCCGCACTGCTGGACGCACTGCTGGCGCGGCTGACGGCGGACGCGGCGCGCGGGGACCTGGAGGCCCGGGGTGTGCCGCGGCGTGTGACGCAGCACGAACACCTGGAGGCGGTGCGACACCTGCTGCTGACTCAGCTGCTGCCGGAGGCTCGCCTGCACGAGATGTACATGTGTAATGCTGCTGAGCTGGTCCAGGAGTTTTATTACATGGCGCGTAACAAGTAAGTGCGAATGAGTGTTGAGTACGGTCTTGTGCAGATGACGTCATCTTTGATGATATTTTGATTTGATCGTAAAATCTATATAGTGTGTAACATTAGGTGTAATGTAAAATTTAAAAGCAGTGTAGTCTAAGAATACGACGAATAGAATTATTGTTATTATATTACAGAAAATGTTTTCTAATTTATAAGACGGACTTGAATATTAGTCGTTACCGTGAATAATTTCTCGAGAAAGAACAATAGAGAGTACTCAAATCTAGATTTCATGAGGTGAGATTGATGAAATCGAGAACATCACGAGCAAATCTGTATAAATAATTCTTGTAAATGTTTCGTTTTGTGTTTTTAGTTTGCTATGATTGTGGGTAAATTATTGATGGGAGTGTGTGTTCAGGGTGCCGGCACCGGCGACCAAGTGCGCGGAGGATGAGCGAGAGCTGAAGCTGATCCCGGACCCGCAGTACCGGCGCCTGAGAGCCACTGTTGACCTAGATTTGGCGCTGCAGCTCTATAACGTTTACAGGTACCCGTTACTGCATATTTTACTAGCTTTAGCCTGCGACTTCGCTCGCATAACTCGGAAATAGTGGAGGTTTCTTTTAAAGAAAGATTTTGTAGAATTAGGGCGCCTTTAAATTAGAAGGCGCCAAATTTCAGTTCAAGATTACCCCCTACGTGCAGTCAGCATTTAAATCGATAAACACTTGCTAGATTTTAATTTGATCTGTAACAGTTATAGTTTCAAGATATTTGATTTGATTACAGTTGGCAAACACAATAATTATTTGGATTTTTAATTCATAAATTACTTAGACTTATTTTTTTAATGTTCAGCAACTTATTTTGCTTACTGTATTAATTATTTTAGCTATTAGATTGTTTATATTTGAGGCAGACTGAGACTGAGATTTTGCATTTCCGTGTTCAGGTGCGTTGTCACGATCTTTTAAAGCATATTCTGAACCACGAAAAAATTTACGAATATGATGGTAAGGACCTAGGTGGACTTCTTTCCAGAATCCAGGAATTGGAAACTACAACTTAAGAAAACTCATTGATTGATTTACTTATTTAGTTTTATACGTGGACTGTTATGTCCTTACGTAGTAAGACAATATTAACTACCACCGACTTAATTAATGTTACTTTGTTTTCCGAATGACTAAATGATCTTGTCGTAACTTGACCCAGCGTTTTTGTGTATAGTTCTAATAGACCATTTAATAGTCTATCACGTTATTTTGTTTTTTTTTTAAACGTCTCCCTCACCATATATAATTCGTAAATAACACCCAGATTTGGAATAACCATTTGTGAATCCCGTGTGAAGAGCCAACCATATAGTAAAGTCACAAAATATACGCCATGTTTTATAGAGCGGAGTGCTACGACGAGGAGTCTCGCCTGAAGAAGTGCTGCGAAGAAATGAAGCGTAAGTTGGAACAGTTAAACGAAGCCGCTGCCGATGTGCTTCGGGACCATCTAAGAGCCGCCGTTGACAACGTCGTGGCTGGGATGAGGTAACAGCTGATTCTCACTTCATATATAACGATCATCATTTCATCTTCATCACGTCTTATTATTACCATTTGAATTGTGTGTTGGAGACAGTAGAATTTTACCCTAATATTGATGGCATTACCCTGGCACTGCAGTGAATGAAACCTATTGTTTGTCCATATTAATTCTTAGTTGAGTCTGAGTCTTGCGACCAGTAGGTGGTAATGACCTTGCCCCGTGTTATATGTGATTTAAAATTAAAGTCAGCGAAATGTGCGTGTAAAGCACATCAACCTACTCCTTCGATATAGGTATAGGCAGTAGGTTGACTTAGAAAGCTCTATCATCTAATCAGAATAATTTATATGTCTTCGAGGCAATGATATATAAATTATAGATACGTTGCCCACGCTCTGTAGTGGCAACGTAAATGCAAGGTAATTTACCAGAAGTCCATTTAGTCACGTACCAACCAGTGCCGCGGGTGTACGTGACATTAAAATATTACTTGAGAGAATAACTTCCTCAACAACAAAATGAAAATGCCGGCCTGTGTTTTAAGGATATGTTAATATTATACTGCAACTGTGAAACATAAAAAAGTATCATTTCATGCGTAAGTATCAAGAGAAATGGATTTTATTTTATATTTTTCGATGCCTTCTAATGGCGGCTGGCGCCTGAGATAAGTTACGTGTTCGCGCTCGGCCAATGAGCATGCACTGTTAAATGGCAACGTAATTAAAGAAATATATTTATCTCTCTCTAACAACAGGAATTCCGTAGAAGACATTGAATTTTCTTTCCCTTTCTTCGTGCGTGTAAGTAGCTACCGATAGTATTTCGCTGTTTTTGAGTGCCGTGATGTTCATGCATGACGCGTCTATTTATATTACGTCATGGCTCCGAGGCATTTAAACTCAACCATATTCGATTATTATCAATTAACTACACATTCTGCCGTCATAAGGGTAAAATCTAGCAATCAGTAAAATAAGACGCATTTGCAATATCAATAAACATTTTTTTTTATATTTACTTATTTTTCTCTTATAACGGCAGCATTGATTAAATCAAGTTGATTGTGAAGACAGTACTTGTAATTGTAAATTGAATATTAATTATTATTTCCAGCTACTTCCGTTTGCAATCAGATGGACCGAAGATAGAGGAAGTCAGCGCAAAGCATCCCTTGGTGCCAAGGTATGACTATTGGACAACAGGTTCTTTGTATTTTGTCTTATACCCGGTTTATAAATGGTTAATTAAGGACGAGTTAAAACCGAACGCATGTCAAGTGATTTGATTGGCTGTTCCGAATTTAGTTAGCGAAATTAAGTTTAAGACTGCGCCGAGCGAAATGTGCCAAAACAGGCGGTCACAGTTAAGTTGATAAAATCTA
Organism: Catocala nupta; assembly: GCA_963675205.1. Lineage (NCBI taxonomy): Eukaryota > Metazoa > Arthropoda > Insecta > Lepidoptera > Erebidae > Catocala > Catocala nupta. Next base: position 23,781,649 of record OY776085.1, on the reverse strand, counting down.
CACATTTTGTTTAATACAAATTTAAAATATACATTTACCATAACAATTAATGTGTTTACAATTACTCCATGTAAAAACTTAAAATAATTAATATTTTCGCCTACAAAATTATGCTAATTTGCACGAAAAATGCAAAAAAGTAAGCTCGTGTTACGTGATTTTTAGATTATAACAGTGGAAATCTATTTGTTCGTCCCAAATATTTAAGTTATTGGTTGACAATAAAGATACATATTCATAAAAAAAACCACTTTAAATCCTCCATACAATTTTACGGCCGCGCGTCGATTTGAATATCGAGCTCTGTCATTCAGTCTTACCGCGTCTTACGCTCGGCGCAGTCTTAACCGACGTCTAAACGAATCTGAATGACTACTAATTTTTTTTTTGTGAATATCTTTTCTTATTTTTCATTAACCGGGTGTTAATGTACTATGAAAAAAATATTAAGACCAACTGGCCCTAATATTTTTTCATCGAAATGCAGGGAAAGACATGTCAATAGAGAATTCGAACCCGGAGAACCAAATACACGGAATTCATTTATTTTTTTAAATTACATGCACCATTTTTACTTAAACTTGTATGTTTAACTGACTTACCCAAATCCCGGGATTCTCCGTGCAAAATCCTGAAATCCAAGGTAGTCTATAAGGGCCGGGATCGAATTCCCTAAAGCAAACAAAGAAACGTGTATACTATAGTTAGACAAACTTATGATACCCTGATTATTTTATTCATTTATTTGAAGTTTGATGGAGTTTTAAATGTGATGTTGTCAGGTACTTTACGTGGGCATGCCCGGTGGAGACGAGCTCGCTGAGCGAGATCGAGGCCGTGCTGTACTCGGACGCGGGGCGCTTGTGCATGGCGCACAACGGTTGGGTCATGGACGCCGACCCGCTGCAGGACTTCGCGGCCAAGGCGGCCGCCGCGCGCGTCTACCTGCGCCGCGAGCTCATTGCCTGGGGTGACAGCGTCAAGCTCAGGTGCGTCCTACTTACTTCGAACTTACGTTGTACTTCGAGCCAAGGCGGCCGCTGCGCGCGTCTATCTGCGCCGCGAGCTCATTGCCTGGGGTGACAGCGTCAAGCTCAGGTGCGTCCTACTTACTTCGAACTTACGTTGTACTTCGAGCCAAGGCGGCCGCTGCGCGCGTCTATCTGCGCCGCGAGCTCATTGCCTGGGGTGACAGCGTCAAGCTCAGGTGCGTCCTACTTACTTCGAACTTACGTTGTACTTCGAGCCAAGGCGGCCGCTGCGCGCGTCTATCTGCGCCGCGAGCTCATTGCCTGGGGTGACAGCGTCAAGCTCAGGTGCGTCCTACTTACTTCGAACTTACGTTGTACTTCGAGCCAAGGCGGCCGCTGCGCGCGTCTATCTGCGCCGCGAGCTCATTGCCTGGGGTGACAGCGTCAAGCTCAGGTGCGTCCTACTTACTTCGAACTTACGTTGTACTTCGAGCCAAGGCGGCCGCTGCGCGCGTCTATCTGCGCCGCGAGCTCATTGCCTGGGGTGACAGCGTCAAGCTCAGGTGCGTCCTACTTACTTCGAACTTACGTTGTACTTCGAGCCAAGGCGGCCGCTGCGCGCGTCTATCTGCGCCGCGAGCTCATTGCCTGGGGTGACAGCGTCAAGCTCAGGTGCGTCCTACTTACTTCGAACTTACGTTGTACTTCGAGCCAAGGCGGCCGCTGCGCGCGTCTATCTGCGCCGCGAGCTCATTGCCTGGGGTGACAGCGTCAAGCTCAGGTGCGTCCTACTTACTTCGAACTTACGTTGTACTTCGAGCCAAGGCGGCCGCCGCGCGCGTCTACCTGCGCCGCGAGCTCATCGCCTGGGGCGACAGAGTCAAGCTTAGGTGCGTTCTACGTACTTCGTACTTACGTTGAACTTACTTCGAACTTACGTCGTACTTTAAGCCAAGGCGACCGCCGGCCGCGTCTACCTGTGCCGCGAGCTCATCGCCTGGGGCGACAGCGTCAAGCTCAGGTGCGTCCTACTTACTTCGTACTTACGTTGAACTTACGTCGTACTTCGTTCTTTTGAGGTTCGTGGTACTAAATAAGATTAAATTGGGATTTTTAGCCCATGGATTTTTGAGTTTGCACCTGTCGCATTTGGAACTAACTGTCATCTTTAATAAACGGCACTTGTCGCGACAATTCGACTTATATGTCGAAAGGTGACATAATTTTCGGATTGTCACGTTTATTAAATATGCCCGAGGGCTCGGAAGCAGTTAAGGAATAGCTGTTAACATTGCTTTTAAAACCATGATAATTCCGTTCATTGATTAACCGGTTAATAAAATGAACGATTTCAATCAAAGTGAAATTATTTTCTAACGAAGTTTGCATGACAATTTACGTCAAACGTCGAGTAACGGCGTCCTCAGCCTTCACACGAGCTGATCATAGAAGCTCTTCATGCGTGAGGAGTATCACGCAAGGCTCGGAAACCAGTTAATTTTCAAACCGGTTTTGGTCATTGACCTCGGAACAGAGATGATTGCAATTTACTTTTTGATAACCGATTTTAAACTGGTTAAATTGAAAACTGTTTCTTTGCCATTTTTGATGTCATTCAACAAAAATAACAGGTTAACAGGTGACAGCGGCACCTTGTATTTTTTTTTTTCCCACAATGGTAACTTAAAACTATCATTAAATACTTAAATAAAAAAACAAAAGACCCTTGTGGGAGACTGGTATCTGCACTAGGAAACTCTGTCACACAGATTACCAGGCCCCCGAAAACAATGTAAGTATCATTAAATTATTCATTTCAAAGTACATAGAATAGCATATAATATATCAGTAACAAAATGTAGGCTATGGAGTGTGTGTGGTGTGTATGTATGTATGTGTGTGTGTGTTGTGTGTGTTGTGTGTGTGTGCGTGCGTTCGTGCGTGCGCGCGTGTGTGTTCACACAACTAATGAGAATTTTCAGACATAAATGTTTTCTCTCCATACTTTTATTGAACGAAGCGAGCAACTATCAAATATCAATATGCATATAATTTCGAAAAATCTGTGACTTACTTCTAAATAAAATAACGTCTTTGACGTCGCAATCCAACGCTTTTACTTCATACAGGAATATGAACATGACACGGCAGAATAATAAAATACCATTGACGTCAAAAAAAATTAGTAATATTCTCCAGATTACGACGTCATGACGACCAATATTGAGGCAGCCGCCTGCGCAAGAGATACACAAATAGGAACACATCATAATAAATATATGTCAATGTACAGTAATGATATTTATACATTATTTCTGCAGGTACGGTGACAAACCAGAGGACAGCCCGTTCTTGTGGGCGCATATGCGCGAGTACGTCGAGTTGACCGCCGAAGTGTTCGACGGAGTGCGCCTTGACAACTGCCATTCGACGCCATTGCATGTACGTATACTGTCAATCGTATGACTTATGTCTGTCTCTTTAAGAATCAAGCACCGCACTAGGAGATACAGAGAATCCCAGGCTCGGAACTATTATTTCTATAACACACAATTTTTTGTACCAGGTTCGAATCAACTCTTGGCGCACTAGTAGTGGGACGCTCGAGTTAGGAAGAACAATGTCATTATCGATTACATAATATTTCATCCATATGTCCGCAATACAAGAAACTACATAACCAAAAAAAAAACTATGATAAAAGTGTAATGTTTTTTATTTTGGTGCTTTTATTTCTAGGTTATAAAACTATTTTAACTAGGTATTTTATAATATGTATTAATTAGGCTCTATAAAATACGCATAACAAAAATAACTCTATTACGATGCCAGTTGTTTGAATCACTAAAGGTACTATTGAATTGAGCGACGGTTGACCATTTCAGAAAAAAATTCGCTTACACATGTTGACTTTAAGTGACTCCGCCCTTAAAAAAAACCCTAGTAAAAAAACTCAAACAAGTGTTGGTCTGCTATGCGATTTTAACCTTAGGAGTAGTCAACCGTCGCTCAAGTCGATAGTACACTACACAAGGGGTACTACTGACTACACCCCAGCCGACTATAAAATTTATTAAAAGTGTTGTAAACGGCTGTAGTTGTTCACAGCGGTTGTCACAGACGTATTACTGTGGCGCCACCTGTGTAGTTAACATTTTTTTTTTGTTGTGCTGAGTCTAGCTATGCTGAGTTTGTGTGCATGCAGGTAGCGGAGTACATGCTAGACAGCGCGCGCAACGTGAAGCCGGACTTGTACGTGGTGGCGGAACTGTTCACCAACTCCGACCAAGTTGACAACATCTTCGTTAACCGTCTAGGCATCACTTCGCTTATTCGAGGTACCGCATTATTATTATTCGCATTTATTCGCTTATTCGCATTTTTACGATTGTGGACCTTAAGACATATAACTTCTTGACTTTCATCTTAATATTCCATACACATGTATTACAGATCACCGATTATGCGCACTTAAAAAGTTATTTCCAAAAACGTTCAAATTCCGTGCAATTTTGCAGCTGTTTACGGTAACTGCTTTTTTTACAGACATTCTTATGTGCATATAACTATTATGTTTACAAATATTTAGGTATGCCTATTTATTTAGCTCGATGAACTAAATATTCTTTTAATCTTTTTCTTGCAGTATATAATATTGTACGTCTCTGTAATATTCAATTAAAGTTACATAATTATATATACCTATGAACAAAATTTTTATGCAACATTAACTGAATGACTTGTGTGCTTAATGCACTGTGTATTTCTGTTTGTAGACCATCGATCGATTTTGTTACTATCTGTCATTTTGGTCAATATCTTTTTATAGCTACTCTGTGTGGTTATTTCATGAAGTTTATTAATATCAAATTTAGAATATCACCATGATTTCAAGTTTAGGATACCAGATGTCCGCTTAGTAAAACTACATATACTTCTCCCCCGTCCCCGCAGAAGCGTTAAGCGCACGGGACTCGCACGAGCAGGTAGTATGAAAGGTTAACATGAGCGTGTGTTCCGCAGAGGCTCTGAGCGCGTGGGACTCGCACGAGCAGGGACGCCTGGTGCACCGGTTCGGCGGGCGCGCCGTGGGCGCCTTCAGCCGCGCGCCGCGCCGCGCCGCCGCGCCGCGCGTGGCGCACGCCATGCTGCTCGACCTCACGCACGACAACCCCTCGCCGCTCGACAAGCGCTGCGTGTTCGACGCGCTGCCCAGCGCCGCGCTCGTCGCCATGGCCTGCTGCGCCACCGGCAGCACGCGCGGGTTAGTGCATCGACGATACTTATGTCAAACGACCTAGCGTCTCAGCTTACTAAAATCCTCTAGCCTTAATAAGAATGAAAATTGACTCCTAATCTCGCCTGGTTTATTGCAATGCGTGGCTTAGTGTATCAACATTACATATACTAGATGACATAGCGTCTCATTTTACAGAAATACTTTAGTTTTATCTAGAGCAGCTACAACATTTCGCCTAGCATTTTGCACAAATATACAGAACAAATAAATCGTAATCTTAATTCGATTCGAATAGAAAGCTCGATTCCGAAATTTGAAAATTGTATTCGAATATTTTTTACTTCTTTTATTTATGGCGCCCAAACTGAAAGCATACTTAAAAATCTTGATAAAAAGCTATAAACTAAAATCATGACATTATATGCCCTCTAAATTAGTGAGCACAGCGTTCATATAGACCCTGCAGGTTTAAATATACATTATATACACTTAAAATAACAATAATGAATAATCAGAAAATGCTTTTAGCTTTTAAGAAACTTAATAATAAATAAAAATAATTATTAATTTAAAATATTAGTACAGTGACAGTTATTAAACGCTTTATGTATTTTCTCCTTGCTGAGGCTAACGAACTTATGAAGACATCGAAATTAGTGCGAATGTCATTAGGTATAGAATTTTCCCGTTCTATACAGAGAACTGTAAGTATCCACAATAGTTGAGCAGCGATAGCTCAGTGGGGAGACCAACAGACTGCAATGCAGAGGGTCTCGGGTTCGAACTCACGTCGCGCACCTCTGACTTTCGGAAGTTATATGACTTTTCGAAATGATGTGCGTATTGATTGACAATTATCGCCTGCTTCGTGCCTTGGAGAGCACGTTAAGCCGTCGGTCCCAGCTGCCATGAACATCTATGGCAGTCGTTATCGGGGAAGTCGACACAAAAGATCCCACTGGGTCGAAGTGTTGCCGGTCTGTACTGACCCCATACAAGATAAGATAAGATCCACAATAGTTCGAGCTCTTGGAAACGAAATAGTTTTTTGTAATATTAAATTATCTGCTAATAAACTATCCTTTTCTTATTATAACGAGCTAATGTAGATTATATTAATTTCTATTCGACGTAGTACTTTTGTCTGGATGAAAGCACTCTATGTTTTTTTTCGTACCCCTGACAATCGGTCGTTAAAGTGAGAAAGATCAGAAAAACAAACTATAATTCGCGTTTATAATTTATAATATATAAATATTAGCTAGGACATCAAACTAAGTTGAATGTTGTACGCAGACTGGACGAGTTAGTACCGCACCATATCCACGTGGTGGACGAAGCGCGGCTGTACGCGGCGTGGGCCGAGGGCGAGAGGGGCGAGAGGGGCGAGAGGGGCGAGGGGGGCGAGGGCGACGTGCGCGTGTGCGCCGCCAGCGGCATCGTCGCTGCCAAGCGCGCGCTCAACGAACTGCACATCGAGTTAGCCGCCTCGGGGTACTCGGAGGTAAGAACTACTTGTCGATACTTAGTACTAAAACTACAATTAACTAGTGTTAATAGTAGTTTCTAGCAGTAATTAGTAGAATCTTTTTTTTTATCTGTTATGCATTGACGCATGCCCCTCAGCGGGGGCGGGCGGGGTTGTCTGACTCACCGGGGTAAAAGAGAAAGATGGTAATGAAGATAATAATGGCCCTCCCGGAATACCGACTAAACCTACCACGGTATTTCTCGATAAAACCGCAATCGGCGGGGCCGCGCGAATCACTTTCACATGCGGTCGCGACCCCGCCGAGGTTTCGGCCCGCCGTATGAAACGGCAGGCCACTACACAACAAGACTATCCTTTAGTTACCACTAGATTTAATTTATAGTATACAGTAGACGAGTAATTAGTCGATGGATCTATGTCGAGGCTTCCAAATTTATTTTGGTAGTGGACCATAGCTTTGATTCCTTCCCAGTAAGCGGACCATTAGTTGTCCTTCAACTTAGCTTTAAGGATACTAAATACTAAATACTCTACATTTAAGTTATTGTTGTTAAATATAATACGTTACGAAATTCGAGTGTCGAGCTTTTATAAAATTGTCAGTCAGCTATATCGTATCATAATCATCATTATATGTTGGCTAAACCCTAACGCGTTTGATATATGGGCATATATCAAACGCGTTATCGGGCTACTTCATGATCCTCACGCAAGCACTTGGCCATTCGTTTTATATGATATGTTATTAACCCATTTTTTCCTGTAAAAATGTATATAACGTGAAAAAGAAAGTCCCATATTTAAGGTGTGCCTCTAAGGTTATACCGATATACAAGTAAATATAGACTGTTGTTTCTGTCATAGGTGTATGTGGACCAGATGGACGCCGATGTGGTTGCTGTGACGAGACACGAGCCACGCTCTCGACAGGTGACTATCGAGTTTACTACTCAGTTTTACGATGAGCACATCACTGGTTGTTACAGATTTTGATTATTATAAAACCTGGTTTTGATTTCGAGGGCACCCAGAATAGCGCATCTTTAAATAGCGCACCCAGTTTGCTTATTGTTTTACTTTACTATACACGAAGGGTCGTTAATAATACATACTATTGTTTTTATAATACAGCAAAAAGAAAATGACAAATATAAAAAAAAAAAATCCGTTGTGTCTTTATTGCAGAATCTTGTAAACTATAAATTAGATATTTAAACTTCACAAAACTTATATTCAAACTTTTTACTTTTTGTTTATCGTTCTTTGTTTAAATGTGGTGGACTTTATACTCCGCCATATTAAACGGACTAAAACTATTAAAATTAAGGCCGTTCCCAACAATAGATTGCTTTCCGAAAACAGATTATTATTCATCATTATTCTTTAATTTAACGTTGCATGCTTGCTTACAGTCGGTGATCCTCGTAGCGTTTACGTCATTCAGCGCACCAGACCCCGCAGGCGGCGGCCGCTACGTAAAACCGCTGCGCTTCGAAGGACAACTAGACGAGATCTTATTAGAAGCGGACCTACGTCACGCGGACCATCAAAGTTCTGGCGCGGCGCTTCGCGGGCCAGGACCGTTCGCACGCAACGCGCGTTACATCAACGGTCTTAATGAGTACGAGTGTACTGTACGGCAGCATGTCCCGTTGGCGCAGTCGCGTGTGTTTGCCGCTGAGCGTGTAGAGGGCGCCACTACCGTGCTTGATTTCCGCACGCTACTGCCCGGCACTGTGGTCGCAATACGGGTCAGTATGCTAAGTCTTTGTTTATAAGTATAGTGGACTTAATGCGTTTTAAGAATCTCTATCTTTAAAAGATACCCAATTGAGTATCATCTAAATGTCAAAGAATTTTCTAAGGGCGTTCTCGCCTTGTGGCCTGTTAGTACTATGATGCATATTATGCATCGAAAACTTTCGATCTAATATTTACATAGTAAAAGGACAACAAATATAATTATATCTCCATGATACACTTTCACCTTAGCCTATAGAGTGTATTAAAGACATTTTGGAAATAAAGCCCAAATAAATTGTTTACATTTAATAACCTCAAAATATGCCCCTTTTCCGACATTGCGTGCGGAACAGGCCACAACCTTGCAACTAACATACATAAATGTATGTTCAGTAAATGTAATAAACTCACTAACCCCTGTGGCGTTCATAAGTGTTACTTTGTGACCTAAGTGATTAAATAATTTTTGACTTTGACTTTGACACCACAAGGCGTAAACGCTTTTATGAGAAAGGAAGTTGTGGAAGATTTCTACTCATTACCAGAACCACCTCGGGAGTCATTCTATGTAGATGTAAACCATTGGAATATCCGTGCAATCACATTATATAGAAACGTGTGTGATCTTATTAGGCTGGTCGTATAGGTTGATTCAGTAGCTTTCAGATGACAATAATTTTTTTATGTATAGCTGGTAAGTCAGGTAGCTATTTATAACATTGTGGAGGAACGCGGTGGCATTTTCCTCCAACACGAATGGTGGATCCTCCGACCAGGCCGTGTGATTTTACCTGGCGGGCCGTAGCCCGACTGTTCATGTCGGTAACTTTTATATTTAGTTACTAGCCGTGTAAACTTTATTTGCGTGATTCAGAGTTGTATAGCGAAGCACAAATTGTGTACAGCGCCATCTCTTGTCAATCGTCTAAACTTCTTCGTCTGTGTGGAGTGGCTACAACATCAATTATAAATTCGATTACAAATCGACCGACAATAAAATGTGTTACATAGTACGACATTTTATCGAATCGATTGATAACCGAACTGTAGCGATAACCAATATGAATGGTACTGCAGGTCCGTCCAGGCGCAGCACAGGCAACAGCGCTGGCATCGCTATCTCGTACGCTAGACGCGCTACACTCCGCGCCGCACAGCGACGCGCTCGCACTAGCGCCCGCACTAGCCGACCTGGAGCTGGCTGATTACAACGCGCTACTGTACCGCTGCGACGCTGAAGAACGCGAGGCGGGGGGCGGCGGAGTCTACGATGTACCGGGACACGGCCCGCTGGTCTACGCTGGACTGCAGGTGAGCAACCAGCATCGCTATCTCGTACGTTAGACGCGCTCGCATTAACTTCCACACTCGCTGACCTGGAGCTGGCCGACTACAACGCGCTGAAGCACGCGAAGCGGGGGGCGGTGGTGTCTACGATATACCCGGACACGATTTACAGATGAGCAACCAGCATCGCATTAACAGGCAATTAGACTGCACGGAGTGATTAAAGTGGTCGCCTCGCCATTGCTACTGCGCCGAGTGTTGTGGGTTCGATTACCACACGGGACAAAAAATAGAAGTGCCAAGCTAGGTCTTCTTTGTGTCAGTTGTTTGAATTTTTGTGACGTCGCTGCCACGCCACTGTAACCATTCTTAGTGCGGGAGTGGTCTTTTTAAGAAAATGAAGAAATTCTTACTCTACAATACTCACTTCTGTATTTCACAAATCCTTATTAGCGATGTACATAACTACGCGAGAATTCAACGAGCTGTCTTTTCTAAAATTTTACGTGCTATGTGGGTTCGCAGGGTATCGTATCACTGCTGGGCGAGGTCACACCGAGTGACGACCTAGGCCACCCGCTGTGCGACAACCTTCGCGCCGGTGACTGGCTGATAGAATACCTATGGCGGCGTTTAGAACGTGAGCCACGACTAACAGGCGTAGCGGCGCGATACCGCGAAGTGCTGCGCCCTCTGTCTGCGCTGCCACGCTTCTTAGTACCGACGTACTTCGCAGCGCTAGTGAGCGCACTTCACAGCGCTGTGGTTCGCGGGGCACTGGCCCGGCTCGGTGCGTCCCGCCAGGATTCCTTCCGACGTGCGTTAGCGTTGACGAGCGTGCAGCTACTGGGGGTAGTGCCGTCGGCCGTGTTGCCGCCGAGTTCGCCCGCACTGCCGCCGCCGCGGCCGGCGCGAGCCGTCACTATGTCGGCGGGCCTGCCGCACTTCGCTGTGGGCTACATGCGCTGCTGGGGCCGGGATACCTTCATAGCGCTGCGTGGACTGCTGCTTCTTACTACGCGTTACCAGGTCAGTGCGACATACTTGACTCATGAGATCTCATGAAGCACATGAGATCTCAATTGCCTCTATTTTTCGAAATTGAAACTAATTTTAGTTTCCATAACAGCTATAGTTGATGATCACGGATTAAAAAAAACAGAAGAAGAATTCTGAATTTTAATTCATAAAATACTTTAAAAATGTTGTTTAATGTTCTACTACTTATTTGCTGACAAATTATTCATAATCTTGTATCTAAAATGCACTAATTCATAATTATTTTATAGAACAAACATCTGTTGTCATTCTTGACAATATCCGTTCATATCACACCGAATTAATTGCAGGACGCGCGTTTCCATATTCTTGGGTTTGCGGCGTGCTTGCGTCATGGGCTCATCCCTAATCTGCTCGATGGCGGGCGCAATGCGCGCTTCAACTGCCGTGACGCGGTGTGGTGGTGGCTACAAAGCATTAAGCAGTATTGCCTCGAGGCGCCGCAGGGCCCCGCACTGTTAGCCGAGCCTGTAGCTCGCCTGTTCCCCAAGGACGACGGCGAGGCCGCCCCGCCCGGCGCTGCCGACCAGCCGCTACATGACGTCATACAAGAAGCCCTTGACGTGCACTTCCAGGTGAATATCTAAATCCTACCACCTTTGCGATTCTTAGTGCGGTATTGAACTACAACTATGTTTTCCAGGGACTCGTATTCCGCGAACGCAACGCAGGCCGCGCGATCGACGCGCACATGTCGGACAAGGGCTTCAACCTGCAGATCGGCGTAGATCCCGAGACTGGTTTCCCCTTCGGTGGCAACGACGCCAACTGCGGCACCTGGATGGACAAGATGGGATCGTCGGAGCCGGCCGGCAACCGCGGCAAGCCCGCTACACCGCGCGATGGTAGCGCCGTGGAGCTGGTGGGGCTCGCCTACAGCACCGTGTCGTGGCTGGCGGCGCAGCACCGCGCCGGCCGGTACCCTTACCCTGGAGTGGTGCGGCGACACCGGGACGGTAGCCTCACCTCCTGGACCTACGCGCAGTGGGCCGAGCGCATCCGCCAGAACTTCGAGCGCTACTTCTGGGTGCCATCCGCGCCTTCCGCCGCTGATTTACGACCCGACCTCGTTCACCGCCGCGCCATCTACAAGGACAGCCACGGCGCCTCGCGGCCCTGGGCCGACTACCAATTGCGCTGTAACTTCCCGATTGCCATGACTGTCGCGCCGGAACTGTTCGACCCGCGACACGCGTGGCTCGCACTCGACAACGTCGAGCGACTGCTACTCGGCCCGCTCGGCGTGAAGACACTCGATCCAGCCGACTGGGCTTACCGCCCCGACTACGACAACTCGAACAACGGGGACGACCCAAGCGTCGCCCACGGCTTCAATTACCACCAGGGGCCCGAGTGGCTCTGGCCGCTCGGCTTCTACCTGCGTGCGCGTCTCGCTTTTGCTCACGAATGCGGCAAACATGCGCGCACCGTGGCGAGCGTGACCGCAGCGCTCGCTCCGCTGCTGGCGGAGATCCGTACTACACCGTGGCGCGGCCTGCCCGAGTTGAGCAACGCGGGCGGCGCCTACTGCGCCGACTCGTGCCGCACGCAGGCGTGGAGCTCCGGCGTCGTGCTGGAGGTGCTGCACGATCTCGAGGCGGCGCGGCGCGCGCGACCGTTGGCGGCCGACTGACGCGCGCGGCCGCGCCGCCTGCGCCACGCGCGGCCCGCCGCCGAGCCGCGGCGCCTGTACGCCGCGCCCTACGAGCCCGCGGCGCCGCGCGCGCGCCGCCCGCTGGCCGCGCTGCGCCGCCTGCTGCGGCGCGCCCGCCCGCCCGAGCGCCTGTCGCGCACCATCTACAACCTGCTGCAGTGCTCGCGCGCCGGCCAGCTCGCCACCGTCGTCTACAGCGACCGCTACTTCCGCTACGGCCTGCCGCTTAGCGCGCGTGACGCGCCTGCACGCCGTTTAGTCGCGCACGACCTTGGTGTCGGCGCCATTGAGCGCCGTGCGTCTACGCCGCACGCGCTGCGACACGTCATGCCACTTCGACGCGCCGGGCCGCGCCTGGCGCCGCGCGCCGGCGTGCTGCTGGACGCGTCGCCGCGGATGTTGCCGCCGGTACCGCGCTACCTGTCGCCGTGTCGACCGCGCCCGCCCCCGCCGCGCCTGCTGCGAGTGGCGCCGGATGCACGTTTCGAGGAGACCTCATCGTCGCTGCGGGAGATGCCGATTCGACGACGAGCGCTAAACTACCGGCAGGGATCGGGGGGAGTGGCGCCGCGAGTGCCAGCGTCCCCGGTGCGCATGCGTCGCTCGCCGCCGCCGCCGCCCGACTCGCCGACGGACTCGGCGCCGCGGCCGCAGTTCGCGCTGCCGGACGACGAGTCCCGGGCGGCGACGCCGGTGGCCGAGTACTGCGGCGTGAACGCGTACGAGGCGCTGGCCAAGAGCTCGCCGCGCGTGAGCGCCGCCAACCTGGCGGAGACGGCGGCGGGCGACAAGACGTACGACAAGGCGCTGGCGCGCAAAGTGCTGAACACGGAACGGTACAACAACGGCGCGCGCGCGACCCCGCGGCGCGGCTCGCGGGAGTCGCGCGCGTCCCGCGGCGGCGCTCGCTCGCGCGCCGGCAGCCTGCGGCGCGCCACGATCCGCGCGATGCTGGCGTTCAGCGGTCTGTTCTACGCGCTGTCGTTCGTCGCCTTCTACTTCCTGAGCCTGCCGTAGGCCGCACGAGGCTGCTATTTATATTCGAGTGCCATAATGCTAGTGTTAATCGTGTTTAGTTAAGTTCGGGAGGGGCGCTCGTCGAGCCCCGATTATTATTCGACGCTTTGTTTTTTGTAAGCTTTATCGAGTGTTATTATAGAAATGTGTCTAAAATTTTATATAGTTGTTACATCATAACAGTAAGATTATAATATATAATAATTCTACCTCGATAAATACGTTAGTATTTCAGGTCGAGTAAAAAAATAAAGCACTTTATTTTATATAGTAAATATAGTAAAATGAATGAACGGTTAAAGAACTTTTATTTTCCCCTTCGCTTGGAAGTATTATTTTTATTTATTGTGAATTCTAACAATGGTGTGGATATTTCTGGTTTTCTGAGCATTATAGAGCTAAATATGTAAGAAAGGTTTTTATATATACAGGATGTCCGGTAATTAATGGATAACCCTGAAATGTCTTATAGTAGAACTGAAGGCGGTTCAGAAAACATGAAAAAAAAAATTTACATATATATATATATTAAAAAGTGCAAGCTATATTAGCATAGCATACTTTTGACTGTCTATCTATTAGCATAATTAGTGTTTAATAATAAAACAACAAAAATCCGATGGATTTCATTCATTTATGGTCGTAGTATACAAGAAAAATATACATGGTAATTAAAAAAAAAACATATCTCAGGTAGTAGTTAGGATAGATTTTTTTTCATATTTTTTTCTGAACGGCCATCGGTTCCACTATATGACATTTCCAGGTTATCCATTAATTACCGGATACCCTGTATATATTTTTATTTATCCCTTATGTCTGTAAATACGACCTCTGACAACAGTTGCAACGATTGCCACTTTAACGCATTACGGCCGGCGGGCATAAGCCAGGTTCGTAGCTGGTAACCGTTAGGGTTATATTGAAACACGTAGACTGATTCAACTGAGAATGTATTTACAATTTTTAAGCTATCTTATATTCCATTTCTTGGTCATGCAAGTAACGCTAGCACTAATGTGTACAATAATCATTTATACCAATAAGCGACAAGTAAACAATAAAATCTAAAATTGACAAGTAAATTCTTGGGAATCCTTATGCGTGTGTACGTGCAGCGCGGCGGTCCTTACGCGTGTGTGCGTGCGTTTAAAAATAGTGCCACGTATAAAAGCAGAGGGAAGTTTCGCGCGTCGCCAGTTTGTAAGTTGGTTTCGGCGCGGCTAGACGTATGATGCTCCGTTCGATTCTAGGTGCCTCGTAAACTTATATGTTGCCTGTGCGTATATGTGCACATACGCCACACCACAATTACAGCGATGTTTATCACAAGTTACTGTTCTGAACATGGCTTAAGACCAATTGCGATCAGGTCTAAAACCTATAGGTCTCCACAGAAGCGTCTCTAGCCCAAGTAGCGCCCGTGTGCAGTCATTTACCTAGCGCCCTCTAGTAAGTGTGCGGTCAAAATGGAGTAGGTACACATGTTAACACGTCTAAATAAATGTACCTAATGTCTTGACCTTCTGCATTCCTAGTATCAAGCTTGCCCGTAATATCCATATGTATGACTTGGAATGTTACAGTGGGCTTTTGTACCGGTTAAAGCTGTGCTTGTATAGCACCTGACGGTCCACTGCCAGGGTCTCAAGCTCGTAAGAATAATATCGGCTCTCGGTGATGCCCTGGCCCATGTATGCGACTGGATGCTGGCGACCGCCGATGACTTGAATCAGCACTGCTTCGTAGCCAATGCTACTAGTATCAGTGCAGAGCTCGATTGGTGCGTCCTCCTGAAATAGCATAAGGGTGAGCGCAGTATACAAGTATTGTATAATGTGGTTTCGTGCCTCATCGTGCCGTTCATTCCACTCCCACTTTGCATCATTCTTTGTTAGTTCACAAAGGATGATCATTACACGTGAGAAATCAGAAAGAAATCTTCTGGAATAGCTAAACCGTTAAACTGTCTTACTTGCTTGACAGGTTTTGAAATTGGTACTCTCTACTTTCCTGGGGCTAGGACTAACTTGTTCATTTGATATGATATTACCCAGGTATTCAATGGAGCGCTTGAAGAAGGCACATTTGTCTACATTAATAGGGAACCCCGCACCTTGCAAGTCAATCAATATTCTTTCTTTATGTGACGCCTCTAGCTACAGTTACAGCGAAGGTGTTTGAGGGTTTGCTTCATACACAGTTAAGTAATTATATATGTCTGTATGATAATCAGTTTGTATTTAAGCCCCAATTATCAACGGAAAGTGCCATACTGTGTCTTAAGCATACCGTCAGATACTATAATGACCGTAAAACCCCGGTATATGCGTGTTTTCTCGATTTGTCCAGAGCCTTTGATTTGGTGGCGTATGATCTCTTGTGGAAAATCTTAAGAGTATCGGCCTACCATCAGAACTTGTTACTATCCTCAAGTATTGGTATATGCACCAAGTCAACAGTGTCAGGTTGGCGGGAGCAATGTCGGAGCAATATCGATCGCAGTGCGGTGTTAGACAGGGCGGACTGACTTCACACACGTTATTCAACCTTTATATGGACGCGCTGATCGTCGCGCTGAGCCGTCAGCACGTCGACTGTTATGTAGACGACGTGTGTGTCAATAACTTAAGCTATGCAGACGACATGGTGCTGCTGAGCGCGTCGATCTGTGGCCTAAGGAGGTTGATAGCGACATGTGAGGATTGCGCTGTAAATCATGTACTTGTTTATAATATTAAGAAAAGTACATGGTCTTTGAGGCCGGTGGTGCTAAATGCCCGGACTATGTACCTCTTTTAAGCATAAATAGTGTACCCTTAGACAGGGTAAATCAGTTTAAATACCTAGGTCACATAGTCACGGCTGACCTCAGAGATCATGCTGACTTGGAACGGGAGCAGAGGGTTTTATCCAAAAGAGCTAATATAATAATAATAATAATATTTATTTAAATAATAGGTACAATAATTTATAATAAATGACTAATTAATTTATAAAATACATTTGTTGTTGTTTGCCCGAACTAGATTGAACCTGTGGCTCGGGCGAAGAAGTGCTTACAAACTATTTTAGCCATATAAATTTACATAACTACAATTCAATAATAACATTTTAATAACCTGCATAAGCAACTAGCAGTACCGCTAATATGCTGGCCCGCAGATTCGCGCGTTGTTCGGATGTCGTGAAAATAACCCTTTTCCGAGCATATTGCACGTCCATGTACACATGCAGCCTGTAGGCTAATTACACGCATAAAAGCTACAGCACCCTCCGTTTTCAGTTTAACAACGCTTTCAGAGCGGTTTTGGGTCTGCCTCGCTACTGCAGCGCCTCAGGTATGTTCGCATGGGCGCGCACGGACTGCTTCTATGCGACAATGTGGAAGCGCTGCGCGGCTCTTGTACGCAGAGTGCAGGCCAGCTCCAATACTGTTCTGAGTATGATAGCAAATAGGTTGGACTGTACTTATGTGCGGCACTGTTGTGACAGACAAGTTACATATAGTGTCACACGTAAGAGACTAGGTACTGTAATTAATTAATTATGTGAATTTGAATTAGTAGGTATTATTGGTTTATCTTATTTGTATGAGTGTTGATGTTGTATTTATGTATGATGTAAGATCTAATATGGGTTATAAACTTCAAAAAAAAGGATTTTGAATTAGCAACTGAACATAACTGAAATAACCATGGCTTCGCTCTCTAACTAAAGAGATCAAGCGAATATTGTCGCGCGATTAGTGCGAGTTTGGTTGGGGATTTAATGGATTTTAAATATATGGATATACGTCGTATGTTTCGGCCTGGAACATCTTTCTAAATTCTAACTAGAATTCCTGAGCTATCCACCAAAAATGTAGCTAGTGCCAACCAAACATGCGTTACTTCTGAGTTAGATAAATATCGGACTATTGATTCAATAGCTTGATAGCTATGCAACTAATCCAGTTTGCAGCTATCCAACTAACAAAAACACGAATACCGATATTAATTAAGCAACGGTTGTTGGTTTAGTTATTAAAACCAAATATCGGCTATCCAACAGTTACCAAATATAACCGATAACGCCCATGTTTACTCCCTAACCCCAATTCGAATCAGGATCGTATGACATCAAAAAAAACATCACTGATTTTTATTTTAGAATCGGACGGTATCGCCATTCGATCCGACACATGACACATTACTTGCAACATCTGTGGAAAAAAAAATCTTAGCTGGCACACCGGTAACAGAAGCATTACTTTCATTGCAAGAATCAGATGTACGAGCAGAAGTGGGGTGAATCCCACTTCTGATAACGAAGCAAAAGTTCCAGCAGAGTTTTTATAAGCTGTGACGGCAGCGGAGTTATCTTCACTATTCTCAATAGATGAATCACTCATTGCAAATAATGAAACACGCTTTCGACAACTCAAATCAAACTAAATTTATATAAGTCAGGTTACAAGGTAACAATTATGAATGTTGAAGTTACACTACATTTACTGCCACGTTCAGCAAAGCAAGGGTATAGGGCTCATGAGAAGAACGGGCAAGAAACTCATGGCCACTCTTTTTAATCGCCAAGACAATAAACACTTGTAATTATTAAGCACAAGCTTAGGTAAAGCAACACAGTAAAAGCGAATATTAAATTTAGTACTCACAAGATTACAATTTGTTAAGAACTCATTTTGCCCCAACATTTTGGTCCTTCGAGCTATTATTTGTGAAGTGTCGTAGTATTGAACTGTGGTAGCGAATCGGTTGTCTGGCCTCCCACAAACGGGTCTCACCAGAACAATTGAGACGAGACGCACATACCCAGGTAAAGCTGCGATCACACGAAAACAAAGAACAAGCAATACATAGACTCTGTGATATCTTACAGGATTCACAATGGAAAACTGGAAACTGAAACATATACGGCCTACATGGAGATGAGAAAAGCTCCGCGAGAATTGCCGTCATTTGATGAACTAATAGGGTTCCTGGAGGCCAAATTTACAGCCCTAGAACCTGTTACCCAAACAAAATAATGCGCCAACAAATGAGTTCGCATTAAAATCTATTAACAGCAATGGAAAGTTTAGATCAATGCCGAGAACACATTAAGCTCAAACAGACAGAAACTGCCCAATTTGCAAAACACATCACATTCTAGTACAATGCAAGGTGTTTCGCAACATGGCGTCAGCAATGAAATTAAAAACAATCGAACAATTGCGTATCTGTCAAAACTGCATGTACATTCATAATAATATATATATAATATAAGGTATATTCATAATAATGCTGAATGTACCTCTACTAAAACGTGCAAAATATGCGGTAATCGGCATCATACGATATTACATGACGCATTCGATACAAATCATTTTATAGGCGAAAGGTCGATGACCAATAATGCGGCGTCCTACAAACAACCATCAACGTCAGACTCCTTGCAACTGAAAGCCAACCACGCATCAGAGAGCCGCACAGAGGTTTTGCTGGCCACGGTACAACTCAAGATTATGGCAGTTGATGGTACATATGTGCTGATGAGATGCTTACTCGATCAGGGATCCCAAATTAGTTTGATAACTGAGTCAGCTGCACAGCGCCTGGGACTACCGCGGCGTAAACAGAACGCAACTGTATTAGGCGTCGGGATCTCAGCCACTCAAAGTAACGGAACCGTCCGTCTCGCCTGCGAATCGCTGTATGGAGGCTATGATTTTACTACTGAAGCATTGGTTGT
Source organism: Catocala nupta (assembly GCA_963675205.1). Classification (NCBI taxonomy): domain Eukaryota; kingdom Metazoa; phylum Arthropoda; class Insecta; order Lepidoptera; family Erebidae; genus Catocala; species Catocala nupta. The sequence goes on along the minus strand of OY776085.1, from coordinate 23,762,453 downwards.
GAAAAAGGTTCTTAACAACTTACCAAACTACTCGTTCGAGCAACCAAGCTGGCCGCACCTACGTAACATTAGCTTAGCCGATCCAGATTTCAATGTTTCGCGTCCCGTCGACATCCTTTTGGACGTAAACGCTCAAATAATATTGGAAGGCGTTATACGAGGTCCACCGCACGCACCTATAGCTCAACAAACAAAGATCGGATGGGTGCTGCTGGGGGGAAATGTGGCATCGTACAACTGTCACGCTGTACTGAATAACTTGGATGAAATAGCACTATTTTGGGAATCTGAAGAGATCACTGAGAGTCAAGATATGAACACTATGTCGGCTCAAGAAGAATATTGCGAGAACTTGTACCAAACTACTACGAAAAGACTATCAGATGGTAGATATGAAGTACGGATTCCAATGAAGAAATAGTTTGAACAAAAGCTAGGTGCATCTAAGTCACAAGCCGTGGCACAATTCTGACAGTTAGAAAAGCGTCTAGCAAACAATGAATCATTGGCTGAAAGCTACAAAGATTTTATACATGAATATCTGAAACTACAGCATATGAAGGTGTGTAGTTTGCCATCAGAAGCGAGCTATTTTTACCTCATCATGGGGTCTTAAAACTCGATTCCACTACAACCAAACTACGCGTAATGTTCAATGCTTCAGCTAAGACAAGGTCAGGCTTCAGTCTCAACGAGCTAATAGAACCCAATTTGCAAAAGGACCTACAAGCTCTAATCTTGCGATGGAGAACGTATCAATATATTTATACAGCTGATATTGAAAAGTTCTATAGACAAATTGGCATTCACGAAGAGGATCAAAGCTTACAAAAAATAGTATGGCGAAACAATAGTGACAACAAATTGACAGAGTATCAACTTTGTTCAGTCACATATGGTACCAAGGCCGCGACGTTTTTAGCGATGCGAACAATCAAACAATTGATCGAGGACGAAGGCCCGAAGTATCCGCTCGCCGCTGATATCCTAGACCATCAGCTCTACGTAGACGATATTTTAGGAGGAAGTAACCATTTTCTAGAAGCACGGAAAGCTCAAGACGAACCTATCAAGATGTTAAAAGGAGCCGGCTTCAATCTGCGCAAATGGGCTAGCAACAACTCAGCACTATTAGAAAATCTGCCCCAAGATTTGGTTAGCCAAAACATGTTGAACTTCAAACAAGCTGAAACAAACAAGACGCTTGGTATTCAATGGAACCCATGCACTGACAACTTTACATTCAATCGAGTCGTTGATACCTACAACAAGGGTGACGTCACAACAAAGCGATTGTTATTGTCCGACTTGTCAAGACTGTACGATCCATTAGGCTGGATCTCCCCTGTAACTATTAAGGCTAAAATTATATTTCAACAATTATGGAATTCTGGTGTCAATTGGGATGATCCTTTACCGGAAAACATCAAAGACGAATGGAAGCTGTTCCGCAATGATTTACCCAGTATCCAAAACGTAACAATACAGCGATGGTTGGGCAACACACAGAAAGCTATTGAACTACACGGGTTCAGTGACGCATCGGAAAAGGCGTACGGATGTGTAATTTGTTGCAAGTCCATAGATGCGAATAATCAACATGTTATCAAGCTAATAGCTGGCAAAACAAAGCTCGTGCCCTTGAAAAAACACATTTCGCTACCACGCTTAGCACTCTGCGCAGCCCTATTATTAACAAGGTTGATGAAAAAAGTCACAGAGTGTATAAACGTACACACAGTCCCGATACACACGTGGACCGACTTGATGGTAGTATTAGGCTGGATACACGGCAATGCCAGTCGCTGGAAAACATTTGTTGTCAATCGAGTTAACTTAATAACAGAAATAATTTCAAAAGAAAGCTGGAGATACGTCAAATTGGAGGAAAATTCCGCAGATTGCGCAAGTCGAGGATTATCTCCATCGCAACTTCTCACACATTCCCAATGGTGGACTGGACCCACATGGTTGAAGAACAAGACCACAATCCATAACGAACATTTCACTACACAAGAAGAGGTGAAAAAACATAAACAAGTCTGTGCCACTCAGAGCCACGCATTACTGACGGAGGAACTTCTAGAGAATTATAGCTCTGTGAGACATGTAATACGAGTATTATGTTGGGTTTTACGTTTCATCAATAATACTCGTAATAAGGTGAATAAAGTTCGAACATTGAATTTGTCATTTGCGGAATTAGAAAATGCACACAATGCGATAATCAAAACCATACAAAACATATGTTTCGCTGAGGACAACGCTCGCTTGCGAAATAATAAGACCGTACGATCAACAAGCAATATTTTATCTTTGAATCCGTTTTTAGACGAGCATGGAATTATACGAGTCGGAGGCAGATTAACGTATTCTCGTTTGACCGAACCGCAGAAGCATCCCATTATATTACCGACCAGTCACCGATTAACTGAGTTAATAATATATCAAGCACACCTACAGACATTGCACGGGGGTGCAAGATTAACACTAGCACATCTGCGCAACAAATATTGAATTATTGGAGGTATGAGAGCAGTTAAAAAACAGTTAACAAGATGTGTCAAGTGCCACCGCTACAAACAAAACAAGTAGTCAACAAGAGAACAAGAGTAGTCAACTGATGGCTGATTTACCGAAAGCACGCGTAACATCTTCCCGTCCTTTCACTCACACAGGAATAGACTTCACCGGTCGAGTGGAAGTGAAGGTAAACAAGGGCAGAGGCATCAAAACTACGTCTGGATATATTGTCATATTTATTTGTCTATGCACCAAGGCGATCCATTTAGAATTGGTTTCTGATTTGAGCAGCACTACTTTCCTTGCGGCCTTAAAACGACTGTATGCTAGGAGAGGAGTACCTAGTGAGATGTATAGCGACAACGGGACGAACTTCGTGGGTGCGGCCTGGACATCGCTGAAAGAACACAAAGAAGCCCTACAATACTACATTAATAGTGAAGTGATTAACTATATGACAACCGTAGGAATGAAGTGGAACTTCAATGCGCCAGCATGGCCATCTGCCGGTGGATTGTGGGAAGCCGCCGTAAAAAGCATAAAGCATCACCTGAACAGAGTCCTTGGGGAACAAAAACTGACATACGAGGAGTTTACAACTGTCCTGACGCAGATCGAAGCATTTCTTAACTCCAGACCGTTGATCGCCATTACAGAAAACGTGGATGATATAGATTGTCTTACGCCAGGGCACTTCCTCATTGGAGGCCCACTACTAGCACCTCCACTGGCTACAGGAGTGGACAACATCGGCCTGACAACAAGGTGGAACCTAACTACCAAGATGCATCGTGATTTCTGGAAGCGGTGGTCTGCCGAGTACTTCCTTAACTATGTGTGCGGCTTCACCTGTCGAACAATTCTACAATTCAACTGAATTAGACGCTTCCAAACTTATTTATTTTGACAAGATCGCAGAAATGCACGTGATCCAGGACAGATGGACCATGGTAGTGTACTACAACATGTCGTCTTATTGGCGAAGTCTGGGCAACATAGAGAGATATGTCAAAAATAAAAAAGGGCGATACACTCAAGATACCGCTACCCGTAACATTGCATCTCAATTTCAGCATGAGATCGATGAACTTAACTATTACAACGATATGTTGCAGTTAGAACACGGAAAACGTTCGAAGCGAGGGTTAATTGATGGAGTGGGATACGTAGCCAATTCCCTGTTTGGAGTTCTGGACGAAAGATTTGCATCCAAATATAGAAAGGACATCAAATACTTGCAAAATAATCAAGAACATCTGCTAAGTCTCTATAAACAACATACATCCATTATCGAGGGTGAATACAGTATGCTCAAACGAAACGAAGAGGTAATAAATAAACAGTTCACCGCCATCAGCCTACATATCGAACAAATAAGGTATTATACATCACGACCAGTGCACTTGCTGCGAGCATGATTATCTCAAATCTACGTCGGATACAAGACATATTACTGGATTTGGTCACAGATGTACGAAATGGGAGAATGGATACTCATTTACTACGGCCAGATGAGTTTCAAGAACAACTAAATATCATTTCAGCTCACATCCCGAACGATCTTTCAGTGCCATGCCACCATGATCATAGCTGCATACAACAGATGTTTAAACTGGCTCACGTCCACATGAGGTTTATCGAAGATGCCCTGATATTTGAAGTTAAGCTGCCATTAATATCCAATGATCAGTATGAACTGAATCGGCTGATACCAATACCCACTCGAAAGGGTAGGACTGCGATAAGAGTACTTCTAACATCAAATTATTTGGCTGTAAACTTAAGGAAAGACTTATTTCTGCCGCTTACAACAAATGATGTAACGTCGTGCGAAGATATAAATTAAAATAAGTTACTATGCACCATGACCTTACCCACTTATAACATAAAGGCAACGTCAGCGATATGTGAAGCGCAAATTATCAACAACATACGACCACCCAGCCACAGTATATATATATACAGTATTGTAACTCGGCCGTATCCTTGAAATAAATGCCTACAGCCGTGCGGTACGTAAACATGCGATAGGGCTGCCCACCTACAGCATTTTAATTAAATCTGCCTACTTTGAGTTCCTATCTATTTTTGTGATTGTAAATATTTTTTATTTTATTTAAACAAATAAAATACTTTGTGAATGGAATAGGAAGTGTTAAATAAAAATGCATGTTGTTTTTTATAGGTAGATTTAATAAAAAAAAACATATTTATGTTAGATAGACTTAATAACAAATCGGTCTTACAAACAAATCGGCATTTTCAGTCTGTGTACTATTTTCATTTCCTACCAACGGAGCAGTTTGGGTTTGTTTATCTTCTTTTAGAGAGACTCCTGGATCAGTACTAGCTAAGCTTGGCAGCATCAACAATGGTAGGGCATTCTTTTTTAAAAGTTTTCTATTTGATGAATGTAATACATCCTCCAAATTAAAATGTTTTTCACAAACTTGGTAGGAACTAAAGTTAGGTTTGTTTTCCAAATCATCTCGCCGGATCAGTTGCAACCATTGAAGACGTCTGAAAAAAAAATACTTGTGGCACTCTCGGAGACTGCCGCTGTAAAGCTATAGCATAACATTTTTTTTTCTAAAATAAAAAAAATCTGCCTGGTGTCAGGTATTTTTCGTTAGGTTTTGAGAATTTCTTGATTCGGTCACCGCGCCGCGCCGCGCTCAGAGCCCGCGATAAAAACTATGCAATAGCTTAAAAATCCTTCTATAGAATAAACAAAATGTGCACGGGGCCCCGTGACCATGGCTGCTGAAAAGCAACCGAAACGTCGGGGAAAGTGTAAACTTAAAAACAAATAGATTTGATAGTTTTAATAATTTAATTAGCTTAAAATTAGTAAAGTTTAATAGTATAGTATAGTAGTGTAACAGTTTCTTAATTATGTAATAGAGTGTTAAATAAACAACGCGATAAAATCCGTATATAGTAGTTTAATTTCAACCAATTAATTAATTATTAGAAAGCTGAACAGCTGACTACGAATGTTTTAAAATCACAACCCTCAAACGTCTAAATATAATATCTCATATATAATATTTAGATGTTTGAGGGTTGTGATTTCTGTCTAGCTGTTGTTGTTAATACCGAGAAAATAAAACCAGTTTTTAGTGGTATATGTTGTTGTAGTAGCAGCAGAAACACTTTGTGAAAATTTCGAAAACTATCTAATGTCACACAGACGGTAAACATTTTTTTCTAGTATTTTTAATACACACAGATAATAAACAAATATTATTAATAATAAAATACCACGTCTTTACTTTGAATTATGCAAACTAACAAAACACACATGCACCGAAGTTTTAACACAAGCGTAAGTAGGTAGGTACCTTTTTTTTTTTTTTTTTTTACGTGGGGGAATGCAATGACGCATATCCCTCCGCGGGGGCGGGCGGAGGGATTATGTCGGACTCGCCGGGGTAAAAGAAGATGGAAAAGAAATAATGTACCTCCCGGAATACCGACTAAACCTACCACGGTGTTCCTCAACAAAACCACTATCGGCGGGGCCGCGCGAATCGCTTTCGCATGCGGTCGCGACCCCGCTGAGGTTTCGGCCCGCCGTATGAAACGGCAGGCCACTACCCAAAGAGACCTACCCAAAGGACTCCCTCAAAAATTCCCTACTGTCTCCCCCCTAGAGGGGAGACGGACTCGACACAGAGGCGCGCGTAGGAACACGCACGCCGCCTCTCGGACCTGGTGCTGAACGGATGGCGGGCAGGCCCACAAAGCCCGCCACTCCCAGGTCAAACCTCAGGGTGGCTGGAGGTCGTCTCGCGCCCTCCGGCGCCCGGCTCTGCGGTTGGGGAGAGGGTTTATACGCTCCCTCTCCCGCCCCGCCGCCTCCTTGATGGAAATCACTTCCTCGCAGAAGGAGGTGACGGCGTTCCACGACCTCTCACTCCGGACCATAGACTGAACTACGGCCGGGAGCGAGAGAGCAACCGATCCGACTGCCGCGATCAAATCGCGGCGCTGCGATGCCCAGGCGGGGCAAACCGCCAAAGTGTGCAGCGCCGTGTCCTCAGTAACGTCGCGGCAGTCGCCGCAGTGGTGACAACCGGGCGTCTCTTGCCGGCGTATACGACACAGGAACCGGCCAAAACATCCGTGGCCAGTCAGAACCTGTGTCAGCCGGAAGGTGAAGGCGCCATGCCGCCTCTCCAGCCACTCCTCAAACACGGGACTTACCGCCACGATCGTGGCGTGCCCGAAGTAGGTAGGTACCTACCGTATCATGATTCATTCAGAACCGCATATAACTACCTATTTCACTCGTCTCAATAACTTTCCGTTACTCTATTCGCTTTATTTATTAATCCAAACACCTTTTTTTCGTGAGATAAAAGGAAATACTTATCCATTAAAAAGGCACACATTATGTACCTACCTACTAGTAAGTAAAATTATTTTATAGTCTTACCTTTCAGAGTTACCAGGTAATTTAAAAAAACTTATGTCTGGATGCGTTATTGACGAATTCATACAACCAAAAACAGCACAATATTTCCTACTCGTCATATTAACTGATTTTTAGAGAAAAATCGCGCGGTTATTATTAAAAAAACAACACACCGTCCGTTCGACACTGCGGTACAGCCGTGACTGTCTGCGCCCCGAGCGCACCCCGAGATCGAGGCGCGTAGGTATAGCTCGCGTTTCATCCGTTTGTATGAAGTTGGAGTACTGTATTTTAATAATTACCGTGACCCAGCTGTAAAACAATGAACACCGATTGTTATGACGAGTGGATCAAGTTACACAGCCGTGACGCGTGGCTATTCTCATGTTGCGATATTTGTCGCGTGCGGATATTTTGCTGCTCGGTACCTGGAAACAAGACAACCCGTACAACTGCGACTCTTCAAGACTTCACAGCTGATAACATTCAAGCGATCGAACTGTCGTCGAGTACTACGGAACGTCGAGTAGATAGAGCGAGTTCACCTGTCATCAACTGTCAGGATTAATGTAACATTAGTTATTTATAGTTTGTGTCCTTCTTAAGTCGGGAGCATGTACGAACTCGTACATTATAATGTATGCTGCGTAGGCTAATTTGGCGCCTGCGTGCGTTATATATTGAGTTCAATATGTAATATTTTTTAGTGAACAATAAACACTCATTACGTTAACATAATCTATCTTTTACTACATAACACAACAACATTCCATGTTGGGAAGACTACAACCCCAACAAGGTCAATACACAATAACAATATTTCACTATTATTTTAACACACTTCCTTAATAGCTAATTTAATTACGTTAATTCTTTACAAAAATCAACAGAGTCTTCATCATCAACACAGTCTTAATATATCCCTATCAAAGGAACGCTCTGAAACTTAAAAACTTTCTTAAGAAAACTAGTAAAATAAAAAGAATCTCACTTTAAAAATATATCAGATCAGATTTCTTGACATCACAGTAGTAAGCTCCAATTCTGGTGTATGTCTTACACGCTTCATAAGCTCATAACTGGCAGTCATCACAGCGAATCCAGCCCTCTATGGGTAGATCATCGTATGGGTCCTCACAAATCAGGCGAAAGTAATATTGGGTTGCGGCATTATCGCTGTACTTTACAATATCATCGTTAACATAGTTAGTTCTAGTCTTTTTCCTCTTAGTATTTGTACGAGTTCAACTCTTTTTTGCGTTCCAGATGACACCCCCAAATTTATTTTAAAATGCCCTTATATAAATCGTGTCCGGCGCTCTCATTTTTAAAAGGATGTGGAATGTTATTTGCTTCGGCATATTGAAACACGAGCTGCAGAAAATCTTCCTTCGTGAGGCCAAAAAAGAGGTCGTCCATATGAAACAAGTACTCTAAGAGTTCTTCTTCCTACTGTAAAGTAAATATTGTTGTAAATCTGCCAAGTTTCTTTCTGGCAGATCCTGTTTTTAAATGCCTTCTTAGAGTTGTGCGAGGGATACCGTATTTGAATGCGATACATTTAATCGAGTCGCGTTTTCCATTTACCTCTTTAACTGCCCGAGCCATCACATCTTCGTCCCATGACGCCTGGGTAGTTTTTCTTTTATAGTTGTTAACCATCTAATAAAATAATTAAACATTATCTATCCAATCGTAATAATTTATCTAAGGGCAAAGCGGTCAATTGGCTGCTTTACCCGAGCCGCTTTGCCTTTTTCGGCTATTTTGTTTCAATAATTAATTATTCACACATTATTTATTATCTTTCAGAGAGAATAGAACACAAACGTAGCTAAATAGATAAGTAACAGTAAACATGAAATAAACTCATTGAAATATAACGAAGTTTGACCAAAGCAGGTTGAACTTACCTTGCAGTTTTTTAACAAAACACCCAATATATTATATTTCGTCACTCCAACCACGCGCGATCCTTACGCTACCGAATGACTGATTGGTGCGGTTATGCGGACAGAACGACAACGCCACGCTATCGTTTGAATTAAGTGAAAAATGTGTGAAAAATAAAGCGTGGCCGCTTTGCCTCCTATGGCCGCTTTGAACTGACCTCCCCTACGTGGACTAGCGCCGACATGTAGGTATATCCAACACTAAAATAATTTTGCAATTTGAACCAGTAGTTCCTGAGATTAGCGTGTTCAACCGATCAAACAAACTCTTAAGCTTTATAATATTAGTATAGATAACTAGTGTAAACAAATGTTGGTAAACAAAATAAATATAAATTCGCGATGACGTTTACTTATAAATATCGCATACGTAGAAATATCTACAGATAACCTAAAGGTTATCGGTGGTTTTTAATTGGGTAATACCACTACTTGTGAGATATTAATGCAGGGTTGGCATGATTGAAACAAATTGTTTTAAAACACATGTTTAAATCAGTATTAAAAACAGTTTGAATTAAAACCGTGTTCATTGAAATTAAACTACTATATACGGATTTTATCGCGTTGTTTATTTATCACTGTATTACAAAATTTTGAAAATATTACTCTACTACTACTATTGATTTTATTTGACTAATTTATAAGCTAATAAAATTATTTAAACTATTAAATCTATTTATTTTTGGTTTACACTTTCCCCGACGTTTCGGGTGCTTTTCAGCAGCCATGGTCACGGGGAGACTAAGATGGTAGTTGTCTCAATGTTCCAGTGTAGTTATTTCAAAGTACCTGAACATAATTTAATTATTGGTGTTTCTATTTACGCAGAATGAGCTCAAAGTATCATGAAGTCTAGCTGTGGTTTGTTTCTTCTTGGGTTTGACTATTTGAAGTACTGGATCCCAAGCTGGTGGTACATTCCAACCATCTTCTCTATTGAAATTGGGATGTTTTTTAATTTCAATAGCCTCGCGAAGCATCCTTGGCAGGAATCGGTGTTCTTTAGCGAGAATCTGTGGTTTGTCAAATCTCAGGTAGTGGTTGGTCCCCTGTTGTACGTGTTCACACACAGCAGACTTCAACGAGCGTTTGTGTTTTACGTCAGCTATGTGTTCTTTTATGCGGGTGCCTATGCTTCTCTTGGTTTGACCAATGTATGAGAGTCCGCAGTCACAATCTAAAAAATAAAAGTACACAATACGAAAATACCTATAAAAGTACACAAAATCAACGTTCCGTAGTCCCCTGATTCCTTCTTCAACACTTGACCGATTTAACTACTTATTTCATAAAAAATTGAAGAAAGGCTTTGGCCGTGTTTCTATGTTTTTCTTTTTTTATATAATCTACTCAAATTTGTTTTCTGGATGTTTGAACACAGCGGAACATCTGACCAATTTTTGAGGTTTTTGAAGGCTCATATCTCTTTTAATTATTAATTAATGAAAAAAAGGAAAACATAGGGACATTCCAATAGAGTGTAAACATTTAAAAAAAAAAAATATTTTTCTACTGGCATTATCCAGGGAGGAAACAGGGGACTACTTTTGTATGGAAAACTGCCCTTGTGTTTTCCCTTGCCTTGCCCTCTTAATTTCGAATAAAATGCCAGATGTACGACGAAAATCTGTATAGCTGCATATCTGTACATCAAACAATAGAATAAATACTGCTTAAAACACTTTTGATGGCCTAAACAAAAAACCGGAAGGGAGGGTCCCTTCCGGTTTTTTGTTTAGGCCATTAATTTCAAATCAAATAGACCTATATACAGGGTAATTTTGAAATCGTGTAATTCCTTTTAACCACACATTCTACTGGTGATATAGAATAATCCTGACAATATTTTTTCTTAATTAGAATAATGGTTTCGGCAAAATTAGAATACAGATTTTTTTCATGAAATGATTTCATATAGTCATATTTTAACCACCTGACACAATCTTAATATTTTACTAATTTAAAAATAATAACATAACAATAACTGATGTCGTAAATAATAAGGGGCAATGAAAAGGACCGCCCGTTATTATTTACGACATTAATTATTAATATGTTTTTTTATTTTAATTGGTAAAAAATTAAAATTGCCTCGGTTGGTTAACATATGACTATCTGACACCATTTCACGAAAAAAATGGAACAATAATTTTTCAAAAAATATAATTCTAATTAAATCAAAATATGGTCAGGGTTATTCTATATCACCAGTAGAATGCGTGGTTAAAAGGAATTACATGATTTCAAAATCACCCTGTATATATATAATTCATTTCTAGACTAGGTATTTTCAAATTCGTCATAGTAACCGCAATATTTATATTATTTTATATTTAAATAAGGGGAATACCCACTAGTCCATTGAATTAATTTCTTTCGACGGCCGACATAGGGACTTTCCTAGCGGAACTTTACCGGCGAGGAATTACCTAAGAATTCTATAAATAGAAGTGCCTTTTTTTCTAATGTTTCATTTCATTATTAATTCTGTGACTGATAACATCTTTATTAGAATGTCAACTCCAGGACGCAAAAAGCATGCAATTTGGGAACAACTCACATTGATTCCTCAAGAAAATACCACATTGAAAACCAATTGCAAAAATTGCGTTGCAGAAAATGTAAGAAAGAATTAGTTGGACTTGTGAAAATAATGGAAGCACACTTCCAGCAATGTAGCACCACCGGTATTACTGATGCAAATCTTGTCGCGGTCGAGGACTTTGTGGTAGAGTTGTTGATATTGAGTGATGCTGGTTCTTCCCGATCTTCAGATAATTCTTCTGCCAGTTCTGCCACACCCACACCTGTTACTACTCTTTAATCTAAAAACGCCAGTACCGGCAGCAGCGCGAGCGTGAACATTTCAATGAAAAAATTTACTATTGCCACAAGTCAAGAAGATAAGAAGAAAATTGATTTACAATCATCTCGTTATATGTTTGCTACCAACACGCCTTTTAACCACGTAGAACATCAACAGTTTCTGAAATTAATGGAAATTTTACGCCCAGGATATAAACCTCCAAACCGCAAACAAATTGCTGGTAATATACTCAACGAAGTCTACAACTCGACTCAAGAAAGCGTAAAAATGAGTTGGAAAACAAAGTTGTCAATCTGTCAATTAATGGTTGGAGTAACGTTAGGCAAAACACGATAATCTGTGTCTATGTCACAGATGTGTTGATAAACTCAACTCATTTAATTGATACAATAGATACAGGCGCCAAAAGCCATACAGCCGACTACTTGGTTAAAATTAGTACTACGGCAATAAAACAATGTGAAACTTTCCACTGCACGGTGCGAAGCGTAGTGATAGACAACGCAGCAAATATGAGTCGTATGAGACGAGATTAGGCTCAACCGGAAGAACTAGCTTCTCACAAGGATATACTTACATACGGCTGTTCGTCATACCTGTTAAACCTTCTAGCGAAGGATTTGAACTCAAAAGACATTACTGAGAAAGTTAAATCGATAATGCGGTACTTCAAATACACTCACTTTGCATCTGCCAAATACAAAGAAGCTGGTAGAAAAGCAATTGTTATGCCACAAAAGGTACGGTAGAACACAATGGCTGACTGTCTAAAAGCTTTTTGGAAAATTGGCATATAATGTCAGACATATGCTTAAATAATGGAACTGCTATAGATTTGTCAATTACATTGAAAGTAAATGACATGGCGCTGAAGCAACAAGCCCAGGCTTTCTACAAAAAACTGAAAAATATTGCAGTTACACTTGACATCTCCCAGAAGACATCCTGCTGTAATGGCGAAGTGACTGAAGCATGGATAGAGCTTAAAAATATGTTTGAGGGTGAGAATGTACGACTGCATGAGACCGAATATTCACTGGATGATTTAAGTAAGTTCTATGCCCGGCTTAAAATGGCAGTCTCCAGCTCATTTTGCAGCAAACTTACTACATGCTAAGTACAAGGGTGAAAAACTCACCAGTAAAAATATTTCTGAAGCTTTATCATTTGTAGAAGTTTATCAAAAAGAGGCAATGCCCTATGTTGTAAAATACAGGGCAATGACAGATCTCTTTCATAACTTTCTATTTGAAGTTCATGTAGTAAATCAGGTCGGTCCTCTCGAATGGTGGCTGTCATGAAAAACAAATTAATGGCCAAACGATGGACTTAGTGACTCAGCTTCACACTGCTGTAGCTTCAAGTGCTGGAATCGAAAGACTGTTTTCAACATATGGATTTATTTATTCTGACGTACGAAATAAACTGGGTACCGAGAAAACTGCAAAACTTGTCACAGTTTTTAAATACCTAAATAAGAAAAGTATTCGTTGTCTTGTCATATTGTCTGACTCTCACTGACCTGACTGACACAATTTTGATTTTATAATAACTAGTTTTTATTGTTTATTAATTGAAATTGTTATCATTATATCTTTGATTGACTTGAACTGAATATGTATGTTTTAAAAATACGTGTTGTCTTGTCCTATAAATGCATGCACTAAATATTGTTTGTTAATTAATGGTACTTTGGTCATTGTTTGATTGAATAAATTACTTGTCATAAAAGTAATATGTTTTGTTTAATTACAATGCCAAAAGAATTACATAAGTACAAAAAAATAAATAAAATAAATAGCATAGACTCAACTGGTTTTAGAGTCCTAAATATTAATTTTATTTTCATTTATTTCCATTCATTCGCTATGAAAAGTAGTTTTAAAGTTTTATTTTTCCTTAATGTTTTATACATTGTTTAAAACTTGTTTTAATATTTGTTTATAAACACGTGATAAAAAACACGGTTTTAATATAATATTGTCTTCTGTTTACGCGAATGTTATTCATTGAAATTAAACTACTATATACGGATTTTATCGCGTTGTTTATTTATCACTGTATTAAAAAATTTTGAAAATATTACTCTACTACTACTATTGATTTTATTTGACTAATTTATAAGCTAATAAAATTATTTAAACTATTAAATCTATTTATTTTTGGTTTACACTTTCCCCGACGTTTCGGGTGCTTTTCAGCAGCCATGGTCACGGGGAGACTAAGATGGTAGTTGTCTCAATGTTCCAGTGTAGTTATTTCAAAGTACCTGAACATAATTTAATTATTGGTGTTTCTATTTACGCAGAATGAGCTCAAAGTATCATGAAGTCTAGCTGTGGTTTGTTTCTTCTTGGGTTTGACTATTTGAAGTACTGGATCCCAAGCTGGTGGTACATTCCAACCATCTTCTCTATTGAAATTGGGATGTTTTTAATTTCAATAGCCTCGCGAAGCATCCTTGGCAGGAATCGGTGTTCTTTAGCGAGAATCTGTGGTTTGTCAAATCTCAGCAAGTACTGCAAGACAACAAGCTCCAACAGCCGCGCCGCTGTCACAGATCCCGAGAAAAGCCAGCCACAGTCGAGCGCCAGCCTGCTATACTGCCTTATGTAACGGGTGTCACTGACAAGATTGGCTACATCTTGAAGCGAGCTTCAATCAACACATACTTTAAGCCGCCAACGAAGATAAGTCAATTTTTACCATCCATCAAGTGCCAATTACCTTTACAAGATGCAGGGGTCTATAAAATAGATTGTGACTGCGGACTCTCATACATTGGTCAAACCAAGAGAAGCATAGGCACCCGCATAAAAGAACACATAGCTGACGTAAAACACAAACGCTCGTTGAAGTCTGCTGTGTGTGAACACGTACAACAGGGGACCAACCACTACCTGAGATTTGACAAACCACAGATTCTCGCTAAAGAACACCGATTCCTGCCAAGGATGCTTCGCGAGGCTATTGAAATTAAAAAACATCCCAATTTCAATAGAGAAGATGGTTGGAATGTACCACCAGCTTGGGATCCAGTACTTCAAATAGTCAAACCCAAGAAGAAACAAACCACAGCTAGACTTCATGATACTTTGAGCTCATTCTGCGTAAATAGAAACACCAATAATTAAATTATGTTCAGGTACTTTGAAATAACTACAATGGAACATTGAGACAACTACCATCTTAGTCTCCCCGTGACCATGGCTGCTGAAAAGCACCCGAAACGTCGGGGAAAGAGTAAACCAAAAATAAATAGATTTAATAGTTTAAATAATTTTATTAGCTTATAAATTAGTCAAATAAAATCAATAGTAGTAGTAGAGTAATATTTTCAAAATTTTGTAATACAGTGATAAATAAACAACGCGATAAAATCCGTATATAGTAGTTTAATTTCAATGAATAACATTCGCGTAAACAGAAGACAATATTATATTAAAACCGTGTTTTTTATCACGTGTTTATAAACAAATATTAAAACAAGTTTTAAACAATGTATAAAACATTAAGGAAAAAAAAAACTTTAAAACTACTTTTCATAGCGAATGAATGGAAATAAATGAAAATAAAATTAATATTTAGGACTCTAAAACCAGTTGAGTCTATGCTATTTATTTTATTTATTTTTTTGTACTTATGTAATTCTTTTGGCATTGTAATTAAACAAAACATATTACTTTTATGACAAGTAATTTATTCAATCAAACAATGACCAAAGTACCATTAATTAACAAACAATATTTAGTGCATGCATTTATAGGACAAGACAACACGTATTTTTAAAACATACATATTCAGTTCAAGTCAATCAAAGATATAATGATAACAATTTCAATTAATAAACAATAAAAACTAGTTATTATAAAATCAAAATTGTGTCAGTCAGGTCAGTGAGAGTCAGACAATATGACAAGACAACGAATACTTTTCTTATTTAGGTATTTAAAAACTGTGACAAGTTTTGCAGTTTTCTCGGTACCCAGTTTATTTCGTACGTCAGAATAAATAAATCCATATGTTGAAAACAGTCTTTCGATTCCAGCACTTGAAGCTACAGCAGTGTGAAGCTGAGTCACTAAGTCCATCGTTTGGCCATTAATTTGTTTTTAATGACAGCCACCATTCGAGAGGTCCGACCTGATTTACTACATGAACTTCAAATAGAAAGTTATGAAAGAGATCTGTCATTGCCCTGTATTTTACAACATAGGGCATTGCCTCTTTTTGATAAACTTCTACAAATGATAAAGCTTCAGAAATATTTTTACTGGTGAGTTTTTCACCCTTGTACTTAGCATGTAGTAAGTTTGCTGCAAAATGAGCTGGAGACTGCCATTTCAAGCCGGGCATAGAACTTACTTAAATCATCCAGTGAATATTCGGTCTCATGCAGTCGTACATTCTCACCCTCAAACATATTTTTAAGCTCTATCCATGCTTCAGTCACTTCGCCATTACAGCAGGATGTCTTCTGGGAGATGTCAAGTGTAACTGCAATATTTTTCAGTTTTTTGTAGAAAGCCTGGGCTTGTTGCTTCAGCGCCATGTCATTTACTTTCAATGTAATTGACAAATCTATAGCAGTTCCATTATTTAAGCATATGTCTGACATTATATGCCAATTTTCCAAAAAGCTTTTAGACAGTCAGCCATTGTGTTCTACCGTACCTTTTGTGGCATAACAATTGCTTTTCTACCAGCTTCTTTGTATTTGGCAGATGCAAAGTGAGTGTATTTGAAGTACCGCATTATCGATTTAACTTTCTCAGTAATGTCTTTTGAGTTCAAATCCTTCGCTAGAAGGTTTAACAGGTATGACGAACAGCCGTATGTAAGTATATCCTTGTGAGAAGCTAGTTCTTCCGGTTGAGCCTAATCTCGTCTCATACGACTCATATTTGCTGCGTTGTCTATCACTACGCTTCGCACCGTGCAGTGGAAAGTTTCACATTGTTTTATTGCCGTAGTACTAATTTTAACCAAGTAGTCGGCTGTATGGCTTTTGGCGCCTGTATCTATTGTATCAATTAAATGAGTTGAGTTTATCAACACATCTGTGACATAGACACAGATTATCGTGTTTTGCCTAACGTTACTCCAACCATCAATTGACAGATTGACAACTTTGTTTTCCAACTCATTTTTACGCTTTCTTGAGTCGAGTTGTAGACTTCGTTGAGTATATTACCAGCAATTTGTTTGCGGTTTGGAGGTTTATATACTGGGCGTAAAATTTCCATTAATTTCAGAAACTGTTGATGTTCTACGTGGTTAAAAGGCGTGTTGGTAGCAAACATATAACGAGATGATTGTAAATCAATTTTCTTCTTATCTTCTTGACTTGTGGCAATAGTAAATTTTTTCATTGAAATGTTCACGCTCGCGCTGCTGCCGGTACTGGCGTTTTTAGATTAAAGAGTAGTAACAGGTGTGGGTGTGGCAGAACTGGCAGAAGAATTATCTGAAGATCGGGAAGAACCAGCATCACTCAATATCAACAACTCCTCTACCACAAAGTCCTCGACCGCGACAAGATTTGCATCAGTAATACCGGTGGTGCTACATTGCTGGAAGTGTGCTTCCATTATTTTCACAAGTCCAACTAATTCTTTCTTACATTTTCTGCAACGCAATTTTTGCAATTGGTTTTCAATGTGGTATTTTCTTGAGGAATCAATGTGAGTTGTTCCCAAATTGCATGCTTTTTGCGTCCTGGAGTTGACATTCTAATAAAGATGTTATCAGTCACAGAATTAATAATGAAATCAAACATTAGAAAAAAAGGCACTTCTATTTATAGAATTCTTAGGTAATTCCTCGCCGGTAAAGTTCCGCTAGGAAAGTTCCTATGTCGGCCGTCGAAAGAAATTAATTTAATGGACTAGTGGGTATTCCCCTTATTTAAATATGAATAATATAAATATTGCGGTTACTATGACGAATTTGAAAATACCTAGTCTAGAAATGAATTATATATATATAGGTCTATTTGATTTGAAATTAATGGCCTAAACAAAAAACCGGCAGGGACCCTCCCTTCCGGTTTTTTGTTTAGGCCATCAAGTGTTTTAAGCAGTATTTATCCTATTGTTTGATGTACAGATATGCAGCTATACAGATTTTCGTCGTACATCTGGCATTTTATTCGAAATTAAGAGGGCAAGGCAAGGGAAAACACAAGGGCAGTTTTTCCATACAAAAGTAGTCCCCTGTTTCCTCCCTGGATAATACCAGTAGAAAAATAATATATTTTTTAAAAATGTATACACTCTATTGGCATGACCCTATGTTTTCCTTTTTTTCATTAATTAATTATTAAAAGAGATATGAGCCTTCAAAAACCTCAAAAATTGGTCAGATGTTCCGCTGTGTTCAAACATCCAGAAAACAAATTTGAGTAAATTATATAAAAAAAGAAAAATATAGAAACACGGCCAAAGCCTTTATTCAATTTTTTATGAAATAAGTAGTTAAATCGGTCAAGTGTTGAAGAAGGAATCAGGGGACTACGGAACGTTGAATTTGTGTACTTTTATAGGTATTTTCGGTCCAATCTGCAGTTGTCTCTATCACGCTCTGCGGGCACTGCGCGACAGCAATAGATTTTACAAATACCTATTTTTCAATTCTCTCGCCCGTGGTGTTTCCTCTTAATATAATCAATAATGTTTGACACATACCTACTCGTTTTATTTTTGTACCTTCAAGTCGATTATCAACTAGACGAATGCTTTCTGTTCAGATCGGAGAAAATCTGGACAAAACACGTTAAAGTATTTTTAACAACATCATGTATGCAACCTATGCTTCATATATAAAATATAATTCTTGAGTCTGATTATAATTATACAGTAATAAAATGAATGCAGCCAGGGAAGTGTGTCAGGATCGTAGCAAATATAAATCCGTAGTCTCTGCCTACCCCTCTAGGAAACAGGCGTGAATCTATGTATGTATGTAATACCTTATATTTTATTACATACTACATACATATGTAGTATGTAATAAAATATAAGGTGTTTTAAACCTTCCTCATGCAAAAGCATCCATTCAGGGTATAAGATGCGTTTGTACGAAAAATGTAATAAGAGTAGTGAAGCAACAATAAGTTTGCTGGCCTCGATGGCGTAGTGGTTAGTGTAACCGACCACACGCCTGAGGTCGCGGGTTCGATTCCCGCACAAGTCAAACATTTGTGTCCATGAACATGGATGTTTGTCTTGGTTTAAGTGTTTCGATGTAATATGTATGTATTTATAAAAAAAAGTATATATTTATGTTTATCCATTGTCTAGTACCTACAATACAAGCTCTGCTTACTTTGGGCTAGATGGTGTTGTGTGTATGTGATAGAATGTGATAGAATATATAAATGAATGAAGCAAAGAGCGTACTGAATCGATGGAAGGAATATTTTGAAAGTTTATTTGAAAGAGAGGAATGGCAAGGGCAATGTTTCGAAATGAATGATAATGATAGGAATGATGAAAGCCCTATTAGTATATATGAAATAATGAAAGCATTGAAAAGCATGAAATTAGGAAAGGCTGGTGGTTATGACAGGATTACAGTCGAAATGCTGACAGCTGGACAGGGTCTCATAGTAAATCAGTTGTGCCGCCTTTTTAACTTGTGCTGGAATACCGGCCGTGTACCTAACGATTGGTGCAAGGCCGTCATAGTACCTTTATACAAGGGAAAAGGCTCACAGCAAGATTGCAAAAACTATAGAGGCATTAGCTTGCTCAGCGTCGTCGGTAAATTGTATGCGAAATTGTTAATTGAAAGGATTGTGAAAGTAACCGACGAGAAAATATGGGATGCACAAACGGGATTTCGAAAGGGTATGGGTTGTACGGATCAGGTCTTTTCCTTACGGAGCATAGCCGAGAAAGTTTTGGCCGAAGGTCAAAAGGTCTATTGCGCATTCGTGGATCTGGAAAAGGCTTATGATAAAGTGGTGAGGAATGAACTTTGGTCGGTTTTGTCCATGTATGGAGTGAATAGCAACCTCACATGAGCTCTGAAATCTCTTTATGACGATTCCAGAGCTTGTGTTAGGATAAATGGGACTTACACAGAATGGTTTAACATCGAAAAAGGTGTTAGACAAGGATATGTAGCGTCACCCTGGCTGTTTAACCTATACATGGACAATTGTTTGAAAGATTTAAAAGATTGTGAATGGGGATTAAAAAGGAATGAGTTACTAGTCAAATGTCTACTTTATGCCGACGACCAAGTAATACTTGCGTCATCGGCGGAAGAGTTGCAGGCGATGGTAACTATTATGCATGGTGCTTTTGAGAGTAAAGGAATGAAAATGAATGTAAGCAAGACGAAGGTAATGGTATTTGAAAGGGAGGAGTGCATGACGATGTGCAATATTATGATTGATGGAGAACAAGTGGAGCAAGTGAAAGAGTTTGTGTATCTGGGTACTTTGTTTACAAGGGATGGTACACATGAGGGAGATATTGAAAGAAGAACGATTGCTGGCAATAAAGTGAATGGCGCTCTGCGCACTTTTATGAACAGTCGAAATGTATCCGAAAAGGCAGTTTGGCTGTTCATAGAGGACTATTAGTACCTACACTTATGCATGGTAGTGAAAGTTGGGTATGGCAAAAGAAGCATGAGAGCAGAATAGATGCTGTAGAAATGAGAGCGCTGAGAAATATATGTGGTGTGACTCTGAAAGATAGAATAAGGAATAGTGTGATTAGAGAGAGATGCGGCATAAACGTGGATATAGTGACGAGAATCGAAAAGGGTATGTTAAGTTGGTTTGGGCATTTAGAAAGAATGGACGAGAACAGACTGACTAAGAAAGTTTATAAGGCTAGTGTGAATGGAACAGTCGCAAGGGGAAGACCTAGGCGAACGTTTCTTGATGAGATCGGAGACGTTCTGGATAAAGGCCAGGTTAAGAGCACCTTAAACCGGCGAGCGTGTATGAGGAATGTTATGAAAGTGAATGAAGCCAGAGAAGTGTGTCAGGATCGTAGCAAATGGAAATCCGTAGTCTCTGCCTACCCCTCTGGGAAACAGGCGTGAATTTATGTATGTATGTATGTATATAACAGAGCTATGTCAGGTTCTTAGCACAAAAATATATATATTCTTTTAAAATAATGAGTCATTTATTATAAATTATTGTACCTATTATTTAAATATTTATTATTATTACATAAACTCTGTGTCCCGTACAAAATGCATGTCTGAAACACCTCATATGGCGGTCCAAAATAAAATGTAAAATAATAATAATATTCTACCACATACACACAACACTATCTAGCCCAAACTAAGCAGAGCTTGTACTATGGGTTCTAGACAATGGATAAACATACATATATACTTTTTTTTTTTTTGTAAATTCATACTTATTATACATAGAAACACCCAGACCAAGACAAACATCCATGTTCATGCACACAAATATTTGTCTTGTGCGGGAATCGAACCCGTGACCTCTTTTTTTAATTGACATAATATATTTGATACTTCTTGGTAAACATTCATTTTATATTGTATTTTGGACTGTTACAACAGAACTGTAATGTAAGGTGTTTCAGAATTATCTATTTTTTACGGTGCATCTTGTAGCTATATAGTTTTCTAATGTCTTCCCCTTTGGGAACGCTTGAGTTTATATGTAAGTATGTTATCACAGTCTAGGTAATGCTAATCCATCTGCTCACGAGTGTTGAAAATCGCTGCGATGAGACAGAAATTAACTTCTCATTGGCTGAATAAAAATAATTGATGAAATATAATAATAATAATATAATAATATCTGGCAACACTAAGTAACGTCTGTGTATTTTTAGAGAAAAATATTTTATTTTCAGTTTAAAGTTTATTTTTGATATAAATCCATTTATTTTCAAATCATTTAAAAACAATGAGACGCTTTGCACAATAAACATAAAAAATTACAGGCATAAAAGCAAATATTCATCAGTATTAAGTATTACAAATAGAATGACAACGTCAAAAATGAAAATTTTCACAGAGACTGAATTTAAGTTTATTAAAATACAAGATTTTAACAAGAGCCAGATCTAGAGCCGCACCGCTACCACCTCCGGGTTCGTCGCTTAGCTCCGCCTCGCAGCCGTCGGTACATCGATCAAAATCACCGGCCGCTGCAGTTGCGTCGAGATCGAGCGACGAATATTTCTCTCCGCCTTCGTTACCGTCACCTGCACGTCGGCGGGGAAGAGGCCGGCCACCGACCCGCTTGGGACCGCGAGGCCCACCGACCTCGAACCGGGCCTCCGCTGCCGGTGGTGATGTGCGCCACATGCGATGGACTCAATCCATTAATGAAAACGTCATGCGGCCATATTTTGGGGCTACAGAGGGAGGAACTAACCTCACTGCGTATCGCAGCCGCATGCTTGTTCTGTTTCAGGCCTTTGAACCAAGCGTCAACGTTTCAGCACAGCGATTATCGGATCAAGTGCGGGTTATCCAACGCAGTCGACAGTTGGATGATACCGTGCTTGATAGGCTACGCTCAGAATACTTGCCTACGAGCCATGCCATTCGCATCCAACCCGCAGTTACGCAACTATCACCTGGTGCGACGCGGACGGGCAATAGTGCCAGCATGGAGGTGGATGACATGACAAATGATGTAAGTATTCAGTACAAGGAGGAGGTAAAGGATGCTTTGGAAAGTGCGATTCAGAAATACCGGTACATGCAATTTACGATTCGGCTCCGTCTGCCTCGGTTACCTATGCATAGAAAAAATATAGCATTGGTGAGTGTCCTGGACTCGCTATTATCTAGTTATTTAGATAATAGCGAGAATCTCGCCGATACTCATTCGATCCTGTACTGTGCTGCTGTGGCGGCAAGTCGTATAGCGGGCATCAAGTTACCCACACATGTCCCTGCTATACGACAAACGTCTATCACCCCGGCCTGGCAGTGCAGGATTGAACGGCGTATTGCTGAGGCAAGGACACTCATCGGTAAGCTGATCTGCTTCAGGGCAGGGAACACACGGCCCAGGGTAATGCGCTATGTGGGTCGGGCTTTTCTGGGGACTGGTGTCAGTCCTCATGAATACGTATCTCGGGCCACAGAGCGCATTGACTTCCTGAAGCAGAAAGTCTATGCATGGGCAAATCGACTGCGCAGATACAAAAAACGCGTGCACCGGTATATCATCAACCGCACGTTTCAAAGTGACCAAAGATGGGTTTATAGAATCTGGGAACGACCAGATCAATGTGTGGCCGATGTGGGGCTACCAGATGCTGATGCTACAAATACGTTTTGGAGGAACATCTGGTCGGTACCCGTCGGCCACACTGAGGGGGAATGGATGCGGGAGGTCAAGCGAGCAAGTGAGCTAATTCCAGAAATGGAAAACGTGGTCATTGATAGCCAGGATGTAATTAGTGCGGTCCGATCCTTATCAAATTGGAAATCGCCAGGAACGGACGGACTGCACAATTTCTGGCTGAAATGGATTCCTCCTCATTGATATGGCCATTAGCCAACAGGTTCGCCGTAAACAAAGGGATATGGCGGCATGTTGGATAGATTATAAGAAAGCGTATGATTCGGTGCCTCATGCATGGCTTTTGAGGGTGTTAGAGTTGTATAAAGTAAATGCAACTCTGCGCACCTTTTTGAAGTCATGCATGGGGCAATGGAAAACGGTTCTTAGCTATCCAGGATGTCGACAGATCCCTGGGAATGGCGAATTGATAAAAATTGAGCGGGGTATATTTCAGGGCGACAGCCTGAGTCCTCTTTGGTTCTGCCTAGCATTGAATCCTCTTAGTACATTACTAGAGGGTTCAGGGCTAGGTTACAGGTTACATAGAGGTGGTGGAGTGATATCCCACTTGTTGTATATGGATGACTTAAAGTTGTTTGCCCACACTAAATTACAGTTGATGGATTTACTTAAAGTAACTGAAACTTTTAGTAAGTCTATCAGTATGGATTTTGGTGTGGACAAATGTGCTGTCATCCATGTAAAGCAAGGCAGGATAGTGGAATCCGAAGGAACACAACTTTCGGATTCCATTAACCTACGATCACTTCTTGTAACCGATACTTACAAGTACTTGGGTATGTCACAGGCGTTAAGTATCAATGAGGCTGACATGAAGCAATCGTTGCAGGAGCGTTTCTTTGGTCGCCTGAAAAAAGTTTTAAATAGTCTTTTATCAGGTGGCAACAAGGTGCGCGCTTGTAACGGTTGGGTCATGCCGGTGCTCATGTACTCCTTTGGCATACTTAAGTGGACTCAGACTGAACTGGATGCCCTGGACCGGCGGGTCCGTACACTCTTGACGGCATACCGTATGCATCACCCACGTTCGTCTGTGATGAGACTGTATATCCCGCGGAAATGTGGAGGCCGAGGCTTTCTGAATGCCAAGGTCATAACCGCGAGGTATGCAACCTCAGAGAATACTTTCTTCAGGCAGACGTGGGTATACATCGGGATGTAGTTGCTGTAGACATCGGACTCACCCCGCTCAGTTTGGCTAAAGAGAACTGGCGCAAGCCTGTAGTACTTAGCGCTAACGATCGCAGGGATGTATGGCAGAGCAAGGAGCTTCACGGTAGGTTCTACAAGGCTCTATATGGAGCTGATGTAGATCTGTTAGCCTCCGTGAACTGGCTACGTTTCGGTGACCTCTTTGGGGAAACCGAAGGGTTTGTCTGTGCTATTGCGGACGAAGTTATTAAGACGAATAACTACCGGAGATATATCTTGAGGGATGGTACGGTTAACATTTGTCGGGCGTGCCATCTACCTGGTGAGTCCCTCAGGCATATAGTTTCCGGTTGTTCTCGTCTTGCTAACGGCGAGTACTTGCACAAACATAACCAAGTAGCCAGGATTATTCACCAGCAACTTGCTCTGAAATACAAACTTGTAGATGTTGAAGTGCCGTACTACAGGTATGTAGCTGAATCAGTTCTCGAAAATGGTCATGTCACGTTGTACTGGGATCGAACTATCATCACAGATAGGACTGTTGTGGCCAACAAACCTGACATTGTGGTGATAGATCGATCAGAGCGCCGCGCATTGATTATCGATGTCACCATTCCGCATGACGGCAATCTCGCGAAAGCTGAAAAAGATAAGCAAATTAAATATCTCGATTTGGCTCGCGAGGTTGTCGACATGTGGGATGTTGATTCGGCAATCATTGTGCCGATAGTCATATCTTTCAATGGTCTAATAGCCAAGAGCCTCGATCGACATCTAAAGAGGCTCGCGTTGGGTGCTTGGATCAAGGGTTTGATGCAGAAGGCAGTGCTTTTAGATACAGCACGCATTGTGAGGAGGTTCCTATCTCTGGAATCCTAACCACCGGCAGCTTGGACCTTGTTCCCGATGCCGGTGGGGTACCATATATTTTATATTTTTAAATGTATTTTTATAGATATATGTATATTTAAAAATGAAAAATATATTGAAAATATTTAAATAAAGAGAATAATAATTTATTTATTTTAGTATAAATTCTTAGTTTACAATTGCATCGTAACAATAACATAAAGTGCACTTATAGATATTTGCCCGAACTAGGTTAAACCTGTGTTTCGAGCGACAAACTGCTTACATACTATTATCAGTATAAATAAAATTACATTATAATAACTTTTATAATAAACTAAAGGTAAACGTAAAAACAATTAAATTAAGTTTAATATTCTACTTTAAAACTAAATAAGCAAAATTTTATTTACAGATTGCAAGTAACTGCTCGGTTTGGTCATATGACAAAGTTTGAATATAAGTAGAAATTAAGTTTTTACAGCTAAAATGAGTTAATTTATAAATGCTTAATTCTCTATTTAGCCTATTGTACAAAAATGGCCCTAGAAATGCAAAAAAACTATTTGTTAAAATATGTTTTGAGCATGATTGTGTGGTGCAGACTATATCTTGCCGACGCTTGTTAATTATGTCAGCGTTATAGGTAAGCATCGCATGTTGTTTTAGTATTGTGTGCATAATGAAGATTTGACGGACAGTCATTACTTTGCAGGATTTATATAATAAGCTTGTAGGAAATAGGAAAGGACGGTGGGTGGCTACTTTTAAAATTGCTCTTTGAGCTCGTTCAAGAGGCAGCATAGTAGTTTTCACTGCTCCACCCCATGAAGTAATACAATATTGGATAATTGATTGACATAAAGCTAAGTAAACTTGAGTAATCAATTTAATATCTGCTACTGTTCGGAGTTTTTTAAATACATATATTAATTTACGGATTCTATTTACTAAAATATTAATATGTTGTTTATAAGAAAGTATATCATCCACTATGATCCTAAGATTTTATGCTCCTAGTTTGCAGGATAGGAGGACAATTACACATGTTTGTTGCGGAGTTTTGAAGCGGACATTTGTGTGCATATATAGGCGGGTTAGTTATACTATAGTTATTCTTGTGCATAGAAAAGTGAATATATTTCGTCTTATCGGTATTTAAAGTTAGTAAATTTTGATGAAGCCAGTTATTCACAATATTAAAGCCAAGCTGAGCGTTTTCATATAAATCGTAGCTGGTTTTATCGGAGAATATTAGCACGGTATCGTCGGCGTATGATATTATCTTGCAGTTTTCTAATATAAGATTACATAAATCGTTAATATAGATCAGAAATAGCGTCGGACCGATAATACTTCCTTGGGGAATACCAAAACCAGTATTTTTCTCATAATTGCTAGTAGTATTATCTATTTTAACGCATTGAGAAGATCGCTTAAGTAATCTGTAAAAAGTTTTAGTTGATTACCCCGTATACCTAAAGCCTCCATCTTGCTTAGACGTTTAGAAATTGATACAGTATCGAATGCATTTTTTAGATCAAGAAATATGCCTAAAGTTTGATTACCCTTGCCGAGTTCCTCTGTGATATAATGAGTCAAGCTATGAACCGCATCGGCGGTGGATTGTTTGGCTCGAAATCCAAATTGCTTGAGTGAAAGATAATTGTTATTTTCACCTAGTGACCCGTCCACCCACTGGACTCACCCACTGGTAGGTGGACGGGTAATTCACAATTACCCCTCCACCCACTACACTATTGATTACATCTATTAATCGATTTATTTTAAAAATCAAACATTTTTTTTTGCTTTCATTTTATTAGTAAGTTCATGTTTGTTATAATCGGTTATAATAAACACGGAGACTGAATTATATTCCAACAGAATCAACCACTATAGATACCCGCTTATTAGACCTATTTATATAAATCTCATTTGCCACTTTTACGTCATAAAACTTTATAATAAAATCAATTACGATAAAATGGGATGTCATCTATCATCGTCACTGCAACTGATAGTGGAGTGCAATATATTATTTAGATTGTATCTGCATAATGAGTGCGGAAATAAAATTTATACATCGCAAACGTGGTAAAATATTAATATTTAGAGGATATCAATATGTGAAACAGAAAGTTTATGCTAACAAATCTTCAATATGGAATTGTACTCTAAAACAAAAGCTCAAATGTAAAGGATCTATTACTATTAATGAAGTGAGTAAATTGTTTTTAATTTTTTTTCTTTTTTTTAATGATTTTTTTTTGGCCTACCTTCTTTCATTTATTACGGGTTCCGACGATTACGATTCTCATCGTTCTGTTTTTTTATTATTTTTAGAATAATGAGTACATCAAGACTGCACCTCACATAAAGGAATGTAAGGCTGATGATTACAAAAATGAAGTAGCGTTAGCTATGGATAATGCAAGAATGGATGCTGCAACAACGTGTAAACCTATTACAAAGATTTATAGAAAACATATTGAGCCTTTAAAAGACAAAGGTCATGCGATATTAACCCCAGTGCCATCATTTAATAATGCTAAACATTCGTTATATAATAGTAGAAATCAACATTATCAAGTACGGAAAACTATTTATACTAAACTCAATGAAGTAGAAGTACCGATTAAATTTAAACAGTATTTAAAAGCAGACTATTACCATTCGGATGATAACATTAGAATATTAATCTTTGCAACAGAAGATTCGTTAAGGCTCGTGAATGACGTAGAAGAGATTTTTATAGACGGTACATTTAAGTCAGTCCCCTCTCCGTTTTATCAGTTAGTCGTCATACATGTCGAAAATGGAAGCAACTCTGCGTCAACTAAAGTCAATCCATTGTTTTATGTGCTCCTTCCCAACAAAAATGAGAAGACATATACAATAATGTTTGATTTGATAACTACAGTCGTTCCAAATTTTAAGCCAAAAATAGTTCACAGCGATTTCGAGTTTGCTATAACAAACGCACTTAAAACTTTCTTTCCAAAAATTACTGTTGTTCGATGCTACTACCACTATACAAATAGTCTTTGGAAAAAGGCAAAAACACTATCCATTAAATGTAAAACTTTACGACGCATCGTGGGTTTATGTTGCAGCTTACCTCTTTTACCAAATAACAAGATTAATGAGGGTTGGAATTACATAACTAACGAATGTAATAATATTAATCATAAAAAAATAGAAAAGTTTATGTCTTACTTCAAAAAATTTTATCTCAAAAAAAATTTCATCGACGAATGGTGCGTATATAACAAACGTCACAGAACAAACAATGTTAGTGAAAGCTGGAATTCTGGGATTAATAAAAATATAAATAAAAATTATACGACGGTTGCAAAGTTGTTATCCAAAATATTTGCACCAAACAAGAAATTAACAGATGGACGCGATGAAATGTACAAAATTCGAGATAATCAGATAATTAATGCACAATTGCAACTAATAACGAATGACATAAGCATTGGTCATTTTTTAGAGATATTACGTTAATTAAGAACCTAGGTACCTAAGTATATCTAATATTAGAAATGAGATGGATAAAAAATGTATGGGCGTGTGTCCATAAAAAAATGTATGGGCGTGTGAATGCTTATTAATTTTCGATAGGTAGTCATTTGTTTTCGATGTTCATTTGTTTCATCAACATTCATTTGTTATCTGTTGAAAAGTTTTGCATGTATTACTAACTAATTGAATTTGCAATTTATGTTCTAGGATTCCTAGCCAGTTTATGGTTAATTTTTTTTAATAAAATGAAAGCAAAAAAAAATGTTTGATTTTTAAAATAAATCGATTAATAGATGTAATCACTAGTGTAGTGGGTGGAGGGGTAATTGTGAATTACCCGTCCACCTACCAGTGGGTGAGTCCAGTGGGTGGACGGGTCATCACCCTTATTTTCTAAGAAGTTGACTAATCTAGTGTTTATAATTCGTTCTAGTATCCATAATTTGCAACTAGATCATTGTTTCCAGATTTAAAGATGGGTATGACAACTGCTTTTTTAAGGCATTTGGGGAAAATCCCTTCAGAAAGGCAGAGCCTAAATATATACGTTAATGGAGGTACTAAGATATGCCTAAAATATTTAAGGAACTTGTTGTTTATATTATCGTAGACGACAGCAGAGTCATCCTTCATTCCTAAGATGATTCGTTCTATTTCCTGTTCGTCAGTGTCTAACATAACAAATGATTTTAGATTAGCGGTGTTGTTCGGTTTCTGACGAGTTATAGCAGTGCGATTACAAGTTTGTATCTGAGTCCGCTCAGCAAGTTTTTTACCTACATTAACAAAATAGTTATTAACATTATTAGCTGACAAAAGCGATGAAGAGTGAGTGTGCAGTAAACACGAATTTGATTTATGCTGTTTAGAAATCTATAAGTGACGTTTTTAATATGTTTCCAAATTTGCTTACTGTTTTTACCTGCCTTATGCAATATGTGTCTATCGTAATTAATTTTTAATTTCTTCAAAAGGTTATTACAGTAATTTCTGTATCTTTTGTAAGTTATTTGAAGTACCAAGTTATTAGGGAAACGCTTAGATCTCTGATGAAGTTTATCTCTGTGTCTTATACATCGAATTAGTCCAGGCGTAATCCAAGGTTTAATATTATAGTACTTTTTTCTCGTAGCCATTGTTGTTGTGTTACGTAATATTGCTTGTTGGACATTTTGTATTAAATACGATAGAGAAATATTTGCGTCAGCGCTATTGTAAACTGGGCTAAAATCTAAGTTGCATAAGTCATACTCGAGTTTGTTTATATTTAAAATGGACTTTGTTTGATGACGATTTAGCTTAGGCAGCGTTAAATTTACGATTAATAAGACAGCGTGATGGTCAGTGATAGTCGAGTTAGTGACGAGCGTAATTGATGACAAGCTGGATTTGATCATCACATGATCGAGGCAAGAACCGCTCTGGTGTGTAGGCAATGTGTGAGCAGGGAGAAGCCCATGGTATGAGCAGAGATTGAGATAATCTTGAGTTCCTGTATCGAGCTGTTCTGATCCAATATTTATATTTATGTCCCCTGTTACTATAATATTTTTAAAAGAGGTTAGTGTTTGTAAGGTCTGATTAAGAGATGTGTAAAAGGAATCTAAGTTTCTAAAGGAGGGAGATCTATACATAGCGATAATCGCTGTGTTTGTGTCAATTTTGATTACTAAGCAATTGCAATCTAGAAAGGGTGGTTCTTCAATTGAAACCTGTAAAGATTCCTTTGCGTACACTACCAAACCATCATTCTGATTAAGATTTCTTGTGCTATGGTATATATTGTATCCTGTCATTAATGGAACCTCGCCCCGGTTTAATAACCAGCACTCTGTTAGAAATATTATATCACAATCAAAGTTAAGCCAATGTTGAAAAATATTAAAACTGTCTATATTCTTATATATACTACGTATGCTTTGGGTAAGTATGGTTAATGAATGATTTACATCGGAGAGATATTGTCTGCAGTCCTCTACCACACATGACTTGGAATCTGACACAGTTATATTATCTATCTCTCTTATTAAATTAATATCCATAATATAAAACTATTTAAAAGATCTAATATACTAGCGAGTATGTGTCGCTCTTAGGCGCCTTCATAGTCAATAAAATTAATATACCTATTTTCAGGAGCCTTTCTCGCTGGGCACTCAGGGTCTCCCGTCTTGTGGTTGCTGGGCTTTTTAAACCGCAGGCAGGTTGCGCATTTTGGAGATTCCGTACTCTTTATACAGTCTTGAATGGAGTGACCGTCTTCACCGCAGTGTCCACAAGTAGAAGTCACGGTTCTGCATGTCTTGGCTGCGTGACCGTATTGCTGGCACTTGAAGCATCTAGTCACCAGCGTGAAATCTCTTACCGGGCAGGACGTCCAGTTTATAAATATACTGCTCTGTGTAATAAGGGCTTTTCGTATAACGGCTGGTACTTCAATAATATAATAATATTATTCAATAATATAATACGCGGTTTGCGCTTATAAGTTATATGGATCTTCGACCTTAAGATTTGATTTGGCAAGTTGGACTGTCTGCTTGAGCCTCTCTACATCCTTTTTGATTCAGTGTTAATAATAACACCTCCGTTTCTTACTTTGCGAACTGCTCGAACTTGGAGTTTCATTTCTTCAGGGCTGATGATATTCTGGACCATGTTCTTAGTATCCTCGCTGGACTTTGAGGTATCGCTAGGATAATATTTTTTTTTTACATAAACAAAGCAACAATTATAATTTACAACTTAACTAATATTAACAAACCTAACCACTTATAAATAAAACATCGCTAGAATAAATCACCACCGAGCTAAGAGTGCTAGGACGAATAAAGCTACTGGACCCTTTCTTGACCATATCAGCAAAAGATGCGTGACTTGCCGGTATTGTATTCGCACTTGTCTCCTTAATGGTTAATGGTTTCCTTGATGTCCTTTAGGTATTCCACTATCTTGCTTTTCAGACAGGGCTTGTAGAGAAGTGTGACTTTAAAAAGCGTTCTGCTTTAGTGACTGATACTGAACAGCCATTTGAGCAACACCACTTCCTACTTTAAGGCAAAGGGTACTTATTTTCATCTTTTGCTCTGTGTATAACTTGCCATCAGATGCAATAGTGCATACCTCGTTCAAACAGTGCTCGATTGAACTCAACCATCCCTGAATCTCCGACGTTGAGACTATTTTAACTGTCTCATCTTCTCTTGGTTTTTGTGGCGTCGTTGGTGGAGGGGTACGCCGCGTTACACCACTTCTATTCAAGGGACTGCTCTCCATGTTAAAATATTTATAAAGATGTTTTACTGTCCATTATAAAAACAAAACAAACTATTACAACAGTAATGTGCATATCACGCACAAACACGCTAAACTAGGTCAATGTTTATAATAATGTAAATTTACTATATTTTGATTGATACACGTCTGTCAGCGATGACGATCAAAATAACAAAAAAGTAGTAAGTAAGTAAATATTTGATGATTGATAAAAAATCAGTTTTATTGGTAAAGAAAGACCCATTATGTTGTTATTTACGTATTCGCTACAATAATTGGAATAAAGGTTTAAGCTAAATACCAGCGCTGTGCAATGTTTTCAATAAAATGATGTTTAAAACTTTAGCTTTCGAGATCATAATAATTTTGTATAATTATATTTAATCATTGCTGTTATTGCCGTTTATCGATTTCAGAATAAGTTATTCCAGTTAATATCTTTATGTAATAATTGGGATTTTTTTAAATATTAGTCTTATCATTTTACCCACAAATCGAATGGGTTTTACACCATTATCGGGCAGAGACTTTGAGAGCATCTATAAATACTCGGCAGACCTTGAAGCAACAATTATTATACATCACGCAGTCAATATGATAAGTTCACTCGTGATATTGTCTTGTCTCGTTACGACGAACTTCGGGCTAAACCTAGGTAAGTTTGAACTTGGTTAGCATAAAGTTAAACTAACCAAAACTCTTTAGGTAATAACATTTTATTCGCTAATTTTTGTTGATTTCGGAGTGATCGCATTTCTTTAGTCGGCATCTTGGCGTCGCCGTCGTCGCCTTTGCAGAATTCAGTTGATGGCGTTGTACGAGTCATAACATCGTACATTCCACGCGCGCCTCCTTTACGTCAGCACTTTTACGTCGCCTCATATAAATTGTATAAATCAACACCAGTGCGCGATCATACTTCATAATCGGCGGTACTCATTTATACTAATTATCGTATCATACATATTATCATAAGTTTAAAATTAAATCAGTGATCTTTCATTTCAAACAATAAAGTTGACCAAGCGACACATTCAGCAGCGCATACAGGCGTTGACGTCATATTTGTGTTTTATTTTCTTCTGCATGTTTATTTGTGTACTTTTTATTGTGCTATCTGCATGTGTAATTAATTTAAACTAAACTCGTCTTCCTTACTTTCTTTCATTATAGCAAAGTGATTATTCGGGAAACAGATTGTGTAGTTTATAATCATAAGATTATAAACTACGCAATCTGTCGCTTACGTCTCTCTTGTCTTATCTCATGATATTCTAAGTACGTCAAATCAAAGTAGCTCAATGAAAACCAGACTGCTTCTGTGAATATCTTGAATATTTCCTTTTGATTATTTATAGGTCATCGAGACAGAAGCAAATTACCATTATAAATAAATTTCAGAAAACTTAAGTTCGCAGAATACTACATAACTTACAAGCTACAGTGCCAATTGTAAGTCATGTTTGCCGAAGGACTGATATGTCAATCGACTGTCGTACTCAAATCGTAGATTGTAATATAGTATACCGACTACCGCGAATTAGTAAAAGTATTATAATACAGAAGCTTCCCGGGCGGGTGGCGACGTCCTACCTTTGGAGGACCTGTAACTGGAAGATGTCTCTCTCCAACATTGGACGGGTACTGGCTGTTTGATTAATATATAATTTTATTTTTCACAGACAAAGTGTGCCAGTCAAATGAATTTTTAGATCGCTGTCCCAATCGATCCTGTAGGGTTCAGGAATGCGCAGATATAGGGAAATGGTTACAGTGTCCCGAGTCTTCATGTACGCCAGCCTGCGTGTGCAGAGAAGGGTTCCTAAGAAATCATAACGGAACATGTGTACGAGCAGATCAATGCGATCGTAAGTCAAGTTTTATATAAAGGCAACCGAAATTGGTTTCCCACGAAATTTGAATGACCAAGAAACAGAGTGTTCATAAATGTAACTTGTAAAATTTGCAGAGGTACGATTTGTTTATTATAATATCCTTCAGTTCCAACTCTCTCTATGTGTAGGTAGAAGCATTTCATTAAATACAAACTTAATTTAAGTTACTTAATGTAATTTAGCAACTCAAATAAAGTAGCATTAGACCTGACTAAAGCCAATGGTCTGACATTTAGATCTTGCCGTTATATTCCTTCGGCTACCAAAGTGAACTTCTAATGTAATCTAAGTAATCTATCTATCTAATTTATGTAATGCTTTATTTTACAGCCAAAGTGTGCCCAACGAATGAAGTTATAGCAATCTGTGAGTTCATGTCATTGAAGAATCAGCTATGCTCACACATAGGACAACCGCCACTTTGTACTTATACGTCCAAATGTAACCCAGCCTGCATTTGCAGAGATGGATACCTGCGCGCTCCAAACGGGACATGTATATCTGCGGAACAATGCGACCGTAAGTGAGCTTTTTATAATACATTTTGTAAAGCTTTGGTTTGCTTAAGGTCGCTTGCGACTGCAGGCGTAGTCAAGTGATCACCTCTTCACTGCCACAGCGCCAAGTGACTTGACGCTTCGATCCCCACGCGGGACAAAAATGATTGTGATCTACAATTGTTGCGATCTACAATTGTTGCGCTGATACTGTCTTTTTAGTGTCTGTTGTTTGCATGTTTGTAAAGTTCCCCGCGACACGCGAATAATTTCAAGTGTATGAATAATATTGTTAAGCCAGATGTGTTCCATATCATTTAATGTCCTTTATGTTAGTGGACGGAAGAACGTACCTACAACGAGTATTTACTCTAACCAATATCATCACATGTAACAATGCCATTTTATATTTTACAGACAAAGTGTGTGCACTGAATGAAGTTATAAACGCCTGCCCTCAAAGGCTTTGTAAGAATCAGTATTGCAAAAATACATCGGTAAAATGTCTCGGCCAGCTCGATTGTGATCCAGGCTGCGTGTGCAAAAGTGGATACCTGCGCAATGATATCGGAACATGCGTTCCTGCGGAACAATGCGAGCCTGGGGAGACTAACGAGAACCCGACAAATTAGGATTAATAACTTTTTTTGTATAGCAAAGTAATCATTTGTGCAAATAGTCATACAGTTACCTAGTTTTTTTTATGTCGTAGTAAAATGTCCTTTTGTTTACCAAATAAAATAAAAACAAATAATGTCATGGTGTTTTTTTTTTTTAATTTCTTCTAAATAGTATTTCACTCTCTGGCTCTGACTGTGACTGCTTCGGAGGCGCAGCGGTAATGAATGCGACTGTTAGATATAGAGTTCCGGATTCGATTCCCGGCATGGTATTTCTTGTCCAGAATTTTTTTGTAGCTGCCTTTAGCCTGAAACTGTACAGCTATAGACGTCTATATGATCGTATATTTATATATCTGTTTAGAGACCTATAAAAGGGTGTGGTAGGTAATATGCTTCATTTCACCTGCCTATACTTTTGGGATTAGGTAGATGTTGGATTGTGATCGTGTTGTGAATATTTTTCTAGTAATGACATTAGTTCAGTGTACTTTGCCGATATAACTCGAGAGTAATGCATTCGTTATTCTTAAATTCCCATCACTATTCTTTAATTTAACTTTCACCCTATTCTAGACAAGGTGGACAATTTAATACGTTTATTTATTTATTTATTTATTTATTTATTTATTTAAAAGGATCTCTAACAAGAAATACACAAAAATAGCAATTAAAAGCGAAGTACAATAATTGTAGGTCATATGTTTTCTTACTTACAAGAGATCACAGCATGCGACATAAAATAGTACATACATGAATGAAAACAAAATAAAAGTAAAATGTTATAATACAAAGAAATCAAAAATTAGTACAAAATAATAATAATAAAGAAAAAGAGAAAAGCGATCTACGAACCATTCCGCAAATGAGCATTTTTGAATTTCGTCAGAGAATTATTAAATATATCTATGTCTTCCGAAGTCTGCGACACGTCGTTGTAAGAGTAAGATAATCTGACTATCGGTGAATGCCTACCAAGGTTAGTTCTATGTCGTGGCGGTCTAAATAGCGAGACAGGATGGCGAGGGACTCTATGTGGTACATTGATGCATATTTTATTTAGAAGTTCAGGGCAGTCTAACTGGTTATTGAGCAGCTTATACAAGAATACCAAATCAGAGAGAGTACGACGTGATTCTAGAGGAGTCATCTTGAAATGAGTAAGTCTATCATCGTAACACCTCTGTTCTCTCGCAGCTTTGTCTCGAAAGGATAAATGACGAACCAGGTTCTTTTGTGTTCGTTCTATTCTAGCTATATGGACTTGGTAGCTTGGGTTCCAGGCTGTGCTGCAATACTCCAACCTACTCCTTACAAGACTATTGTATAAAAGAACTATTGTTGAAATATTTTTGAATTCTTTAGCACTCCGAAGAACAAACCCCAGAACCCTATGGGCAGCGGAGACCGTCCTATCAATGTGCTCGATAAACCTCAATTCGCTATCCACGTATACTCCCAAGTCACGAATGACATCCAACTCCGTCAACACGTTTGCTTGAATATTGTAAGATGTTAGAATTTTGTTACGTTTTCGAGTGAATTTAATATGGTTACATTTAGCACAATTGAGATACATGCCATTCTTATCACACCATTGAACTAACCTATCAATATCCGATTGGAGTAAATGTTCATCAGATACATCCTTCACTATACGAGTTAACTTGAGGTCGTCTGCGAAAAGATAAGGATTGGAATGTACAAAAATGTCTGTTATATCGTTGATAAATATATTGAAGAAGAGGGGTCCTAAATTAGATCCTTGTGGAATGCCAGAGGATGCTAGAAATGGAACGGACTCCTCTCCATCCACCACAACAGATGAAGGCCGAGCACTCAGATATGACTTACACCACTCTAGGGTAGTACTGGTAATTCCCAATGACTGCATTTTACGCAATAATATGCTATGGTTAACCTTGTCAAAAGCCCTGGTGAAGTCAGTGTATATTGCATCAACTTGCTCACCTCGATCCACTGCGGCTGTTAGGTCAGTAACGTAATGTACAAGATTTGTATTAGTAGACCTTTTAGTTCTAAAGCCATATTGCCTATTAGATAATTTATGTCTGACGTGATCGTACAATACTGTATACACCAACGATTCAAAGATTTTCGACACGATAGAAAGAATCGAAATAGGACGATAGTTCGATATAATATCTCTTTTACCAGTTTTGAATATAGGGACAATCTTTGCACGCTTCCATATTGTAGGGAATACACCTGATCTGAGAGATATATTGAATATTATTGTGAGAGGTGCTGCAATGGAACGGGCACATCTAGACCAGAAGGAAGGCGGTATGTTATCCGGTCCTGCACCTTTGGCTAAGTCCAGCTTAGTAAGTCTCTTCTCCACTTCCTCTTGGAGCACCGAGAAATTACAGAGTTCATAATTATTTAGAGGAACATCAGGGTGATTTAATTGCATTTCATGGGTAGCGGTATCGTATACCGATGCAAATTGCTCTGCAAATAAGTTGCAGATGTCTGTAGTATTATCGGCTAATTTGCTACCTGTTGTCATTTTTGAGGGATAGGAAGAGCTCGAACTCCGTAAATTTTTTATATGTGTCCAGAAATGTTTTGGGTTTTTCTTAATCGCATTTTCTATATTCACTATATAACCATTGTAACAGTGTCTAATTAGTACTCCACATTCTTTTCTTAAGTAATTAAATTCAATAACGTCCATAGGATTATGATATCTTTTTATCCTATTACGAAATTTTAATTTTAGTTTTAGCATTTTTTTAAGACGATTTGAGTACCACGGTGGAAATCTGCCTTCAGATGAAATTGTTTCGGGAACATGCTTTTTAATAATGTCTTTAACTATTGAGTAAAATTTGTCTAACATTATATTCACATCCAGTCCAGTAGAGGAACCAAGTTCCTTTTCCCAATTAATTTGATCTAAAGATTTGTTAATGTTATCGTAGTTAGCTTTAAAATAATTAAACTTTTTGCATACTTTCGATTTAGTTATAGTTTTAGCTTGTAAATTGAGTATGAATTCAATGGCTGGGTGATACTTATCAATTTTTCTAATTGGATTCTCGCAGTTGCTTACTGTAATTTGATCACTATTGGTAAGAATTAAATCAAGGATTTTACTTTGAAAGTTTTTAATCCAATTACACTGATTAAGATTGTTAAGAGCAAAGAAATCAACAAAGAGATCTTTAATATTACTAGAAACAGAACTAGATGAAATAAGACAGGGCTCATTAGGATTTAGTGATGTCCAATCGATACCGCTTAAGTTGAAGTCCCCAATCATCAATACCGCACTTCGTGCGTTAGCTCCTATCACTGAATTACAGTTTTCTATGAAGTGTTCGACTTCTTCTCTGTGCAATGGTGGAGGCAAGTAGACCGCACACACTATCAGTGCATCATTTTCATACCTACCCTGTTGTAATTGGATGGATACCCATAAATCCTCACAGTTAGACTCCCAATCAGACATACGACAAGAATTGAACTTTTTTGACACTGCTATCAAAACTCCACCCCCCCCTTTTTTGTGGTTATTAAATGAGGAAGTATCACGGTCCCTACGGTAAACCGTATAGTCATGATTAAATAACTCACAATCGTATATATCGCTAGAAAACCAAGTTTCTGTGAAGACATAGATATCGTACTCACTGTTATATATCTGCTGACGAACATCCACAATACTGGTTCGAAGACCCCTCGTATTCTGGTAATAACATCTAATCGTGTTGAATGTAACGGTTTCAATCACAATAACACGCTTTAAACACCCACTGATTGAGTTACCTAAGCTGATTTAATTTGTCCATACTGTTTATGACTAAAGTTTCAGATAATTCATCCTTCTTCACGAGTATTTTGCCATTACGAACCCACGTAAATTTATACCCAAGTTGTTTAGAGCGAATTCTCGTTGCTGCATGAATGGCCTTGTTGTCCGGTGACAAATGTTCCACAACATAAATAGGTCTGGGCTGCTCCATAGAGATACCTAAATGGCTCGTATTTAGTTTATCATTTTTGTTTTTCTTGTTGTAAGTTATAGCTGCAGCAAGAAATGTGTCACGAAGCCGAGGGCTACAGAATTTTATTATTATTGACCTCGGTCTACTGCTCTGATTATCTCTTTTGGCAATCCGTGTACAGTATTGAATGTCACTGTCTTTTATGTCGCATTTGATGATTTTGCTTAGCTGAGTGACAGTAGTTAGTAAATTCTCTGATCTGTGCTCGGGTACACACTGTAATTCTATATTATTACAGCGAGCGTACTGTTCAAGCATGTTCATCCGTTGAGAGACATCCATCACAGATTTCCGCAAAACTTTGTTCTCGGACTCCAGTTTCATTATCAAGCTAGATTTCTCCTCAAGAGTGGTCTTCATTTCGTCGAATTTGTCACTAAAAAATGATAGTGATTGTTGAAAGCTGTCGACCAGTTCGTTCACTTTGCTAAATTGTTCCCTTACCATATCATTCAGTGCTCCTTTCAAAGCACGATCCATTTCCTGCCTTATTAGTTCACGAAGTCCGTCACTTGTAATGCCTGACAATGGTGAGTCATGTTTGTCCTTTTGGGCACGTTGAGATTGCTGGCGTAGTGATTGCTTACTGCGCAAAGTAACATTTTGATTAGGAGATGGAGATTCTCTAACTACATTTCTGCCAGTCCCTGTATGATTTTCGTTGTGGGATGATCGCACTGGGGTATTTGTATTGTCGTTTTTTGGCTGCTTGTTTACACATTCTGGACACTTCCAAGAACGTTTATCATTGCTATTCATCAAAGCATATCTTCCCTTACCAATGTTAGCACAAAGTAAGTCATACCATTCCTTACAAAATAAGCATTGTAAGCACTCATTGCAATCCAATTCCATTTTACAAACTTTTCAATAATAAAGTGACCTTCCAAGACGTGTTTTGAAAACTTTTGTTAGGTATATAATATGCTTGAAAATATAATGCCAATTCTACAAAAAAATACAATGTTATTACTTGCAACACCAAAAAAATTGAAAGATAGCGAAGCGACGTGAGGCGCTTGTACACAGTAAGGTTAACATATCATTTTATTTTTAATATATTTTGCAATAGTTGTTAATAAAAGCAATTTAATCCGTATAGATTACAATATTTCCTAATCTAAAATGCTATTACGTGTACCAAAAATAAATTTGATCGCTTGTTATCAATTACAATGTAAGCCACACTATGACAGGCTATTTATTATTTGTAAAATACTTCCCGTGCATTTGAAAGTAGAATATCTAATAGCATTAGAACAATACTACACAAACGAGCATAAAAAACCTAAGACACATAAGTATTGCACCAAACAAGCTCAGCAAGGGAAATATGTGACCCCCTCTGTAACAAACTACTGTGGCGAAAGAACTAGACAATATTTAACTTCTGTAATATACAGGATGTCCGGTAATTAATGGATAACCTTGAAATGTCTTATAGCAGAACCGAAGACCGCTCAGAAAAAAAGAAAAAGAAAAAAAAAAAATTATATAATAAAAAGTGCAAGCTATATTAGCATAGCATACTTTTGACTGTCTATCTATTAGTATAATTAGTGTTTAATAATAAAACAACAAAAATCCCATGGATTTCATTCATTTATGGTCGTAGTATACAAGAAAGTTATACATGGTAATTAAAAAAAAAACACATATCTGAGGTAGTAGTTAGGATAGATTTTTTCAATTTTTTTTCCTGAACGGCCGTCAGTTCCACTATAAGACATTTCCAGGTTATCCATTAATTACTGGACACCCTGTATAATAAAATAGATTTTATAAGAACTCACACGGAAGGCCTAAGCAGGGTAACTTTAAAGAAAAGACTGAAAAATGAGATGTTAAACATCATTAATAGTTAGGCACAATACAAACCATTGTAATATTAATACACAAGACCATAATTAATATAGATATATATTTTGTTTTAAGCATATATAATAATTTAAATAAGTTGAGTTTATGTAATGTATGCAAAACTCCTCTAACATAATAATATTACGTCTATAAATTATAATTTAGTATATGTAGGTAACTAGAATTAAGAAAGAGCGCCTCTTTCGCCAACAAACTGTGTTTACAGTTTGACGAGTTTATAAACAATGTACCACATTTTAATTTTATGGAAATAAACGCTATAAAAAAAAACTGTTTTATTCGTGTGTAGCAGATATGGTATACAGCCAGATAGCTAACATTATACATATTTTTTTGTTTCTATTTTATATCATTATTTCAAATAACGGACACAAAGAATATCCAGACTCGGAACAACGTCTTATGGATTATACAAATATTTGTCCTGAAAATTCAAAACCGAGTTGACAAATGGCAGCGGCAAGACGACCGCTTAAACCGCTAGGCCACCCGTGCAGTCAAATATGTGACATTGTCAGATTTGTATTTATAATATTGATTAGTATTTTGTGACTATCCATTGGACTCGTCCACCAGTAAGACGTGACTGCTGAACATAAGGTCCTAGGTTCGATTTTCTGGTGACCCACAAATATGTAGTAGCTGGTTCATTGAGACTTGCTGCCATGGCCAAGATTAGAACATCATTGTTATATATTTAGTTTAATTTTATCGGTAGCTGGTCAGCTTTTTCAGCATCAAAAAATAAGTACTCGCCAGTTTGAGCGAATCACCTGAAGAACACACTCTAACAGAAGACTATCGCCTCTATATTGCCTCTGCGATAGAAACCTCAATCATTTATCCGATGATGACAATGTTAAGCAAACGAAATACAGCTGCAAGCACTATTTTAGATGCAGTGCGAGATGAGATGAAATTTTGGAAGGCTTGCTCAGGTTACTCGTATATTAGTATACTCTTATCTGTGCCCAGGTGTGATAAAAAAATATAATACCAACATGGGCGCAGTTGATCTAGCAGATATGCTGATTGCTCTGTATCGTACCCCACTTTGAGGCCATCGCTGGTACTTATCAATCTTTTAGCAAATCATTGATTTGTGCGTAAACAATACTTGGCAAGACAAAAAAGCGAGACTAGATGATAAGAAACTCAAATCTATTAAAACATTTCGAATGGAAAGTTTTGAGAGTCTCTTAAAGTTTGAAAGAACTGATATAAGCAATATCAACAGGTCAACACCGCAACCAAAACCATGCAGGAACCAGTAGCTAAAAAGCGTCTGATGATGTACGGTACGCTAAAATCGCTCATTATCTAACTGTGAGACCATTAAAGGGAGATGTATGAAATCCAGAAAAGGCAAAAAAAAAAACAAACAAACAAAGGCAAACCAAATTGTTTTACCAAAAATGTAAATTTAGGATGTGTTTATTGCCAGAACGCAATTGTATTTTCAATATTTATTCATCCAGGATTTTAACAAAAGAATATAGAAAAGATTACAGAAATTGAACCTATTTTAATACTGATATACTTATGAGTTTTAAGTGCAGTCAGTATAAGGATTTTCATTTCACATAATTAAGTGGCTCTCGATATTCGCAAAAAACTGATTTTAGTGACCTTTGACGTTGAATAACTTACCACGCAGACACGAGATTTTATGAGACTTTTCAGACAACTTTTAGTACACCAATATGGAGGAGTATACGAGTTTACTGCTTATTATCTCTCATTCCGAGGTTGACTCCTTTTAAGTTCCTGCACTATTTCTCTATAAGCTTTAAAAGCTGTTATTTATTGTTTATTTTAAAATGTATGCTAGAAGTAAAACAAAATTTGATTGTATTTTTATGTTATTTTATTGAGAAAGTATAATTTTATTTTAAGCTTTTGTTAAAATAATGTTGAACCTTATTTTATGTCAATACTTAAAGTCTGGCAGTGTGTCAAGTATGACACTTATGTAGATTTTATATTGTTCATTGTGTCGGGTCTGGCAATATCCCTAACATAGATAAGACACTATATACTGAGGTCCCTAATGCGATACAGTAGATAAATCGTATATGATAGATATTATATTTAATTTTCTATCTCCAATAAACACCTTAAATGATATTTAATATAAAATTTATAAACATATATAAAATATATATAATTTTCCTTCTTGATACGTATATAAATTGAACTCTATGGTTAAGAACTATAATTTAATAATTATTCAAGTTCATCAAATTTAATTAAATAATGCTGAAAGTGACATTTTATAAGCGATAACCAGAGTGCAATATAAGGAATTACTGGATCAAAAAATGCTCAGTGCAGAAAAATAATTTTAATGCGATGTTAATAGTACTTATATAGTGGATAGTGGATTATTGCTATGGCATTTTAGTCAGGCGCTCAACAACCATTGTTTATTTGTCTGCCGAGTTTGTATGCCTAGGATCGTGAATCGTCAATCTTACTACGCTAAGCTAAAGTAGAATTGAAACATTACACAAAACTATAGCGAGATATTTAATTCGTATTTAAAGTTTTGACT
This sequence comes from Catocala nupta, assembly GCA_963675205.1. Lineage (NCBI taxonomy): Eukaryota > Metazoa > Arthropoda > Insecta > Lepidoptera > Erebidae > Catocala > Catocala nupta. The sequence continues at coordinate 23,719,107 of OY776085.1, read as the reverse complement.
CTTGCGCATTACCCATTCTATTGCTTTTAGGAAAAAGTAAAGCAAGTGTAGAGGAACGTGGTCTGATGTCCCTCCAACCAGGCTGGGTGATATTGGGTGGCCGCGGTCCGACTGTTGATGTCGTACATATGTACTTAATCGTTGTGTAAACTTCACTTGCGTGATTCAGGATCTTATGGCGAGCGGGATTATAACCACCAATTGTGTACAGCGCCATCTGTTGTCTATCGTGGAAACTATTTCGACCGTATGGTGTCGCTACACAAGGTAGGCGTTCATGAAAGGAAAGAAGATTGGCAAAATTGTGAAATCGTTTTATTTGTTTAATTAATAGTCATGTTTTGACAGTGTTCCGTATTAGCTATTTGTGGACATTCGCATATTGGAATACATGATGATGTCTCGTTCAACCTCAGGTAACCCGACTGGCAAATGCATCCAGGTACTTCAGGCTTTTGACAATTGATCCTTGCTACGATAGATGTGCATGTATCGAGTATTGGACAGTTTGGTTTATTAGATATCTTGTATTCTTCATGTGGGTATGGACATAAAGGACCTGCAATAATAAACAGATTAAACATGCATTGTCAACATTTGTGGGGTTGTTATTGGCATTTAATTTGTTTAGTTTAAATCAAAAATGTAATTTGTATTATACTGCACAAATGCCTTAGTTGTGATCGCCTTGCCTATGTGTCAACTATTGTGGCTTTGGCATAGGTGAACATTATGTAATGTACCTACAAACAGGTATTTCGAGATTGGGTTTATTTTTAGGTACTTACTGCAGTTTTGTTTGTAAATCTGGCTATTATTTAATTAAACGATATAAATTCGTGATATTAACACATAAAAGTTCATCAACTTTGTATGATGGAACTACAATTAATTAAAAGGTATATTATATTAACCGAAGTGTTTAAAAAGTAAGTTCAGAGATTGTTATCATTTGCTTTCTTCGTTTAAGAAGTTTTAATCTATCAATTATTAGAATACCAGACATAATTCAAAATCTATTCTGTCTAGTCACCGGTGTGCCGCTTCGGCTCAATAGGTAATAAACAAGTGTTTTTACTTTAATAATGACTGTCAAAAGTAAAATAAAGAAACATTAATAGGAGGAGCATTTTGAATAAACTGGATGAAAAATATTTTTGATTATAAGAAGAACAAAATATGTAACTATAAAACATGTTCCGACTCACTTGTCAACTGGCTAACACAGAACATAACACAACAGGAAAATATTACAACAAATGACCTTAACATGTTGAAGTCTTGACGTGTTTTGATAGTAAATTACTCGGACGTATAATTTTATACCTGTTTTAGCATAGGTACAGTTTGTTGAAATGTAGTTAAAACGCGTTGTTTTATTTCGAAGGCGATATTAATAGTTTGTACTTGAGGTCTTTGCTAGGAATGACTATCATATCTAGATTTTGATAAGTTCTTGTTGGTATACAAGACTACATGGGTGTAACCTACTAAATATGTGGACATAAGTCAATTACCTATATAATCTAATGATACTGGTGGCACTTAAAATAACTCTTCAGTTGTATTGTGTCAAGATGTAAAGATGAAAGCAGAGAAGAAAGGTGAAGACTTAGGTGACAATGCGACTGCGTTTATCATATACTCTACCCGCGGCTACGCTCGTGTTCATGTACATTTTGTCAATAAAATTCCATAACTCGGGAGCAGTCCTTTTTTCTGAATGAAAGGTATGTCCTTTCCTGTACCCCTGACAACGTATATGCGAAATCTATAATATTATAAAGCTAAAGAGTTCGATTATCGATTAGGATATCGAACGGTAATTTTTATGGTCCCGTAAATGTATATTTTGAAAACATATATTAAATGAATTAAAATTAAGTTGGTAACGCAATCCAGGAATATATGACTAAACAAAAATAATGGAGTACCTAACCTGAAATTAGCATGACATTCTAAATGTTTCTGACATTGTTGTTCGTATCATCTTACATAGTATATTATATATACTTAGATACCTTTACATAGAGACCTTTGTTATAAGGTGATGAGACTACAATAATTCCACTTTCTTAACCACCTTTTCATGATGATCAGTCGATTAGTTAAGGCGTCGAAATATAATGAACAAACTTACTTTCACATTTAAAATATACGTCTTGGCCAAAAATATGGAGCACCCCATATATTTTTCACGTGCGTAACATTTGCAGGAGGAAACAATACATTTTGTTTAAACATGGATTAGGCGGCATCTAAAAGGATATTAAAAGTAATAGTGTACCTAGTTAGGGCCAATAAAACATCTGTTGCAAAGCATCTTATCCGTTTAGTAACTTCCAATCTTTATTTCAGTTCACTAGTTCACGTCGTTGTGTTGTTGCGCATACCGTGATCTAGCACACTTCTTGTATTATTTTGTGTTCAGTTATAATAATTTTGATACATAATGCCTAAAACATTCGAACTGTCTCTTGAAATACGTATGAAAATATAACTTTTTCATAAACAAACCCAATCCCAAGTTGAGATATCCAGAACTGTTAAGTGTGCAACTTACCATTGAGCGATTCGCCGCTACCGGTACGCACAGCGATAGGTACAGAACTGGCTGAGTTCTCAGTGGCGAGTAACAAAATAATTTCTGCCAGAACGACTCGTCGAATACTTCAGGAAGCAGGCCTCAAAAGGTGTAAAGCCAGGAAGAAGCCATTGCTTTCTGACAATTATAAAAAGGATCGCTATGCATGGACCCTAAAGTACCAACATTACACCGAAGAAGACTGGTTAAATATTGTGTGGTCAGACGAATCAAACTTTGAGGTAAGTTAGATAATATGAATGTCCAAATGGACAAAAAAGTATAATTGAAATTTAAAAAAAACTAAAATGTTGTCTTTTCATAATTAGTAAATCTCTATTTTTTTTGTTTTTGTTAGATCTGTGGAACCCCTGGTGCTACCTTCGTGCGTCGCCGTGGCGTGGGGACGAATTTAAGCCAGAGTGTGTGGTCCTGACTGTAAAACACGGTGGAGGTATGGAGGATGACCCTGGGCTGCATGTCTGATACAAGAGTCGGTGAAATGTTTGTTTGTGAGGGCGGAATGGACTCTACAAAATACACGAATGTTTTGGAATCAGCTTTATTGCCTTCTTTTCCTACTCTTTTTGGTGACATAAATATGGAATAAGTTACATTTTAAGAAGATAACGCACTATGCCATATATCATACCGCACAATGTCATGGTTTCGTTTAAAATTCAAATTAAAATTCCATTGATTGTTTTTAAAATTCCATTGAGCTTCTTGAACGGCCTGCACAGTTGCCCGACCTTAATCCTATAGAACATTTATGGGGAATGCTAAAGCGTAAGGTCCGACGCCACACAATAACAACAAAAGAAGAACTAAAAATACGCCTCCGCCAAGAATGGAATGCCATAACTGAAGAACAGTGTAAAAATCTTGTAGGCCAAGATGAATAGCTGCTGCGATAGCGGCAAAGGTTAGGCCAACGAAATATTGATTTTATATCAAAGTAAAGATCATTTAAAATGTACACAAGTCGTTTCATTTCCTTCTATACATATTTTTTACAAAATGCTCTTTTAAAGGAGTACTCCATACTTTTGGCCAAGGCTGTATATAAGGATGTTATTATGGATGGATGGATTAGGATACTTTGATACTTACCACACTCATTATCTGTTACGCAGGTGCCATTTTCGTTCCTGTAATATTCTTTTTTACAGACGCAGCCTTTTTCGCAGCCTTCCTTCACGGCTGGACAAAACATTGGTGGATTATTTCTCTCACTGCAGTTTTGAGGTCGGCATATAGCTTGTGTGCAGGAGTTGTATTCCTCATTTTTAGGGCACAAGTCAGCTGTAAAATAAATAAATATGTAATTCATTTTATATTACACTAGCTTTTGCTCGTGGTTTCCCTTGCGTAAAAGTAGATTATATATTAAAATATAGTCTATGTTACTCAATGATAATATAGCTTTCTAATTGTGAAAGAATTTAAAAAATCGGTTACGTAGTTTTTGAGTTCAATTGTTACAAAAAATCTAATCTTTCCTTTTTTAAATTTTAGTATAGTACTAATCTAGTATAGATAATATAATAAGAATTAATTTCATAATTAATAAAGAGTCATAAGGAATTAACGAAGTGAAACGAATGGTGTGCTACCTATACGGAAGAGATTATTCCAAAGAGTTCGAGTTTGGAATATAAAAACCATTACTTAATAATTAACCACAAATACTCACGACATTCTTCAAATGGCACGCACGTGCCATTTGATCTGCCATAACCATCCTCGCATTGACACTTCGGGTTGCACTCTAGTCGAATACCTATTCTAAAAGGACACCTGCCCGTCACCCTTGGAAGACCACAGGCATCGCTTGGACAAATAGGCGGACAAGGAGTGTATTGTTCGTTTGGTCTCGCACTACAGTCAAATGGAGCTGTAAAGTAAATTATTATGTAACTTCGGTCTGCAGCTATGCCCTCGTGAATCTCACAGGGAAGCATTAGAGGTTAAATGTATCTTATGTGTAATCTAGGATATGATCTTTCTGTGTGCCAAGTTTCGACCAAATATGTTTAATTGTTTACGAGTGGTTAAGTAACAAGCATCAAAACATTTAAACAACTTAATAACATTTTCGTAACTATAATAAAAGTAGGAATAGGATATTTTATTAGTTTATTTTGCGTGATTACGTATTTAGATTAAGATTTTTTATGTATAATATAAGGTTTTAGTTTAGGTTTATTTAGAGATACCTATATAAAGGAAAGTGTGTCAGGATCTTAGCAAATAGAAATCCGTAGTCTCTGCCTACCCCTCTGGAAAACAGGCGTGAATCTATGTATGTATGTATAAATATACTATACTAACTACAAAAGAATACTATATATAAGCAATAATAATAACAAGAGAAAAAGCAGGGTCATTTTGTCCTAGACGTGATATATAAATAAACCATAGCTTTATTTAAAGTACTCACGGAGAATCACTGACAAAAAACCGTGCTTATAGAGCACTATAAAAAGCGCTATGATGGCAGCAAAGCAGCTTCTTTCTTGCTTACTTTGCTAACGAAGCAATTCATTATTGGCAAGATTGTCATTAAGTGAGTCTTGAGTGTCCTTTGGCAATGTCATAAATTATAGTTACTTTTTAATACGAGGCAAAACTATTACGAATTAGATACTTACGGCAATCTTCAGTGGGTATGCATTTGCCGTTAACATCACGCCGGTAATTAAACGCACATTTACATGCGGGTGCTGGGCAAGGATCAGGCTTTGGGCATCGTTCGTTGTCTTCTTCACACGTGGGACAATAGTCGGATCGGCAGTCAGTCGGACAGTTGTCCAAAATTTCATTGTCTTCACAAGTTGGAGGCTCTAAAGCACAAGAAATATTACTGTATTCAACTATTTGTGTCGATACGCTAACTATTTATCATTATGACAGCACAGGTTGATATGTGCCAATAATGTTTAAGAGCCTTATCATATGGACTTTTCGTAAAATATTTCCAGCGAAAAGGTCAGTAAATGGTGTTGTAGCGCGTGCCGTCTTCTAGCTAGCTCGTGGCGTGTATGATATAATATGCCGATTAAACACAAAAGCTTGGTGTAAATTCGTGTTTTGGATAATTAGTGACAGAAGGAATCGAGGGACAGCGGGCAAAATGTCCAAAGTTAATGAACAAACATACTAGATTTTTTGGCAAAGACAAAAACAAATTTCTGGGCAAGATTGATTATACAAATATAGTTACCGCATTGATCTTCAGAAACACAAGTCCCATTTTGAAGTCTTAGGAAACCTTCTTTGCATACACATCCCGTGATGCAGCTCCCATCGGTAATCATCGGACAAGCTATAGGTTTACCTTTTTGTGTGCAATTTTGTGCTCGACAAAGTGCTTGTGTACATTCAGAATATTCCTCGTTTATTGGGCAGATATTGGCTGCAACAGAAGTGCTTGGGATCATCACAAATTTTTCTTGTAGACAAAGATTGTAGAAAGAGATCTTTCGGATCTAATCAATATTCAATCCCAGTAAAACTAGGAACGGAGAGTTTAGGAATAATTAATTACATATTGTGGATATAACAGAAATATTGCAACATGTAGATTTTTATCACACACAAAATATCTTATGGCTTTATATTCGAATTGGGCGCACCCAATTCGAATATATAGCCATAAGATATTTTATACCGCAGTATATAACAAACATATTTGATTAGCTATGGATCTAGATTCCATGTAATATATGCCTATTGCTGTCGTACTGAAAATGTTCAAGTAGTTTAAACTGCTCTCTGCTTACTTTACCATTGCTTATGTATATACATAAGCAATGGTTAACCATAGTTTAAAAATATCCTAAAATAATATTTTACTAAGACGAGATTAATGGTATATTTACTATCGCATTGATTCTCTAGAACGCAAGAACCAACTTTTGTTCTCAAGTAGTGTTCTTTACAGATACATCCTGCATCGCATTCTTCTTCAGGCCAGGAGCGATCAGGACAAGGTATGTCCTCTCCTCTCTGACTACAATACATCGCTCTACATACTCCTTGAATACATGGTACGTATTCCTCATAAGGTGGGCAGGTTTTTGCTGGGAAATATTAAGAAACCTGCTTTTTAAAGTGATTTCAACTTATATTTATGCTCTTTGCTGTGGGAGTAATTGTTTATTTATGTAAATTCTATTGATGTCACTTAAAATATTTAGAATAATTGGGGTGTCTCTCGCTGCTGTTTATATTCTGTTGTTTAACTTATGTGTCGGTCACAAAGTTGTTTTGTTGGGTAAAGTTTTCTTTAAAATAATAGTGTAAGTATGCCAATGGTAGATAACCATCATTGACATGTTTAAGGATATTTTGCCTTGAAAAATTATCCCCAAACCAGCGATACATACAACTCCAGAATTTTGAGAGGAAGCCTATCATCCTGGGCCAGAGGAATATCTTTTTATTCCTTATATAGGCTAATGATTTCAATATTTAATTCAGAAGCTATCGCTTTGAATGGTAAACAAAGAAGGCTTACAGTTCCTGCAGTGTATAAAGCAGGGATGCTACATCGCAATAGAACACAACCGTACAAATCGCAAATACATTGTCAATATCCGCATGGGCATGCATGTATTGACTGCAGCATGCTGCATAGTGCCTACTTAGGCAATTGCCACTTCCATGCAGTTGTCGTCACAACATATAATATTTAGAAACACGTCTTTTACTCACGACAATCCCTGTAAGGTACACATATGCCGTCTTTCCTCCAGTAGCCTTTTTTACATCTGCATTTCGGATTACACTGAAGCACTATGAGAATGTTTCCGAACTGTTTCGGACATTCTCCGGACGGTGTGGCTTGTGAACAGTCATCGGTTGGACAGTATGGTGGACATGGATCGTATTCTTCATTCGGTTGACAACTACAATCGAAAGGAGCTGTGGACAACAACACATTGGATTACGATGACAATACTAGGGAAGAATGTATCCTATTTTTAGTTAGACATTTTTTAGTAAGTTAGTTTTGCCGTGTTTTCGATGATCTGAGAAAATTATTGTTTGTAAGCGCTTAAGCGCCTTACATTTAGTGACGTACGTATATTATATAAACGTGACGTATGAAGCACCGAGTGCTGCATTTCAAATCTATAGAAAATTCTGCAATTTCATGCCATCGATAATAGAAATCAAACTTAATTTATTCTGCCGAACTATCGAACTGTCTGTTAAAATGCTGGATAATAGCAAGTCAGAAATTGTAATAAGGTAGAAGCGTAGAGCTCTTAGATTACTTGCCTACTAACAATTACACTTCAAAATCCTGGTCAGACCAAATCTTCGATATAGCTATCGAGTAAAAGAAGACTGAGCAGTAACCGTAGAGACCGACAGTTATTACCAACCGACAATCTTTACCACCAAATATTGCCAAGTACGGCTTTTGACAGCAGCTGTGACATGATTAACAGGACCTTACTCGCTAGTGGCGAAAAACGAAAACCCCGTAGTATTTCAAAGTAACACATAATTCTAATATTTCCTTTTTGAAATTTAAATAAGATTTGTATAACTCACATAGATATACATATATATCATGACTTAAAATTAATTTAAAAACAGTATTCTCATATCCTTTAGCGTCTCGAAAAGTGGTAACAATTTCACACATAAATAGATGATAGAATTACATTAATTATCTTCAATTATTTTTTTCTATCTCTGCCGTATCTATTGTTACTTTAATAATTTCTATTAAATATTATAATTTAAAACAGTATCATGTCACATGAGTATGTATAAGTGCTGGTTAGTCTGTAATTGGTATTAAATATAATAATAATATAATATAATATTCTACCACATACACACAACACCATCTAGCCCAAACTAAGCAGAGCTTGTACTATGGATGCTAGACAATGGATAAACATACATATATACTCTTTTTTTGTAAATACATACATATTATACATAGAAACACAAATGAATCAGTATTTTCATTTTTGTGTTACATTTATTGTTTCAGTGTATTATATAATTACTGATAGCAAACCAAATTAAATAAATAAGTAAACTCACGGCATTTGTCAGTTGGTATACACGACCCATTAGTAGCTCGTCGATAGTTGAACCGACATTTGCAGACAGGAGAGGGACACTGGTCTGGATCAGGTCTCTCGCATTCTGAAGTGTCTGCATTGCTGGTCGGACAGTAGTCTGAAGCGCAATCCACGGGGCAGTCGTCCAAAACCTCACTTGGTGCGCAGTTTGCCTTACCTTGGAAACAGTTCATATTATAAAATAATAATGTAGTTAAAAGGTAATGCTGTATGCACCCTAATAATATTGCCTCAGAGACGCAGTGGTAGTGAGTACGACTGCTGTGCATGATGTCTCGGGTCCGCATCGAGCCAGCAAAAAGTACCTGGCCTTTATTGACAAGAAATTCTGAATACTAGCCCGGCCCGGCGTTAGAAAGTTAGCGGTTTTATAATCCAAAAAATATAATGTTCAACATATACACAAAGTACATCATGCGGACTATTCTCGAAGACTGGGACAAGGGAATACCTGTGGAAGATCGGAAAATATCGAATCTAAGGTATGCGGATGATACTACTCTCCTAGCGTCAACTAGAGACAAAATTGAGACCCTTCTTAGTCGTCTGGAGACTACAGCGTTGGATTTTGAACTCGCAATCAATCGCGATAAGACCAAAATGATGATTGTGGACCGTGCTGATAACAACCAACCAGACGTCCAAGATATAGCGGGATGCGAAGTAGTCAAGAGCTACATATACCTGGGCTCCATAATCACCAACGATGGGGGCTGCGCGGATGAAATCCGGAGGCGCTGCGGCATGACAAGATCCTCAATGGAAAAACTTACAAAAATTTGGAAGGACCGCAGAATAACCAGAAACACAAAGGTTCGACTGATGAAGTGCTTGTCTTTCCAATTTTTCTATATGAAGCTGAGACGTGGACGCTGAGGATGCGAGACCGTCGAAAGATTGACGCACTGGAGACGTATGCTTAGGATCCCGTGGACCGCGCACCGAACCAACGCTTCGATCCTGAAAGAACTCTACTGAGTTCTTTCAGGATCGAAGCGTTCGAAGCTTTCAGTCGACGATAATCTCTCTTTGATACTTCAAAGAGAGATTATTGTCGACTGTGCAAATACGAATCCTCAAGTTCTTCGGGCATATCACCCGTAACGAGGACTCGATGGAACGACTGGTGGTGCAAGGGAAAGTCGAGGGCAAAAGATCCCGTGGGTGGTCTCCAATAAGGTGGACGGATCTCATCAAATCAGTGACACACTCGAGCATTATGTCAAGGCCGCCAAACATAGAACTACATGGCGTTGCATCACGAGAGATGCGGTGGCGCAAGATTCGACCGAGACAAGACCACGACCAACATAAAGGTATTGGGTTTTTCTGTTAAGAAATCTCAATACGAGCCCGGAGTTAGGAAGTTGGCGGTGTTAGACACCCCCGTGCCTCGGAAAGCACGTAAAGCCGTTGGTCCTGCGCCTGATCTCTCTCCGGTCGTGTCGGATTATGCGTCCCATCGGATCATGAGGGTAAGGGAACAGAGAGTGCACTTGTGTTTGCGCACATACTTGTGCACTATAATATCTCCTGCGCAGATGGCCAGTCTCCGTTAAGATTGGCCGCCGTGACCGAAAATCGGTCTGGAGGATATTATTATTATTATAAATATTTGTTTCTATAATATTGTCTTACGTTTACGCGAAAGTATATTAACACTAAACTACTGTTTAGGGATTGAAACGAGGCTTATTAAAATAAAAAAACACGTGTCATATCACTACTGTTGACTAACTATTAGCACTTTAACAATAGGTACATTTATGCCGCCATCCGTCCATGATTCATTGACTTTCAAATAAAGAAACCCAGTAAGTACAGCTAATATAAATTCATACAACCTGCTAACAATCGTACTGTGTGTGATTATAAATTTCAATTTCCCCCATTATAAACAATTCTCCCAAACCCTTCTGTTTGTGCTGTATTTGCATACGTCAGTCAGTCAATTTGCTAAAAATTATGTGAGTGTTCCATATAAGAGCTATAGAAGGCAAAATAAAAACATTACAATTCTGGTATGTCTGTATGTTTGTGCGCTCATAACGCTTAAATTGCTGCACAAAATTGAATGCAGGATCATCTTTTGTTTACTGGAGGTCTAATTTAATATCTAGGGCTGCTGCCTAGAACTCGAGTATTAAGAAACAAACATGTGTACATATATAGACAGGTACTCACTTCCTAATTCCACGCTTAAGAAGTTGCAGAAAGAGACTAGCAAGTTTATTATTTATAGATAGTTTTACTTACATTGCCAAGCTGGTATACAAGTGCCGTTGACATTCCTTAAGTAATCTTCTTTACAAACACAGCCTTCTTTACAAGACGATGGAGTGTTATCTTGATATCTCATCGATTGTCCATACTGGGAACAGTACTGCGCTCGACCGATAGACTGTGTGCAGTATGTGAATTCTTCGTTCTTCGGGCATTTCTTCACTGTGGAAGAAAGTTTACAATACGTGAATAATTAATTAACATAAATCCATACATACAAACAGGTTTAGATCTCAAGCAGCGATATTCTAGCTGGAGACCATTGGATAATATTGTAAAAGAAAAAAGTCACACAGTTCCAAGTCAGAACTTTAATAAGAATAGCCTGTAAGTTTGAACGCTGTGTCCAGAAAAACCCTTGTTTCAAGTTTCATTAAGTGTTATTCCAATCGAATTCAAAAGAAAGAAAGATATGCAATAAAATGATCGTACAAAACAATAATAATTGTACAATTGTTTGGACATCATATACCTACTTATGACGTAAGCACATTATCATGTGAATAAAATACATCCTTTCAGGCACATCTTTTACAAAGTTTTCAGGCACAGTTGAGCAAATAAAAAATATAGGTGCCACGCAATCTTAGCCAATATTATTTACTTTTCAGAGCCCGTGTATTCAATAATAAAATATCACGATGACTAAGCTAGGTGTGATAACTATATAATATTACCTACTATATTAACTATATTATACTAGATTTTGCCCGCGGCTTCGCTCAGGTAAGTACAGTGCAGTCATCTAGGCATGTCACCTCGGAATCTAACGGAATAAGCTGAATTTTTGTATAGTCCTTTATTTTAGCTTTACAAATGTTGTCTCAAAAGTCACATATGCCAACATGTGAGCGTCCTTAGATATTCAAGGACAAAAGTCACAAAAATCTGTTTTTTGATAATGTCTCGTTTTCTCTACCTCCTATCGTGTTTGCATTTATTATAAAAGTTGTAGAGAATAAAATTGTCTACAAATTTCACTTTGGACCTTTTTATACGTCGAACCGTTTTTGAGATAGAGGGCGCAGAGTGTGGAGCGCTCAGTCATACATACCTTAGCGCAAGGTAAATCTTGAATCCCAATCTATTATACCGTTTTTTATTTAATAATTTATTAAATATTACTTAAATAACAATTTAATACCTCATACTGATCTTTATATTTCTTTAAAATCAAATTGTCATCAAATTTCACTTACCTTTGACATATAAATAATTAAATAATAAAGTGTATCATTCTAAATATATTTTAATGTTATTTTAATTAAGGATAATTTTATTTTAAGTAGAAAATACATTAAAAATAAGGTAGTAATATTTTTTTATTATTCGTTATCACGAAAGGACGATCATTCTTGATTCGATGGGGATCGGGGATTATTATATTCTGATTGCTTGCGGATGCTTTAGGCGATCCCCCGTGTACCTTATATACAGAGTCATCGCGATTCGTGACTGACGAAGTGACGTAACGATGACGTAAAACGTTAGTGTGGATGCCATTAAATTACATTTGAATTTAGTAATTGGGTTTTTGTAATAAATAATGATGTAATACGGTAGTAGCCTGTTTTAATTCTACATTCTTTTAAACATACAGCACATAACGATCAAAAGAAATCTATTTGTGCAAACAGTGTCAAAATTGGTTGCAAAATAAGAGAATAATTCATATTTAAGAAAAGTGGGGTCGCAGTGAGAATAGCTTGCTATCTCCCTCGGAAAACTGCTTTAAAATGGCGATTACGTCTTAGTGTCGTGCATCCGTTTTATATCATTTGACAATAGGTAAATACCCTTACTATGCCACTCAAACCGCTTGTATCTTATTTAAAAATGGTATTCGATCCAGTGGCCTAGCGTGGGTGTCAGCCGCCTGAGTCGGCAGAAAATTTTGTCGCTCTCTTATTTAGGTATTTCAATTCATATGACTAAAATATACGTAATAAAAATCATCATTTTCGGTATCATTATTCTGTATTGTACATCTGGCCATACCTCATTCGTCTTGAAATTCATGTTCAATTATTTACAGGATATTATTATTATTGTGAAATTTTGCCGTTCCCTTAAAGTGCCACCTGAAGCGCCTCTGTCACCCCCACTACGATACGCCACTGACATAATCGTATTAAAAAAGGCAAATTGTATTTATGTCATGGGGGCCCAATTTACATGCTTTGAGCGTTGTACATTTTACCTGTTCCTAGGCTGTGGCCCGCTTGATGGTAATGCTTATCATCAGCCGGACTATATGCTTCTATGTCGGCTTAGTCAAAATCCTTCTAATTCCATATTACTAGTAATAATGTAATTACTGTAAAACTCATTAACGTTTTGCTGAACCTGGGTATTGACTTCGTTTTACTTTAGTAGAAGCATAAATGTTTACTTACACATACCTCTGAGTAAATGAGGCAGGTGTTTTTATTGTTTACTAACAACGTTTGTTATTATTTACATTTATATTTATATTTATTTAACTTGTGATAGCAAATGTTTTTATCAATCCTCAATAAAGTATATGACTTTTTCATTAGTAATTGTTCATGCAAATACATTAATTTAGCTATAATTTCGAATGTTTTACGATTGAAACACGTTTATGGTATCTGCAAAAAAGAGACTTTATAACCGGTTTTATAATATCGCTTTGCATTCAGTGTCTTAGTTCTTTATTTTTATGGGCTTCGTGATGCAACTAGTAAGTAAATACATGCATATAACTAGTACCGATTCGAGGCAAATTTTATGACGGAGCAAGATCCAATAGACATGATGACAAGGTTAAAAGTTAATAATCCTAATTAGTCCATCTTTTAGATTAGCAAAAAATATTGGACACCCATTTTTTGTTTTAACAAAACAATAAAATTTTACTAAGATATAACGCATTAAAGTTCGAGAGTAGAGGTTTGGGAAGTCACTCTCCTAAAAAAATTGTAGCAAACAATGACGTAACACGAAATTTAAACGCACTGTATCTTCATTGTTATTAGTTTGTGGGACAAAAGAAAATACGTGTAATATTTTTTGTTAATCTAAAAGACGGACTAAAACTTTTTTTTAGTCATCACTCCTATTATGGCGCTCCATTGCTTGCTTTTTTACGGTGGCGTGGCAAGCGCCTCTCAGGACTTGATGTCTGGAGTAGCCGCTAAGTTCGCCCTATGGTCTATCATAGGCTGGAACTGGCACTGCATGCACGATTTATTAGTTATGAATATTTGAGAGTAATAACTTTCTAATAGGTACTAACTGTAATGGATGTTCATGACAATGGGGACTAAGGAGGCACACAGAGGCATGACTGTTACTAAACTAATTTACTTGTTTTTAAGATCTCAAGACATAAAACATTGGTCCCCTGATTAAGACCACAACGTCACCGTAAACATAAAAACCGTTCATACAGCAGTAACATAATTAACATAAAATACAATATTCAAAATAATGCACTGTATTCTAACTAATATTATAAATGTAAATGTGAGTTTGTTTTGAACGCTTTCAAGCCTTAATTACTCGACCGATCATGAAATTTTGTATACACGTTGAACCGAGTACAGAAAAGGACAACTTTCATCCAGAAAAAGTACTGTTTTCATGCGAAGCCGCGGCCAGAAGGTACACTACCTTGGTGAGTTTGTTTGTTTCACATTCACACCATCACTACTCGACCGACCATGAACCTTCGCATACAGAAAAGGACATCTAAGTGAAGCTGAGGCTGCTACTATAAAATAAATATAACGTATTAAAATTGATTTTGTACCTTTAATGCATTTCCTTTTCTTTGGGGAGTGGGCCGTGTAACTTGCTGCAGAAGCGGATGATGCTGCTGAATTGCCGTTCGATGCCTTGGCCACGGAATAACTGGACGCTTTAGAGTAATCCGCTGTAATATAAATTTACGTATTTTATATTAATATACACAATACAAGAAGCGATAGTCTCATGGGAGAGAGTTGGACTCCAACACAGAAGCTCTCTAGTTCGATCCCAGGCCACGCACCTTTGACTTTTCGAAGTAATATTCGTATTAATTAGTTAACAATCGGTCGCTTTAAAGGTGAAGTAAAACATCGTGATGAAACCTGCATGTCTGAGAGTTGTCCATAATGTTTCGAATATGTGTGGAGTCTGCCAAACCGCACTGGGCTACTCTGGTGGACTATGGCCAAATCCTTCTCATACAATATTATGATAATACTAGCGACTCGCCCCGGCTTCCTCATGAATCATTCAGTCTATTGTTGAAAACCGCATGAAAATCTGTTCAGTAGTTTATGAGTTTATCGCGAACAGATAGACGCGGCGGACTTTATTTTATAATATAGTAGTGATTATATATACTTACCGGTACATGACACTATGAATGTACTAACAGCAAGCGCGATGAGCACAAAAGACCTAACTGCCATCGCGACCAACCAACGTCTGCAAACAAAACTAATAAAATTTATGTATATAGATACCGTCTGGTTTTTACACCTGTTTTAATTTAAGGCTACCGATAAAATAATAACGATTGTATAGTCAGCAACATAAGTAGATAAGCCTGTGTTACGTTGTCGTTACGCACAAATCCGAATATATTGTGCGAATCGACCCTTTTTACATATTATTTGTTTTTAGGTGCCGATTCGCACACACCGCATTTACTTGTGTGCGGATCGATTCTGGAAGGAGTAGGTGATGTGCTCATATAAGAAAAATACCAATAAAAGTACAAATGTTCGCGCACAAAGTTGCTAGTATTATATTGGAAAACTACATAATGTGCGTATCGCCACCTTCTTTTACAGACGAGGACGTTTCTCACTCAAATATAAATCGGTGTGTGCGAATCGACCCATGAATATCAAAATATTTTTAAATAGTTGTTTCGCACTACTCGAGCTTACAGATTCGTGCCGGGTTCATGAATTCCAATAACGGTAATTGCTCAGCTTTTACTGCAGTAACAATAAGAGGATAGTAATTTTATTTACAATATATTACTATAGAACTATATTAACTATATTTTATTCATAAAATCCTGTTACAAATTTGTTAAATGTTCAGCTACTTACGTCGCTGACTGTACCTATTGCTTTGTTTAGATAACTGAATATAGATATTTTGTTCTAAGTATGTTTTTGTAGAATACTTCGAGGAGTTGTAATGTTGACTGCTCCGATGGTGCAGCTGCCATGCGGTCGCGGATCAAATTCCACACGAGGCAATTATTTGTGTGACCTAGAAATTATAGTTTTAAGTCTTAAATAATATAAATTGTATTTCAATGATTATTTTCTTAAGGCTGTGACTTATGTAAATATAATACGTAAAGGGTATTAACGCGATCATGCATAATGTTTATCTTTTAATGCCTGCCGTTTCGACATGGGTTGGAATTTTCCCTACATTCATGAAAATCTTCACCGCTAGCTCCCTCTGTAAAATGTGCGCGAACTAAATTCATCTATATTGCAAGTATAAAATATATAATGAATTTCCGTAGAATTTGTATTAATAGTGACTTTTGAATTCTACTAAAAATCGGCAAAAATGATATTAATTCTACAATTAACTGAGATCAGATAATTCTAGTAATTATTTTTCCGTTAGAAAAGTGTGAAAATAAGCTTCACACTTAACTTAAGTTTATGTATTTAAAGAAATGGTACAGGGGTGGTAGAAATACGTTTTATGGTCTGGTGTCAGTTGACATTTCAAAAAGATAATGGCGGCCGGCTTGTTTACATGCTCGTGCGCATTTACTTTTGTTTTCCGGTGTATTTGATTTGTTTTCCGTGATATTCGCGTTGAGTTGAGCTTTAGTTCCTCTTCGTATTTCAGGAATCCAAACACTTTCATCGGTCTGACCACAGTTCATTAGGCAGTTATGACAAATCATAATAGCAATATGAAATAAATACGTATTTTGTGATTTTGGCCATTTTTTTATTCTTTAATGTATTGTGAATGTGAGAAAATGATGAAAAATAAAGATAACTTGTTACTTTACAGCATAGTTTTATTTTAATACTCAGTTATTTAAATAAAATTAAATTCAGAAGCGCAATAATAAACATAAATAAGCGACATCTATTGTCAGAAAAAGATACTACCACTTTACCGCACAAATTGTAGGTGGCGATACTATCGCTTAAAATATCGAAGTTGCCCCTCTATTACCCAATATAAATATACTTCTCTATGCGTTTCGATCAGGTTAAACCGGCCGTGGTCACAAACTGACTGGTGCGGCGATGTCATGTCTTTGCCTGTGAGGCAGAATAATCTCATCATTCTTATAATTTTATTTGTCCATATACCAGCACACACTACACTCACGGTAAACCTATTAGGTTTGCTAGCCAACGCGCCCGTATTCTGCAATTTAGCAGAGCGTGCAAAAAGCGATAATGCGTTTTAACCACGGGATTCCTCGCCGTAGATAATTTAAAGCCATCTTCCCTATTGAAATATATATGTTTTTAATGTCATTAGCTTCTCGCACTACTCTTGAATAAAAGTGGCGATCACTGGAGAGGACGACGAAATTCTATCCAATGATTAGTACCCGATTTCAGACATATGTTTTGCAATTGCTGAGTAGCTAGTGTGGCGAGTAGGCGAGTAAAGTGCGGCGAGTATGCGAGTAAGATGATCCATTACGCTTTCTGCTTTCTGTCTGCGCTATTGTAATTACATTAGTCTGCCGGTTCTTCACTGTTCTGTGTTTTTAATTGAAAACCCCCGCAAAATAGGGATAAAACGTAGTACGGACGGTTGGGCAATAAATATGATATGACGGCCTCGGTGCAGCAGCCGTATTGTATGCGACTGTGCTTGATGTTTCGGGTTCAATTCCCGGTTCAATGAATTGCTATTGGACTTTTCGGTCAAGGAATTTTCAGTAATAGCACGAGATCTGGAACTGTACCTGTTTAACGGCAATGCCTTATTGCGGTTCATACGGCTCACGTAGATCTTAAAACCATAAGGGGCGAAATATGGGTATAATACAGTCATGTTTATCTTTTTAGGAAATAGGCGTCAGGATATGTATATGTTAATAAATACTTAAAATAAATTGCTGCTCGGTAACGGAATTATGTAGTGATGTTCCCTTCAGTTATTTTAATACATATGAACTGGAGAAAATATAAGATCCATATAAGATTCCAGTCTTTTTTTTTAAGAGATTGGTCAATAATCACACCCATATATTTGATAGTTTCTGTTCTTAAGGTGCATAAATGTAAAACTCATAAGCACTGTGAATGTTAAAAATTATACATTCACAGTGCTCATGAGTTTTCGACGTACGGCGGGAAGTGAGCATGACTTACACAGCTCCGGTACCATACTGGAGATATGGGAGGCGGCGTCTCCGTCGCGCGTCGGCTTCAGCGAGGTTTTCGTTAGCAACTCCCTGAGTTGCGGGTGGTGAGCGGCTTTATTGCTCCGGTACCTATCTGGAGAATAGGTAGTGTCACTTGGGTACGAGGTAGCTCGCTTACGAGAACCGGATCTCTGAGGTTAAGGTGGAGGAGAGTCGAGATTTGGGGACAAGACCTGTCTATAACTGATCCCGGAAGGTGCTCTCGGGCACTGGAAAGTACAGCGGCTCCACCTATTATAACCTTAATGGTTGGTGTAGGGGGTACGCTATATCATAAACTGGGATAGTCGTAGAGAGAGGGATGTCCCCTTGAGGGGAGACGGACAAAGAGGCGCGCGTGGGAACACGCACGCCACCTCTCGGACCAGGTGCTGATCGGGTGGCGGGCAGGATCTCGGAGTCCACCACCCCCAGGTAAAACCTTAGGTTTGCTGGAGGTCATCTCGCGCCTTTCGGCGCCCGGTTCTGCGGTTGGGGAGAGGGTTTCAGCGCTCCCTCCCACTCCGCCGCCTCTTTAATGGAAATTACTTCCTCACAGAAGGAGGCGACAGCGTTCCTCTCACTCCGTACTATGAACTAAACCGCGGCCTACTAACCTCAATCGTCGCCCAACCAGCCCAACCTGATCAGCGCAGCGGTTCTTTCTTAGTGTCAGAGTAACGTCACACTTTGTTTCTCCATATTAGTATAATAGAAATATTAATAAAACAATTTGTTTCAGTCCATAATAATTATGTTGTACAAAGTTTTCGATTACAGTTAAACCAATAAAACGTTTACACATACTACGCCATCTGCGTAGAGTGTGAATAATATTTATAGAAGGCCAATATTAGCTTTACGTATACGCAAATTGATAAAATATTGTAATCATCACATTCTTTAGCCTTTATTATACAAGCGTTTTGTTTTTTTACTCAGCATCAATAGAAATACATACCTAAATAAAATAAAATTAAATAAACTTTTCAAATTTACATGTCACTTACCATAATTGGCAATTTTTTGCATATATCTAATTTAAATGAACATTACTATAACTATCACTACTTACAGGGTCATATACCAAAAGATAAGCATGACTGTATTATACCCATATTTCGCCCCTTATGGTTTTAAGATCCACGTGAGCCATATGAACCGCAATAAAGCATTGCCGTTAAACAGGCACAGTTCCAGATCTCGTGCTGTTACTGAAAATTCCTTGACCGAAAAGTCCAATAGCAATTCATCCGACCCGGGGATTGAACCCGGAACATCAAGCACAGTCGCATACAATACGGCTGCAACACCGAGGCCGTCATATCATATTTATTGCCCAACTGTCTGTACTATGTTTTATCCCTATTTTTCGGGGAATATTCAATTAAAAACACAGAACAGTGAAGAACCGGCAGACTAATGTAATTACAATAGCGCAGACAGAAAGCAGAAAGCGTAATGGAACATCTTACTTGCATACTCGCCGCACTTTACTCGCCTACTCGCCACACTAGCTAATCAGCAATTGCAAAACATATGTCTGAAATCGGGTACTAATCATTGGATAGAATTTCGTCTTCCTCTCCACTGAACGCCACTTTTATTCAAGAGTAGCGCGAAATGCTGTTGAATTATCCACGACGTGGCATCCTGTGGTTAATAAAACGCAACTTCGCTTTTTGCACAGTCTGCTAAATCACAGAATACGGACACGTCGGCTAGCATACCTAATCGTATCGTAAGTGTAGTGTGTGACGGTACATGAACAAATAAAATGATAAGAAAAATGAAGGTGTATTAAGCTACTCTTCTGCTTCACAAAAAAAAACATGACATCGCCGCACGAGTCAGCTTGTGACCACGGCCGGTGTAACCTGGTCGAAACGTCAAGCAATTAAAAGGTAAACATTTTATGCATGATCGCGTTAACACCCGTTACGTATTATATTTATCCTTTTTATTATTTAGCCTTAAAAAAATAATCATTGAAATGCAATTTATTTCTGTGATTGGATTATCATAAGGCGCTATCTATTAGTTTGTTTCAGAACGTCAAGTGTCAGCTTGAGTGAGGTCACTACAGAGTCGATGTGTCAACTGAAGTGACAGTTATGGCTGTCAGTGTCACATTGACGTTATATAAGGGCCGGAAGCACGTGCGCGGACGAAATGGGTGTGACGAACAGGCTGCGGTACCGATAAAATCAGAGCTAATGAAAGTCATTCTCTATTGTTTATTTCTTTTATGTTTGCCTAACACACATATGAGATATACATACAGATACAAAATAAAAATAATATAAAATAATACAGTCAAGTTGGGTAACTTTGAATTGCCGTATAACATTGAATAATATTTGTTAGAAGATTTTTTTTTTTAATTTTGTTATGATTGCTAGAATATATTATATGAAACGGAACGTTTAGATGTTTGAAATGTCAAATGTGTCATAAAATTGACAGCAGTCAAAAGTTTTCAAAACTTCAGCGCTTTTTCTGTTCACGGTTATAATATAATAAAAGTGTGTGTGACAAAGATAGAAATTAAATATACACAAGGTATGTAAAAGACAGTTTTTTTTTGTTTTTAGAGGAGAAATATTTATTCAACTAAACATTTTTCTAATAGTTTCGTAATTCTATTATGATTTTTGTCCAAATTTGATTGTTTAACAGATCATTGTAAATTTATTTGAAATTGGTGTAACTTTGAACGATTCAATGATACCCAATTGCCTTTGTATTTTTATGGGTAACTTTGACATATTGCTTTGCAAGCTTTTTATCCTTTTTTATTCTGTTACAGATTGATAAAATGCCTCGAAAAGCTAAAGTGATTAAGTTATTTTAGAGGAAGCCCTAGATAAAATCCGATCAGAGCCTTAACTAGGATGGAAGCTTCAAAAAGGTGTAACATACCGTCTGTAACTTTATTTTATAAATTAAAGCAAAAGCATAACAAGAGTGTTGGTAGACCAATTGCCTTATCACAATCTGAGGAAGAGAGTTTTAAAAATCATTTGATGGTTCTAAGTGGCATTGGAATACCAATAACTATGCTAGACTTCAGGATAATAGTATAAAAAATATTTAGATAATAATAATAGAAAGAGACCTCAATTCCAAAATAATTTGCCTGGATATGGACACTTGATGGACTGGACACTTTATATTTGGAACGACATCCAGACCTAAAAATAAAGGTAACTCACAACATCCCGGGAAAGAGGGCTCAAGTTAATCGCGAGCAAATAGAGAATCTTTTTGCAAATATTTCTCAAGAAATAGAGGATTCCCTCTTGAAAATATTTTTAATATGGATGAGTCGGGATTCCATGATGATCCAGGCAAAAAAAATCTTTTGTTTCGCCGGGATTGTAGACACCCTGAAATAATAAAAACCTCCATTAAATCCTGCTACATAGTGGTATTTAGTGTAAACGCTGCCGGAAAAACTCTGCCACCATTTTTTGTTTTAAAGGGACAAACTGTGGTCTGATTGGCTATACCAAGCGCCAGAAGGCTCGCGAATAGCAATATCAGAATCAAGGTGGATAACCACTGAAGTATTTGAAGAGTGGTTAGAAATGCATTTTATTCCGCGTCTCTAGTCTTGAGGGAGAAAAATGCTTGTATGTGACAACCTCAGTGCGGATATTTCACCTAAAGCTTTACGTCTTTGTGAACAACACAAAATTGTGTTCGTATGCTTAATTAATTGTTTGTTTTGTATGTTTAAGCTAAATAGTATGTAATTAAAAACCTTTGTTCTTAGGTACAACATAGTACCTACCTTTTTTTTTGTTTCCCAGTAAAAATGCTTTATGCACTGTCCGCCGGCTAGGGGACGGCACCGGCGGGGTGTGTGGGACTCCCAGCATGAAATGCTGGTATACCCTAAAACCTGGGGTGTTCCCTCTCTCACCCAATGAGGGTACTAGTTGGGAGCCCTTAAAAGATTCATCCATAGCAGGCACCCCCAACATAGTACCTACCTAGGTTCATTACCTTCTGTCCCCACGTACAAATGCTTGTTGCACCTATAGACGAAAGGTACTTTAAACAAAAACCTTCGTTAATTATATATTTATAATTGATATTAAACGTGTGTATTCTATAAGGAAGGCTTTTTTATTTTAAAACTAATTTCAATATTTCTTACATGAAAAAATTATAAATAAACGAGATAATAAGTAATTTTCTTTCAATTCTGGAAACTGTTAGGTATAACACTTGACCCTACCTTATAATTAGTAAATGCTCTGAAATTACATAATTTGCTTGTGAGAGGAAGACGCTGATGACTATCATCAAGTTTACACTAGCGCAGACATCGTCGTCAACTCTATCTTTAAAAGATATTATGTAACAACTAATCTTATTTCACTTGCAAAGATTTCAAGTTATGAATTATATTGTATTCCTGATTTTAGTTAATAAAGAATTGTTAGTAGTATTATTAATTTGCATGATCCAGCAATCGAACCCGAGCCCTCATGTACAGCAGTGGCATTCATTGTCGGTCATTCATAGACGAATTTAGGTAAATTACTGTTTATACGAATGAAACTTACCTGTTTATAAGAATTAAAATTTGACTAAATTTAGATAAATACGTTATTAACGTATATTATTTAGGTATACGTTGAGGCGTATAAACATAAATTTACCTAAATTCAGCAATTGGCCTAAATTCAGCAATTGGCACCGATTGAATACCGACCGCAAATCTAAGTTTATCTATAATCGATATCTAGTATCTCTTTACTCATTTCGATTATTATAAAAAATATACGATTATTTTAATAAACATATAAATGCACAAACGCATTTAGTCACGCAGTCCGTGACTTAATGCGTTTCTACATTTATATTTTAACGTTGTCACAAAGTGTAAGTGTATGCGCAATCATGGATGTTTGTCTTGGTCTGGGTGTTTCTATGTATAATATGTATGTATTTACAAAAATAAAGTATCTTTGTATGTTTATCCATTGTTTAGTAGTCATAGTACAAGCTCTGCTTAGTTTGGGCTAGATGGTGTTGTATGTGATAGAATATTATAATTATTATATTATTAAATATTAATATTAAATAATACTACTAAATCCCAATTATTTTATCTCCTTAATATTATTAAGTAATTATTGTTATAATTTTTTGATTTTTATAGTCTTACTGATTATGGTATTATGGCTGCAACACCTTGTTGTTATGAGTTGTTAGTACAGAAATTATATTTACTACTACCTTCTTTAGAAATAAATGTTTTTGCATAAACTTCTATCAATTGTAAATATAATAGATATTTCGCTTTTTAAATTTCTGTCCATCAAGTAAGCTTTTTGAAGACTTACAGAATTCATTTTTTAATTATTTTATTTATTAGGAACTTTTGAATACAGTTCATGTGAGTCGCGTCGTAAATTTAACTAAATATAACTTTCGATTTTGACGTACAAACTATAAATCTTATAAAAAAGCGGTGGTAGCCCAATGGATAAGGCATTGGACTTGCGATCGAGAGGTCGAGGGTTTGAATCCCATCCATTGCACTACCGACGTGAACCCACTCCTAGTATAAGCATACTAACTAAGCTGGAGGGGTTAATAAGAATACTAGTAATTTGAAACCCAAATTGCTAGTAATCTTTCAAAAAAATAATAAATGTAGAAATATCTTACTAGTACACACAGCGAAGTTGAACGCTGCGAATCGTGCGAGAGAGTGCGTTATATTTTTGTTATTTTGTCTTATCCACGCTGAACAGGACGCGATGCTCTATCCTTACCATTACATCGACACCACTATGCACTGTCCCTATCTTCAGGACCCGAGTAGATAGGGTTTCGGGGGGAGAACTACGGGTCTCCCCCTTTGGACCAGGGTACTGCGGGGTCAGGAAGCCCACTGCGCCTCGAAAGGCGTGTTCTATCGACCGCTGACTAGAGTGCGCGGTGCCTGACATTGGTGTTGGACTCGCAGGGGTATGTGGTTGGCCGCTGAGGACGACATGTTCGTTTGCTTGGCAAGCACGTTGCGTTCGAGCGTCGGACTCAGACGCGGCCAGTGCGAACCAGTCGGTCGCATGAGGCACGGAGTTGCCTTTAGCGAAGTGGCAGTGTGGTTTCACTGCCGCAACGCATCTCGGGAGCTTGCCTGCTCAGCATCTGGAGTGACTCGGGCCACACCCGGCTTGTAGGCCTATTTGGGTAGGCATACGGATGTATGTCGGGAAGTGAGCGTGCCTTACACAGCTCCGGTACCATACTGGAGATATGGGAGGCGGCTTCTCCGTCGGCTTCAGCGAAGTTATCGTTAGCAACTCCTTGAGTTGCGAGTAGTGAGCGGCTTTATTGCTCCGGTACCTATCTGGAGAATAGGTAGTGTCACTTGGGCACGAGGTAGCTCGCTTACGAGAACCGGATCTCTGAGGTTAGGGTGGAGAGTCGGGATTTGGGGACAAGACCTGTCTATAACTGGTCCCGGAAGGTGCTCTCGGGCACTGGAAAGTACAGCGGCTCCTCTATTATAACCTAACGGTTGGTGTAGGGGAACGCTATATCATAAACTGGGATAGTCGTAGAGGAAGGGGATGTCCCTTTCCGACAATTCTCTATTTTGTATGTAGCGTAGTTATGCGTATATAGGGTGACTAGCTGTCTAGTCTGTACACACGGCTACACATCATGTAGCCGTGTGTACAAACGATCGAAATACTTAAACGTTTAACACAAATGCTCTCAATGGCATGTGACCAGAACGGATCCTGTATGCAGTTACTAACCATGGGACGTCTGATCTTAATTTAATACCAAATATCCTTGGATTAAGATTGTTCATAAAAATCTGTTTTCCATTTATATATTTAAGGATTTCTGAAGGCTAGTATTTAACTGCAGAGCAAAAAAATTCTAATTGCACAGCAAAATATGCTTTTGTTGATGGTATGTATTATATAACCTATATTATACTATATTTAACTCCATTTTTGAATAGATGGTCAAATCAAAAACTTCCACAGCAGACGTAGTGCCATTTTCGCTACCCTGTCAGCCTCCTCGTTTCCTCACATGCCAAAAGGTGTCGGTATCCACTACAGCACTATGTTGGTATTATTAAAAGAAGTAAATTAAGTAAACATCACATAGACAGTCGATACGCCTCTTTTTTCAGAGGTGCATCGTGCCAAATGCTGCAGACTCCTTTTACTATCGGTAATATCACGACGGTATATATATGTTGCAGCGTACTGGCGTAATTCAACGCTTTCAAAATAGCAGTTCGACCGTCATAATACTGGGGATACTATTTTAAAGCCCTCGCTTCTCTTAGCAACTGGATCATAGTGAGCAGTTTTTGGACGGTGGCTAGTTCGGTGTACGGCTTATACCATCTAGTATTATAATTTCTTTTAAGTTTTCTAATACATAATTAGGAGTTATTTTCGTAATACATTTTAGGCTCCTCAAGACTTTAGTAATTGCAACAAACATCTCATTTATACATGTTTTAAAAGCAAGTGGAATATATTCTTTCTTAAAACATTAAAATCGGTTTTTACTATTTGCTCAATAAGTCGAAAACGGTTCAAGTTTGCCTATTAATTTAACTGTGATGCCATCGGCCTTTGAGTTTACCTTTAAACAACATTGTAACACTAAATAATAAATATATTTAATTATGTTGTCTCCTAAATCCCCGACTCAACAAACAGAATTGAGATTTAGATGATGTTAATTTTAACCCTATATCGCTTAAGTTCTTCACAATATTATTTAAGGAATACTGCATATGAATAGCACAGTCGTTTAGTTTTACGTTTTTTTAGTAGGTATTATGATTAATGTCACACAGAGATAACATAAAGGTGCTTCGCTAGATTTCAAATCAAAACACATAATTATTTTGACATTAATAAAAAGTATTTATTTGTATACTTACAAAACATATTTTGAGACAATACTTTGTTATAATACTGACAAGTGTTTATTGATTTATTTTGTAGTATCCAGTCAGCGCCGTTGAACCGGTGACGTCAATTGAGTTGAGCTTTGAAGTTAGTGATGTCAATTGAATTGAGCTGCAAATAATATCATCATTATCATCTCAGCTGAAAGACGTCCACTATTGGACAATGGCTTCCCCCAAGGAACAACATGAAATTTTAAATTCAATAACTTTTAGGAATCCTTCTTACGCTGAGAAGAGGCCTGTGCCCAGCAGTGGGACAGTTAAATACAGGACTGATATTTTAATATTATGTTACATATATGTTTAATTATAAAATGAATCACTACCAATCATATAATACAAAGTACAATCAATGATCTTATATACCACCATATTAAATGGCGCGTAAAATTCAGTCTCTCTGAATCTACAACATAAAACTGCATCAGGTTTATATGTTTAAAAAAATTCCGATAATAAAGAGATAGTTCTAAAAATATAACGCTTTAATTCGGTGTTCGTGACACCGGCTTTAAGGTGAATTGATTGAAATGTGCTACAATTGGGTAAATTTTGATTCTTTTGTTTGAGTCGTCAATTTAAATTTGGCGCACGTGAATCACATAATATGTTTTTAATATATCATTAGGTATAATAATAATTAACAAAAAGTTTAAAAGGTTAATGAACGTTAAAGAATGTATATAAGTTATTATTATATGCCTCCTCTCATCGAAATATTTCTTTACACTATATTAATTCATAGAGGCAAGTGCGTGCTTGAGCAGTTAGGGAACAGGGAATACTCTTGTGTTTGCACACAAGAATGTTCCCTAACTCTCATGATCGAACAAATTTAATACTTACGACACTGGTTATAAGGCACACAGTTGCCATTGTTTCTCCAGTACCCCTTAATGCATCTGCATTTAGGACTGCATTCCACTACGAACAACATTACTATTCCAAAAGGCATGTGACATCTGCCATCGGGCGAGGCGTCCGAGCAGTCGTCTGAGGGGCAGACTGAAGGACAGGCCACATATTCTTCATTTGGACGGCCGCAAAAAAAGGGGGCTGGAAATATTAAACAATGAGCAATCACTTACAAGAAAATAACAAGCGGTTTAAATTTATGTTCACAATATAAAATCGGCAACTTCAATAATTCTTACAACTCACAAAGGCGAGCGGGCTTTATTTGTGTTAAACGCGTATCTGTATGTATGTGTGTAAGTATCAATCGCAACTGACCGCTCTGTCAAACACGCACACTACCGTACTGTGCATGTACACGTTCAACTACAAGTAACGCCCGCTCGCCTTCGTGAGTTGCACGAACTGTAATCCATATACACCTGGCTGATTTTTAGTCAAAGTTTAAAGCTTAAGTAAAGAGAAAAACAAGATTTAATTAGATGGTGTAGTAGTTCGGGTTCAATTCCTACACAGGTTAAAATTTAAGAGGTGAACCTATAATTTTTTTTATGGTTAATGATGAAAAAAGGTGTTTCGCCTTTCGGTATTCTTTGTGTCCGTTGATTAAATGTTTGTAAAGTCCCCAGCAAACCAGGAGTCAATTTTAGTACGAGATGTCTTTTAAAAAAGTTTTAGCGATTTAATATTTACTTTTAGATTTGACTGCCTCCGTAACAAAGCCGTAGTGAATGCGTCTTCTGTGTCTATATATAGTATGTCCGGTCATGGACTAGCGATATTCTAAATACTTACTTACAGACAGTATTGTTGCCCTTCGAATAAGCCCATTTCTGTCTCAATAAGACCAAAACTTTGGGAGATATTATTTTTATTGTACCCACACAGGGAATATTTCGACGAAAAAACAAAATGGCTGCCACATAGCGGGGAAGTGGATTGGGTCCAAGTGTTAAGTGTGTTTGTGTATAAAAATAGTTGCTATATAAGTATTTAGAATATCGGTAGTCCATGACCGGACACACTGTATAACCCAAGTTCTATTTTCGGGTCTGGCAAAATGTTTCTGTTAGGCAATTATTGCAGGTTGCACTATGCAACTGATAGATGGCAATTGGATCGTAACTCTAACAGTTCCCGCTACGGAACTTTAGGTTAAAATACCTATAATCCCGTATAATAAATATAGTTACGGAAAAAAAATTCCGTAACTAAAGGGTAACGCTGTCTATCTAACCTATTTTTAACTGACTTCGTCAGAAGGAGGGTAATGGTTTTCTAGTGTATGTATGTATGTATATACAGTGTCCGGTAATTGATGGATAACCTTGAAATATCTCATAGTAGAAATGAAGGCCGTTCAGAAAAATGAAAAAAAAAATAATAAAAAAATATATTAAAAAGTGCAAGCAATATGAGCATACCATACTTTTGACTGTCCATCTATTAGCATAATTAGTGTTTAATAATAAAACAACAAAAAACCGATGGATTTCATTCATTTATGGTCGTAGTATACAAGGAAGATATACATGGTATTTAAAAAAAAAACACATGTCTCAGGTAGTAGTTAGGATAGACTTTTTCATATTTTTTTCTGAACGGCCATCAGTTCCACTATAAGACATTTCCAGGTTATCCATTAATTATCGGACATCCTGTATGTATGTGTGCATGTATGTCCATTTCTTTAGCACGCACTACACCCCAAACGGCTAGACGGTTTTTGACATATGAGGTGTCATTGAATTCATCAGAATTGTGGTAGTGGCATAGGCTATATAAATATGTAAAATGGCGCCCGAAAATGAAAATAAAAAGGGAGGAGGGTTTGTTTTTTTTCTTACCTTAGCAATATGAGTATCGAATGAAAGATCGCGAAAACATTTCAAAAATATATGTATCATATCACGTTTATACTACTGTTTTAACATAAATTATCAAAAAGCTTAGGTACCAATTATATATCGGGACGCCCGAAGTATAATTTTCTAGCGAGAATGTGTTCAACTCAGGAATGACATTGACTGTACTTAGTTATATATTAAAATAAAAGTATGTATATATTATGTTATATTATAATTCGGTTAATAAAACTAAAAAGCCTGAAATAAAATTATTATTATAAAACAAAACACCCGACTGCTTAAAAGTAATGAATTGAGAGGAGAAATACAAGTATCACAATATCTTAAAAAAATTGACTGACTATATGTATTCAAATTAGTTAAACTAAATACTTTATGGTGCTGCAGGAGGGGACAAACAATACTTTGTTACCTACGGGCAAACAAAGATCTACCAAAACTACGTTTGCTACGCTACTATATTTGGCTAGTCGGACAGCGGCACACCGGAGAATTTGATTGCCATATTATTATGTAATCCTATGCAACAACACACACGATGAACAAAATTAAAAACTTCATTGCTGCCAAGTCTTGCACACGTGGGCTAACAAAACATACCGTAGCTGCCCGCCGCCGTGGAGACCGTGCCTGTGGGCAACCGCTGATAACAACAGATAGAGTTGGACTTTCCTGCCTGTTGAACGATAAAGACCGTCGTCTGTAGATCGCCTAAGTGACACGCATGCAACGCGGCCAATGACATAGTCCATTTTAATTTAATTTTAATCACCATTAAATTGCCGGTTAACAGTAACCTGTTAATTTAGTCGTCATCACGTCGTCATCTTTTAATTATTTATATAGTTATGTTTTATCATTATGCGGTATTTTAATACGATGATAATATGTTGCAAGCGATTTTGTTTCTGAATACCTGTTGGTATGAAGACTACACAGGGTAACCTTTGTATTGCGTGAACTCTATAAACATTCAAACTATATCAAATTAAGGACACCCAGACTAAGAGAAATATTGGAGGATTATATTATTTCTAGGGTGGTCTTCGAAAATTGTAAAATCATATCCTCATGGTGCGACGTTGTGTGTTAGTCCATCTATCTTTCAAAGTCATTTATCTCAGCAACTACAAAAGCTATTGATTTGTTATTGGATATATAAGAAAAATTTGACTAACTTTCAGTCAAATAACGGTCATGAAATACACCTAGACTCGGCACAAATATACGAGGATCACACAGTTTTTCCTCTTGTGGGCATCAAGCACACAAAGTATTGTATTTAGTGAGTGCAATTGAAAGGAATCAGGGAAGTAAGTCAAACCCACGGCCTTGAATAACTTGTCTGATTCTTTCTAGGAAAGATCTATTGAAAATCGCTTTTGGATCAAATCTCAACTTTTTTTCTTATTTTATGTTATGACAATATAGGTACCTATTGAGTGTCAGCAGTGCATCGGCGAATACAGTAAGTTTTCAATTATGTTTGGCATTCTAACCATTGACAGGTTTATACAGGGTGTCCGGTAATTAATGGATAACCTGGAAATGTCTTATAGTGGAACTGATGGCCGTTCAGAAAAAAATATGAAAATAAAATCTATCCTAACTACTACCTGAGATATGTGTTTTTTTTTTATTACCGTGTGTAACTTTCTTGTATACTACGACCATAAATGAATGAAATTCATCGGTTTTTTGTTGTTTTATTATTAAACACTAATTATGTTAATAGATAGACGGTTAAAAGTATGCTATGCTTATATAGCTTGCACTTTTTAATATATATTTTTCTTTTAAATTTTTTATTATTATTTTTTCATTTTTCTGAACGGCCTTCATTTCTACTATAAGACATTTCAAGGTTATCCATTAATTACCGGACACCCTGTATAACAAGGTTTTAAATTATGTTTGGCATTCTAACCATTGACAGGTTTATATGTAACTAGATGTTGCCCGCGGCATCGCTTGCGTAAATATAGGTTAGGTTAGTAACAGTACATTTTTCTCAATGAAATCCTACTTCATGGTCACCCTATGTTCTTTTCTGTTCCCCTGGTAATGTGGATGCGAAATTTAATGATATTCGGACGAGTAGTTAGGGCGTAACAAACAAACACACTCAGTACATTCGCATTTATAATATTAGTTAAGATTCTAGTGGAATGTAATACATAGACTTGATTTATATATAGATTAGATGTTAGGCGCAAGTTCTGTTTCCAGCGGTGATTCTTATTTTGCTCAGGTAATTCTAAGTAAGTAACAACAAAATACTAATTCATCAAATTTATAAAATTGGCTATACAATCATCTTTTGGATAGCCTTATATACTGCCTATTAATTGTTTTCTATATTGTTAGAATTACTGGCCATAAATAGTATACCAACTAATGATATTATACATTAGATATGTCACTTTCTTAGTAATAGACGTTGGAAATATGATCCATACAATTTTGTAATTAATAACTTGTATTGAAAGTTATAGGAATCCGTAGCGTAATGCGTAACCGCGGATGAATTAGCTATCATTCAAATTATTATTATATTGTTTTTAAAAACAATAGAAGAACGACTCTTTTAGTTAGTTCGGAGTCTTCACTGCGCTAGTAAGATATCTATAATAATATTCTATAATATAATATTCTATCACATACACACTACACCATCCAGCCCAAACTAAGCAGAGCTTGTACTATGGGTGCTAGACAATGGATAAACATATGTACATATATCTTCTTTTTTTTGTAAGTCGGCCTCGATGGCGTAGTGGTTAGTATAACCGACTGCCACGCCTGAGGTCGCGGGTTCGATTCCCGCACAAGTCAAACATTTGTGTGCATGAATACGGATGTTTGTCTTGGTCTGGGTGTTTCTATGTATAATATGTATGTATTTACAAAAAAAAAGTATATATGTATGTTTATCCATTGTCTAGTACCCATAGTACAAGCTCTGCTTAGTTTGGGCTAAATGGTGTTGTGTGTATGTAGTAGAATATTATTATATTATTATCTTATCTTGTGTGGGGGCCAGTCAGTACAGACCGGCGACACTTCGACCTAGTGGGATCTTTTGTGTCGACTTTCCCAATAACGACTGCCATAGATGTTCATGGCAGCCGGGACCGACGGCTTAACGTGCTCTCCGAGGCACGGAGCAGGCGATAATTGTCAATCAATACACACATCATTTCGAAAAGTCATATAACTTCCGAAAGTCAGAGGTGCACGACGTGGGTTCGAACCCGAGATCCTCTGCATTGCAGTCTGTTGGTCTCCCCACTGAGTTATCGCTGTAAATACATACTAATTATACATAGAAACACCCAGACCAAGACAAAAATCTATGTCCATGCACACAAATGTTTGACTTGTGTGGGAATCGAACCTGCGACCTCAGGCATGGCAGTCGGTTACACTAACCACTACGCCATCGAGACCGCCAATCTGCTTCTTTTCTGTATATATTATCACTACATTTTGCCCGCGGCCTCGCCCGCGGAAATACAGGTTACGTAAGGTTAGATTAGCAACAGCACCTGGATGAAAGGTACCTTACATCGTTTTTTGTTTGCCTGACAACGTGTATGCGAAATTTCATGATGATCGGTCGAGTAGTTAAGGCGTGAAAGCGTAACAAACAAACAAACGTACATTCGCATTTATAATATTAGTTAGGATCAATGATACCAATTTACTTTATTTATCAATGGGTGACGTTTGTCTGCTGACCAATACACCAATATTTGGAGATTAAATTATTACTCTATTTTCCTATTAACATCGACGTCTTGGGTTCACAGAATTGTTTATATGATTTCCAGTAAAAACAAATAAGTAAACAAGGAAAATCACATACATATAGCTTTTTACATAACACTCAACATATGGTAATTTATGTAAATAATATTTACATACTTCTCGTAAGTGATGACAAGCCATATATGCAGTTTTTAGTACTTCAATAGTTTCATATGTCAATGATTTGGATTTTCATCATCGGTATTTTCATAATTAGGTTTGTAACTGCCTCCGTGGCGCAGCGGTAGTGAATGCGACTGCTGTGCATCAGTCTCGGGTTCGAATCCCGGGTCGGGCCAACAAAAAGTTATTGGGTTTTCTGTTAAGAAATCTCAATAACAGCCCGGAGTTAGACAGTTGGCGGTGTTAGACAAGCGGAAAACACGTAAAGCCGTTGGTCCTGCGCTTGATCCCTCTCCGGTCGTGTCAGATTACCGTCCCATCGGGTCATAAGGGTTAGGGAACAGAGAGTGCACTTGTGTTTGCGCACACGCTTGTGCACTATAATGTCTACTGCGCAGATGGCCAGTCTCCGTTAACATTTACCGCCGTGACCGAAATCTGTCTGGAGGACATTATAATTATGTGTATTACGAATTTAGAGTATATGTATACTCTAAGATTACGAAGGTAGTACGGTCCTTTTTTATACCCCAACAACGTATGAATGCGTAACATACAATCACTAATTCACATTTCTTTGTTTGTTTGATACGCTTTCACGCTTGGATTTTGAACTATTAGAAGTTGAACGCTGCGAATCGTGCGAGAGAGTGCGTTATATTTTTGTTATTTTGTCTCATTCACGCTGAATGGGACGCTACGTTCTATCCTTATGATTACATCGACACCACTATGCACTTTCCCTTTCCGACAATTCTCTATTTGTATGTAGCGTAGTTACGCGTATATAGGGGGTCAAAAAAATAAATTTATTTTACTTACGGCATTTTTCAGTAGGTATGCAAATCATATTGGCATCCCTTCGCATGTTGAAGTTGCATTTGCACTCGGCAGCTCCACACACGTCGGGTTTCGGACATGGCCTGTCCTGGCGCTCGTAACCCGGGCAGTGATCAGATGGACAGTTGGCTGGACATTTTTCTTCGTGTTCATTTGAACCACATTCCAATTGTACTGGAAAATTAAATATATGTGTGTATGTACAAGGGAATCCGAAAAAGGTTGTTCTGTCCGAACGTTGGCTTGCTAGCACTATCCAAGGTTGAGATTCGATAGTGAATCTTAACCAATTAGGGACTCGGTCTATCCGTTTAGGAGGAGTTCAGTAGCATACACGCATACCTTTAGAAAAACTATATATAAATAACTATATTTCATCTGATATTTTTAGGTACAGTCAGTGCTGCTTTGGCAAATACCTGCACACGGTCGCTAGGAGGGAACCGAGTCCCGTCTGCCACCACTGCGACTGTGAGGAGGACACGGCGCAGCTCGAGCAATGTCCTGCTTGGGCAGTGCAGCGCCGTGAACTCATTGAGGTTGTGGGGGAAGATCTCTCGCTGCCGGCCGTGATCAAAGCCATGGTCGACAGCGAGAGGAAGTGGGCAGCGGTCGCGTCCTTCTGCGAGGACGTCATCTCGCAGAAGGAGGCGGCGGAGCGGATCCGTGAAGAAAGTATCCTTGCGGATCCGAGCCGTCGCCGGCGAACCGGGCGGCGCAGGCGCGCTTACGCGCGCCTTATGCCGCCATAATAAAGGCCGCGGGCGGGAGAACGGGGATCTCCCTTCCACCAGCCATTGAGTCGGTCCGACGCCCTATGAAGTGCCGGCGCGTCGCCGAGGAGCTGTAGACTGCTGGATGGATCGCTGAGGTAGTAATTGTTGCCAGCGGCCCATCCACTATACAAGGCAGCGAGCGTGCACACCGTGGGGCTTTGGTCCATAGGCCCGAAGTACGGGAGAGCCGGACATAACCCTCTCGCCTCCCCTTGTGGCGAGAGGGTATGCATCAGGCGCATTGGGCCAGGTAAAAAAAAAAAAAGAGATACAGTCAGTGCCGTAAGTTGATAAATATTTCGGGATAGTTATTTAATCACAATTCGCTACCATATAACAATAATAACTTAATTGCTATTCATAAAGTATTATTACAAATTGGATTACTGTTCAGCTACTTATGTCGCTAGCGGGCGAGTCTATTGACGGTTACCGACGGTTGCTATTGATACTGCGATGACCAACTAGGTATATCTTTGCAATTTGTGATACAAATAATGGTGCCAATTCTGTTGTCACAAATTCTCTAATCTTAGCTAAAAATCTCTAAAATTTAGTTTAGTCCTGTCAAACGACATTTCGTATTCTGATATCGCTAAACGTGATAGGACTAAAATAAATTTTAGAGATTTTTAGCTAAGATTAGAGAATTTTGTGACAACAGAATTGGCACCAATGTCTGCTTTTTTTTTAAATACTGTGCTCGCTCTTGTTGTTGTTTCTATATCGCGGGTGAATTCACAAATATTCACACAACAGACAGAAAGAACACACAGCCTTGGCAAAATCATTTGAAGATCACGCTTTTTTCGTCCATGTTGGACTCGAACCAACAACACTCAATATCGACCTATAGAGGCCGTGGCAAGACTAAACCATTACGCTTTTCGCTTAGATTATTCTTCATATATAATATATAATAATCAGTCAAGAGATATAGTACTGGAAAATCCTATTCCCCCATTTTCATAATTATTGTATTTAACAGATTCTAATCTTAAAATAAGCAAAGAATTAAATCACTGCTCGATAATTCCACCAAACTGGTTTGACGAAAAACAACAATAGTCAAAAGGCACAGTAGGTTCATAATTGCTTACCAGTAACGTGAATAGTTATTGCGATGACGCAGAAACTAATAAACACTGATTGCATCATCTTCACAACACGACTGTGACTATAATGAACCGAACACTATTATGTTCTGTAGATTTTGGTGTAGATATAACCAATTACAATACCTTACTATTTAGGAAACGAGATTTGTAGTAAAACCATTTTTAGAAAAGTGCCATCTATGAAATAACGCTTAAACTAGTTTGGGCGAAACTTTATACATTTGCTAAAAAGTATTGTAGCTAGGCAGAAGATGGCAGGGTACAAAATTGCTTTTTCAGAATTTCAGATACAGAACATATTATAAGTCCTTACTGTCGAGGAATGAGTGTAACGAGATTTGAGATTACTTAAAATATTTTTTCGGGTAAGCCAGAGTTCTACATATAAACATCTATAAACCATTGAGTTGTTTTAAATCTTTACTTCGAATAAGCATATTGGAACTTTATATTGTTTTAGGAGCGGAACATTTTTAATTTATGCTTTACTAGGTTGTGCCCGCGGCCTTGCTTGCGTAGATGTAGGTTAGGTTTTTCTAGGTGAAAAATGTCCTAT
The DNA here is from genome assembly GCA_963675205.1 of Catocala nupta. Classification (NCBI taxonomy): domain Eukaryota; kingdom Metazoa; phylum Arthropoda; class Insecta; order Lepidoptera; family Erebidae; genus Catocala; species Catocala nupta. Next base: position 23,682,768 of record OY776085.1, on the reverse strand, counting down.
GTCCTTTTCTGCACCTCTGACAACGTGTAAACAAAATTCGATGATGATCGGTTGAGTAGTTAAGGCGTGAAAGCGTAACGAATAAACAAACTCACATTTATTAAATTAGTTAGGACTCTGTACCTCTAGTTATAGGCAAGCCATTAGCCCTATATGTGTGCCCCTACAGTGATAAGTGCAGTGACGGATTCAATTAGCGCGGGTATGTTATCTACTTATAATAAAACGCCACTACTAGTAACAAACTGTCCTCAATATATGTAGAATATATAATAATATGTTAGTATAGACTCCAATGTATCAGTAATGCACGTCGAACTAATTGCCATAGCGGAAGCACTTTTTTATATAAATTCCGTCAATTTTAATAAGTTTGTCATACTAACAGACTCCAAGAGTTCGTTATTACATTTGGCTCGGTGTACCTCGTCCGTGCGAGGGACACCGATAGCCTACACAATATTGGATGCCATGGCTAAGCTTAAATCACAATCAAGAACTGTAATTTTACAATGGATACCTGCTCATGTCCATATTGAACACAATGAGACTGTTGACTTATTGGCTAAGCAAAGTGTACTTGATGGTGTACCTATTTGTGTAACATCATTATACTCAGACTACATAAAATTATTAAAAAAACAGTGTAATGATGTGTGGCAAGAATTCTTTGATAGAAGGTCAGTTGAGAAAGGCATCTGGTATAAGACTAACCAACCACATCTCCATAACAAAGTCTTCATTGATGACATGTGTCTTGATAGAAATACAACAGTGATGGCTTTAAGACTCCGTTCTGGACATATTCCATCAAACAAATTTGGATTTCTCATGAAGAAGTTGACATCACCCAATTGTATTGAATGTGGGGTAATTGAGGATATACAACATGTTCTGATGGAATGTGTCCGGAATGAAAGTCGAAGGAGAGCAGTAGTAGGGTCGGGAAAATTGTATGACATCGGTTTATGTAACAGCATTTTAGCTCAGCCGCTATCCGACAAGGCCGTTATGTTGTATCAGCTCGCTAAATTAGGACTTCATAAATTGTAATTATTTTATTTTTATTTTAAAGCTGTGAAGTAATTGTGTTTTTCTTACTGGGCGACGTTATCGCTAAGCGATAAAGCCCATAAATAAAGAGAAAAAAAAAAAAACAAAAAGCTAATCATACTGGCTACACAGAAAAAGTGTAGAAAATATTTTGTAATTATTGAAATTAAACACTTTATACGGATTTTGTCGCGTTGTTTATTTTACTTTATAACACTGTTATTACCTACATAATTTTGAAAACTCTAACACTACTATTATTGAACTTTACTACTATTTACGCTATATATTTTTAATTAAAACTATTTATATTTGAGTTTACACTTTGCCCCGACGTTTCGGTTGCTTTACAGCAGCCATGTTCACGGGGAGACTAAGATGATATCTATCAGTCAGTTTTAATTAAAAATATATAGCTTAAAAAGTAGTAAAGTTCAATAATAGTAGTGTTAGAGTTTTCAAAATTATGTAATAACAGTGTTATAAAGTAAAATAAACACCGCGACAAAATCCGTATAAAGTGTTTAATTTCAATGTATAACATTCGCGTAAACATAAGACAATATTTTGTAATTAAGTAAAAACACTTTTTCTGGGAAGTCCGCGGCCAAATTGGGTTAGCTGTACTAATCTCCTTAGCGGGGACAGTGTGGAAGGGGGATGTTTTGATCATTACGTTCGTCCCGCTTATTATTTCAATTCTAACATTTGTATATTTCTATTTGTTCTACCCACGCCTGCGTCTATCACAAGGATACATATGAGTGTACCGATGAATTATTCAATGTGTTACACTAGAATATTATGGTCCATCTCTGTATTCATTTTTATTTAAATCCGTTCAACGGTTTACGAGTGATCAAGAAACAAATATTCAAACATCTTGACTAATTTTACATTTTAATATTGGTTTATTTGGATTAAATAATGTATACTCAGTAGCAATTTAGAGAAATGAATGATGAAAAGATCATTCTTCTGGCAAACTAACAGACGATACAAGCAGTTTTTTTTTTTAATAATTGGGCTCTTTGTTGCAGACAAACTAGCCTTACTTTAAATGTTCGGATCGCTCAATAATTTAAGTGATTACCTCGCTAGGTGGTCAACCGTAGTTGCTCTGTATCTTTTATCAGTTGCTTCAATGCTTATAAAGTTCTCCGCAATACAAAAGTGAATTCAAGTAGTGTAGTTGTCTGTTAAAACAAAATAATTGCAAGTAGTAACCATTGCTTAGGAATATCGTCAGCTATATCAGAGATAAAGCCCAGTCATTACTCACCTGAAAAACAGAATTCTCTTTAAGTCTTGTGACCTCAGTAGAATATTGAGATTCTTCGCTTGAGATTTTAACTGTTCTAGTAAACAGTTTAAAAATAATCATAGACAATTCTCTATTCTCCTGGTGTCAGATCTGGTTGAGTGTACTGCAGACCGCTATTAAAACAGATTATAATACTTCGTCTCACTTCACAAGCCCAGAGTTTTATTTATAACAAACTAAAAATTACATAGATATTCAACTATTTCGTACTAATATTTTCTTATATTTACGCGAGTGTTATTATTAAATTGAACTATTTTAATTTTGTCGCGTTGTTGATTATAAAATACTTTTATTACATTATTTTGAAACTATAACACTACTATTATTGAACTTTACTAAAATCTAAGCTATTTAAATTAATTAAAACTATTTATATTTAAGTTTACACTTCGCCCCGACGTTTCAGTTGCTTTACAGCAGCCATGTTCACGAGGAGACTAAGATGATAGTTGTCTCAATGTTCTGACCTAGTTATTTCAAACTACCCTAATCGTTGGTGTTGTTAGACTATTTTACTAAAATAACAGTGGTTGCTTCGTAAATTCGGCTAGCAGATTTATTAAAAGATATTTCCTATTTATAACACAGGCTATATATTACCAGATAGTCATCAAATTTACACGCATGAAGTCGCAGGCCGAGCTATTAGCGAGATAGTCTATAAAGTATGTACCTACGAGCGAACTAGTTTAAATACATAAAGGAATATTTATATTCATGATAAATAAATAATATTCTCAGCATATTTAGAATATTACCAGCTTTATATACCACTAGAACTTGCCTGCGGCTTCGTTCACGTTTTCGCGTGCGTTATTGACAAACAATTTATAACTCTCGGGAACAGTACTTTGTACGGTGATATAGGGTACCCTATGTACTAGATCCTAAACATTTCATGATGACCAGTCGTATGACCGGTATCTAGTCATGATATGTTGCATATACGCATGCATGTGCGTGCGTGCGTGCGGGCTGCGTGAGGGCGTGCGTGCGTGCTCGCGTGTGTGTGTGCGTGCGGGCATGCGTATGTGTGGGTGTATCATGCTTCGACACTATGGGTTCAATTTTTCATAACAGTATCTCAAAGTCTGTTTTGCTCATTCAGGTAAAGTTTGTAAAAGATCCATCAACCCGAGATCATAACGGAGCTCACTGAACACAATTTATTTATTGTGTAGTAATTCCTAACCCACCAACATGGCTTTTTCCTTCATTATGATTTCTTTGCAATAAAATTATACATGTCGCCGCTGAAATCAACACTAGTTCCTCTGGCGACATGTTGCCTACGACTGGTCATGCGTGGACAGACAACGTTGCTAAACAAAGTTCCGCGCTGCCGTGAGCAACAATGTTGTCCAACATGTCGCGCGTCAAACGTTGCCTAGTGAATACGAGGCTTAATTTAAATGTAAGTCAATTTAGTGACCGCCCTCACTTTTTTCCATAGTTCAATTTAGAATATTAATAACTCCTTAATTTTGCAACCGATTATGATACTGTTTTCACAAAAAGGTTTCTTTTGAACGCTACTTTCTGACAAATAAAAGTAACTTCAAAATTAAACAAAGGATTTCTCCTATTGTACCAATATAATATATTTCCATATAATATGATCGTGTGTTACAAGTGAATTTGCTTTTCCTCTCAAATATACAAAGGAGTATTTTCACACCCGACTCGAAGGAATCGAAAGAAAACATTTGAGTTTTTCCCGTTTATAAGTTAGTGTGTTATATTTAGAACGTATACTGGGGGTACATGAATGTGTAAGAGCTTCGCATGAGTTGGATTAATGCGTATAGTATGTTTCTAACTCCTTTATTGAATTAAACCAAATGATTTTATTGAGTAATATAAATGGGTATAAATCGAATTACAATTATTATTGGACATAACTAAAATGTCTATGGTTATCTCAGTGAAGCATTTTTTTATCTTATAATAAAAAATATTGAAATGGACCAAAACAAGATTGGAGATTACTTATAAAAAACATTTTATTATAAAAATGTTTTTAGATAAGCCGGAGTTTAATTAAATCTAATGAGTTGTTATAAATAATATAATAATATTCTATCACAACACCATCTAGCCCAAACTAAGCAGAGCTTGTACACTATGGGTACTAGACAATGGATAAACATACATATATACTTTTTTGTATATACATACATATTATATATACATAGAAACAGCCAGACCAAGACAAACATCCTTGTTTATGCACACAAATGTTTGACTTGTGCGGGAATCGAAGCCGCGACCTCAGGCGTAGCAGTCGGTTACACTAACCTCTACGCCATCGAGGCCGACTTATTGCTTCTAACAAGCTAAGCATATTGGAATATTTATTTTTTTAGGGGTACCGTCATTTTTATTTTACATATTTTGTTTTTACCTCTAGTTGCCCATAAGAAGCGAACTCGCTTCTACTCTTAAATATGCAAGGGAGTAATTTCGAATCCATCTCGAAGGAATCGAAAGAAAACGTTTGAGTGCCGCCCGTTTATAAGTTAGTGGGTTATACTTAGTACGTGTACTAGGAGCTCAGGAATGTGTAAGAGCTTCGCACAAGTTGGTGCAATGCGGGAGCCGAGGGCGAAGTTTGTTCCTGTTTGTATCAACCACGTTTTGTTTATGCTAGCGAACATTTACACGTTTTGTTCAACATCTCGTAATCCTGTGTAACAGTAAAACGTGACGTCACAAATATTGCGAAGTAAGTACCTTAAACTAATCAGCGTTTGGAATAAAGCGTACGTACGTAATATGAAATACACACACCGTCTCTCGGTCCCACCTATAGAGAGAACCAAACTAACGTTTTTATAGAATACTAGAGCTTGCCTGCGGCTTCGCTTGCGTAAATGTGAATTAGTTTAGGTTAACAGTACTTTATTTGTATGAATGGTACCTTGTGTCCTTTTCGGTTCCCCTGGTAACGTGTATGCGAAATTTCATGATGATTGGTCGAGTAGTTAAAGCGTGAAAGCGTGACAAACAGACAAACGAACATTTCCATTTATAATATTAGTTAGGATGTTTCATATAATAAGTTTTAGATGGATACTCTAACACGTTAACCAATATAAACGGTCTTCAAAAATACTAAAAAACTTGCAACAAGAATATCTCTTAGTCTTAACTAAGTTTCCAATCAAATCAAACTAAAGTTAAGTTGATGAGAAATATTTAAATTATCTATGTTGGCTGTTTGTTAGGCACCGACTTCATTTAGTAAGTAAGTCATTTCAAACAAATAAATATAAAGCATATCTTCAAGAGGAATATAAAAGGAACAATTTGTATCGAAGGTTTTGGTCTATGCGGTAAACGGTAATATCTACAAGCTTTACGGCTAGTATGATTATAATGTAAACTCTGAAGATGAGGCAACAAGTCTGGCTGGCGCTACTCACACGATAGCGAGCCCGTCTCACACTTGGCCAGATAATAATGTAAATCAAACTTGTCTCTAAGATCATTATTAAGATCGACAACGTGGTCAAGCATGAAAAAAGAAAACCGAAATTACTTCCTCAATTATATGACCAACAAAATGAAAAACAGAAATATACTGAGTTAAATGGAAAATACTAAATACCTTTCACCCGTCTTCTTATCTTCTTGACTTAACAACTTTTATTGTAGCAGCTTTTAAATAAGTCAATACTTTTGCAAAAACATATACTAGCAAGTAGAAAATTACATACCCTCCGCCTTCACACAACGCTTTCCACCCTGTGGTATGTTGTTAAAATATAATTATAATTAGATAATAATTATCTATGGCGTCACTTTCTTTTGTGACCGCGTGTAGTCTTAAGTATTAGTCGTAATAATAAAAAATATTGTCAGGGTTATTCTATATCACCAGTAGAATGCGTGGTTAAAAGGAATTACACGATTTCAAAATCACCCTGTATATCTCGATATATTAATATATATTATAGCTACGTCTGTGACGGGCTTAAAGGTTATCAGTATTTTTTGTTAACCTTATATAATAGAATATACCCACATACGAGAATAATAAACACAAAGAGAGAGCCAGAAGTCGTTTTGAATAGTGCCTTCTAAACAGTTTTTGTAGGTGTCCAGCCTCAGTGTGCATTATCATATTTATTCAGCCGTATGTAACTGAATAAACTTCATTTGGGCTTACTTCAATTAGGGAAACCTTTATGCATGCCCACTGAGGCTATGAACGACGCCGCCATTTTATATTTTAAAATAAAATGACATTGTAATAAGCCTCGGACAAAGAAATGCCGACATAGGTGTTTTTGTGGGCATTAAAATGTGTTTTGAGTGTGGGTATAAAGGACCAGAGTGTCTAATATCACCAGGTCACCACAAATGATATGAATAAATTGAAACGTATATCGAATAATATCTTGTCTGTTTACGAATGTCCATCACACTGCTGGACACGGTCTTCTACTCTGATTAGATCAATAATAAATAATAATCTACCATGCTGGTAGAGCGCGGGTTGGCAGACTTCAATTACTTTCGACAACATTATGAATAATTGTTAAACACGCAGGTTATCCGAGTAACCTTTAAATGTTACGTGCTGGGTCCGAAAGATAAGAAATTAAACAATATTACCAACTAAAACACGTTTTATTCTAGCTAACTTTAAATCACCACACACACTACTTAAACACTTTTCCAGTATAACTGCTTCAAACTCTGTGGTATTTTCGCTTCCATTCGCTCCGATGAAATTGACCTCACACAATTGTAAACTGCCTTGGCAGTGCGCCTGCACCGTTATACCGGGTGTTTGGCGCATGGACCGACACAATTTTTTGGGGGTTAGGGGAGGGCATATCCTAGTTTTCACCCATAGACCCCAGGTCCTAAGTGTACCTGTGCCCGAGATACGATGTTTTTATTACTTTTCAATTTTTTCTAAATTATCACAATTAAAACGATATAACTTTTAGTTTGTAGTCATATTTGCACTAGATAACTTTTTTACATAATATTGTCTTCTATTTACGCGAATGTTATTCATTGAAATTAAACTACTATATACGGATTTTATCGCGTTGTTTATTTAGCACTGTATTACAAAATTTTGAAAATATTACACTACTACTACTATTGATTTTATTTTACTAATTTATAAGCTAATAAAATTATTTAAACCCCGTGACCATGGCTGCTGAAAAGCAACCGAAACGTCGGGGAAAGTGTAAACCAAAAATAAATAGATTTAATAGTTTAAATAATTTTATTAGCTTATAAATTAGTAAAATAAAATCAATAGTAGTATTAGTGTAATATTTTCAAAATTTTGTAATACAGTGCTAAATAAACAACGCGATAAAATCCGTATATAGTAGTTTAATTTCAATAGATAACTTTTATTGGATTCCCTAATGTATTATTATTCTTAAAAAATATATATATTATTGGGAATAAATGCAAAAAAAGTACTTGTCGAGCTTCAAAACTCTTAAAAATGAAGTAATGTGTGCAAAATATGAAATTCTAAATTATAAAAAAAACTAAAAGCTCTTTTGAACTTAGATTACTATAAAAAAAATCTGTACTTAATACCCTTTCTAACGATGTACGACATGGCTTAAAATCTTTCAATATGTAATCACAAAACAAAAAAGACTACCTAGCCAGTGTCAGGATAATGAAATAACAGTTTAGGTTTTAAAATGTTTTTATTGAACAAATTTTGTTCGAACTGACTTCCTTTGTTGCGAATGCATGCACGACATCTTTTTCTGATTTCGACAGTCATCGACCTTAGCCGCATTTCTTCTTGCATTATTTATAAAGCGCTATTTATTCTTTCTACTAAAATTTCCCTTGTAGCTACTTCGGTTGCGTATACTATTTGTTTAGCGCGTCCCCACACATAAAAATCCAAGGGTGTCAGGTCTGGTGACCGTGCAGGCCAAGGAATTGGGCCACCTCTACCGATCCAAGCATTTGGAAAACAATTGTCCAAATGCTCTCTTACTTGTCGCTGACAGTGAGCTGGACAGCCATCATTTTGAAAATTATTTCTTCTCCTTCTAATACTGGTAAGACCAATTCCGGTAATTCTTCCAGTAGAAAATTTAAATAACTTTCTCCGGTTAGACGCTCTGGTAAAAAGTGTGGACCGATCAGATGTCTTCCAATAACTCCCGCCCAAACGTTCACACTGAACTTTGTTTGAAAAGAACTTTGTCTTTTTTTGTGGGGATTATGTCCTTTTTGGTCCCAATAATGGAGGTTGTGGAGATTCACAATACCCTCATGACTAAAATTGGAATCAACGGTCCACAAAATTCTCCTCAAAAATTGGCATCTTCGAGATCTGTATGCATAATAAATCTGCAGAATTCCAGTCGTCTCCTATTATCATCATCTATGAGACATAGAACAGTAATTGATAAAATACATGAGAATTGTACAAATGCGACCTTTTTCCTAATGTGAACTAACTCAAAAAAATAATGTCAACAATGAATAAATGACTTTTTGAATAACAAGTAGTTTTTGAAACAAAGTTATAAAGGTTAGGTTACATTGCTTAAAAATAAACATGAAAAGGCCCGTAAGGAGATATGTAATCGTTTAAAACACTTACCTTGAACAGGTGTGTAGTGATATGCATGTCTTCCTTCTTGCCGAAGAACTGACCAGACTTTCCAAATCGACAAGTTAAGTCTTTCAGCTACAACACTAATACTTGTCGTTGGATCCTCATCATTGTAGAATATTTTCATCTACTGCAACATTATGTTGCCTCACATTGACTCGAGGTTCTTGGAAATGTATGCTTCCTGTCTCCCTCATACGTCGATAGGTTGTAGAAAATGTCTCGTGGTGTGGTACACGTCTGTTAGGATATCTCTCCTGGTAAATTCTACGTGCTTCACGAGCATTACAATTAGCGCAGCTATACACTAACAACATGTCAGCATACACTGCGTTACTGAAGTTAGGCATTTTAAAGAGAACGTTCAAGACAAATCCACTAACAGATTAGTAGAACAGTTCAATAAACAAAACTTCACAAACAGTCCAACAAACAAAACTTAATAAACAGTTCTACAAATAAAAACTAATTTAACAAAAAATAACAACGAAGATGTGAAATGCACGAGCACTTCCGATGGCAAAGATAGTCAAATCACGACTAAGCAAGGATCCCGCCACAATACTGATCCAATAATAGACAAAGACAATTCATACGCAAGAAAGAGACATACTATTTACCTGTTTACCACTGTTCCCCAAAACGGGTTTTTATTTAGAGTGCGTGTACGTTCCTACTTTGATTTTGATAATTTGATCATTTAAAAATTATTTTAAGACTATGTCGTATATCATTAGAAAGGGTATTAGGTAGAGATTTTTTTAAAGTAATCGAAGTTCAAAAGAGCTTTTAGTTTTTTTTATAATTAATTTAGAATTTCATATTTTGCACACATTACTTCATTTTTAAGAGTTTTGAAGCTCGACAATTACTTTTTTGGCATTTATTCCCAAGAATTTATGTTTTTTAAGAATAATAATACATTAGAGAATCCAATAAAAGTTATCTAGTGCAAATATGACTACAAACTAAAAAGTTACATCGTTTTAAATGTGATTATTCAGAAAGAATTTAAAAAATAATAAAAAAATCGTATCTCGAGTACAGGTACACTTAGGACCTGGGGTCTATGGGTGAAAATTAGGATATGCCCTCTCCTAACCCCCAAAAAATTGTGTCGGTCTATGCGCCAAACACCCTGTATATGTGATTAAAAGTGTTTTTGGTATTTTCTAGAAGCCGGGATGTTTCTCAAAACAATATGAAAAAGTGCTAGAACACGCCGCGTACTGTCAAGCTACGTAGTTCAGTAAGACGTAAATAGATGGCGCTGTAATAAATTATTTGAAGGCCGGGCGCTTACCCACAGTGTCGAGAGATGGCACTGTGGGTAAGCGATATACTTACTTGCTCAAAGTAGTACACCTACGAGTATATCCTCGAAAAGGTAGACAGAGGCGTATTACACCAACATGCGTCAACTATATCTTAGGTCCCACGTAATAGAGGACGAGCCTATTGCCGTCTGCTGCACAGTTCCAAACTACGTCCTGCTACTGATAATTAATTCTTTGATAGAAAAGGCCAATAACACTTTTCCATACCCGGATAATGAACCTTGAGATGCACAGTAGTCGCATTTACTATCACTCCGTCTCCGAGATATACATATATTACAAAAACATTAAATACAAAAAGTTTATCAATCATATGAATATTATCGGATAATTTTAAGTAAAACAGTACTCCGTGGCTATGATATACATCACAACGTGGTTGCATGTATGCTCTAAATTCCAACCTATTCATCAAAGAACAAAGTGCTACAATATAATCCACATGTCAATGAAGGGTCTTCATTCAAAGGAAGTATTACTCGAGTGCCGTGAGTGATATTCGGCTTCGGTGGCGCGCAATTCGCGTTTTTAGAAAAAGACAACACGACACGCCGCTGCGCTTTCAGACTTCACCGTATGCATCAATACATCGGGCTTTACGTTTTCTTTTTTAGGTTTTTTGACATGCCGCAAGCAACCGAAATGTCGGGGATAGTGTAAACCTAAACATAAATAATTTTAATAAGATTATTAGATTAAAAATTAGTAAAATTCAATAGTAGTAGTAGTGTAACAGTTTCAAAATTATGTAATACAGTGTTAAATAAACAACGCGATAAAATCCGTTGAGTTTAATTTCAATGAATAACATTCGCGTAAACAGAAGATAATATTATGAAATAATGGACAAATTCGATTATTGCCGGTTTATAGGCTACCTAAAAGTGTATTATTAATGTTTTCCAAGCAATTTTATTAAAATAGTGAAGATAGCGTCTATACGCGGCTATGCCTGTATGAAGTTCATGGGAACGGACGACTAGTATTGTGGAATATTGGTTATACGCACGTGGGCAAGCGTAATCTAGGACATGTTCTATCTGTGTCATTCCATCTAATCTTTGAATTTTTGTTAAAATATTATAATATTTAAAAATATAGGTTTACCGATTTTATTGCGATGTTTTAAAATGTTGACTATTAAAATGTTATTCTTATTTTGAAATAAGTATTCTCACTTACGTGAATAGGAACATCAGTAATAAATAATATACGGGTACTTTGAAATTACTTCACAGTTCGAGATTGTGTCACTCAGCAACTTAGTCTCGCCGTGGCATGGCTGCTTAAAAGCAGACAAAATATCGCGAAAAGTGTAAATATAAATAGTTTCAAAATATCGTTCAAATAGACAAAAGTGTAGGTATATTCAAAAATAGCATTGAATTCCGTAAAATGTAGTTTAGTTTAAAAGTGTAAAATTTGCGTAATCATAAGACAATATTCATCTATATCTAAACATCTTTACAAACTTTTACATTTTTAATAATTTCTCTTGCAAGAATTTGAGGTTGTGTCGAACTTTAAAACAGCCTGTGAAATATGTTTCTATGCACTTCAGGGATACAAAACCGCGAGTCTATATAATTTTGTATTAAACTGTTCCAAATAAATAGGATAAACAACAAATTAGGCTGTGGCAAAGCTTTTGATTTGTTTGTTTAGTTAATTATACGCAATATTCATCATTAAATGGCGTTCAAATAGATCATTAATCGAAATACATTGACTGAAGTGTTTGAATAATGACGTTGTGTTTAAAATTAACGGCTCAGTCGCAGAATGACCACTTCTCAAAATGACTACAGGTAGCAAAATGTCCCTTTCTCAAAATGTCCCTTTCGCAAAATGTCCCTTTCGCAAAATGTCCCCTTCTCAAAATGTCCCTTTCGCAAATTGTCCCTTTCGCAAAATGTCCCTTTCGCAAAATGTCCCTTTCGCAAAATGTCCCTTTCGCATCAGTAAAAAAACATTGGTCAAGAGCCAGTAGATCTAGAACACGGAAGGGTACTGTAGTAATGTTTAATCAGTAAAATGAGTAGGTGTATGCACATAAACTAAAATAAATAACAGAAATCGAACTTTGTGAGATTTATTGTGACAATGTCTCTCAAAACAACAATTTATACACAAATAAAATCAAAAAATTATACAAAACCCCAATAAAATAAAAAAAATAATGTCTTGAATTCGTCACAAAAAAATGTAATAAAGGTTTTTTTTAGGGATTGCAATAGTAATATAATAAAATCAACAAAACTCCAATAAAACAAAAAAAAAATTCTTGATTACATCACAAAAAACTTGTAATACAGATTTTTTCCTTTAGGGATTACAATGGTAATATAATAAAATCAACAAATTATACAAAACCCCAATATAACAAAAAGAAATTAAATGTCTTGATTTTGTCACAAAAAAATGTAATACAGGTTTTTTTTAGGGATTGCATTAGTAATATTATAAAATCAACAAATTATACAAAACCCCAATATAACAAAAAGAAATTAAATGTCTTGATTTTGTCACAAAAAAATGTAATACAAGTTTTTTTTAGGGATTGCATTAGTAATATTATAAAATCAACAAATTATACAAAACTCCAATAAAACAAAAAAAAATAAATGTCTTGATTTCGTCACAAAAAAATGTTATACAGGTTTTTTCTTCAGGGATTGCAATAGTAATATAATAAAATCAATAAATTATACGATACTTAAAAAACAAAACAAATAATGTCTTGATTACGTCACAAAAAAAGAATGTAACACAGTTTTTTCTTTAGGGAATGTAATAGTAATATTTATTTTAATAATAATTGTAATAAAATAATTTTTTTTATGAATTGTGGCAGTGTTAAGTCATTTCTTTCTAATTTAGCCAATAGTACTTTATATTTTTTGTCGAAATTAATGTCTGCTCTTCCTCTATTCTTTTTTACCTTTTTAAATAAATTATCTTTAATTTTCATGTCCCAAAATTCACTTTCTTTTTTTAATTTGTATACAAACATGTATAGACTTGATTTTTTTGGTAATCGTCCTGTATTAATACGGCGATGCCAGCCCTCCAGTGCGTTTGTGGTACGGTGGCGCTGGGCAGCACAACTCAGAATTGATGTTGATATTTTTGGGTACCACTGATTTTCGTAATAACATCGAAAGCGATTCATTTCTGGGCTGTCTGGTGCTTGACTTAAAATATAACACCACGTGGCGGGAATTTGGTTAGCTGGTACGAGCGGTATAATAGCTGTGATTCTAGCAATATTTCGTCCTTCTCTTGTTCGTAATAATCCTTTTTTTTCAGCATTCTTCCAAATTGCGGCATTGTAGTGACGATAACAACCGCTTATGTTTGCATCTGGGTACACTGATTTTACTGCATTTATTTGTGCGATTTCGTAATCGCACTTGAAAGTCATAATATTAAGATGCAATTTTTGTTTTAAAATTCTAAAAAGACGAGTGTAAGTTTCTTCAGTTTTGTTGGGCAGTAATGTATATATGACTGGTACTATATTTGTACATTTTTTATTTGAATTAATGTCCATATGTATAACGTACAATTGATAAAATGGTCGCGGTGCGGTCATAAAAGTGCCATCGGCAAAATATGACCCCGGAGTTCGAATGATCTTTTTTGATAAAGAGGTTGCAAATATAATAATTTTCTCGGCATCACCATCTTCACATATTAGAAACTTTTTTCCTAATATTTCCGGTATAGTTGCAGTTTCAGTACTAGTATGTTGCAGTCTGTCAGTACTAAGAAACGATTTGCGAGCCCTGTACAAAGTATCTTTAATTGAAGGAAACGAAAGTTCATGATCTGGTACCTTTTTACGCATTTCTACATCATATTCTTCAAAAATTTGTTGTATAGGTCTTAAATCCTCACACACAGCTTTTTTCAAATCAGCAACATATTCATAAATTCTATTTTTAATATCGTTTGACTCGCACGAATGCGAAGTTTCTCTAATAATAGTTTTCCTTGTTTTGTCAAAAGATAATGAGGCACTGCACTGTTGTCTATTTACACAACGCCATAAAGTAGTTCCACTTTTATTAGTCCTGTTTATGTTATATCTATGTTCATTATAAATAAGTGTTTGTCTTCCTTTCTGATTATTAACAAAATAAAATTCTTGATTCATTTTGAATCCTCAAATAGTTCTTTAAATTTAAGATCAACAAATTACAAAACCCAAATAAAAACAATTAGCAATTACTCACATTACAATACGAAACTGTTGCTAACATAACTTTTGTAATTATTTTTCTAAGTACCCTCATAGTTATTGTTGTAAGTGTTACCAATACATAAATTGAAAATTGGCTGAACCTTGAATAAATAACTTATGATTTTTTTTTATCATTTATTTATATTTTATTGTTTACATGATCACTTAATTTGCTTTATTATTATGATTATTATAGGATGGTTACCAAACAATCAAGTCGGCTTCAAACTGTCAGTAAGGAAAAAAAACCTGTATTACATTTTTTGTGTGACGAAATCAAGACATTTAATATTTTATGTTTTATTGGAGTTTTGTATAATTTGTTGATTTTATTATATTACTATTGCAATCCCTAAAGAAAAAAAACCTGTATTACAGTTTTTTATCAAGACATTGCATTTTTTATGTTTTTATGTGGGTTCAGCATGATTTATTTATTTTATTTTTGTATAAATTGTTGTTTTGAGAGACATTGTCACAATAAATCTCACAAAGTTCGATTTCTGTTATTTATTTTAGTTTATGTGCATACACCTACTCATTTTACTGATTAAACATTACTACAGTACCCTTCCGTGTTCTAGATCTACTGGCTCTTGACCAGTTTTTTTACTGATGCGAAAGGGACATTTTGCGAAAGGGACATTTTGCGAAAGGGACATTTTGCGAAAGGGACAATTTGCGAAAGGGACATTTTGAGAAGGGGACATTTTGCGAAAGGGACATTTTGCGAAAGGGACATTTTGAGAAAGGGACATTTTGCTACCTGTAGTCATTTTGAGAAGTGGTCATTCTGCGACTGAGCCAAATTAACGAATATAAACAATTTATACAATAATTTCACATCTGTACACATATTGTAAAATTGTAACTGGTCGATGTCTGTATAGCCAAGCTAATATTATAAATGCGAGTGTGACTTTGTTACGCGCTTTCACGTTTTGAATATTCAACCGATGGGGATTTAACTAAAATCGATACACGACGATAGATGACAGAAGTCGAGTATTATGTGTCTAGATCAGCATCTTCTTACATTATACTTCTAAATTTCATGCGTACGGAATTGCGGTTAAAAGCTAGTTTATAGAGAAAAGAGCTTGATTTTGCTAGTTATTTGATAATGACATGAATGAGGCGGCTTGTCTGAAAGAGTATCACCCTTTTACAGACAATCGGCCGCGGCGTAAGATTAGTAGCACTTTTACTGTGCTTCGCCAAGTAAGGTTTTCTTCCTTATTTAAGGGCTTATTTTGTTACTTTTCTATCTATACTAGATATCAGATTTGTACTTTTGTATGTAATGAATAAACTCAAAAACTAATGCAACAATTTAAAAATCATTAGAAAGTAACTTAGACAATATAATATCCCGCTACGAGCTACAGGAGTGGAGCAGTAATTATAAACGTGGGCAAAACGGCTGGGGGCGATTGGTAGATACTTTATAAAAAAATCTGCATTAATTAGGCATCAAGCCTAATGAGTGCGGCAGATTTCTTTGTAATTTATATCTTTGTTGTTGCCTTGGTTGAGGGGACTTTACAAACATAAAAATAATGGATATTGATCACACAAATCATTGTGCCTTGTGGGTTTGCTTTCTGCGCATTCGTGCAGTCAAGTCAGTCCTTTTTCCCTTGAGGGGTAAGTATAGACTATGGACTTTCACTTGCTACGATCCTAGCATATCTCTTTGGCTTAATTTTCTTTCAGCTCATCTCTAATTCCTTTTCTCCAGAGTGGACAATGCATGAGTGATCCCTGATATTGCAAACAATTATATGCACAGCATTCGCTTCTGACACGCGGCACATGCTTGTATGCCTACTTTGTTGTAGGTAAAAACATTTGTCCACAATATTTAGAACTAACGTTTGCCCGTGGCTTCTCACGGAAACAATAAAAATTTTCTGAGTGGAACCTTTGGACTCCTGAGAGTTTGAATATTTGTTACGTGATCACGATCGATCATTGGACTAATTGGATTTTGGTAACAAACAAACAAAGTTACATTCGCATTTATAATAAAGGGTCTGTCTGCTACAAGTACCTACTAATCCGAGAAATCTGTTCTTTAAAGTAAACAACTTCGTTACATTAAAACTTTTTATGTACACTTTGTGCTTTGACTCTAATACAAACTGTTGTTTTAGAAGTAATAGAATTACACTCGGTGACGTCATCGCCTAATGAGATCACATTTTGTCAAGTCTGTATTTTAGTATCATTTAGACGGGTCTTGGTTAAATTAATTGTTCTCCCCGGGGAAAATAAAGGCAAAGTACGTAAAGTTTGTTGGTGATTTTAATAATAAATCAATTTGTAAGCGACGCGGTGCTATCCCGGGATTCGAGCTCGCAATGGATTAATTAATTAACTCTTTGTATTAATACGTAATACTACAGAGTGCTATTATTTGAAGTGCGACTTTAGATGACGTTTTAATGATGGATGATGACGTATTAAGATCTTAGGGCTGCGATGTCTCGAAACCAAATTCTTTTTGGTTAGCTGTGAATTATAAAAAAGGATTTTCTGTTATGGAAAAGAAAGGTATTATAATTCACATATATGTTGTAGTCATTTTTATAAGTTATATTTTGCAACTGAAGCAGAGCAGAGATAGCTCAGTGGGGAGACCAACAGACTGTAATGCAGAGGGTCTCTGGTTTGAACCCACGTCGCGCACCTCTGACTTTCGGAAGTTATATGACTTTTCGAAATTATGTGCATATTGATTGACAATTATCGCCTGCTCCGTGCCTCGGAGAGCACGTTAAGCCGTCGGTCCCGGCTGCCATGAACATCTATGGCAGTCGTTATTGGGAAGTCAGTGCCCTATAATATCCTGACACTGGTCTAGCCTTAGGGTATCGTTAGCCTGCGGGTTGTGGAGGTCAGGTGGCAGCCGCTCCGTGTAAAAACTGATATCCAGTCAAATCCGGTTAGAGTAGAAAAAGCCGACCCTAAGCGACTTGGGAATAATAAAGGCTAGGGAGAAGATATTTTGCAACTGAAGAAATTAAGACTGGAGTTAGATTTTGAAACTGCATCTAATTGTATATAACACATATTTATTATCCATTATTTTACGCTGATGTTATAAATGCGAATATAATATTTAATATTCTCTTACGTGTACACGAAAGGTTTACATTAAAATTAAATTACTTTGTATGGATTTATCGCGTTGCTTATTAAAACACTGCTTTAAATTTACATAATTTTGAAATTAAATAGCTACAATATTGGCTATTTATTATACATATATCCACGGTTAAACATAGTTTAAGTACAACATACAATTAAAAAGTAAACTGAACAAAGTTTTAGGTAATTGTCAGTATAATATATCTATCCTAATATTATAAATGCGAATGCGACTTTGTTTGTTTGATACGCTATCTTCCTTAACTCAACCGATCATAATGAAATTTCGCATCTTAGACGTTCTGAGGGGAACTGAAAAGGACATAAAATACCTATAATCGAGAAAAAAGTCAATTATTAACTTAACCTAACATAATCTACATTTACACGAGCGAAGCCGCAGGCAAAATCAAAGCTATGCTCGACTTAATATTCTCGCTAATCGTTAAATGTTAAAATTTTTAGAACAACGAGAAATTAGACATGTCTGCACCATCATGAAGCCAGCCACGCTTCATGATGGTGCAGACATGTCTAATTTCTCTAGGTTTAACTTGTCTTTAATAAAATCCGATTAGTCCATGGTCGATCGTTAACACGTAAAAAACATTCAAACTTTCTGGTGCCCTAATAATATTATAAAGATATTAGATTAAGATGAAAATTAAAATATTAAACGTTAAAAATATTATAGTTCTGATTGAAAGAGAGGTGATAAGGACGTGGTTTTAACATTAATAAAATACAGAAAGATTGGCATACTCTTATATTTATTTTCAAGTTTAAAATAGAGACGTATGTTTCATATTCAAATATTTTAAATCATTATACAATTTATAAATTTGTTTATGTTTGTATATTTATCATAAATAAATTATTAGCGCAACAATTACATACTTACGACAAATTATGCATAACGTAGACCCATAGTTTTTCACCAGAATATTACTTAAGAGGAAGTGATATCAAGATTAGTATGCCACATAAACATACACTTTCGGTACTTAATCAATATTTACGAAGGCTATAACACTACCGTAACCATTAGCTAATAGCATCGAAGACGTTTTATTATTATAGACATATGAATAAACATACTGTATAGTAGGTACTTAGGAAATTACAATGTTAATTAAATTTTCATTGATTATTCCGACGAGGTTTTGAATATTCAGGAGTCTTAAAGGGCTTTGTATTAACTGGCAAACTGCTACAAGTTTTTCATATAGATATATAGATTCATGCCTGTAGTCCCTAAGGGGTAGGGGTAAGTAAGGGGTGGGAGGGTATGATACAGCACCATTAATTTTGAAAAGAATAAACTACTAGTGTTACACTTTTTTACTATTCAAGCTATTTAGAATATTAAAACAATTTTAGATTTAAGTGTACACTTTCATCGTAAACCCCGTAATTATGGCTACTTAAAAGAAACCGAAAAGTCGGAGAAAATATTTTAAAATTAACAACTTGATAAAATCTGTATAAAGTAGTTAAATTTCAATGTACAAACATTGGCGTATACGTAAGACTGTCTTCAGTCGATCTGGGACTCAAATCCAAGACTTCAGGATCTCAAGCTTTCTTAAAGGCTTATTTCCGATGCGT
The DNA here is from genome assembly GCA_963675205.1 of Catocala nupta. Classification (NCBI taxonomy): domain Eukaryota; kingdom Metazoa; phylum Arthropoda; class Insecta; order Lepidoptera; family Erebidae; genus Catocala; species Catocala nupta. The sequence goes on along the minus strand of OY776085.1, from coordinate 23,663,419 downwards.
TAGTTTAGCCAATTGCTAAAAAGCTAGTTGGCAACACGACGTCTCAGCAAATTTAAGTTTAGAATGTTTTAACGCAATCCTAACAACATTTCGCTAGAACTTTGCAGTGACGTGCTGAAAGCTATTTAACTTGTCAAGAAGTTTTTTACTATGTACCCGCAGTAACTTTGACAGGGGTCCCCGGGGTAACTCATGCGATTTATGTTTGATTTGACCATAAAGAAAACTTTTTCGGGTATATTTGAACTTTTTAATTGGAGGTTTTATGTTGTACTAAACGGTTTTGTTTGTGTTCGTACTAGAATAAGTCATAATGGCTGCTCAGAATAACTTAAATCGTAATATACATACCTTTTTATTTCTTTATTATTAGAATGGCACCTTGAAAAATGGATTGTGTTGATTTTATTTGTATAAAATACATAGGCCTACAGCAAGATCTTAAAAGAAACGCCTTGTAGTCAGAGGGGTTTAGTCTTTGCCCTTAGCGCTGGACCACAACAACTCCATTTTTATAGGATCGGCGAGTAAATAACTTGCGAGTGAATCCTTTGGTATCGGAAACATTTTAAATTTAAATCAAGAGAATTCTGACCGTTTACGTTTACGATCAGGATCATATGCTTCATTGACACCTAATAATAACCTACATACATAAAATCTATATTGTATGGATGTCTGTATGTAGCTTAGTCTCACGACTATATCCGCAAAGAGTAGGCAGATGTTTATTATACCCAAATTTAGCTAAGTAGGATTTTAGGTTCTACGTAATAGCCGCAGAGAGCACTTATCCCCGTTTACCTGGCACCGTTGCAGTCTCCGTGCTGCTACTGAGCGAGTGTTACTGTATTTTTCTCTTAATATTTTTTCTTATTGAGAGAAAAATGCAGTAACCCTTTTGTTAGAGACTTCATGTATAGCAGCCACATCCACTAGCGCAGCGCCACCGAAGCAGTAGTTGCATATCTCTTGGACGCCAGGGTCCGACACAATTATTGTTACATTGTATCTGATAATTAATAGCAATTCCTAACTAATATTATAAATGCGAATGTGAGTTTGTTTGTTGGTTACGCTTAACTACTCGACCGAACATCATGAAATTTCGCATCCATGTTGTCAGCGGAACAGAAAAGGACATAGGGTATCTTTTTAACCGACTTCAAAAAGGAGGTTCTCAATTCGTCGGAATCTTTTTTTAGCCAAAAGGTAAGTTTTATGATAAAAATAGGTCAGACAAAAATTGTAGATTATGCAATTATCTATAAAAATAGTCTCTACAATTTTTCTCATAAACGTCACCATTTCTGAGATATAAAGACAGAAAATTTTGAAAAGGTTGTATTCTTCATAATATGCACACGTTTCCACGCCAACTGGGAGGTAGTGTACTTAGCGCGTATTTTTAACGTGGTTTCTCCGATAGGCCTGTTTCACAATTGTGTTGAGGGGTTTTTCGGTGCAGGTGGAAGTAAAGTCTGATTGGTTCCAATGTATTGTTGATTAACTTCCAAAGTCTTTTGGGTCCAATTGATTACCAAGCCACACTTGTACTTGATATTATACCCGAAATAGATGTTGATGAGCAGAAGCAGAGGTTGAAGGAAGACAAGCTAATTGCACTCGCTGTTTGTTACGAGTCTTCTTCTCCGTAGCCTTTATTATTCCCAAGTCACTTGGGGTCGGATTTTCTGGTCTAACCGGATTTGACTGGATATGAGTTTTTACACGGAGCGGCTGCCACCTGACCTTCGCAAGCCGAAGGCTAACGATACCGTACGGCTAGACCAGCGTCAGGATATTATAGGGCACTGACTGCCCATTAACGATTGCTATAGATGTTCATGGCAGCCGGGACCGAAGGCTTAAAGTAAATTTTTTTTTAAAACCGCAGTAAAGCAGAAAGGTAAATATTGTAAATTAAAAAAAAACCGTCTTCAAAAACACCCAGAAACTAAAAAGCAAACATTATTGCTGATTTTTGCTTCAATCGTATGATTGCCTACCTAAACCTATAAATAAAATTTATATTACAATTCCAGTACAAAAATCAACTAAACTAAACACTCACTTATCTATAAAGAGTGATCTTACTTACTATACTTACGATAACCAGGTTTAGACAAGAATTGTCATATTATAATTGTGTAAATAGTTAATTATAAATTGTAATAATAAATTGTAATTAGGTGTTAAAATAGTTTAACACCTAATTACTTATCTATAAAGAGTGATTTTACTTACTATACTTACGATAAACAGGTTTAGACAAGAATTGTCATATTGTAATTGTGTAAATAGTTAATTATGAATTGTAAATTAGATGTTAAAATAGTTTAACACCTAATTACAATTTATTTTCTGAGACTCTTTTTCTCTATCCATCGATCATATGATTTTTCATGTTTTCTAGACAAATATAGTCTTAATAGCTTACGATGTTGATATCGAGTGTCGTACGTCAGTGTATAGTGGATAGCTTTTACTCGTACGATATTATTGATGAGTTTCGCTCGTAGCCACTGCGACGTTTCAGTCGTCAATCAGTCAGTGTCATTGTGCGACTTCTATGCAATTGCTCGTAAAATCGCTTACGATAGTACTGACGATCGATCTGTGGGAAAATACACGTGTTAATATAACAAGGTATTGTATGGGCACAGTGGTTTAAATGGTCATCTCTGTGTGGTTCGATACACATCACTAATTTATGTAGAGTTAATACAAAAGCCGAGACATCCAAGCCAATAATTATGGAGTTGACTAGTTGCCTAAAAAAGGAAGACGTCTTTGATTCATAAAAAAATACAACAAGCAGCACCAGAATGATAAATTTAATACCTGTCATCTAGCATTCGATGGTACGTCGAAACCAATATTCATTTCCTCACAACCAATGCTAATAAGCTCTATTACCTGAGTCGCACATATGCCAAGGAAAACCAATACGAGTTTTGCTGGACTACACACGGGCGGATCTTCTTGCGCAAAGCTGTAGGAACACCACATATTAGGATTGACAGTGAGAGTGATCTTAATAATTTAAGGGATAAATGACTATTATCCATGATTACATGCATGCTACCTTTTTACTATTTTGTATTTTACCATATATTAAAAGGCATTGTTACATTTTTTAACAAAGAATTTATCTTAAATTATGGCTGCTCCAATTGTAAACATACATTTATAACATATAAACATACACACACTAAACTACTTTACACACCCGTTCATAATTACAAAAACTCACTCATTCCTTCCGCTATTCACTAAAGTATTGTTGTTGCAAATATACAGGAACTAATATTATTCTAAATACAGAACAAACATATTCACTAATCGCATTAAGCAAGCACAAAAATAATATTTTAAAAATTCGACAGTCTTACCTCAAATGTTATAGAAGAACTTGATGCTACCTGTAATGCTAATTGTTCTTTTATTGACGAGTCGTCGCAGTGCACGCGTATGTTAAACTATGAATCCAACTCTCTGTGTATAATATGCCTAAATATACGCAGTATAAATTGTAATTTTGATATCCTTCTTGCTTTTTTGTCCTCTTTGAATATTCCTGTAGACGTAATAGTGCTTACTGAGTGTTGGACAAAAAAATATATAGATCCACCAAGCATATGTGAGTACAACCTGTATGTCACTAAAAATATTCTCAACCAGAATGATGGCATAGTAGCGTACGTCCGTAAAGCATTACGTGTCACGCCCTTTGAGCCACAAATAGTTGAAGGTAACTGTTTAGTGTTAGATACTGAAAGCTTCAGCATTATGTTTTTACAGACCACCCTGTTACACCAATCCCCGCCGACACACTGAATCACTTGATGATGTATTCAATAATATTCGTAATAAGGATATTATTTTTACCGGAGATATTAATATCAACAACTTGCCCCATAGTAATAGTGGCAGCTATGTAAATAACTATTTATGTCTTATGGCTTCACATGGCCTACATCAGGGTGTAACAGTCCCAACAAGGCTGACAAGTTCTTTAGACCACTTTATGATTAGGACAAACGCTAAATGGCAGACTTTAGTATTCCCAGAACTAACAGATCATAGCCCTATTCTATTGTATTTAAAACATGTTACAGCCATTAAAAATAACAAGTATCTCACTATCACTACTTTGGACTGCAGCTCTGCCATCGAGGAACTGAGTATGATAGATTGGTCAAACTATTACAAGCTAACAGATGTTAATATAGCAACAGACACCCTAGCTAACGCCATTCAGACCATCATTAAGTGCTCAAACGAGACGACTAAAAGGAAAAGAAAAGCCGCACTCAAACCCTGGATCACAATAAGCGTCATCAGATCAATTAGAAAAAGGGTAGGCTACACAAAAGATCCAAAACCAATGCGAATGATGAAGATTTTCGACTAATCTATATCAAATATAGTATTACTTGCAACAAAATTATTAAATACCTAAAAAAGCAGTACTACTAAACAGAACTCGAAAAAAACAGCGGAAACCTAAAGAATACATGGAATATTATAAAATATATCTGTAACATAAAGAAAAACAAAGATACTCCGAAGGAGTTGTTGTCAATCAGCAATTTATCAACCAAATCCTTAAATGAAGTAAATACATATTTCACAACTATTGGTACTAACTTGACCGATGCAACACTACAGAAGATTGCCAAAACGGAAGCCGAACTGGCTACGCTAGTGCAACAACATAGATCACCGCTCACCTCCATGTTATTTGCACCAACAGACCCGATAGAGGTGGACAGCATTATAGCATCCCTAAAACCAAATAGTGCACCTGGACACGATAACATCAATAGCAACCTAATTATAATATGGAAGGAAAATCCTTGTAGAACCGATCACCCATCTCTGTAATCTTAGCTTAGGACAAGGTGTTATCCGACTAGATTTAAAAGAGCGATTGTCTCCCCTATACACAAATCTGGAAACAAGTAAACTATTTCGAACTACAGACCAATCTCGTTGCTTTCTTGCCTGTCCGAAGGTCCTGGAAAAACTTGTTAACCGAAGGCTCGTCAAATATCTCGAATAAAAACAAGCTACTAACAGACAAGCAGTTTGGTTTTCGTAAAGGAATCTCCACAAACGATGCTGTTCTAAAGTTAACATCAACAATAACCAAACAAATTGATGCAGGGAATAAGGTCATCGCAGTATTTTTAGACCTTAAAAAGGCATTTGATACGGTGTTAATTTCCATTATTTTATCTAAGCTTTATAGCAACGGCGTTAGGGGCCATGTCCATCAATGGTTTCGGAACTATTTGACGAGCCGGGACCAGAGGGTACGGGTTGATAACAACTTGAGTGACTGTGCTGCGTGCACTTACAGTATTCCGCAAGGACGTACGATTGGTCCGACTCTTTTCCTAATGTATATAAACCATCTTGCGGCATTGGACCTAGTCAATGCAGAAATCTTAATGTTCGCTGATGACACTGTTATCCTTTTTCACGGTAGAACATGGGGATATTCAAAGAAGTGACCGAAGAAGGCCTCGCTAGTGTTACTCGTTGGCTGAAGCACAACCTCCTGACACTTAAAACCAGTAAAACAAACTACTTATGCTTCACAAACACTAGTGTTACTCGCCCAGATACAAAATTTAATATAAAAATACCTTTCTCTGCAACCAGATTTATCAGCGCCGTAATAACTGTCGATGCGACTTTCTGACAAGAGCTACTTTCGTAAAATACCTAGGAGTAATAGTGGATGATAATTTACACTGGGATCAACATATCTCTAAGTTGAGTGGTAGACTACGAAAGAGCATGTATATATTTAAACAACTAAGAGACGTTGCATCTCCCAAACTTCTAATACAAACATATAAACCCCTTTGTGAATGTCTTGTTAACTATTTTATTTCTTCCTGGGGTGGCGCAGCAAAAACAATAATGATCGAGCTGGAACGCGCGCAGTTTTAAAAGTTTTGTCGGTTCTACCATTTCGACACCCAACAATTGAAGTATGTAGCGTTACTGAAGTTTTAACTGTTCGAAAACTATAGGTACATATTCCAAGCATTGCGTAGGTACCACCGTATTTCAATCCCTCACTTACCAAAAACCAAGACAATTTCGATGTCCAGTACCACCCACCAAATCCAGCTTGGCACAACGGCACTATGACTATAATGCACCCCGTATATATAATAAAATAAGTGACAAAGATATACATAAAGTGAATAACCATATGTACAGTAAGTATCTGTTAAGTTATCTTAAATCAATTGACTACGACCAAGTAGAATCTCTTGTCGCAAATCAATTTATTTAACCATGTAACAAATTCACTAGAAACAAAGTTTACAACGTACACACTCATACTTGCATAAGTACACACACACACACACCCACACACACATACACACAAGTGTGTGAGACACACAAACACACGCAAAACAACAATGACAAATCAGCCGTAAATAAAAATTTAATTATCATTGTAATATCTAAAAACTATGCAACCATTTTGTTTTGTTTTCTTATATATTTTTCTCTCTTTCTAATCTTCTGTATCTGTAAATATAACATTATAAGTTAACATCTAATGTGGCAAGGAACTGTCTCCTGAGATACAGGTTAATAACTTAGTTCAGGGGACAGTGCTTCTATGTAAAACTGTTATTGATGGCTACAATAAAGATTATTATTATTATTATTATTATTAATTTAACTAATAGGTAGTTATTGTCAGACGGAGGAATGACGGAAAAAGCGTGCTGGCATGATATGATGGCAATTTGTTTTAAATTGATTGATGGCAAAATTCGGGCTCACCAGTAATGAACTAAGTATGACTAAGTAATTGACAACAAAATTTTGTCTTCTGTTTACGCGAATGTTATTCATTGAAATTAAACTACTATATACGTATTTTATAGCGTTGTTTATTTATCACTGTATTACATAATTTTGAAACTGTTACACTACTACTACTACTACTGAATTTTACTAATTTCTAATCTAATAAAATTATTTAAACTATTTAACAGTTTCAAAATTATGTAATACAGTGATAAATAAACAACGCGATAAAATCCGTATATAGTAGTTTAATTTCAAATAACTGACAACAACTTGACTGAATAATAAAACATGTTGTTTGTTACTTTTTTTTATTAAAAATGGCATGTTAACCAATAAAGCTTCGCCATTCTTATTGTAGGGTATGGTTTATGTAAGTTTTTTGAGGATTTGTAAATTTTAACATACAAAAACAGAATCAAAATTTTCAGTCTCACATATCGCACACCGGGCTGCCAACAATTGACCCTGGCTACATTTAATGGACGCAGTCTACGGCTGGACGAAAGCCTCCAGATCCTTGAAGAAGAATTAGAGAAGATACGATGGCATGTTCTCGGGCTATCGGCAGTTCGTAGAGAGGGAGAGGACACGGTAACCCTTGAGTCAGGCCATCTATTCTACTTCAGGGAAGGGAGCCAAAAATTCCAAGGTGGCGTGGGATTTCTCGTCAACAAAGCCCTTCGTGACAACGTGGTGGAGATCTGCAGCGTCTCGACCCGGGTTGCGTACCTTGTACTGAAACTGACCGAGAGATACTCTCTCAAGGTCATACAGGTATATGCGCCGACGTCGAGCAGCTCAGACGAAGAGGTGGAGGCCGTTTACGACGATGTGTCAAAGGCCATGCATCGTACCACCAAAACCCATTATACAGTTGTCATGGGGGACTTCAACGCCAAAGTGGGAAAAGAATGCGGTGAATCTTGTTTGGGACAGCATAGCTATGGGCGCAGAAACCATAGGGGCCAAATGCTGGTCAACTTCCTTAGCATGCAGGGGCTGTTCTGTATGAACACATTTTATCAGAAAAAGCCCCAGCGGAAGTGGACCTGGAAGAGCCCCGACGGTGTGACGAAGAACGAGATTGACTTCATCATAGCCGACAAGAAGCACATTTTTAGGGATGTCTCGGTGATCAGCAGGTTTAATACCGGTAGCGATCACCGGCTTGTACGAGGCACCCTAAATATCAATTTTAAGCTCGAACGTAGTCGCATGGTGAGGTCTGTTCTTCGTCCAAGTGTGCCCCAAGCTGGACATGATGCGTTCCAACGAGAATTGCAAAATAGATTCGCCGCACTGGAGACCCCGGCCAATGTTGACGAGGACCTGGACGGCATAATTGGGGTGATACGCGAAGTGGGAACGAGGCACTTTCGGAAAAGGCGATCAGATAGGAAGTCCAAACTTTCTAGCGAGACCCTGGATCTGATGCGATTTAGACGTGAGACACTAGAGGAATCTTTGTCAGATCCCCAGTCACTCCACAAGAAAATCAGGAACTTGGTAAGACGCGACCTTCACAGCTGGAACACTCGCCTAGTACACGAGGCGATCGAGCGAAATCGGGGGTCGAAGGTCTTCACCAAGATACTGGGGAGGAGTCATCTGACAAAGTTAGCTACCTCGAATGGTGAAACCGTCACATCAGTCCCGGGGATACTCGCTGAAATTGAGGACTTCTAAGGAACTCTGTATGCTTCGCACGCACCGAAGCCTCCACCAGACGCGAGAGACCCTAGAGCCCCATTTACCCGCCACTTCACTGACGATCTCCCAGACGTAGATGTCGACGAAATCGAGGCGGCTCTCAAACAGCTTAGTAATGGGAAGGCTCCCGGTGAAGATGGAGTAGCCTCTGAGCTCCTCAAGGCTGGGGGTAAACCTGTTCTTGGGGAGTTGGGGAGGCTCTTCAACTCTGTAATAACCAATGGGGCTACCCCGAAGGCGTGGAACAGAGGTGTAGTGGCATTGTTTTTCAAGAAAGGAGACAAAACGCTCCTTAAAAATTATAGGCCGATCACGCTTCTGAGCCACGTCTATAAGCTGTTCTCGAGAGTCGTCACGAATCGTCTGGCATCAAGATTTGACGCCTTTCAGCCACCGGAACAGGCTGGGTTTCGTAAAGGCTATAGCACCGTAGATCACATCCATACTGTTCGGCAGGTTATACAGAAGTCCGAAGAGTATAACCAACCGCTGTGTCTGGCGTTTGTGGACTACGAGAAGGCCTTCGACTCCATCGAAACCTGGGCTGTTCTGGAGTCTTTGCAGCGATGCCAAGTCGACTGGCGGTACGTGGAGGTGCTGAGAAATCTCCACCAAATGGCGACGATGTCCGTCCAAGTGCAGAACCACCAAACAAGACCCATCCAGTTGCTCAGAGGTGTAAGACAGGGTGACGTTATTTCCCCGAAACTCTTCACCAATGCTCTGGAGGATGTCTTCAAGACCCTGCGGTGGAATGGAATGGGCATCAATGTCAATGGTGAATATCTCACACACCTCCGCTTTGCTGACGACATAGTTGTAATGGCAGAATCGCTGCAAGACCTGCAGACAATGCTGTCCGGTCTTAATGCTGCCTCGAGACGCGTTGGGCTCGGGATGAACTTGGACAAGACTAAGGTCATGTTCAACGAGCACATCGTCCCTGAGCCCGTTTTCGTCGAAGGTGTAGCCCTTGAAGTTGTCCAGGGGTACGTCTACCTAGGACAAAAGTTACAGCTGGGTAGAGACAACTTTGAGGGTGAAATCACCAGAAGAGTGCAGCTTGGCTGGGCAGCGTTTGGAAAGTTGCGTCACATCTTCGAGTCACCCTTGCCACAATGCCTGAAGACCAAGGTATTCAATCAATGCGTCCTGCCGGTCATGACATACGGAGCCGAGACGTGGAACCTAACAGTGAAACTAGCCCACCGATTGCATGTCACTCAGCGAGCTATGGAAAGGTGTATGCTCGGAATCTCGTTAAGGGACAAAGTCCGGAACGAGATTATCCGACAAAAAACCAAAGCTACTGACGTAGTTCAGAAGTGTAGCAGGCTGAAGTGGCAGTGGGCCGGTCACATCTGTCGCAGAACCGATGAGCGTTGGAGCAGACGGGTTCTCGAGTGGAGACCACGACTCGGCAAGCGTAGTGTAGGACGCCCTCCGGCCAGATGGACCGACGACCTGAAAAAAGTGGCTGGTGGTGACTGGATGGCGAAAACGGGAGATCGGGCCTTGTGGCGCACCCTGGGGGAGGCTTATGTCCAGCAGTGGACTGCAATAGGCTGAAATGATGATATCTCACACTTACACAGCAGACTAATAATGTCCTCCAGACCGAATTTCGGTCACGTCGGCCAATCTTAACGGAGACTGGCTATCTGCACAGGAGATATTATAGTCCCTAACCCTCATGATCTGATGGGACGGCTCATCCGACACGATCGGAGAGAGATCAGGCGCAGGACTAATGGCTTTACGTGCTTTCCGGGGCACGGGAGTGTCTATCACCACCAACTTCCCAACTCCGGGCTCGTATTGAGATTTCTTAACAGAAAACCCAATAATTTTTTGTTGGCCCGACCCCGGGATTCGAACCCGAGACCTCAGCAGTCACATTCACTACCACTGTGTCACGGAGGCAGCATTCAGAACTACGATATGCATACACAAATATGTAGACTCATGCATCAAAGAGGTATACACAAATTTCTGCACACGTAATAGAGGGCACTCTAACACTCAATAACTCTGCCTAATATTAGCAATTGAACCCGACAACCCACGATTGGCCATAAACAAACATAAACTTTTGCCGCAGAACCAACGAGACATTTTAAGGCTTCAAAATAACTGTTCCCCATCAAATTGTTCATAATGGTGTCGCCGACGGAACCCATTAGTCTTTGTAGGGTTTTATCGCGTTATTTTCGCGAAGGGTACCCAAGATTGATGACGCACGTGACCGACTAGATGCTTTTGTCGAACAACTAAATCGAAAATGTCAAACGCAGCGAAATATCTACCGCCATGTTTTTATGTGGCGTTTTTCCTTAAATGTGTTGAACCATGTTGTGCTGTTTATGTGAGATAACGGCGCCAGGGACAGGTAAAGCCATGTTGAGCACGTTTTGTTAGAAGTTCTAAAGCTTCTTCAGCGCAAGAACTTCAAAGTAAATTTTGTTTTAATTTATTACAATTTGGGTAAATAAATGTTATATTCAAGCTCGTGCCATATACCTGGTCTGCAATAATTCGCGTTGTACTCTGCTGACTAATTGGGAAGCTTAAACTCGGTCATACTGCTTATTAAAACATTGCTCGCTAGTAAAAAAATTATGGTCATCAAATAATATTATTCTGTGTACCTCCCTTTGGGTACCGCTTAAGAAGTTGTTTTGATTTTTTATTTTGCTTCCTGACAGCATTTCTTTGAATTCTTTCCTTCACTGCTTTGATCGCCTTTTTCGTACGAATATTACGTGGAAGGCCAGATTTTTTTCTGTCACAAACAGAGGAGGTTTCATTGTACCTATCAATAGCCCGAAACACAAACATTAGACTAATACCAAGCGGATGGAGAGTTTCAAAAATTACATTTGGCTCCATTACTACTTTATATAATGCTATCACAACAATTTGGTTCTCTTTATCACCCCACTCCATTTTAATATCACAAAAATATTTAACACCGATTGCCGCGAAAATGAGAAAACACAATGAATATTAATATAAGAATGACAGATTCCAAATTCAGGTGTAATATCTTTTTTTTTATTGTATCAGTATTTATGGCCAGGCTAAGTATAATGTCATATAATATACAGGGTGTCCAAGAACCTGGCGTCCAACTGGATTCCCACGATGCCCCAAGTTCTAACAGTACTCAGAAAAATATTTTATAAAATCCACCCCATGTACTTACAGAATTATACTGATTTCAAAAAAAAGGGGAAATGAGCACCCTGTGACATACTTTTGAATGCTGTGACTGCTAATGCTGATAATTTCGATATTTCTTGGAGGTTTTGTAATCTAGGGTATTGCTGTGTCTAAATAGAATGTAAAAATAAAGTACTTATTGTACCATTTTAAAATAAAATATTATTTTAACTAAAGGTGATATGGAAAACTATTGAATTTCGCAACTTTGACCGACTGTAGTGTAAAAAAAATGTACCAAAATAGTATGGCAAGTGACGTCAAATTTTGACGCGTTTATTCCTCTTTTTAAAAAGGTATAATACTTACACATTAATTTGAAAAAAAAAAATTTTGATAATATTTTTACTCAACAACCCAATTTTTACGATGTCTTACAGAATTCTTAGAAAGAAAAATTTACGACGAATTGAATCTAACCTCTAAAGAATTACTGTTGTATGCTCATAAAAATAACAACAGGCCTCTCAAAAAACAGGTTAGACCGTAAGGGACGGTATGTGCATGCATCTCACCATAGTGATTCGTTATTACAACAGGAGGGAGCAAGACAGAAACTATCTTTGCGATTTGCTGGTTCTTCTTTATGGTACCCCATTATTCAGGTAAGAGTGAGGGAGAAAAAGGTTAGAGGTGCGAGTGAGATAGATAGTGACGCTATCTGGGATCGTGCTATTTAGGATAACAGTACGGTCAGTACGCGTCACTGCCTCCTGCCGTTACTACGCACCTCTCTCTTATTGTTACCATTGATCACGTACTACGATTTAAAGCTTTGTTTATTGGACTCGATTACTCTTTGTGCTCTGGACTTTGAAACGAACTCTTTACGACGACCTTTGCCTGTGTTTGGACAGTTTGTGTTTTGTGTGTGCTACCATGGCGACCTACACTCCGCAAGAATACGCAAATATGCACTACATTTATGGAGAATGTAGAGGTAATGGACGAGCTGCAGCGAGACTTTACAGAGAAAGGTATCCGAGGGCTACGCGATATCCCGACCATCGAGTTTTCATTAATGTGCACAGATCACTATGTGACGGGCGGTTCCCCAATCAAGTAGCTGGTGAAGGACGACCCGTAAATGACTTCATACGCGATGAAGTTTTAGAGGCGGTGTCGGCAAATCCAAGCATCTCTGTGCGAGGAATAGAAGCTGATACGGGGATACCGAAGAGCACAGCACACAGTATTCTCCAAAAAGAAGAATATCATCCGTACCACGTACAGCGAGTGCAAAGTCTTTTACCTCGAGACTATCCGAGCCGAGTCGCGTTTTGTGAAACAATCCTGCAAAAACATCGAGAAGACGAAAACTTTATCGACAAAATTTTGTGGTCAGATGAATCTACATTTAAGAAGGATGGCTACATGAACCTACACAACTTGCACGAGTGGCATGTGGAAAATCCGCACTTGATGCGAGAAGATAGATCCCAGTACCGGTTCAAAGTGAACATGTGGACCGGTATTCTCTGTGGGAATATTATTGGTCCATTTGAGATGCCCGAGAATTTGACTGGCGAATCATATTTAAATTTTCTTCAAAATGATTTGCCAAACTTACTAGAAGAGACCCCACCAGATATGTGGTTCCAACACGACGGCTGTCCAGCACATTTTCGCGTATCCGTTAGAGAGTTTTTGGACGAGCAATACCCGAACAGGTGGATTGGGCGATCAGGAACAATCCCGTGGCCAGCCCGCTCACCTGACTTAAATCCGCTGGATTTTTTTTTCTGGGGAACTATGAAGGAGCTCGTTTATGCGAAGCCCATTAATGACATCGCTGACCTTCGTGAGAAGATAACACAAGCAGTGCAGGTGATACGTCAAAAAAGTTACTCGCGAAACATAAAGCGGTCCTTTTTAAGGAGAGTGAGAGCTTGTATTGCCGCGGGTGGTCAACATTTTGAACATTTATTGTAATAAAATATCTTTAAACTAACATTCTTTGCTTTTATTCTACTGGGAACCCATCTACCTGTGTGTATTTCCTTCTTGCTCACTCTTGGAACCGAAGTAAATAATAGTAGTAACATAACAGTTTCTAAGATAAGAAAGGGTCCGACAGTTACCGTTAGTAGGTAGGCACTTCGTAAAAATTGGGTTGTTGAGTAAAAATATTATCAAAATTTTTTTTTTCAAATTAATGTGTAAGTATTATACCTTTTTAAAAAGAGGAATAAACGCGTCAAAATTTGACGTCACTTGCCATACTATTTTGGTACATTTTTTTTACACTACAGTCGGTCAAAGTTGCGAAATTCAATAGTTTTCCATATCACCTTTAGTTAAAATAATATTTTATTTTAAAATGGTACAATAAGTACTTTATTTTTACATTCTATTTAGACACAGCAATACCCTAGATTACAAAACCTCCAAGAAATATCGAAATTATCAGCATTAGCAGTCACAGCATTCAAAAGTATGTCACAGGGTGCTCATTTCCCCTTTTTTTTTTGAAATCAGTATAATTCTGTAAGTACATGGGGTGGATTTTTTAAAATATTTTTCTGAGTACTGTTAGAACTTGGGGCATCGTGGGAATCCAGTTGGACGCCAGGTTCTTGGACACCCTGTATACTAGCCAAAAGGGTATACACCACTTATAGCGCTAGCAGCCCAATCATTAAAAATCTGACTTGCCGGAGTTATAGTGTGTGGGAGTTCGTTCTCCACTTATATTTATTCTTAACACAAGCATTAAAAATCTCTGGTGATGATTATTACGGTAAGAATACTAGGTAGTTTAAGCCCAAAGCCGTAGTAACCTTTACAAAATATTATCATATCATACTATTATTTAATTCGCACTTAAATAGGTGTAAATTAGGTACTCGGTCACATTCCAAGGCTTCATTTTATTATTGAAAACAAATAAACATAAGCGCCAACAAAGGCAGCGTGATGAAAAAGGCAGTCGGTTATATAAAGTTAAAGCTTAAAATTAAGTACTTTTATATTATAAATTAAAATGTTTAACCTGTCCGCGGACGTAGGTACGTCAGCCATTAATAGAAACTTAATTACCTAAGTTTCGACGATATACCAACGTCGTCAGTTAAAAATATTTACAAGTCGAAACATTAGGATGTAATACCAAAATATTTGTGCAAACATAAAAAATTTATTAGCGCCGGTGTTTACGTAAATAGCAGCCTTAAGAATTTTTTAACTCCAGTGAAATTATGTATCAGGGTAAAAGCGGAGGATAAATATTGTAATATTACCAATTTGAGAGCATAATTATAAAATAACAGTATACTTAATGGAAATTTCTATGAAATGCAAAAAAAGGTTTATATCGTTACGCACTGACTTTCGTCCAAGTCTCTAGAGAGTTACCTTTTGTGTAATACGAAATGAGAATTAACGCGGGCAGCTAGATATTTACGATTTTTCTTTGGTTCATCTGCCTTCGTCGGTTGTATTAGTAAGTGCAACTACAGAGCATCGGGCACGCCACGTTCGTGGCAGTAAGTCCCGTGTTTGAGGAGTGGCTGGAGAGGCGGCATGGCGCCCTCACCATCCGGCTGACACAGGTAATGACAGGCTACGGTTGTTTTGGCCAGTTCCTGTGTCGTATACGCCGGCAAGAGACGCCCGGTTGTCACCACTGCGGCGACTGCCGCGACGTTGTTGAAGACACGGCGCTGCACACTTTGGCGGTTTGCCCCGCCTGGGCATCGCAGCACCGTGAGTTGATCACGGCAGTCGGATCGGTTGCCCTCTCGCTCCCGGCCGTAGTCCAGTCTATGGTCCGGAGTGAGAGGTCGTGGCATGTCGTCGCCTCCTTCTGTGAGGAAGTGATTTCCATCAAGGACGCGGCGGAGCGGGAGAGGGAGCGCTTAAACGCAAATCCTCTCACCAACCGCAGAGCCGGGTGCCGGAGGGCGCGAGATGACCTCCAGCCACTCTGAGGTTTGACCTGGGGGTGGTGTGCTTTGTGGGCCTGCCCGCCATCCGTTCAGCACCAGGTCCGAGAGGCGGCGTGCGTGTTCCCACGCGCGTCTAGGTAGGTCTTATTGTGTAGTGGCCTGCCGTTTCACACGGCGGGCTGAAACCTCGGCGGGGTCGCCACCGCATGCGAAAGTGATTCGCGCGGCCCCGTCGATAGTGGTTTTGTCGAGGAACACCGTGGTAGGTTTAGTCGATATTCCGGGAGGTACCTTATTCTTATTCCATCTTACTTTTACCCCGGCGAGTCCGACATAACCCCTCCGCCTGCCCCCGCGGAGGGGTATGCGTCAAAGCATTCTCCCACGTACAGAGCATGAGATATCAAAAAATATCAAAATTAAATTTATTCAAATTAGGTTACAAGGTTAATATGAATGTCAAAGTTACACAAAATTTATCTGCGAATTTACGTTTACTGCCACGTTCAGCAAAGCAAGGATGTAGGGCTCATGAGAAGAACGGGCAAAAAACTTATAGCCACTCTTTTTAATCGCCAATTTTACAATAATATATCGGGTACAAATCATAACTGTAAGGTGCTGCAACCATTTCTCCATAAACTGCTACTGAACATACTCAGATACAATTATTGCCAAGAAGATTTTTTTTTCTAGTGGTTATTAGATTTAATGTCATGAAATTCTTAATAGCAGCAAAGAGTAGTGTTGCCTGATAGACAGCATCAACTCGCGCTCTATTAAATGGGATATAAAACTATACCTGTGTAGCCGCAATAAATAAAGTTGTATATACGTTCGCACACCGCGGCGCTGAGTGACAAATGGCGCAAATTTCCGTGCCACTTGTTTATACAGGGTGTCCGGTAATTAATGGATAACCTGGAAATGTCTTATAGTGGAACTGATGGCCGTTCAGAAAATATGAAAGAAAATCTATCCTAACTACTACCTGAGATATGTGTTCTTTTTTAATTACCATGTATAACTTTCTTGTATACTACGACCATAAATGAATGAAATCCATCGGTGTTTTGTTGTTTTATTATTAAACACTAATTATGCTTATAGATAGACAGTCAAAATTATGCTATGCTAATATAGCTTGCACTTTTTAATATAATTTTTTATTTAATTTTTTTCATTTTTCTGAACGGCCTTCAGTTCTACTATAAGACATTTCAAGGTTATCCATTAATTACCGGACAACCTGTATATTGAGCCGCGTTCGCTAATTGCGCGCGCCCAAGCTCGTTACGTAATCATAATAATATTGTATTATCCTGTGATTTGTTGATTGTAAATATTAGCTCCCTTTGTATATAACTTCTTGTGTGACATAAACTGTATATATAAATACGCTAATTTTATTCTAAAATATATTCGTACTCTACCCTCCTGAGTTCCAGACACCTTCTTTTTGGAATATTGTTTTGAAACTCTTGCACCACGCTCATTAGCAATTATTTATGATGAGAAAAATAATGAAAAATTTCTTGCACTGGAAAATCAAATTTTTCACTACGTCCTACTCAAAGAACAAGGGAATACTATTAACATGTCCTTTGAAAAGGACATAAACAGATCTTTGTATTTAAGTAAAGGGACCGCAAGAAATAGAGAAAATAATAAAAGAGAAAATCATTTTATAAAAAGTTTTAATATTAAACTTTACATAAATAACACAAATAATTTGTTTTCTTAAAAACAAATATATAAAATCAACATTGTTAAGAAAAATCAAGATATGCTTAGAATGTAATTGTACTTAAGTAGTAAAAAAAAGGAACGATAGTCAGGGAATGTTGTGTCTCCCTCATAGACTACCATATCACAAACCAAGCCTTGAAGTGACGCTAAGACAAAAACTTTCAGGCCGACAGGATTGGATTTGTTGGGGCTATACTGATGCATAGTGCATTTCCCTGTAAAAGGAATAATCATTTCGTCAATACTCAATTCCTGTGGGCGTTCTTGTTTGTAACATCCAATTAGTATACGATCAAATAACGGCTGGATTTTCCACATCTTTCGCAATTTTTGTTCCAATGTGACATCTGGATCATGTACGCATTTTAGTCGTAATCTAATAAAAAATAATCTATTGCGAGTTATAGCCATGGCAATTAATGGAACTTTCCATTTTTATACCAATACATACAAATTTTTAGGTACTGTAATGCAGCCATAATCATAGTAATACCAATAAACACTTTGTTTTACAGTTAACCCCATTGATTTTCCTGTCTACCAAACATGTGTTCTATTCGTACAATCAACTATTTGTTTAAGAATACCATTGTCAATGTATTGTTCGTAAAATTTATACCACTCCCATTCCTCTGTATTTTTCTGAAAATAAGCTGGTTGCATTAAATGATTAACTTCTGAATCAAGAGTGTTAGCCAGCCAAGTGCCTTGAATATCGGTGTTACTTTGGTGATTTCTTATTGCGTCTTGCCGAGTGATAATGTGACTCCTCTGCTTCGACTATGACTGCGTCCGCTTGCGCGTCCTCTAGATCGCGTAGGTGCTGTCTCCGAGTTATGTGACAGTGCTGGTGAAGCTATTGGAGTAATCAATGGGTTTTTGTCCTCAACCGAAGTACTCTATGCATTTGATTCGTGTTTACCGGCTTGTTGGTCGAAATCTGGTGGGTGAAACTCCGGATCTTCATCCGAATCATCTCCAGAATAATCAAACTCAGAGTCATTCAGAGCCTCCGCGATGTCCTTTTCGGATATCACTAAAAGGAATATGAAATTCGCTTAATGTATTTTGTATAGTACAAGGGTACTCAGACCAAGAAAGTATGAATTGAGTACTGATGTACTTTGCAAAGGACATTGAAAAAGCAATGAACGTCACACGTCAATTATTTCTTTTATCGAGATAATATTATCTCAAATCAATAGTGTACACTTCTATTTTGTCATATATAACAATACATTGTAAATTTGTTAAAAAAATACTAAGATTAAAAAAGATATACTTACATTTGCGAGGATGCAATCCAACATTACCGCTCTCCGACACCATGTTTTTTAAAATGACGCATGACATTTGGCGTTTATATTTTTTAACATAGCCCTTAGAGTCACTAGAATGCTCTGACGAAATATTTCAGTGTTGCTATTTTAAACATAGACTACAGAATTTTTGTCTTCTTACGTACTATGTATAGTACACATGTACCCAGGAGGCTACAACATATCGGAAGTTTTATTCTGCATCTCTGGATATCAAGCTACAGTAAACCCTGCCTTACACCTGCATACCCATAGCTAGGTAATATATGTATATAATACACCTCTGCCTAAGATAGGCAGAGGTGTATTATATACATTCAGGAATAGACGTGAGTCTTGTTATGTTATTTATTTATTTTAAACTTTATGCATAAAACAATACATCGGCGGACTTAATGTCAAGGGCATTCTCTACCAGCCAACCGTAGGCTGATGCAGAGATAAAATGAGTAGATGGATACAGTAGCATGGAACAAACTTCTGCATAATATATACATACTTACCAATAAACATATTATATAATTTAAATAAAATATTATAACCCTATTTATTATATTATACACACGTTAATGTAGATTTTGTCAATAATTTTCTATTCCTCGGAACAGTACATTTTTCCTGTATGATTATTCCATTTACAGAAAAAGTCATAGGGTATCTCCCTATGACCTTTTCTCTGTGTCTGTCTGCCTCTGTGGCGCAGCGGTAGTGAATGCGACTGCTGTGCATGAGGTCTCGGGTTCGAATCCCGGGTCGGGCCAACATAAAGGTATTGGTGTTTTTCTGTTAAGAAATCTCAATACGAGCCCGGAGTTAGGAAGTTGGCGGTGTAAGGCACCCCCGTGCCTCGGAAAGCACGTAAAGCCGTTGGTCCTGCGCTTGATCTCTCTCCGGTCGTGTCGGATTATCCGTCCCATCGGATCATGAGGGTAAGGGAACAGAGAGTGCACTTGTGTTTGCGCACATACTTGTGCACTATAATATCTCCTGCGCAGATGGCCAATCTACGTTAAGATTGGCCGCCGTGACCGAAAATCGGTCTGGAGGACATTACTATGACATTATTATGACCTTTTCTGTAACCCTGAAGTGCAACGTGTGTGCGAAATTTCACGATGATCGGTCTAGTAGATCAGGCATGATTGTGTGAAAAAGTAACGAACAAATAAACTTACATTCACATTTATAATAATAATTAGGATACTTACGTCCAAAACTTGTAAAATTGTATATGTCGTAATATAGAAATTAAGGTAACATTTGCATACTCATTGTGCTCACGGATTATTGGCGCTCATTTATTCGAACCTAATCGCACGGATATCCAACAAAAATGCGTGAATCTGTGTAATGCTCGCTCCAACGAAAAATATATTACATTTGTTTGTCGAACAGAATAAATAATTGGTAAATAGATTTATTAGCCTGTTTTTTTATTTACGTCGTACTACTTATTACAATCTGAAATACGAATAAAGGTGTTGTTTCATTGTAAAGAATGCTCGCATAGAACAGATTGGATTTGCGACCGTGATTTCGATACACACTTACTGCTCTACCAATTTGAATCCCACTTTTAACTCGAACTAATTGCTTGTGTTAAAACGAAAGTGTTAGTCATTTGGAGACTAACTTGTTAGTAATCTTTTTTTTCTAATAAAAAGATATATAGTCTCCAATAAAAAAATAGTAGTAGCCTTTTGGGAATAAAACGAGATGGGTGTTAAAACCCAGGATTCAACCTCTTCGTCTTTATGTGACCTTTTTCTTTCTTTAGCGTTTTGTAATGTCTCACTGCTGGGCAAAAGCCTCTCCTTTGGACTTTCGAATCACTCTGTTGGTGGATATCCCCTGACCTTATGATCTTGTAACCCCTATATCTCGGGGGTCTATAACCCACAAGGCCCATATTCAAACTCGACCGAGGAATGACTCCAAGGTGTCTGTACACCAAGTTACAAGTCAATCGGTCCAGTGGTTCCAAAACTATGCCTGTCACTAACAAACTGTTACTAACAGAGAGACACACAGACCCACAGTGTTTTCATTAACATTCATATTCTTCGAAGAAGACTCAGAGGTTAATAAAAATTGAATCTTGGGATTTATATTCATAAAGTCCAAGATATTTATTTGGCAACACACATTAGTACAGTTATTTGCCAACACATAAAAATGTTTTAAGTATGTATCCAAAGAGGTATTTATGTGTACCACCTGTAACTTCTCATTTAAATATCAATTTAATACGTGAAATTAAAAAAAACTTAATAATTTATTAATGTAGCCAGTCCAGTGGCTTGTTCTAATTTAGATCTAATTTAGACATACATTTGCATCAGCAAATCTTCAAATTAATTTTAAATATGAGCGGATAAATAATATCCCTAACAAAATGAACGCCAGAAAATATTTTCTCATGCCGTAGGGACCCAAACATTTCATATGACTTTTAAATATAACCACACCTTTCGGTAACATATCATACTTGTTTAGTAGCAAACGATAAAGTCGCCTACTTTTAATAATAATATCACCTAGTATCAAAGAACGATTTATTTTTAAAGTCTTACACGTCATTAAATCACTCCATAACGCCGCCTCGCATTGAAGTGGAAAAGTCTAGAGCAGCTAATAAAAACGACGAGTAACTATTCTTTATTGGGGAATAAATAGATGGTATTTGGTATATGATGAGCCGTTTATATCTGGTGTTATGAAAGTTTGGACCTAAATCAACCTTTACGATGTATATGAGAACGGGTATTTTTCGCGCTGTTTGTTTTTAGGTACCTTTAAAGGTGAAAATGGAAGTCTCTTTATATGGGTAATAAAATATCATATCGGTGGGACATTGGTAGTGAATGCGACTGCTATGTATAGGGTTTTGGTCTCGATTTTCGGCTCTGATAGTTTTAGATAGTTATTACAACATGACATTAATGCAGTGGTGGAATGGAGCAAGCGAAACACATTGTCCTTTGACGTTTCCAAATGTGAATCCATAACGTTTTCGCGATCCCGTTCTCCAGATAATACGACATATGAACTAGTAGATTCACCCCTTGTGCGTGTCATTACAATACGTGATTTGGGCCGTAACCGTAAAAACGTGTAAAGATGCAAATAAATCTTTAGATTTAATTATTAGAACTGCCTCCCAGTTCAATAATGTACAGGTTATATAAATTTTTTACAACATCTTCTCCCTAGCCTTTATTATTCCCAAGTCATTTGGGGTTGGCTTTTCTGGTCTAACCGAATTTGACTGGATATCAGTTTTTACACGGAGCAGCTGCCACCTGACTTCCGCAACCCGAAGGCTAACGATATCTTAAGGCTAGACCAGTGTCAGGATATTTTAGGGCACTGACTTCTCAATAACGACTATCATAGATGTTCATGGCAGCCGAGACCGACGGCTTAACGTGCTCTCCGAGGCACGGAGCAGGCGATAATTGTCAATCAATACGCACATAATTTCGAAAAATCATATAACTTCTGATAGACAGAGGTGTGCGACATGGGTTCGAGCCCGAGACCCTCTGCATTGCAGTCTATTGGTTGGTTTCTTTATAACATATCCGCAGTGAACTGGAGTACAACGCAATCATATAGAACCGAAAAGAAAATTAAACACCCTTATGGTTGGAAAAATCCAGCGTATATTTGCCCAATAATTATATAAACGTAGGTACCTATGGAAACTATCCGTTTCTATGTATATCTCTCCTTGTTTGTATCTGGGATAGTGGGTCTTGTGACTATTCAACTTGGGCGAGAATTTAACCACATATTACATTACTGCCTGTTACTGGTTAATAAGGTGGACGATACATTGGTATTGTGAATGAATACATTTATAATTGCCTAACCAATACATTTGTGGTATTTGACGTCGGTACCGCCGGCTCCCCGCATGCCAACCATCATGGCGCTCTTCGCAAGCTGCTAATAGTTCCACGGCTAGAGCGATTTACCTCTTAAATAAATTTATTTAAGATATGCCAGACACAGACATATTTTTCGATAGCCATAACGTAATTATTGAAAATATATATGTTCATTTAAATATTATTAAATGATAAAAGTGAATACTATTAGGCAGAATAAATTATAAATGTATAAAAAATAATATGTTATTTGTAGTTCAATTGTATAATGTTTCTTTTTCCGTTGTTTTTTTTTGTATTGTTGTAAATTGTTGTAAAGGTAGATTTTATGATTGTATTTATTTTTAATAATATGTGTAAGCTTACACTAGCACATAAGCGATTTGTTGTGTACAATACTGTAAGCTTATGCTGTTGAATAAATAAATAAATAAATTAGGTTCTTTCTCAAGATATATTTAGTACCACACCGTATCTGGAAGTGCGGTCAGTACCGGATTTAAACTATAACTAGCAAAATGGCAAAGTTATACACCTGTGCTTACCCTTCCGATGATATATGCGCGAGACTTTGCATGCATATATATTTGTCGCCCTAAAGTTTCTGGAAATAAGATACTCTTCCAAAGACGATGCCTTTTAGCAAGTTTAGTCAAACGATCAACATTTCTTTCAGTCTCATAATCTTAAATATAAAATATAATTATTAATTTAGGTCATAAAGTAACACTTATGAACATCAGGGTTACACTAATTGAAATGTGCTATGAATTTAAGTTTACCTGTTGCCACTTTTAGCGAAGAAAGGGCGTAGAACATGTTAGCCTCTAACATCAGGCATGGTATTTACTCACATGCACATAAAGTAATAAAAACAACAAGCGACTATATTGTAGTCCGGATTCATTAGTTGTATAGTATTGATTTATACTACTTAACTATTAGTATAAATGCGAATATGAGTTTTTTATTTGTAACGCTTTCACGCCTAATTACTCGACCGATCAATATAAACTTTCGCACATATGTTATAACATAGAAAAGGACATAGAGTATCTTTCACCCTTTCACCCAGAAAAAACTTTTACTCCCGATGGATAGAAATTTATTGTCAGAATACCTAGTATTAACTTTAATTATTAAATGGAAATCAAATTATCATTACTATTGCAATCAGTCTACCAAGAATAACCAAATGCTCAATAAGTTTACAGTTACTTTCAATAGTTACAACAGTTTGAATTTATTAAAGTGCTCTCGGTTCTCTTAGATTTTCAATTTTGCCTGTAGACCATTTCATTGAAAACGCCTTTAATCCGAACAGACGGATAATTGACTCAATCGATTTCGCTTCAATTTAAACTGAACCACAATCTCCTTTAATAAAGGTTGGAAACCAATTTTTCCGTTCTACATACATTGGTATTCCATACATAGTCTCACGCTGTGTTCCCAAAAGGATAAGCAGTGGTGTATTATATCCACATTTCGCCAGATATGTCTGATGTCCCGTAATAGAAGGCGAGCATCTTGCCGTTTACCAAGCACCGTTCTGGACTCCGTATTGCTACTGTGAATATTTGTCATCGATTGCTTCGGTGGTGCGGTGATAGTGTATCCGACTGCTGTGCTTGATGTGTTGGATTTGATCTGAGTTAGGCTTATTGTTGGATGTTTTATAAAGAAGTTTCAGTAGCAGCTCAGTCTGGATAGTTAGACTTTAATTGGCTTGCTAACTGCTACGTGGCATCTAAAAGATAGTTCGCGAACTGTGGGTGTAATATACCTTTCTATACAGAGTCGTGGATAGTCGCCTGAGCCTATGTATGTATGACTGACTGTTCTAACCAAAATGATTTTTATCAGTGATGTCTAACATGCAGCGCACAGTTAATAAACTGATGTAGGTAATTCGAGGCTTTCCTAAGAAAGACGATGACACCGATAAAAATAACAACGAATAAGATCACTAAGGTATCGGCCACATAGAAGCTTTAGAACGTTAAGATGAGGCTACAAAGTGGCGCTACGTTAGACGTAGGCTACGTAGAATTGTTATAAGTCTATGTAGGGGTTACAAAGCGGTGCTTCATAACGCGCATGGTCCATAGAAGCGTTGTAGCGCTAAGATGGGGTTACGTAGTGAAGCTACGTAAGCCACACGCTTCGTAGAACCATCGTAGAGCTAAGATGTGGCTATGAGACGACGCTAGATAGAAGCGTTGTAAGGCTAATATTGACTTTACAAACACGGGAACAAATTACACCCAGACTCAGACCACTGAAATGCTGATCACATAAATAATTATACTGTTTGAACCTCGATCTTACAACACTCGGCGTGACGGCAGCTGCTACGCGACCGCTAAGGAGCTACGCCATAAGATGGGGTTACGTAGTGAAGCTACGTAAGCCACACGCTTCGTAGAACCATCGTAGAGCTAAGATGTGGCTATGAGACGACGCTAGATAGAAGCGTTGTAAGGCTAATATTGACTTTACAAACACGGGAACAAATTACACCCAGACTCAGACCACTGAAATGCTGATCACATAAATAATTATACTGTTTGAACCTCGAACTTACAACACTCGGCGTGACGGCAGCTGCTACGCGACCGCTAAGGAGCTACGCCATCCGTGTAGTCGAAGATAGTTAGACTTCGTAAAATGTTTATATGTGCCGGCTATAGGGAATATTAAAGCTCGAATGAAAATGATATAATATGTACAGTCAGAGACATAAGTAGATACACTTTATATATATTGCACTAATGGCCAAGTGGTTTAAGTGGTCGCCTAGTCACTGCCACTACCACGAGGGTCGTGGGTTTGATCCCCGCGCGGGATAAAAAATTGTGTTCTAGACAACTATTGTTCCAAGACTGCGTGTTTTTTTTTGTTTCTGTTTTTCAGATGTTTGTTAAGTTCCCCACGAAACATTATTTGTTCCTAGGATCGGAGATATCTTTACAAAAAAGGAAAACAATTGTGAGTTTTTCAATTGCTTTATCACACACATTATGGTAATAATCATGTCATAAAAGTTTAAGGATTGTTGTTTTAATTACAATTTATTTCTATAGAATATTAATAAACAACTTTTCACTCATAAAACACTGTTACAAATTTTTTGAACGTTCAGCTACTTATATACTACTTACGTAACGTATCCGGCACGGTATCAGCAATATTAATGACTTATTGCAATTAACACCTGACTGGCCTCTCTGATATTCAGCGTATTGTGCATTATCCAATATGCGCTTTAAATAAAACGTCATTTAAATGGTATCACCAGAGTAGGCGGAATGGTGTTCGGATATTCGTCCAAAATATCACATGACAGTAAGTGCCATTCTGCACACAACAGAGCTAATGGCTCAATTAATTAATCTGAACCCTTTGCCTCTGGAAAATATTCTCATTCGTATAAAATTTAACTGCGTCGATTTAAAGGTTCGGCGTGAATAATGAAAACCCTTTCAGATTGTAATATTTGGCGTAATCTTGTAAAATATATTCTTTGAACTTTATTAACAAGGCTGGACGCCTCGTTGGTCCTGCGTCATAAGGTTGTGTTTATTATGCAGGTGATCATGAGATCCCGGGTTCGTTACTCGGATCGAGTAAAGTGTTAAATCGCCGCGCATTCCATTGCACAATCATTTTTTCACTTTAAATAGCTAATTATAAGATTTTATTTCCAATAATTATCACACGTTTACTAGGCTTGTACAATGTACATATGTATATAATACTTCATGTGTCCTACCTGTCACGTGTGTCTTTTTAGAATAACAAAAATTTGATTAAAGAGACGTGGGCCAAGTGGAGGCATATTTTTTGCATACTTTATATAAAAGGTTTTTGGCAGAACTTCGTTAAGTACTCCATCAATAGGTGTCGTATAACAACATAATACAAAAAGTACTACGTCTTAGTTAGCGCCCACAAATTAAAAAGTATTAATCCTAATAAAAATAAAGAAATATTGAAATTGGAACAATTTATGAATAAAAATGTTCTACGCTTTCAACATTTTACTACACTAACTTTTGTTTTACTGTTCCAATTTTAAATATCAAACCACAACAATTTATTGCGCCAGAAATTATTGTTCTTATTTTAACAAAGTTTATTTATTTAATACCATAATGAAAGTTATTTTTTAATAAAATAGCGAATGAGTAAATTGAATAAACATTACTTGAAAACAAATAAAAACAGTTTTGGCTACTAAATGCTCTACGGATGCCATAAGGAGCAACCATCTTGGAGATAAATAGCATCAAAGTTTGTAAGCGTAGTCTTCGTAAACTTGCGAAGGAATCGAGCTCTCGGGACCATTGATGGCAAGCTTCCAAATGAATCCCAGTGCAAAAATATTCTTCCAATGTTGCTACGTCGGTATACGATTCGGCTGGTAGAGATAGTCCACAAATTATTACCTACTATATAGATAGTAAAATCTATAAGGGGCACTCCATATTATACGTAAATAGCCCAAAAGTCACAGACAGCACATCCCAAACTAGAAAACCCTCTTATATCGGCCGAACCGCTCGTACATACTCATACTCATACAAATGGAATCGGTAGAAAAGCCAAAAATCGCCATTATGCGACAAAATAATGTCATATAATAATTTATATTTTCGGCCAGTTACATTTGTATGAGTATGAGAATGTATGTTTTAATATGAATTAACATAATCTTTTACATAAAAATCATAAAATTTAGACATTCTTAGGTAGTAGAGGCAGAAATATGTATTGTATAATTACTGTGATACATTATTTACTCACACATACTTATGCACCCGCCATTTTCGTATATCAAAATTTTGTTTACAAGATGGCGTCCCTAAAATTCGTAATTCAATGTGTACCTAGGGTAATTATAGCTACGTTCTGATTGCAACTGCTTTTGTTTATAAAAAGCTAGCTTACGGCCGCAGCTTAGTTGAAAGTCTTGTAATCGTTTTAAATATGAAACACCCGTTTAATATTTAAAGTAGCTAATTTTACGTGATTTCAAGTTACATACGTAGAACCATAACCCGTTTTTAATATACTACAAACCTTTGAGCCCAATTTCAATCTTTTAAAAGGTGGTGTAGGTAATGCGATTGCTTTTTTATTATAATTACTATATCTCTACAAGGTTTCAACTTAATAGTGCATATTTTTTTTTACTTCATTAAAGCTTTGATTACGCAATCCAACCACTTAAGGTATGAAGTTTTAAAACTCTTTATTAGTATCTACTAATAAATAGTTTTAAAACATCTGTTTACGTGAATTTAAAGAGCTTGTGTGTAAATTTACATAAAGTATTTAAAAAAAAAAAAAGAAAAAGATTTGCTTTATATTTTTTTTCGTGACCCATGCTACCAGCATTGCGCGAAATACAAAAAACTATTTTAAATCGGTCGAGCCATTTTCGAGTTTTGCGATACTAACGCACGGTAATTGATTTTTATGTATATATAAATAATACAGTATATGTAACTTTAAGTACATAAACAAAGCAACAATCATATTTTATAACTTTTCGTGCGCTTTTTAGAGATATATCTAAGCGGCTAATAGACGCTTCGCGTGACCAGAAGGCTGGACTTTTCTTGGCTCAAAGAATCAGCATTGCCATTCAACGTGGCAATGCTGCCAGTCTTCTGGGCACTTTCCCGGTCGACAGCGATGCTGAGGAATTTTACGACGCTGCCTAAACCAGCCTTTTCTTTTCTTTATATTAAA
Organism: Catocala nupta; assembly: GCA_963675205.1. Classification (NCBI taxonomy): domain Eukaryota; kingdom Metazoa; phylum Arthropoda; class Insecta; order Lepidoptera; family Erebidae; genus Catocala; species Catocala nupta. The sequence goes on along the minus strand of OY776085.1, from coordinate 23,635,027 downwards.
TTTTACAGTCCCAAATTTTGTTACTTTTCATGTTGTTTTATTTATAAGTGGTTAGGTTTGTGTATAGATCGATAAAAGCAGCAATAACCTGGTGGGAGACTGCCATGCAGAGGTCTTGAGCTCGATCCCAAGACACGCAGCTCCGACTTTTAGCAGTTATGTCCGTATTAATTAGTTAATTACCACTTGCTTTAATGGTGAAAACATCGTGGAGAAATCTATCATCTATCTAATCTATCATATCATGTCTGAGAGTTCTTCATAATGTTCTCGAAGATATGTGGCTTAACCCTTCCCACACTGAGAACAGGCCCGTGCTTAGCATTGCGACAGTATATATACAGAACTGATTTTATACAGATAGATAAAACGATTTAGAGCGTGCGGTTTAAGCAGCACACTTATACATCAGTCATTCAGTTTCTGCTTTAATAGGTATTAGGTAGCACTTGGTTGAGCCCCGTACAATCCTATGTAAACAAATAATATGCTTGCTCTGAATCGTCTTACGATTTGGGTCATGGCGTGCCCAATATAATTGTCTTGATGCACTATCAGACAAACAGAGAGACGACATGTTATGTTATATGAAGAGTTGTTTTTTTATCTTTAAGTAACCAATTATATTTATTTTTCAATAATGGTGTAGTGTTGTAGTCGCCTCGCCACTTCTAACGCGTTAGTTCAATCCCAGAATAGGACAAATAAATGTCTGATCTACAAATAGGTATTTCTAGTCTGAAAATCTCTGTGTCCATTCTTTGAATGTATGTAAAATCGTCTTATGTTTACGCGAATGTTATACATTGAAATTAAACACTTTATACGGATTTTATCGCGTTGTTTATTTTACTTTAAACACTGTTATTACATAATTTTGAAAACTCTAACACTACTATTATTGAATTTTACTACTATTTAAGCTATATATTTTTTCTAATTAAATCTATTTGTATTTAAGTTTACACTTTGCCCCGACGTTCACGGGGAGACTACCATCTTAGTCTCCCCGTGAACATGGCTGCTGTAAAGCAACCGAAACGTCGGGGCAAAGTGTAAACTTAAATACAAATAGATTTAATTAGAAAAAATATATAGCTTAAATAGTAGTAAAATTCAATAATAGTAGTGTTAGAGTTTTCAAAATTATGTAATAACAGTGTTTAAAGTAAAATAAACAACGCGATAAAATCCGTATAAAGTGTTTAATTTCAATGTATGTAAAATCCTCGGCAAAACAGGTATTATTTCTAGTGCGGGTAGGACCTTTGAAAACAAAAGTTTTATTAGTTGGGCCATAGCTGGCGAAAAGTGGATGTATTACACCTCTTTTGATAAATAGGCGAGAAACTATGTATGCCGTCCGCTAACTAAAAAGGCGTTTAGGCCGTTAAGCCATAGCCATGCGTTCCATAGCACTTAACGTCCATTTAGTTAGAGGACGGCAGATGTATGCATGTAACTTTTTATCTTAGTTGTGTAAATGCAACGTATAAACTAAAGAGTTCGTCGTGTCTATTACTGTGTGCTTAATTTTTGCTATGGCGCGAATTTTCTAGATATTTTGAGCTCTTGAATTCATGAATGTGTCCATCCTATTCATGCCTCGTTGAATATAAGCTCGTGTAAGCTCATCTCCTCACCTCCAGTGACATCGCTTTACAAGCTAGCTCTTTTGTACTGCCTCATCTTATGACATTTTCGCCTTTCGTATTTTCTTTTTCATATAAAAATGCTTTGAAATAACTGTATGCTTCCTTTTTAAAAGTATTTTAGTTTGCTTTATGGGTATACATATTATAGTGATTGTTTGAAATATGAAATTTCTGTGAGGCGATTATTGTTTAAAAAACGAATTATTAACCTCTGAGTCTTCTTCGAAGAGGTTAATGAAAACACTATGTGGGTCTGTGTGTCTGTCTGTTAGTGACAGGCATAGCTCCGGAAGTACTGGACTGATCGACTTGTAACTTGGTGTGCAGACACCTAGGGGTCATTCCTCAGTCGAGTTTGAATATGCGCTCTGTGGGTGAAAAGACCCCCGAGATATCGAGTCAGGGGATATCCACCAACAGTGATTTGGAAGTCCAATAAGGGAGAGTCTTTTGCCCAGCAGTGGAATATTACAAAAAGATGGAAAAATAAATGTCACCTGAAGATGAAGAGGTTGAATCCAGGGTTTTTACACCCATCTCGTTACATCTAATATAGATATATAGATATAAGTATTAATTAATTCGAACGATATTTGAATACAATCGTGCACAACGGGATATTTACTTTGGATGTTCTAGGACGCAGAGAACGTTATAGTTATCCCTCGGTAACTTTTAAATTTATTCAAATAGTTTCTGCCTGCGTAAAATCCACAGGCGCATAACCAAACACAAAGCATCCTGTGTGTTAATACAAGACATGGACCTATATGTCCTTTTCTGTACCACTTATCGAATAGTTAAGGCGTGAAAGCGTGAAAATCAAAGAAATACTTACATTTTCATTTATTATGTCAGTTAGGATAAGGATTCCGTAACTCGTGGCGTGATGTCATATAGCCTATGTTACTACTAGATAAAGCAGCTTTCTAATTGCGAAAGAATGATTAAAATTGGTTCAATAGTTTCGATTAATAAAAATTAATATTTATAATATATTAGATATTGCCCGCGGCTTCGTTCGCGTAACAATACTTTTTTTAGATGAAAGGTACCTTATGTCCTTTGTTGTTCACCTAAAAATGTGTATGTGAAATTTCATGATGATCGGTCGAGCATTCAAGGCGTGAAAGCATAACGAGCAAACAAACAAATGAACAAACTCACATTCGCATTTATGTATAACTAGCTGCGCCCCGCGGTTGCACTCCCGTAAGTCCCGATGTCGTAGGAATATCGGGATAAACAGTGGCCTATGTGTTAATACAGGTCTCCAGCTATCTACATACCAAGTTCATCACAATCAGTCTAGTAGTTTCTGCGCGAAAGAGTAACAAACATCCATACATACAAACTTTCACGTTTATAATATTAGTAAGAAAGTATAGATAATCTAAACTTTGAGGTGTGGGCAAGAAATAAACGACCACCGGGCTATCGTTGCCTACAAACGACTTTGCGTTTAACCGACACTCAATGCCCGAGATTTTTTAGTATTCGTGCTAATTGGATATTCAAGAGGTGGTAATGATGTTTATCATTGTATTTAATAATAGAAACAGGGTACACACGAACAAAAAGAAAATAACGGCGGTAATGGTATGTCTGTAGTACTAGTGGCATGTCTAGGACTTTTTTTGAATACATCTTTTGTTCTAGCGAGGCGACCTATTATAACACTTCGCTATCGATGCAGTCTGCAACAAAATAAACCCGGTGTGTATTTTTAACAGCAAATTAAGTGACATTTATTATGCTCTCTCATTATTCTTTAATCTAATTTGGATAAAGTGCTAAATTAAGTATTATAAGTTATTAGAATTTGCTCACGGAATCGCTCGCGTTTATGTAGGGTTTGTCTATAAATTCCTATCCCACGGAAATAGTTCTTTTTCTGGATAAAAGGCACCCTATGTCCTTCTCTGTACCCCTTAAATGTTTAATACAAAGTTTCCTGATGATCGGTCAAGTTATTAAGGCGTGAGAGCGTAACAAACAGACAAATTATATTCCCATTTATAATATTGGTTAGAATTTATTAATGCATACTGAGCTTTTGAGCTAATATGGTACCGCCACTGTGAGTTCAGACCTCTGAACGCGTTAAGCAGAAGTACTTCATACTCGTTTCCCAAACGTAAACAGCACGACATAATTACATAGGCACCTTTTTATTTCATGAAAAAGAAAAGAAAAGTGATGCAACCATAAAAGTGCACCAGAGCAACATTCCATTAGAATTGTGGCTTATACGGCGGCTTTTCGCCACTTCTTTCCAATCACTATTCCGCGGGGATAACAATAAAATTAAACAACTAATGTCCTTCCTAGCATACAGAACTGTATCTGTAGAAAGATAAAGCCTATTTTACAATACTAAGCGAATACTGCGGCTCAGTTACTAGTGTTGAGAGCGGTATAAAATTTTAACACTCCCCGTTGTCGAATCACCAACGCAATTTAAGCTGGGAATCTGTTTAGCTCCCGCTATGCCACACACGTAGTATGTAATCTGATTGTAAAGAATGGTAGGCGTGCGCCATTTTTTTCATACGTTCTATTTTCAAATGTGTAATTGTCTTTTATAAAGTAGGTTGTATATTGCCGTATATGCCGGTAACGCGACAAATAGAATTAATATGTAACTTCGAAGCTGTTTACTTGCGAAAGTTCACAGAGATAAAGCTCTTAGAAGAATAGTTATTGAATTCCAGACACTATGTTACTCCTGAGAATAATCAAGTCTATAAACCTTTGCTGGATCTGCTAATAGACAGTGGAACCTCAGTCACCTTTGTTTTGGTACTGTATTGTATGGGCCGAGTCTGTAGAAACAGAACATATTTATCTGAAAATGAAACATAGTTAGTAGAAGCCCACATAAGTGCCTATATTCCCGAACTTCTTTTACAAAGTAGGTCTATTGCAAAGGTTTGTGATACCTAGATTGCATTCAAACCGTGTTGGTTTTAGATTCCACAGAATAAATAGCCAATCTATTGCCATACCGGGCACAGTTCCAGAGTCCAATCTGCTGCTAAAAATCTTGACAAAGGAATCTCATAACAGTTTGCTTGATCAGAAAATCGAATTTGAGACCTCATGCCCAGCAATTGCATTCACTAATACTGCACCACTTCAATAATATAGTTGGAAATAATAATACAGCTCGATAGTTATAATCCAACCCGGTGCAATAAAGCGGACTTCACAATAGTCCTCAGGCGCGAAACGTTTGCAATGGTGCTGAGTGGAACGTAAAATTTTAATGCCCTTTACGGACGATTCGCCACGAACGTCGCATTAAGTTGGAAATATGCTTAGTCCACGATACTCGTTCTGTAAATGTTTTAATAATTGTCGTATCGTATCCGTCTGACTGCACATTTGGTGCATCGTAAAGCATGTATTCTGAGCGATAAATCTTGGGTACTCTCGGTTCTGTTCAACGGATTAGATGATAATATGTAGCTAGCTTAGAATTCAAAACATTATGGTACTAAACTTTGGAAACAGCATCGAAATCCTTTAGTGGCTATTACTTGCTCGAAAAGACAGTAAGGCAAATATTCTAATTCGCTTTTCAATGAAGCAATATACCGACACAACATATTTAACCGCTACAGTTTCATCATAGTATTTTGTTTTTCTAAAAGACACCTCTTGCACTGGGAAAGTCCTGTTTCACGAGGAACTTTTCAAACATTCAAACAATGTACGAAAATAACACTCAGATTTATTAACAACTATTTGTTGATCTCACAAATCTTTGTTCCTTGTGGGAACACACAACACAGTGGAGACGACCATTTACTACGTCACCCTGTCTTGTGCTATTGGTGGCATACCTATATGAGAACCAGTCATGTAGAACTGAGACACCAAGAGATTGTCAACCCTAACATTAATAAAAAAATTGCTTCAATTTCAAACAAATATCACACTGTAGGGGTAATTGGAATGCATAATTGGTACCAGTAAATATATATATCCATATGTATCAAGAATTATTTCATTTAGACACCTGTACAAGAACACCCACAACCCACTAAATTTTGCCGCGCACGTTTTAGCACACCGTCAATAGAAATGATGTCACATATTACAAATGTATGTGTCGTAACATGTGCTAAATATGTTGTACATTCACGGGGACATCATTAAACAGAGTTATGTGCCGCGTACCATTAATTAGTGGCGCAATGACTTTGCAACTTTGTTACCAGGTAAACAAGAGGTGTTAATAATATTCTTTTGATTGTAATAATTTATAACTTCGTTTGTTATAGGAGATACAGTACAGGTTTGTTTAGTCAACTGTTTTGATAGTCTTTAGGTCATATTCTCTACTGCGCCACGCAGTGGTCTAGAATGTGACTGCTGTGTGTGGGGTTCGATTTTTGGGTCGAATAATAGGTTAATGGGTTTTTCAGTCATTAATTCTTAGTAGCTTGGAGTTAGAAACTGGGTCTAGTACATACCATTAGTTTTGCTATTACGTAGAACATAAAATCATATTTTACGGCAAGTCGGTGTTATATACCTCTGCCCACCCATTACTATATCAAACTTGTGAATTTCGAGAGTTCTTCGAGGAGAAGTATATAAAAAAATAGCTAGAAATCTGCCAAAGGAGATGTTTCACTTTTGTATCGGACCCCGGCTATAACTTGTACATCCTCAGGAAATTTGGCAAATGTACAAAAACATTAAGTTAAAATACATTAAGTTAAGTAATTCTTTATTAATTTCTAGTATTTTCGTTGCGTTAAAAAAAATATAAAATGTTTGACGTTTGTCGCACTATCCATGTATAAATATCAGCTACCAACTTATGGTAGCTGATATTTATACATAACCTATAATGCTAGAATTGTTAAAAGTAAAAGAACTCTTGCTGGAATAATATTCACCAAAGAATTGATAATTCTTGCAAAATAAAAGGAAATCATATGAATTCAGAAAAGTGTAATAAGAAACACCAAATTAGCATTGGAATATTTATTTTCAGTCAATATGACATGCACACATTTTATTTTAATTGTATGACAGAATATAATTTTATTTTATAATTGTATGACATTTTATCATTTTATTATTATCACTTGACATAGTTTTAAAATTTTAAGAAATTATTATGACAGCCTGACATTAAGTTTTAATTTATTGCTATTTTTAGATATATTGTATTATTTTTAATGTTAATTACAATGTCTTTTCTCTTTCTTTTTTTGCATGCCTGATGATTGAATATGGTGAAAGACCGATAATTGTTAGGTAATGAGATCTGCAAATATTACACCCATATTCGCAAATGAATAAATGAATGAATAAAACTATGTATGTATGTCTTACGTATGAAAATTTAATATGCTTTACTAGCGACCCACCCCAGTTTCGCACGGGTAGTACAAAACCTTAACAAATTATACACCTAAACCTTCCTCATGATGAAGTTTAGGTGTATAATTTGTTAAGGTTTTGTAGAGCCATGACTCGTTCTGTCTTTTTGAAGATCGCATGAAAATCCGTTCAGTTGTTTTTAAGATTATCGCGAACAGGCAGACAGACGCGGCGGGGGACTTTATTTTATAATATGTAGTGATAAATAGTTACAATATAATATAGTATTCTAGTTTTAATTTCCATATTTTTAAGTATTATATCAGTAGATGAAACAAGATCATCTCGCTTTATATTATAATCAGGGCTTTTTTTGGCTATAGCCTGATGAAATTTTACGAAACAAGGCCAGGAAATTGCTGTTTCATCCAACTCTTTTGGGAATGACTCGTTTTGGTACATCTGTTGGGAATTCTCGATGACGTCAATACCGCTGGTAGTCTCACACTACCGCACGAGTCATCTATGAGGTAATACAGAGTTAACATTTTTAGTTGCATTGTATTTTTATTTGTCCGAATGTTTCGTTATACCAGTGGCATAAGTTATTTTAGGTATTATAGTTACAGGATCACAGTTTTGTCAAGCAAAGTTTTATTCGCTTATCCTCCATTGCTTTTTATTTAAAAGAGATTAGTAATAATTGCTTAACAAATATTCAAGCAAGGAACTCAAAGAAAACCTAGGTCGTCTTCGTCGAGGTTGTAATCTTATATTAATAGTTATAGTTTTTATTTTAAATCGCTTAAATGCAAACAATGTAGCCTAAGTGTGATCAATTTTTAATTTGGTAACATTTTCGAATGCTGGTTACTTTCTAATATTGGTTTATCATAAATAAGCTTTATGGCTTTGTACCTAAGCGTAAACAGAAATGGAACGACGATCTCTTAGACTTGTCGCTGAATTGTTTACCAATTCGAATAGAATAGCCTAGTGGGAAACCGTTGGACTGCCACGCAGAGGTCTCGAGTTCGAACCCAAGGCGTGCATCTCTGACTTTTCGAAGTTATATGCGTATTGAACAGTTAATTATCGCTTGCTTTAACGGTGAAGGAAAACATTGTGAGGAAACCTGCATGTCTGAGAGTTCTTCATAATGTTCTCGAAGATATGTGAAGTCTGCCAATCCGCACTAGGCTAGCGTGGTGGACTGTGGCGTAACCCTCCTCACACTGGGAAGAGGCCCGTGCCCAGCAGTGGGACAGTTTAATACAGGGCTGATATTATTATTATTATTATTATTACATACAATTGATACAGGCTTGTTGGCCTGTACCTACCAATTGTATGTGAAACGTATTATTTTCTAAATTTCAAGAGAGATCTCAGTCGTAGTGGCTGAAAGAATAATTATCTTTGCCTCGGGGGACAGCGCGAGAACAGCAAGGCGGGAAGATTGATTATTTAGTTGTACACAATCTTGTTTTTGGCGCTGAATAGAAATATTCGTTTTGTTACCTACTAACCATTAAGCTATTGCTGTGATATAATATAGAATTACATCAGAAAATTATTAAATAAAAAATACAAATTTAAAATTAAATTATATCAAAAATAAATAATACTTAATTTTTGCTAAATATACAAAAGCAGGTCATGCAAAAATACGAAAGTTGTACTTTCAGACTTAAACACAGCTCATTAGAGCTTCCCGACACGCGACCAGCACCGTCCCGCCTCGTGCATTTAGTATTCGTTACAAACATTAAAAAAAACGGACACAAAGTACACCGAGACTTGAAACAAATATTTGTGGATCGCACAATTTTTTGTCCCGTGTGGGATTCGAACCCACAACACTCGGCACGGCGGCAGTGGCGAGGCGACCATTTAAACCACAATGCCATTATATAAACGATAAGAGTTAGAAAAATGGTATCACGTGACCTTGAAGTCAGAGTCATAGTCATTTCGGGGTATATCGACTATGCTGAGTCAAATGGCGTTGACCGCGAGTCCATAGCTCTTACGGTTCTTGAGTTGAAATTTGTAAAACAGACAGCCGGACAAAACTGTTGTATAAGAGTTTTTCAAACTCTAAAAACAAATATAATAGCGTTATGCGTTACTGGATGATTTCCTAAACAATTATGCATACAATTTTAAGACATAATAAAACATGGCCTTCATGTTTCTTTTATTAATAAATTATTATATTCATTATTATATTATTACTTTTATGCCATACTTTTTTTTGTCCTTATTATATTTATGCATAATATATTTACGCATAACAGTTTACGCATATTTTTTTCCTAACTGACAACAAACCTAGTTTTCGGGGTGTCACTAAGATAATTATGTCAACATAAACCGTATGCCAAACACAATTATGGCAAAGTATTATTATGCCAAAATATACCACGAAAAAACATTATGCGAAAAGAAGGGATTCCTCACCGGATTGCCTCGCTCGCAACATGTCTACGGCGAATGAACCAAACGTTGACAGGTCAGTCGCACGCTTGCTTTCTATTGACCGCGCGCTACCTACCAGTAATTCAAGCATTGTGTTTTCCATTTTCTTGTACATCGAGCTTGAAAGCTATGAGAACTAATTTACGGTTTTTTAAATTATTCATAACAAAACATAGTGTAGACCTAGTGTCAATCGCTGATAAACTAGTCGTCAATTTGTGTATTAATTACTCATTGACCATGCGGCCTCATCGCCTAGCCCACTTGTCGATAACGAGTGAACGCCGAACAACGACGCGGTGCTGGTCGGCTGAAACTTTAATATATGTTTTTTAAATGAAAAATATATTTTTTTGGATTTCCATATACTTACACTTCAGTAGAATCTGACAATGGGTCTTATCTTTCTTTCTTCTTCTTTAAAAAGATAACTCCCGCACTACGAATCGTTTCTGTATTGCAGGGGACTTTAGAAATATTTAAACAAAGGATACAAAGAAAATCCAGACTCGAAACAACTATTTGTGGAAGACACAATTTTTTGTCCCGTGTGGGATTCGAACCCACAACCCTCAGCGCAGTGACGGCGAGGCGATCACTTAACCATTACGCCATCTGAGCAGCCAAGATTTACCTTAACATATTCAATCATTTTTATATACACTCTTCATTTTTTATGGTGAAGAAATTTCCCTAGTCTTCTTTACGTTTGGCGGGCATCATTGCCAGACGTATTTTACCTAATGTAAGATAACTATCACCGAAATACGCCGTTATCATCATAACAATCGAATATAAAGTACATATTAGATTAGCATAATGGCGACGTTATTTAAATAGCTCATCCACTTTATTCATCGTGGTAAGTACGTTTATGTTAGGAAAATATCAAATAAGCACAATTTTCTCAATGTAATATTGCAGTCTGAATAAATAGCTACTCATCTTTTAAAGTGAAAAAGCACTTAGATTGTCAACAGCTGCGCCTCGAGGCAGAGCGGCTAGCGTCGCGACATCTACTACACGTTCTCGAAAAAAACATTCTTCGTTAAATTATTTTTTACTTACATGGCAACTAAAATACCTGACGAAATATGAATGTTATCTCACTTTATTTTATCTACTTAATACGCCATTGCTTTATTTAAATAACACGCCTGAGGCGTGTTATTTAAAACTCTTAGAAATCTTATATCACGGCGTTTGTGGTCGCACTCCTCCGAAACGGCTTGACCGATTTTGATGAATTTTTGTATGTATATTTGGTAGGTATTAGATTAAGTGGTAAAGTATATTTAAAACCGCTAGCATCTATTATTAATATATTTTCATATATTTAACTAGCAAACAAATATATGGATTTAACAGTAAGTAGTTATCGTAACCTATAGACGATTGACATTACCACCTGGCTGACAGGCTGCGCCATTTGCACGTTGATGCCCTGGTAAATCCCTTATGTTAATTTTCTTAGTAATAAGTTCTAAATAAATTTTCATGACAATAATTGATTATTCGATGACTATAATTTATTTACTTTAAACACTGGTATTACATAATTAGTATATTTATTATTAGTCTCCCCGTGAACATGGCTGTTGTAAAGCAACCGAAACGTCGGGGCAAAGTGTAAACTCAAATATAAATTGTTTTAATTAGAAAATATATAGATTAAATAGTAGTAAAATTTCAATAATAGTAGTGTTAGAGTTTTCAAAATTATGTAATACCAGTGTTTAAAGTAAAATAAACAACGCGATAAAATCCGTATAAAGTGTTTAATTTCAATGTATAACATTCGCGTAAACATAAGACAATATTATATAATTTATTTATTTAATATTGGAACTGTCAAGATACAGGATTATTTTTTTCAGATGTGCGTTCCAGCGGCATTCATAACAGTGAAGCCGAGGGCAGAAACTAGTATCAAAGAAGACATGAAAAAGAAAAATATCGTACTGCATTCGAAAACTGGAAGTAATAACACATTAAGTGTCACCAGAAAAATTCTCGTCGATTTTGTTCAAATAGAGCCAGTACCGGCCACTGTCAGGTGCAAACCTTATTTATTCTGTAAATATAATAACTTTAAGTAAAGAGACAATTTTATTTTATTACTACCGCTGTGTTGGTTTCGTACAATAACCGCAAACCCATGGCTTGCGCTTATTGTTGGTTGAATACGACGTCCTGGATTCGTAAACTGGGTTGGAAAGTGCTGCGGGTTGTTTGATATGTATTTCTTAGTTGCATCATGGTCTTAGGCAATTTGTCTTGTGAATGGTGGCGTACTGAACATAGCTGCTGGAAAAATTTGATATACATGTTTAGGATATATAAAATCTACTTATATATTATGCTACTAGACCAGTTTAAATAGCTTTATTATTATTCTAGAGATAGATGTGCGACATATTTATAAAAAGTTATTTGGAAGTGATCTTAATTTCTGTTTAATGTTTTTTAAAAAGACAAGTCGCGCTCTCGGCATAGTTCCTGTGTCGCGGGGTACTTTACAAACTTTTTAATAATGGACACAAAGAACACCCAGACTTGGAACAACCATTTGTGGATCACACAAATTGTTGTCTCGTGTGGGATTCGAACCCACAACACTCGGCGCAGTGTCAGCGGCCAGAGGACCACTTATACCACTAGTAGTATAAGTGGTCTTCAATACATCATCAGTTTAATGACAAGCAAACACAGATTTAGTTCTAGATTTGCACAGCGATCATATCTTATCATCAATCATTGTATTTCTACGGATGTTCTTGTTCCAGATCCTGTTTGTCGGAGAGGTAGGCATAATTAGCGGATTATCACTTGCTGCGAATCTGGATTACCACTCTTGCTTCATTAACTCGCATTACATTCTTCCTGCACCCTCCTCTTTTGTTTAGGATGTTATAAGTTACCCATTCTCCAGAACATTGTCTCTTTGAATTTTGCTCATGTGGTAATAAAAATCTATTATATTATGTTTTTCTTTTTAAACTTTGTTTTCCTAGACAAAATGATGTTTTCTTTCTATATGAATCATAAACATGACTATATTTTGTTATTAGCATGTAAGTTTATACCATGAAGAAAATATTATTATTATCTGTTTGGTTTGAAAGAAGACGAGTTTTAGAGTACATTCACTTTAATGCCCTCGTTTAAAGCAGCAATTTGTTTTAAGGGTCATTTAGTTAATTGGTACACACGCATTTCCCTTGCGTGAAGACTACTTAAATATAAAACAAGATAAACTTCTGTTCTAACTTCTGTTCTTCTAAATATATGATTGCCTGCACGAATAGCGTCATGACGCTTTAAGTAGGTAGTCGCCTCGCCACTGCCACCGTGTCAAGTGTTGTGGGTTTGATTCCCACACGGGACAAAAATATGTGTGATCCATAAATGGTGTTCCGAGTCTTTATGTTCTTTGTTTGAATGTTAGTAAAGTTCCCATGACACGAAAATTACTAAAATAATGCACTTGTAAAAAAAAACATGCTTTTTGTATATATAAGTATACATATATACACATTATACATATAGCTCATGGACAGCGTTCGGTGACGATGACACGCGGGTTCCATGACTTTTGTTCACCCAAAAAGTGCACAGAGCGACAACAGAAGTTTTCACTTAAAAAAAAAAACATGCGCGGCTGTCTTTGGGGACTGCCGATAGGAGTGAAAACTAAGTAACTAGCGTGCAGTGACGATGACGCGAGTTTCACGATTTTTGTTTACCCAAAAGTACACATATATACACAGTAGGTATTAGTTCATGGAAAGCGTTCGGTGACGATGACGCGAGGTCCATGATTTTTGTTCACCCAAAAAGTGCTAAAGGCGCCTAAGGAAGTTTTCACTTCAAAAAGAAATATGAAAGTATTGCGCTTACGCAATCATGAGGTCTTAGGTCAGGCAAAGTGTAACTGCATTTCATGTTAAGCAATTTTTAGATGTAGCACGGCGTAGCGCCTGTAACTGTATTGACGCAAGGTAGGCTGCCTGGAGTTTTAACGTAAGGTTTTATGCATGGCACTGCCAGAAGCATACATGTTATTTGTCAACAAATTTTAGAAAGCTTTCACAGAATATATCGATAGAACCACTCATAAAAGCATTCAGCAAAAGCCTAGTATTGGTACATTTAAAAATGCTTTTTGTGCAGTCGAGAATTTTCAATGTTGGCATCGAACAAAAAGTCAAATGAAAACGTGTCGCTAGCTGACCGTCTGATGGCTTGCCAACCCTTAGGTTGTATTGTTAGTTTTTCATTAGTCTGCTGTCAGTTCACAGCTCACAATGGATAGCCAATCAAAAGAAGAATATCTACGCTTAGCAAAATGTTGTTTGTAGAATGTTAACTGAATAGACTACCATTTTTTAGTTGGCGCGTCATTTAGTCCGGATTATAAATGGCATAATGTTTCTATGTTAGTTTTAAAAGTGTTGTGCTTGTATGAATAACAGTGTTCATCTGCATTTCTCCGATTAGTTAAAAATAAGTAATTTATAACTATACTAGATTTTTCCCTCGGATTCGCTCGTGATCATGTAGATTTTGTCAATAAATTTCTATCTATCCGTCGGGAGTTTTTGAATGAAAGGTGCCGTATGTTTTTTCTGTACCCCTGACAAAGTGCATTTGAAATTGCATGATAATCGGTAGAGTAGTTAGGGCGTTAAAGCGTAACAAACAAACACTCACATTCGCATTTTATTATGTTAGTTAGGAAGCTAGGATTTTACTAAGTATGTTTTAGGTTATTTTTAGAGAAAAGGTGTTACAACGACTTCTTTTAACACAAGAAAAGGAACTCTTAAATTAAACCAGAGTCTCACGATAGGTCGTAAATATAGGTAAATGTTAATAAGAGTATTTTTATCATAGGCCCATCGAGGCATTTTATAATTTAGATTTTTATTTGTGTCATGGTCACGTACTTTTATAAAATGTGAGTGAGGATAAATTATATGTACTTGATGAAAGGCTCTTCATATTGAATCTGGTAGTACTATTTGCCAGACTTTGTGCTGTTATTAAATCAGGTCAAAATTAAGTACAACTTATTTATTCGTTTAGATTATAAAGTAACATTAATGGACCACTAAATTGTGATAATTTAGTGGTTAGTGAGCTTACTGAAGTACAAAATTAGTTACTTTGCCTTTATTGCAAGAGTATCAGAAGTTTCTTGTGCTTACAAGAAACTCACGGCTTATTAAACATGGGCGGCAATTTACACCATTAGCCAATGGTATAAATAACGCAACGAAGTAAAACAATACAGGAATATCTCCCAAATAGAATAAAATAGTAATAAACCAAAAATACCGGAGCTCAGCATTATCGACTAAAAATAAATCAAATAAACGAAACTCAGCATTGTTTTGTACCGAAGTACCAATATAATAGGGAGTGGTACAGTCAGCATATAAATCAATGCTAATTGGACCGCGGCAGATGTGTCAACAGTAGCTTCTAACTTTTTTATTTCGTCTTTTCTGCTGATAGTACTGATCTGTTGTTGACATTTGATATATAAAAACTATTGGAATATTTTCTTTGATAACATAATCTTACGTCTACGTGAATGTTACACATTGAATTTATTCTACTTTATGCACATTTTTATTTGATTTATTTTTAAATACGCTACCTTTAATTCAACTGTGTAATCTATTTATGTTTAGACTTTCTCGATATTTTGACTTTGAAATAACTTTATACTTCAAGATCCTATGAAGTAAGGTCTTTTTACACTTCAAGATAGAGTCGAACACCATATTAGCTTCCCCGTTACCATGGTTGCTAAAAAGTGTTCTTAGTAACAAAAAAAATATATGAAAAGCAGACCTACAGAACAGCCTATAACAGAACTTTTTCATTATTAATTTATCGTATGTATGTATATATGTTTTAAGTTCCACATATTATCGATAAACTTTTTGGCTCAACCGAAGTCATTGACCTTCGCCATGTTGCTTTTGAAAATTTCTATATAATATATATATAACCTATACAAGGTTAATTATTTAATAGGATAATGAAATGCTTATAGTATCAGGAGTATTATAATCTATCCTTGAAAATCACCAATTACTTTAGAATTAAACTTGAATGTATAAAATGAGCTAGATAATACTTCATATGATGTACGTCCTAAAATGGACTTATAAATATATTCGTCTGTATCGGACATTAACTTTCTTTTGATAAATAAGGACAAAGCTACACTCTCGATTTGTATGGGAGTACAAGGCGGGCATTGAGAGATGTATCGCGAGCATTCGCTGTATTGGACTACCTACACAAATTGAAAGCGCTGGCTTTTGAAATAGGTACCATTCTGCAATACTGATGTTGAATACCTTCACTAGTAGACGATGCTCGTTACGGAGAAGACGTCCATGACCCGGCATTTTCATTTCTTTGATGCAATTACATTGAAAATAATATGATATATAACTTGTGCAATGACAATTTATTCGTCATGAGATTAGAATACAATTTGCAACAAAATATATTAGTTGCATTGCGATAGATGATGCGTATTGTTAATAATAATAAGACTTCTTTCGATGGCGCAGCGGTAATTCATGCGACTGCTGTGTATCATGTATCATCACTATATATGTACGAGGGGATTTCAATGTATTCTCTGTATAGGCATGAAAGTATAAGCAGAATATTCGGAAAAATAATTACAATGTAGTCCTCCTTCACCTCAATACACTTATTAGAGCGGGTAAGTAACTTTTCAATACTCCCTAAAAATATTTTTCTTCCTTGTGTTCATCAATTGCCGCCTTCAACTCTTCATCGTCAGAAAAACGTTTACCTCGAACATCTTTCTTAAGGTTTGGGAAAAGAAAGTAATCACTAGGGGCCAGGTCTGGGCTGTAGGATGGATGATTGATTTCTTCAAATCCATATTCCCACACAGCAGCCTTAACAACGCGCCCTGTGTGAACCGGTGCGTTGTCGTGAAGAAGCAAGACACGGAAGCGGTCAATATCGCAAGTCTTTTTTCTTTTACTGCCTCCTTTAAATTACGTAGGGTGTTTGCGTAAGATGCGGCAGTAATACTTTGACCCTTTTTTGTGTACTCAATCAGTAAGATACCCTTAGAATTCCAAAACCAAGGGGGTCGTCTTCAATACTCTCTCTACTCTGTCTAAATTCACTAGACCATTTTGAATAGTAGATAATGAAGGAGCAGAATCTTGGTAAACAGCCACCATTTCTTCGTGAATAACTTTTTGAGTCTTTCCTTGCTTTGTAAGGAATTTTATCATAGCGCGATGCTCGATTTTTTTCAACATTGTCGCTTCGGTCATCGTAATAATATCTGGAAAACTAATGGTGACAATTAAATAAAATTTTATATTTATACCCTCAAATAGTGTCTTTAACTAATGAGATAATTTAATCACCCTCATCATTAGTATATCACCCCGATACCGAGAATACATTGAACGCCCCTTGTATATTAATATTAATCAAGCAATTACCGAAAATACTAATCGTTATTCGAATAATCGACCTTCGAATGCAAAATAATCATCTTTGTCACCATGGTAGTGTTGTCGTGTTAATCTTGCTAAGCGGAGAGGAGGGTCACCTCTGTATACTACGTAAACAACCCACTACACTTGAATTGCATTAATTATGCGCATGTCGAGCGCCTTGCCAAACAATGAATGAATTTGCATCACATCACTCTGAGAGATACCGAAAAAAAGCCGCTTAAAAGATTTATTTTACTTTGCAAACATTATATCCACTTAAAAGATCTAATATACAAG
The DNA here is from genome assembly GCA_963675205.1 of Catocala nupta. Classification (NCBI taxonomy): domain Eukaryota; kingdom Metazoa; phylum Arthropoda; class Insecta; order Lepidoptera; family Erebidae; genus Catocala; species Catocala nupta. The sequence goes on along the minus strand of OY776085.1, from coordinate 23,617,734 downwards.
TGTAGGTACGATTAGCGAGTACATTTGTATGACGTTATTTTCAGTTAAAGCATGAATACTGTAAATGTGCTCGATAAGCGACACAAGCTTGTTCCATTCTAAGTGGTAATTAAAATACATAGTTATGTAATTTGATCACTTGCATAATTTATTACTGGTTTATTTTTAATACAAAAAAAAACGAATGTCGTAATTGGTTGACTTGAGACAACAAGCGGTCCGGGCACGCCACGACCGTGGCGGTTTTATATGAGTGGCTGGAGAGGTGGCATGGCGCCCTCACCTTCCAGCTGACACAGAGAATGACTGGCCACAGTTGTGTTGGCCAGTTCTTGTGTCGCATAGGTCGGCAGGAGACGCCCGGATGTCATCACTGCGGCGACTGCCGCGATGTTGTTGTGGACATGGCGCTGTTCACTTTGGTGGATTGCCCCGCCTGGGCATCGCAGCGCCGTGAATTGATCGCGGCAGTCGGATTGGTTGCTCTCTCGCTTCCGGCCGTGGTTCAGGCTTTAGTCCGGAACGAAAGGTCGTGGAACGCCGTCGCCTCCTTTTGTGTGGAAGTAATTTGCACTAAGGAGGCGGCGGAGCGGGAGAGGGACCGTTTGAACCCTCTATAGGAGATGACCTCCAGCCGCCCTGAGGTTTTACCTGGGGGTGGTGGGCTTCGTGGGCTTGCCCGCTACCCAATCAGCACCAGATCCGAGAGGCGGCGTCCGTGTTCCCACGCGCGCATCTGTGTCGTTTTGTCTTCGTCACCACAAGGGGACAGAAGGAAAAAAACAAATAAATAGGGCAGGTATATTTGTGTAGTGGTCTACCTTTTTATACGGCGGGCCGAAACCTTGGCGGGGTCGCAATTGTATGTGAAAGTGATTTGCGCGGCCCCGCTGACTCTGATTATATCGAGGAACACCGTGGTAGGTTTAGTCGGTATTACCGGGATATCTTTGCCCCGGTGAGTTCGACATAACCTCTCCGTCGCCCCGCGGAGAGGTACGCGACAAGGCATTCTCCCAAGTAAAAAAAAAGACAACATGCGATCGGAAAAGGAAACAGGTGAGGTAGGAGTGGTAAAGTGTTACCCGGTGTAACCGAACAACACATCGCAGAGGACAGGCGTTGTTCGGGATGTACGCGCTCTTAAACGTGTTATATGTTTTATGTAAAAATACCAGGTCACTCAGAAAGTATTGCGGAAAAAGGTTTTTATGTATGAGAAACTGGCCAGTTATAATCTATTTTGAAAATATTATTATTTATAAGTAAGAATAGGTACGATATTTAAGTGTAGCATTACGAAAGAGACTAGTGGACAGCTTGGTACTAGCCAAATTTAATTATATGGATGTTGTTTATGGCCCATGTTTACTGGCGAGAACCACCCGACTGATACAACGGGTTCAGAACGCCTGTGCCAGGTTCTGCTTCGATATCCCACGTCGTAGCCATGTCACACCGTACATAAACGAAGCCAATATTTTAAAAATGGCAGCGAGACGACAGCTCCATTTAGCCACGCTACTATTTGAAACTGTTAATACATATAAGCCGTTGTACCTATTTGATGAGTTGAGTTGGAGGCAGGACCATTATTCTTATTCCACCCGCTCCACTGCAAACCCGCTCACAATGCCAAAATATAAGACAACAGTATTTCGGGGCTGTTTCAAATACTCGGCCACTCGTTGTTGGAACGATCTCCCACCTCCATTGAGATCCCTACAAACAAAAGTATGTTTTAAATCACATATGAAAAGATACCTATTACAAAAACAAAAACAAGCACAATAATATACATAAAACATAGGTTTCACTTACATAATGTTTGTGATCTACGGGCGAGGTAGGTATATCGGCTTCCAAGCGAGTCGAGGCGGCATTCACCATTGCATGTCTATTATGTACCTATGTTTTTTCCAACTAAATAGTCAATCTTCGTCTATCCTTGTTTCCGTATTCCATATGAATTCTGAGACCGCATTATTTGTTCGCTGTTAGTCGTATAAATAGAAAATGTGCTTTATGTTGCTCGTAATTACAATGTGATAATATTCCCCGTATTGTTATGTAAACAAATAATTACGCAACCGAGCGCCTCGCGAGACCAAGCGCAGCGGTCGTATGCGCCGCACGCCGGCCGCCAAGGCTTGTGGAGTGCAAGGTGTTAGTACCTAGTTGTTGGATAGTGGGGAACGCTGCGCTGGAACGACGCGACGCGCGACGTGCTAATCATGCGATAAACTAGGCTGCGTAGGTATATATAGCGTGCACAATTTAATGAAATTATAATATGATATTATAGAATTATAATTAGGCTGACTTACGTCCGTGCGACATCTAAAGGTCCGCACTGAAAATCAGCGCTCTATTGTGGATCCCCTATGGACCACAATATAGCAACAATGCTGAGTGCGTACCAATCTGTCCACAGATTGCACGTTTCTAATAATTAATGTTAAGTTATATTGTAAGTATGTATTTCCTTTTTGAACTGTATCTGTGGCAAATAAACGGTTTTTCTTTCTTTCTTTCTTACGTTCCAATTCCGAAATTTTCCTCCACATTTTTGGCGTGCTAATTTATATTACCGTATCTCATGGATTTGCGCCGGGAACATTTTCGCGCTATGATTTATTATGATTTCAAGTGTCAACGGAATCCGGACGAATCGTACGATAGACTTCAAATGGCATTCATGGATGAAGACCGTTCCAAGGCAACCATGTATCGTTGGTATAACGAATTCAAGCGCGGTCTATTAACTTTAGGGGGTGAAGTAAGAAGTAGTCGGCCTTTGACGGCTGTTACGAAGAAAATGTGCTAGCAGTGAAAAATTAAATCCACGACAATAGGCGAGTTACGTATCAGGAGATTCAGCACGTACTGCAGATTGGATCGGGAAGGCTTCATGAGATTCTACACGTGCATCTTCGCGTGAGGAGGATAGTTTTACGCTGGGTGCCGCACAACCTCACCGATGCTCAGAAGCAGGGCCAGGTGGAATGGTGCCGTGATATGATAAACATATAGTGACCAAACTCAGTGCTCCACGGGCTACTGCTTCACCACGATAACGCGCCCATGCACACCGCGCTCAGAACGGGGAAGTTTCTGGACAGCACGCCGGTCAAACTCCTGTGTCACCTTCCTTACAGCCCTGACCTAGCATCGTGACTTATTTTTATTCCCGAAATTAAAACATTTGCTCATAGGTATACAATTTTCGTCGCCGTAAGATGCGCTGTCAGCGTTCGAGCAGGCTGAAAACGAGGTGTCTGCGGCGGACTGGAAAAAGTGTTCCGAAAACTGTACTTTGAAAGGATTCAATAAAACAAATATTTATCTGAGTATTGAGTTTTGCACTACCAGTTTAAAAAGACACGAGTAAAAGGTTATTAGTATTTTTCATTTAAGCTTGTATATATAGTCAAATGTGTTTGCAAAGCTACTCTGACTATTCCATCAGCCTCACCTTTTTCCAGCTTTTGCAACACAGAAAGCACATCGGGCAATCATTCGCCATTCATCAGTCAAGAGCATAAAGGCGTGAGTTGTGTATGTGTGTGTGTACTTTAGGATCTATGAAAACAGGTCTAATATTGGACTTAGGTTCAATATTCTTTAAAAATTGATGTACTGAGATAGCAACAGGGATTTATTTTTAACCCAGTCGATTTTTTGTCCAACTATCTTATACATTTTGTTTACGACTAGTGTGTTAGAAACTTAATATTATGTGTGCTCCTGACACTTTTATCTTCTAAGGAAATCCTTAGAGAGAGATGTCGTATTGTGCGACTCAGTATGTAATGTAGATAATTCGGTTTAGATTTCTTTGAGATACGGTAGCAATTACCTGGTTCTGTGTTCTTATTTGACGTAGTAGTATCGTTGCAATATTATTACGTCACTATTTGTAGTAGAAGTTACTGCATTAGGTAGATGTATTCCTATTTATAATTAAGCGGTTTTAGTGGTTACGATACCAGCGCTCGCTGTGGATTTGATACCAGTGTCGTACTGTATTAAATCGACACAATAATAATTAATGTTTATAAAATAAAAGATCTAGATGTCCTATGTGGGCATTTGCTCTAAAGACAGAAGCTGTTATTACAATAATTCAAACAACAGACACACATAATCACATAATTGATTTTCGTATACTCTTCTTGATTCTATTACACTTGTCACACTGGCAATAGCTAGGCAACTGCTTAGCCCAATGTCCCATACTTATCAACGACAAACGAATATCCATCATCTTAATGATTCGAGATCCGTCAAAGTACAATTCGTATTGTTTGCAATTCAGAATAAATCATATCTTTCTCTCTGCTTGGCTGTTCATATTACGTAATGGTGGTTGAGTCCTCTTTGTTAATAATAATTATAAGGCAGAAGGCAGTACTGCTAGATACGTCACGCATTGTGATGTGGTTCTTATCTCTGGAGTCCTAATCACCGGCAGCTTAGACCCTGTTCCCAAAGGCAGTGAGATTTCATACTTTTATTGAATATTTTATATGTAAAAATATATGTATATTTTATTAAAAACCATTAGATAACACTTTTATAAATGCATTGTGTCTAACAGCCTTACTTATAAAAATACCACTGAACATTGCTTAGCTATCTCTTATCTAAGAAGCTCTCATACCTTTAATCAATGAATAACATTTTAACGGTCTCTTAGGTAATAGCTCGCTAAAACATGAAACGATTTCATTCTTGCAATATTTGACAGTCAGCATAGAGCATGACCAAACCAATTTACTAAATAATGCAATTGAAGTGATCATCATCTATAACACTGCACAACAGCATGTCTGATGATTGGCTTATGTTATGTTACATGATATTAGTCCAACTTTTAATGACAATTTCAAATCTGTGACTGAAATTTCTCTATCAGGTTTAGTTAACAAAATATGACACATGGGTCTTTTTATAATAAAACACAGTATATTTAAATACCTACTATCTTATTTTATTTAGTTCTTAAGTTGAAAAACTTTCTTTTATTTGACTTCCTTGCTAAAGCGGAAGGTAGAGAACTGAGCTTATTATTATTATTTATATACTCTTCGCAAATGAAACAAAATTTACTGGGATTAGTCACGCAAACACGTCTTGACGATGCCATATTAAATTATATTAAGAAAACTAAATATCGTTCTATAATTATCAGCAAATTAACTCTGTAACGGAGCGAATTTTAGTGGAAGCTACAGCTCGAAAACAAGAGCTATTACAAAAAAATTTGGGTATATGTAGAATCAACGACATCAAATTAGTAATCATTATGTGATAAAAGTCATTCATCAGACAAAAGTTGCAATTTTGTTGTGCAGTGTAATATTTAAGTAATTCAAAGAGTTTGATTATTGAAAGAGTGTATTAACACTTCGCTTAAATATAACATCCAGCTAACTATAAGAAAATAAATTTGTTATCTGGTTTGTATGATAGAGAGAGCAATAAAAATAAAATTGTCACAATTTGGAATAAATAAGTACAGAGTATTTTTTTAAACCCGTAATCATAACGAACTGTTGCGTATTCTACTGAATTATATCAACAATACTATGCTTTCTCAAAAAGTGCATTTGCTAACAACAATAAACAAAATAAGTATCAGTGTTCTTCAGTTTCTGATTGTTTTTGTTCGATTATATTTTTGCAATGTTTTTCTTATACATACTTCATGATATGTTTTGATATTATAATGTAGTTAACATGAATATTTGTAATTATTTGCATCTTAACAAATCACTATTGAAATTTAAATCATATAGCACATATTTTATTTTATGATGATATGATATCTTATACGATATTCTGCATCGCAAAAATCGTAAAGCGGATTTAACCACACTTTATAGATCTTCTTTCGTCTTCACTAAGCTATAAAATTTTAAATTACTTAATATAATTGGGAAAATCACGCAGTACGAATCGAACTGCGCTGAACCACTTTTCTTTCAAAAAGCCTATTTCATTTTTATGTAATTAATATTTTCGTAAATGATTGACGTTAATGTCAAAATCAATTGTCCCAGCTGATCGAAAAGTCAGCAATATTGTCTCTTAGCTAGGCTTAATCAAGGTACCGCCACTGTTTAGATTTCTCTACTGTTTAACTATTGATTAACTTACTCTTAGCGCTAACTAACGTTTATAAGTAAGATTTCTCATGAACAGTCGCTATATAGTAAGTAGATAACTATCTGTCAAATATTTAAAATGGGTTTATAAGTAAGAGGGTAAGTTGCTACCGGTATCTCAGAACACAGTATCCTGTCCCCTGAAATACCAGTAAATATTAGTTATTAAATCAAAATATACGAGATAAACTTTATTTCTTGACCCTAACAACAGGTTTTTATCTATGACGATATCTATAACCATTAGTACCACAGCCCATATTACTTATCTACTGAATACAGGTCGTTAGATCGAACGAGTTAATCTGGAATTCCTCGTCGGTTTTGCCATCTTCCTTTACAAATTGAAACGTTGCCTCAGTCGAAATAACATTCCATTGAAAATGTTATATAAGGGTGGTGCCTCACTTGTGCAGTTGTTGCGTGCGATTAGCATTATCCTTACCTTGTATTAGCAGTAGATATCGCAAATTACATAAATGTTTTTACTTATTATTTATTGAATCGAAGAGGTGTTTAGGAAGTAACTACTTCAAAATATTTAAAATAATGTTTTAAGCTTATGTACGTAGCATCTTGGAGAACAGTAAGTACCTTCAGTATTCTATTTACATAAATAAAATGGAGCGTATACAAGACCATTTTTTAAACATCTCAACATTAAAACCCAAAAACGACTTGGTACATATATAGAAGACTGTAAACACTATGGGTTGCTATCTCTTTCAGACCGACGCGTCATGCTATACATGTGTTTGTTATATAATATTATGCGGAGCTTTAGATAGTCCTTACCTCTTATCCTATGTTCAATTTAGCACACCAAAAACGCGAACTAGGCAGACTTAATTGTTTGCAGTACCTGACCATCGCATAAATTATGCTCGGAACTCAGTAATGACATGATTAACCCGTATTTATAACAATAAATTTAAAGATATGGACACAATTTTCCTAAACAAATTTCAAAAATAAATTTTCTGCCCTTCTATCCCGATAACCACTACATTTATATGCAATAAGTCCTAATATTAAACGGAAATCATTAATGTAGTTGTTATCATTATTTCATGACTGGGATATTTATTTATTTTCTTTTTGTAATTATTTAACTTAATATTGTCTCTGTTTACGCGAATGTTATTCATTAAAATTAAACCCGTGACCATGGCTGCTGAAAAGCAACCGAAACGTCGGGGAAAGTGTAAACCAAAAATAAATAGATTTATTAGCTTATAAATTAGTAAAATAAAATCAATAGTAGTAGTAGCGTAATATTTTCAAAATTTTGTAATACAGTGATAAATCAACAACGCGATAAAATTCGTATATAGTAGTTTAATTTCAATTATTTAACTTGTTTTTTCGTTTGACTCATTTCGAATTGCTGTTAAACTTGGATTGTTGTGAAACTCTTTAATTGGTTCAGATTATTGTAAATGTAACTGGTTTTGGGCTGATTGCATGTTGATTGTTGTTCTTAAAATTACTGTAAAAATGATGTTTAGTTTCCTTAAATTAAAGTAAATAAAAAATATTCGCAAGTAGAGACTATGACTATGGAGACCGACCACAGCGAAGGTAACAAGGTGAGTGCAAAACTCAAATTAAAAACTAGAAAGTCTGTCACCACCCCAACAGGGTAAATGCAATTTCTTTTGTGACGTCACTTTATTAGATTTGTTTGGTGAACTTTCTAGCTAGAAAGAGGGTAAACGAAAGGAAAAAAATATGATACTATTGTGTAAAAGCTTTGAATTGTAACAAAAACCGGGCTCGTTGGAAATGAGGTCGTGTAACCTGATTTTTTGTGTAGTTCAAAGTAATTATGTTTACTGACAACCGCAATATATTTCAGGCAAACGCGATGTTAATTTTAGAGTCGCAAACCAATGCAAATGATCGGTCAATTTAATAAAAATTGTATTTTCGTTAGAAGTTTCTGAAAAAGGAAAAGTGGTTCAAAAAAGAAACTTCCTCAACTATACTATGTACCTACCTGACAGAGTTGAGCGTAGTAATTGCTCGTATGTTATACTATTATCGTCTAGCAATTACCTATGGTTTCGCCTTTGTGAATCCCATATCAACTCATACCGGTATAAAAGTCGTATATGTTGATCCAGGACATAGCCTATCAGTGAGCTAAGTTTTGTCCAAATATGTTCAACGATTGAAGAGTGAAAGTAGAAACTTTTGCATTTACAATATTAGTACTATGTCTTAACATTTTCAAGTTACGTGGATTACTCGGCGTGAGTCGATAGTGTGTCCCTTTATCCTTTATTGCTATTCATTCTGCTAATATTATATGTAGTTTTCAAATAAACCGGAAAATAACGTCCAACATACATATTATTGTGGCAAACTCACTCCTGGGTCCCGACCCGTCCACTCACTAAACTTTACCACTGTCCTAGTATTATTTGATATTTCATTATATTATTACAAAAGGTTATTCTAAAGATTTTTTTTTAATTTTTATTTTATTACTACTATGTTGGCAAACAAGCTTACGGCTCACCTGATGGTAAGTGGTCACCGTAGCCTATAGATGCCTGCAACACCAGAGGCATCACTTGCGCGTTGCCAATCTTTTAGGAAAGGAAGTGGGAAGGAGAAGGAGTGGGAAGGGGTAAAGAGGGTGATTGGGCTTCCGGCACTCTCACTCACCAAACGAAACACAACAGTAGGAGTACTGCTATTTCACGTCGATATTCTGTGAGTAGTACTTCCCCGGTCGAGCCAGCCCATTCATGCTGAAATCAGCGAGGCTCTACTACTCTGAATATACAAATATCTAGTACATTCCTACCCTCGACTTCATAAATTATGCGTTTTTATGTAGCCTAAGCACGGGTGGCGCCGCGGGCTACACTGAGAGTTACGGCTTCGAATTTCATACGGAATAAATATTTGAGTCATCCACAAATTATTATTCTGAATTCAGGTGTACTTCGTGACCGTTAATCGTATGTTTATTATTTCATTTGCGACATACGGCCTGAGAACTATACCATTTGGGTGGACAAATCTTTGCACCTATTTTAAGTTGAATTGTATGGTACAGAATTATAAAAACTGCATCTCTGTAATGGTTTTTGCGTAATGCCGGTACAAACGGACATATAAAATCTCTTAAACCTAATAATACATTTGTATTTGGAAATGTTGCGTGTTTGATTTACTATTACCAAATAGATTACAAAAACTGCAGTGCCCCTTAGAAATCTACGTAGCCTTGTTACAGTTCTATAACAGTATAGACGAGATTGCGTCAGTTAAAAGTATAATAAACTATTATAACTTTGTTTCTCGTTGAAAAATATTTAGTAGCAGCAAAGTTCTGAAGTAAAACTTAGTTGTATAGTAATATCGTTGTGCTTCCAGTTGAAAAACTGCCTTAATTACCTCTTAGCTTCGGTTAAGCCCGACGCCTAATTTTCTGCGCAGTATTTTTCGCCCGCTAGATGCTATCTCAAGAAATTAATATTCCAGACTCTTGATCTTAAGAGGATCAAGCACTTACGGCGTCGGGGATTAAACCCACCCCTTATTAATATTTAATTAGATAGATTTACGGTTTTTATAACCCTTAGGCCCGGCCTGTTTATGTAACGGATTTTTGAGCAATGAAAAATGAGGTCTGGGATGCCTTAGAAAATGATTTATCTTGTAAATTAAAAACTTTTTGAACGTGCGCATATTTTTGTAGCAAATTATTTCATTTTCATACGTCATCTTAGGCTAGGAGTAGGCAGAGGTGTTTACATTTTGCCAACTTTGTATCAGGTCTCAGGGTGCAAGCTATTGCCATTTATTGGGCAGTTTCAGACTCCGTGTTACAACTACCAATTTTTGACGGAATATGACAGTAACACTTTGCCTGATGCGGGAATCAAACTCGAGACTTCATGCACAACAGTCGCAATTAGTATTGCTGCGCCATTTATTTTAAAATCTAAATGCAATTATTTGTTCACTTTAATAATAAATATTTAATCACGCGAATGCACATAGTGACGAGATAGATAGGGATATTTTCATATATTTTCTGCATTAGAATATAGCTTGCCTTATACTAAAAGGTGACCTCAGTTTTGAGACATTTGCAAAAACTAGTAGGCCTACAAAAAATACTTATCTGCTGCGCTGTCAGCCCTAGGAACAAATACCACCTCAAGATAACAGGATCCTATTACTTAGTGACTCACATACATTTTTGAGAAGTTCCGGATATCTCGGTAGACACACAATAAAAGGTTAAATGGTAGCGATGTTTTATAAAATTACGTCATCAGGGATGCTGTTTGAGATTTAAACGAGAATTACTTTGTACCTACTTTTCTTAACAATGTAGCCAAACGAATAATAATTGTGATTGTCTTTTAGTCTATGTCGTGATTTCACCCTTTTGAAATATCAACGTAAATGCTTGCCTTTCCGCGGTCTTTAAACATTCTAGCGTCTGAGGATTTTAAATGCTTTCATGAATATTCAATTTGAAGTCGTAAATTCAACAATTTTAGTGGGTAGATTTATAGGTGTTAAGTAAACTCTCGGGCTACGGTGGCGGGTTGCCAAAATTTATGACATCTACAAAAATGTACTTTGTATAAGACAGTTTATACTTAAACATAGTTATTTTATTACTTTTTTGGTTTTACGTAAAGGTTTCTAATTCACATAAATAATGACATAATCATATTGAATTATATATTATATACAAACAAATAATTTACAGTAAGGCTTACCTAGAAAGAAAATGATCAAAACATAAAAGGCGTCATAGTATTCCCTCGCTTCACTGTCATTTGTCAACGTGCCCAGAAGACTGCCAGCATTGCCAATTTTGTCCATGTTCAAGTGCACATGAAGCGTCAATCAGCCGCAAAGCAAGGTCTATTTAAATAGACTTAGCACTTGGATCTATGGCCGCAGCGTTAATGGTATGTATAGTCTAAGAGTTATAATCTATATATTAATACTTGAAGCAAAAACTTTGTACCCCTTTTTACATAAATTTCGCGGACAGAGGAGTATGAAATTTGGCACAGTTAAAGTTTGTATGGAGAAGGAGGGGTGAATCCTAATATTTATATAAAATATGCATTAGAAATACATTAAATTAATGAAAAACCACTACACGCACACAACCATGCATTTGACACACGCAGTCGAAGCGCGTAACTATGGTTACATATGTATATTAATATAATTAATGACATATATCAGCAATATCTTACAGTCAAACTTTGGTCGAATTTCGAGCACTAGGCGACCGCTAGTATATTAATAAATAGGTCTTATAGACGCGTGAAGTCTTTTGAACTACACTCGATCAGATTGTTGGACTATGGCTGAATCCTTTCCATTCTCAGAGAAAATTTTCTACAAGTATAGTAATTGTCAGTGCAGTAGAGCGTTATCCCCAGCAATAGATTAATAACACACGAGAATTGTTGTTTCTTTACGTCTGCAACATTTTTTAAATAATTTTATGATGCGTCATTAATGCAATTATGTGGATAAAGAATAAAAAAAGGAAACCTGTTCGCACACGCACACGCACACGCACACGCACACGCACACGCACACGCACACGCACACGCACACGCACACGCACACGCACACGCACACGCACACGCACACGCACACGCACACGCACACGCACACGCACACGCACACGCACACGCACACACACACAACACAACACATTCAATTATTCTTTTCGGCCGCCAATTGTTTACGACGTTACGTATTTATTTATTCTTATCCTTATTTGATCTGTGAACTGTGAACAGTTGTTCCGAATCTGGGTAATTTTTATCTGTTGTTTAAATGTTGGCAAAGCCAAGGGTGACACAAAATGCAGGAGAAAGTTTAAAAAAATTGCACAATTATTTTTGTAACCCAACATACCGTTTTCCAACATGGGTTCCTTATCTCAAACCTTGGGTGGTCGGCGGTTACTCGTTTGCGGTTACTTTAACGTCACTGGACTAACAAGGCAATAATTCAGTAAAACTAATGGGAAAGATTATCCATGCACTAGCTAAACCGGGCCACGCTTCACTGTCTGATATTTCTAATTCCCCGTTCTTGTGGGAATTTCGGGATGAAAAGGATAAATTAAGCACTTTGATATAGTAATGTAACGTTGTATAATTTCTACGACGACTATTTTTCGTTTTTTTTTTTTTTTTTTTATGGCTTACGGTGGCAAACGAGCTGACGGATCGCCTGATGGTAAGCGATTACCGCCGCCCATGGACACCCGCAACCGAAAAGAGTTATGATATGGCATATGGAAGATGATTATTTTATATATAATAAAGAATAAATAAAAAAATATACCTACATGTGTTGCGCTTTCTATATTAAGTGACTAAATGGAAGTTATGTATTTCACAGTATCAGCTCATAGTCTGTAACCAGGTAGGTGTGTATATGCTCACTATTACATGGCAGTTAAAAATAGAAGTTATAATAATATAATAATATTCTATCACATACACACATCACCATGTAGCCCAAACTAAGCAGAGCTTGGCTATGGGTACTAGACAATGGATATACATACATAAGTACTTTTTTTTTGTAAATACATACATATTATACATAGAAACACCCAGACCAAAACAAATATCCATGTTCATGCACACAAATGTTTGACTTGCGCGGGAATCGAACCCGCGACCTCAGGCGTGGCAGTCGGTTACACTGACTACTACGCCATCGAGGCCGTCGTTACAATGTGAATGTACTTACCTAATAAATTATCGCTTACCCCTTGAGAAATGTACAGTGTATAAGAGTAAGTCAATCAAAGTTAATTTCTCTGTATATGTAAAATATTTGGAGACAACTCTCGCACTAGGCGTCATTTCTGTAACGAGGTTAAAAAAGATTCAAACCATATCCATAACGGAACCAAATCCGGATTTCTTAGTGTCCGTTACACAAAGAAATGCGGTTCTGGTTCCGGACAAACATTTGTGGAACACAATTTTTTTGCTGTGCTGGGCACATTCACGCTCAAATTTATAGTTATACTAGCTCTTGCCCGCGGCTTCGCTCGCATAAATGTAAGTTAGTTTGACATCCTAATCATCTAGCGGTATGAAATATAGGTACTTTACGACTTATTCTTATACCTACCACATATACATGGAAAATTGCATAAAAATCGTTCGAGTCGTTTTGGAGGAGTGCGTCCACAAACAACGTGATACGAGATTTTTATATATATAGATTTACATTTATAATAGGTGTTAATAAAACTACATGATATTTTCAATCGGCTAAATGAAAAATTGACTCGTGTTTGTATTTCGTCATAGGGGTGTAGGCAGAGTTCTTACAAGTTAATATTTTGCTAGCCATGGTTTAACTCTTACGCTATAGAAAGTGAGCCGAATGTCTACCGAATTGATTTTCAGACTTCGGGCTTTTAGTCAGAACTATCTAACAGAAAAACTCAATAAGTACACGCTCGATCCGGCCATCTAGCTCGAGTGAATTCTACTAAGCTGGTCTGATGCCCGATAGACATTAATATACTTGTTAGTAGAGCATAGTAGAAGATAAAAATAGTTTTGTGGCCATAATACAAGTCCGCCCACAAAAACCTATCCTGTTGGGAATAATCTAGTAAAACTATATATGTACCTATGTTAAAATAACCAAATTATTTCATTGCAGTCTTAGCCAATCCTATTTCAAAACATACGTAGGTATATGATATATCGCATAGGTTAAGCTCCTGTAGGAGGTTGACCGCAGTTCTGTGGTAACATAAACAACTAGGTGTTTAAATAAATATGAGTCGACACTTGTGGAGTAATGGCCACCTCCCTAGACAATACGATGGATTTAATTTCAGTACCGAATACCTTTATGGCAACACCTCACTCGGTTTGAAATGGATATCCTACTTATATTATAAATTAGTGGCTTTGGTCTTAATAACAAAAATGGTAGGGTAGAATTTTGTTCTTTATAAAGGTACATTAATATGTGTGTTAAAAAGGATGTCCGGTCTTCATACTGCAGTAACCCAATAAAAGTCGGGACTTAATGGCGTCGAGCAAATTGTTCTTTTTAAAGGATGGTAGGACTTAGGAGAATAATAGTACTTTTTTCTGCATGAAAAGTACCCTATATCCTTTTCTGTTCTTTGTATGCGAAATTGCATGATGATCGGTCAAGTAGTTAACGCGTGAAAGTGTCACATTCGCATTTATAATATTAGTTAGGATTTCAATGTTTATGAATGTTTGGATGTTTATTATTTCATCGTGTGTGAATTTTTGAAAGTATTTGGATGTATTAATACGCTTATTGGATCAAATTTGGCTCACACGTAGATAGTATGACATTGCGGTTTGACACATTGCAAGAAAAATGCAGAAACGTAAGCTCGTGTTACGTGATTTTTAGATTATAACAGTAGAAATCTATCCTATTTTAAAGCTTTAACGAAACATAAATAGTTATATTACAATTTGTCTGCTCCAAATATTTAAGTTGTTCGTTGACAATAAAGATACATATTTATCAAAAAAGCACTTCAAATCCTTTCCCGTCGATTTGAATATCGAGATCTGTCATTCAGTATAACCGCGTCTTACGCTCGGAGCAGTCTTAACTACTCGACCGATAATCATGCAATTTCGCATACATGTTGTTATTTGTAAATAAGGACAAGTATAAATTTTTCATTCAGGAAAAGTACAGTTCCCGACGGACAGAAAATTATATTATATAAACAGACATAGTACCATAGTAACAGGTAGCTATATTATTAAATATTTACACTAAAAAGATTAAATAGTAATAGGCACTGAGGCAACATTAACATATTTTTGTAGTAACTATATATATTTTTACTTTAAAGCAATTTATTTTAGAGTACCCATCTGTGGAAATGTAAACACTTTTAAGCACTTTTATAGAAAGGTGTCAACTAACCCAAGAAAGGTTTTGCTTTAGTGTGATTTTTTATTTGTAATTAATGAATTTTGGAGCTTAGAGAAAATGCACAGTAAAGATGCATGTATTAATAAATATATTTTTCGAATTATTCGATTATTAGCAATCTCTGAATAGTTTCGTAGTAATCGTAAGAAGATTGAAACAAAAATCAAGGAAAAGGTTATCGTTCGATCGCACCGAAGGTGAATCGCGCACATTATTGTGTCCTCAAACATGATTCGAATATAAATATTCGAATTACAACCAGTGACAGCGAAAACATTTTCTATGAATCTCTCATTAATTTAAATTGTTTGGTTACGACTGGTTCAGTGAGACAGCGGTTATAAAGCGACTGCTGTGGTTTTGGGTTCTATTCCCGGATCAGGCAAAGTGTTTTTTACTTTCGTTTCTGTTTTTAGTAGCAGCAAGAAATCTGAAATGTGCTCTGTAATCAGCAATAGCCTCATTATTATATAAGATCTAAAATCTAAGCTGACGAAATGTGAGAGTAACACACAACTGCCTGCCCTTTCGGGAATAAAGGCATGTATTAATATATTAATTATGAAAGTACGCCGAACACAAAAAAAAATCCTAATTTATTTCACATTAATACGGCATAGGTATAAATTAACTAAACGATATTCCAAACGCTGACTATTCTTCAGAAAATCCGCTAAAACGGTCCTATTTATTCATTATTCTGAATAATATAATATTACACATATTCAGAATCCATCACAAAAGAGGCTATTATTTATTTCTGTCCGATAGTCAACAACTTTCTTCTTATTTATAAAGATTTCTTTCGAAATAAACGACCTTTAGGCGGTTCGGAATATGACTCTCCTTGAAACTTTCTACCCAAGTACTGGACGAAAAAAAAAGATAAACAATACTTATATAATGCTAGTACCAAACAATAAAGAAGTTATTATGGCTTTCGATTTCTTATTGACATTTGGTATAAGTTGCAATATGAATTCATGAAACATATAATCGCAGTTTAGAGATATACCCAGAAAATATAGTCATGTGTCCATGACCAACGATCACTCTCAGATGAGTCGCTACAACATAATTTAAAAACCGGTCATGTGCGAACATAAAGGGTGCCGTACAAGATATAACACTGTGTTATTTTTCATTGGCGATGGTACCCTTAGGTTACAGAACCCTAAAAAGAAACATTAATGTGATGTGTTCGTAACATAAATTATAGTCTAAACGTCTCTCGCCATAATTGTCTAAAAGCCTAAAAGGAAAATCTGACAGCTAGACAAATTAAATTCACGAGCCTTATCGAGACCTTAAAACGTCTAGCGCGATAAAATCTACCTTTACACCTAAAGCGTTTGATCGAAGTGTCGATACGAACTCTGAAGATTTTGCAAGAGTTCTCTGCGGAGTAAAATCTTCACACTTTCTCACTTAAGAGATGGTAAGTATATGTGAAGTTGGTATGCAAGTTTTGATAGACGTGCATAAATAAGGCGTCAAGTGTATGAAATTGGTGTTACGAGTTGCCTCCTCATTATTTTCGTTTAGTACCTCACTACGACCTCTTTATTTCTCGGAAGGGTTGTTAAAGAGATAACAGTACGTAAATATATCATAGAATTTAAATACAGGAAAATATTTTAAGTTCAGATGTCTATGACGTTATGATCCTATAGCATGGAACGTGCCTGCTGTACGTTTCTACGCGCCAGTAGAATACATGATATGGTTTATTGCTGAGTGCCGAGTGCGAATTTGTTTTACGTTAACGCGATCGACACGTTTATGACGTTCGGCGCTCCGATTGGCTCGCTCCAAGCTCTTAACTAATCAGAGAGCCAAACGCGGTAACCGTTTCGATCGCGTTAACGTAAAAATAACTCGCACTCGGCATCCTGGTAGTTGTACGTGTGTGTGTGCTTAGTTATGACTGTCATATAATATTTTTATACAGCAAAGGTACTAAGGACCAGTCGCAGTTACTCTTAAGACTATTTTCTATAAGAGGGTGGTTATGCCCTTCAAACTCAAATCCTCATGCAGAGCAGACGTATTCACTACCGCTGCGCCACTAACTATGAGTTGCAGTCTGCTTATGAGCACGGCCAGTGGAACCTGGTCGCAAGGTCAAGTCTTCAAAAAGATATGTAAATATCGAGCATGATTGCGTTAATACCCGTTTACAAATTAAACACGGTGAATAGAAAAAATCTAACAACCTGTTACCCTTGACTATTTTATATATCTTACTTAACAAATTTTGTTGTACCATTTTTCTTCATTAGTTATCGATCGTTTTTAACAGGCAAACGCTCACGTTTGCAAATTTAAACCTGTTAAAATATATGTTTTGGAAAAAGTATTTAGTTTTTGTAAAAGGTGGGAGAACAAAAGGATGTAAAGAAGACACGAGTAAAACGTTATCAGTATTTTTCATTTAAACCTTTATAAATTATCACAAAAATCTGTGAAAAACATTATCGAACAATTCATATTATTGTTTAGTTTATGTAGCCTTGACGTTCATAAGGGCTACATTGTGATTTAAATGAATAAAGATATTTTGATTTTGAACGTATTTTCCAGGTGACTTTATCTTCGTTACTTATTATCTCAACAGGTTTATCAAGTGTACGCGCACGGAAATTAATCAACTTCATCTCATTCTCGCGTACATCACGCTCGCAAGCCCTTATGCGATACTCGGGGATCTTAAGCAGGGACGGGTCTCAAGTACATACGTAAAGGTTGAAAGGACCCTTGTAAAGGTCAACCGCTAGTATATAGGGTCTTTGCTAAGAAAGCTCTGGCTTTCTTGAGTGTACGATCTATTTTTATGACATAAGTTTTTATTTATTTGCTGTTTGAAGAGGCTTGGTGTTCAATGCCAGTGCATCATCCATATCGTTATTCCATGCACGATAAGCGTATAGTATGGAGCGTAGTATGTAATATAGCTATCGATACTGCTATATTAGTGCATATATATACATATATGCGCTTAGTTTTCACTTACGATCATTATCGCGAATGTGAATCTGTTTTCCGGGTTGAGCAAAGGCAATTGAGCAGTACCTCTCTTCGTGCTGCTACAGCAAAATTACGTTTACCACATTGGTTATATATGGAACTTAGAACAAAAGTGTTTAACTAGTCCAGGATATAGAGGTGTGTATCTGTGTATGCATTTAATAATATAACTAATACTAACGAGAATTTATTATGGAAGAATTGTGAACGAAGAAAAATATAAATAAAGCGGACTTGAACTGTGACCTCGGCATACCGAGATGTGGCTTTATCAATTACCCTATTTGTGACGAAACGTCACAAATTTAAATTTTATTTTATACTAGTTTTTACCCACGGCTTTACTCGCATTAATATAGAATCGTCAATTAATTCCAATCCCTCGGAAAAAGGTACTGTTACCTTATTTTCTGGATAAAAGGTACCCAATCTCCTTCTCTATAGTCCTGACTATGTGTATGCAACATTTCATGATGACCAATTAAATATAATATTAGTTAGGATAAGCATCTTTATTCGATTTACATAGTAGTTAGTTATGTATATGTGATTAAACTATATACACATCGACATAGTATGTTTGAAGTAGTAAAATCTTAATCCTAAGCAATGTATTAATATTTGAAGTTGGATATGTTATATATCTGTTGCACGTTATATAGTTTTCGCTCAACTGGATTAGCAAAGTCCTTCGAAAGCTTTTTGGCTCAAGAATACACAGATGCACTATT
Organism: Catocala nupta; assembly: GCA_963675205.1. NCBI lineage: Eukaryota > Metazoa > Arthropoda > Insecta > Lepidoptera > Erebidae > Catocala > Catocala nupta. Next base: position 23,598,824 of record OY776085.1, on the reverse strand, counting down.
TCAAATAAACTTGTAACTATTTTTCTCTCAACCATCTCCACTTTACTTTAGTGCCAATAGCACTAAGTGCAATGTGTAGTATGCAACGATGTCAACCACGCAATCTCGAAGAAAACTTAGCCGATAAAAGTAATACTAAATTTAGGTGATTAATGTATTGTGGATGACGTTTGGCGCTGTTATCGTTATAGTCAATGGATGAAAGTGAAGTTCTTGTGGCTTATAAGGTAGAGACGGTAGCGATCACGTAATGAGCCATCCTTTTTTTATTTCTTTCCTTTACCGTACCACTATTTCTAGCTTTCTGTAATTAATAATAGATTTAATGAGATAGTAATTCATATAGTAGCAACTATATCCCAGTGGGAAAACGAACATAAAACTAAGATACTACCATACAGAGGTATCTAGTTTTATTCCAAGGCCCGCTTCTCTAATATTCCGGTGTTATGTGCGTATTAAATAGTCGCTCGCTTAAGCGATTCGCGTTAAGGAAAATATCTTGAGAAAATCTGTGTGTCTGTGAGTACTCCATAATGTTTTCGAAGATGTCATTGTGTGCCGTCTGCCCACTAGGCCAGCGTTGTAGTGACTATGACCTAAACCTTCTTATACTGAGAAGAAGCCCGAGTCCAGCAGTAGGACAGTTTTAATACACGACTGATATTATAATTATTATTTTTAGATTCCTTGAGAAAAATTAAGTATTGTTTAAAAATAAAAACATTTGCTTATTAAATATTTGGCCTTGCGTCTTATTAGATAAAACTATACTCACTAAGTCACACTTAAATATAACGTAACGCAATCATATCCGCCGACGGGTATTTTGTGTGTAACTTTATTAATTATATATTTAGTATTCAGGAGTACTACTTCTAGAATTCCCTACGATATTATTAATTAAGTAACTTCATTATTACGTAAGTATGTGAGTTAGTTTGATGTATCTAAATATACCTGGAGCCGTACTTACATATATCTCTTCTAATAGTGTTATTATGATCTTACTTTATGATCGAACGAGATAGACATTGCATATAGCTCCATCTAGTACTGCCATAAAAAAGTTACAATTAGACTGCATTAAAATATTCATTTATTTTATACTATAGGATCTCCAACAAGGAATACGATACAGTCATATAATATAATTATAGCAATATAATATATAGCAAACAAATTAAAATAAGAAATAAACATAAAAAAGTAAATCAATACATAATAATATTAATAACATTTTTACACAATAATTAATGACTTGAAATTACTAAATTGATACCATAATATCAGCTTTATAGATAAACTGATCCATTGCTGGGCATGAGCTTCTTCTCAGTGTGAGAAGGGTTTTTGCCGATACCATAACAAGTGAGAAACGGCAATGAATTGCCGTAAATCTTAGAGTTCGAAAAAATGGTATCACGTGACCTTGAGGTCAGAGTCATAGTCATTTCGGGGTATATCGACTATGCTGAGTCGAATGGCGCTGACCGCGAGTCTCTAGCTCTTACGGTTCTTGAGTTGAAAGTTGTGTAATAGACAGACGGACAAAACTGTTGTATAAGAGGCTTTTCGAACTCTAAAAACCACAATTATACACAAATCTGGCAAATAGGAAAATCTTGTCTGAACGATTTGCCGTATAATATCCGATATAATATTAACAAGACGCAACATAACGCTATTACGTTTCTCAGTAAATAATAATTCATTTAATTATTAATTAAGACATGTGAATGAGGATTCGTGTTAGATAATAATTATGCTTTAATGAATGTGTATAACTTGAGTAAAACGGTGTGTTTATATACCTACACTAATATAATAAGTATATGTATTTTGTTTGTTTACTTATGCTTACTATTTGTCGAGGTCTAGAACTGTTTAAAAGGAGACTGTGCTATCATAGTAATTCTTAATTCAGCAGTTTGGGTAGTAAAGCGATTTCTTTGAAATTTCCATTACGCGAGAATATGCCTGACTAGATTTTGCCCCCTTCACTCGCGTAAAATTAGGTTAAGTTAGATTAATAACAATACTTTTTACTGGTTAAAATATCATTTTCTGTTTTCCTAATAATGTGTATGCGAAATTTCGTAATAATCAATCGAGTAGTTAAGGCGTGAAAGCGCGTAAACGTAACTAACAAAAAATAAACAAGCAAATAAACTCACATTCGAATTTATAATATTACTTGGGATGTTATAAAAGTTCACATATATGGTAATCGTTAATTAACATGGAGGTAGCATAAGCAGCAGTGTAAGCTTATGTCCCATCCCAAAAGTATAAAAATATTTGTAAGCATAGTAATACAAGTTTATCCAGGTAGATATTTTGAGCGAATTATATTTTAATGGTAACTAATTATTTCCTACAAATCTTGTGAGCGACGCTGTGAATAAAACTTGTATAATAATATGACAATTAAGGGATCCAATAATTAGATGAGTAAGCAAAACGATTCGCTAGGCCAGTGTCTATTACTCTGCGAACATTTTAGGGAAAATTGGGCGTCGCAATTATAGTGGCTACGTGATAATTTTGTGAACTAAACGAAAAATCTGTCTATTACTGCGGAACCAATAACCTGCGATGATAAGCACGATGACATACTCGAAACTTAAATGCAAGGCTATAGTAAAATTCCTAATGACTTCAGCTGTTATAAAGAAGTATATAAAGTATTAAGACATTTTAAAGACAAATAATTTGCGCATTATATGTGGCGTTCTTTGTTGGAATCGGTTCACCCGTTTCGGAACTACAAACTCACAGACAGTCATACAGTGAAAAAGGCTAGTAAAATATACAAAATGAATAAAACATAACGAGTCATTAATAGTGCATATACAGCACACACGTATCTCTATTTCTGAGTAAATTATTTTGGCTGAGTCATATAAATGACTTTGAAATCCACTTAATCCTAATTGATTGTAATTCTTGCGTTTGACATCTACAAATTGGTTAAAGATACTAAATAATCAGGTTCATATATTAGTATTCGCCCGATAAAGAGAATATTTATATTGCCTTCTTATATTCTCTTAATAAGATGTATGGTAGGTACAACTTCAAGTACTAACGTTCATGACACGAATAATTTTAAACGCCGAAAGTAGTTAGTTACTTTCGTACTTCTCACCTGAGTCTTAAGACTTCATCAACAGCATGATAACATTACCATCCCAATTTTGATGCAAAATATTATTATCATATACTACTATGATTGAATGCACGGATAGCATATGGGTTTAAATCATCATCTAGCCATTGCTACTGGGTCGCGTGTTGTGGGTTCGGTTTCCACACGAGACTAAAATCTGTGTATTTTAGTAAAATCCCCCACTTTTAAAATATTTACGACACATAAACTATTCATTTTTTAAAAGATAGTAATTATTCATAGAGCGGGATAAATTAATAAAACAATTCATAACTGAGCAGAGTTCGCAGTCAGCGATGAGATCAATTTTTGTAGCACTATTAATTTTAAACGATGTAAGGTAAATGATAATAATTTATTTATTTGTGCAATACAAAGTGTTATGTTAGTATGTGCTGTTGGCTTGTATAACACCATCACTTCGCACCTATGCTAACGGCACCTCTGGTTTTAATCCTACGTAATAGAAAGCGAGCTGATGCATATAGGACACAGTTCCAGAACTTCCAAACTCCAAGCTGCTACTAAGAAGATATTTACAGAAAAATCTAATGAGACTGCCTGACCTAGTCACATTCACCAACGCTACGCCATCGAGGCAGACTAATACACACTATGCATTTATCGAGAGGTGTTCCGCAGTGAAACTGTGCAACAAACAGGTCTGACAAGATCTAATTCGAATTTTAAAAAGCAAGCTTCGTAGTATGCCCCAACTTACACCATCCGACCAATATAAATGTTACGTTCGATCTTCTTTACAAGAAATGTTATATTGAATACAACTTTCATGGCCATGTGCCATACTATAGTGGTTTATATCAGCAGTTCACTTTGTATTTGAACAATTACTTTAATCAGATTTTTGTAACTTTGAAGTATAATATCGTATGTATTGTAAATACGAGAGTTTTTTAAATTAAGGAAGCGATTTTGCTTAATGAATATTAAATGAATAGAAAGAAAATTCATTGAAATTATAATTACAAAATGCATATATGTATGTCGAAAACCGCAATGGCAAATAAAAACTAAAATAAAAAATATATACCTAATTTTTCAATATACCTATTCCAGGGCTCTTCTTTTAGTGTGCTTACGTAAAGACATCAAACTGTAAACCATACATACTTTCGAAAAGATAATAAAGAATATTCAACTATGTATATTTTCATCCGATGTTTCATTAATCACTAAATCGAGGCGTAATTACTTATGCCGACAACATGGCAATGTGGTGCTTGACATCACAGGCTTGGCTGTTCCATTTTCTACTTACTAGAGTCATTAAACGGTAACAACACTACAAAAATAAAATAAAAATGTAATCAATATTAAAATAAAAATACTAATTAATATACATTTAACTACACTTCACCCTAAGTACCTTATCAATCAAGGATGTTATTTGAAGAAAATGCTTCTTAAATAAAATACTTAAGCTTGCAATGCAGATAAGAATTAATAGCTTCCTTCCAAGAAGTTTACAAAACGTTGATTTATCAATCAAGTGCAAGCTGCAATCTGTTGCAGTTAACTACGAGTTATATAGCTTTAAAAAGACTTAAGTAGACCATTCATAATTATTATTTTAGACCTTATACCTACATAATATGAATGCTTTTTCAATACATGACGTAAGTTCTTGCACCGTTTTGAATTTAAAGTGCCGCTTTTCACACATACATGGATTCACGCCTGTTTCCCGAAGGGGTAGACGAGACGACTTGCCACTTACTATTATACTGACAAATAGCTGGCTTTGTGAATTCCCATTACATTTCAGCGTAATGTACAAAGCTCACTGGTCTCTCTTGGTTACTACATAGCATCACCTTAATAAGGTCTAAAATCCTATATACCAAGGAATACGACACCCAGGTTTAACCAAAGATGACGCTTTATTATCTTTTTCGATAACTTTGAAGCTGACTGATTTAGGATAGCCTTATTACTGCTGTTGAAAGTAAACTACTATATACGGATTTTATCGCGTTGTTTATTTAGTACTATATTACAAAATTTTGAAAATATTACACTACTACTACTATTGATTTTATTTTACTAATTTATAAGCTAATAAAATTATTTAAACTATTAAATCTATTTATTTTTGGTTTACACTTTCCCCGACGTTTCGGTTGCTTTTCAGCACCCATGGTCACGGGGAGACTGTCTCCCCGTGACCATGGCATAAATTAGTAAAATAAAATCAATAGTAGTAGTAGTATAATATTTTCAAAATTTTGTAATACAGTGCTAAATAAACAACGCGATAAAATCCGTATATAGTAGTTTAATTTCAATGAATAACATTCGCGTAAACAGAAGACTTATTACTGCTGTTACGGTGGTGCATACAAATGCTGTGCATCATCAAGATCGATTCTACAGTCTAGTATGAGGCTTTTCTGTAAATATTTTTTCAGTAACCGCATGGAATTTAGAACTGTGCCAGGTAAACAGTAAAAAGGTTTGCAGTATTATGTGGGATTTAAAAAAGCTTAGCGAAACGTGGCGTGTAATACATCTCTGACTATCTGTACTATGGGCGTGATATTATGTATAAACGTATTAAGGACTTCTCTGATTTAGTCCAAGAACGTTGTCTACAACCTATCCCCTTCTAATATATAATAATAATATATAATATTTATTTTATTCATTAATTATACAAACATGTTATCAATAGTAATACATTGTTCGTTATAATTATTCTATTTTCTGGTGAAAAGTCATCTGTGTCCGAAATAGATAAAATTAATTATCTGTATTTCGGACGACAGCGCTCATCCCAAACAATATGACTCTTTATGATTCTTTAGGATTACAACCACTACTGTGTACATAAAAATAATTAATTAAGAGAGAAATATTAAAAAGAAAATAATTATGATAATATTAAAATTTGTGTAGAGTTGTAACCTCTCTGTATGTATGTAGTATGTATGAGTGAGTGTGAGAGGGTGAGTGAGAGAGCTACTTTATTATTGTAAATAACTTTTCAATTTCTTTATAAGTTAATTTCTGTATATAGTCATTACCTTACATTGTTTGTTATTTAATTATACAACATTAACGATTTTATTAATTTTGTTATAAAGAAATGGACCCAGATGGCAAAAATATTTATTCACGAATTAATGTTTAAAAGTCGGTAGATCAGTATACGTTATTGCATTCTGTCGTCGCCTAGTTACTTGGGCGTTATTTTTTAAATCGATTCTGGTATGTTGCCTCATCATACAGAGCAGCACAAACAGCTGGCGCATTGACAAGACCTCACAAAACTGGTACAATAGATGCGTTGGGTACAAATATGGGCGAAAAGTATTTACTTTTAGCACTACTCTCTGTGCTACTCTAAGGGTTTTAGAATAGTTTTGGCGCACCTCCGCATGCAGTTATACAATATTCTATTATTGATTGACCAAGTGCAAGATAGACTTGTTTGATTAATTTAGGCTCTGCAACATGTCTTAGATTTTTGAAGACATAGATCAGTTTTCTCAATCTAGATGTAACTAATTTTATATGAAATTAAACGTAGTGGCTCAAGCGCGTATCCGACTACTATGGCAGATGGTTCAACAACCACAAGTAATGGCACTGCGATATGCGAGTCGTTTGCCTTTTTCTTCGGTCTACAGCCCTGTTGATGCATGTGATAATATTGATAAAAAGTCCGACTCCAAAGAATTGCAATCCTTTATTAGCAGTTTAAGCTTAACAAAGATATGTATAGTCAGAAAACTTATTAAAACAATTAAAATTACTGGACTGTAGCAAAGCCGCAGGATCAGATGGAATACCACCAATATTTATTGTATCTTGCGCACACGAGTTAGTACGGCCTTTATTGCGAATATACAACAAGTCCTTGTCTTCTGGATCTTTTCCCTCAAGATGGAAGATAGCAAAGTAGGTGCCCGTTTTTAAATCACAAGATATTCTATTTCCAAATTAGACACATTTGCAAAAATCTTCGAATCACTAATTTGTCCACCAATACAAGATCATTTAAAACTATATCTTACCGATCATCAGCATAGTTTCATTCGATCACGATTCACAAGCATCAACCTAGCCAATTATACTGACCTTTTGATAAATGCTATTGATTCTGGAAGACAGGCTGACGTAATATATACGATTTTTCCAAAGCGTTCCCCATAATTTATTAGTACAAAAACTTCGCACATACGGTATCACTGGTTCTTTACTTGAGTTGTAAAAATCGTACTTAACTAATAAATCTTTTTATGTTGTGGTCAATGGCTTTCAATCAACAATTCAACGCATCTTATCTGTGGTTCCCCAGGGTTCCCATTTGGGGCCAGTATTATTTAACTATTTTATCAACGACATTCCACACTGTTTCCAAAATCCAGAAATATTTATGTTTGCAGACGACTTAAAATTCTTGAGAATAGTTAAAACTGAAGAAGACTCCAAATACCTGCAAGCAGATCTTGATGGACTAGTTAAGTGGTGTAAATCTAACGGAATGCAATTGAATCCCTCAAAATGTGATCATATCAAATTTACCCGAATCTTAGTAAAATGCCGTCTAATTACTATATAGACGAACATATGATAGAGGAGGTTGATATAATCCGCGACCTAGGTGTTCTATACGATTCTAAATTAACGTTCACGCCTCACTTGAATCATATAATGCAAAGAGCATCCAAAATGTTAGGCTGTCTTAAGAACCTGCAAGTTATTTCGTTATATTAATACAAAGATAGTTCTATATAACAGTTTGATTCGTAGCATTGTGGAGTACTGCAGTGTGGTCTGGCGGCCACGTTACGCGGTTCATTCATTGCGTTTGGAACGTATGCAAAAGCGTTTTGTTTGGCATCTAGCGTTTTCTACCGGCATAGCTAAAACAATTAAATCATATAAGAATAGGTTAAAGCATTATAAAATGAATTCATTAGACAAGTGCATATGCCTCAATGACGCAATGTTTGCAATCAAAATATTGAATCATAAAATTGACTCTTCTCGCTTATTAGCACTATTTAAATTCCGTGCACCATCCAGGATACCACGCAGCTGTATCACTCCACTTTACCCACCACTAAGAAGAACGGTATTAGGCGCTAATTCCCCTTATGCGAGAATGTGTAAGTTAACCAATGGCTATAGTGATTAAATAGACTTACACTGTGACTCTGTTGCCAGACAAAGAAGAATACTGATCAAACAGCTGCCTAATTAGCATTATTATTATACATACATACATATTTATATATATATATATATATATAAATTTGTAATATTCATGTCACACATTCATACATTGTCACTTTTATAAATGCTGAATGTTGATTACTGGACTCAAAAAATCAGATGTGGTGTTTGCCTATAAGTGTTTGTTACACTATTGTTATTGTTCGTGCTCTTTTTTTTGTGTATAATAAGTGTAAACAAATATTGGTGAACCAAATAAATAAATAAAAATGAAAAGATAAATTATTATCAATAATTATTCCTAAATATTTGCTATTGGTTAGTACAGGACATTTACATATGTTATTATTACAGCAATTGTGACCAACTAGGGAACAAGAAGAGGGAGGTGAGTTATTGTTGCACATAGAGAAGTGCATGTATTGGGTCTCATCTGCATTGAGACTAAGGATATTTTAACGCAACTAGTGGGTCACGATATCAAGTCCATGTTATGCTATTTTATAGGCTTGTTCCCAGGTATCCACCGAAAACAATATCACTGTATCGTCCGCATAGGATATTATTTTGCCACCAGGTAGACTGAGTTCACAGAGTTAGTTTAGATAAACTATGAAGAGGCTTGGGTCTAAAATACTACCCTTGGGAACACCGAAAGAAACAAGGTAAGTCACTATTGTTTATTTTGACACATTGTTGGCGGTTAGAAAGATAGCTTATAAGTAATTTTAGTTGATGACCTCTTATGCCTAAGCATTCTAACTTTTGTAGAAGCAGTGGCACAAAAACCATGTCAAAAGCTTTGACCAAGTCGAGAAATATGTCTATAGTTTTCTTACTATCGTCTAATTTCTCTACCATGTAATCAACCAGCTCATGGGCCGCGTCCTGTGTTGATCTCGCGGTCCTAAATCTGAACTGGTTTTTGGAAAAAATGTGGTTATTTTCGAGGTAGTTTACCAGTCTACTACTAACTATGCGTTCCAAAAGCTTGGAGATCAAGGGCAGGATAGAGATGGGTCTATAATTAGTGACACGGTCTGTGTCTCCAGATTTATATATTGAGTGTACCACTGACTTCTTCAGAACATCAGGGAATACTCCTTGTGAGAGGCAGGAGTTAAATAAATGTGTCAAAGGAGGAACAATTGTATACTTATTGTTTTTAAGAAGACTATTTGGTATAGAGTTCCATCCCACAGAGCAAGTGATGAATTTATACACTTCTTTGGAAGGTCATTAGTGAACTCAACTTCTAATTCCTATACGCACATGCTTTGTTCTTTCTTCATCTTTTACGGTTTTCTTTTCTAAAATTAACACAGGATAAAAAGGAATAAAAAAGGTATTTATGAAAAGAGTGCAAAATAAATAAAGTCCGAATATCTTAAACGGAATATTAAAAACAACAAGACTATTTGAAGTTGAACTAATTTAAAAGTCGCTCTTTGACGATTCCCTTTTTTGGATTACCTTGACTGCACCTTTAAACCTTTTTGGGTGTTTTATTCAATTACCTTTTTGTAATTATTTCCATTGTCACACCTACAATCCAGGTCAGGCAATTCTAACATGATAGAGATTTTTCATCCTTCAATAGCTGATCGCAAATTATAGGCCGTTTATGAAAATATCTATTAGAAACATCAGACCGAAGTCAAAGGCGAGCGAAATAGCAAGCGTTAACCTACTGCGAAATTTCTTTGAATTTCCTTTGTGATTGAATAAGTCTTAGAAGTCTTTTTTCGCTTAAAAGCTATTCATGACACGAATAACACGAGCAATTGTTTCGTAAACTTACAAGAAAAGTATATTTTGATGTTTATATTATACAGCCTACAAGAAGAGTATATTTCAATATTTCGTACTACATATGTGTGCGATAGAAATAACATAGCTGCTTTTTACAGAGAACAAGGCCGAGGTTATAACCATATTTAATTAGCTACGGTTTTAGACATCATATTATAGATAGTGAACATAGACCCCTATTCACATTAGAGGACTATATTCACCGTCTATCAGCCATAGATCCAGTCTTCATAGTTTCGATTTCTGCCTTAAAGAAGCCAATAGTACCTTTTATAGACGTGCTGCTATGGAATATAATATAATCTTGATACAAATAACACTTTGCCCTGACCGAGCAACAAATCCTTGAGTAAACTTATACTAATATTCGGCATTACTTTTTATTTAGCATCCGTCATGCTATTTAAAACAACAATATTACCATAAGAAACTTCTGTTTAAAGAGATAACAGTTACTGGTTCAGAAATTGTAATTCACATTCAATGTGATTTGCAAGTTTCCGTTTATGTTAGCAGCTTTTGAGTTGAGCTGTTGTTCTTTGTACTAAGCCTAAAATTGCATCATCTGGGCCTAAAGTCGGCATAATAATGATATCCTCCAGACCAAATTTCGGTCACGGTGGCTAGTTTTAACGCAGACCAACTACGCAGGAGATATTGTACCTAGGGCACAAGTGTGTGCGCAAACACAAGAGCACTCACTGTTCCCTAACTCTCACGATCCGAGGGGACGGTAATCCGACACGACCGGAGAGAGACTAGGCGCAGGACCAACGGCTTTACGTGCTTTCCGAAACACGGGGGTGTCTTACACCCCCAACTTCCTAACTCCGGGTTGCTATTAAGATTTCCTAACAGAAAAACCCAATAAATGTATGTGGCCCGACATGGGATTCGAACACGAGACCTCATGCATAGTAGTTGCATTCACTACCGCTGCGCCACGAAGTCAGTGAAGAATAAAAGTCGGCGTACGAACAGAGTTACGATATTTTAGCATCATGATGTACTATTGCTCTTAGCAGCGTGCAATATACATATATCTTTTAGAAAATATGCAACTATCTTTTTATATCAATATAAAGATATCTAATCATTGAAATTAAACTACTATATACGGATTTTATCGCGTTGTTTATTTATCACTGTATTACAAAATTTTGAAAATATTACGCTACTACTACTATTGATTTTATTTTACTAATTTATAAGCTAATAAAATTATTTAAACTATTAAATCTATTTATTTTTGGTTTACATTTTCCCCGACGTTTCGGTTGCTTTTCAGCAGCCATGGTCACAGGGAGTCTCCCCGTGACCATGGTCGCCGTGACCATGGCTGCTGAAAAGCAACCGACGCGTAAACAGAAGACAATATTATGTAAAGATATCTAATGTTAGTAGTGCAGTATTACTGCACTACTAACATTAGATTAGACCCCGACTTACGCGAACTCGTCGTTATGCGATTTTCAAATCTCGTCGATTCGTCTTTTGTTTTAGCGCCACACAACTCTCAATTATCGATTATATAACTACTTGCTCTCCCAAACTATTGTTTAGGAAACGAGAAAAATAATCTTTGATTTGTCAAATTGCTTTGTTATTATATCAACGCTTTTACATCAAAATAACTTCAGTTGACGATTTTATATGTGTATATTATAAGATCTAATATAAAATTAAATTCCAAATTACGACTATCTGTAGCTGCCGGCTCCAATTAAAAAGAAATGTATTTATATACAAAATTATACCTCCTTATGCAAATTCGACTATCGCGGCGATCGCTCAGTCCCACCTATCGCGTAAGTTCGGGGTATTACTGTATATGTACATTATTTTTCCCTTTCTACATCGTAAGTTCCGCCGTAGATGCTTACATTTATATGGTCTCTAAAACTCCGTGCGGAATAATCTTCACCTAAAATTTCTCCAGTGAAAGAATTATTTAGTCACCGGCATTTGATAAATAAAAAAATAATCATTCATTTCATTCTTATTCCATGTTTAAACTTTCAAACGCTGCGAATATTTACATTACACTAGCTTTTAACCGCTTTACTTTTTTATGGATAAAAGCTAATCTATGTTCTTTTCAGTACCCCTGACAACGTGTATGCAATGTATGCAATTTCATGATGATCGGTTCAGTAGCTAAGTCGTGAAAGTGTAAGAAACAAATAAACAAACTCACATTTGCATTTATAATATTAGTTAGGATTATTACCTATAATTTTAGTTCAGTTCTCAAGACAGACTTAAATAAAAAACTTAAATAAAGAAAATAAACAATGACAAATCTTACTATGTTCGTAGCACAGCCGTTTTATAATAAACAGTTTCTACATACCTCACTAAAACTAAAACTAATCACTCTTTCGTAACTACATAATGCCAGCTGATATGAGGTAAGATGTAAAAGTTGTTGGGGCATTTACCACAAGTAAGTTCCTAAGTTTTGCCATTCCAACATGCGAGCTAAGACGAAAGATTATGAGACAGACGGGTCCCGAACTTGTACTTAGGGACTTTTGTACTTACGAAGGTGAAAATAGCTTTATACATGCTCAAGTTTCCATCAAGAGTTATTTGGTGGGTTTGAAGTAAGATATATTTCAGACAGAGATTTCTGGTAAGACTTAGAGAGGATTTATGATAAGAACTCCGACAGAAATTATGTTGGCTTGTAAATTATTTTCCTTGTTAACTATACACGGATGCTTTGTGATAAATCTAACGTTTCAGAAATATTTTCGTGGATTGTTTATTACTTACATGTATTTTATGTGGTTTGTTTATTCTAAAAGGACTATGGCTCAGCCTCCATGGTGAAACTGAACAGTTCCCGAATGTACCTTTATGAATTAAACTAATTTGAATAATGGGAATAATGATTATAACGATGGAAAGAGATCAAACGGTATGTCATTGATGCCTTGGAAGATAGGTTGGCCTATGGTGTGGGACGCAACGTGTGTCGACAACCTTGCGCCATCACATCTTTCCAGCACGGCGAGTTGTGCTGGCGCTGCTGCTGTATCCGCGGAAACTCTCAAGAGCGCAAATATGAAACCCTGGTAGGAGATTATGTTTTAAGCCGTTTGGAGTCGAAATGCTTGGGTCATGCTCTCTATAGAGAAATAGCAAAAATATTGATCAACTCTTCCCGTGACCAGAGGGCTGGTCTTTATTTCGCGGCAAGAATAAGCATTGCCATTCAACGTGGCAATGCTGCCAGTCTTCTGGGCACACTATCAGTCGACTATGACGCGGAGGAATTTATTTATTTTTATTTTAAGATGATCCGTTTCGTTTTTATTTCTATTATATAATGTTTTAGGTATAACCGGAGAGTTATGTCGGCAACTTTAGTTTTCCTGCGGATCTCCTCATTTCTGATTTGATCCCGCAGGGAAACTCCGAGCATAGTTCTCGTCACCGCCCTTTGCGTGACCTTGAACCTCCTGATAAGGCCCATAGTGAGCGACCACGTCTCTGAGCCGTAAGTCATTACTGGCAACACACGCTAGTCAAAGACTTTCATCTTGAGACACTGCGGTATATTGGACGAGAAGTTATGTCGTAGCTTCCCGAACGGTGCCCAGCCGAGTTGGATTTAGAATTATGTATTTTGATTTAAATAATGATGCTTGTTACATGAACAAAACTGTTCTTAATCTAGGGATGTCGTATGGCAGCGTCAAGAATGCTCCTTGAGCCCTTCTTTATCATTACGAACTACTGTACTAGGTCTCTAGGTCCCAATAAAGCTTTTCAGTACATACATACACAACTAGTTTATTAGATTGCAATAGTATGATTATTCAAAATCTTGCTAGCTAAGCGCAAGTACGATGACTTAATGGTATGCTACGACATACCAAAGAACAAACGGCATATCTATAAGTCTTAAAATCACCAGTTGCTGTCAATATCAAAAATATATTTTTCGTACAGTTCCAACAATGATTGCCGAGCTTAAATTTTAAGTCCATATTACAAATTTGTAAAAAAGCTTTGCAATCTTATATAATTTCACGTAGTAAAAAAAATATTTATGACGGAGAATTTTTATTAGATTTTAAGATTTCTCATGCTACAAAAATTCTTAGATTGTCTGGCAGTAAATTGTCGTGATACTTGATGTTATAGAACCTTGCACCTGTACGTTCTTAGAATTTAATTCATGATTATGCTAGAAATGTTTCTTAAATATTGTTACAATATATTTAATCAAGGTACATTTTTAATAGCATTAAATTTTTTTGGCATTACGTTATATGTTATTTTTATGCCATGTCTTAGTTTTAATCAACATACTTATTAACTTTATACATTACTTTACATACTTTAATTTAAAAAATTGCTCATCCTTATTTTACAATAATGAATAAAGTGTAATCAAATTATATGTGCAATCTTTTACTGCGGTAAACACAAAATGCTCGGTAAATTTTCGTATTATGCTTTCATACATTTAACGTTAATAACTGAAAGGCTTTTCGTGTAAATTTTGAAAGGACCTATTGAATCGCGAGATTAAACAACGTTACCCCATTTGTAAGGTGATGTACAAAAACTCATACAACTCGGATTCATTGAAAGCAACTAGAGGCGGACTGCTTTTTCGTGCTTTATAATGTGCAAATATCATGAACATTTGATAAGGAGAGTCTGTCCAAATATTCTGCTTTATTTTGGTCAATATCGTAATTGAATTGCTTTTTAGTTATCACTGTAATACATGATGCGAATGTGAGTTTCTTTGTTGGGCGTTTACGCCTTAATCGATCGATCGATCGATCATCATGCAATTTCGCATACACGTTGAAAGAGGTACAGAAAAGAAATTAATATGTCCTTCTCCATCCCATATTCTCAACGCGACAGTAGCGTGGGCTAGTATCCAAAAGAGGTATCTAGATAAAATTACAGCATCCGAGAGATAAAAAAATATTGACAAAATGTACATTATTGCTAGCGAAGCTGCAGACAAAACCTAGTACATAATAAAAACAAGAGTTTGTTTTCCATACACATTCTGTGCGGTGACCTTACTTGTATAACTAATCACCAAAGTTCAATACGCAAACCGCACATTACGACATCGCCGCGGTTAGCACGGCACAAACAGTTTTAAAACTTCCAAACTCCGTAAAGTGCTTTCATTCCGCTCATCCCGACCTCAATAGGTTTTTATTGAAGTTGCTTATTTTTGTTTTACATTAATATAACGACATTCGGAACGGCAAGCTGTTGGAACCACTCCAAATAGATTGTTTCTGACTGTCGAACGCGTTTCTTGTACTATATATTTCCATTATCTTTTCGTATTGATTGGGACCACTGACCTGGAACGGTTGTTCGGTTAAGTAAGTACATAATATGCATCTTTTTTAGGCCTTGGTTACTGAAATGGCTTATGAACTCTAAGGTCTTTCTTTTGATTTTGTTTGAGCCGGTTTATGTGTTAGCTGTAATGTTTTTAAACTATCCTTAAAACAATAATAGTGATTATTAGCGACGCTACTATAACATAAATTTAAATATTCGAAAAGTGTGTGATGCCACATTCAAATATGATGGCCAATTTGCTATCTCTGATATGATATTAATCCGCATCTTAATATTTTATTCGGCACTTGGTTTGATGATAGCACTAATATTTTCATGTCCAATTTCATTCGCATTCGTCATATCGGCTAAGTATAGCCGATATGACGAATGCGAATGAAATGGAAATAAAAAGTTAATTATTAGAGTCTTCAAGCAAATCAAAATATTCGAGACGTTGAACGTTGATGTTTGGTAGTAACCAAATTATGCTATCTTCATCCTTACTTGATTAGGGCATGTAATAAAATAATCAATCAGAATCAAAATTTAATGCTTGCAATGTCACAATACCCATCTATTAGCGTATTTATGTAACAATTAATTTTGTATCACACAACGTCATCTTGTACTGATATGCATGTGTCATCTTGTATCGTGTATCTTGTAAC
Source organism: Catocala nupta (assembly GCA_963675205.1). NCBI lineage: Eukaryota > Metazoa > Arthropoda > Insecta > Lepidoptera > Erebidae > Catocala > Catocala nupta. Next base: position 23,582,630 of record OY776085.1, on the reverse strand, counting down.
CACGATGAGTACACATAGTTAGAAACATAGTTTAAGACGAAACTGTAAAATAGCTTGTAAGAATTTATTCCCGCACTATGTTTTGTTTTGTGTGCCAAATAAATAAATAAATAAATAAATAAATATTTTGATCAATATAGTCCTTTTCATCAATATTCGGCTAACGCTTATATGTATTATGTGTACGATTACGTGTAGCAAGTATTAAAAGAAGTACCACCTTGCATGGTTTTACTGGACGTTGGTAAGCTTAACATTGTTTTACGTATTACTAAACGTAGATTAGTTGACTAAAAACGTTAAATCAACAGCGTACTATGAAAATACTTCAAATCCTATTGATTAATAAAATAACAATTCCAGCAAAAAAATATTAAATAAGAAATGAAAGTGAAAAGTACCAGTACTGAAGAATGCAAGCCTGTGAGGAATTGGATGCGATTTACAAGTAACGGCACACTGCAATTGCTACAAGGTGCATCCTACCTGAATATGACATTGCCCAATAGTTATAAGTAAGGTAGTATTCGTATATTTTAGATCTCCGTCCTTGTCATGTTTTGAAATACATACTTAGCATCACGCCTATTACCCTAAAGGCATAAACAGAGGTACTTATATGAATTCCACATTTGACAACTTTAGATTTAAGCTCCGCTTAGGCCTAACCTTTTGGCATTTATCGGTCATAGTAAGCACTCCAGCAGCTAATGAAGATATCACTGGGAAACAAAAAAAAATATATTTTCTGTGGCATTAATTTTGTTACTGGTTTTAATAGACACGTTCATCAGTTATACCCGAAATGTATTAACTTTGTATGGATTGACTCTGGTTCTTGAGATATTTAACATAAAGAACGGTTCCACCAGGACATTAGAACAATGAAAGAAAGATACCAAGGCCGATGAAACAGCCATATTATGATGGCAGACTATTGCTTGAGTTTAATAAAGTTTAATAAGGGATTGTCCTGAACATAAGCACAATAGAAAAGCTTACAGATAAAGATTCTTCTAATATTTTTTTTAATATTTATATATATATATTAAGTTTTCTTGTCATTATAAAGCTACTTCTAAAATATTTATTTAATACGTAACTGTATTTTTATTTCGACCTTCTTTCTGTCATATAGTTATAACGTCTTATCTCATAAATTAGAGTCAATTTAACAAATCGGATATATTTCTCGTATTCAGCTTACTGAACTTACACAAAATTGACTTCAACTTATCATGTCGCAAAATGACTGTTTCCAGTGTAATAAATATATTGATAGAAAACGCCAACAATACTTTGCTCAACCCAGGAATCAAACGCAAAAACTCTTGCACAGCAATCGTATTCACTACCGCTGTCACCACATTTATATTCATTCCGTTATCATTAATCGGGTAAAGACTGCATTGAGTAAAAAAGGAATTCACTTATCCTTTCAGGTACGTCATCATTCCACGAGCCTTCAAATAATCAGATTTTGCTCTCATTTATATGAAGCCATATAGTAAACCTGATTCTCCTCGTATCAGTGAGATTTACACGGATGGTGTGTTTTCTGATATATTGTCAGGAAATATGCGCATTATTTGTGTTAAATGTGAAGCGGGGTGGTCAGACAAGCGTTAGACCACTCCACATTCATCTTACTAGAACGATGAGTTCAGTAACACGGATGATCTCTTCTAAAAGATCGTACTATAATTATCATCATAGATAAACGCCACAATATTCCTAAATGGGTAGACAGAGTGTATAACACTCACATTTTTCTACCATGTTTTAGGTCCTACGTTATAAAAGCAAAACTATAGCTGTCCACCGAGTATTTTCAGACTCCGTACTGCTATTACGAATACTAATTTCCTAACAGAAAAACTTTGACTGCACCGAAAATTGAATCCGAGACCACATGCACAGCAATAGCATAAAACAAAATAACAAATATTCACGGAAAACTCAACCAAAACTAAGAAATTTCACTAATATGGTACACTATTTCCACAAGCTATCTGAAGAAAAACTACAGCTAAGCACATTCCGTAAATAGAGAAATACGGGGAGCTTTACGTCCGCAAGGTATCCTTACCTCGGTTAGAGTAACAGCTAGGATCCGCCTGATGGATGAATGCCATTAATATCCCCTTATACAAGCGCCCCATGTAAGAAAAATGCCACCTGTATGGCGGAGGTGATGTATCACATGTCTTTGTGTAATACAGACGCTGTAATTATCAGGGAGGATGAGTACAAGTTTCTTTGGAGAATATTTTGTTATACGTTTTTGTGCATATATTCTTTATATAGCTAGGATTTGTCCGCGGTTTCACTTACTTGTAATGAAAGGTGCCCTATGTCCTTCTCTGTGTATCTGCCAACGTGTATGCGAAATTGCGTAAGAAACATACAAATTAACATTCGCATTTATAATAATAGTTAGGATTCTTCTGTATGTATGTCATTGCTCTCATCTTAAACAGCAGGACCGATTTTGATGATATATTGTGTGTATTTAAGTAGGTCTTTGGACGGTTTAGATTCATAAGTGAACTCGGCAGGTGGAGCTGCGATACGGTACTAGGATTTTTTCTTTCGGGCAAAAAGACGTCTGTCTGGTTCGTTAGTTTAATATGAATCATAAACACAGGTAATTAATTTTGTAGAACTTTTTTTACGTAATTATTAGAGTACTTGGTTCATTTATGCCTCAGTAGAGTACTGTGGGTGCGTCTCCACATGAGGTTTGAGGCCCATTGTTTGAATATTTGTAAAGTCCACGGCGATACATGAATAATTCATAGCAAAGAATATTTTTTTAAAAGAAATAAGAAAATTTGCTAGCTCTCTAGCTGTTTTAAAATACTGAGTAAACAACTAGGTAATAAGGACGAAACTTTAGCCTTGTTTACAAAATGGCGACTGGTCTATGGTGAAAAGGATCATTATATCATCAAAGCGTTGTTCAAACTATTGAAGTAGTGAGAGGACAAAATAACTTTATAGTTTAAGTTTATGTTGAAGCCACTTCCAGTCCCGAAGTTGACCACGAGGCTAACTTGATCGTAATAAAGCCGGACTGTTAAATTATTCCTAAGCCGCTTAACAATTTAACGTCCTATTTAAATAGCCGATGAAACTTTAAGCGAGATTTCGGTTTACTAAAATATCTACAACTATGTATTATGGTCCGAAGTTATGTAATACGAGAAGGACATTATCATAATATCTATTGCAGGGACCTTTATTGATAAACGTTTTTTATTTTTGTAAAAATAATAATGTGTAAAAAATAATAATGAGTAAAAAAATAATAATATTGTGTCATCAAGGAAACAAAAAAACATGTTTTGTCTTTCAACCAAGTTGTACGTAGATAAGTCAATGACTAACAGTAACACTTAGTCATTTACTGACATGCCCGTATTATTATGTCGTGTGCCAGCACGCACGCATGTCATTACTTCGCCATGTATGTGGTTCACCATCCCTGACCTATTGATGTACTGACTACTGACCGTTACTATTTGCGTCTGTCTATCTATGACTACTTAATTCTTCTAAACTGCACTACGTTTTCGCTATCATTTAGACATTTTGCCTTGGCAGTTTGTTTCACTATTTTTTTATTACTAAAGGCAACTCCCGCTCAAGAAATAATTCCAGTGTGGCGGGGAACTTTACAAACATTCAAACAACGGACACGAAGAACACACAGACTGGGAACAACCATTTGTGGATCACACAAAGTTTTATCCCGTGTGGGATTCGAACCCACAACACTTGGCGCAGTGGCCGTGGCGCGGCGACCACCTAAATGACTCACCCGTGAAGTCCTTGCATATATAAGTTTCATTTATAACTAGTACGGAGAAGTCGTTGCTGTGTAATCACGTCATCAAAGAACTTAATTTTCGAGCGATCTGAGGTTTACCTAGCGTAAGGATGCGTTTCCACTGACGCGGAGCTGGACAGGGTGGAGCGGAGAAGAGCAGTGAAAAGTGGGAAGCGTTTTCGTTGAAGCGGAGTGGAGCAAAGCGGAGCGGGGCGGAGTGGAGCTGAGCTGACCAGAGCTTCAATGAGCCGTGTTCAAAAGTCATCAGTCACATTTAATCTCTTGGAGAGATCATACCGGTAAATTGGGGTGTATTGCAACTACTGGGATGAAAAACAACATAATAAAATTCGCGCGAATTTGATCAAATGACGTAACTCAGTACTGCCAAGTTTAAAATTTGAAATTAAAACCAAATATTGCCATATTAATTTTTACTATAGACAATGCAAATTTTGTCATAATAAAGATGAACTTTTTCAAAAAAAATTTGTTTTCCACCCCAGTAGTTGCAAACACCCCAATTTACGGTACGTCATGTTGTTGGTAAAGAATAGAGCAGCGGTTTTACATCTTTCTCTACTAGAAGATGAAGATTTGAAAGCAGATGAAGTAGAACTGATTGCCGCATATTATTTAGATACAAAATTCACATAGACAACGTCGATTATGTGTGAAGTGTATGACGTAATATCAGTAACTAAATTAAACGCGCACGAGTCATTTCCTGACAATTCTACCCTACCTGCCGCGCCGCACCGTCCCGCTATCCTCCGCTTCGTGTGCTCCGCTTGGCACCACAGCCTGCTCAACTCCGTTCCGTCCGCCTCAGGCATGTTCATATATTTTATTTGAAAGAACGCTCAGCTCCGATCCGCTCCACTTCTACTGATGCGGAGTGGAGATATCGAGCACTATGATTGGCCAGTTCACGGTCGCTCCTCTCCACTCCGCTTACCTCCGCGTCAGTGGAAACGCACCCTAAGCCATGTCTTACGGTGGATAAACCTCAATGGTGGAGAGACATCAAAATATTGTACTAAAGTATTATACGTCTAAAAATGCTTGTAAAATAGATCACAATGGCATGTTTCTCACTCTTAACATTAGTTCACATTGCCATTGTTACCTGTTATATGTTCATACATTTAATAGCTTATTTGCAAAGCTAATTTGACTAATATAATGTTGATCCTTACTCAGTTAGATATGAGTACCTTAGAAGATATAGCAGATTTAAAATTACAGGCATCAAATATAATAAGTTGTTTGCGTGACGAGACTTACGAACTCGTGCAGAGCCCGAATGAGTCGCAAGCAATGTTAAATATGTAATAGTTTTTTTGAAATAATAATAATATCAAATTATTATAATAATACGCTCATTTGGTTAAGTAATTCTCAAATATATAATTTTATAGTTTTAGTAATAACTATAACTGAAATGACTGTACGAAATTCAAAAAGGAACTTAATTCCTATACATATAGATGTTTTTCGCTTTTCAATCGTTTCGTATTAACAAAAGTTGTTCCTTTCATTCTCGTTGTACAAATTTGACTTTCATTTTCTCGTGATCTTACCAGCTGAATGGTCAGAAAGGTCACCCATTAAAGATTTTGTATTCATCTCAAGGTTATTGTCAAGCCTGTGTATTTTTATTTTAATAAAAATATTAATAAAGTAAGAAGATATGTCGATCGAATCTTCTTCATACAATGTTTTGGCCTGGTAGATAATGTCTTAGGCATTATGGATGTCTATATACATAAATAGCCTAAGACCTATATCGTCGAAAGGTAAGACAGAGGTGTATTTATATACATCATATAAAATAATATATTCTATCACATACACACAACACCATCTAGCCCAAACTAAGCAGAGCTTGTACTATAGTTACTAGACAATGGATAAACATACATATGATGTAAATTTTTTTTGTAAATACATACCTACTTATTATACATAGAAATAATCAGACCAAGACAAACATCCATGTCCATGCACACAAATGTTTGTCTTGTGCGAGAATTGAACACGCGACCTCAGGCGTGGCAGTCGGTTACACTAGCCACTACGCCATCGAGGCCTCCAAATCTATAATGTACTATGGTTTTTGCCAGCTATGGTTTTAGATCTAACGTAATAAAGGACCATTCTTCGCCTGTACCGGCCATGTCAGAGACTGTGCTGCTAGTGAAAGTTCCCTAACAGAAAACGCAATGACATTTTTCCATTCGATGATCGAATTTGAGACATACATAGTAGCCGCATATGCTTTTGCAGCGCGGAGAGCACGGAGGCAGTATGGTAGTATATATACACACATCAAAAAAAGGCCGCGTTCAATTTGAAACGTTGAGATATTGTTTAATTGCTTAAAATATTTAGAAACAAATTATAACGTTTATGTTCTTTATTTAAGAATTTAAATGTAGAAAACATAAAATCTTCTTTTGTTTTTTTTATATAAAAACCAGGTCAACGATAAATTATTCTTGTTTCTGTCTGAAAGCTGTTTTAATCAATTTCTCTAAAATTGTTCATTTGAAAAATGCCAGGTGGACTGTCTGAAGCCTTGCGAGCAAGAATAGCTTTATTGCGTGAAGAAGGATATTCTACAAGGCAAATATAGTGTATAAAGTTACGTATATAGGATGTCCGGTAATTAATGGATAACCTGGAAATGTCTTATAGTGGAACTGATGGCCGTTCAGAAAAAAATATGTAAAAAAATCTATCCTAACATGAGATTTGTGTTTATTTTTTAATTACCATGTATAACTTTCTTGTATACTACGACCATAAATAAATAAAATCCATCGGTTTTTTGTTGTTTTATTATTAAACACTAATTATGCTAATAGATAGACAGTCAAAAGTATGCTATGCTAATATAGCATGCACTTTTTAATACTGGGTGGCGCAAAAGTAATGACCCTATTTGGTTCAGCTACAACTTCGTTTCTAAATTAGAAAACTAGAATTAGTTTTTTAAATATATATATTTGTGCCATGAAATTTTGTTGCATTATGATTTAAATATGATGTCTATAAAATGTTGACCTCCGGAGTTGAAGCACATTTGAGCCCTATTTATGACATTTTCCATAACTAGCCGTAACACTTCCTGCGATATATTTCATATTTCTTGGTGTATGTTTTCTTTTAAAGCTGCGAGAGTCTGTGGTTTGTTCACATACACCCGAAATTTCAAATAACCCCAAAGAAAGAAGTCTGGACAGGTGAGATCGGGTGATCTAGCAGGCCAAGGCAAATTGCCAAAACGAGAGATAACACGACCTGGAAAAGCATCCCTAATTAAGTCCATAGTATCGCGCGCTGTGTGTGCCGTGGCGTCGTCTTGTTGGAACCAGGTGTGCTCCAGCCCCATTTCATTCAAATTGGGTATCAAGAACTCACGTAACATGGTTCTGTAGCGCTCACCAGTGAAAGTTACCGCAATGCTCTTCAAAACAATAGGGTCCGATCACTCTTTCTGCACAGACGCCACACCATACAGTAACTTTTAGTGGATGTAAAGATGTTTGTTAAATAATGCGCGGATTTTCAGTGCCCCAGAAGCGAGTATTCTGCTTATTGACATGCCCCAAGAGATGGAAATGCGCTTCGTCACTCATAATCAATTTTGAAGAAAAGTTACCCTTTTCAAGGTTGAGATTTATGATACGCTGGCTGTACTCTAGACGACCTCGGTGATCAGTAGGCAGCAGCTGATGAGTCATCTGAGTTTTATACGGAAATATCTTCAATTAATTTGACCAAAATACGCTGCAGAGTCCGCTTGGAGATCCCCAATTGCGTGGCACGTCGCCTCGTTGACGTTTCTGGACACTCTTCCACATTTTCACGCACAGCCTCAATATTTTCGACTGAACGGCCTGCTCTTGGTCTGCCAGACTTACGTCTATCCAATGTTGACCCAGTTGCTTCGAGGCGTGTGGCAAAGCGTCGAATAGTGCGACCAACCGGTGCCGGACGGTGGGGAAATCGTCGACGAAATTTACGTTATGCTCTTATCACTGATGAATTATTGCGTAAAAACATTGACACGATTATTCCACGTTCTTGGGGAGTAAAGCTGTCCATGATTATCTTTAGTGAATTTTACATTTGATTACTACAACATTTTCAATATCAATCAATCAATAAGACATTTCAAGGTTATCCAATAATTACCGGACACCCTGTATAAGTTACTTTATTTTGCCCACGGTTTCACTCGCGTAAAGGTATATAGGTTATATTAGGTTAGATTTTCAACAGTCCTTTTTTCTGGATGAAATGTACCCTATGTCCTATTCTGTACCCTTGACAATGTCTATGCGAAATTTATGATGATCGGTCGAGTAGTTAAGGCGTGAAACAAACAAACTCACTTTAGCATTTATAATATTAGTTTGGATATCAGCAGTTAGACCATGACCAATGTATACGATAGCACTATAAAATTAAGAAAGAAAACTGTTTCCTGTTATATAAGCGCGACTCAAATTAGACGCTCGGGGTGCCATTAAGGCACGATTGTGGAGGTATTATACATTAACATATTTCTCAAGGCGTAGTTGCAATTGCACGAACAAGTTACGTGTCAACTTTAGTATATTTCTTACGAAAGTAAATAGGTTGTATAAGAATTCCGTTCACACTTTTTAAGTTAGCGTTTACACACAAGAAAGTAATCGCCGAATTTAGAAGGAGTATAATTACATTTAGAGAGCCTAGAAATTATATTATTTAGGACTACTGTCCTTTTATTTTACAATAAACCCGATTATAAATTAGGTACATCTTTTTACAATATATTTAAAACGGTACTTGTATTAAACGTTTGAATTATTAAAACTGTCATGTCATGTTAAACTCATAATATAAAATAATTTACAAAGAGCAAAATTAAAATAAATGTTAAATAGTCTTTTAGGATGTAAAAGTCTAAATGCCGAAATAAAAGAAAAGGAAACATCTTGTGTCAAATGAACGTGACTTTAATTCATTTACTGCTGTCACCTGCAGAACGAAAGCATGATGTTTTGGCAAATGCTCACAGATATATCAAAGGACATCGACGAAGGCGCCACTTAACCAAAGAGGCTTTTGATTCTCCTTTGTGGTTCCTATTTATAACTTGAAATTCAGTTTTATATAAATACTACATATTGGCCGCGCCTTCGCTCGCGTAAATACAAATAAAAACATACGTAGTCGAAATAATAATAATATAATAATAATTGTTTATTAAGTTTAAGTTGGTACAAATATCAATAACAATAGGTCTTAAAAATACTTAAAATAGGATACATTACTTTGGACGCCTGTACTAGGATATAGCTGTATCACAGGCGATAATTATGTATATATTGTAATAGGAAGAGCACTTTTAACAATATTTAACAAATATTGATTGTTATGTAATAAGTTACTATTACAATGAAAATAATATTACTTATTTATATAATTTTGTATTTAAATATTAGTTGACATATATAATCTTAATGAAAAAACATAGGATATGTCTAATAATGGGAATCTAAGCTAACTAAGTGTAAGTGATGAAAATATAAATAAACGGCGATCTAGGCACCCTCATAATCTACAGACTTTATGTACCTATATTCAGCTTGTTTTCTGGCTGGACAATCAGTTTCACCCTTGTGGTTGCTAGGTTTCTTAAAACGAAAGCATGAAGCACATTTAGGGGCATCTTCCTTCTTTGTACATTCGGTCATCGAATGTCCCGCTTCGGCACAATGTCCACACGTAGAGGTAACCTCTCTGCAAGATTTCGCTGCGTGACCATACTGATGGTATTTGTAACATCTTGAAATTTGTGTTAAATCTCTCATGGGGTAGGACGTCCAATGTATAAAAAGTCTAGCCTGTGTGACTAAGGCTTTTCTCATGTTAGCCGGAACATCAATAACGTCGTTGCAGGTTGGAGCATCTTTCTTGCCCGATTTGTGGCTTAATTTAATTGAAGACAAAAATGATATCAGATCCATCGATGGAGAAACTTATCGGCTATATTTTGCTCAAAGAGACAGCTGAATACTTCATTTTCGGACAGAAAAGTGGGTACACCAACTACCACAATCTGTGGTTTACGCTTGGCGGGTTCGTTAACTGTAAGACCGGACAAAGAGAGTTGGACTGTATGCTTCACTTTTTCTTTTTCTTGTTTAGTTTCTGTGCTGATAATAACTCCTCCATTTCTAGTTCTGCGAACCACACGTAATTGCAGCTTCATTTCCTCCGGATGAATAATTTTCTGTACTAAGAGTTTTTGTTTCATCACTAGTCTTTAATACATCACGGGGATATATTGCCACACAGCTGAGATTATTTGGCCGGACAAAACTATTTGATCCCTTCTTAATCATGTCCGCATAAGAAACTTTTTCAGTAGTACAGGTATCTTAGATGGTCTGCTTAAGCTCCGAAAGATGTTCTGTAAGATCGCACTTTTCTTGTAGGTACAAGAAAAGTGCGATCTTACAGAACATCTTAGTTTCTAGCACAGTAGATACCCTATCTATTGTGCGAGAAACTTGAAGCGCTTTCTGTTTCAGCAATTGGTACAGGAGTGCCATTTGTGAGGTGCTATGACCAATTTTTCGACACTGGTTTGATATTCTAATCTTCTGATCCGAATTGAGTTTACTATCCACGGTAATGGAATAAACATCATTCAATTGCTGCTCGATAGATGACTTCCATTTTTGGATCTCAGATGTAGACGCGATATCTGATATGATGTCAGAGTAAGAGGGAGGCGAAGCCGCGGGTCGCGCTAGCCCGCCTTTGTTACACGGACTACTTTCCATAGTATAATATTATATCACTTCACTTATAAGAGTTCATTGTTAACGAAAATACGCACGAAAGTATGTAGGCAACAAAAATGCATTACGCAGCAATTTAACAACTAAAGGAGGCCACAATTTATAGTCATAATTTTCGTAATTTATTGAATACTAGTTTTTCCCCGCGGTTTCACCTGCGTAAGTCCCGTTCCCGTGAGAATATCGGGATAAAAGTAGCCTATGTGTGAATCCAGGTCTCCAGCTACCTACATACTATGTTTTATCGCAATCGGTTCAGTAGATTTTACGTGAAAGAGTAACAAACATCCATACATCATCAGAAACTTTCACATTTACAATATTATAGTATAGATTATTTACGAGCACTTAGATTTGACTGACTGCCCGGACGGTGTAGTGGTTTAAGTGGTCGCGTCGCCACTGCCGCTGCGCTGAGTGTTGTGGGTTCGATCCCCCCACGGGACAAAACTTTGTGTGATCCAAAATAGTTTTTCCGAGTCTGGATGTTCTTTGTGTCCGTTGTTTAAAGTGCGGGAATTGTCTTTTTCAACAAAAAAATATATTCAGTAGCACTGCGGTCTCTGCAAATTGCCCGCTGGATAGGAATAAGCTGGACAGCCCATTTACGTGCAGCTTTATTACGTGGAACCTAAAAATAATTAATCGAACGTGGGTTTAATACACCTCATGCATGTTATTGGAGCAAATATGTTTACACAATTGTATTGTACGTTGCAAATGTTATAAACAGGTTTTACATGTCCAGAGTATAAAACAATACAAGCAGATTGCATGTGGTATTGAATCAAACAGTCTATTGTTTCTACTTATTTATTTTAAATATTGTTCCGTTCAAAATACAACAATATTTTTTGGATCTCAACAAAATAAATACGAGTTGTTCAACTGGAGCAAATTGTTATCGAAGGAAATAAACATACAGACTTTACCATAGCATATATATGGATGTTTTTGTCTTTAAATTATTTCTAGTAGTTTCAAGACAATCATATCATATCAATCGATAAATTGTTGTTTAGAATTTGCTTTGATGATAATCCTTACAAATATTATAAATTCGAATGTGAGTTAGTCAGTTTGCTTATTTTACACCGACACTACTGCCGATCATCATGAAATTTCGCATACACGTTGTCGCGACAAACTCAACAAAAGGACAAACCCGGTTTTAAACTTGGGATCTTATGCAATGCAGTCGCATTCACTATCGTTGTGCTAATATTGCTTCTTATATTTAGGCTGCTATTAAGAATTTAATGGCTGAAAAATCCAATAATTTTAGTTGGGCTGCCCCGCGAATTGAATTAATCAGCTGTTACATTCACTACCGATGCGCCAACGAGGCAGTCCATTTATAATAATAACTGTCTAGTCATAGAACAATTGCAGGTATTAAAACAAATCCTTTAGCATGAGTAATTCCAATTAATTAAATTGGTCCCCAGTGTAATTCAGTATGAATCGCTGGTTACTAAACAGATTTGTGGTCGAATCCAGTAATTGCGAGCAAAATGATTGTTTAGAATACTTTGTTGGACTCGTGAACTAATGCACTAATAATAAATCATGTATCGAAAATGTGGCAATAAATGAATGAGGGATTTATTTGAATGGTTTATTTCCTGTGGTGGCATTTTACATACATACATAGTCTCTCACGTCTATATCAGGCATATTTTTTTTTTATCATATAAGATGCAAACGACCAGTCGAATCGCCTGATGGTAAGCGATTACCGCCGCCCATGGACACCTGCAGCACCGGAGTAGTCACAAGTGCTTTGCGTTTCTTTTAAATTTGCCCCCACCAGAAGGGGGAGGGGGGAAGACACGGTTGGGCCTCCGGTACCCTCACTCACTCGACAAAACACAACGCAAGCGCTATTTCAGGCCAGTTTTCTGTGAGGCCGTGGTACCAATCCAGTCGAGCCAGCCCATTCGTGCCGAAGCGTAGCTCTCCCACGGTTGAATATTGTATAACGAAATATTTAGTTTAGTCGGCTTGCCACTGCTGAATGACGCCGCGCCTTATGTTATGGATTCGATCACACAAATAGTTGTTCTGTGTCTGGGTGTTCTTTGCGACATATGTATTATTCTTAATGCGGGAGAGGTATACCCAAAATTATAAAATAATGAATAATGTCTTATACCCCACATTTCGCGTTGCTAATGAGAATTTCTTGTCAGAATCAAATAAATTTTCCCATTACTCGTAATTGAATCCGGGATTTCATAAAAGTAGAAGCATTAAACTACGCCATAAGTCACATTTAATGCCTAATAAAAATCACGATAATAACAACCCTCGGTATGTAGTTTGTAGTGAAAACTACGATTGCGTGTTCAGAATGCTTTCTTTATTAAAATCATCTGTATATATATCACAATAATAAGCATGTGTGAGCATACACGTATACACATATGTAAACAGAAATATATGACTAAGTAAAACATAAAATAATAATTATTCAGCAGAATTGAGTAATACAATTGAGGTCGTAAGTGCGTCTTATTGATGTGACATAGTTGCTATGTGTCTACAAGTTTATACCATAGTCATATTGACCTGGGATCATATCCCACGAATGGAAATGGTTGTTCGGACTATGAGTCTTCATTGTGTTTGTTGTTGGAATCTTTGTAAAGTACCACGCGATGTGCGCGAGAGTTGTCCTGGTTAGAGAATCATTACTGTCTGACCTTCGTTTGCCAATAATAATCTCTATATCCAATGGATATACATACTTACACAAAAGTACGTAAATAGCACACCAAAAATGTTAAAAAGATGTCTAAAAGACCTAATTGTAGGTAATTAGACATTCAGACAATAAATCATTACAATTTGACCGTGACAAAACGTCTCAATCCAATAAAGACGCGGCAAGTCTTAACTTTGAGCAAAGGCATTAATCTTGAAGAGACAAGAGGTGACTTATTGACGTCAATTTGTAAAAAAGAAACGAAAAGGCAAAGGCAACCTTGATTATTCGGAGTAAGCCTAAGTAAGGTCCTCTTTCTCTCATTTGCTTTTTATTTTGGTACAATCCATCCAATTCATCCACGTTTTTCGTTTACCGGCTGCTATATTTTTTATACTTCGTCTTATCATTGCTTTGACTTGTTACAGTAATCAGAATAAAACAAGTCCGATATATCGAGTGCTACGAAAAGAATTGATAATCTAGAAACACCTCATATTAAAGCTATTTGGACCCTAAATAAAGTAAATAAGAACAATTTCCTAGGTACATAGTATTTATGAATTAATGCATATTAATAGCAATAAACTTTACACAAGATAAAATAATGTATGATACTATTCTGAAATCTGTAAAGTATGCATTTTCAATGTGTTTAATATTTTGTGTAGCTATGATATCCAGGACGGCAAAGTATTGCACAAATAATAAATCGACATTCGATAACATAATATTTTTTATATTTCAATAAATTAAAATTTACAAATACAGTGCTTTTTGCTCATGCCTAGCAATTAAAATGGAAGTGGGCTGGCTATATAGCATAACTTGCAGCCAAGAAATAGAGAGCAAAAGTGACCTCATGGAAGAGTCCACTAGAAAAAGAGTCATTGGAAGACAACTCGTAAAGTTGGAAGACCATATAAAAATACTCTTGGTTGTCATTAGTCCTCTGAAGACACTCACATTTCCTGAAGTTGGGCTGCTTTTGAGGTCTTCAGCTGTGGAAACGGAGGTTAATATATTATTAATTATCTACTAGAACCCCGTTTCCATAGCTATATACATATATTATATACATTAAAAAATATTACTATTTAACATAGGATGCAGAAATCTACAACGAAATTTATATTCTTTGCTTGATATGTAACGCAAGAAATAAAAGGTATTTTCTTTTTATAATTGTTATTGTTTTCACAATTGCTTAATCATTATAATTATTGCCACCGTCTTACTTTGATCTAAATGGAAGAAAAGATAGTCTGGGTAGATACCCACTAACAAGAAGCTAACTACTCCCTATTAGAGCAAGTCTCTTAATGTAGTTTCACTATTTTCGTATCACTGCGACGGGAAAGGAAATCTTACGAACGTTTGCAACTACGAAGAAACAGTGTTAGTTTTGTAAATTAGTTTACAGCTTGAGTTAGAAGCAGTTATCTTAAGCGAGAACTTGGGCGTTAGGGCGCGGTAAGACCGCGAGCGAGAAACTAGTGAATAGTGTGCTAGTAAAGTTATAACGCGCATGACGTCTAGATTCAGTGAGCTTTAACAATGAGTATGGTAGTAAAGATGTAATATAATCGTTTGTTATACTATTTAGCTATTGCCATTTCGCTATAGCCTAGTAAATCAAATGGCAGTTGTATTCTTCGTGAGCTATTAAATATCTACTAGCTAACATTTATAGTTTGATACGCAGATTGCGTAGTAATTTAAGTGGTCGCCTCGCCACTGCTACCGCTCCGAGTCATGTGGGTTCGATTCCCGCATGAGGCAAAAATTCGTGTCATCCACAAATGGTTGTTTTGAGTTTAGGTGCTCTTTGTGTCCGTTCTTTGAATGTTTGTAAAGTCCCCCGCAACACAGGAATTACGACTACTGCAGGAGTTCTCATTTTAAAATAAGTATAGTTCACGGTCTGACCGCGTCCTAAATCTGGCTTTTGTAAGTAAAGCAGTAAAGTAACTTATTTAGCAACGTTTAAATACAAATCGTTCTATCTCTTATGATGTAAGGTGTCGTAACGTAGACTTTTACGGCAGGGCTAGCATTCTAATTACATGACATGCAACGAGCTATAGAACAAGTTACGTTTGGTTACTTTGAGGGACTCAGAAGGAGGTTTATCCTTCAAAGAACGAAAGTTATATATTATCTTGCAGAATGAGTCAGTTCAAGTGGCAATGGGATAGCCATATCTCCTGAAAGACTGGTGGACGTTGCAGCCAACTAATCCTAGAGTGAAGACCACAAATTGGTAAATGTAGGATGACATACAGCCAGGCGAAATTATAAATAAAAAAGGTGATTGGGTTGGACTGGATTCGGAAAATCGAAGGCCGGATGTTGAGACATCCAGCAGTGTATTGCAATATATATATTGATTATATATATTACAGAATTAATTTAATAGGAAAATCTTTGACGGCAAATCTACTGTTACACCGTCGATACGTTAATATTATTGTTCATTTATGTAATTACTTCGACTTCTGCTTCTTATTTTTATTCTCTACTCTTCTTTTCTTACCGATTAAGATTCAATTGGGTGTTTGTTTAGAAGAAATACTACTACTTAATCCCCCATTTTTATATACTTAAATATATTTGATATTTGTCAATATTATTGTATCGGATCGTAACCATACTTGACTTAAAAGATAAACCCGTAAAATTGTTGCTGGCGTTTTATCTACTGCAGAATACACCAGCAAGCTACGTATTATTATGTTCTGTCCATAATATTGAAACAATCCGGTAAATACATTTCCTTCAAAACCCAATGAAGCTCAACGCTCGATCCGATACGGTCGATACTCAATGGTGAAACGATCAAATACACTAAAATGTAATGCAATATGTTCCATTGATATCAAACTCAAACAAAATTGAACAACATATTTCTTATATCATTGTACTTTTCAAACGGCTTTCAGAAAACATAAAACAAGTGCATTATGCGTAAACAACATTTTAGCGGCCCAGTCTTTCTTTTTGGCAGACGACGGGCCCTGAATGAAAGATTAATGAGAGAAGAGAAAGACAAAAGGTGCCCTCGGACTCCACCGGGGCGTTTTCAGATTGTCATCTATTTGTTTTATAGTTTGAAATAGCCCTTTGATGTAGGGTTACAAAATGAGTTACATTTTATCAAAAGAAGTTTTGCGTTTGTTCACAATTATGCGTAAAATAAACAATAGGTTTAGTAAAAATGGTAATCTTAAGCCTTTTGTGTTATTTATGTTGTTTGCCTAAATGCTTTAGAGCAAGGCTTTCTGTGTGAATAATTGCGTAATATTTTAAATACAATTCATGTGAACAAGCTTATAAAATAAATTAAAGGCTTGAGGCACTGCGCGCAGTAAAGTAATATAATTGGTTTCGTTATTTATGCACTGGTTTTTTGTTGATGTATTAACGAAAACGCAAACCCGAGTGGTTTACACATTCATCTGCCACATGCCCCGCAAAGCTCGGTAAGCCGTAATGCATGTAATTATACTTGTTATATACTGGCTTTTGCCCGCAGTTTCGCTCGTTTGGAAACAGTATTTATAGAGGACATCATCAGGCCTCAAGTGATCCCATTTGCACAGCGAGTGGGGCCTGGATTCATCCTGATGCAAGACAATGCCGGTGCATACACAACTCGATCGACCCAAACTGTCCTAGAAGGGTCTCATATTGAGGTATTACCATGGCCAGCTAACAGTCCTGATTTAAATCCAATCGAGCAATTGTGGGACTAATTGAATCGAAGGGTTAGAGAGAATGAGCAAGGTGTCTACAACCAACAGCAGCTGATTGAGGCTTTAAAACGTGCCTGGGAGGAGAATCCAGATGCAAACGTGAGGAATTTGATCCAGAGTACAGCATACGAGGCTCCAGGAGTATATTGCTAAGAGAGGAGGATATACTCGTTACTAAAAAGAAGAAACAAAAGTGGCAAGAACAGTATTTTGTCTTTTTCCGTTGATTTCTTTTGTTCATGTTTTCCATTCAAAATGGCCAATTTCATTATGAACTTAAAAAAAACAATTCATGATCATTATTTTAAACAATTGTTAGCCTATATTATAACCAATAACATTATTTTGTAGTTACATAAGTTAAACAATTTAATGTCTTTATTGTTTTCATGGTACAGCAAAAAATCTTAGTGGCCCTTATTTTGTTTTGAGTAGTATACTCGTATATATATTTTTTTATTAGCATTTATTTCAATAAAATTAAAATGTGGTACATTGTTTATAAACTCGTCAAACTGTAAACACAGTTTGTTGGCGAAAGAGGCGCTCTTTCTTAATTCTAGTTACCTACATATACTAAATTATAATTTATAGACATAATATTATTATGTTAGAGGAGTTTTGCATACATTACATAAACTCAACTTACTTTAATTATTATATATGCTTAAAACAATATATATATTTATATTAATTATGATCTTGTGTATTAATATTACAATAGTTTGTATTGTGCCTAACTATTAATGATGTTTAACATCTCATTTCTCAGTCTTTTCTTAAAAGTTACCCTGCTTGTGCCTTCCGTGTGAGTTCTTATAAAATCTATTTTATTATATATTACAGGAGTTAAGTATTGTCTAGTTCGTTCGCCACAGTAGTTTGTCACAGAGGGGGTCACATATTTCCCTTGCTGAGCTTGTTTGGTGCAATACTTATGTGTCTTAGGTTTTTTATGCTCGTTTGTGTAGTATTGTTCTAATGCTATTAGATATTCTACTTTCAAATGCACGGCAAGTATTTTACAAATAATAAATAACCTGTCATAGCGTAGCTTACATTGTAATTTTTGCTTTTGACTGACCAAATACTAGCTTTTGCACGCGGCTCTGCCCGCATGATAATTACGTCAATAAAAAGTAGCCTTTGTCCGTTTCCGGGCTTTAAACTATCTGTATATCAAATTTCATCAAAATCGGTTGAGTAGTTTAGTCGTAAATAGGTAACAGACTGACAGTTAATTTCGAATTTATTAATAATATTAGTATGGCAGCGATAGCTCAGTGGGAAGACCAACAGACTGCAATGCAGAGGGTCTCGGCTTCGAACCAACGTCGTGCACCTCTGACTTTCGGAAATTATATGACTTTTCGAAATTATGTGCTTATTGATTGACAATTATCGCCTGCTCCGCGCCTCGGAGAGCACGTTAAGCCGTCGGTCCCGGCTGCCATGAACATCTATGGCAGTCGTTATTGGGAAGTCAGTGCCCTATAATATCCTGACACTGGTCTAGCGTTAAGGTATCGTTAGCCTTCGGGTTGCGGAGGTCAGGTGGCAGCCGCTCCGTGTACAAACTGATATCCAGTTAAATCCGGTTAGACTAGAAAAGCCGACCAAAGTGACTTGGGAATAATAAAGGCTAGGGAGAAGAAGAAGAAGAATAGTAAGGATTAAATTCTGGGTTCCCCTCCCCCCTGTGAGTGTGAACCCAGATCACTTGGCCCAGTGGCAACGGCGAGGCAACTACTTGAATCATTACGCCATTCCCGCAGTCAAATATTATTTGTATTATCCATAGAAAATCTAATTTTGTAACGCGAATATTAATGTTACAATAGTTTCTAAACCACATAATATTATATAATTAGGTACACAAAGCGGGAGGCACATATACCACGGTTTCACCAAAGCGTTACAACGTTATTCAGAAGTTCAAAGCCACATGTACCAATAATTATGAACAACAATTTATGCCATGGGACTATGTTTCTATTTCGTTAAAATTTTCTATTGCGTCTAAATTCTTTACTGACCTATCATCGTCCATGCACCAAGTGAGATATAATACTTACTAATATTATAAATGCGAATGTGAGTTTATTTTTATTTGTAACGCTTTCATGCTTATTTTAGCGTGAACTCGATCTATTATTATGAAATTTTGCATCCACGTTGTCCGGGGTACAGAATAGGATATACGGTACAGTTCATCCAGGAAATAGTATTGTCATTAACCTAACCTAACCTACATTTACACGAGCGAAAACGCGGGCAAAATCTAGTATGTCATATATTTAAAGATTAATACAGTTTTAAAGTCTCTTGAGTAATAAAATAATTCTTGTATTTTTTGATTTTTCGATTGGATGGTTGTGGGTACAGTTACAATATACAGGTTTTAGAGTTTAAGTTAGAACTTTTTAAGGTATAAACTTAACTTACTAGGCCACTGTACAGATATTTTTATTTTCAGAGTTTGCTTATCATTTTTGCCTAACTTAAACCAAGTATATGCAAATATTTAATATAAAAAACTGTGTCAATTTAATTCAGCAATAAAATTAATGCAGGTGGTTGTCGAAAATCCTATTCAACTTGTTCACAATTTTCCAAATATGCACTCGCCGGGCACGCCACGATCGTGGCGGTAAGTCCCGTTTTTAAGGAGTGGCTGGAGAGGCGGCATGGCGCCCTCACCTTCCGGCTGACACAGGTTCTAACTGGCCACGGTTGTTTTGGCCAGTTCCTGTGTCGTATACGCCGGCAAGAGACGCCCGGTTGTCACCACTGCGGCGACTGCCGTGACGTTGTTGAGGACACGGCGCTGCACACTTTGGCGGTTTGCCCCGCCTGGGCATCGCAGCGCCGTGATTTGATCGCGGCAGTCGGATCGGTTGCCCTCTCGCTCCCGGCCGTAGTTCAGTCTATGGTCCGGAGTGAGAGGTCATGGAACGCCGTCGCCTCCTTCTGTGAGGAAGTGATTTCCATCAAGGAGGCGGCGGAGCGGGAGAGGGAGCGTTTAAACCCTCTCCCCAACCGCAGAGCCGGGCGCCGGAGGGCGCGCGATGACCTCCAGCCACCCTGAGGTTTGACCTGGGGGTGGCGGGCTTTGTGGGCCTGCCCGCCATCCGTTCAGCACCAGGTCCGAGAGGCGGCGTGCGTGTTCCCACGCGCGCCTCTGTTTCGTGTCCGTCTCCCCCTTTAGGGGGAGACAGTAGAATTTTATTTTGAGTACCTATCTTGGGTAGGTCTTATTGCGTAGGGGCCTGCCGTTTCATACGGCGGGCCGGAACCTCGGCGGGGTCGCGACCGTATGCGAAAGTGATTCGCGCGGCCCCGTCGATAGTGGTTTTGTCGAGGAACACCGTGGTAGGTTTAGTCGGTATTCCGGGAGATACATTATCCTTTTAACATCTTAGTTTACCCCGGCGAGTCCGACATAATCCCTCCGCCCGCCCCCGCGGAGGGATATGCGTCATTGCATTCCCCCACGTAAAAAAAAAAAAAAAAAAAAAAAAAAAAAATATGCACTCGCAAAAACAAACGGTTCGCGACGAAATTACTTTGGTGGTTCGTACAATTTATTGCAGACATTCTAAAATGTTAAACATGTAGTCTATTATGTTCGCAGAAGTCAACTACCCTTTTAATTAAAATGGTTGTCAATTATGCTGCTATTATTTTATTTGGATTTGAACGTAGATATTTAGGAATATTTGCTACAAATAATATTTGTAGCAAATGTGCATCTTACAGTAAATTGTAACACGTAAGTATTTTTTTTTTAAAACTATGTTTTGTCCGCTGTTTCGCTCACGTTAATCTAGATAATGATAAAAAAATTGCATTGCTATAATTGCTTCGAGAATAGTATTTTTTCTGTATAGAAGGTACAACATTTTTTTACTCTACCTCTGACACGTGTAATCGAAATTTCACGATGATTGGTCGAGTAGTTAAGAAGTAAAAACGTAACAAACAAATAAATTAACAAACTCAAATTTACATTTATAACATTAGTAAGGATGTCTTTAAAATCTGTGTATTACGTGGGCCATAATAAGTTTTTCGGAAGAAAGTGCTTATTACTTTTAAAACGGCTTAGAAAACATTCAAATAATGAGCACAAATAAAATCCACACAAATATTGTTTGATGGTACATTACAATATATGTTTGTTATGGACTGCGCAGACTGTTGCGGGTCATCCCTATAGAATGGAACCCACAACAGTTTAGCGCATTAGTATTGGTGGAGTAACCATATAAACCATTATGCTATCCATGATGTAAAGTATTCAACAATGCTACATACATACTATACAAGTATTCTGAACAATTAGAATGCACGAATGCAGCGGATAAGCTCAATTCACCAATACGCCGTGTTGTAGGTACGTTAGATACACATGTACATATATGTGTATGTAATTTACAAATAGCTATTCTAGGTATCCTTTGTTCGAATGTTTGTGAAGTCACCCGCAATCCAGAAATAAACACACGTGGGAGAGATCTTTTAAAAACAAAATTAAATTATTCGTAATCGTACTAACAACTCGCTGTAGTTGTTAAAATAAATCTTTTAAAAACAAGGCTGCTGTAAAATAGAGTAACAATTTATTTTAAAGTCAAGACGGAATCTTAAGCAGAAACTTGCTTGGAAATAAAGCTTAAATTGCACCGAATTCTTTAAATAAATACCACAGTAAACTACATCTGACTCCTTAAGTAAAAATACGACGCAGCTGACTCTTAGTTCAAACGAATGTACCAATATCACGTTCATATTTTAACTAAGCTTACTCGAACAAATCTAAAAATAATGTTGTTTTAAACCCCGATTTACTGCAAACAATAAAATACATTTTATCAGACGCCCGTTATTTCTTAGGCGATTCTTTTTCAATATGAGGTTTAGCGCGTCATTAGTATGGTACCAAAACACGAAATGCGTTTTTGTATTAAAGGGGGAGATAGAAACAGATAGTAAGCATGTTTCATATGTTTGGCAATAATTTAAACTTACTGCAATGCCAATATACTCACCTATTGCCATTAGCCATTTGACATGGACATATGCCAGAAATTTTTATATAAAATTGAGGCTTTTCTATATAAAATCTAACCATTCATGACTAAACTCATGCCCACATATTATATCCAAAAAAATAAAACAGATCGAGGTGACGCAAATTTTGCCACCAATATTTTGAGTAACGAATAGAAAGCGAGTACTTACGCTTGGGACTAACCGGGAGATCGCAGGCTCTATTCTAGAGATCACTCCTACTAAGAATTTCCTTTAAATACTTTTCCGTTACGTACGGATATCAAATTTACGATCAGCCCTACGCGTAAGCGTAAACTTATGCTATGAATTTTAAACATGACTATCAAAACGTAGATAGGATACAATTCTGCCCAACCCTTTGGGAGTATACACGGCGTATATTTATGTGAGGTTCATTATTTTGTAGGTAGCTACAATAAATTGTTCGCGTTCTCACGAAATACAAACACAAAGGATCTACTAAGTTCACCTGACATTGACCTAGTTTACGTCCCGAGGTTCCTCGCGAAGTCTAGTTCAAGCTCAAAATTATTCTCAAGTATACGCGATATGGTTTGATGAACGGGCGGGATCGACGTGAAATCAGATTAATAGTGTCTTCTGAGGAAAGTGGCTGTAAATCACTTTATGATACCTCGTTACTTCTGATTAAATTACGTCACGAAAATGTAGGTAAATATTTTGTGGAAGGCTTTACATTCTCGGTGGAGTAAAACTGTGTGTGTGTCCTACATGTGTATAATAACTCCTTCTGATTGACGTAGACTATTTAATACATATGCACATAGACTCACGCCTATTTCGCCGAAGGGATAGGCAGATGTGTATGTCACCCATATTCTACCAGCTATAGTTTTAAATCCAACGTATTAGGGGTTACGCGTATTGACGTTTACCGGACGCCCGTTTTATTCGTGATGCTACTGACAAAAGCCTAATAATACGTAACCGATCCTTAAATAGAGCCTGGCACTTTATACACAGCAGCCGCGTATACTACCGCTGAGGCAGTCAGTCATTTAATATCTAATAAACATATTATATAAATATATATATATATATATATATATATATATAGGTTCATGCATATATACATAATATATACATAAATACGTATAATATTAATGATGAGAAGAATCTGATAAACTGTCGAGGAGGAAAGCACGTACTTTCCCTTGAATTTATATACATATATAATTATATTTTGTATTTAAATTTCCCTAGCGAAATACCAAGCCAGGACCTTTATAATTTCATCCTATCTGTTGGACCGTTAGAAAGTCACAGCAATTTTCTCTTAAACAATTATTACACTGTTTAGAAGAGTAAATGTTTTCTATAACCCCGACATTATGTGCGTATTGATTGACAATTATCGCCTGCTCCGTCCCTCGGAGAGCACGTTAAGCCGTCGGTCCCGACTGTCATGAACATCTATGGCAGTCGTTATTGGGGAAGTCGACACAAAAGATCCCACTGGGTCGAAGTGTCGCCGGTCTGTACTGACTGGCCCCCACACAAGATAAGATAAGATAAGATGGTGCATATAATATGCACATAAATGTTTAGAATATGAGATATCTTTAAAACAATTGTAGTAGTTTTGTAATATTATTTAATTTAAAACGTCAGTAATTGTTCAGTAAAAAGTGTTCCACGCTCTATCTTTTTACGAAAATCTAAGGTGTTGTTCACACCAAAGATTCTGAAAAACGAGAGTAGAATTCTAACTGATATATAATAATGTGAGTTTGTTTATTTGATGTAACGCTTTCATGCCTTAACTACTCAAGCGATCATTCTGAAATTTCGCAAACAAGTTGTCAGGGTTACAGAAAAAGACGTAGGATACCTTTCATCCAGAAAAAAGTATTGTTACTAACCTAACTTATCATTTTTTTTTTTTGATTCCCAGTAGAAATGCTTGATGCACTACCCGCTGGCTAGGGGACGGCACCGGTGCGGCGGGGCGTGTGGGACTCACCAGCCGAGCGCTGGTATACCAACCTGGGGTGTTCTCCCTCTCACCCAATGGGGGGGGGGGCAGTTGGGAGTCTGAAAAGATTCATCCATAGCAGGCCCCCCCGTGTGGGTGCCGGCCGGATCAATCGGACCCGACCTCCTCTCGTCCCCGGGGGAGAGCAATTCACTGCTGTCCCCTTTCGACGTTAGAAGGCGTGCGGGAACACCGCGCGCGCCCTCTATGGGTTCTTAAATCATGGGTGGCAGAACCTAACTTATCCTACATTTACGCAAGCGAAGCCGCGGGCAAAATCAAGTAATAATTACTTTTAACCTAAAATAGTTACAACGAGATGGGTTGAAAAACCAACCTATTCGTCTTCAGGTGAACTTTTTTTTCCTTCAGCTTTTTGTAATGTCCCACTGCTGGGCAAAAGCTTCTCCCTTGGACTTCCAAATCACTCTGTTGATGGATATCCCATGATCATTTAGGATCTTGTGACACCTATATCTCGGGGATCTTTTGGCCCACAGGGCCCATATTCTTACTCGACCGAAGGATGACTCCAAGGTGTCTGCACACCAAGTTACAAGTCAATCGGTCCAGTGGTTCCAGAGCTATGCCTGTCACTAACAGACAGACACACAGACCCACATAGTGTTTTCATTAACCTCTTCGAAGAAGACTCAGAGGTTAATAAAACAGTTTTAGAGTTCGAAAAATCTCTTATACAACAGCTTTGTCCGTCTGTCTGTTATACAACTTTCAACTCAAGAACCGTAAGAGCTAGAGACTCGAGGTCAACGCCATTCGACTCAGCATAGTCGATATACCCCCGAAATGACTATGACCTTTGACCTCTGTCCTCAAGGTCACGTGTTATCACATGACCTTTGCATATTACTTGAACCATTTTTTTGAACTCTAAGATTTACGGTTATTCATTGCCGTTTCTCACTTGTTGGCATATAATATAAATAATAATTACTATCAACCCTGTTATTGAACTGTCCCATTATCGTACTCTTCTCAGTGTGAGAAGAGTCAGGCCATAGTCGACCACGCTGACCCAGTGTGGAACTTCTTTCCTCACCGTAAAAGTGAAGCGTATATCTAGAATATTTATATACGTATGTATATATAGTTAAGTTCATTAAGAAATACAACATAATTATGAAATACATAAGGTACGTAGTACACATCCATTTTTCTCTCTCATTTGATATGGTATTAAGAGACTCCTAGATATCTTCTTACCCAATCGAGAACATTCCCCTTCAAAATCAAATAACACATATCAACATGTGTTTACTCCAACACAAGTTCACCTCAATGCGGCTTGGAGTTTATTTATATTCTGTTTTTGTACACATGAGTGTGATTTATGGCATATTATTTGTCAACATTTGTAAGGAGTTTGCTTGTTTGCGTCTACAGATGTTGCGTGATTGAATAGGATGGAAGTATACAGAGTGTAGCCATATGACACGAGGTGTAAGCATAATTCTCTTGACTTATGAAGTATATGACGTAATGAAAATCTTGCAATAGAGGCACTGTAGAAAAAATGCCGCAATACTGGGTGCCTAGTGCGATCGAAATGTTTACCACGTTTGGCTCTCTGATTGGTTAAGAGCTTGGAGCGGGCCAATCAGAACGTCGAACGTCATAAACGTGTAGATCGCGTTAACGTAAAACAAACTTGCACTAGGCATTCAGATTGTAGACATTAACCTGTCGAATTTACTATATAGAGATATAATAATATAAGCATTTCGTCTAGACTAGCTGTAGACACGCTGGCATCGTCACGCCGATAGACGAAGTAATAATGGTCGGTTTATGCTGTCATGCACAAACGATGTGCGTCAATGCTTCGGCGAGTCAGGGATAGTTTCAACAATATCCTGGAAACTCTGGCGGAAAAAAATCATGGGCCGTTTATTAAGCACTGGGCGCGTAGACATGTGCATGCAGATTTACATGCCGTTAATTAGCTTATTTTATTTATTATTTAATATTAACAATAGGCAAACAACTAAACTATATGGAACATTGGTCTGAAATAAAAATATTATTATTAATAATAACACAATACAAGGGCGATTCGATAGTGAGAGATGGTTTTGAAGATTTGTAAAGGCATGCTGTGCTACCTAGTACCTTTTGTATTCCCTAGAAAGTTGAAGTAATCTGTAATCTCTGACTTATAAGTATAGTAGTAGTACCTTTTTTCTGGATGAAAGGTGCCCTATGTCCTTTTTTGTAGCTCCGAATACGTTTATGCGGCATTTTATAATGATCGGTCGAATAGTTAAGGCGTAAAAGCATAAAAAACAAACTCACATTCACACTTATAATATTACTAGTCTTTGCCCGCAGGTTCGCTTGCGTTAATATAGATTTATGTTAAGATATATTTTTTAGTAGCCTATATGTTATTCTGATGTATAAATAATAATGATGTATAAATACTGTAAAGTTTCATCAAAATGCGTTCAGTAGGATTTGTGTGAAATAGTAACAAACATCAATCCATCCTCACAAACTTTTACATTTATAATATTTGTAGGATTATAATATTAGTAGGATAGGATAGGAGATAATAGTGAGGATTATAAAATATACAGGTCTTTATAGTACCAAAACTATATTACACAAGAGTAGGCGCGTCATGTGTACAGTGGCGAGCTGTCAAATATGTCCTGCAATAGTTACGTTTTTAAGGCGGTAAAAGTATTTACGGTTAAAATTCATATATCTATTAATTTTGAAAACAATGAAACTAGCCTATTTTTTAATTTTAATTTAATTAAGCGAATGAAATAATATTATAGACTACATTACTTATTGTGATTTCAAATTTCAATATTTTGTGTTATGATTTTTATGTGTGATAATGAATGTATTAATGAAATATTATATGCTGTCTAAGGAACCAGTTTCCTGATATAAATAAATTATTTCAAATAAATTATTATTATTATGTTTCTCTTATTACAGGTACTTTCTAACATATTATATTAGAAAATACCTGGCCCTTTGGGAGGCTTACACGGAGACATGGGTCCAACGTGAAGAGGCCCTTCGAGAGTTTTAATCAAAGGTGTGATGGAACACCTACAGCGGCACTAGCCGCAGCAGGCGTAGGGCTATTGCTACGTATGGATTCTAATATATGGGCTATAGGTATTGGTGTTTGGTGGACCGGTATATTGCTAACTATGGATGAAAAACGGCGTCTGCCCTGAATACTCTAATAGCATCAATGCAATGGGCAGACGGTGACTCGCCAACTCAATAGATGGGCCCTCTGATAAGCCACTATAGGCATACAAGCCAGCAGCAGAGGGCAACACCGGTGCGAGTGGCTAGGGGTGTCGAGCGGTGCGGCGCCGGTTTCACCATCACGGGTCTCGTGACAACGGAGACCCGGAGCGGGTTTCCCCGTAGTTTTGCCCTTGAAAATGACACTTCCACCCCCAAGCATATAGCTCTAGCGGCCCACCTCTGACCGGCCGACCAAGGCAAGCCAGAGTTGAGAGTCCTACGGGCGCTCTTGAAGTTCCACCCCAGCCAACCAGTAACGGCAAGCCGGGGACGAGGCCCTAACCAACTCTCTGAGGCATTCAGGACCGCAGTGTCGCCACTCACATTCAGCCCGCCACAAGCTGCCCTGCGGTTTGTGTGCTTTAATTAAACCTGGTGATAATTTTTTTGTTTATATCACAAGGCGAAGGTGATAGTTTTAAAGCTTATTATTATTATTATTAAATAATAATAATAATAATGCGGGGAGATGGGCCTCGTTAGCATTGGTTTGCAACCTGTCTAGGAGAAGGAAAACTCCGAAATCATACCCGGGGAGATAGGCCTCGTTAGCATTGGCTTGCAACCTGTCTAGGAGAAGGAAAACTCCGAAGTCAAACCAAATTTCAGGGAGCAGACCCGAAAATAAACCCCGATCCAAGGTGTTAACCGACCCGTGCTGATGGATTCGTGGCCAGAGGAAAAGCTGGTCTTGAACGGAGGGAGCCTGTGTTGGTGGTCACAGGGCACAGGATGGATCCACCTTACCTCCGTAAAGAGCTCTGCGGAGGTGGACAGTATTTCCCCTATCAATCGTGGGAACGCGTATGGATCTTACTGATAATAATTATCCGCATGGCGGCGACGCAGTCCGCCACCCGTCACGTCTCGATTCTGGCGAGGGCGAAAAGTGGCCTACGGAAAGCCGTTTTGCTACATTGAATGTCGGAGGAGGGATGGATGGAAAATTTAATGAAGTATGTCAGATGATGAATGAGAGAAAGATTGATGTCCTGTGCGTGAATGAGACGAAAAGGAAAGGCTGTAACACCACTAGGCATGGACCCTACACGGCGTATTGGTCCGGCGTGCCTACCAATACCAGAGCCTGTCAGGGAGTTGGTGTTATTTTGTCTGCTAGAATGAATGAGTGCGTAAAAGAATTTGAATATGTGAATGCTAGGTTACTATGGATGAGTATGAAAGTGGGAATTACTCGTGTGTTCATGGTAGGGGTCTATGCACCCGTAAACATGGCAACGGGTATGTCTCAGAGCGCACGGGAAGAAAAAGAAGATTTTTGGGATAGTTTAAGAGATGTCCTGAGCAAATGCAAGGAACACGAGAGGTTGATAATGTTAGGGGATTTCAATGGTTGGGCGGGAGTTAAGCGTGAGGAATACGAAAGGGTTTTAGGCAAGTATGGAGACGAAAGTGTGAATTAGAATGGAAAAAGGTTGCTTGAGCTGTGTTTGGAGTGGAGTCTTTGTGTGACAAACACATGTTTGCCCACAAAAGTATCCACCAGTATACAAGGGAAGCAAAGAATGTGAGAAGTAGTATGATTGACTTTGTTGTAGTGGATGAAAGATTGAGAAAGAATGTCTTAGACTCTCGGGTATATAGAGATATTGGTGTCCATACCGACCATTTTTTGGTTATGAGCCGGATACGGGGCCTCTTCAAAGGATGGCGACACCATATACCTACCTAAACAAGTGCCCAAGAACGAATAAAAGTAGAAAATTTGCAAGATGAAGTTTTGAAAGACGAGTATAACAATAAATTGAGGTAAAGATTTGAAAGATTTAGTGACATTGAGATTATAGAAGAATTATGGCAGTCATTTAAGTATGAACTGGTTGTTGTAGCGTCAGAAGTGTGCGGTGTGAGCAAGAGGAGGAAAATGATAAAATCTAAGAATGCGTGGTGGTGGTATAAAGATGTGCAAGGGGTAGTACGTGAGAAGAAGCACGCATGGTTGGACTGGCTATCTGTCAGAGCCAATGAAAGAATACAAGAAGCAACGAATGAGGATGTAAATGAAGCTAGGAATAAGTTTATAAGAATGAAGAAGATAGTGAAAGATGTGATTAAAAGGAAAAAAGAGGAAATGAAAGACGAGTTTGACAGAAGATTATCTGAAGATTTCCGGACTAACGCAAAGTTTTTCTGGAAATCCATTCGCTCGGTTCGAGGTAAAACCCTAACCACAGAGCTGAAATCGATTAGAGACAAGAATGGAAGTTTACTGAATGAAGAAAAGAGCGTATTGAATCAATGGAAGGAATATTTTGAAAGTTTATTTGAAAGTGAGGAATGGCAAGGGCAATGTTTCGAAATGAATGATAATGATAGGAATGATGAAAGCCCTATTAGTATATATGAAATAATGAAAGCATTAAAAAGCATGAAATTAGGAATTCTGGTGGTTATGATAGGATTACAGTCGAAATGCTGACAGCTTGACAGGGTCTCATAGTAAATCAGTTGTGCCGCCTTTTTAACTTGTGCTGGAATACCGGCCGTGTACCTAATGATTTGTGCAGGGCCGTCATAGTACCTTTATACAAGGGAAAGGGCTCACAGCAAGATTGCAAAAGCTATAGAGGCATTAGCTTGCTCAGCGTCGTCGGTAAATTGTATGCGAAATTGTTAATTGAAAGGATTGTGAAAGTAACCGACGAGAAAATATGGGATGCACAAACGGGATATCGAAAGGGTATGGGATGTACGGATTAGGTCTTTTCCTTACGAAACATAGCCCAGAAAGTTTTGGCCAAAGGTCAAAAAGTCTATTGCGCATTCGTGGATCTGGAAAAAGCTTATGATAAAGTGGTGAGGAATGAACTTTGTTCGGTTTTGTCCATGTATGGAGTGAATAGTAACCTCACACGAGCTCTGAAATCTCTTTATGACGATTCCAGAGCTTGTGTTAGGATAAATGGGACTTACACAGAATGGTTTAACATCGAAAAAGGTGTAAGACAAGGATGTGTAGCGTCACCCTGGCTGTTTAACCTATACATGGACAATTGTTTGAAAGATTTAAAAGATTGTGAATGGGGATTAAGAATGAATGAGTTACTTGTCAAATGTCTACTTTATGCCGACGACCAAGTAATACTTGCGTCATCGGCAGAACAGTTGCAGGCGATAAAGTAATATGATATAATATAATATAATATTTAAGTATGTAAATAATAATAAATCGTACTGTAAAAATGCTATGCTAAGTTAAGAATTAAACGATTTTGATTCAACATTAATGCAAAATCCGGTTATTAACATTTAAAGAAAAGATTTTGACAGATTTATGTATTTCTGACGCGCTAGGCACTAACGAAATATTAGTGCGCCGAACTGCCGTCTACTAACTATAATGACGTTAAGTGCTATCCACAGCAAAGACAAGCAAGGCGTTAATATGCGATGGATCGCATGGCTATAGCTAAACGCCTTTTTAGTTAACGGACAGTAGAAAACATATAACTACAGCTCCGATTGATTATACCTCTGAAATTGTCATCTTGTATTCCCCTGTTTCACCTCAAAACTAAACCGATTTTTATAAAATTCTTCCAATCTTTATAAAATTATTCAAACCAAGAAAAAAGTCCTCCCATATGTAATGGGAGGACTTTTTTCTAGGTTTGAATGTTTTAGTTATTGTTCTTTAGAGTACAAACAATAACTGTCAACGAGCATTTGGAACGTTAAGATACATATGAGGTACAACCACAGAATATTATAAGTAGATAGAAATGTTAAGTTTCGTAAATTCGTACAGAACCGCTGTCGTCGCTTATCTTGTCACGTGTGCTGTAGCTACGCCCATTCTGAGACGCATGTACAATCACTATAATCTTACAACGCAAAACGTTGAGCCATTAATTGTATACTTTTTAGAATTAAATTAGTCTGTAAGCCTTCTTAAGATTTAATAAATAAATTAAGTATCTGATTTCTATTTCTGTTCATAATCACAGGCAACTACACTTCGTAAAATGTAGAATGGATACCTACAACGTTCTTTCTCTGTTCTGTGTTTACGAGATATATATTTTATTTCAAAGCGCCATACACCATATTTTTTTAGATTTTGTGTTTTATCATGAGTTCTTGACTTAATAAATACAGCGTCTTAAGAAATAGTTGTTTCTAATATACATAATATTGTCTTATGTTTACGCGAATGTTATAGTTACATTGAAATTAAACACTTACTATTATTGAACTTTACTACTATTTAAGATATATATTTTTAATTAAAACTATTTATATTTAAGTTTACACTTTGCCCTGACGTTTCGGTTGCTTTACAGCAGCCATGTTCACGGGGAGACTCTCCCTCTCTATGTAGTAGTGTTAGAGTTTTCAAAATTATGTAATAACAGTGTTTTAAAGTAAAATAAACAACACGACAAAATCCGTATAAAGTGTTTAATTTCAATAGTTGTATTTAACTTAGGCATCTCCTATTTTCCGGTTTTATTCCATACTGTATGTATGTATATGTAAGCACCATTATTAGTAAGATGGGTAAAGAGAGTAATCGGAATGCCAATAAAATTTATGGAAATTAGATTATGGTTCGCTGGGTTTATCGACAAGCTCAGTCGTTTATTGGTTCATTTGTTTCTATTCTATAGCACTAATAGATTGCTATTCCGTCTAGACCAAGTCATTACGATAAGACATCTAAATGTAAATAATGCTAGCATGAGTGTTTAGTCTTGTTATGTATCGCGTAAAAAATATTTGTCTCTTTATATACTTTCGGCTTCAGGCATAAAGGACATTATCATTTATTATACGCTAACGCTATTTAATGCTGACGCACACTGGTTCACCATAAGGATACTAGTGGCCGCCACAAGTTGTTGACGAAGTTTTGCATATCTTAACTAATAGGTATTATAATTGCGAATGTGAGTTTCATACTTACGCTTTCATGACTTAACTTTTTTGAAACTTCGCATTCATGTTGTCAGGGTACAGAAAAGGATATAAGGTACCTTTTATAAAAAGTACTTACTGTTCCCGAGTGAGCGAAGACATGAACATAAGCTTGTATATTAACATGCTTTTATTAGCTTGCTATGTATGTATCTATGTAACGGAATCTGTGAACGTGATTTTCAACCCTTTCAACCCGATGGATTGATTTGAAACTTTGCACACTTATCGAGGACCGATGACAATACAATAATTAAGAACTTAAATTACTTTCTACTATTGTAAGTTTGTTATTTTTAATAAAGCGTGTTTTTAGTTTTATTAAACTATTATTTATTTTATAGTACTGACGCATACTGAATGTTAGAGTGGTCGCTTCTGAGCCATAAGCTGCGAAGGCTGTTGGCAATCGCCGATCATCTGCGCATAGCCGACCATAGTCACCGTCTTCCAACGTCCTCTGTTGAATACTAAGCGAAATGTAGATACGTTTAGTCAGTAGTACCTACGAACGGTGGCCACAACTGACTACTTGTGGCGTCTATTGGCTTGTCTTAACCACCGTTCGCAGATATTGTGGCCCACTGTGCGAAATTCTTTAGATAGTCTGTTTTTATTTTGCGCTATCTTACGTGTACTGTTTCATTTGAGTCGTATAAAATATCGTAAAGTATATATAAAGGTAACGTATGTACATAATGTCGTGTTGTCATATTAAGCGGAATGTATCATATCTTGTGTGGGGACCAGTCAGTACAGACCGGCGACACTTCGACCCAGTGGGATCTTTTGTGTCGTTTTCCCCAATTACGACTGCCATAGATGTTCATGGCAGCCGGGACCGACGGCTTAACGTACTCTCCGAGGCACGGAGCAGGCGATAATTGTCAATCAATACGCACATAATTTCGAAAAGTCATATAATTTCCGAAAGTCAGAGGTGCGCGACGTGGGTTCGAACCCGTGACCCTCTGCATTGCAGTCTGTTGGTCTCCCCACTGAGCTATCGCTGCTACAAGCGGAATGTATACAGAGCTTATACGTAATAGACCCGTGTTAGTGTTTCAGAATATATGTCTAATATACTTACAATTTGTAGGTATCCAGTGTTAATCATTATAATATATACCTATATAGTCTCTCGCTTATATCGCCGAAGGGGATGGTGTATATCTATTAAGCTCACATTTAAGCTTTTAAGTTTTACATAATAAGAAAAGGAGCCTATTTTAATAAACAGATATTAACCACTAGCCGAACCCAGACACAACACAATTCCTTATTGATAGCATTGATCCTGTGACCTACAAATGTCAGCATCGAGCCGACTGATTACCAG
This sequence comes from Catocala nupta, assembly GCA_963675205.1. Lineage (NCBI taxonomy): Eukaryota > Metazoa > Arthropoda > Insecta > Lepidoptera > Erebidae > Catocala > Catocala nupta. Next base: position 23,548,824 of record OY776085.1, on the reverse strand, counting down.
TTACGCCATATGTGCATCATTTTATGTTAGGTACAGTACCAGTAACTTGGGTTTTGAGAGAGAGAAAGATCCCTTTATTCACTAACGGTACTAATGGACAATAAGCCTATTAGCTGAGTGTGCTGGGTATCACTGGAAATGTACTAAGTCCGAGGTGTGGATTGGATTGACACAATGTTGTTCGCCGCTGGTACGCTTCACAAGAGATATTAGTGATAATATTCAATATGGTGATGCTTACTTGGAAGAAATCCATTGAAAACTTGCTTTCTCTGATTCTATTGGTTTATTATATTTTCCACTAGCTTTTGCACGCTATTTCACTCGCGTAAAAGTAGGTTAGGTAAGATTATGTCAGTAAGAGTACATTTTTTATAAATAACATATAACCCATGTTAAGTGAAGATAACATAATTATAAAAATACTAATAATTATAATATTAAATATTTACAAAAATGGTTTAGGCGTCGTAGAATTCGTCAGCATCGCTGTCAGCTGGTAACGTGCCCAGAAGACTGGCAGCATTGCCACGTTGAATGGCAATGCTGATTATAGATATGTTAGACCAATCTAAATGATCTCTCTCTCTCTCTCTCTGGTACATGACTACTGCAGCATTCCACAAAAAAACAACAATAATGTAAATAAATGAACAGTTATTGCAATCAATTAATAAAAAAGTTATAGCCTAGTTGGGAGGTTATTGAACTGCCACACAAAAGTCATTGATTTCGACACAAAACCCGACTTACTCGTCTCGAGAAGACCTCATGCACAACAGTGGACTTCACTACTACTGCGCCACCGAGATAGACTGACTAATATTACATACTCATTATTCTCGTATACAGGGTGTCCGGTAATTAATGGATAACCTGGAAATGTCATATAGTGGAACAGACGACCGTTCAAAAAAGTTTTTTTTTAATTACCATGTATAACTTTCTTGTATACTACGACTATAAATGAATTAAATCCATCGGTTTTTTGTTGTTTTATTATTAAACACTAATTATGCTAATAGATAGACAGTCAAAAGTATGCTATGCTATATAGCTTGCACTTTTTAATATATATATTTCTTTTTCATTTTTTCTGAACGGCCTTCAGTTCTACTATAAGACATTTCAAGGTTATTCATTAATTACCGGACATTCTTGTATAATTACTTCCCATTACTGTATCTAGGAAAAACTACTCTGTCTCTGCCACTGCCACTCTGGTTAAAGATGTGCCTCTGCCACTCAATAGTAACCTATTGAATGGCACTTCGGTAACCAGATTAGGTTAGGAGAATAATTTTAAGTATCAGTAATCAAATACGTAAAATACACAATTGTACAAAAAAATTAGATGCGCCGTTTTCCTTGTGATGGCAGAATATATGTCTGGCATTCCAACAATTGAAATGTTATCAAATGTCAGTTCCACCATAGGTTAATATATAATTTACCAAAAAGCACCTCTTTCCGCTATATCCTTACTAATATTATAAATGCGAATGTGAGTTTGTTTATTTGTTACGCTTTCACTCCTAAGCTACTCGACCGATCATCATGAACTTTCATATGTATATTTATTTTTATTTATTTATTTATTTATTTCTCTCTTTACAAAGGTGTTTCTTACACATCTATATACATTAGATATAGGAACTTTATGATCCTTTGTGAGAGGCTGGTGTCCATACTAGGGTAACCCTGTCTGACGGATCACCAGGCCCTCACCTCAGAATATACAATTCAAATTATACATTAAAAACATGCATAAAGTGTATAACATTTTGAAAGACTGTCATTAAGTATGAATGCAAAAGTAAGAGTACATAACAAAATGAGGTATGTGTTCTTTGTGAGAAGTGTGTGCGTGTGTGTACGTGTGTGTGTGTGTGGGTGTGTGGGTGGGTGTGTGGGTGGGTGTGTGTTTTGTGTGTGTATAAGTAGGTATAAGTGATGTATATTGTAACATATGTATGGTGTGATACTAACACATATATACACATTTACTTGTGGTTATAGTTAGCTAGGGACGATTGACAGAGACTTAGGTATACCATATTTATAACTTTTTTGTCCGCAACATGTCGAAGGTTCTCAAACAGATAAATAAACTTTCTTGTTCTCGCTACAAGAAGATCAACATGTGCGTTATAATTGAGCGCTCTGTCTAAAATAACACCTAGATATTTTATTGTAGTAATATTTTGTAGAGCTGGACATAGGCAGGAACTGGTACTGGAGGGACACGAGCTATTATGTGCTATGATTTTTAGATCTACTATAGGATGAGCGGGATTTTTTACAGAAAAACAAATGTATTTGGTCTTGTCAACGTTAAGGGCGAGTCTATTTTTATACAACCACGACATAACCATATCAAATCCCGTTTGTGCGTGATTGTATGCTTGTTGCCAAGTGTCTGCTTCAAATAAAAGCGCGGTGTCATCCGCAAAACTAAATTATTCTTCCGTTAGGCAATTTTAAGTTGCAAAGCTCATTAATATATGCTAGAAATAGAGTAGGACCGAGGATGCTTCTCTGCGGTACACCATGACCTATTGGAAGGTCATTGCTAACATATTCTGCTATCTTGACTCGTTGATGGCGATAAGTAAGGTAATCAGAAAACAACCCTAGTTGGCTTTCTCTGACTCCTAAGTATTCCAGTTTTTTAATCAGAAGTGGGACGGAGACCGTGTCAAATGCCTTAGCTAAGTCCATAAAGACAACAATTACTTTTTTGATTACATCTAAATTATTTGTGACAAACTCAGTCAATTCATGAATAGCATTACTAGTAGACAATCTCGATCGAAACCCAAATTGGGAAGAAGAAAGAAGCTTATTGTCTTCAAGGTATCCTACCAAAGACCTGTTCATAATCTTCTCAAGGATCTTCGAGAACGCTGGCAGTATAGAAATTGGTCTATAATTGTTAACACGGGCTCCGTCACCACTTTTATAAATTGGATGTGCTTCCGCTAACTTCCATGCACTAGGGAATCTACCGGTTGTTATAGCTAAATTACAGATAAAGGTGATCGCTGGAATTAGAGTTTGCTTGTATCTTTTTATAAATACAGTTGGTATTTTATCGCAGCCGACGGCGCAATCAGTTTTCAGACCAGTAATCAAACTTCCGATATCATCTTCATCTGTAGGAAGAAGAACCAGTGAGTGGGGGTACGATTTTGTTGGAAGTTTCGGAGGGCTATTTGTGTGACTACCTAGACTGTTTGCAATAGCTCTACCTATATTCACAAAATATGAATTTACTTGATTAGCGGTAGTAGATGGGTCTAATGTATTAATTAATTTTAAGGCTTCATTTTTTTTTTTTTTTGTATGTGTGATGTCTTTCACAGCATACCATAAGGTTTTATTACCAATTTTTGTAGCAGCTGCAAGTTTATTTTTGTCGTTGAAATTAGAAATTTTAATTTCAATGAATAACATTCGCGTAAACAGAAGACAATATTATTTATTTTTGTCGTGTTGAGTCTTAATGTTTTTTATTAGTCCATTGCAGAAATTTCTGTACCGTTTATATGTAAGAATAATATCATTATTATTGGGGTATTTCTTAGCCTTTTGATGTAGTTTGTCGCGATTCCTCATGCACCTCAGAAGCCCTGTGGTCATCCACGGCTTAAAGATTCTTTTGCGGTTTGGTAGTCTAATAGTTTTGGTATTTGCTAATATTTTGTCATTAAGTGTATTTATAAAAAGTGATACCGCCAAGTCTACGTCTGTACTTTCGAAAATTGGAGAAAGATCTATGCTAGTCATATCGTTGTCCAGTTTCTCATAGTCGAGTGTTTTGATAATTTTACGTGATGTATTTAGTGAGTAATTAAGTTCTAAGGTAAGTATTACGGCATCATGGTCTGTAACAGATGTTTCAGCTACATAGCATGCAGCTGGGAGTCTTGTTTTTAAAAATATGTGGTCCAAGCAGGTTTTGCCATGGGTTGGTATAGTATGGGCAGGTAGCATAGCATGTGAGGCTAATAGATTTAGGTATGAAAGTGAATATGAGTCAGTAGTATTCTCCGCAATATTATTATTGAGATCACCTACTAAAATAATATTGGAGAAGTTAGATAGTTTTTTTATGTAAGCATCCAGTGACGATAGAAAGTTGTTTAAATTTTTGTACCCTGCCGGTCTGTAGACCGCTAAAATAATCGTTTTGCTGTTAATTTTCATGGCAAGGATATTACAGTCTAAAACAGCGGGTTCTTCTACCGAGGCATTGTTTGTGTTTTTGTAAAAGACGACAACACCTTCATTTTGGGTTATATTATTGCTAGTTTTACAGGAATTGGAGGAGGGGATGTGATGAGAGCGTGTTAACCAGCATTCAGTTAGAACAATAAGGTCCCAATCTATCTGTGACCTTGCTAAAAGTGTAAGTAGACTAGGCGTATTACGTGATATGCTTCGTATATTTTGGTGAATTATATTAAGCGAATTTTTTGGGTTTTTGACAAAAAATTTACGATCATCAATATCACAAACAGATGAATGGGCTATTGTAAATTGGTCTAGTTGATTGATAATATTATCATGCTTATTAGCCATTGGAATATAAAAATGTTATAGGTCGCGAAGTTATTGGGTTAGGGTATGTGTAGGGGTATTTGTGTGAGTGTTAGTATAAAGGTAAGTAGTGGTGTGTTATGTACATTAGGTATAAGAAATGTGTGTATTATTTTGTAATTGTAGATATAGGTTTTATATTCATGACTTAAAGATAAAAGTAATAAGTGCATAAAACATGCGTTTCGAAAATTGAATAGTTGTTTGGTGGGAAAGTGTGTTTTCCTACTAAAAATTGTCACTGAGTTTAAGTTGATTACAAATATTATTTCAAGGGACACAGAAACGAATCTATAACAACCTATATAAGATAGTCACTGTTTTGTTATGAGTTTCAGACATGCTTCATTGCCAATTCGGATTTGAGGCTCACCTTCAGCTTTGCGTAGATAGATTAGGCCTCGAGAAGTCCAGCAGTAGGAGTATCCTTTCTCTCGCGCTAGCTGTCGGGCTGCGTAGTACAGTTTTTGAGCGTTAGGTGTTAACGACTCCGAAATGAATACTGGTTTGACAGGCCCAGGTACGTTGAGGTGTCCGGTATTCAGCTTGTCATTGTTTATCTTGTTTTTGTTAAAATTCTTTACTTCTTGTAATATTTTTTCTTTTTCTAGGCCGCTATTCAACTCCACTATAATAGGTTTACAGCCTTCTTTCCGTGTCGCAGTCCTATAAACATCTTTAATGTCTCCGTCGTGTAAATCTATCCCAATAGCCTTAGATAAACTTTTTACAATCAAACTGGTGTCTTCTTTCGATTCAAATGTTTTTCCCTCTCGTAAAGAAATAGGTATATTGCGTATCTCTAGGCTGGCGGATCTGCTTTTCCGCTCGAGGGCTTCCATTTTCTCTTCTAGTGTCTGGATAGTCTTTTTGTCTTCTGCTCTGGCTTCTTGCATATTATGAAGTGTCTTCAGCAAGGTATCATATTTGTCAGAGATAAATTGAAGACTTTCCTTAAGTTCTTCGTTGTTTTGCTTCAATTCCAGGAACTTTTGATCGAACTTGGCTGATAATGACGAAATTAGACATTTAAGTTCTTTAAGGTCATCGTCGTCACGTCTGCGCTTCTGCCTTATGCTAACATTTTCATTAACACTTCTTTCAGATGTGTCCGATTCGCATGTTTGAGATGCATGAGCGGTGGGCGCAGAACGGGTGGATCCGGTGGCCTCAATGGCGGGTGAGGCAGTGGGGGGAACGTCGGAGAGGCATGTTGTCCAGACGATTTACTCGGCTTGAAGTACTAGGCGATCATAAATTGTATAGAGGTTGCGCTTGAGTTCCTTACCCAGGGGTCTCTAAACTGGTCGCCGATTGACGATTTCATACAATTTTTCTTGCGGCCAGCATAACTTGACCCCTCTGTATGTAGAACACTTTTTACTTGAACATAAACTTTTTACGATAAACCACTTAATGTTTCTGCTTGCTCAGTACTTGCACAATATTTATTGCAATACATAATATTTTATTTTAATTAAAATTGACACTGAGGTGCTATTAAAACACGTCTGTACACTACAGAGGTCCGGGGGGAGAGGATATATATATATTTGTTATTACGTTGTCAGGGGCATAGCAAATGCGTGAGAAGACAGGTTGTTGTCCCCTATCGGCAGAGATTGAGAGCATGATAGGAAGGGGGAAGGCGCGGCTGGAGGTGCCCCTGACCGGTTTCAAAACCGTTGGAGTCCTCCAGCTGGTGATGCAGCGGTGGGCAGGGTGGCAGCATGGGACCCTTTCCTTCCGGCTGGTACAGGTATTGTCAGGGCACGGTTGCTTCGGCAAATACCTGCACAATGTTGCTATTAAGTAACCAAGTTCCGTCTGCCACCACTGCGAGTGTGAGGAGGACACGGCGCAGCACACGCTCGAGCTATGTCCTGCTTGAGCAGTGCAGCGCTGTGAACTCCAGGACGTAGTGGGTTTGGACCTCTCGCTGCCAGCCGTGATCTGAGCCATGGTCGACAGTGAGAGGAAGTGGGTAGCGGTAGCATCCTTCTGCGAGGACGTCATCTCGCAGAAGGAGGTGGGGGATCGGATCCGTGAGGAAAATATCCTAGTGGATCCGTGCCACCGCCGGCATACCGGGCGGCGAAGGCGCGCATACGCGCGCCTTATGCTGCCGTAGTAAAGGTCACGAGTTGGCGAACGAGAATCTCCTGCATGCCAACCATTGAGTCGGAGCGACGCCCTCTGTCGTGCCGGGGCGTTGCCCAGGAGTCGTCGCCCGCAGACCTTCTCTTTTTCTGCATTGGGCTCTACTGGGTGGGTCCCTGATGTAGATATGTCATAAGGAGCATTATTCCATATTAAAAAAAGGGGTATAGCAAAGGAAATAGGGTACGTTTCATCCAGAAAAATAGTACTGTTCTCGAGGTATAGAAATTTATTGACAAAAGTTACATTGATGCGAGCGAAGCCGCTGGCAAAATCTAGTTACTTGATACATGGATATTTACTATTTTGCTTAGGCATTTTGCTTTATATTAATTTCCTGGAAAGGTGAAAGTAAACTCTTGAGAAAGTTCTCAGTATTATTTTGAACAACAACGCAATACAATACTGGTTCTCTAATAATTATGTATATTTAAACGATGTTATCCTTTCCCATTTAAGCGAGTGATTTAGTATGCACATAAATTTGATAAGTCACACTGAGGTGCATGTTTTGGTATTGAATGGAGGCCTCTGCCAAATACAACCCTTAGATATGCAGGTTCCGTCCCTTAAGATTTACTAACAAGTTTGTTATTTGAAATAATAGATTGTTTGAAACTGATTTGTGAGTAACAAAGTTATAAGCTATAGGATAACAACGTTATGTAATCAGTAGACGGTTGCTAAGTTTGACAAAGCGTACAAGTTCTTTACATATCGATTCTAAAATGGATATTAGAATCCAGAATACCCATTTTAGAATCGATATCTAAAGAACTTTTGTGAAAATGAGCGTGCAGCGATCTTTATTGGCTGTAGTAGTTGCGATCTATGTTTACGAGCGTTTGTCTACGTCTCGGGTTTCCGGATCGGTTAAAGTATTGGTGGGCTTTTCTATCAAGAAATTCTCAGTAAACATGGAGTATGTAGGTGTATCTGGTAGTCAACTTTACACATCCTGCTTATAAAGCATGTTTTTAAAAGGCAACTCCCGCAATTGGTATAATTCCTGTGTTGAAGGAGAGTTTACAAACATTCAAACTATAGATGCAAAGAATACCCAGACATAGAACAATTATACAGGGATTACACAATATTTTGTCCCGTTGAACCCACAACATTCGGCGCAATGGCAGTGGCGTGGCGACCACATAACAGCTGCTAAAACTAGACTGTGGTATTTGACTGCAGGGTCTACGCTAGAGCTGCAAATACCAAATCTAAAACCAGAATTAGGGTAGTCTAATCAACAATTCCAAACAGCATACAGCTACTAACACTAATGTCTTAGTAGCTGTATGCTGTTTGGAAGAGCGGCGGAGCCGGCGTAGGCAAAAAAAAATGGAGAAAGTAAGGCAAGAAAGAAAATCACGTCATATTACGTGATTTTTTTATGGCAAGGAATCTTTAGAATATGTTCAATCACTCATAACTTTGGGCTATGACGGAAAAAACATAGATGAAATACACGCGTGTGTAATATAAAAAGGCAAAATTAATCATTTATCTTTGGATTGTTTGTTGCATATTTTCTTTATACCTTACTTTTTAAATGTGGGTATAATGTATTTCTGCCTTTATACCTATACGTGTAAAGGCAGAAGTACATTATACCCACATTTTGCCAGCTATGTTTCTAAGCTTCTACGCTATAGCGTGAAGCTTAAAATAGTCTCATTTTCTTTAGAGGATGACACTATTGCTGGCTACCGGGCATATATTCTGACCCCGCACTGCTATTGAAACTTCCTTTCAGCAAACCCAATAACACTATGAATTTCCCAACCCAGAAAATTAACTCGAGACTCCAAAATTGCTCGCAAACTTCATGACAAACTTATACCACAGGAATTCTATACATATCTAGACACCTTAACGTTTCTCTTTCACTTTGAAGTCGCTTCACAAAAGCAAATACCGATGTGTTTCTAAGTAGGGAAGGATAAATAGGAACTTCGTAAGACGAAATATTTCTATTCAGTTTCCTCGAAGGTTTTCGCGCGTTAGTAATACAGTCACGAGCGATGTGGTTGAAAGTATTCGTCTGCATAGTTTAGGGGAAGCTTTTTGAGTACACATCTTAAAGGTATATGAAACATGTAGAAAGCGTTTCAAATGCTTTTAAGGTAAGCGATTGGTTTGCAGGCGACGTATAATATTTTATAGCTAGTGTTCCTTTTTATACTGGTACGTTGGAAAAGTTAGGTAATAAGCATATGCCTCGTTAAATAGTGTTAATGGCCACATCGGTTCGGTTCTTAAACAAAAGATCGGTTAACATAGGCCTCTCAGACGTCAGCGATGATTTTGAGGTACTTTTCTTATATCTCTGTATTCTTAGCCTGCATGACGTTGTGACGACAGGTCTTCTTACTCGTATTTTTATGCCGCTATGCCTTCTTACCGCTTGAACAACATAGTTAGCAAATGATCAATCAATTTTAAAAAATAATGCAGTTTGTAGTCATTGTGATTAAATACGCGTTAAATAGGTACTATAGTTTTTTTAAATAAAGTTTTATTGAATTTAAAATATTTAAAAGTAGCGAACATTTTGGAACGCATTAAAATACGTTTTGCATAAACTAAATCGAGTTTTGATGCGATTTAAAATAGCTGCAAATAATGTTTTCAGTCGATAGTTGGGTTCAGTTAAGAGCGCTTTAAATGCAAAAACTTAGTACTGGATTATATTTTGAATTGATGGCGCTTTAATATCCATAAAATAACTTTTAAACAGTTATGTTCCTTGGACGCGAAGCGACGAGAAAATCCGATGCGGATGCGTTTTATATTTTATAAATATTTATTAGTTTGTAATTCTGAGGGCATTTATATTATTATAATGAGATACACCTAATGGTACTTATCGAAATTAGATTTTCTCTTAGATGTTAAACCGTAAAGGTGTTTTCTTTTATTTTAGTAAAAATCGAAAATGGTTAGTACTACTCTATATTTCAGATCTCTTTAATCATAGTCTAGATCGCCTGTTAAGTTTTGTTATCTATTTTGATCTTTAGTAAACATGTGTATATCACGCATAGGATATAGTTATATCGTGTATCCTACAGTTGCCGCCTCATTTTCAACCAGTTTCAAAAAAAGGAGGAGGTACTTTTTTAATGTGTTTTACTTCAGAACTGTTTCGTAAGTGAACTGATTTTGATGATTATTTTTTTATTGGAATGCTGGTACTTTCCATGTGGCCCCATATAATAATATTATTTAATAAAATGTTGTTATTTTTGGAGGAAAGAAAGCACCTACCTAACAATAATAATACGAGAATATACTGTGACAATATCTAGTGACCTTAAAAAGACAAAATACCAATACCTAATTAAACCATTTACAAATGAATTTTAATAAGAAAATATGCTTAAACCTCAAGTTTATATAGTTCCAAACCAATCTAACTTCGCTGACACCGACTCCAAAAATTACAATAATTGTACATTATATTATCCTAATAATTTTATTGTAGATACAAAAATACGCATTTTTGTTTTAGAATATTAAATCCTGAAGTCGGTTCTCTCTTTATTAATTTTTATGTTGATTCTGTAAAGCAATAATATAAACTATTAATGCTTTACAGAATAAACAAATAATGTATAAATAATATATATTCCTGTAGCGTTATGGAACATTTATAAAAATCTGAACTCTGTTACTACTTTTATATACATCACGCCTAAAACCTAAGGAGGAAGGTAAATTAAAACCACATTTAACTAAATGTGGGTTTAGATCCCTCGCAATAGTTGGCAAGCACACACAGTTCCGACTACTTAGAATTTCTCGTCAGAACACCAATTTACACTTTGACTGATTTTATAATTGATCCTGACACTTCACGGACTGCTTTCAATATTGCTGTCTGCAGTTGATCTGTTATAAAATCTGTTTACCAAAATTACTAGTAATAAGAAATATTTAGTATAAAAATAAACATGCGGTGCAGTCTTTGGGGACTGCTGATAGAAGTAAAAAACAAATAACTAACGTGCGGTGACGATGTCGCGAGTTTCACGCTTTTTGTTCACCCAAAAAGTACACATATATACACAGTATATATATAGCACATGGAAAGCGTTCGGTGACGATGACGCGAGTTCTATGATTTTTGTTCACCCAAAAATTGCTCAACGCGCCTATAGAAGTTTTCACTCCAAAAATGAACTGCCACTCTAAGAATAATTACTAAATCGCAGATTTTAAAAACATAGAAAAACACAGTATCTGGACTTAAGTCAATAATTTGTGGATCACACAAATGCTTGTCCCTTCGAACCCATAACTATCGGCGCAGTAGTTATGGCGAGACCACCATTTATTCTACTATGCTCTCGGTTCAGTCAAATTAATATACCATGGCATTTATCCAGAATAAGTCCAACCAGCTATTGCAAAGATCATCGTAAATATCCATTTTCATTGCATAAATGGCGCATTGGCATAAATGGTAATTTTGCCACAGAACTCCATAGCGCTCGTCTAACACTATCTACACCAATAGCTTTCTTTAATGGATTTTTTATCGAAACCGCTTTCATCCAGAACTTTGCTTAAGCACATAATGTTAGGAGAGCTCTTTGTATTCTTATTAATTCACGCTTGGTCAAATTACTAGAACATAAGTCCTTATAAAAATTTCCTGTAGGTAAATAAAGCAGAGATTACAAAAGGTTTCGTAAAGAAGTTATATACTACGCACAAGTACTAATTTACCGACAAATTGGTTCAGTATAATATCGCGTTATAATATTAAACAAAAATGTTTTGCCCTCAAGCGGAGTACCGAGATTGGGAGTGGTTTAATAAGCCCTCGTCCTTTATAGGTACCTACTCGTATAACGATTTAATATAATATAAATCTTGGCTGTAATGCCAAGTATACACCGGCGTACTTACTTCGAATAACTCAGATAGTCGAATGATTTGTTTGTCATAAAAAGTGCTTAGTTTTATGTGATTTGATCACGTTATTATCATCGTCAGACGTATGTTTAGTTGGTATCGATTGCGTCTATGTTTGCGGCTGATAGTTATAATAATAATAAATAATAATAATAATAAACCCCTCTAGGACAGTCGTTATCTCATCATGAGACTAACGCGATATCGGAGGGCACAGTACACTAGCTTTAAAACTATCACCTTCGCCTTGTGATATAAACAAAAAATGTATCACCAGGTTAAATTAAAGCGCACAAACCGCAGGGTAGCTTGTGGCGGGCTGAATGTGAGTGGCGACACTGCGGTCCTGAATGCGTCAGAGAGTTGGTTAGGGCCTCGTCCCCGGCTTGCCGTTACTGGTTGGCCGGGGTGGAACTTCAAGAGCCCGTAGGACTCTCAACTCTGGCTTGCCTTGGTCGGCCGACCAGAGGGGGGCCGCTAGAGCTATATGCTTGGGGGTGGAAGTGTCATTTTCAAGGGCATAACTACGGGGAAACCCGCTCCGGGTCTCCGTTGTCACGAGACTCGTGATGGTGAAACCGGCGCCGCACCGCTCGACACCCCTAGCCACTTGCACCGGTGTTGCTCTCTGCTGCTGGCTTGTATGCCTATAGTGGCTTATCAGGGGGCCCATCTAGTGAGTTGGCGAGTCACCGTCTGCCCATTGCATTGATGCTATTAGAGTATTCAGGGCAGACGCCGTTTTTCATCCATAGTTAGCAATATACCGGTCCACCAAACACCCATACCTATAGCCCATATATTAGATTCCATACGTAGCAATAGTCCTACGCCTGCTGCGGCTAGTGCCGCTGTAGGTGTTCCATCACACCTTTGATTAAAACTCTCGAAGGGCCTCTTCACGTTGGACCCATGTCTCCGTGTAAGCCTCCCAAAGGGCCAGGTATTTTCTAATATAATATCTTGGAAAGTACTTGTGATAAGAGAAACATAATAATAATATAATATACTACCACATACACACAACACAATCTAGCTCAAACTAAGCAGAGCTTGTACTATGGATACTAGACAATGGATAAACATACATATATACTTTCTTTTTTTGTAAATACTTACATATTATACATAGAAACACCCAGACCAATGTTTCGGTTTCGTGTCATGCGTTGGGCAAAGTTTTATGAGGAAGAAAGAATTTTGCCTAAAGAAAACTGTTGGCAAATTCTCAGTAGCAGTATTGTAATTTGTAATTGTAATTGGACTCCCCTTTCTGCATTTGAACTCCAGGTTGGTCAATCATGCGTGAGAGTCGGCCGGTTATAGAGATAGCCAGCCCAACTCCGCCCAGAGGCACATAAGTTTTCTGGGGTCTTCGCAGGCTTCGCGGAGTGACCTCGGTTTGTTGAGGATTTCCTTATGTTGTGCTGTTACTCCCACACATTCCAGGACCACGTGGGCAGCAGATTCTTCTTCAGTCAGACATCCCCTATCACCTGCAGAGTGGGCTGTCTATTGCTCCGACGTTGTACAGATGTTTGTTCAGGGGGCAATGTCTTGTTAGGGTTTCCACGATGGTCCGAAGGTCCAGTCTTTGTAGGTTGAACAGGCGGTGTGTCAGACGTGGTGAGATGGCCAGCAAGGCTTCTCTCGACTGTCTGCAGTCCGTTGTCCGTGCCCAGCGTTCGTTGTGTTGGCTCTGAGTGCCAAGCCGTATTGTAATTGTATTGGGTGTAATACAGTTCAACCTAGATCGTTAGACATAGGCAAGCTATATTACACTCCCAGAACATCCGTTGTTTCATGTCGTATGTTATTATTACAAAAGAATCCATGTAACTGTTGATATGTAGGAAATAGGGATTGGGCCTATTGGTGTCTTTCGGGTAGCGATGGACTAAAATGTTATGTTTTGTTATACTGTTAAATGCTAATGTTAAATAAAAATTAGCATGTTATTTAAAGTGCTAATTTAATGTTAAATAGTTAAACGTACGTAATACGTTGATTTAATTGTTAAGTTGAATAAATGTGTTATATACATTTTAACTATAAGTCATGTTAGCATATTACATAGCTTGTGACTTACATGATGTTAAAATTGTGTATGTTTCTTTTTGTGATTCTGTGGAAATGCTTATATAAATTTAACATGTGACATAATTAGTTAGATCAATGAAATTTCCTACATACTTTTACAGTCTTAGGACTGTCTGAATATTTTAAATATAAGAAATCAAACTAAAATGTTTAAAATGAAGTGTCTTGGCACTGACGTAAAAAAAATACTTTATGTTAAAAATAATATTTTGGTGTCATTTATTTTAACAATGTTAATGATAATTTCATTTTAACATGTTTATTTAATTGTTAAAACTTTTAACACTCATCTATCCATCTATCATCTTATAACATCTTTACTTTCGGGCACATTTCTAAACTGAATGTCGCCTCGGGTAAATTCTTAATAGGAAATTTCAATAACTCTTTACCTGATACAATAATTGACCTGACATTTCATAATCCATTGCAATCATTTATAAGCGTCACGGAACCAACGCGGCTGTCGTAAAAATACGTTCTAATAATACTCACTACGTACAAATTGCTTCACGATTATTCGTTATCCGAACCTGTGGTTTTCTCGAATCGGCGCATGTGCACTTATCATTAAATGTATAGATTTGTTAACCAAATTATATACCAACAAACAGTGGATGGCGTAGTGGACAAGGGATTGCACCGTAGGCGCACCGAGTATGTAATTGACTGTGAATAACTTGTGTGTCCTTGTTAATTGTATGTTTGTAAAGTGCCCCGCGATACAGGGCTATGGCCTATTCAGCAGATCAACCGAGTCTAATCAACTTGGTTGGCTGCCTCATCATGCCGCGCATAATCTCGAGGTGGCTCGTCGTGCCGGATGGTGACCGGAGGGTGGGTCTCGGCGACCACTTTCGGGAGGGTACGGGGGTCCTTCCGTCCGTCGGATCGGCTATCGCCATACCACACAGTAATATGACGAAACTTGCTCTGCGCCTTGCCCCACTTTGCTGTGAGAATAGCCGCCTCTTTTTTTTTCACGCTTTCCCTTCCTATTCACTCTATCTCATTCACTCTATGGCAGTACGAACAAAGCATTGTCGTTTAACAGCAGCCAATCGCCGTAACCCCACCGCTGCTTCCTCTTCCGGTGTCGTGGAGTTTATTAACACCAGAGGACTCCACGCTAACCTTAATGCTGTCCATCACCACCTGGAGACGGCTTAGCCGGCAATGCTTTTTCTAACGGAGACACAAATACGCCGTCCTGCAGACACGACCTACCTGCAATATCCCGGCTACGTGCTAGAGGAGTGTTTCCTCGCGAAAGCCGAGGTATGCTTGTTTGTTAGGGCGGATATTTGTTGTCGCCGTCTACACTGCCTAGAGGACCCTTCCTTCTCTGTCCTTTGGGTACACGTAGATCATGGCTCTTTCAGCCAAATCTACATCTGCCTCTACCGAGCCCATTCAGGAGACGCTATGACAACTCGACTCTTTGATTACCTGAGTCAGGCGGCAGACGATGCGCAAGAGCAGTTTCTGAACGCTGAGTTTTTGCCGAACGATCAAGGCATGGAATTCTCTGCCAAGGCACGTGTTTCCTTCTTCCTTCAATCCTGGGTCCTTTAAGCGGGGCGTGAAAAAGCACCTTCTCAGGCCGTCAAAGTAGAGACCTCAACATCGCCTCGGCTGCTATGAGGACGATGTGGAGGCCTCTGCTCTTAGACTACACGACTGCTTACCATCAGGCGGAGTGTGGTCATTTTGACGGGCAAAATATAAAAATAAAAAAAAATATATATATTAAGTGGGTAATTGTGTTGGTTTTCTTGCCCGATTTATTTTTCTTTATAAGACAAAGGTTTTCAATAATATATTAAAATATGTAATCATAATACCTAAGTCAAAAAACATCATAAAAGTAGTTTAATCTCAATGCATTATTGACAGTAATTCAAGACGTGCTCTAATGTTTGGAATGGATTCCATTCAAAGTACAATGAGTGCTAATTGAATTTATGATCTCTCACAAGTCCTTTATGTAAACTTTAGGTGCCCGCATCAACTGCTTCTTCTAGTATCAGATATATTCGAAGCGTTATCTCATCTAGACAATCTACGCTGGTTTCTAAACTAGTTTAGAGGGCAACATTTATTTGACTCGTTCTTCACCGTGTAATTATATGTATATATAACGACTTTTAAATAAGTCCCACATAGAAGAACAATTAACTGAAATTATATTTAAATTGAGACATTTTGCCCTTGTGCAGTCGAACAAACGAACTCGCTGCAGTTGCGCATTGACCACTTCAAATATTATGCCATGTAGTCAATCCTAGCAGTTAATTATACCAACTATTAAAAACAACAAATAACGTTTTTGGTGTAACTTGACAGTTGAACCAATAGCGGTGCCTTCATATAAGATAAAAACTAACTACTAAATTGACATCCTTGTTAGTACACCAAATGAAAAATAATTTCTTTTATATGTCGTTAATCACTAACGTCGTAGTCAGTGATTTCATCCATAAAATGAAAGAGAAAAAGAAATAAAATAGAGACAAGAAGAATTATCTTTATTCGATATTATCAGATAAAAATATAGGGAGTCTTGCTTTATTTCGAAACCAGACGCATCTCTGGTTCCTACTACCCAAAATACAACTTCTAAGTGTAGCAAATTTCCTAAGTATAGACACTTAAACTTACCGAATTTGCCGGTTGCAGCTTGTAATCAAATTATTCAGACACGGGCACAAGTTGTGGTGCAGGTCTATTATCAGCGCCGGCTTAAATGGAGCATCCGCGTAGAATTTAGTTCAATTTCTTAGCGGTAGCGACGAGTTATATGATAGTTAGAAGAACCTCGTGCTTTTGATAAGTTTCAACTAGCACAATAATGATTGATAAAGTAGGCCAAAGTGGCAGAGATTTCCGTTGTCAATTATTTAGTTAAAGTATCACTCTAATTGGCAACCGACGAGTACTGACTCTGTTGTTGCATTAGGTTCTTTAAAATTAATAGTTTTAGAGGTTTTCATACTTCGACTGCCTCGGTGGCATAGTGAATGCGACTTCTGAGCATGTAGTCTAAGGTTCGATTACTGGCTTAAGAAAAGCATTATTGGGTTTTTCCGTGAATCAATTTCGACTGCACGGATGCTATTGTGATTTAACTGGCCGTCTCGCCACTACCATCGCGCCGAGAGTTGTGGGTTCAAATCCTACACGGGACAAAAATTCTGTAATCGGCAAATGGTTGTTTCGAGTCTGGATATTCTTTGTATCTATAGTTTGAATTTTTGAAAAGTCGCCTCCGAACCTGCTGGTGACATGCGGTTTAATAAACCGCGCTCTACCCCTTTTGGAATAGAGGTTTCAGACTATGTAGGATATTACATACCTACGAATAATATATTTAATTGCTGTTTCTTTGATCATAAGTTACGGCACTCCTTTACAATGAAGCGTTTTATATGCTTATGTACCTTTATATTACAAAAAGCCTTTATTTTTAGCGTAGACCGTGACCATTAACTGCCTCAGGCAGCAGCCGGCGTTTTTGGTGAGTACGTTTTGTCTGTCTGTGCCCTTACGTTACGGCTGTGAGTTTGTTTAGTATGAAGTATTTTAATTATTACAATGCCATTAAGCTGAACTAATGATAAGATGGAAGAAGGGTACTTTATTATGGCAAACGGAAATTTCGACAAGAGACATTATGAATGACGATGTCACACATTATTTTTTATTTTGTTTATACTTCTTAAGTGGCAAACAAGCATACGGCCCACCTGATGGTAAATGGTCACCGTAGCCTATCGACGCCTGCAATACCAGAGGCATCACTTGCGCGTTCCCGACAATGTGTCGTCATGAATGCGTGATTGAATTGTAATAAATTTTTACTTACTGTCTGTTACTGTCTAAACCAGCCATTTTTATTGATTTATTTACTACTAGCTTTTCCCGCAACTGTGCTCGCGTAAAAGTAGGTTAGATTAAGTTATGTTGGTAATATACTTACTGAAATATAGCCTATGTTACCCGGTGATAATATAGCTTTCTATAGGTGAATTCTTTTTTAAATCTGTTGAATAGTTTTTAAGTTAAATCGGTACAAACAAACAAACGAAAAATCAAATCTGTCCGCTTTATAATAGTAATAAGTATAGATAATATATTTTGTGATATTCCTTTTAATTTTATCTTTCTTATAAGTCAGTTATGGTAAAGTTAATTTAGTTAAATTATGTCATGTTCTTATAAATAATTTAAATTGTCAGTTATTAAACAAATAGATAAATAATCAAAAATTGCTTTTGAATAATTTCAGCACAATACGTTTACTTAAAAAAATATTTGTCGAATATCCAAAGAAAGTTAGCACCCACTTAACTGTAAGAAATTGAGTTTCAAATTGTTTTTCATTGTGACGCGGGTTAAACGGAACCGAACCGTTTTGAATTCGGATATTATACCTTAAAAACTTTTCAACTTATCTAAAAAGGTCGCTGATAAACTTATCTCTAAATTGTTTTTGCCTGCAGATAACGATGGCATTGGAAAGAAATGGTAAATGTTTTTATTAAATATAACTTGTCTCTCAAATGATTGTTAATTTTATATGTTTTACCAAATGTGTGAAGAGATAACAGATAAGACATTGAAATATTATTCTAGCGGCCTCGATGATGGCATAATGGTTAGTGTAACCGACTGGTACGCCTGAGGTCACGGGTTCGATTTCCGCACAAGTCAAACATTTGTGTGTATGAACATGGATGTTTTTCTTGGTCTGGGTGTTTCAAAGTATAATATGTATGTAATTACAAAAAAAGGATATAATGTGTACTGTTTATCCATTGTCTAGTACCTATAGTACGTATATAGTGACAAACATCAAAACAACTAAATCTAAACGGAATATAAAAATAGAAGTGTTAAGAATACCAAGAATCTGGACAACTAATTCCCGTTTACACATTTTTTTATGTTGTGTGGGTATCGAACCCATAACACTCGGCGCAGTGACAGTGAAGTGGCGATCACTTCAACCACAACTGTAACAATGCAGCCAAAATATTATACTATTCCTTTAAGTCCTAATTGATGATAATGCGGTAGTTTTAGCCAAAGTAAAAGGAATCGCGGGTGTTCACTACACTTGCAATTCCTTTTACTTTTTCTGACTAGTAAATTGTTGGACACTTCGATAAACGTACTGCCCGCAGGCAATAGTCAAAGAAACGCCCTCTAATTTTCCACCTGCCAGTATAAAACACCTGTATCGTAACTAAACTGAGGTATCGTGAGATCGTGAACGTCTCCGTTCAATCAAGCTCTATTCACATGCAAATACTTTCAATCCACGAAGCCTGCGATATAAAACTACTCATTGTATCCCCTGATACAATCTAGTTTAGCTTTTGTTCGCACACTGGTTCTATTTCTGTTGTACGAGATTGATTCTGAAAGTAACTGTTCTGAAGATATACGATGCGGTTTCTAGGTAAAGATTAAAAGTACCATAGGGATATTATATTGTTGGATATTCAACTGACTCATCTCTTCAACCAGTCGTACAACCTATATAAGGCAGCCCTCTGCGGATAGTCGAACTGCGAACATTGTTTGTCATCAACCGTCGGACGAGTAACATTATGTCTCTGCTCTGTAAATATAATTGTTCGAATTCCTACATATACAATAATTAAAATAAAAGTAAAATTGTGTTAACGTTTAGGATTTTGAGTAAAAATTTTTCTTTTGTTTTTTTGTTTTTTATTGCCTTTGAAGGCAGACGAGCAAGTGGCTCACCTGATGTAAAGTGGTAACCGCTGCTCATGGACTTCAGCAATGTCAGGACACAGCAAAGCCGCTGCGTACCGTGAAAGAATAAGTGTTAATATTTTATTTATAAGAATATATGTATACTTTCCGTATCGCATACTTAGATAGGCGATTCTCACAGTATTCTTGGTGGATTAATGGTTAGTAAATCAATTACTTGACACAGTACTTTGCATATATACCTGTCTAAGCTCATTACAAGTCACATCACCCAGTCTTTCACCTTCCGCATTAAGTCTATCGCAGAGACTTATTATAAGGCTAAGTTTTGAACGAGGTGTTTCTTCTTAATAGAATTACTAGCAATTTGGTTCGCATATAACTAGTATGCCTATTCACATATCCAGGTAAGCTACATGCTACTGATAAGAGAAGTTTAAAATTGGCAGAGCAATAAGTGTGAAGCTCGGCCTCTCAACCGTAAGCTAACGTCACAATCCCGGTAACCACCGCTTACTTTACCCAATTTCCTAACTGGATTAGTGTGTAATATTAAAAAATAAGTAAATTTTTGACATAGTATCAGATTTTTTTTTATTTATATATTTATTTAGACCAAAGGAATTTTCTCCCGCGGTCGCTCAGGTTGTGGAATGAAATCCCTGCCCAGGTTTTCCCACAAGACTACGGTATGGGGTTCCTCAAAAAGGGCGTTAAAAGGTTTTTACATGGTTGGCAACGCGCAAGTGATACCTCTGGTATTGCAGGCGTCGATAGGCTACGGTGACCATTTACCATCAGGTGAGCCGTATGCTTGTTTGCCACTTAAGTAATATAAAAAAAACATGATTGTGGCGCTGTAGTAGTTTATCCGATTATTGTGCATTAGGGCCCGTAACTGGGTTTTCTGTCGAGAAATTCTCATTAGCAGCACAGAGAGTTTGTGCTCGGTAAATAGCATAAGCAGCGATAGACTAGTGGGAAACCGTTGGACTGCCACGCATAGATCTCGAGTTTGAACCGAAGGTGCGCAACGCTGGGCCATGGGGTCCAAGTGGTAGGTCTGTTTATAGAGACCTAGCTAAGCGGCTCATCGACGCTTCGCATGACCAGAGGGCTGGTATTTTCTTTGCACAAAGAATAAGTATTGCCATTCAACGTGGCAATGCTGCCAGTCTTCTGGGCACTTTGCCAATTGACGATGAAGCGGAGGATTATTGTGACGCTTTTTAATTTTGAAGTTTATTTTTTCTCTTTAGTTTATATTTCTTGTAAATAATTTGTGTACATATTATTTTAATTATTTAATTATGTCACTAAAATAAACGTAATTTAATTCAGGCGCGCATCTCTGACTTTTCGAAGTTATATACGTAGTAAATAGTTAACAATCGCGTGTTTTAATGGTGAAGGAAAACATCGTGAGGAAACATGTCTGTGAGTTCTCCATAATGTTCTAGAAGATATGTGAAGTCTGCCAACCCGCACTAGGCCAGCGTGGTGGACTGTGGCTTAACCCTTCTCACAGTGAGAAGAGGCCCGTGCCTAGCAATGGAACAGTTTAATACAGGGCTGATATTATTATATTATTGTAAGAAGCAATAGGCCCTGTACCTATAAATTGGAATATAAAACCATAGCTGGCAAAATGTTGGCGTATTAACTGTGCCGACCCCGAGTAAGTATATATGTATGTAGAATCATGAATATAATATATCCCGAACTCTCGTAGCAGCAGCCAATAGGCTCGCCTTCTATTATGTGGAACCTGAAATCATCGTTCGTGAAAAGTAAATGTAATGCATCTTTACCTACCCAAACAAATGATTTAGGCATGAGGCTATGAAGTCATGAAAAATAGTATAATGCACGAAGAGACAATATTTTGAGTAGATACAACAGATGTGTAACACACACAAAACACGACGTTTATGGCGAGTGTTATCTCGAGTGTTGTAATTATCCATGAGCTATGATAACTGCTAGCCATTATACGTGTCGCACGCATATTTATGACGTCAAACCTTAGTAGTACAACGAGAGGTCTTACGTAATATAAACGTGCTTATTCAGTCTATCGAGCAAAACTGCCCTAACTCCCTCCAAATTATAATAGACTAACTATAATATTATGCAAATATAAGTTTGCTTGTTTGTTACACCTTCACGCATTAACTACTCGACCGATAACTATAAAACTTCGCGTACACGTTCATTGTATACAGTAAAGGACATAGAGTACCTTTCATTCGACAAAATAGCGCTGTTTCCGAGCGAAGTCGCAGGCAGAACCTAATTAATAATAATTGCATTGATATTAGCGAATTTAAGATCCAGGTTTAATTCAGTATTTTCGCTCTAGTAATAATATTCGGGTTTCCATGATAAGAAAACGCGCTTGCGAGCTTTAAGAAAACTCATTATTTTTTTATTATCTTTCTACGTGAGTGAACCAAGCAATAAGAACTTACTTTTAATATTTCACTCTGGCAAATAAAGCGGGAAAAGAAATACAAATAAAATACGGAACCAATAACATTTATTATTGATATTGGATCTAATTATGTGGAAGTAACTGTACACCACGAAAATCTTTTCTTGTTTATACTGGCAGTCGCAAACATTGACCGGAATGGCCGGAGTACAGAAAAATATATGTCGAAATGATTGGTCGCATAACAATACATTCTTGAGTAAACATTAATACTAGGTTCTAGCTTTCATTGGCAGCTTCGTTTATGTGGTATTTAATTAAGACCCAGTAATTAAGACCAAATAATTATAAGCGTAACCAATGAAAAACGTATAAAATGATTTGACAATTAAGAATCTAATTTTTTCTTTTATTAAACTATTTAAAAGTAATAATTTTCTTCACGTAATTTTCGCTTATCACAATTTTTTTTTTTGTACTACTAACGTGGCTAGCAAGCTTACGGCTCACCTGATGGTAAGTGCTCACCGTAGCCTATGGACGCCTGCAACACCAGAGGCATCACTTGCGCGTTGCTGACATTTTAGGAAAGGAAGTGGAAAGGAGAAGGAGCGGGAAGGAGAAAAGGGGGTGATTGGGCCTCCAGCACTCTCAGACACCGAACTAAACACAACAGTGGAATACTGCTATTTCACGTCCATATTCTGTAAGAGGGTAGTACTTCCCCCGTCGAGCCGGCCCATTCATGTTGAAATCAGCGAGGCTTTACTACTCTAAATTATACACATATTATTATAATTTGTTAAAACTTAGGTCTCTTAGGGAATTGGCTATTAATGTTTGAATTACATACATATAGGAAAATAATGTTATTCTCTTTTTAACATAAGTATATATTTGACTAGTTTTTGCCCACGGTGTTACTCGGGAACAGTGCATTTTTTCTAGATATATGATATCGTGTGTCCTTTTTTATGTACCCCCCACAACGTGATGACCAGTCGAGAAGTTAAGGCGTGAAATCGTAACATACGAACAAACAAACTCACATTTATAATAGTGTCGGGAGTAATAAATAAAAGGACGTCCACTTGTAGCGAGCGTATATTGCGAACTGAACGGTTACAATGATGTAGGCTTATTTATACGTGATCTTACTTACTAAGTTTCTTATGTGGGTAAACCCAAATATATTACAATCCTCAACCTTAAATAATGCATATCCTAAATTATATAAAACTATAATAAACTAAATATTAACCTTAACATTAATTTTTAATTAAATTAAATTAAATTAACTATTTAATATGTTACAACTGTTTACAACATTCTAACAAACATAAATGAAATAGGAACTTAGTCTTCAAAAGCTACCTACCAGTATAACTTCACCCAAAAAAAATAAGTGAAATAAGTAAGAACTAAATGTTTAACTATCACAATATTGGGGCGGTCTTTTTAAGCGACACGCCCGTACAGGACGGGGGCGGACTACTTCTGGAACAGCATCCTCGGATTGGGAAACTATCACCCGCTCCTCAAGACTGGGTACATTACTGAGAGGTACTGACCCAGAAGCAGATGTAGACGGCAACTCAACGGTAGTCGCGGTTCGAACCGGACTGAACTCCCTCACGCTCCGAGGGCTCCGAGTCTCTCCGGGGACTGAAACTGGCTTCGTCACCTCGGAATTGTCGGGACGTTCCACATCAAGAGAACTCCGTTCTGATGTGCTCGTCGGACAAATCAATGAGCTTCGCGATCGCTGTCTTAACTGGTCAATATGTCTATGGCTTTCTTTGCCTGAACAGTCCATAACTTTATAATCTGTAGTACCCATTTTATCTACTACCTGCCCCGGACTCCATTTTTCATTTCCCCTATATTGTCTCATCCATACTTCCTCTCCTATCTCTAAAGAACGTTTGACGTCTGTTCCTGCTTTCTGTTGTCGTTCCTGAGCCTTCCTGACTTTATTTTCTATATTTGGTTTTAATGCATCTAATTTGGTACGTAAATTCCTACCTAGCATCAATGTGGCTGGACTTTCCCCTGTTGAACAGTGCTCCGTATTACGGTAATGCAAAAGGAAAGTATTTAAAAATAAATTAATGTTTTCTTTTTGTTTAATAGCTTTTTTAATAATTCTTTTAACCGTACGCACTGCGTTTTCTGCAGCCCCATTCGACGCTGGGTGGTACGGAGCAGAAAAAACGTGATCTACACCCTGACTAGCCAAAAAGTCTGCCATTTCCTTGCTCGTGAAAGGTGGTCCGTTATCTGAGACTATTTGTCTCGGTAAACCCCATCTAGAAAAAACTTCGGTAAGCTTTTCAATCGTAGAACTAGCCGCCGTACTAGGCACAGGCAATACTTCTAACCATTTAGTTTTAGCGTCAACCATAATTAAATACATTTTTCCGAAAATAGGCCCTAGAAAATCAAGATGCACCCTCGCCCACGGTCTAGAAGGCCAGGGCCACGGCGTGACCGCGTGCCGCTGCGGCGCGTCCGCCTCCCCCGCGCACACCGAGCACTCCCTGCCCGTAGCCTCAATCGCCTCGTCTATGCCCGGCCACCACACATAACTCCTAGCTGACGCCTTCGTCTTAACTATGCCCATATGAGGTTCATGTAATTCCTGTAGTACCCTGGCTCGACTACTTGCAGGAATCACTACCCTGTGCCCCCACATCACGCAGCCTAGCTCCTCGTACAGTTCCTTACGACGGTTAAAATACGGCTGTAATTCTCGAATATCATTATCTGTTGGCCACATATCACGAATATAATTTAAAACCCTACCTAACATTGGATCTACCATAGTTTGTTGTTTAATTGTATTATAATCTAATAACAAAGCATTCTGTGCAAAATGTAAAAATGTTTGCTCAGGGACCCGCAGTGACTCATCGCTACTGCACGGAACCGGCAGTCTCGACAGCCCATCCGCGCCGTTTTGTTTCGTATTTACATATTCAATATCGTACGTATAAGCCGATAAAATAATTGCCCAGCGCTGTAATCTACTCGCGGCCATCGCTGGTACACCGTGTTTTGGACCAAATATACTTACTAAGGGTTTGTGGTCGGTTCGCAAGGTAAAACGTCGACCATAAACATACTGATGTAATTTTTGTAAACAAAATACGATAGCTAACGCTTTCCGATCTATTTGTGAATAATGTTTCTCGGCGTTATTCAACGCGCGTGACACATACACTACCGGGCGGTCGCGGCCGTCGGCGCCCAGCTGTGTGAGTACACCGCCTATGCCCCGCGCGCTCGCGTCGCATGTCAACACTAACGGCTTGTTTGGATCATAATGAGCTAATACCTCTGCGCCTACTAATATTTTTTTAACTATTGCAAACGCCCTTTCACACTCCGCACTCCATCTCCAATTGACCTCTTTTTTTAAAAGTTCATACAGTGGTGACAAAATAGTACTCAAATTCTTAACAAATTTAGCATAAAAATTAACTAACCCTGGAACGCAACTCTGAAATATCTCTTGGCCTGGGAATTTTATTTATTGCTTTTATTTTATTTGAATCTACTTTAATCCCATCTTTGGATATGATATAACCTAAGTATTTGACTTCGTCAACCATAAATAAACATTTACTCCTTTTTAGCTTCATACCGTGACTCTGTAACCGCTGGAACACTTTTTCTAACGTTCCTAAGTGATTATCCTGTGTTCCCGCCGTTCCGATGATGATATCATCTAAAAATACTTCTACCCCCGGAATATCACTAAGTAAATTCGACATAATACGCTGGAAGATGCCCGGACTAGAAGACAAACCAAACACAAGTCTATTGTACTTAAAAAGACCTCGATGTGTGTTTATTACAGTTAAATCTTTAGTGTTATCCAATTCAACCTGGTTGTAAGCAAGGGACAAATCAATTTTTGAGAAATGACTAGCACCGTTTAAACTCACTAACAAGTCATCTATCTTGGGTAACGGATATCTATCGACCAGTAAGACAGGATTTAAAGTTATTTTGTAATCAGCACAGATACGGAGTCCTCCGTCCGCTTTACGTACCGGTACCAAAGGCGTCGCCCAGTCCGAGCACTCGACGGGCTCGATGATGCCCGCGCGCAACATGGCGTCCAGCTCCGCGTCGACCTGACCCCTCAGAGCGTAAGGCAGCGGCCGCGCGCGGCAAAACAACGGCCTCGCGCCCTCCCGCAGCCGGAGCGTTGCCTTGCCGCCTGTGTACCGCCCCAGTCCCTCGCTGAACAATTCTTTATACCTGTTCAACAAACAATCGACAGTATCAGACATTTTGTGTACACTATGGTTAATCTCTTGTTGAAATGGAGGTATTTTAATACCCAATTCTATTAACCATTGCCTGCCCAGTAAGGAAGTTGTACCCCCGTCTATCACAAACAGTTCTAGATATTTTATTTTATCTTTGTATTGAACTTTCGGTTTTATAACCCCAAGTGGTCTTATGTTGCTACCATCATAAAATTTTAACACCAAATTAAATGGTTCAATTACTCTATTGTTAAAAAGTTTATCATATGTTTTCTTACTGATGCAAGAAATTGCCGAGCCTGTGTCTAGCTCCATTTTTAATGTTTTATCATCAATCAGTAATGATAAACTCACCGGGTTGTAGTCGCTCAAACATAGTTGATGAAGTTCTTCCTCAAGCTCGTCCGAACTGGAGTCTCCCGCTCCTGCCCTCGGATGGTCGCTTGTGGTGGCATCGACGTGCTTCACTCCGCGCCTCTTCCCTCTGCCCCTGTTCGCCTCCGTCCGCGGACAAACACGCCTCAAATGTCCGCTTTGTTTGCATTTGCTACAAACAAAGTGCTTATAGCGGCACTCCTCCTTGCTGTGTCCGCGCCAGCCGCACGCCGTGCAGCCCCCCGCGCCCTTTTCGTTGTCCCGCGCCGCACGCCCGTGGTTCGGTCGTCGGTCCGCTGCATGGTCCGCAAACTGACTGCGCCCACGCTTTTCCCGCAACGTGTTCACGATTGCCGATGCCTCCGCCGTCGCTTTCTGCTCCACGACTGCCGCATCCCGCTCGGCCGCCTCCAGCCCAACCGCCAATTTGACTGCTCCTGAGTACGTTAAATTGTCTTCCGCAAACAACCTTTGCCTGATGACGTCACTCCTCACTCCGCATACGAACTGGTCACGCAAATTCTCCTCCAAATTTGCACCAAACTCACAAGTTTTCGAGAGTTTCTTTAACTCGGTCAGATATTGTGTTACACTTTCATCGTCTTTCTGTCTTCTTTGTCTGAACCGATACCGTTCCGCCATGACCGCAGGTTTCGGTTGTAAGTGATTTTTCAAAATTGTAACGGCCTGTTTATTTATTTATTTATTTAATAATTGGACAACTTACAAAACATACACTTAGGAAAGTATTTTAACAAGTTTTGTTGAGTGGCTCAAGCAATAGTGCTGTTTCAATTACAAGTTGCCACGGCATGCATTACAATTCAGAAGGCAATAGAGCAAACAAGGTTATTAGAAGTTTTTATATGACAAACTTTAACTAATTTAATTTTAAATTTTAAGTACTTAAGACTAAGGCTGAGAAATAAAAAAGAAAAAAAAAGCATCCGTACATTGTCAAACATTTTGTGCCGGTTGTATACGATAATAGTGCATACTTATAATTATACGATGTATCGCGGAAACAACATAACAGTAGATAAATTTTGTATTATGTAGTAGGTATATTTAGTAAAAAAATTATAATCTATATCAATGTTAACTATACTAGTATTATAAAGCTGAAGAGTTTGCTTGTTTGTTAGAACGCGCCAATCTCAGGATCCACTGGACCGATTTCAAAAATGCCTTCACAACTTGATGGCTGAGGTGTCCCTGAGTGCCATGTATGCGCCACGGGCGAAGCCGGGGGGGACCGCTAGTAATATTATGTTTTATGATTAATTTAGAGAATTGTTTTTAATACTGTTTTATATTTTACAAGATTGTGCGTAAATAAGTCACAGTCTGTGTTAATCGAGATGGTGTTGTAAGCTTTTTGTAGTCGGTTTATAGGAGAATTAAGGCCCAGGTTGCTATGTGCCCGTTGAGAGGAGAAGAGATGAAAACGATTTTTTCAGGGCAATTTAAGAGGAGTATTAAAACGTAATTTTGATACTAATTGTGGGCAGTCAACTACATTATTAGCTATTTTATACAGCAATATTTGATCAAAAAATGTTCTTCTATTTTTAAGACTGTTCATTTGATAAAATTTTAGGCGGTCATTGTAAGATGAGAGTTGTTTTGCCTTTTGACTTTGGTACGCAAGGTGGTAAACGAATCGCTTTTGTACACGCTCGATTGTATTACTATGAACTTCATAATGTGGTGACCATACGGAACTGCAATACTCGAGACCTGACCTTACTATGCTATTAAAGATATTTATTTTTGTTGATGCATTTTTAAAATCCTTGCAATTTCTTACTATAAATCCTAGAAGTTTATACCCTTTTGAAGTTATATTCTTAATATGTATATCAAATCTTAATTTTTTATCAAACGTAACGCCTAAATCTTTGTATGTATCAATTGATTTAATTTTATTATCTAATATAGAATAAGTATTATTGTAAGAATGTTTTCTTCTAGAGAAGTGCATGTGATAGCATTTATCGCTATTTAGGGTCATTTTATTGTCGGAACACCATTTAACGAGGCGATTTATGTCATCTTGAAGAAGATTGAAGTCAGTGACTGAATTGAATGTTTTAGCGATTTTTAGGTCATCAGCGTACAAGTAGCTAAGAGAATTGTGAAAGCATGAGGTAATATCGTTGATGAATACATTGAAGAACGTAGGACCGAGGTGGGATCCCTGAGGTACGCCCGAGGATGCCATAAAAGGCTCAGAAATAAATCCGTTAATTACAACTCGACATGTGCGTTCCCTTAGATACGATGAACACCAATCCAGAAGAGAGCCATCAATACCAGACTGCAAGAGCTTGTTAACAAGGATATTATGGTTAACCTTATCAAATGCTTTTGAAAAATCAGTATAGACAACGTCTACAGGAGTGCCGTTGTCTACAGATGCAATTAAGTCATTGGTAAAAGAGATGAGATTCGTTGTGGTAGAACGACTGCTACAGAAGCCATGCTGATTAGGTGTAATCAAAGGTTTAATGTGCCAGGTAATGAATGGAAGTAACAGTGATTCAAATAGCTTGGCAAAAACTGGAAGAATAGATATAGGTCTGTAGCTTGTTACAAGTTCGACATCCCCCGACTTGTAGATGGGAGTTATTAGTGCATTTTTCCAAACGGAGGGAAAGGTGCCGGTGGATAATGACTTGTTATATATAATAGTCAAAGGATGAGCTAAAAATTTGGCACAATTACAAACAAAAATTGATGGTATCCCATCCGAGCCTGGACCTTTGTTCTTGTCCAATCTTTTAAGACCCGTGAGAATCAGATCCTCAGTCAGAGTAATTTGACACAATGTATTAGATGACAGTCCTTGAACGTTGGCGCTGGTACTCAACCTAGAAGGGGTGGGAGGTTCGAATACAGATGAAAAGTAAGATGCAAGTAATTCGCAGATGGCCGGACCAGTTGTACATAAAGTGTCTTTATGATACATTTTCGATGGGTATGAACATTTATTAGCTTTTTTCTGCTTTATAAAGGACCAAAACACCTTCGGGTTTTCTTTTATAGAAGACTCAATTTGTGTGATGTAGCTATTATAACATTTATTAATAAGATTGTTACTCCTTTTCTTTAAAGTCGAATATATAATTTTATCTAAAGGATTTTTATATTTTGCATATCTAATTCTATATTTATCTTTTTCTTTAAGTAGTAATTTTAACTCTCGAGTGAACCAAATGGGTTTCGCAGATCGGAGTTTCCTAGAAGGTATAAATTTTTTTATAGCCACGTTGATTAATTTATAAAAACAATTTACCATGTCGTCAACCGTGTCACAGCATCCCAATAAGTTGTCCCAGCATAGGCTGTCAAGATACTCACAAATTTTATTATAGTCGCCTTTATAAAAATTTATTTTTTGTGAACTACTATTGACGCCTAAGCCTTTGCTAGCACTTTGAGAACTCGGGAGAGAAAATTCTAAGGGAGGGTGATAGCTATCGATATTTGTAATAGGGTTTTCTGATGATCTTATGTCCATGATATATGTATTTGCAAGTATCAAGTCTAAGATTTTATTAAGGTGGTTGTGTATGTAATTATACTGACTGAGTGCATTTTCATTAATAAAGTCTAAAAAAGAAGAATTGACAACACTATTTGTGGCATAAGAGGCAGCTAATGGAAGGCCTGGACTCCCTGACCAACAGAGACCACTAAGGTTAAAGTCTCCACATATCAAGACGTTCTCGTAAGAATTGATGACGTTACTAGCGTTTTCCAAAAAATGTTACGTAATGTTCGTACGTTATATCCACTGGTTTCCTTGGATTGCACAGTGTGCTCAGCAATTCGTACGTCTCATCACCCACGCCCGTGATCAGCATCGGCAGCCACATGTCCTTCTCGACCTTATTGACCTTGAAGTACATCTGCAACCGCTCCTCGTACAAAGTCCAG
Source organism: Catocala nupta (assembly GCA_963675205.1). Classification (NCBI taxonomy): domain Eukaryota; kingdom Metazoa; phylum Arthropoda; class Insecta; order Lepidoptera; family Erebidae; genus Catocala; species Catocala nupta. The sequence continues at coordinate 23,518,263 of OY776085.1, read as the reverse complement.
TTGCCTGACTTCACATCAAACTCGCGAATCTTTCCGACTTTGCCGACCGACATTTTCCTCGAATAATAGCAAACGAACTTCGATGATTATTATAACGCACAAATAGTGATCCTCGTCGCCACTGAAGTGTCGGGAGTAATAAATAAAAGGACGTCCACTTGTAGCGAGCGTATATTGCGAACTGAACGGTTACAATGATGTAGGCTTATTTATACGTGATCTTACTTACTAAGTTTCTTATGTGGGTAAACCCAAATATATTACAGTTAGTAAGTTTAATAAACCGCAATACGCAATATTTTCTTATATTATATAGCGCGTTGGTTAATGTCTTGAGTCTGTGTGTCCAGTCCAACGACGTGTAATCCATCAATCTCGATAAGTCTCAATACTTTATCGTCTTTTATATTTTCTTATAAGAACATTTATCACTATCTTACTCACAACCTTCTTTTGATTCGCTCAATTATACACTTTACTTCATACTTGCTGGTTGTAATTCTTTACTTACTGAACAAAGGCCTCTCAAAGGTAAAAGTGTATTAAATAAACTCATATATACACTCACAACATTACTCAGAACTCGTTGGTTAGGATACTATATTGAACCTATTAAAATGTAAGTACTATAATATGTATAATATTGCTGCATATAGACACGCTCATGGTTCTATTAGGCTTTCCTACGTATCTGAATGATAGAGGTGCGTCGATTGTCCTTGGCCTGCAAACTCCCTCTCTCTTTCTTTATTCACGCCTGAACAAACATGCGTGACGCCTGAAATATCACGACGACTCCATTAACACTAGAAACACTTCATCATCATTATAGAACAGTGTGGCTGTTGTTCGCATTTTATTTATTTTATCACTACTTACTCCCTAAAGTATTTCAGTAATTTCCCTAAGAACATGGTAAAAACTAAGATGCTGATGCATCTTAGTTTCTCGCCATGTTTTCATTCATTGTGAATAAAGTGTGATCACTTAAAGACATTAAATGTATCGCCAACACACATGTTTTGCCAGTCATATTTGTGTTCTACGTTTGGGAGATAAACTAAGACAATCTTTCTTACGTCCGCATTACTACAAAAAGGCTACAAGCATGTAGTAACCTATTTTAAAAACTCAAATTAAGCAGAATTACATTATTATTGGAGGCGATGATAAATTTCGTTTACATCTCTCTCTAGAGTAAGATCCAAACTTAAGACTAACACTTGAACACTTGAATTGTTCTGATATTGTTGTTTAAGTTTCTCTTGCAGCCTTTAATTTGCATAATATGATATTGCCTTTTGTTTAGTAGGCGTAGTACAAGTTATGTTAAAACTAGTAAGTCAATAAGTATTTACTTAGTATGATTAGAGTTTGAGTAAATGAGAGAGTAACTATAGTAATTATAATTGTATACGTATGCGTTGATTTAATATTAATTTGTTAACCCGTCCAACAGAAAAAACATCATAAGCTTTTTCCCTCTCTAGATAATATTATATTTCTCTTTTTGTCTATACTGGCAGAGAACTTGGAATACTATTTAAGATTTTACGTAACGATGATTCGAATACAAAAATCTGTGAATATTATATGATTTATTTAACAGATTGGGTAATGCCGAATTTTAGTCTTGATTTAGTTTACATATGTAGAATACACAAGAGAGACGTGATTTTATGTGTTTAAACGTCTGTCTAAAATATACAAAACTTGATCTCACGACAACACACGTGATTGATAATCGTGGTCCATCGTGTTGACAGCGAGGTGGACCTTCTTTTTTAGACCTTCCTTCTATAATATGTTCTCGTGTTCTCGCCTTTATCGTGATTAGCCACGTAAAGAAACGGACGATATAGCCATTCGTATTTGTGTTATATACATAAACAAATAATCAATCAAGGTCAACGACAGTTTGTAAGTTGTGTATCACGTTAAAATTTGCTACAATTAATCCATGCCATGTTTACGGAGAGACGTGGCTGCTGAAAAGCAACCAAAACGTCGGGGAAAGTCTAAACTTAAATATTAAATTGTAAAATTAAATTGTAGTAAAGTTCAATAGTAATAGTGTCGTAGTTCAAAAAGTAGTAAAAAAATTTTTTTAATAAATAACGCGTAAAAATCCATATAAAGTACCTAATTTAATTCCAATTTGTACTATCCCTTAAACATAATGGAACTTTAATAAACAATACTGAATTTATGCATTCGAAAAGTTATCAATGTTTCGCATGATTAGACTTATTTGAAAATTCAAATAAATCGATTGTACCGATAAGCGCTCATCGCTAAACATCTCTATCATGTAAACGTAAGTTAACATATACCACGGTACGAACAGCCAATAATAATATTCAGACGAAATTCAAAGCAAATGTTTCCATTCATGGAATGAAATAATGTAGACAAAATATGGCGCTCTGCAAGCAGGTTAGGAAGCATCATATTTGGTGAATAAATTTCGTTGAGTGGACTAGGATACGGTAGCGTATAGTAGCAAGCCAAATCTTGGCAGTCATAGATTTGCGTCGCTTAAGGCTTGGTCAGATCAACGGTATACACAGATTTTGTAGTGAAGCTAAGATTTTCAAAGATTTCACATATGTCTATCAAGTTCGTTACTAGGTTGTCTGAAAATTAATTGAATTACAACCTTACCTAAAATTTTATCAAAGTTTATATATTTACGAGGCCCAGATATGTCAACATATTAATAACAAACTCGATTGTGAAATTATTACGCTATATGTTTCTAATCTTTTAAATCTCTCACGATACAAAGCTTGAATGCTTGGGAGGGAAATGTACCTACCTTAAGGCGCGGTCAAACAGCCGGCGTGAGCGGGGCGTGCGCTTGTCCCGCCTGTGTTGTAATGTACCGAATTGTATGAGAGCGTTCACACAGCCGGCGGCAGCGGGGCGGGCACGCGCTGCCGCCGGCGGGTGTCAAGCTTCGCTTTGCTGACGCATGCGTGATACGAACGACATTATATATAAAACCGCGGTCACAGGCATAGAAATGTGTACGCGTCTTGATGGCCGTTACGACAACCAGCGACGACTTTCTACTAGATTATCGGCACATAGATATTTCTAGAGCAATTGAAATAAAGATGAGATTTATTTTCCATATAATAGGCACGAGCAATGTGTTATCACTATTGCACAAGGCTATTGCAAGTGATCGTAAGTTTCCATGATCAGTTACCATAAGGCGCGCCATATGCTTGCTAGCCATCATAGTAGCTAGCCAAATAATAGTGAGTTTGAAGAGAAGTTGAGTTTTGTGTAGAGTAAAGAGATTGCCGTGTTCTAATAGAATTGAGTGAAGTATTAATAAACTCTATTTTAGTATTAATTTCATTCTTTAATTCAATATTATTATTCGGTGATTATAAATACTTTGTTATTATAAGTTTAGCTTCTTATATTATTTATGTTTTACGAGATCTATTATATGCCATAAAATTTATTTCCAATGTTAATTGGATATGCCTGCTAATATTTTAAAGCCATAACAACTACTCTGTTGTATACTAACCATAGAATACATATTTACATAAATAAGCATATATTTCTTTATAGAAATTGACATTCAGAATACGTCACATTGATGTCAAAAAAAAATGAATATAAAAATATGTCAAATATAATATAATATATACCTATATATTTAAATATGTCGCTCTATAGATGGAGCGTTTCGGTTACGCGTCTGGAATTCAAAGGTGCAAACAGTTGACATACAATATCACAGTGTCAGAAAAATATATAAAGAACTATTTTCTTATTTATTGCTAAACAGTCTTGAGGACGCTTTATGTGGAGGCGAACACAGTTCAATGCATATTGTTTGTTTAAAGCCTATGTCGAGTTGGAGTACTATTTTGTAATTATTTTATTATTCTACTATAATATAATATAAAATTCTACACATACAAACAACACCATCTAGCCCAAACTAAGCAGAGCTTGTACTATGGGTACTAGACAATTTTATTTTATTTTATTTTATTTTATTTATTAGGACAACCAGTAGTTGTTACATTGATACATGCACGTATATAAAAATATTATGTGAAAATCAAATTGTAAATGCACAACATTTTTAGGTGTCACAGCATGCATAGAGACTTAGTGAGATAACACTGATATTACGGTAACTTTAAAGTTATACAAACATGTTCAAAAATGATGTCATATTCAAGTAAAAAAGTATAAAAGTATTGAATTTAGTAGATTTAGTATTGTTATTGCATAATTAAAAGTAAGGTATTTAAAGTAAAAGTTTTAAGAGTAAAATAATTGCAAACAGTATATGCAATAACAATTCAGAAATAAAGTAGGTACATAACATAAGTTTATTGTTTCCTTAACAACCTCACATTACATATATACATATATACTATATTTTTTTGTAAATACATACATATTATACATAGAAACAACCAGACCAAGTCAAACATCCATGTTCATACACACAAATGTTTGACTTGTGCGGGAATCGAACCCGCGACCTCAGGCAGTCGGTTACACTAACCACTACATCGAGGCTATACTATATTGTATTAGGTTCTTACAAATATGTGTCAAGCCTTTTGCGTTAATTAAGCTGTTATATTTAGAATTAACTTATTTTTTTATTGTAAATATTATTATTAAAATGTCTTAGCTCAGACAAATTGCCAGCCTTTCTCTTGAACCAATAGCGTCTCCAATTTGTGTCAAGTTTATTTATTTTCGCTTCTATTAAGCTATGTATATGCTCAAAACAATGTTGAAATATCCTAAAATAGGCATAAAATGTGTCCTCATGTGTTTATAACTCTTGACACAGCGTATGATATTTTCCTTACATATGACGTGATTGATTCAATCCTGAATCCATATCCATTTGCGCTTTTTAAAATTAGCTATTGCAAACATAAGCAGAGCCGCGTCCACGTCTGAATCGCTCGACATCAATAATTAAAATAGGTACTAGGCTTTCTATCGCTGTCCTTTCTCACGCTCACTTAGGCTCTCGCGCTGTGATAATTATGAGTTTGTGGACTAAAAGTCTTGCCTGGATTTTGAGTAGGTCAGCGCGACGTGTATACACTTCGATGACTGTGACAGCGGCTTTATATTATAGTATTCTAGGTCGTACTGCGCATGCGTTAAACCACGCCGAGCATGGCGTGAGCGGGGCGGGAGTGACGTCACCAAAACGCGGCGGGCCGGCGGCGTGCCTGCCGCCGGCACGACGCGTTTTGGTGACGTCACGCGTGTGCGTTCAATAAATATAAAGCTACCAACCCACAGCGACCGTGATTACTGAAATAATATCTTTAATGATAATATTATGTAATGAAGGCCGAAATAGAAATATAGATAAAATAGAGTTTATTAATCAAATTTTAACTTAAATATATATGTTTGTTAAATTATGCTCATCATCTCATTTTGTCTGGACCGGGAATATGTTCGGTTTATTAACCTCATAAGTTACCCGTCAGCAACATACTGCGCCCGCGTCAGCGCATTACAATACATGTACATTTATTTGTTTGAATTATTCTCTTTTTAATAAGTCATTATCAAGATAAACCCGTGAATCAAGAAAGTCATATTCAAAATCATCAAGGATTTTTCATTTAACAAGATATCAGGTTTGCCGTTCGACAACAACAAGGCAACCGCACGACACTCTTTGTCTATGAGTGTAAATATCTAATACATATATATAAATGTATGGCTGTACGCCATATTGGTTCAAGTGGGTTATCTGGACACTCACATACCTAACTTTTGCATCCCTGTTCCTTTGTTCCATAAATACATTGTAGTCCAATAATTCCAAAGTACAAAATAAGTAAATTTACTGATATTTACACAGTTGTGAATGATGATCATGGGGAAAAAACAGGAAGCATTAAAAATAATACTTCTTTTTAATTCATGATACTGCTATATAACCGACAATATAATACGACCCTCACACATGCCCACCCATTAATGTTACATGCTATGTTTCATACAGAATAAAAGTATACATTTCATATTAATATATATTTTAGGGAGGTAATATTTCTTTATTTGTGTATAAATCTCATAGTAGTAACTAATGAAAAATGTCAAATAAAATGTTATTATTTTCAATTGACACGGTATGTTATTTTCATTTCATACTATTTTCAATTAGTTTATAGCGATACAGTGTGTTGAAAGCTTTATACCACGCATGCGTAATACGCGCGCCGAACGCGCGCCCGCACCGCGCCGCGCTGCGCCGGTCCCGCGCCCGCCCCGCGCTCGCTCTAGCGCTGGCTGTGTGAACGCTTTCATATAGTTCAGTACATTACAACACGGCGGGACACGCGCACGCCCCGCGCACGCCGGCTGTTTGACTGCACCTTTTAAAAAAAGCAAAATGGAAGAACGTCTTAACATTAGGTATATTATTTAAATGCCACCTTGCCTACTGTAATAAAAATGAAATGCTCATACGTAATTTACAAAAAAGCCTTGTTATCGGTTTCAGTGTGAAGAGCACAATGAGACCAAATTAACCGATGAGACAACCTTGTCGTTAAAATAGATTCGAAACTTTTTTTACCTGTGTAATTTGTCGGGTATGGCCTTCAATCGAAATTTTATTTACTTTGTCCTTGTAGCAACTTGACTAAGCCGGGAACGATCGACATTTTCACGTACTAGCATCTATATCCCTGGACGGGTAGATAGAAGCCTCATTTCGGTAGTTATATTATTAGGTCCCACGTAATAAGGGACAGACTTACCATATATCGGGCAAAGTGCCAAACTTCGAGCTACTACCGATTATTACTTAACAGAAAAACCAAATAACCCTTAGCCCGAACCGGGAATCGAAACGAAGACTCTATGTTGAGAATGGCATTTAATAGTCCTGCGCCGCGATATTTTGAAGTGTTTATTTAAGGCCATTATTTCTTTCGATTTACATCTTTAATCTACGAGCCTGCATTTGACAAATGATACTATAGAGCTGCACACGCACTGTACTTACGTAAGCAACGAATGCCTTTTAATCTATCTAATATTATTGGATTTTCCTCATATGGCTTCCTCTCTCCTCGATTAAATTGCTGCGTTCCCGTGGGTTCATCATTGTGAGTTACCTATACTTTACTTAGAGCCTGCTACATTGTGGAAGTCTATAAACATGATTTGAAATTTCTATCTGTAATATTTGTACAGTTGTCAACATATTGGTTATTTATATCGGCCATTAATCGAACAGCGTCATTGTTAATATTAACAATGTTGTATTGTATCACTAGTTGGTAATTTAAATTTTTTTTATTAATACCTTTTGTTGAGCTCGCCACATTTCGTAACCCTGGGATAGTAGCGGTAACGCAATGGAAAAGACAAGGTTTTGCGATGAAGAGATTATTCATTCGATTACCATCCATTGCGCTATCAACATGAAGCTACTTTTACGGCAAGCATTCTAGGTTAGCTGGAGAAATTAAGATAGATTCTTAATTATTCCGTTGGTTCAGAGATTCCAAGTGTGTTTTGGATACAAGGGAAAGCCGTTTTTAATTATTATTAAAATACAATAATGGGCTGTTCCACGACATATTGATTGAATTTAAAGCGTTCACGTCCGAGTTATAGATATAATTATTTTCTATATATGAAATATATTACCTATCTCTTGCGTTTCTACCTACGCGCTACGTTTAAAACTATTGTCCCGCTTCCGTGACTTCTAACGTGACGTTATATAGCATATGTTACCTCTGGATAAAGTAAAATTATAATGATGCTTTCTAACTTATACAATCGTTCTCGTAGATTTTGAATTTATTTATTGCATACAAAAATACGAATTATTCCTCTTTATAATATTAGTTAAGATGAATAGTGTGGCTTAGCCCTTACTAGCTGCCGCATTAAGTTGAAAAATGTTTGTAACAAATTCGTTTTACGTGTAGTTACGTACCTATAACTTTGAAATTAAACTACTATATACGGATTTTAGACCCCTCCTCTCCCCGTGACCATGGCTGCTGAAAAGCAACCGAAACGTCGGGGATAGTGTAAACCAAAAATAAATAGATTTAATAGTTTAAATAATTTTATTAGCTTATAAATTAGTAAAATAAAATCAATAGTAGTAGTAGTGTAATATTTTCAAAATTATGTAATACAGTGCTAAATAAACAACGCGATAAAATCCGTATATAGTAGTTTAATTTCAATGAATAACATTCGCGTAAACAGAAGACAATATTATACCTATAACTTATTTATAGTATTCCATACGCCGAAAGAGTAAAAGGATTGCGAAAGTACCGTGTGAATATGTTTTTATATTTGTTGGTACACAAGCCATTACTGAACTAATAAGTTTAGACTTATTGTTATTCTATTATATATATTGCCTACATATCTATATGCTCTAATGGAACTGGGCTGGATATATCTGTCAAATGACAAATATGCCAAACTTACAACAATATTACCCTTATGAATGCGACATCGACGCAGGTCCCTAAAAAGATGCTGCGATGAACAAGACTCTTTTTAAACAATTGGTCCTTAGCGGCTTCGGATCTCTCTCTCTGTCCTACAGAGAGAGAGATCGAAGGAGAGTGGGAAACCTTTGCATTACAGTGGGACGTAACAAGCATAAGAAAAATACATATCTATAGATAAACACCCGGCTTTTAAATATCTAAATAACGAGTCTACATTATGTCAAGTGATTAGATTGGCTGTTTATAATGTTAATTTGGATTTTTCCATCTATTTTCGTTCTTTCTTTTTATTTTCGCGTGGTTAGTGGCCAACCTGTTGTCAAGAGTTGTTCAAGCCGCCCATAGGCCTCTGACATGGCTTAACGACTGCTGTCAATTTGGCAACAACCGGGACCGACTTTTTACGTGCCCTCTGAAGCACGGAGACGCTCAGGTGAAATACCACTAAGCGGTCACCCATCTATAGAATGACCGCACCTAACGTTGCTTAACCTCGCTAATCGTTTACCGATCATTGAGTGCAACTGGCTATGGCTATTTACTTAACTAATAAGTTAAGCTTATTGTTACTTTTTTATGTATATTGCCTATATATGTATATGCTCAAATGGAACTGGGCTGGACATAACTGTCGCATGTCAAACGACAAATATGCCAAACTTACAACAATGTGGACCCATCTATAGACTGACCGCATCTAACGTTGCTTAACCTCGCTAATCGTTTACCGATCATTGAGTGCAACTGGCTATGGCTATTTACTTAACTAATAAGTTAAGTTTATTGTTACTTTTTTATGTATATTGCCTACATATGTATATGCTCAAATGGAACTGGGCTGGACATAACTGTCGCATGTCAAACGACAAATATGCCAAACTTACAACAATGTGGACCCATCTATAGACTGACCGCATCTAACGTTGCTTAACCTCGCTAATCGTTTACCGATCATTGAGTGCAACTGGCTATGGCTATTTACTTAACTAATAAGTTAAGCTTATTGTTACTTTTTTATGTATATTGCCTACATATGTATATGCTCAAATGGAACTGGGCTGGACATAACTATCGCATGTCAAACGACAAATATGCCAAACTTACAACAATTTGGATCCCTTAAGACGGCATGCGCCATCGCGGCAGGCCCCTAAAAAGATGCTGCGATGAACAAGACTCTTTTTAAACATATTGGTCCTTAGCGGCTTTGGACATAGAGAGATCGAAGGAGAGTGGGAAACCTTTGCACTGCAGTGGGACGTAACAAGCATAAGAAAATACATAGATATTAACACCCGATTTTTAAATATCTAAATAACGACGTATCAAAATTAGTGTACATTATGTCAAGTGATTAGATTAGCTGTTTATATGTTAATTTGGATTTTCCCATCTATTTGCTAGTATTACTATTTCTTTGATACTAATAAATGTACAAGCTTATGAACAATAAAAAGGTATTTTTACAGCGAGAAATTAATTCCTACTCCTTTGAGGCAAATATTAGTCGCATAAATATAGTGTTGAGAATACACATTTAATAAGCAGCTAAGAAATTCCAGAATCAACTTATGCTCCCTAGAGAAATATTCTGTTGGAGAACTTATTTGTCGAGATTTTCTACGAATTTCGCCTGGTTGTACTTAATGAGCAATTAATATAAACTAGATTTTCTTGTTAATTTGGATGTAGCGAAGAATTTGTTTACTGTATTAGTTTTATAGTAAGTTTTAGTGCTTTTGACTTTGGTAAAGCTTTCTTTAAAAACAAGCTGTCCTCTGTTTTTTTATTCACGCTTATAATTACTGCTCCGCTCCCATGGCTTGTAGCGTGATGTTATATAGGCTACATTACTACTTCTGAATAAATTAAGTTACTAATGGCGAAAAATTTAATAAAATCGGTTATGTAGTTTAATAGTTTATCGAAATAAGAAACCAACAAATCTTTCAATGCGTCTATCATCGTCTTTCCTATCATAATTTGACCAAACCGAAAACACACACATACAAACTACTTACTTTACTTACTTACTTAGAATAACACTTTTATAATAATTATAATATTCTATCACATGCACACAACACCATCTAGCTTAAACTAAGGAGAGCTTGTACTACGGGTACTAGACAATGGATAAACATACATATATACTTTTTTTTATAAATACATACATATTATACATACAAACACCCAGACCAAGTCAAGCATTCATGTCTATGCGCACAAATGCTTGACTTGTGCGGAAATCGAATCCGCGACCTCAGGCGTTGCCGTCGGTTACACTAACCACTACGCCATCGTATATAATATATTGTATCCAACTATGGCTTTAGGTCTCATAAAATAGACAGTGAGCCTATTGCCGTCAAGGACATTACCAGACTCTAATAAGAATATTCTGGCAAAAAAACACAACATCCGTTTGCCTGAGTCAAGAATCGTACCCGAGACCTCACAATCGATCGCAAACATGAGCACAGATTTATGTCACGGCAGTAATCTCCCGGGAATCAAACCAGTAAAACGCAAGCAAGTTACGACAGCCTTTTCGCTCTTCTTAAGTTTAATAAAATATTTGATAAGGGTAAAAGTATATTACTATCAGAGTAATATACTTTTACTCGTCATAAAAATACAGCGGCCTATAAAACGTTTCTATCGGCTATTGCATCATAAACACATACATAATACTGTTCTCTTTATACATAAGATAATGCGTTAGACCACAATCTCTGCAACAGTTCACAGACTAACAAATTTTAGGCAGAAATATCTAGAGCATAATATATGAATTACATAAATATCCGTTCTGTCTGGGCAATAAATCTGCTGCGTGCAGTGCATACAAACTTATGCAGGTAGTAAAACACTGCAAGAGTTTGGAGCTTATTCTGAGTGAATAGTAACACATATAAAATCAATTTCGGAGATTTATAAATAACTATACTTTAGGCGAACATCATCTTAATTTTCGTGACTATGGTTGCTGAAAAGGAACCGAAACCTTGAGAGAAATATGTGTAGTACTCACAAACTTGTTGTGCATACAAACTTGTTTCAATTAAGTATGATTTTGTACGTAGGAATTAGAAATGGAGTGATAAGAGAGTAACATGAAGCGACAAATATCCAGAACGGAATGGTTTTAATAGCCACTTTGTCGCTGCCAGAGCTGAGTTTTGAATCTTGTGTTGATGGTGTTTCACAAGGTACTAAATTACTTAAATCTCTACCCTACTTCTAATAAATTATGAGAATTAGATAGTATCTTTACGGTTCTGACAATGATGTAAACATTACAGAATTATCACATAAGTACGGACTCTATTTCTGAAAGGAAAGAAATGAAAAAAGCTCTCTTACCTCAATAAAATTCTAGGACCTATCTTTAATACCTTTTCCTTGGGATCGGCAACGCACACGGCCGCTAAGGGTATCACCCTTAGTATTACAATAGATCACGAGCTACGTTAATCGCTTACCATCAGGCGGCTCATATACTTGTCAGCCTGCTTTATTGTACAAAAAGAGATATACAACTCTAAAGAAATAAAAAGACAAAAATGTGTAACATAATTTTATTACAGCGGCCATTTATATAAATACGCTTAGATGCACAAAAAGGGTAAGACAGAACGACTTCCTCTTTAAATCACTTCCATTACAAGGGTCCTAAAAAGAACATCCTACATAATTTGCACATTCATAACCGACCAGCTTTTTAACAGCTTCCGTCCAGTCGGGTGAAGCGCTGTACAAAGCGGACGATTGTACTTAAAACGCTATTTAGGTGCAGTGTTAAAGAGATGGTTCATTGACGATATTAGAAAAGTGTTCTTGCTAACTCACTTGCATTTTTAGTGGCAATTAAACTTGTATTATAGCTAAATAACATTCGGCAAAATAACTCAATGTAACATTTGTTAACTAGCTATTATGTTTTATGACCGACTGTAATGTGGACCTGATCGTGTCGTACGACATTCCATATATAAAATTGTACTATTTTATGGTATGCACGTGTAACTTATAAGATAGTATTGATCTTTTGGAATAGTATAATAATAATAGCAAGAGTTACATACCTATTTCTTCTATTTCCTAAATAGCTTCTGTCTTCAATACTTTTACCTTGGGTCGGCAACGTGTCAGTGATACTATGGTATTGCAAGCGATTACAGGTTGCGTTCACCGATTACCATTAGGCACATTGTATCTTGCTTCTAATTTGCAAAATCATTATATTAAGTCAGACCTCTTACATTATGTTAAGGTAATAAACATTTTTGCACTAAGTCTCACTGTAATAATCGTGACTAAGTTCTATTTTAGCTTGATTGACATAAACACTATACTAGAGTACTTAACTTTAGTATAGTAATTACTAAGTTTGATTACTAAGTAATTTGTGATCAAATTTGCGATCGAAAGCGCCGAGCAAATCAAAGATAAATACATATGATCGCTAGAATTCTCGTTACATCAAAACCTATCTTCAAATCACAGCTCTAACGCTAAACCAATACAACTGCAGTATTATTCGACAGTGAATCACCTCCTTTACAGACATATAATCCTCGGAAGTGCTTGAAACCTCTCTAGAGTGAAGCGAGTATTGTTGCCTCCTATCTCGCGCTATTCACATCTTGATGTTCGAAGCAACCGCGTCTTTGTTTTAATGCTTTGTTGTGTTAATAATTATCTTAGCCATCTTGTTTTTGTTGATGCTTGCAGAAATATGACCTAGATGTAGTGTTTTTTTTATTAATAAAGACGTCAGTCTTTATTAATAAAAAAGAACAAAAATATTGCTAGTTTCTAAATAGGGATTATACCACTAATAACGTCAATTATTAGTGGTATAATCCCTATTTAGAATCTAGCTTTTTTTTGCCACGTTTCTAAATTAGACAAATTTTATAAAAAAAATTATATTTCAATTTTTCTCTTTGGTCTCCTTTTTCTAATAGTTACAAATCACGCACAACAATTCTTGTATCACAAGGGCTTTACATACAATCAAACAACATACACGAATATCAGCCTGACTCGAAATAACCATTTGTCGAACACACAACTTTTTGTCCCGTGTGGGATTCGAACTCACAACACTTGGCGCACTGGTACTGGTGAGGCGACTACTTAAACCGACTTAACATTAAAATCGTTTTATAAATAAATTGGATGCCTTAATTAAGATGTCTTTGGACCTTAACTATGGTATTAAGTCCATTATAAAGATAATTTTCCTTCTTTGATGTTAAACGATGTTAACCTCAACAATAGCCATAAACAAGGCTTCAAGTTAATTACGAAAAAGGAAACTATTTTGCTGCTAAACAGAAACCATTTTGTTTTTTCATTTGGTATAAATAAAGATAGACAACAAACGATTTTTATTTTATATTTAGTCAAAATGTATCCCCGTGAACATGGCTGCTGTAAAGCAACCGAAACGTCGGGGCAATGTGTAAACTTACATATAAATAGTTTTAATTAAATTAAGTAGTAGTAAAGTTCAATAATAGTAGTGTTAGAGTTTTTAAATGATGTAATAAAAGTGTATGTAATAAAACACGACAAAATCCGTATAAAGTGTTTAATTTTGCCTGCGTTATGCGCCGCAAGCGCGTCACGCAGCCCTGCTCCCGCACCCGCAGCTCTTCCCCGCTGTTCTGCGCGAATTGTAAGAACAGCTGACCCCACGGACTCTGCGAGCGCCCCTGCTAAGCCCTTGCCTACAAAAGCAACGAACCGGGCTACCGAGGATGGTTTCCTGACGGTGCAACGGAGGAAGCGCCGTTCGCGAAACATTAAGAACGGTTGTGGCAAAGCACCTGTGGATCCCAACCTGAAGGTGCGTGCCGCGTCCCCGAACACGCCGGTGTACATCTCGCGCCTGCACTACACCACTGAGGCGGAGGACATCGCGAAGTACGTGTGCCAAAAGCTGAAGTACGTGCCGAGAGTGCAGTTGCTGGAGTCGCGCCGCAACGTCAACTTTAAAGCGTTCGTCGTGCGTGTACCTGACTGTTACCTGCACAAGGTGTTGGACGAAAGCTTTTGGCCGCAAGACGTGGTATTCCGTCGCTTCCGCGGACAAGTACCAGCCGAGCGCACTAGTGTTAAGTGTGCGAAGTGAAATTACACTAACATAGTATTAAGGTGTATTTACTAACATCAAATCGGCCTCGATGGCGTAGTGGTTAATGTAACCGACTGCCACGCCTGAGGTCACGGGTTCGATTCCCACACAAGTCAAACATTTGTGTGCATGAATAGGGATGTTTGTCTTGGTCTGGGTATTTCTATTTATAATATGTATGTATTTATAAAAACAAAATAAAAAACAATAAGTATCTATGTATGTTTATCCATTGTCTATCTGTATACAAGCTCTGCTTAGTTTGGGCTAGATGGTGTTGTGTGTATGTATTATAAAATTTTATAATATGTAAATTTAGGTTATGGTATTTATCTATGGGCCTATGCAGCCCGAAATAAATAACTTGATGATAGAAAAAAAAATAATAATAAAAAATCAATGAATAACATTCGCGTAAACATAAGACAATATTAAGATGTATTAAGAATATAATATCTAACATTACTTGATCCCCGCGGTTTTATAGACGTTTATGATTCCTGCGCCTTGGCTTATAGCGTGATGCTATGTTTTTAATAGTGAAAGAATTATTAAAATCAGTCCAGTAGAATTTTAAGTTTATTTATTACAAACAATAATACTCATATACAAAGGCTTTTATTTTTTATTATTAGTGTAGAAAAATACACAATATATTATATATAATCTGAGTGAGTATCATATTTGATGTATGCCACTTATTACATAACAAACCACTCCACCATCCAAGCAGCTAATATCACATAGAATTTCTCGATATCATAATATGAAAACATATGAGCCATTCGTCGTGCATTACCTAGTATTTTCCTAATACCATACCCGGCCTTTAACCTTTTGCATCTAGTTTTGCCCGGCGATATTCTTTAGCTTCCTAGTAGTCTTCCTAGGCACAGGACATCACAGCTTATGTTTATTATTACATGTTCTCCACTGTAGTACTTATACTTCAATCGTCTCTTCAGCATCTGCATGCCACAAATAATATAACTATTAAAAAGTGTATTTTCTTTTACACGATATGAAAATATCGCGAGGTAACAAGCTGGTTTACTTATTACATGCCGAGGCGTGACATCATTCATCACTTGTAACAAGGGCGGCTGACGCAACGCGAATATTCGATTAAGGATGTCTCTCTGGCCTACATCACTTTCCATGAAAATAAAACTCGTAGGTAGTTTTTTTGCTCAATCACTGGCAAGTTATTCTGAAAATGCTTTGTGTAGAGACAAGTCTTATTATATTATGTACATATTAGTGACGCGCGGCCAATGATATTCGATTTAAATTGTGTATAACGCGATACCCATTTGGCCGCATCGCTCGTAATTCGATCATTTCTCCCACGTACGTGCAAGCTCTGGAATGAACTGCCTGCTTCGGTGTTTCCCGAGCGCTATGATATGTCCTTCTTTAAACGAGGTTTAAAGAGAGTTCTTCTTTCACGGTAGGCAGCGGCTTTGCTGTGTTCTAACATTGCTGAAGTTCAAGAGCAGCGGTTACCACTTTCCATCAGGTGGGCCACTTGGTCGTCTGCCACAAAAGGCAATAAAAAAAAACTATATTGTTGTCTATATATTCGAATATCCATATAAAATCGTGCATATCACTTATCGTGTCTTGCCATAATATAAATAGTCATAATATCAGCGCTGGATATAAACTTTCTCATGGCTCGGCATAGGCCTCTTCTCAGTTTGAGAAATATTAGGCCATAGTCCACCATGCTGGCCGAGTGGTATTTAATAGACTTCACATATCTTTGATAACTCTCAGACATCTAGATTTCCTCACGATGTTTTCCGTCACCCTTAAAGCTTGCGATAGTTAACTAATTCCTGCGCCCATGGTTCGAAACGTCACAGGTACATACTACGTCCTTTGAGATCAAACTCAAAACATCTGCGTTGTAGTCCAACGGTCTCCTACTAGACTATCGCTATAATATCTTATACTTTATTCCTTGCATATGCAGTCGAATATTATTCGTCAGGAAAACAAACGCGAACATGCATATTGTTTATCTTTGAGTGTTTGACGTTTCGACCAGCTAGCACGACCGAGAGTGTAAATAATATGCATGAGCGCGTTTATTTTCGTTACGAATGATATATGTATGTATGTATCATACAAGATGGACCGCAAGATATGGCAAGACACGTGTCGGGATATAACTATTTTACGGTTATTGTAGTGCTAGATAGACGGTCTTTGGCACAAGTCGAGTTGAATAATGTTAGGCTTAAGATATAAGTTACTTAGTTAAGGACACAATTCAGATATGTACATAGCTATTGTATATATTAGAAATTATTTTGTATTGCTATCTGAGTATGAGAATATAAATGAGGTAATCATAATATGTATTTCCCGTAGGATAGGCTTAGCCTAATGCGGAGAATTGCATCAATTCTAAATAATGAAAGATTAAAGCAAATTTCTGTTATTGTAATATTTGTATTATGTATTTGTAATTTATTTTATGACAGTAAATTTTATTATAATTATTATTTAAAGTTCAAAGAAATCGTAGAGACATTGTAATGATTAGGTACATGTTTATATAGCATTTTTACAGCGCAGTAATCGACTTCCAGAAAAATATTTTTAATAATAATAGTTACTAGTCGGCCTCGATGGCGTTAGTGTAACCGATTGCCACGTATGAGGTCGCGGGTTCGATTCCCGCACAAGACAAATATTTGTATGCATGAACATAGATGTTTGTCTTGGTCTGGTTGTTTCTATGTATAATATGTAGGTATTTACAAAAAAAAAACGTATATATGTATGTTTATCCATCGTCTAGTACCCATAGTACAAGCTCTGCTTAGTTTGGGCTAGATAGTGTTGTGTATGTGGTAGAATATTATAAATATTATTAAAAAATATTATTAGCTGTCGTAAACCTTCCTAAAATAATAATTAATCAACCTTTTGTGTCGCAGAGGCACACCGGCGGCCAGGCACAATAGGTTTTTAATTATGTCACGTATTCTAAAACGTGACTGTTGAAAGTAATAACTTGAACTACATATAATTATTAACTCCCGCTTGAATGAACAAACACGTTACTGACAGTACTTTGAATGATGCACGGGTAGTACTGCCGAGCCTGGATTTCTTTGTTCCCTATTATGTCGGATTTAAAACGTAGCTGGTGCAATATGGGCGTTATAGACTTCCATGCCTTCAGGGATATCGTGGTTCTACATATGCTATATTTTATAGTGAAATATATTTTAGACGTTATATCGAAACACTAGCTGACCCGCACAACTTCGTCTGCTTCACATAAGAGAATTTTCCCGTTCTTGCAACATTTTTCATTGATGCTCCGCTGTTATTGGTAGGAGCGTATGATATATAACCTATTAGCCTTCCTCGATAAATGGGCTATCCTACACAATTTTTTTTCAATTTGATGTCGTATTTCCTGAGATTAGCACATTTAACCAAATAAACAAACAAACTCTTCAGCTTTATAATATTAGTAGGTATTTATTAAAATATTTGATCACACTATGCAAGCACGCAATTCGACCGAAATATTAAAAATCTAGCTTTTGCTCATGCCTTAGCTAAACAGTCCTTTTTTTTTAAAAGGGTACCTATCAACCAATAAAAGCTATACGTGTATGTCCTTTTCTGCATCTCCAACAACATGTATGCGTGTTTCTATGATAATAGGTCGAATAGTTAAGGCATGAAACCAAAACAAAGGAATAAACAAACAATGTGACTTTGTTTGTTAAAAATGAAAATAGTCTCAATGTATTTAATTTTATACCATACATATGTACATTTCTATATTATATATAGTCATGTTACAAGCTCTTAAAAGTTTTACTTTTATTCCATCAAGTTAAGCAGGAAGAAACTTCTACATCTATTACATAATATTTTTGTATCAAACGTTAATGCGGGCTGAGCGAAAAGTTTTTATTAGCAAATGGACTTAATACTGTTGTTTTTGGCAAACACGTGAAATTTTTAAGGCTTCTTACATATATATTATCATACGGTTAGACTGAGGTAAATGCCACACATATTTTACGAGTAGTATTCTACTTCTTGTATATTCCCAGACCAGCTGGTTTGGGCATGTAGGAAGAATGGACGAGAAAAGACTGACTAAGAAAGTTTATAAGGCTAGTGTGAATAGAACAGTTGCAAGAGGAAGACCTAGGCGAACGCTTCTCGATCAGATCGCAGGCGTTGTGGACAAAGGCCAGGTTAAGAGCACCTTAAACCGACGAGCGTGTATGAGGAATGTGATGAAAGTAAATGAAGCAAGAGAAGTGTGTCAGGATCGTAGCAAATGGAAAGCCGTAGTCTCTGCCTGCCCCTCTGGGAAACAGGTGTGAATCTATGTATGTATGTATATTCCCAAAAGAGTAGGCAGAAATGTATTAAATCCAAATTTCCATAAGTAAGTTTTAGATGCTGCGTAATAAGGCGCGTGTCAATTATTGTCTACTAGAGCCGTTCCCAGGCTTATCTTGCTACTGAGAGTATACTAAAAGCCAATAACACTTGACCCTGACCCGGGAAATGTATTGAATTGATGATTTTATAATGAACTAGCGTTAGCCTAGTGGTCAAAATTCGACCAAAATTCCTAAGCTTGCTATTGTTTTCTGTTTTTCTTTATGACATATAAACAAGGTATAGGTAACCATACTTACAAAAAATTGTACGACGTCAAATAAACAATGTCTAAATACTACGATAGCGATTTGACTGCGTATGTCAAATGTATGGTTGTGTGGGTATAGTGTTTTTTCATTAATTTAATGTATTGCTAATGCATATTTTATAAAATATATAGATTCGCACCTCCTTCTCCATATAAACTTTAACTGTGCCAAATTTCATACTCCTCCGTCCGCGCAATTTTCGTAAAAAGGGATACAAAGTCTTTGCTTCACGTATTAATATATAGATACTGGTCAATCTATCCAACTACATTTAGCCATCGGCTTCGCTCGCGTAAATGTAGGTTGGGTTAGGGCAGTAACAGTACTTTCTGCCCTATGTCTTTTTCTGTTCCCCTGACATCAGGTATGCGAAATTTCATAATGATCAATCGAGTACTTAGGGCGTAAAAGCGTAACAAACAAACACAATTATTTGTATTTCTCATATTGGTTAGGTTAGATTATGAGATTACATTAATAAAAATATTGCTTTATTTCCTTCTCAAATACTTATCATCAAATATTTGTCCTTTTTTTTTTTTTTTTTTTTCTCGCAGGGGAATGCTCTTACGCACACCCACTCCTGTCGATGCGGTCGGAAAACCGCACCGGCAACAGTGGGTAGTGTCGGACTCACCGGATGTTACGGAATACCGACTAAACTTAACTGCGGCGCTCTTCCCGTCTATCATGGAGCGCCGGAGGATCTCCGTTCCGAACTCTCTCCAGCGCTCAGACGTTAGCCTGGCAGGGCTACGACCCAAGACACAACCATCTAAGGCGGGGGGAGGAGGTGAGCGTAGCGGCATCGCCTCCTCCCTGGCCTTGCTCGGCGGAGTGGGTCCGCACTGACGTCGGCCTCCCGTTCCCGCTCCGCAGCCTCCTTCAGGAGCATTACTGCCTCACTGAAGTCGGCAACAGCTTGCCAGCACCTGTCGCTGGCCAGCATGGTGCTCACTGTTCGTCCCAGCGACAGGTCCCCGCCAATGACGGCGGTCAGGTCGCTCCGTTGTGTCTGCCAGGCAGCGCAACTTTCTACTGTATGGCGCGCCGTATCAATGTGCGCGCCGCACGACTTACAGGAGGGTGAGATCTCCCTCCTGGCAATCTGATGCAGGTACTTACCAAAGCAGCCATGTCCGGTAAGCACCTGCGTCAATCTGAAAGTCAGCACTCCGTGCCGACGATTCAGCCACTCCTCAAGGTGAGGCCGGATAGCCTCCACTATTTCGACTCCGGCGGTGGGGGTCCTCAGTTCACTTTTCCACCGCCGGATGAGGGCACTTTGAGCCTCAGCCCGCATTTCACCCACGACCGGTTCCTCGCCCCGAGACCGCGCCACCGAGCGGTGTCGGTAGACCTCTGCAAGAACTTCCGCCTCCAGTTCCCAAGGCGGGTCGCTCGCCAGGACGGTAGCAGCCGTCCACGACACTGTACGATACCCCCTGATGGCTCTCACCGTGATGACCCGCTGAGCTCTCCTTAGCAGAGCCTTATTACGCGCAGTGAGAGCGTCGACCCAGATTGGGGCGCCGTACAGCGCCATGGACCTCACCATCCCGCTGTACAACCTCCGGCAAGACGACCCCGGACCACCAGTGTTGGGCAGAAGTCTACCCAGCGCTGCAGCTACATTTACTAGCTTCGGGGCGAGTTGGGCGAAATGAGGTCCAAAGCACCATTTTCCATCTAGGTGCAGGCCCAAATATTTCATTTGGGCCCGCACCGGCACGTCCTCGTTTAAAATCTTTAATGTCGCCCCTCGGGGGGCACCGCGACGCGGGCCATGAAATAGGAGGACCTCCGTTTTGCTAACGGAGACCCTCAGGCCCAGCATTTCAATCCGCTCTATGACGAGCGCCGCTCCGACCTCGGCCAATCGGGCCGCCGCCTCAAAGCTCCTCCCTCTCGCCATGACGAGGGTGTCGTCAGCATAACAAATCACCCCCATCCCGGGGAGGAGTTCACCGCGCAACAGCCAGTCAAAGCCGATGTTCCACAGGGTCGGACCCAGAACCGAACCCTGTGGAACACCGCGCTCCATACGACGCCGGAGCAGACGCCCGTCGGTGCCCTCCCAAACGACGTATCTCTCATCAAGGTACGCCTCCAGCAGCCTCCGGAGGTACAGGGGCACTCCATGGTATCGGAGCGCCTCCTTCAACGTCTCGAACGGCAGGCTGCCGAAGGCGTTCTCAATGTCGAGCGAGACTGCCAGAACCACATCTCCCTGGTTTACGGCCTCCGTGGAGAAGGCCTTTAGGGCGACCAGCGCATCCGTGGTCGATCGGCCCCCTCTGAAGCCGTATTGTGCCTCTGACAGTCCCGGTCCCACTTCCTCAAGGTGTTGAACGAGACGGCCCGCGAGGACCCTCTCAGCAGTTTTGGCCGTCTCGTTCAGCAGCACCAGCGGTCTGTATGCGGAAGGCGAGTCTAACGGGCGTCCCTCCTTCTGCAACAGACAAAGACGGCCGGTTTTCCAGTCGTTCGGGAACCGCCCGGACCTCAAACACATATCGAGCAGTTCCCGATATGACTCCCGCAGTACCCTCAGTGCGATGCTTAAGACACGGCCCGGAACGCCATCCGGGCCAGGCGCCTTTCTGTTCGTCGACAGCCGGGCCAAGGCCCGGTCCAATTCCCCCTCGGTGACAAGGGGGACATCCATGATATCCCCCGTCTCACCTCGAGGAGCCATAGTTGGGGGAGCATGCCCCCCAGACTGGGGGAGCAGGCTCTCCACGACCCTCAACAGGACATCCTCTCGGAGAGTCTCGATGATGGGGGCGCTGCGGGCGCGGAGTTTGTTCCGCGCCGCAAGGTAAGGGCGCCCCCATGGATCCCTGTTGAGGCCTTCCAACATCTCCTCTCGGGCCTCGGCCTTCGCCCGGCTAATGGCCCGCTGCAGGCTTTTCTTGGCCGCTCGGTAGTCATCCCGCAGCTGGCCCTCGACGAACTCGGCGCCGTAGCGACGTCGACGCCTCATAAGGGCCCGCCGCGCTCTCATGCAAGCCGCCCGAAGCTCCGCAATTTCGGGCGACCACCAGTATACTTGGCGACGCGGCGGGCTCCTCCGGGCCCTCGGCATCGCAGCATCGCACACTTCCTTGAGGGCACTGCTTAACCGTCCTGCGGCCGCGTCCACATCCTCCTCAGTGCGGTTCTGCACACCAGCGGATCCCCAGCGCTGGACTATAGCCGCCTCCAGGGCCATTTCTCGGTCGAGCTGGCCGAGAGCCCATCGTGGGAAGCGACTACAGCTCCGAAAGCGCTCCGCGGGTGTTGACGGGGTGGAGACGCTGAAGCGGATGTAACGGTGATCCGACAGCGTCTCCACCTCCGTTACTACTCTCCAGTCGTTCACTCGGCGCGCGACAGCAGGGCTCGCGAACGAGAGATCCACAATGGAACCACCATTCTGCCGCACGCACGTCCAGGTGTTGCCCGTGTTTAGGAGCGAAAGACCGGAGAGAAGCGACCATATTTGTGTGGTCCTCCCCTTGACATTCGTGACGGGGCTACCCCACGCCCTGGACTTTGCGTTGAAGTCGCCGAGAACGAAGGTTGGTCTCGGCGACTGACGTCGAACCGCAGCTCCGACGCCGTCCAAAAAGTCTTCAAACTCCGCCAGGCTGCGGTTGGGGGAGAAATACACCCCCACGACGACACAGTCTCTGAACCCCGCCACGACAAAACCACTACCTCTTTCTATGATTGAAAGGGGAGGACCAGAACTTCCTCTCGACAGAACCGCAACCGAGTCATTCCTGTCGCCAGCCCAATTGGGCTGGCTGGGGACGAAATATGGTTCGCAGACCACCGCAACGTCTACTTCCCACTCCGCCATGGACTGTATCAACAGGTCCTGAGCACCGGCGGAGTGGTTGACGTTCGCCTGGAGGAATCCACAAGGCCGACTGGTCATGTTTCCATTGCGGATCCCTCTCCCACCCTGGCGGTGTTCGCCCTTGGCGTGATCTGCGAGCCTTGGCCAGCGCCTCCTCTGATCTTCGGGGGCTTACACGCCCGCGTCCCCATGACGTGATCCGACGGCCTTCCGGCCGCGGCACACACAACACACCTGGGAGCTTTGTCACACTGCGCGGCTTTGTGACCCTCGCAACCACACCTGAAACAGAGGCGCGACCGATCCACCCCCGCAGGGCAGACAGGGCGCGTATGCCCCAGCGCCTGGCACCCGAAACAGCGCAGGGGCATCTGTTCTAGGGGCCGCACCCTAGCTGAGCTCCACCCAACGAGGAGCCGACCCGACTCAACCAATATTTTGGCGGCATCGACCGGGCACCTCAGCTTGAGCATGCCCATGCCCATAGGGCCCGGCCGGATTTCCGCAGGCTTGACTGTAGATTCGGGACATTTAGTTGCCCGAACCACTGCTGCCACTACCTTTTCGGGTGTGACGGAATCGTCGAGCCCGGTGAGCCGGATATCAGCAGTCTCTGTGGGGACCGCGACTTTCGCCACTCCGTCGAGAGCGACCCGAATCTTTTCAGCCAGACGGCTTGTCAGCTCTGGGGTCTGCGTCTTCGGCAGCTGTAGGACCCTTGAGCCAGTGGCCCCCTTTCGGACACGGAGTCCCTCGCCGATGCCAAACTCCGATAAGTTTATGGCATTTTCGGCCCGCGTCAATATGTCGGCGTAAGTGACGCCTTTGCGCTCCGCTTCTGAGTCCAGTGACAGAATTACCGCCGCCGTCTTCTGCCCCTTAGGTACTTTCAGTACCGACGTATTCTTTTTGGCCACAGGGACCACTGCAGGAGCAGCAGTGGCTTGGCCGCTCTTCTTCTTGGGCTTCTTCCGGACGACTGTGGCCCACGTTTCTGCCTGAGTAGTGGGTCCGGTTACATCCGTCGGGCGTGATGGCCCGGCCTCTGGCTGCCTATTAGCCGCTGGCACCGGCCCTTGCGCTTTTTTCTTCTGGCCCGTTGCTGGCTGGGCCTTTTGCGCCGCCTTTTTCCTATCGGCAGCCAGCGGCGGGCGGATGGTCTCCTCAGGCAAGAGACGGTGATCAATGCCCTCAAAGAGGGCATTCACCATCGTCCCCACCGAACGCATCAGAGAGGCCTCAAGCCTCCCGAAGTGCTGCTCCAGGTCTGTCACGGGGACCTGAGTCGGCGGCACTTTCACCGCAGCAGCCTTCTCCTGGAACTGCGTTTTGAGGGATTTGTTTTCCCTCTGGAGGGTCCCCACGAGGCGCAGAAGCCTCGTGTTGTCGGCCCGGAGGCGTCTTGCCGTCTCCGGTTCCGGCCGCGCTGCCAAGTCCTCCACAATGTTGAGGAGGCCCTTTGCGTCTTCCTTTAGCTTTTTTACTAAACTACCTTTCAGGTGGCCGGATTTGGTGGCGACCTCGATGATGCCCCCAGCATAGAGACCCGCTTTGGACCTTAAGTGCTCCAAATCCCTGCTGCTGAGATCTGCGATCTCCTCAGCCGTGACCGCATCGTCAGAGTCGTCAAAGACTGTGGTTTCTGACGGGGAGTCGTCCACTCCCATTGACGACTGGCGACTAAGTGACCTCTCGAACTCCTGCTCTCTCGCGTCACTATTTCTACGCCTAAACTCCTGCCGGGCCTTACTCAACCCAGCTCGGTGAGCCACTGGTGCGGCTCGACCACGCACTGCGGTGTTGATCTTCCGTGTGGGCTCCGTATCAGTCTCTGACTCGGTAACCGCACTCGCATTCTTGCGCGTTTTTAGCGCTCTTTTCCGGGTCGAAGGAACTCTAAAGATTCCCTCGCTCCCTGACTCCGCCTCCACGTCTTGAGGCATCGAGCTCCCTTCTTGTACGTCGTTTTTATTTTTGGTTTTATTTAATTCCATTATAGTTCCCACGAGTATGGGATAAATACTCGTCCGCCCGGGCAGTGATCCCTGTACCCGAGTAAGCGTAAATTTGTAACCCAACACAGGGGGTCCGCAGGTACCCTGGCTGGGAGCGTGCTCACGGCTGAACTACCCATCAACCATGCATCCCCTCGCCGCACGCCAGAACTTAGGATTCGGGTAATTTTTGAAGAGGTTTTTTCCTCGCGGTCCGGGCGATTAAGCCAAGACCCTCGTTCCTGATTTGGGCTGCGAGACGTGACCACAGACGCCCAGTGCAAGTCAGGATTACGATTTGTCGTGGTTGGCATAAAGCCTGTCTAGCCCTCAAATGAATGAGTGACTAGACCCACGGCGCCCACTGGTAATTTTTTAAAGAGGTTGTCTTCCTCTATCCTCCGCGGGTTGGGCCGGATGGGGGTCCATGTTGGACCAATCCACCCGCCCCAAAATACGCCCGACTGTGCAGGAAACCTATGCTTCCCACACCGCCCCGGCCTAACGGCCCCTACTGGTAATTTTTTAAAGAGGTTTTCTTCCTCTATCCCCCCGACTCATCCACGTGTCCTCTGATAATCAAAGAAACACGTGGAGAGACCCCCAAACGCGGCCCTCGCGGGCCGATAACCCCGAGACAAGATGCCTCGGGTTCCCTACGCGCGTGCCAGAGTATTAGCCACGAGTAATAATGCCCCCGAAAGGACATTATTACCCGTGTTGCCCGGGGTGTACCGGCCCAACGACTGCCGTTCCAATCCACTAAAAATGTAGAAAGGACCAGCAGCCGTCGGGCACACGGGGAGGTTCTCTGGCCACACACCCCATCAAATATTTGTCCTACTACAACTAATAACAGGAGGACGGTGAACGCTTTAACTACTTTTCAACCCGGGCAGTCAGATATTCCTACGTACTTTAAGACTAATGTCCACACTATATTGATTCATTACTAGTAACATAGTTATCGAAGTTCTATGTTCCAACTTTATAAACTGAAATAGCAGCTACACTGAACATTGCAGCGTAACCAATACGTCTTCATCGGCATGACGCGAGCAATAAATATCAAGTGAAGGAAATAACCGCTGGGAACTTCGAGTGCATGTATCACTGGCTTTTAATTACATGTACTGCATTCCGTTCATCTATTGAGGGTTAGGCAGAAGTCTGTGGAATCTTTGTGGTTTTGACAATTTTATTCAAGGTTTTATTTTTTATATTTTTGTGTCATGAGACGTTACTGTGATGTATTTGGGTTCGGTGAAACCTAGGAACATTCTTTAACGATACGAAGACTTTCTGGAGAAGAGTCAGATTACTTTTAACCGACCGTGTCTATGAAAATTATGATAAGAGAGTGTTCCGTCCTTGACATGGTTTTGACGTGAAACGAAACGTCGAAACGTATTTGACGTGTCAGAAATGTCACTTGTCAATTAAACCTAGAAGCTACTTGTCATTGTATCTTGTAACCTTGTCCGTGACCTTAATATGATCTTGTTTTAATTTTGTTGAAACCACGAGACCTTTTTGGGAATAATTACTTCTCATTTTGTAAATCTTTGGAAATTATATATTGTTAGACTTGAATTATAATCACTGCATGTGTATCGCGTCTCTTGTGTGAAATATAAAACAATTATTAAAACCACATGTTTGAACTTGCGAGTTGATGAGAGTTTTCCTCGCTTTGAAAACTATATAATATCAGTTGAACAGTGTAATTACGTACCATACGAGTATATTGTGTTGTTAATTACTGGGAACCTTGTGATCGTGAAGAACGTGAATTGTGAAAACACGTGACACGCGTTGCCGGTGTGCTGAGCCGCTGAGCCGCCTATGGAGAGCTGTTCAAGGGTGGGGTAAGCTTTTGACTTTAATTCGGATCCGCTTTATTGTTCAATAGTGCTAACCCCTTGATCCACAGCTCAGCGATTGAAGAACATATCTTTAAGGTCAGTATAACCTATAAGTCAATATAACTATATTATATAAACTTAGAGCTATGTATCGTGGCCAGAGTACATTCGCACTTGTTGCTAGATTGGGCTAGAAGAAAGCCTTCCACTGCGTAACCAAATTCCTAGCAGGTTTAGCACTGAAAGATACAGATAGATTCAAACTGGCGAGAAAAGCCGGAATCATAGTAAGAGACAATCCACGGTATATAGAACGTACTCCTCTTTGTATAAAAAAGGCGAAATTCATTTCAATCCATTCAGAAGTAATTTTAATGCATGGGCAAAAGTCGGGCAGAATCTGGTTGTACTAACTAATTTGCGATCACATACTACTATAAATAATGGTTTATGAATTAATTCAGGACATACGTTAGTCTATCTGTGTGCAAAGTTTTATCCAAATCGTTTTATTGGGTAACGCGTGGTTTTGTAAGAAACATCCAGTTCTTCAAACATCTTCACAAAGTTTCACGTTAGTTGAAAGTAATGAAAAAGTTTGAGCTACAGGACCATTAACACGAATAAAGGTATAAACATAACTCCAATTTAAATCATTGAAAGTCGGTAGTCGTATTTTCTTTGTCAATAAAGATGATTTATACATCCAATATGGAAGCCGGGTTTGGCATAATATACATAGCTCCAGTTAATATCGCTGACAATTGGTTTAAAAGCCTACATGAGAGACTTGGACCAATATTATTTCACCTCTCGCCACTGCTAGATAACTCGGCAAATGTTTGCTCAGCCCCCAGAGCCGCGTCAATGAGAAATTCCCAGTAATTTTCAGAGCAAATAGATCTTTTGAGTTTTATTTCAAACCTTTAGCAAATGTGGACTGGGCACTGCAAATATAGAAATTAATTTGGTAGGTTCTAAAAGTTTCATAGCATGAATGGTACAGTTGTTTGAGTTTGCCTCACCACTGCCAATATTGTGGTTTCGATGCCTATACACGAATGTATGTATCTGTTTTATCAATGTTTGTAAATTTTATAGCGATACAAAGGCAATATCTGGTATGGAAGAAAGCCGAAAAGAATTGAGGGGTTACATTAAGAAAATTGTTACTGTCAATTCAATACTGAGAACTACAAGATTATCTTGCTACGTGTACCTGATGATATGATAACCCTCCCACTTATATACCTCTGATACTTACATAATAGAAAGAAAATATTTTTTGGACTTACTAAATTGCGCTAACATTATTTTCCCAAATAACTGAAAAGTATTCCTTAATTACAGTATTCTATAAGACACTAGCGATCCGCTCCTGCTCCGCACGGGTGGAACAAAACCTTACAAATTATACAACCTTTCGCATGAAGTACTCTATCTATTATATATCTATTGGTGAAAACTGCATGAAAATCCGTCCAGTAGTTTGTAAGTTTATTGCGAACAGATAAACAGACGCGGCGGAAGAATTTGTTTTGAAATATGTAGCGATAATCATACTGTTCGTTTTATACTATACAATAATATAAATGAAGCAATCATATATAATGAGCTAAAGATTGCACCCTTTTCCTTATTAATATCATTTAAATAAGTTTTATTTCTAATTCCTTTGAAATTAAGCTGCTATATACGAGGGTGCGTTTTTAAGTTCGCGGAATGGAATAGAAGGGGATGAAATAATATTACAAAATTATTTTTCCTTTTCAATATATTCACCTGAAACCCTAATACATTTCTCAGATCTATGAATTAACTTATGAATACCTTCATAAAAAAATGTTTTGTCTTTCTCTGAAAAATACGCCGAAACTGCATCCTTCACTTCTTCATCGGTTGAAAATTTCTTTCCTCGAAGCTTTTTTTTCAGATTTGGAAAGAGATAATAGTCGCTGGGAGCCAAGTCTGGGCTATAAGGTGGGTGATCAATGATATCGAAGCCCACCTTGTGCAAAGCAGCCAACGCAACTCGACTCTTGTGAACAGGAGCATTGTCGTGCAAGAGCAGGACACCTTTGGTCAATTTTCCTCTTCTTTTTTCTCTGATTGCCTCTTTTAACTGCTCTAAAATTGAAGCGTAGTGTTCTCCGGTTATGGAAACACCTTTTTCTTTGTAATCAACCAACAAAATTCCTTCTGTGTCCCAAAAAACTGTCGCCATGAGCTTTCCCGCCGATTGCGACACCTTGAATTTCTTAGGCGGTGGTGTACCCTTTTTATGCCACTGCATGGAATCTTGTTTAGACTCAGGTTCATAGTGATGAACCCAAGTTTCATCCCCAGTAACAATTCGCTCCAAAAAACCATCCTTGTCTTCATTACACTGGCTCAAAAACGCACGCGAACACTCGACGCGCTTCTGTTTTTGAGGCGGTGTGAGCATTCTAGGCACCCATCTTGCACTGACTTTTGTCATGCCGAGATGATCATGGAGAAACTTGAAAATGGTCGTTTCAGATACTCCAACCATCTCTGCGATTTGTTTTTTCTTCAAACGTGCATCCTCCAATATTAATTTTTCGATTTTTTCGATAAGATCTGGAGTGGTGACCTCAACAGACCGCCCAGGCCGGGAATCGTCTTCAATTGATTCCCTGCCTTGCTTAAAGAGGTTGTGCCACTTGTATACCATGGTTTTTCCTGGACAAGAGTCCCCGTATACAGATGACATCTCTTCCAAAATGGTTTGAACATTTTTTCCTTGCTTGGTAAGGAACTTTATAACGGCGCGGAACTCGATTTTCTCCATACTTCACAATTTCTTCCAGATTGAGTTGCTTGAGGGACGATAGTTCAAAGACTAATGACCTCATTATGATAATACTCGGTATATATACTAATTATTAGTTGCTAAACACGTTAGTGACTAAACAAGCACCCCCACCACCTTCCATACCCTCCATTCCGCGAACTTAAAAACGCACCCGAGGGTGCGTTTTTAAGTTCGCGGAATGGAATAGAAGGGGATGAAATAATATTACAAAATTATTTTTCCTTTTCAATATATTCACCTGAAACCCTAATACATTTCTCAGATCTATGAATTAACTTATGAATACCTTCATAAAAAAATGTTTTGTCTTTCTCTGAAAAATACGCCGAAACTGCATCCTTCACTTCTTCATCGGTTGAAAATTTCTTTCCTCGAAGCTCTTTTTTCAGATTTGGAAAGAGATAATAGTCGCTGGGAGCCAAGTCTGGGCTATAAGGTGGGTGATCAATGATATCGAAGCCCACCTTGTGCAAAGCAGCCAACGCAACTCGACTCTTGTGAACAGGAGCATTGTCGTGCAAGAGCAGGACACCTTTGGTCAATTTTCCTCTTCTTTTTTCTCTGATTGCCTCTTTTAACTGCTCTAAAATTGAAGCGTAGTGTTCTCCGGTTATGGAAACACCTTTTTCTTTGTAATCAACCAACAAAATTCCTTCTGTGTCCCAAAAAACTGTCGCCATGAGCTTTCCCGCCGATTGCGACACCTTGAATTTCTTAGGCGGTGGTGTACCCTTTTTATGCCACTGCATGGAATCTTGTTTAGACTCAGGTTCATAGTAATGAACCCAAGTTTCATCCCCAGTAACAATTCGCTCCAAAAAACCATCCTTGTCTTCATTACACTGGCTCAAAAACGCACGCGAACACTCGACGCGCTTCTGTTTTTGAGGCGGTGTGAGCATTCTAGGCACCCATCTTGCACTGACTTTTGTCATGCCGAGATGATCATGGAGAACCTTGAAAATGGTCGTTTCAGATACTCCAACCATCTCTGCGATTTGTTTTTTCTTCAAACGTGCATCCTCCAATATTAATTTTTCGATTTTTTCGATAAGATCTGGAGTGGTGACCTCAACAGACCGCCCAGGCCGGGAATCGTCTTCAATTGATTCCCTGCCTTGCTTAAAGAGGTTGTGCCACTTGTATACCATGGTTTTTCCTGGACAAGAGTCCCCGTATACAGATGACATCTCTTCCAAAATGGTTTGAACATTTTTTCCTTGCTTGGTAAGGAACTTAACGAAACGCACCCTCGTATATATTACTATATTACTATACTACGAGTATATCCGAATAAAGTAGTTTAATTTCAATGAATAACATTCGCGTAAACAGAAGACAATAATATTCTAATTTCTTTTTAAGTTATTCCTTTTTGGAACGGTCTCTAAATGTAATCGTATTTAACATTAAAAGCAACTTGTTACAAGTTTAATTTGTAAAAGTACCTATAACTTTTTAACAAGCTCCTGTGACCGCGCTGAACAGCCAGGAATATTTTACGGCAACTCATATTAACAAAATTCATATAACAGCGCAGGCTGCACGATTGCAGTTTATTTATAAGTGCAGCTGTAATATACTGCACTTACGAGTACATATAATATATATGTGTGTATGATTTGATGTGGTCACCTTGGTACCTTTCTAACAAATGTTAAGACGCAATTACTTCATCAATAAATCATAACTAATATTATAAATGCGAATGTGAGTGTGTTAGTTTGTTTTTTGTTTGTTACGGTTTCACGCATTAACATCCATTGACATACCCTACATTAAAGCGAACGAGGTCGCGTGCATAATCTAGTCGTGTGTATAATATAATTATATAGACGTAACTTGAATGCAAGAAAGTCTTAAAGTTTGAGATAATGTAGCGGTTAAGTAGAAATTGATGGAATTTATAACAGTGGTTTAATAGCGATAGCTTAGTGAGGAGACCAACAGACTGCAATGCATCTCGGGTTCGAGCCCACGTCGCGCACCTCTGACTTTCGGAAGTTATATGACTTTTCGAAATTATGTGCGTATTGATTGACAATTATCGCCTGCTTCGTGCCTCGGAGATTACGTTAGACCGTCGGTCCCGGCTGCCATGGACATCTATGGCAGTCGTTATTGGGAAAGTCAGTACCCCCTAATATCCTGACACTGGTCTAGCCTTAAGGTATCATTAGCCTTCGGGTTGCGGAGGTCAGGTGGCAGCCGCTCCGTGTAAAACTGATATCCAGTCAAATCCGGTTAGACTAGAAAAAGCCGATCCCAAGACACTTGGGAATAATAAAGGCTAAGGAGAAGGTGGTTTAATAGTTCGTAAGCAAATGCCGCGTTAAAGTAACAAAACATTCGTAACATTGACCGTCACGTTCATATAAAGTATGGTGTAAATATGTTCATAAAGTGTAACAATATGAGGCCTGACACAATAGCTAACGCTCACCTCTGTATTTTACGATCATCCAATAGCAGTGGGTTTAAATCATACACGAGATATATTTTGTCATAAAAATGCGCCAATTACTTTGTTTATCTATTAATTTAAATATAAATAATATTATCTTGGTAAGTGAAAGTAAAGGCAAGTATCAAAATTATTGTTATTAAATTTGATCATTAGGAAGTAATGGCTTTTGTTCCCGACCCGGGTATAATGCGTCGATAAAGTACATGTGCTGGTTGTATGCATCGTGTAATCAAATGTCGGGAGTCGAACAAGGAATCCATAAAATATGCGCATGTATACCATGCTCTAACTTGCGTCATGCGCAATTTATATTTGCAGAATTACAACATTTCTACAATAACTCTTATGCATTAAATGTCTGTATGTCCTCATAATACCTGTATCTCTCTCATACACGTATCTTTTAGTTAGAATAAAGTATAACAGAAACTCATTATTAAAATAAATATATTTTTCAATAAATAGACACCCGCTTATATAAATATCCCGGTAAGGAAAGGTAAAACTGGTACACACCGCAGCTAATTTTAAAGTCTCACATTTTTATCGGTGAGGCTCTGCCAACAGAGGATTTGGAGAATTTTCGTGCTGATACTGGGAATTTGGCCACAGAAAATCCAGATAACAGAACTAACAAGGCAAATGTTAATTGAATCCGATGCCCAATTCTATTCCTAAATTAATTTTCACGTATACATCACGATATCATCAATTCTCACTCAACCGTAAACCAAATCACTGAATCGCTACAATGTTTTACAGTATTAAAATACCAAATCCAAAACAAATAGAGCTGCAATCAAATTGTATTTAATTTTTAATCAAGTGTCATCCCTATCGTAATTGGTTGCAGGTGAGTGTAGAAGCGTCGATCGGCCGAAATGCGACAACCCTTGGCTTCGGCCTTTCGGTCCAATCTGGGTCGTAATTGACCCGCATTGTGGAGCCGGGACATGCACCAAGCTGGCCGAGTATGGACACCAACGGTGGAGAGCAATCAACAGATTTTATTTATTTTGTTTTGGATTAGTTTTGCTTCGAAAATGGAATATATATTTGTATATAAATTGGAAATTTTGTTAGGAGCTTGTTCGGTCGCGTCTGCCATAGTCTCTGTGAAACAGCGGCTTGATTAAGTAATTTACTACATTTTTATAAGATTTATGGTTAGTCCCCTGTGTAAGTTATATAGTTAAGAGTCGAACAGGAGGGAGTATTTGGCTTTCTCTGTTATAAAATTAAATTCAAACTTAAAACAATGTGCTGGATTTAGTAGAAGGCTATAAGCTTATTGTCGTCTTTCATTATTTAAATTTATTTAATTATATCGTAACTCAGAAATTAAAATAATATTGGTGAAAGATGTACTATTTTTGAACTCGCGCCTTGGTCTTTGATGGTATAGAGGCGTAGCTCTATGCACTAATTTTTATAATATGTAAAGGCATGTTTCTTGGAGTAAGTGTCATATTATCCCTGTTGTACCTAAGTATGACAAAGATAGCACGTCATTTGTATTACGAAACATACCTCCTGTAAATCGACTATTAACCGTATTATATTTGTTATTATACAGGCTGATTGGTAAAAGACTGGACATATTGAAGGAGGATATTCAGTACTCGATTGTGGAACTGGATATCAAAAAAAATTGGTACTATAAATTTGACCTAGTTATCCAATAAAACTTAATATGGACACAGTGTACACTCTTGGGCATATACCAAAGCTAAACAAAATCTCCGCCCCCGCCTCCCGCTACCGCAGCCCCACACTCTCACGAATTTGCACCCCCACCCGTCTTTTTCTTATAAATAAAATAAATAAATAAATATTCTACCACATACACACAACACCATCTAGCCCAAACTAAGCAGAGCTTGTACTATGGGTACTAGACAATGGATAAACATACATATATACTTTTTTTTTTGTAAATACTATATATATTATACATACAAACACCCAGACCAAGACAAACATCCATGTTCATGCACACAAATGTTTGACTTGTGCGGGAATCGAACCCGCGACCTCAGGCGTAGCAGTCGGTTACACTAACCATTACGCCATCGAGGCCGACAATCAAAGGTCATTAGTCTTTTTATTGTAGCGCGGCACGCTCGACAGCAGCTGCATGCGACGCGCGGTGTCCACATTTTATGGATATTTCATACAAATTTTCATAAAGGTTTTCTTTGCAGGTTACACAGATTTTATTTTTAATGTTTTTTATACGTTACGTCTGACCATAAATTATCATGTCCTTAAGTATGTACAATGTTTAACCAGTCACCCTGTATATTCATATGGTTAAGTATATTATATATTATGTTACTATGAAAAGATTTGCATATACGACTTGGAGTTTCAAAGTAGCGTGGAGAATAACACGGAATGGTACTATACCAAGTCTCAAAGGATGCTAGCCTTTCAAAGTAAGATAGAAAGAATCAAACAGGAGCGAAAAGAAATCACTCTTCATTTGCTTTATGCGAAGCAACCCTACTTCGAGCAATTCTTAAAATGAACCTCTCGGGTTCTACCTAAATCAATTCTTGACGTTAAAAATGGCGAGAACTTGACGAGCTTTGCTTTGACTGAGAATATTTTCGCTACAGTTTAGATAGCTTTGAATTAAAAATAAATGATTTTATTTAAAGCTTATTATTATTAGTTTATTTTCACTTAGACATAACTAGTTCTAAATTATAAAAAAGTCTATAAATGTATGAATATATTGCATGCCATACTCGTTTGTAGCTGGATCAAATGTTTGTTTAAGGATCTCCGTTCCGAACTCTCTCCAGCGTTGTTGTTAAACACCTATTCCAACCTATATTCGTAATAAGCCAATTGAATTGAATTGAAATATTCTTTCTAAATCCATAAGTATCAGTAATATATTGAAATTAAACTACTTTATTCGGATTTTATCGTAGCGTTGTTTATTTAACATTTTATTACATAATTTTGAAAACTGTTACACTACTACTACTATTAAACTTTACTAATTTTAAGCTTATTAAATTATTGAAACTATTAAAATTGGTTTAATTTCAATGAATAATATTCGCGTACACAGAATACAATATTATGTATATCAGTAATATACATAACATTGTAAATTAAGTTTTTTTACTACGTAGAGCTTATTTTAAACAGAAATATAAATCCAAAGAAAATATAGAAAGAAAGAAAGAAAGAAAGAAAAAATTTATTCGCACGAAACATGGTTACAAGGTTGTTGTAAAAAAAGAACATGTCCACAACGGGATCCCTCCTTTTCGCATAATGTTTTTTTGTCCTAATATACTTCGGCATAACGATTTTGGCACAATTTGTTTTGGCATAATAATACTTTGGCATAATTTTTTAAGCATAATTTCTCTAACCATAATAATGATTAAGCATAATATTGTAAAGCATAAATTTATTAAGCATAAAGTTCTAAACCATAACTTTTTTAAGCATAATATCCTAAAGCATAAATTGATGATGTGTTGAATGAGTTTCTGTCACGGCTCCGGCGCTGCGGGCCTCCGGCGGCCCATGCGTAATTATATTATGCGAAAATATAATTATGCCAAACAACATTATGCTAAGTTATATTAGGTCTTAAAATTTTATGCTAATGGATAGGGAACCGTCCACAACACATTTCGCCTTTTCTAGGCATGCGATTTTAGTAAATCTTATAAATAAATGTTTACATAGCTTAGCTTAGCATAGTTAGAATAGTATTGCTAGCCTATTATTACTTATTATAATATCTTATCTTCTAATTAACTATATAAATTAATGTAATTACTATGCATGAGTATTTTTTTTAAATTCATTAATACCATAAAAACATTTCTCGACTAGCCACGAATACAGCCTAACTTTGAAGAGTGATAGGGGCAGATTTCTTATATTGTTTGGAATCTTATTAAATATTTTTATTGTCATAGGATAACAATTCACATTATAATACCTCGTTTTTATATTTGGAAGTAGTAGTCTAGGGGGATACCTAGTATTGAAATTAGTGTTCGCCAAAAGACTTGCATAATTGAGGATATTTCTTAACAAAGACACTGCATACAAATATGTACATTGAGGGCACAGTTAAAATTTTGAGTTTACAAAAAAGCGGTTTACAAGAAGACAATGGTTCCGCATTACACATAGCGCGT
The DNA here is from genome assembly GCA_963675205.1 of Catocala nupta. Taxonomy (NCBI): domain Eukaryota; kingdom Metazoa; phylum Arthropoda; class Insecta; order Lepidoptera; family Erebidae; genus Catocala; species Catocala nupta. Next base: position 23,481,706 of record OY776085.1, on the reverse strand, counting down.
ATGCACTGTTTCTGAGCAATGAACACTCTATTTATATTTACAGAATTACCCCACAGAGGTATGCAGTATCTCAGGTTTGATGCTACATATCCGTGGTACGCTTGTAGTGTAATCTTTACGTTACATATTTTTGTAAGTCGCCAAAGTGCATGAAAACTTGTTGATCTTGATGCATATATTATCTATGTGCAGATTCCATGTACATTGATTATCCACATTTAGTCCCAATTGTAAATAGTCGTCAAAAGCTCTCAAATGTACATGTTTCTTAAAATATTTTCTTTGGTTTTTAAATAGAACTTGGAAATGTAATGCGAGTGATTGGTTCTTAACTGTAACATTAAGCTGGGTGACATTTATTTATTGAGAGCAGGCCCTTCTAATTTTATAAATTTTGTGAAGATATGCCGTTGTTTGTTCACGCGTAAGCCGTGAAATGGTTTTAAGATATAACATATTTGAGATAAAACCATAAGAACGCACAACTGCTAACTTAAAGCAAAACTTTAACATTATTTTAATTACATTTAAATTATCTTTTCCATAGAGAAAATCAAAACTTCGCCATTTTTCGGGTAAGGCCGCAAGTAGTAGTTAGTGAAACATAAATAAATAGAACAAAGAGATATTGAAAGGAATAAATGAAAAATCCCCTATTATTATAGTTCTTTCACCGTTAGACAGCTGCCAGAATCGTTCCGGTCCACTCCACTTGGGGTTTTGTATTTGTGTAGTAAGCTCGATATCAGCTTTGTTACATATAACACGTGCCCTTTGACGTGGAAGTTCGTGACAGCGAGTTTGTTTTACTTACGAAGTCAGGACTCGTGTTGGCTTGTAGCTCATGTTGTGTTAAAACATGTTTATGTGATTCCTGCAATGTTATTTTGTAGAAACTTTTACTTGGACTGACAATCGGATGTTGTGATTTCCCTCTATAGGTTCAAAGGTCTAGTTTTAAAACTGGCTTGTAGTAAGTGGAGGTACACACACATTCAACAACATACAGGCACACTTTTACGGATATGAACCCATATACACAGATATTCATTAACAAACATACAACCTTACACACACGCACGCACACATGCAGGCATACACGCACGCACACACACACACGCACGAGTATTTTTCAATAAATTGAAAATCTAACCATCGCACCGCGGCTGCTTTGTTTCAATATGCTCTATAACTATGTGCCATCCTTTAAAAGCCGCTCGTTAAAATGAATCACCAATGGTATGTGTGCAGGTAATACACCTGCACACATACCATTGGCTCGCCTTTTGGTTGCATAAAGACATCCTTCGGGACCTCCAGCAACCCTATTCAATGTAGAAACTCAGACTTATTTTGTTGCAATCTTCAGTAGGATCAATAACTTCTCCGTAGGGCTGCTCCCGCTTACAATCGGTAACGATATCTGCAACGTCTTTTTGTACTCTTCTTATTCATCAAATGTTGTCATTGAGTTTTTCTGTCAAGAAATTCAAATGTGCAGCACGGTGACTAGATCTGTCTCCATTGGTCGGCAAAAGGCCCGTTTCTGCTTTCGGTTCGCTTATACATGTAATATAAAAATCCATACTTGGCGAAATGTGGGTATATTACTCCGCTGTCCACCCTTTCATGGATCTAGGCATAAAACTATGGATGTAAATAAACATAAATATTAACTTATTGACATTAAGAGAATATAAGAATTGCTTAGAATCATCTGATACATGTGCTTTTTAAAACTGTGTTGCAGGAGTCATTGTCTTCCTGAAGCTAAATACTAGTACAATTTTATTTACTTATGCCTAAAAGATAACAGCTATATATATGTATATTCTATCACATAATAATATATTCTATCACATACACATAATACCATCTAGCCCAAACTAAGCAGAGCTTGTACACACAGCGACACATCAACCTAGACTGTTTGGACTTAGAACTATTAGAAGTTGAACGCTGCGAATCGTGCGAGAGAGTGCGTTATATTTTTGTTACATTCACGCTGAACGGGACGCGACGCTCTATCCGAACCATTACATAGACACCACGATGCACCGTCCCTTTCCAACAATTCTCTATTTTGTATGTAGCGTAGTTATGCGTATATAGGGTGTCTAACTGGATGTGTAGCCGTGTGTACTATGGGTATTAAACATTGGATAAACATACATGTATACTTTTTTTTTGTATATGCATACATATTATACATAGAAACACCCAGACCAAGACAAACATTCATGTTCATGCACAAAAATGTTTGACTTGTGCGGAAATCGAACCCGGGACCTCAAGCGTGGCAATCGGTTACACTAACCACTACGCCATCGAAAACCAAAGTAATGAATTAGACTAGAACTATATTCAGCTATTATATGGCTATATGATTGTTGAAGTGAATGCGTTGACGCCAGTTTATGCCCATAATATGTATATCTAAAATTTCCTTCCTTATCCTCCCTTTCCTGTAAAAATGACAACTCCTGCATTAGGACTAATTCCTTTATCATGGGAGACTTTACAAACTTTCAAAACAATGGACACAAAGAACATCCAGACACGAAACAACCATTTGTGGATCACATAAAATTTTGTACCATGTAGGAATCGAACCCACAACACTCGACACGGTGACAGTGGTAGCATTTTATATGTAGTAGAGCCATCAGCGATTTCAGCATGAATGGACCGACTCTACCGCGGAAGTACTACCCTCTCACAGAATATCGAAATAGCAGTATTCCTACTGTTGTGTTTCGTTTGGTGAGAGTGTCGGATGCCCAATCACCCTCTCCCCCTTCCCACTCCTTCTCCTTCCCACTTCCTTTTTTCCTAAAGGGTCGGCAACGCGCAAGTGATGCCTCTGGTGTTGCAGGCGTCCATAAGCTACGGTGACCACTTACCATCACGTGGACCGTATGCTTGTCTGCCACATTAGTTGTATAAAAAAAAATGCCGTGGCAACCACATAAAGATCAACACCATTCGTGCAGTCAACCGTCAGTTGCATTTACATCCTACGTAATGGTGGCGAGTTTATTGCAATTCGAGCACAGTTTAATGTAAGCAATAATCATTATTGTACCTTAAAAATAATAACAATGAATGCCTCATTAATCCCATAGCGTAACAGTTCATTCACACGATAATGGTTTCACAAATCGGTTTGCTTGTATTGAACATAATATGCGACTGTTCATATGCAAACGTGGACATCGAATGCAGTGTGCTTCTGTTTTGTGGTATATATATAATTAAGTGTGGTTATATTTTAGAATCGTGAGGTATTCTCAGTGTGAATATGAGTTTGTTGGTTTGTTTCTTATGCTAAAGCATTAAAACGCCATAACTACTCGATCGATTATCATGAAATTTTGCATGTACGTTGTCAGGGGTACAAAAAAGAACGTAGGGTATATTTCATCCACAAAAAAACTTAATCATCTCGGGGTCAGAAATTTATTGACAAATCTATATAAACGCGAGCGAAGCCGCGGGCAATATGTAGTTGATGATACATTGCATTCTAAGAAACATTTTTTTTTGAGTGTTTAAAGTTTTGAATATTGCCGTTAGTTAAGGTAACGTAATTTAGCAAAATTCGTACATAAAATGCCACTACAACTCTCTTCATTGATATGCAGGCCACGTTTTTATATATAAGCACCTAAAAACGGCATTTTAATTATAACTCAAAGTGAAGCAATTAGACTAACTTTTAATGAGTTTGTATATTTCAAGCAAGCAGTGAAACTGTTCTGGGCAAGAACAGCCGACAATTACTACTAAATTAAATTGTCAACCACTGTTTTAACTTTACTATAGTTCTTATTGTTAACAAATTGTATGTAAAAAGTTAAGGGCTTAAGGCTCTATCCACCGCCTACGATGCGAGGTTTCATCGTACATCAAAATCAAAATCATCAAAAACAATACCTACTTTATTTTTGAATTTTTATTGCATATACTGTTTGCAATTACTTTGCTTTTAATATCTTACTTTTAATTATGCAATAACAATACTAAATCTACTAAATTCAATCATTTTTGAACATGTTTGTATAACTTTAAAGTTACCGTAATATCAGTGTTATCTCACTAAGTCTTTATGCATGTTGTGACACCTAAAAATGTTGTGCATTTACAATTTGCTTTTCACATAATATTTTTATATACGTGCATGTATCAATGTAACAACTACTGGTAGTCCTAATATATAAAATTAATAAAAATAAAATGTTTGAGACAGTGCACATCAAATCGTGTGATTTGTCGCGTGGGGGAAACGAACTTACAGCACTCGGAGCAGTGGCAATGGTGATTGACCTGGGGGTGGCGGGCTTTGTGGGCCTGCCCGCCATCCGTTCAGCACCAGGTCCGAGAGGCGGCGTGCGTGTTCCCACGCGCGCCTGTGTCGAGTCCGTCTCCCCTCTAGGGGAGACAGTAGGGTTTTATGTGAAGTAGTGCCTATTTTGGGTAGGTCTTTCGTGTAGTGGCCTGCCGTTTCATACGGCGGGCCGTAACCTCGGCGGGGTCGCGACCGCATGCGAAAGCGATTCGCGCGGCCCCGTCGATAGTGATTTTGTCGAGGAACACCGTGGTAGGTTTAGTCGGTATTCCGGGAGGTACTTTACTATAATTCCATCTTTCTTTTACCCCGGCGAGTCCGACATAATCCCTCCGCCCGCCCCCGCGGAGAGATATGCGTCAAAGCATGCCCCACGTAGAAAAAAAAAAAAAAAGGCAATGGCGAGGATACTTTAACCATTATACCATCCAAACAGTTAATAGAAAGATATGATGATAAGTCGATCGATTGTGTTTTAAAGTTTGTCGACTAACTATACCTCAGTAATGACGTTGTTTATATCATCGTCCTGATTTTCCTAGGCTAAGCCTTATGGCCTGCGCTACGAACACTGGGGAACAGTCATTTTGCGGCATGGTAAGTGGAAGTCAATTTTGTGTAAGTTCAGTATGCTGAATACGAGAAAAATATTAGATTTGTTAAATTGACTCTAGTTTATGAGATAAGACTTTATAACTATATGACTGAAAGAATGTCACAATAAAAATACAATTTCATATTAAATATATATTTTAGAAGCGGCTATATAATAACGACAAGAAAACTGAATACATATGCTATTAACAAAAAATCATAAAAACAAAATATAAGAAAATCTTTATCAGTAAGCTTTTGTATTGTGTATATGTTCATGACAATCCCTTATTAAACTCAAGCAATAGTCTGTCATTATAATATGGCTGTCCCATCGGCCTTGATATTTTTCTTTCATTGTTCTAATGTCCTGATGGAACCGTTCTTTATGTTGAATATCACAAGAAACAGAGTCAATCCATAAAGTAAATACATTTCGGGTATGACTGATGAAGGTGTTTATTAAAACCAGTAACAAAATTAGTGCCGCAGAAAAAATATATTTATTTTGTTGCCCAGTGTAATCAATCGATATCAAAGTTCAATATAAGTTCAAATATTTAGATTCAATTGTAGATTCGAATAATCCGATTTTTATTGATAATCGTCCATCGCTATGCTGAAGAAATAAAACACAAGGTTTTATAACTGCGATCGTCTGAAGAATAACGGTACATCCTCCTACTTGAATAAACAATACTGTCGTTGAACAACAACTTAACTGTTTTAACTCTCGCTATCTCGTCGAGCAATGTTTTAAACAGACGTCGCAATCGCACAAGTTAAATTACTAAGTAATCTTCGACCGATATCTAGAACTCGCGAATAAATTGTGTACCTATTCAAAAGTTCGCTGTTATTGTGAGTAAAAGAATAAATTCATTTGTTTGAATTGTAAAATTGCAAATGATTGTATGCAAAATTCTTATAATATTGTAGTGTGTCTTTAAGGGTAGAATGTAGTATTTTTGTAAGACTATGAAAAACCCTTAAAGACAAGTGTGTGGCCTTGCAAAGTGACAATCAGTAGGTACGTCGTGACGTACCTACTGATTGTCACTTTGTAAGGCCATTTTAAAAATGGCTTATTGGTACTTCCATTAAGAAATGTTTCATCCTCACAATAACTTTTATTGATTTTGGTATTGTATATACGTAGCTGCCACTAAGCCATCGCGGTTTTGTTATCTATACATATAAAATGCTTTGTCCTAAATGACTGACTGACGGATCAACGCACAGCCTAAACCGCTGATTGTAGAGACTTGAAACTTGGAGGGTGTGTTTTCTGTATGACGTAAGCATCCAATAAGAAAAGATTTTCCGAAATTCTACCCCTAAAGGGATGAAAAAAGGGGGGCAAAGTTTGTATGGGACAACGTGATTCCTTGGTCCAATCTACTTCAAATTTTGCATTAACATTCTTCAACAGAATTGATGGAACACATGTATCGTATTTTATTGAAATTCATTCCCTAAGTGGTTAAAAATTGGTAGAATGTTATTTTGGGGGTGATTTGCTTCGAAGTTGATATCAATACTCCTTAGTGCTTTTGATTTAAATTACATTTTATATTGACACATGTTTGAAAACTCAATTCGATTTTATTCAAAAAAGGTTGAACTCACATAAAAGCTCGGTGCAATGCAAATACTCTTTAAAATTGGAATGTCTCGAAAGTCACCGTACTATATTAGTACCGCATTTGAAGGTTTCTAAGGTTTAGAATGGTCACTTTTAGGGCACGGCCTCATAGGGACGTAGAGTCCAAAATTTGAAATGGTAAGGACTAGAACATTTTGGTTATAAAATATACAAATCATTCCATATTCAAAAAACATATAAAATACAAATATAAAATAATTTTTAAATCGGATTAGAATTCGAAAGTTCAAATTTATTTGTACTTGGATATTTGAAATTTATACCTTGATTTTCCTTCGAAAATTCCTTGGAAATCTCTTAGATTACCTACTTAGCGAATATTTGCGATTGCTGTATAATTTGTTTGGAAGTTCATTTTCACTATTTCATTTGAATATTTTGAGTGTAGTTTATTTAATTTCTTTTTCATTTGTCGTTATAATAATTAAATAAGATTCTTTGTTTGATTGGTTAGTGTATAATCTTCAACGCAGACGAAGACGCGGGCAAAAGCCAGTATAGTATAATAATATATGTAATATTAACAAATACCTGCACATACACACACAGGCAGTCATACTTTTTGTTGACTTTGTAACACACCTCTGTAATTCAATTTTTATTATTATTGTCTTGTAGAGAAATACATGAAAGACTACATTCCACGACATAGATATTACTAGAATGGAGTCTAGGGAATAAAATATGCATGTGACTCTTCAAGACATAAAACATATTATATAAAGATAGTCTGATGGTTATACCGATGTATTTTATGTGAAGAATTCGCCAGCTATAGTTAACAGTGTTACACCTGGATATCAAATCTATGATCAGATGTACATCTATCGCATTCTCTACCGCTGCACTATCTAATCACAAGCTAAATCAAAACTAGCAATTATTCCGAAATATATTTTCTATATCCTGGATGTCTATAAATAGTTAGACTCCTATAAACTTAGCAGTTCATAATTACTGGCTGTCCACAGCTACCGACATCAACTCTTAATTGGCCCTTACCACCCACCTATTTCAGCTGAGGCCATCGTTTTACTCTCCAAGCTTAAGGTAAAACTTAGCAGCAATTATGAATAAAAATGCTTCGATTTGAAAACGGTATATAATGCCGTACTGCCTGTACGGATATTAATTTCCTGCTCTCTTTGCTATTAACAGAGAGAGATGAACATCTTTAATTTGTTTTTCATTTAGCGTAACATCGCAGTATTTTGTTGAAGACAAATCTGTGTCAATAATTTTGTTTTGATATTATTGTTGGTTACTTTTAGAGCAAAGAAGATAATCTTTTGTTTTATTCATTACTGCTTTAGTGGCTTGTCGTGAATGCGACTGTTGTGTATTTGATCTTGGGTTTGATTCCCGGTTCTCGCCCAATGTTATTGGGCTTTTCTGTCAAGAAATATTGAATTCAAGTACGGAGTTGGAGTCACCCTCAACATGGGACCTGAAATCATAGATGTCGTTGTAACACATCTCTGCCTATTAGATATGTGAGGAGATCTATGTACATATGTATGTATAGTAGAGTTCGGATATCGAAGATAATATATTTAACGAAGCTATCGATACTTTCATTTATATATCGATAGTATCCGATCACTAACATAAAATTTTTAAAGTTTTAGCCTAAGCCATAAAGTATTTTTATGACGTGCTTTTTCATATTGCACCAAATTATTTTGGCGGTTTTCCATATAGATGTTTCATATAGAGAATTTGCTTATAAGAGAAAAGAGCTGCCAACGCTGGCTGTGTCGTCAACGTTTTCTTAATACGTAGGTACAATCAGTTTTGGAATCCAGCCCGGGGCAAGCGATGCAATTTAGTCGTAAGATTTGGTAATAAAAAAATAATGATATTATAAAAAATAGACTGCTTATTTAATTCCATGTTATAAGTATCAGTTCACGTTATCGGTAAACAATATGGGGGTTCAGATTTTGGGCAAGTCAAAGCTTTATTTAGTTTTTAGTAAGCTATCGCAGCTCTTAGAAGCTGCGATAGCTCAGTGGAGAGACCAACAGACTGCAATGCAGTGGGTCTCGGATTTTAGCTCACGTTGCGCATCTCTGACTTTCGGAAGTTATATGACTTTTCGAAATTATGTGCGTATTGATTGACAATTATCGCCTGCTCCGTGCCTCGGAGAACACGTTAAGCCGTCGGTCTCGACTGCCATGAACATTTATGGCAGTCGTTATTGGGGAAGTCGACACAAAAGATCCCACTGGGTCGAAGTGTCAGCGGTCTGTACTGACTGGCCCCCACACAAAATAAGATAGTTAGTCTAAATAGGGCCTGTAGATGTTCGAATTTCACTAAGTAGGACCTAAAGCAGCTATGAAAATGCGGGTGTTATGTACCTCATTCTTACACCATAATTTTATAGACTTCGTGACTTCTATTGAGAAATTTCTACCAAAAACAAATAACCCCGAACATCGTCGACCACAACCATCATAACAAACATTACCCTCGAGATTAAAGGTGCAGTTTAAAAAATTAAATAGAACGAGGAAATACAAAGGTGAACCCCGAAATTCTACGATATAATTAGCAATTTCGTTAAAGTTGCACGGGTAATTTCATAGCCCGTACATTATTAATTTATCCATTGCATTATTAGGAAGAACGCTTAAAATTAAGGCTCGCTCACTCCCTTATTAACAACTGCTTGACATTAATTAGATACTTGAATATTTCATACGTCAAGCCGATGTTATTAAAGGGGTAATCTTTTGACGAGTAACATGATGGGCCTATTTTAAGCCTACTCACTTACCTATATAAACTGTGTAATGTATGATTGCCTGCACGGCTGGCGCAGTTGTTTAAATGGTCGCCTGGCCACTGCCACTGCGCCGAGTATTGTGGGTTTGAATCCCACATGGGTCAAAACTTTGTGTGACCCTCAAATGGTTTTTCTGAGTCTGGGTGTTCTTTGTCTCTATTGTTTGAATTTTGTAAAGACCCCGCGACACATGAATCATCCGTAGTGTCTTAAAGTAATCAAATCAAATCAAAATCAAAATATATACTGACTATGTATGTATGCATTGCCTTCACATATTGCACAAAAAGGAACTTTCTATAAATATAATTAGTCTTAATAATTCATGAAATGTGTAGTATATATTTAAACTATTATTAACAATAATATAACTCACATCTAAAATAATATTTAACAGAAATAAATTAGAATTAAAAACGGAATTCCATGAGGCTTATCTCATAGAATTAGCTTTTGCACGCGGCTTCACTCGCGTAAAAGTAGGCTAGGTTATGTTAGTAACAGACACCTTTTTGATAAAAATAGCAAATGATACTCGGTGATAATATAGCTTTCTAATGGAGAAAGAAATTTTAAAATCGGTTTAATAGTTTATTAGTTATATATATCCTGTCCAGAGTGGAGACGTGGACGATACCGGCTCGAGAAAGACAGAGAATTGATGCATTCGAGATGTGGTGCTGGAGGCGTATGCTGCGGATACCGTGGACTGCCAAACGCACCAATGCATCGGTTATTGCGCAGCTCGGAATAAAAATCCGCCTATCCACAATTTGTCAGCAGCGCATTTTGACATACTTCGGCCACATAGTACGTAGAGGAGATGAGAACCTTAAAAAGCTGATCGTAGTTGGGAACTCGGAGGGCAAGAGAGCTCGAGGACGGTCCCCAACCAGATGGACCGATCAAGTAAAGCACTCATTTTAACCAAACTTAGCTCTGTGGTCAGAAGTGCCATGAATAGGAACCGATGGAGGCAAATCGTTCGATCCAAGTGTGGATTATCCAACGATGATTATGATCCTCAGACATGAGGAACCGACCATAGAGAGAGAGGTATATATCTCCTAAACAACTGGACCGATTTTGATCAAAAAATTTGTGAATGTTCAAGTGGATTCGAGAATGGTTTAGATTTGTATTATTTTTCTTTTTTTTCCATGTGTTCAGGACAACGTCTGTCGGATAGCTAGTAATTATAAATAATATAATATCAGCCCTGTATTAAACGGGCCTCTTCTCAGTGTGAGAAGGGTTAGGCCATAGTCCACCACGCTGGAATATGGTATTGGTATAGGAAAAATAAAAAATAATAATAGGTATTGGTATAGAAAAATTACTGTGCGTTATCACGAACTCATGTTTCAGCTTTTTGAAATATAAAATTGTTCGACTAATATAAAAGCTCAACAAATTACGAGTATTAGAACCAAACTGTAACGCGTAAAGTAGGCGTAGCCTCCTGAGAAACTCAAAATAATTGTTTAACTTATTAATAACACAATCAATTACGCTCTGATGAGAACGGTTTTCAAAATGAACAATAATAACATCGACTTGAGATCGTTTTTGTTTATAAGGAATAGATAAATAAATCACGATCGTTAGATAATTTTGATGGTGATCTCCTAGCATTTGTTTACAAAATATACCATAATTCCGCTTCCGTATTCCCGAAGCTAGGTAAAGATCTAAATACACATTTAGTGATGCACGTATATATATACAATATCAGCCCTATATTAAACTGTCCCAATGCTGGGCACGGGCTTCTTCTCTGTGTGCGAGGGGTAAGACTATAGTCCACCACGCTGGCTCAGTGCGGGTTGGCAGACTTCACATATCTTCGAAAACATTACGGAGAACTCTAAGACATGCAGGTTTCATTCACTGTTAAAGAAAGCGATAATTAACTATTTAATACGCACTTTAGTTTAAAAGTCAGAGGTGCGCGCCTTGGGATCGAACTCGTGACATCTGCGTGGCAATCCAACGGTTGCCCACTAGGCTATAACTGCACGTATGTATTTCAACATAAAATCACCGTTAAAGCAAGCGATAATTAACTATTGAATACGCACATAAGTTTAAAAGTCAGAGGTGCGCGCCTTGGGATCGAACTCGAGACATCTGCGTGGCAATCCAACGGTTTCCCACTAGGTTATAACTGCACGTATGTATATCAACATAAAATTCTGCATGGGACACGAGTTTTATACCGTCGACAAGGTGCGATTGATAAAAATGTCAGTAACTCTTAATGCCATGTGCAGTTTTATGCAACGAACTGCTATTCATTTTTACTAGACGAAAAATCTTCAGTAGAATCTTTGCCGTTCTAGGAAACGATTCATCGCAATTGGCAATTACAAGTCATCGCGTCTAAAAAATAACAACATTTATACCATACGTAAATAAAAGTGTACTTTTAAAATTTTATCTGACGATAGATTTTCGTATTTTATTACCATATTACCTCTTTTTGTTGTATTTTAGTTGGACTGCATTTTTTTGATAACTTTGAGTCTGGTAGAGCGAACAATAGACTACCGCGCAATTGTTTAAATTCAATCACATCCCTTCGAACTTAAATTAGAGTAGATGTGACTAGTTTGCCAATCAATCATCTAATTTCTGATAGAATTTGGTCTAACTAACTCCAAACTTTCTCATGCTAACTAAAACCGGTGCCAAGAAGGACAGTTTACAATCAAGAATTAAATAAATAATTATACTCTGTTCACGTTAATTAAAAGCAATATTTTTCAATCAATTTTTATTAACTTGTTTTCTTAGATTTTGTTTTTATTATTATTTTATATTCTTTAATTTCTTTTTGTTATTTTTTTGAAATCATCAATGTACCTTTTTTGAACCCTGAAGGTGGGGCCTGGTACCCATAACACAAGTTAGATCTTACCTTGGGTACCAGTGTTCAATAATTACTGTGTTTTACTTGTATTTGTGTTTAATAAATTTTATTTCAATTTAATTTCATTTCATTTTTAAACATTATTATTTCTATATTAGAAATATATATATATATATATATATATATATATATATATATATATATATATATATATATATATATATATATATATACATAAGTCACCCGGATCAGCTCGCGTGAAACCTACTAAATCATAAACTTGATTGAGTAACAAACATCTTCGCAAAGTTTCACATCCTAACTAATATTTTAAATGCGAACGTGAGTGTGTTTGTTTGTTACGCTTTTACGCCTTAACTACTAGTCCGATCATCATGTAATTTCGCATACACTTTGTCAGGGGTACAGAAAAGAACATAGGGCACACTTCATCCAGAAAATGTACTGTTCATGAGGGATAGAAAATTGACATAACCTTCATTTACGCGAGCGAAACCGCGGGCAACATGTACTAAATAATGTTAGTGAGATTGTCTTCCAAATTATATATGTATACGCCGACCGAAGATATATTATCACAAAAACAATAATTAATAGAATAATTTGATGTCAAGGGACCAAAAACAATTGAATGATGACTCTAAGCTCAGGCAAATTGTACTCAGTGATTTATAGCCACTTTAATAAATTGCTTGTTGGAATAACAACTTGTGTTTATCGGTGAGATCTGTGAAGACAAACATCAAATCTCTGTTCAAGATGAAGACTTATTATATTTCTACAATGATTACTTACTGCCAGAACACGATGACAACAAGAAACAGAATGATTAATCCAACTTTTATATTAAAAGAATAAATCAGGTTTTGTTATTACTGTACTACTTACTATTGTAATTTAATTGCTATTCTTGGATAATGTAAGTTGCTGCTTTTGAAGCAATTGACAACATTTTGATTTTATATTTACTATCGCTGTTGAACATTTTAATAATAACTAGACCATTAAATAAATATTTAAGTGAATGGGTTATTGTAATGTAAGCCATATTTAATGTCTTAATTTCAACTTGTTAATTATAATGACTGTAGCAGTTAATTTTTATCATCATATTAACCGCTCAAACCCCGTTGACGCCTTAAGGCGTCATCACTTTTGTACCCGTCAAACCCCGTTGACGCCTTAAGGCGTCAAGCAACAAAAAAAAGAGGGTCGCGTGCTAGTTTTTGCCGTTTTTGTATTGAAAGGCCTGTATTTAAAGTCTTGTATTGTATATCATTGTACTCGGAATGAACTGAGCTTTTCGAACGAACCATTTACTAACTGAATAATAATTGTCTAATATTGTTATTGTTATGTCACGTGACTTCGCGCCGAGCGTTCGTTCGTCGATGTTATTTGTGCCGCTGTTTACTGTCGTTTTTTGTAGGGCAAGTATATAAGTGTAATACATTATTGAAAAGCTTATTCTTTCTATTTTTAGAGACAATAAAAACAATACTGACTTACGTTATTTTTGTATAACAAACTGAAGCCCAAAGTAACCTATTATCATTTATCAGTTTTCCCGCGCTTTTTTATATTTGTTGTTTTTTAGTACAGTATTATATCGTATTTCAGGTTTCAATCACTATAATAGTGTTATTTATTAGTGTTTCTATAAAAATATCTGAAAACAACGCACAAGGTTACGACTAATATTCTGTAAAAAAAAAAACAAAATTTACTTTTGCCGCGCTCTAAATGTACTCGTCACGCATGTCAATGCTACTTTCAAATGTCAATATCTTAATTTTTTCTCACAGACATATATAAAAAAAAATGTTTAACTATAAAGAGCATATTTCTATTTTTAGACACAATAAAAACAATACTGACTAATGATAATTTTGTTTGTCAAACTGAAGCCCAAAGTAACCTATTATCATTTATCAGTTTTCCCGCGCTTTTTTATATTTGTTGTTTTTTAGTACAGTATTATATCGTATTTCAGGTTTCAATCACAATAATAGTGTTATTTATTAGTCGTTTCTAAAGAAATATCTGAATACAACGCACAAAGTTACGACGAATATTTTTTAAAAAAAATTTCAATATTTACTTTTGCCGCGCTCTAAATGTCCATGACACGCACGGTAGTGCCACTTTCAAATGTCAATATCTTAATTTTTTCTCACAGCCATATATAAATACTTCGTTTTACTATAAAGAGTATTTATCTAGAAAATAGAAAAAGTAAAAACTCTTCTTATAGCATTTATATTTCTTTAGAAACAAATATTTTCAATAACGAACAATTTGTACAGTTCTGCTTTGTTTATCCAGGCGTATAAACTCAAGTATACACTTCAATGCGATGATTCATAATACTTGTCGTAGCTTACAATGTGTATTTCTAAGAAACACGAGCGATGTTATCATAACTCAGAGCTCAAAAACATAAACATCGATAGGGCGTGTCAAGTGGCGCTTTAAGTGCCGACCGCGCGACGGGTGTCCGATTACCGGGTAATCTGTTATTGTTTACATTAAGTGCGCGCGGGGCCGGAAAGGTTTGAATCAAGACACGATAGAACAAAACAAAGTTTCGTACTTTTATATAATTTAAAGAAGAATATAAGTACATACACTATATGTAACGTAAACTCGTATAACTAAATTCTACGGAGCTAAAGCATCTCTTTTTATCTTATTTTCATTTAAGAGTAGTAGAGCCTCGCTGATTTCAGCATGAATGGGCCGGCTCGACCGGGGAAGGACTACCCTCTCACAGAATATCAACGTGGAACAGCAGTATTCCTACTGTTGTGTTGCGTTTGGTGAGTGAGAGTGCCGGAGGCCCAATCACTCTCTTTCCCCTTCCCACTCCTTCTCCTTCCAACTTCCTTTCCTAAAGGGTCGGCAACGCGCAAGTGATGCCTCTGGTGTTGCAGGCGACCATAGGCTACGGTGACCACTTCCCATCCGTATGCTTGTTTGCCACCTTAGATGAATAAAAGAAAAACAAAAAAAAAGCAATGCAATACTGCATTATTATAGCCGAACAAGTAATACATTGCAACCACGCTAAATTGCGGAGGTGAAAAATGCAGTGTGATCGAACAGTTTGTTTGCCCTTAGTGAAGCATGCGGCGGTTGCTACACTAGACACTCTCATGTATCACAATATATCTTGGTACTACTGCAAGCGGACTAAATGATTAAAGAAAAATTACAATATTTCTTATATGGTATAGTTGTTGTCAAAGTAACACTTATAAACATCGATATTTAGGTTGGTGACTTTACTAAGTTTCTGAAGTTACATTTAGGTTACTTGCTAGATTCAGGCAAACGAAAGAAACCCAAAGAAACGTAGTTAATATAAGTTTAAGTCCTGGTCTCCATTTTATGGTCAGAATTAGGTTTTACTGACACGAAATTCTTAGTAGCAATATTAGTCTAGAATTGTGACCGACAATAGGCTCCCCTGCTATTAATTTATTTATTATTAAACACTAATTACATTATTGACCAACTTGTTGTACAGTTTAATCTTATATCTGACATAATTTTAGCTATTGCGCTGGATCAAAAGACAGCTGCCAAAATATGGGTTTAACTTATCGCATATGTGTGGCACCTGTTAATTTAAGATGTTTAATTGTTTATATTAACAAATCAGTTGAGATGTTGAGTTGAATGTTGTGTATACTCATACCTGTATTTCCTAAAAAGCTTAATTGGTTGTAATGCGTTGCAACATATTATCAGCTATGTTGTAAGGTATAACATAATGGGAGGCGAGTTTATTGCCGTCGACCAGAAACTTTCTAGACTCCGTGCTACTTTAACGGATTTTTTTTTATCGTACATAAATAGTTGTACGTTTAAAAAGTATTTGTGATTAGCTTTAGTACTTACATCAACAATTTTACTTTAAAAACATATCCTTAAATCAATATAATCGCCTATCTATCTACATAGATATTTACTTTAATACCTTCATGAAATGACATGAACATATATTATGTACTCGTGATTAGCATCATAATATTGCTGATTGATGATTAAATGTCAGAATTCTGAAGTCAACCTACCAATCAACCAGCAAAATTTTTCATTTTTGTGTTATTTGACTTTTTTCCTCTCGCTTGGCACTAAATGTGGCATATTTGGTGGATTTTATTTTAACATGGATTTACTGAAATGGTATGCATAATAAATTCAGTCATACAGCTTTGAAAATAATATAAATCATTAATGAATTCTTGAAAAAATATTGCATGTTGTGACTAATAAAAATGTGTATAATAAAATGATTTTATTCATCGATGTACGGCCACAGAGGTTTAGACTTAATACTTTTATCATTATGTCTCGATAAGCTGACAGTTAAAACTAAAGGTAATAAAGAGTGTGAAATAAGCTGAAAAATCCATTCCTGCCTGGTTGTGATCGATATCTACGTGAATCGATTCGACGGTTGTTTAGGTCAATTTCGTATATTTGTTTATGACTAAGTAAAAAAAGTCACATCATACTCAAAGTTCGTTCCTTTCCGCTTGCAGTGCGACACCAGGTTTGCATGCCACAGCCAACCGTAGAAGCGATAAAACTTAGAACACCCGCCATTATTCATACATATTGGCTTAGATATATCGGATTGTGCATCGTGTGCAGGTATTTGTTGTAAAAGATTTTACAAAGAGTTCATGCAAAGCTATTCCAAATTTATAGAGTTATTTTTCTATCTTAATATAAGTATATGATATGAGGCTGTAAGTCCGGTAGTATTAGTTTCTTACGGGTTTCATTCTAGGTGTTAAAGGACTCATCTATGTAAATCATTTATGATATTGCATTATCCAAACTATTACTAAAATACAAATATTTTTAAATCTACTCAAATAAATTAGATACAAGCGTTTTAAATCAGATAGTAGTTGTTATTGTCAAATGATAGAATAAGGATGTACGATATAAATAGTGACGACACCGCTATTTAAATGCAGCTGTCGTGACCTGGCTTTTTTTTATCCAAATTGAAAATAACCAATTTGAGACTGTCTGCATAAATAGCTTTTTACGTAGGCAACTACCCTATTCTCAGTAGCAGCACATGGTCAGGGAATGTGTCAGGTGAATGGCAATATAGTCGACTCCTTCCTACCAACTAAGACCGTGTGTGGCATTATACACCGCTATCGACCTTTTTGGGGATGGAAGTTATGAGACTATAGTATGTATGTATGCGATACATATTGGTTCCTTAAAATATAAGCCAGCACACTTAAAATATGAGAGAGTAAGGTACTTCAATATAGAGCATGCCACGAATATAAAATAAACATCACTCCTGGTCAAGAAAATTGATGCAAGATTTCACATTCATTTAAAGGTTCCATTTTGTTTTCAGGTCACGTTTTATACATGAGAAACAACAACAGGGGCTTGAAACAAATTGTTTTTAGAGCTCCATTTAAACTACAATAGCGAACGTTGAACTAAACCCCTCTATCAAAGATTCTACAACTTACATTATCTCTAAACATCAATCGTCTACGCTTGCACTGTAGCAACGTCTACGGCGTAGACAGCGTAGACGCTGGCGTAGACAATTCGTCTTTAGTTTACACAACAACGCTTTACTCTGATATTTTGGTTTCTTTTAAAAACGAACGAAGATCTATTGCGTTGTTTTATTAAATATAAAGTTTTACTCGCAAATTCACCCCTCGTGCGGGCTCCAGATTCCATTGTGACGTCATTTGCATGGCTTATACAATGCATCTTATCCAATTCTATCAGATTTTCGATCAGTCAATGTATCAAAAATTTGAATATATTTTGTTTTGATTGCGATTCAGTACATAAACTTTATTCTATTTGTTTGTAAATAGATCGCCATTGCCGCAAACAATACTTAAACAGCGTAATAATGTCTAGCATAGACAAATCTATTAAATAAGATCCATTTCTAAGTTTAGTTGAGGCAAATTATATTTTAATATATACTAAGTATAATTTATTGAGTGAGTGGAAATAGAAATCCTAAATGTTTATTCATAACTTGATTAGTAACAACCTTTAACAAATAAAAACCAGTTGCTTGCTTGACTGACATTTAAGCGTCGTACAAATTTTAAATCGCAATTACCTCGAGTCTATTGGGCTGCAATTTTCTAAAAGGCTGTACTGTCGGTACGTGTTGCTGCAAGTTTGACCCGGAATGCCGCTTAGCTCTACCTCCAGTAAATAAGATATTCCTTAGAGTGGCATACCAAAAAAGAATACACGTGACCATTGGCACAAATAGAGTGGTTTATATAATATGAATGAATTGAATTAACTCCAATCTAATCTTATAAATCCGTTTATGAAGAAGTCGTTAAATTTCATGTGTTTGCCAAAAACAGCGGTATAAAGTCCATTTGCTAATAAAAACTTTTCACTCGACCCGACTTAACGTTTGATACAAAAATATTATGTAATAGATGTAAAAGTTTCAACTTGATGAAACAAAAGTAAAACTCGGAGGAGCTTATATCATAGAGAGCAGTATATTTTTATAGTAGCTGTAACTCTACTATAAGATGCTATCGAAAAAGTAAATTGTCGTAAAATGATCGTTGTCACTAACGAAAAGAAACGTCCACCGTAGAATGTCTGCTTATGGGATAAATTTGAGGCTAAAGAAATCTTGATATATTCGAAAGATATTTCTCGCACTAATTGCTTCTAGTGCATAGAGAGACTTTACAGGCATTAAAACAAGAGATATAGAGAACATTAAAGACTCGAAACTGTTAGTTATAAGTCACTCAAAATTTCGTTTCGTGTGGAGTTCGAACCTACAAAGCTAGTTTTGGTACAAGACAACCTTAAATATTAAATCACTAAATATTTATACCAGGAAACAATCTGATACCTCACTATCTTAATGTGTCACGTCACCTCGATAGTCATGAGGTATGACACAGCCTATCCGCTTTTTTAAATCTATTAGCAAAATAGAACATGGTCCAAAGATAGGACGACTGCCCATCGATCACCATAATCTTAGGGCTTCCGAAGCCCATGTACAAATAATGGCTCTTAACGTAATCCCCGCATTATGGGAAGTTCAAGCTCCATGCATTGAATCGCTATGGCTCGTAATTAAAAAGTAATTACGACAGCTTTGTTTTTAAGGACAGTATTACGGAGAATTGGGTTCGATTTGACTCGTAGTAATAATAATAATTTGTATCACGGTTATATTTATAAAAAATAATAAATCTGAAATTATGAATAATTATAAATCAAACCAATACAAATCGTATTAATAATTATGTAAGACATTATTATACGTATATGCATACTATATTATATTATACGAAACGCAGGATATATTATATTCGATTAGTATCTAAAATTAAAATGCGTAATAATAAAAATGGGAAAGATTTGATTTTTTGTTTGTTTGTATGTAAGGATTTAAATCAAAAACTACTTAATCGTCTTTTAAAATTCTTCATTAGAAAGCTACGAGTATTTTATCACCGCGTAACATAGGCTATATTTTGTTTATAAAACAACTGTTACTAACATAACCCAACCTATATTTACACGAGCGAAGCCACATGCAAAAGCTAGTAGTTATCTAAATAGTCATTAAACCACAACAAAAACTACTATTTACTGGACTTTGTTGGAATCTGTTTAACCCATCGCTATTGTTTTGTTTCAGAATTTAATTGTTGGACTGAAGCTCGAATACATAAATATCTAGACATTAATGACATAATTATAAATATAAATATTTCAATTGACATAATATTACAAAATATATCATCCATTAATATTTAACAATTCTCTTGAAGGCATTAATCCAAATAATATTTAATTTATATTAAATATTCAGACTTGCTTCCGTGATGGTTGATTAATGATTGAACGAAGTTTGTACTAAGTTTTGTGTTTGTAATCCTTCCCTTGATAATGTGTAATACATCAAACTGCTGTTATGAACTTGATTAAACTGTATACTGAATATTTAACAAAGAGCATGTTTGGATAATATGTATGTACTCAGAGTATTTTTCACAAGAGAAATGTTGAAGTTACATTACATTATTAAAAGATTTCACGTCAAGACAGTATTTCACGCCGGCCCACCGCCTACTATTTTATAAGGCGCAGGTTTGTTCACATGGAATAATATTGTTCTCATCTTTGGTCAGGGGCACCCCAGTACCAGTTTCTTTCTCTGGACCGCATTCAATGAAGAGCGACTCGAATTGTCGACGGCCAGGATGTTTCAAATCGGCTAGACCCTTTGGCGCTGCGTAGAGATGTGGCCTCCGATGAATTATTCGGACTTGATCCGTTACCGGACCTTCAAACCTTCAAGAAAAGAGAGTACTCATTTTTTAAAAAGCCGGCAATGCACTTGCGATTTCTCTGGTGTTGCGGGTGTCCATGGGCGGCGGTAATCGTTTACCATCAGGCGAACAGTCTGCTGGTTTGCCCTCAATCCTATAAAAAAACTACCCTTGAAAATGAAGCCATAATTTTTAAGCTACGAACCAATATCTGAGATCAAAAAATGTTTTCAGTAAATGAGTGCGATACCGAACGTAGGTAAAGGTTCAGTAAATGTACATATGTACTTGCAGTCGAATAAGGTCTAACTTGTTATCGACCTTTATCACTTTCTGCGATCAATCAGAAGTGCACATAGCTATGTGGCATTTTTGATCACAGCAAACGAAAGGGGAAATGGCTTTGGCAAAGAATAGCGCTGTATGGATTGTATATGACAAAACCTACCAGCGTGATCTTAGTATTATTTGCTCAGAAGTCAAGTTAGCATAATGTAGGATTAAAATATAATAAAGATTTAAAAATATGATACAGTGTACTTTACCCACCAACTTAAAAGGCATCTTGAGTTACTTCTACTTTAATAATATATATGCCGCCTATTTAAACACAACGGTATATCCTACAATATAATACTAAATTAAACAGCCTCATATAGTATCTAAATATTCAGTAATATGTTATTTGTATGATACGAATTTATATTACAAAGGTCATTCTAAACATGTAATCAAAAATTGATAATATTCTATCTATTTACATGTTTTATCTAATGCAATAAAATATAAATGGCAAAAGTTTATTCTCGTATAACAGTTTCCGATATAAGGAGAAACGTTCCGCTGTAAATTGGGTTACACAATAAGAAAAATTGGAACAGCATACTAATGGCTGCCCTCTATGAATGTTATAAAATATTTTTAGTTTGATACGTGACAAAGTTGTTATTTTTGTTATAAATTTGTATGTTTAGATTTTGTTATAGGCTTTATATAAATGAGCAGGCCGATTTTTATTTGAGTTAAATGCAATTCAAACTCTTTAAATATATGGGCAGTGTTAATGAAGACAGCAGTATATAGTAAACACATTAAAAATAATATGACTAATGGTAGTATTGTTATTCGAAACTAAATAATAGATGGCGCTAGCGGTACTTCAAGCCCACATTTAAGAAGCGTGGAACTTAAACATTTGACAATACATCGAGATCACTGTTTCAAGACCTACTGAACACATTAAGAGTAAGAACTGAGTAATGAAGAAGAAATTTGAGTTTATAAGCCCTTATGTACCACACCCTGTCTTTTTATAAGTTTACTTGTGAATAGTATATTCAATAAGGGGTACCTACTGCAAACCTTTATTCTGTTAACTTCAAAGATTGCAAAAGAAAGATATATCGATAAGGAAAATTACTGTAGTGTTGTTATTTTAGGATATTCCAAGTCACGCAGAATCGGTTGACGTGGTTATTTTGGCTCAGAACGGATTACACACACGGGTGCAATATATAAATATTTGTGCCGAGATTTTTGCTATCCGTTATTGTAAGAGCCCTTCGCGACACGGATAATAAATCTTCTGTGATAAGGATATATACATAAATATACGGTTGGCTCCTGTATCCTCGAAAGGCTAAGTAAAGGTTGTGTTACATCCACATTTCGCTAGTTATGGTTTTAGGTCCTACGTTATAGGGGGTGAACCTATTGCTATCTACTAGACACAGTTCTAGACTCCGTATTGTTACTGAATTTCGGCGCAGAAAACCCCAACAAAACTTTATCTAATCGAGGATTCGCACCTGAGACTTCATGCAGGACAATCTCGTTCACCACCGCTGTGCTCACGATCGCAGTAGTGTGTCAATTTTTATATCCGCACCACCTTCTTTCTACTAAAGATTCAAATAAAAGTTATAATAAAACACATTTTATTCGACTATATCGTCATACCATTCCATAGACGTGCCTACAATAATTCAGAAAATAACCTCCCAATACTAGGTCACCGACAAAACTGCACGTTTAAAGCCTCCGTATTCGTTTCTGCTATTTATAACAGACACAAAAGCGTGTTCGCGAATTTATCTGTCGACAGTCTCGGTTGGCGATGTGCCAGCCGAGCTGCGGGTCACTGAACTCGCTCCAATAAATATTTTTTGTTTACGTCGCCACACAATTACATGCAGCCTGTGTTGACCGCCGTACTGAAGTTTGTGTTACTGTGAAGTTAGTCACAGGAACATTTTGCACCAGAAGAATAAAAATTAACAATAGTAACAAAATTTCTTTATTTCAGAAAGTTAGGCTGACGTAAATCTCACCTACATTTTGTGAGATATTTTAGGTACCGATAAATTGGGGTGTATTGCAACTATTGGGGTGAAAAACAACACAATTGAATACGCGCGAATTTGAGCAAATGACGTAACTCAGTACTGCCATCCTTAAAATTTGACATTAAAACCAAATATTGCCATATTAATCTTTATCCTCCATCATGCATAGGGTGCGAGGCAGCACCAATAATATCCTCAGCACGATAGCGGACAGGTGGGAGAGCCCCATTGTTTGTTATTGGTTGCTGCTTCATAAGCCTGTTGTGTAATTTTATTTATGTTTTTTATTATATTATGTTAATTGTGTCTTATTAATAATTACTAACACTAGCTTGTAAGTTTTTATGTCATACTAACACAATGGATATAAGTCTGAAATAAAATTATTATTATTATATTATTATTTACTATCGACGATGTAAAATTTAGTCAATATAAAGATGAACTTTAAAAAAAAGTTTTTTATTGTTTATAGGATCAAGTTCTAGACTTCCAACTGTTACGGAGATTTTATGAAATAACAGACAAACACGATTAACAGTTGCATATCTGTTCATGCTTATGTAATACATTGTGATGTATGTAGACAGAATATAGACACAACGTGTCTGAGTTATGCGTGTTAATTGATGCGATGCAATGTTTCATTGATTCTAAAACACTCAGCTATGATAATGGCTTGGATTGGCTGAAACTTGGATGAATCTTGTAGATTATTTAATTTACGCTGTGAACTTTTTGCAATGCATCCCGTATTTGCCATCTTAATTGTCTTATTCCACTCGACTGATGTAAGGTCTCGCACTGGAGTCCCTGACCAGGCAAAGATTTATAGCCACAAAACAACACGATAGCCGGTGGCGTTGCAACCTTAAATCAATGCGCTGGCGTGCAGTTAATAAAATAAATGTTTATCAATTATTACCAAGTAATAAATGTCTTATTGATTCAATCAGATGATGTTAAGTGAAATTGTACAACTATATTGATTTTCGATGTAGCAACTTGATTTAAAAATGTGGCTACACAGAAACAAGTGCTGCAGGTTCTCGAGCTAATGTTTTCTACCTTTAATAGCAATTATTAAATTCAGTTGAACCGATCGCATACTTCTAAACTATGTGATAGATGGCGCTAAGCATTGCTTTAAACGCTAAATGCAAGATTTTTATCCTTGATGTACACTATAATTAGCTTGGTAAAGCAAAGACATGGTTCGTCGAAGTCACTGATTTAAATTCAGCTTCATGGATCTTTTTGCCATTTATAACCATTTTTCTTTAGCATGCGATATGCTTAAAAATTATCTATATTAATAATATTATAAAGAGGAAAGATTTGATATTTTTGTTTGTTTGTAAGAATTTAACTTAAAAACTACTCAACCAATTTTAAAAACAAAATCAAAACTCAAAATAAATTTATTCAAGTTAGGTTAAAAGGTAACAGGTATGAATGTCAAAGGAAAAAAAATACAATTCTTTCTCCGTTGGAAAGCTAGAATAGAATAATTTTTATTTGCATAAAATGTAGGTACATAAGTTGGAATATTATATAATTGGAGCCATATACATTTTGTCAAACTGTGACATGCAAATCCTAATTAAAATCAAATACATTAACATCAATAATTGTTATATACACATGCACATATATTACGCTTTTACTACAATTTACAATATTTTTTGACAACTTCAAAGTAATATTTTATTGAGTAAAAGGATTTATCAATTAGTCAGTCTTTGAATTTCTTGCAAAATCTATGCGTAGGCATTTGTTTGAAGTTACTAGGTAACGCATTAAAAATACATCCACACATTACTAAACTACTTTTTAAATACAAAGCCATTCTAGGTACTTTTTGCAATAAAATTCTCTCGGGATTTTGCTTTTTTAAACAAGTAAGGGTGTTGCATAACAAAAGCTGACTCTAGTATATATGTACATACAGGGTATAGTGAGTATGCGAGACCGTTTGAAAAGTGGCTTGCAGGACTCCCATGGTGGTATGGCATGAATGGCGCGAACACATTTCTTGTGCCGTGATATGCCGCTAGCACAGTGTGTTCAGTGGAAGTTGTACGTAATTTGTAAAGGACATACACAAATCTGTTTATTTTATTACATATGTTTTCAACGTGCAACTTCCAGTTTAGATTTTTTATCTAAAAGAAATCCTTAAAATTTGTGCTTTTGACCTCATAAATTTCGTGATCCTTATCGTTTATTTTTATATCGTTTACCGTACGTGCTAAATTAAATGAATTTTGTTTTATTTAAATTAACTTGCAAATTATTATTTTCGAGCCATATTATTATATTATTAATTGTATTACTAATGTCAGATAAAAACTGATGAATGTCAGCATTTTTATCACAAGTCATAATTAGAGAAAAATCGTCAGGGAATAATATACATGAGTTAGAAGTGATGTCAGGAAGGTCATTTATATAAAGTAAGAATAACACTGCCCTGGGGTACAGCAAATTTATAAGTGAGAAAGCGAGATTTGTAAATCTGGAGTTCTTTTTCATCGTTTATGTATTGTATTATTACTGATTTCTTTCTGCCTACTAAATATGTTTGAAGCCAACTTAAAGCTGGGCCTCTAATACCATATCGTTCAAGTTTTTGCAATAGGGTCATGGGACATCAGGTCGAATGCCCTTGATATGTCAAAAAAAACGACTATTACCTTATTACTGTCTATATCCTCAACTAATTGTTTTACTAAATCATAGCACGCTAACATCGTAGACTTACCTCTTTGAAAACCGTATTGTTGCTTTTTCAAGATATTATGCCTATGAATGAAACTAGTCAACCTTCTACGCATTGCTGATTCAAATATTTTTGTCATGACTGGGATCAATGAAAGCGGCCTATAATTAGCCAAACATGTTTTTTCTCCCTTCTTAAAAGTGGTTTTATTACGGATCGCTTAACACGTTCAGTGCCACTGACTCGCCCTGCGAGTTCGCGTTAATTTTATTCCAGTGCCGACGACTCGCGTGGCGAGTTCGGTGTTTTTCGTTGATATTTCCAAAACGCATCCGTATATTCTGTTCAAAATTACAGTGTAGATTTAATATGATGATATTTAACCAATTACATGGTGGCTCGGATGATACGAACATTTTTTTATATGAAAGAAATAAAGTAATTATACAATGCCATGAACTCGCTGGGAGAGTTCACTGCCGCCGATTCTCAAAATTTAAATAAATAAACATTAGACAACAACTTCAACACAGCTTGGATACTACTTATATTATGAATCTAAAACAGAATGAAAGTATCACAAAAATTTAGACAAGAGTAAAATTACGGCTTCAGATTTTGTGTTTGTTGATGTGGCGATCACTGTACATTATGAACATTGAATATGAAAGTAGTTCGTCTAACATCATTATATGACATTCATAGCTGTTCGATTTTATCCGATTGGTGATTAAATATTTTTAAACTAATTTCACAAAATGGGTAAAAAGATTTTAGTAAATTTTTAATATTTTGCCTTGTAGGGACACATTACTACCAGTGTACTTACCTATTTACTTAGTGTACGATTGCGTGATGTATGTGTGCAATGTAAGGTGATGTATGTGTGAGGTAGAGACGGCTGCGTCCGTCGCCTAAGGTAATTATTTTTTCAGTATGAAATATACGGGCTTACAAGCAATACGTATTTTTATTTCTACTCACTACACTAAAACCTAAAGTGGTGACCCCGTTGAACATTTAGTTGTGCATATTAATAAATATTTTAGTAGTGCTTTATAATAAATACTGACATTTCGGACAATGAATCCCCAAAGTGCATATCCACCGGCAAAACCACAGGAAACAAAAAGTGACAAATGTGCGTCGGATGACACGGCCTTGGCCAGCATCACGGTCTCTTCCCGTATCCCGGAATTTTGGGCGGACCAACCACGGCTATGGTTCGTCCAATTCGAGGCCGCCGTGGCGAGTCAAAAACTAAGTGATGCATCAAAGCAAAACTTAGTGGTTACCAAGCTCAATAAAACCGCCATCCAACAGGTTAGTGACCTTCTGCTGTCCCCACCTGATAGTCAAAAATATGATTCGCTCAAGGAGCGTTTACTACAGGTTTTTGAGGAATCAGAGACAAGGCAGTTTCAGAAGCTTTTAGGAGAAATGGAATTGGGAAGTCAGAAACCTTCTCAATTGTTACGCAGAATGAGAGAGCTCGCCCGAGGTAAGATTCCAGATCCAACGCTACAAATTATGTGGAACAGTCATCTCCCATCGCCAGTGCAGGCTGTTTTAGCGGTGACGGAGGTAAAAGACCTTGAGAACCTTGCTATTGTGGCAGACAAGGTTATGGAGGCTTCGAGACCAACGGAAGTAGCGGAGATAGCTGCCCCTACAACCCGCGCGGACTTCGGCACGAGAGAACTGATGGAGATGATGCAGAAGCTAAGCATCAAAGTAGCTGAATTACGGCGCTCCCGATATCCCCAGCGGGGAGGAGATAGAGGAAGGCAATATGACCGTTCAAGGTCACGACCTAGGGATTCAAGCAGGAGCCGTAAACATCCAGAATGGTTATGCTTTTACCACCACCGGTACGGAGTCAAAGCTGCAAAATGTATTAAGCCCTGCAATTGGAATAAGGCGAAGCCTACACCACAAGCGGAAAACTAGACACGATACAACCTAGGGCGGTGGATTGTGTCGATACGCCTAATTACCGCCTATGTGTAACGGACAGGAAAACCGGTTTTCGTTTCCTAATAGATACGGGTGCGGATGTGTCAGTGATCCCAGTGTCGAAAGAGTGCGTTATGAAAAATACCGCGAGTGATAACTATAAAGTGTACGCGGCGAACGGCACGGAGATTAAAACGTATGGCACACGTACTTTAGTTTTAGATTTAAATTTAAGGAGAGCGTTTAGATGGACTTTTATAGTAGCAGCCGTCAAACAACCGATAATCGGTGCCGATTTTTTAGGCCATTATCGTTTGTTAGTTGACTTGAGCTCGCGGAAATTGAGAGACGAAATAACTCATCTAAACGTTCTCACTTCTGTCGTTAACGATTGTTTATATGAATCGTCAATTAAAACATTAGATTGTAATAACGAGTGGCATGAATTGTTAAGTAAATATCCGGAGGTGACTAAACCGGTATCGTACCGGGACCCACCTAAGCATTCGGCATATCATGTGATCGAGACGTCGGGACCACCGGTTTACGCGAAAGCGAGACCCTTGCCACCGGATAGATTCGCGAAAGTGAAAGAAGAATTTCGGAGAATGACCGAAATGGGTATCTGTCGACCGTCTATGAGTGCGTGGGCAAGCCCTTTGCACGTAGTGCCGAAAAAGAACGGCGAACTTCGACCTTGTGGCGATTATAGACGGTTGAACGCGATAACCAAACCGGATCGTTATCCAATTCCTCGGATTCACGATTTTAAATACTTATTAGCGGGTACAAAATGTTTTTTTAGTAAATTAGATTTAAACCGTTCGTACCATTTTATTCCAGTGGCCCCGGACGACATAGAGAAAACGGCAATTATAACGCCTTTTGGCTTGTTTGAATTTCCAAGAATGACGTTCGGATTACGTAACGCAGCGCAATCGTCCCAAAGGTTTATGGATACGGTGGTGCTACGCGATTTAGATTTTCTGTTTAATTATATTGATGACGTCATAATCGTGAGTGAAACAGCCGAACAGCACAAAAAGCATTTAAATGCCGTTTTCCAAAGATTTGACAAATATGGTGTTACCATAAATATTTCTAAGTGTGTATTCGGTCAATCTAAGCTTGAGTTTCTAGGTTTTGAGGTGTCGACGGACGGAGTTCGCCCGCTTGACGACAAGGTCCAAGCTGTGGTAAATTTTCCGAGGCCGCACACCGTCGAGCAATTGCGACGCTTTTTAGGTATGATTAACTTCTATAGATCTCATATTCCTAGGGCTGTAGAATTTCAATCAGTACTTAATAGATATTTACATAACACCAAAAAGAATGATAAAACTATTATTGAGTGGACTGATAAGGCCGACGAGGCATTTAAGAAATGTAAGGAGAGCTTACAAAGCGCTGCTACATTATCTTATCCGTTACCTAATACAAAATTAGCGCTGATGACAGATGCTTCGAACACTAGTGTTGGTGCAGTCTTGCAACAATATACAAATAATACCTGGCAGCCACTCGGTTATTTCTCGAAGAAATTAACGCAAACGGAAACTAAATATTCGACATACGACAGGGAACTATTGGCAGTATTTATGGCCATCAAGCATTTTAAAAATCTGTTGGAAGGTCGCGCATTAACTGTGTATACAGATCACAAACCGCTTATTTATTCTTTTACAAAAGGTACTAATGATAAAGAAAGCCCCAGAAGGATTAGGCAACTTTCTTATATTAGCGAATTTACTACTGACATACAATATGTCAGTGGTAATCATAATGTCGTCGCCGATGCGCTCTCACGCGTCGAAGCGATACATTGTCCCACGACTATAGATTACGCCGAGGTAGCTAAACTACAGGAAAGTGATACTTACCTACAGCAGGCATTACAAACATCGGCTAGCAACTGCAACTTGCAGTTTAAGCAAGTTTGTTTGCCGGATTGTAATACCTCTATTTATTGTGAAACATCAACGCAAAATGTAAGACCTTATTTACCAGAACCGTTCAGAAAATTAGCTTTTTATTCTGTCCATAATCTCAGTCATCCCGGCATAAAAGTTAGTAAAAAATTAATCAAACAAAAATTCTTTTGGACAGACATGGATAGAGACATTACACATTGGGCGAGATCATGCGTCCAATGTCAAAAAGCAAAAATCACTAGACATACGATATCAAGTTCAGGCGATTATGAGAAGGCTGATAAATTTTCACACGTTCACATAGATATAGTTGGCCCCCTTAGCACGACGGCAGATGGCTATAGATACTGCGTTACGATGATAGATCGTTTTAGTGGTTGGCCTGAGATTTTTCCAGTGCAAAATATTACGGCGGAGACTGTGGCAAGAGTGGTGTTCGAAGGATGGATATCCCGTTTTGGATGCCCTGTTAAGCTAACAAGCGACCAGGGCAGACAATTTGAAAGTGATGTTTTCCAGCAACTAATGAAATATTTAGGTATTGAAAAAATGCGCACGACACCTTATCACCCACAAAGCAACGGCATGATAGAACGTTGGCATAGAGCACTAAAAGTGGCTCTTATGGCACGTCTTAAATGCAACAGTTTATGGATCGACGAATTACCATCTGTGTTGTTAGGCTTACGCGCCGCTGCTAGAAGCGACAGTGGCGTGAGCGCAGCCGAGTTAACATACGGTAAGACAATAAGGTTACCGGGTGATTTTTATGACAACAGTAGATTAGGTGTGTCGGACTCGGAATATTTACAAAAGCTAAGAGACGCTATTAGCCATTTAAAACCTAGACCACCAAGCCACAGTAATACACGTTCGCTATTCATACCAAGTGATTTGACTACTTGCAAAAGTGTTTTCGTTAGGAACGATATATTACGTAAGTCTCTGCAACCTCCGTATGCTGGCCCGTACAGCGTCATAAGCAGGAGAGGAAAGGCTTTCACAATTAAAATAGGCGATAAGGAAACGACTATTTCGATAGATAGGCTTAAACCTGCCTATATAATCGATGAACAGTCGTCAAAGGATATGTGTGATAGTAGTAGTAATAGTTCTAATATGTTTTATGATAACAATAGGTATAGTTTTTCACCTGATAACACAGACACTTCTAGCAAAGTTTTATGTCCGAGAACATCGCGCAGTGGCCGCGTTATCAAGCGTCCAATACGTTTTGCTTCGTAAACACTTTTGCAGGTGTCATGAGTATCTATGTGTAATTGAAACTATGAGTATTGTTATTGTATAAGTGTACCTAAATGAATCGTGTAATTTTAAGTAATTTGTAAATAAGTATAATATGACTTTGAGTCTTAATGTTATTAACATTAAGCATAATTACTAATAACAAGTATAACTAGGTTACGAACTTAGATTACAATAAATATTGAAATAAAGAATATATTGCACTTAATAATTTTGTGTATTGACGAATTTTTAGCAATTCAACATTGCGAAATGTAATAAACATAACTAGGTATTAAGTTAATATGACTAGTATATAGTTTAGTTTATATTTAGACTTCATTAACGCTGAACACTAGTCGATAGCATGGGTGGTACGTCTAGCAAAGACCAAGTGATTGCTCAGGCGACCGTGAACAACTCCATGATAACTCAGAAGCTGGACACGATGCACTGGATTATCGTCGCAATAGTTATCTTCATCGGTCTCACAGCCGGATACATTATATGGCGCCATTGCAAAAGGTCGGCGAAAGGATGGGTGCGCAGGCAAGTGTTCGCGAGTAACGCGACGTTGGCTAGCGTGCAGACCGTCCCACGTCAACAAGCGCCAACTCCACAGTACGCGTCATAGATCGGAGCCACATTCCACGCTATCGACCAGCGTACGTGTCAAGTGAAGTGATGATAAATAGGATTAAGATTTAGTTATACTGGGGTAAATAAAGAAATAAATTTTTATTTTTCTTTTCTTTTGTAAAGGGGGGAGTACTGTAGGGACACATTACTACCAGTGTACTTACCTATTTACTTAGTGTACGATTGCGTGATGTATGTGTGCAATGTAAGGTGATGTATGTGTGAGGTAGAGACGGCTGCGTCCGTCGCCTAAGGTAATTATTTTTTCAGTATGGCTTACAAGCAATACGTATTTTTATTTCTACTCACTACGCGAAAGCCTAAATGCCTTACCAGTTAAATAGTTTTCGAGTTCATTATTACAAACAAATACAGAAAAATAAATTTATTTACTTTATAATATTAGTTGAGATTTGAATTATTATACTTGTAGTGTAATTCCTTATATTATTTTTTACCTGGCTGACTCCTTTTGGGTCAGGTAGTAGGTAAGTAGTGTTTTTCACGCGTATGTATGTATGTGGGTATATTTTTTTTTTGTTACATGTTGACAACCACTGCCTAAATTACGAAACAAACTTACCTTTTATAATAGCCTTTGAGTTTTTTGCCATGTTTATAAGTTGAAACACACTGAACAATCGTCAAACACGTTTCACTTCCGATACAAACGTTACGAAGACTGAGACGGCCACAAAAATAACAAAATATAAATTTTACCCTTACATAATGCCAGTGAACTCGCGTGACGAGTTCATTCAATTTATATTGTAGTGCCGGCGACTCACTTGGTGAGTCCAATGTGAAATGTATGCGGCATCCGGGAAAACATCATGAAAATCGTAGTGGCACTGAATGTGTTGAGGTTACGGAAAGCGGACAACACTAAACGAATGATTGACTAGATGTGTGAGAATTTGAGTAATTTCTTGTGCACAATATTTCAATATTTTCGTACATATTTCGTCATACCCTCAAGAGTTAATGTTCTTTATAGACATTATAATTGTATGAATTTCATGACAGGCAAAAGAATCCAAGAATATGCTATTGCTTATAGTCGTTTTACAAGTGTTTTGTATAGAGTTGGAAGACACAATGGTTGAATTCGAGCACAATTCATTAAATGCATTTGCGATAAGGTATGGGTCATTTAATAATTTACAATCCTTGTTGATACTGTTTATACTATTCAACATTTTCACAGACTCAGATTCCTGCTTTATTAATATCCAAGATGCTTAACACATATTTTTTGAATTTAATATTATGATAAGATTCTGGTTTTTAATAGATTGATCTATGCATTTTTGCAAAACTTTGGAGTATTTTTTGTATTTAATTATAGTTTCCTTACCAGTATTATTATAATATTTGTAACGTAACGATCGTTTGTTCTGCAACTGACTTTTAGACCCCTGGTCATCCATCTTGATTTACGCGCTTTGTTACCTATTTTGATTCTAATTTTACGAAAACATAATACATAGAAAAGAGTAAAAATTTCATTAAAGGTTTGGAATGCTGATTCGATATTTTTATTGTTGAAAACATCACTAAATGATATACACGGCAAACATTTTTTGAACTTTTGCATATATTCTGTAGCATAGTCACGTTTATAAATAAAATATTCGGTCAATGGAGTATCCTTATTAGTCGTGGGGATGTTAAGCAATTGGGCTGTGTTATGATCGGAGATCTCAATGTGTAGTAATTCACCAATTGCAAAAGGCATGTTGCTCATTATTTGAACGATGCAGGATTGCTTCCGAATTGCCTGATTTATGTGTAGGGATAAATTGTAATTTTTTGTGACTTCAATTAAAGTTCTTGTTTCAGTTTTATTATAATTGTAGTATGTCAATTTTAAGATCACCAGCCAGTATAATCTTTTTATTGTATGTGTATGTCATTTTATAGAGTAGTGTATCAAGTTTACTAAAGAGAATTTTACAGTTTGAATCAGGTGTTCGATGCAGATAATAAACATACTTTGTGAAACTAGCTCTATGGCACAACATTCAAAATCTTTGTCTACTGAGAGGTCTGAACAAAATGTGACTTGCTTGTATTGAAGCCCTTGTCTAATAAAGTACATACGCCACCTCGTTTTTGTTTAGCTTGTCTACAGTAGGAAGTGGCGGGACAATAGCCAGATATATTTACCATCCGTTCATGGCCTTTTTGTTTAAAAGTTTCAATTACTAACTATATTATTACCGAGTAATGTAGGCTACATTTTATTTTCAAAAAAACATTTTACTAGCATAACCTAACCTTTTTTTTCTCGAGCGAAGCTGCGGGCAAAAGCTTTTTCATAATATATTAAATATTAATTAATTTTAAAATTTATTTTTACGTAGCCTGTTGATGCAAGAAAACCTAAAATATACACTTTCATAGTTTTATTTTAAAACTTAAAGGAACTGCACAGAATGATTTATAATGCTTTCAAAACGCCGCGTATATTCATTAACACGTTATATGCACCCGTTAGTGAAACTAATGAGGATGTACTGGGCCTGTATAAATTTCTACCATCATTTTTTTACATTTCAAGTAGGTAGTGACTTTTTGCTGGTACTTTTATAATTTTGTGTTTTAAAATGTGGTAAGAGATTTATGATATTTTTAGATGTGTTACTTGCGAGAGCGTAATGGAGCTACTACTATTCTTTGCGCTTGGAATTTAGTTCGTTCTCATAATGTACACGCATATACACACACTTCACTTATTTTTTATATATACATACTAAACTCATAACTCATTTGTCGGCCTCGATGGCGTAGTGGTTAGTGTAACCGACTGCCACGCCTGAGGTAGCGGGTTTGATTCCCGCACAAGTCAAACATTTTTGTGCATGAACATGGATGTTTATCTTGGTCTGGGTGTTTCTAAGTATAATATGTACACATTTACAAAAAAAATGTATATATGTATGTTTATCCATTGTCTAGTACCCATAGTACAAGCTCTGCTTAGTTTGGGCTAGATGGTGTTGTGTGTATGTGATAGTATATTATATTATTATATTATAACACATGCACACAAACACTTTCGGGTATTCACACTAAATTCACCCAAATACTTACATTCTGTCACACTCACTCTTCACTGTCAAGATACAGAATGTACTGTATCTGAAATGTCACGGTTTATCTGTTGAATTCGTAGAAACTCTAACTCCTAAGATAAAGGTCTGTGCACCTAGTTTAGGTGTGAGATAATTATTCACCAACTTTTTGATCTTGATGTACAACGTGCTGTATGCATGTGCCTTTATTGTGTTGTGTCCTTTATGTACTAATAAACAATTTTTATTATTATTATTATTATGATGATGTAACCTTTGCTTACACTTCATTTCATGTAAGACTATGTATGTATGTCAAATTATTCGAGTCTTTAGTTATTTATTCTAATGTAGTTTTCTTTTGTAATCAACGGATTTTTCTGCTTAATTAACAAAGCAAGCCAAGTAAATAACAACGATAGGTTAGTGGGAAGTAAATATAATAGAAAACAAAAACCTGCATACCCATAATGTGCATGTGTACCTAAGGTCTTACTAATGTTCTTGAATAAGGGTGTCATCTAATAATATGCCAGTATGGCAGAATTTTCTTATTCTGAGAAGAGGCTTGTACCCAGAAATGAGACAATTTATAAACAGAACTGATATTTATAAGATATTATTACGAATCTTGCCGAAATAGTCATAATTCTTCAGTCATAAACATGGCTGACCCAGTTACATTCCAAACCAGCCTGTATTGAACTAGCCTTTGAAACTTTACTGCCCTACAAAACTATACTGACAACGACCGAAACATTTTCAGAATATGTTGAATAAAAGGTATAAACTTGTTTTGAAGATTTAAAATTGGCAGTAAAATGAATGCCTCAATGAAAATAATTTATTTTTAAACTTTTGCTTCGTTCGAATTTCAAATTATGTAGTTGAATACAATTTGCCAACTCTATACGACGTTCTGAAACAGATTTATTAACACATAAACACCTACTTATATAGCAATTTTGAGGCTGAAAACAAACCTAGCAGCATCAACATACATAGAATTTCATTCGCGTAATTTCGCGCCGCACTGTTGCGTGAACTTTATTCAAAGGGGGTCTTCCGTGCAACCGTGACGTCATCACGCTGACGCGTAATTTAACACTATAATCTAGACCGCTGCACTTTCCCAGAAGAACTGAAGCGAAATTTCCACACGTTCCATTTAGATTTGATGAGTAGTAACTGAAGCGAAATTCAGCTCATGAAATGTCACGGGTGAAGATGCTCTAGATTTGTCCGTAGCCTAAGATAGCCGTATAACAATTAGCATTCGGCTTGTCGCACTGTGTTTGAAATCGCACGTTCTATTGAGCCAGTGCTCGGAATCTATATATATTATCTATCAACGATACAGCATGCAGAAGTGGGTGAGAAGGATCTATGGGTTTTCCCCTTTGATCAGAGTACTGCGGGGTCCACTACAAAGTGATTATTGACCATCTAATAAGCCGCAGTAACTCGGTTAGCCACAGTGGGGGGCAATATCTGCCGACCGGCAAGCATGTGGTGTTCAAGCGTCTAACTAGTGCGAAGCTAACGCATCCTAATAACAATACTAAATGGATTACTCCATGCATGGCCTAGTCTTTAACGAAATGTTAAGTAAAACTTGCTGCGATGTATACCGGTGCATCTGCTAAGCAGGTAGACTCATATCTAGAGTCGCTTGAGCGTAACCTAGGCGAGTTATGTTCAAGTTGTTCTAAGTATGACATATTGTACACATTTTGGGTAGACGTACGAATGAATATTGGGTAATAAGCGCGGCTAACAGCTCCGGTACTGAAGCCTGCAACTCTAGTGTATAAGTAATTATTTTTCTTTTATCACTGGTATTTTCTAACTAATTATATTAGGAAAATACGTATACTATTGGGAGGCTTACACGGAGTATAGGTTCAACATGAAGAGGCCCGTCGAGAGTTTTAATCAAAGGTGAGATGGAACATCTACAGCGGCACAAGCGGCAGCAAGCGTAGGAATCGTATGGATTCTAATACATATGGGCTATAGGTATGGGTGTTTGATGGACCAGTATATTGATAACTATGGTTGAAAAACAGCGAATTATTTTTTTTATTAAAATATGTTTTAAATTACGTTTGCTCTCTTCTCCACTCAACGTTAGGTTAGAAATAGCTTTTATCAGTAAGGCCATCCTTTTAAATTATAATGCTGTACACGTTTTACAGTAATAATACTGTAAACCGGATACAATTTTTTTTTAATAAAGCATATAAATTTTATCATTTACTGACTAATAATTTACTTGAAGTAATACATACACATAGCTATGTCCTTACTTATTTGCAGTGTCTAAATAATTACAGTAGCTATTGAGAAGAATCAGTTTTTATATAATAAACCGCACGGATAGCCTTCAGCTTATATCTTAATGATCAACCTTATTGTCCTATATACATGCCATATTGGTGATATTCTATGAATACGTAATATTGAGTACGTACCTAAAAATCGTATCTAGTGTAGAAAGATTTATGAGTATTTATACGTCATATTTATAGATGAGACCACAGAACATTTGTGGATGAGACCGTGTAACAGAATTAACTCTTTGTTCGTAAATAGATTTATTCATTAATTCATTTATTACTAGATTTTGCCTGTGGCTTCAGTCGCATAAATGTAGGCTACGTAAGTTTTCTATTCTTTGGGAACAGGATGAAATGTACCTTTTATTCTTGTCTATACCCATGACAACGGGTATGCAAAAAAAATTTACAAACAATATAACTTACATTCGCATTTATTATATTAGTAAAGATAGCACATAAAACCGAACATAACGTAATTACAATACTGAATATGAAAGTACACAATTCTGTTTTACTCTACATATTTTCCAAATTATATCAATTATCAAAATTTTCTGTATTACATCAGAGTGTTGATATTAAATTTTTCTTTACTAGTGCCACTAAATTAAAAAAAACAATTGTGCAACGAATTCTTTGATTAGACCTAAACGAGTGATATATAATTAATTGGCCATTACCCTATTAGTATTAATATGCTCATTGTATATTGTAGCTGTAAGTTTACCTAAAATGTTAAAATAAAATAAATAAAATATTAAAATTTGATTTGAATTTGATTACATAAAACCTAAAAATATAGTCGGCGAAATGTGAGTGTAGAAATCGTTATTGATTACGGTTGTATCATAACAGTAACAAGTACACTTCTGCGTTATCAGTAATATATATGTAGGAATATCCTCCATAATTAAAAGAAGTCGGTGCTTTTAAATTCACTTTTATTAATAATTAAATAACTTAATTAACTACGACAAGTAGTTATGAATTTAATTAAAGGTTACACGGACAAAAACAGTGATCCGAGCACCGAGCGAGCTCAACAAGAACTGTGCCTCGGCGCCGGGCGGACCGGCTTATATAGAGTAGTGGTGGGGCGCGTTCGGTGAGTCACGCCCAGCTCGGCCGCTCGATGCACGTTCCACTGACGTTTAGCACGTGGTTTTTCTCTGTGTACCCCCTTGTAGCTAGGCACGATGACGACGCCGACATATACATAAGTATAAGACTGTGTATTTGAATGCTATTTGACCAAAATTATCAACCCCTCCATTAAGTAAGCCTATGCAGGAATTTACTTAGATTTTTACTATCCTACTAGATGTGAAAGACTATGCAAATATTCCGATAATTATTTTGCAATTACATGTAAGCTGTTGTATGGATTTGGATAAATTTACACACGAATAGAACATATTTAATTGTAATAAATATTTTCTGTATTTAATATAATATTTATTACGATTAAATATGTTATATATTTAATCGTAATAAATATTATAAATGCAAATGTGAGTTTGTTTGTTTGTAACGCTTTCACGCCTTAACTTTTTTTTTAAAATAATATTCTATCACCTACACACAACACCATCTAGCCCAAACTAAGCAGAGCTTGTACTATGGGTACTAGACAATGGATAAACATACATATATACTTTTTTTTTGTAAATACATACATATTATACATAGAAACACCCAGACCAAGACAAACATCCATGTTCATGCACACTAATGTTTGACTTGTGCGGGAATCGAACCCACGACCTCAGGCGTGGCAGTCGGTTACACTAACCACTACGCCATCGAGGCCGACTACTTAATGAATGATCATGAAATTTTGCATACGCATTTTCAGAGGTACAGAAAAGGACATAGAGTATCCTACATCCAGAACATAAGTACTGTGCCCGAGTGAGACCATATACTGAATTACGCATACCGGGATGAAAATAATTCTTTGAGCGACATTGTATTAACGTGGCTGATGACGTGGCAGAATTTAGTGTAATATAATTTATAGCTGTTGCTGAGTAATTTGTAAAGTTATTATCCAAAAGGGGAGGAAACACTTCCCAACTTTCTGGCCGTATTTTAATTATACTTAAAATAAGTTGAACAAATCTTAAATTTTCTGACACAAATATCATAAAGTAATTTCCAACTAAAAGCCTGCAGTCGCTCGATGCCAATAAGTTCGGAGCACAAATTAGAAATTTTCCACTTCAAAAGATGTCTTCATTGATTCCATTCGATTCAAAATCCAGCTGCTAATATTCCAATTCCATTCTAGCCCAGTTTAACAGCGACAAGTTTAATTAAAATGCTTTAGCTTTTTATGTACAACGAAGTTCGTAGTAAAATTTATTGTGCGACTTCTTAAGTTAATAACGGTACGTATAAATTAGTGGTTACTTTGAAAAACTCAGGTAGTTTTGTTAGCTCTAAGGCGACACAGGTTTTGTTAAACTTTGTTAAATTAAAATGAATAGACTAAGGTACAAAGCGAGGATCGACATTTTAATTATTGTAGTATATTTGGTTTTGTATGTCATTATTTATGTTTACAGTTTGATGTACCATGTCCCTACCGGTATGGAAAAACAAACGCCACGCTATCAAACTATGTACACGGGAACTGTATCAAATTTAATTCAGTCGTTTATGATATTGATAGAGAGAAACTCAGACTGAATTATATAATACAAAATTTTGCTCTCATCCTTTTCTGTTCTCCTGACAACGTGCATGTAAAATTGCATGATAATGGGTCGAGTAGTTAAGGCATGAAAGCGTAATAAATAAACTCACATTCTCATTTATAACATTAATTAGGATAATTATAGTAAAGTTATTGTTAAATAAAAAGGAATTTCTTGCCCGTTCTTCTCATTGGTTCTACGCCCTTGCTTTGCCACGTTCAGGCAACAGGTAAATGTAAATTCATAATTATTATAGTTCAGTTAGTGTAACCTTGACCTTCATAAGTGTTACTTTGTGACTTAGTTGAATAAAAATATTTTGATTTTGAATGTATTAAAATTTAGATTTTAATCGAAGATTAAGATCTTATGTATATGTCAATAAGAAAGTCAAATTATTAAAACAAATGCATTTTTAGATACGCACGTAATGCGATTATGTGCGCGACGCAAGTAGCCGACGCAGGGTTCATGCGCAAGATACCAGTGTGAGCTAGGTGGCTCGCGGTTTTATATATACGACGCATAGAACCTGCGTGAGTACTCCAACAGCCATTATTAATGTCTCTTTCATCGCACATTGTACTGTACCGAACGTGCCTTTGTATTTTGAAACAATATTGTCGTTGTGTCCTTGACATTGTCGATATGAAAGGCAAGGAATAACTTATTATCAATAGCCTCCTGGGATCCAAGGATACCATAACTGCCATCACTGTTCTTAAAACGTAAATAATTTACATTCTAACAAAGTATCGGGCACCTAAACCAGTTATGTAAGTACAGTAATACCCCGAATTTACGCGATAGGTGTGACTGAGCTATAGCCGCGTAAGTTGAATTCACGTAAGTCGGGGTATAATTTCGCATATAAATACACAAAATAATTTATTTTTATTGAGGCCAGAAACTAAAGAAAATAACAATTCAGTCAATATTTTCAAAGAATCTTAGATTATATGGATATATATAAAATTGTCAACTGAAATTATTTTGATGTAAAAGGCTTTATAAAATCTAGCAAAGTACTTTGTACTCCCGCAAAATTTCGTTAATTCTAGGACAATAGTGTAGGGGCAGTAAGTCTATAATCGAAATCAAGAGTTGTGTGCCGCTTAAATAAAAGACGAATTAACGACATTTGAAAATCGCGTAACTCCGCGTTCGCGCGTTGGGGTAGCGTAAATCGAGGTCGGGCACGCCACGATCGGGGCGGTAAGTACGGGACTTACGGGTTTGAGGAGTGGCTGGAGAGGCGGCATGGTGCCCTCACCTTCCGGTTGACATAGGTAATGACTAGCCACGGTTGTTTTGGCCAGTTCCTGTATCGTATAGACCGGCAAAAGACGCCCGGTTGTCACCACTGCGGCGACTGCCGCGACGTTGTTGTGGACACGGCGCTGCACACTTTGGTGAAATGCCCCGCCTGAGCATCGCAGCGCCGTGAGTTGATCGCGGCACTGCGATCGCTTCGTGGGCCTGTCCACCATCCGATCAGCACCAGGTCCGAGAGACGGCGTGCGTGTTCCCAAGTGCCAAGTCCGTGCGCGCCTCTGTGTCAAGTCCGTCTCCCCTTTAGAGAAGGGACAGTAGGGATTTTAAAAGTGAGTGAGAAACTGAAGTGTAGGTCTCTTCGTGTAGTGCCTGCCGTTTCATACGGCACGCCGGGCCGAAACCTCGGCGGGGTCGCGATCGCAAGTACAAGTGATTCGCGCGGCCCCGCGATTGCGGTTTTGTCGAGGAAAACTGTGTTAGGTAGATTGTATTCCGGGAGGTCTAAAATCATCATTTCAACATCTTTCTTTACCCCGGTGAGTCCGACATAACCCCTTCGCCCGACCCCGCTGAGAGGTATGCGTCAATGGATTCCCCCACTGTAAAAAAGAAAAGCGTAGGTCGAGGTATTACTGTATTGCCTTCTTACAATTATTATTTGTCTTTTTGTAGTAATCCTAATCCTATGCGAAAATTTATGATGATCGATTGAGTACTTGAGGCGTGCAAGCGTAACAAACTCATATTCGCATTTATAATATTAGTTAGAATGTAAATAAAGTATAACAAAAGATTATGTAAAGAATGTGCTACGACTACTTTCTAGCTCAGGGGTTCCAACTTTTAAGATAACGAAACACTCACCAAATACCTTTTCTTTTATGGAACCCCATATCAAATGAATACAAATCAAAGACATTGTCATCTAAATAAGAACAAAAACTTTACTTTATATCACCTATTTTGCGCTATTTCAAAATAATATTTGTTACAGCCAAAAATAAATAATTTGACGGAACCCTGGTGACTTTTCTACGGCACCCACTTGAGGAATCGCTGTTCTAGCTTAAATATATACCTTTTATTACACATTGTTTCAAAAGACATAGGTGTAGGTTCTCCGATAACTAAACTACCAAAGTTTTTTATTACAGCTGCCTTTCATCGCTAATCATAAGGCCCGCTTTCCACCAAAGCAGAGAAGAGTGGAGACGAGAGGTGAAGAGCTGCGAAGGTGGCAGGTTATTTCCACCAAAGTGGAGAGGGATTGGGTGGC
This sequence comes from Catocala nupta, assembly GCA_963675205.1. NCBI lineage: Eukaryota > Metazoa > Arthropoda > Insecta > Lepidoptera > Erebidae > Catocala > Catocala nupta. Next base: position 23,439,559 of record OY776085.1, on the reverse strand, counting down.
GGAGAGGAGATGTGAACTGTGTGTAGCTGAAATGTGAACTGTGAAAGCTCGAAACTAGTCAATCGAATGACGCTTTCGAGTGTGCGAGGCGCGGGGTGAAGGCAGTGGGGAATGGGGCGCGCGAGCGCGACCGCCGCGCGCCCTTTTACTATTACAGGCTACACGCGCAAGTTACTCACGCGGTCTACACACGCAAGATATGCGCGTAGGCTACATGTGCGAAATACTCGCGCAAGATACTCGCGCGAGCTACGCGTGCAAAATATTCGCGCAAGACACTCGCGCGGACTGCATGTGCGAACAAACCATAACTCCACTTACGCATGTTATCCGCGTCGTGTGCAAGCCCCATAAATATATAATGAAAAACTTTATCACATGTATCAAGCTAATGTTCTCCTTTAGTCCGTAGAATTTGTTTTATTCCCTTGGCGACTATACATTTTCTGACAACAGTACCTTTTAAATATGTTAATCCAGAAGTTTCTCTACATCGTTGTACTTTACGTCACGACATTGAAACATGTGGTCGTATATAACAAAGTGTTCTATAAAAAAGTTTAGAAATATAATAATACCATTAAATGAAATAAAAGAAATAATTACGACTAATTATTTCTAACTAGATTTTAGCTGCAACTTCACTCGTTCTTCTTCTTTTCGTGTGGTTAGTGGCCAACCTGTTGTCAAGAGTTGTTCAAGCCTACGGACGGCCTCTGACATGGCTTAACGACTGCTGTCAATTTGGCAACAACCGGGACCGACTTTATACGTGCCCTCCGAAGCACAGAGACGCTCAGATGAAATACCACTAAGCGGTCACCCATCTATAGACTGACCGCACCCAACGTTGCTTAACCTCGCTAATCGTTTACCGATCAGTGAGTACAACTAGTAATGAGCGTTCTGTATCCCTGACAACTTGTATACGAAATTTCATAATGATTGGTCGAGTAGTTAAGGCTTGAAAGCGTAACAAATAAACAAACTCACTTTCGCATATTAGTCAGGATTAGAATTGTTAAGTATATTATTAAAGTATTTTTGTCATTTAAATGGTTTAAATTGAGATAGCAATAATGCATTAAGCTGATATAATATATATTGCCCTGATACTAGACTATCGTTGGATGCCATATTCTAGGAATGAGATTATTGCCGCAGGCATCAATTTTATTTTTAAATGTCACATTTCTTTCGGGATTTGGCAATTAAAACTGATACGAGATTGAGCTAGCGGGCTTAGCTATTATATTTATAACTTTCCTAAGAAAGATCGAAACCATCTTATTTGCTATATCCTGAAGTGTAATAATAAATTCCGTAGAGTGCACGTCCAATATTTCATAATACTTAGTACATGCAACGCGTGAGTTATAGAAGTGCAGTAAACTTCTACTGAAGCGTTCTTATATAGACTTATGTTATGCTTATACTACCTAGAGTACGGTTTGAAGTTAATCCGACATTATTCCAAAGAAAATTCAGTTACCCAGTATCTGTTTATTTTCAGTTAGAATACGACGAAAGGATACGGATCACTGGGGCCTCTGCCAACACAAATGTAGTTCTGAAACCGTAAAACGGATAAATATTTTTACTACATCTCATTCCCGAACAGTTTGGCTATTTGAAAATATAAATAAAACTTAAATAAATAAAATATACATAAATATAAATATCGTATACTAACTTGAACGTAAGGTTTAGTTCTTAAGAAGCACATTTTCAGTATACTGATATTTCAAAGTAGTAATGGCATGCGTATGAGTAACAATGTTCATAATCTTTGAATTATTTATAAGATCTACCACGACGTATAATACTAGAGTGTATCTCTAGTGTTATACGTCGTGGTAGATCTTATAAATAATTCAATAATATAATATGTTTTTATAATGCAGTCATCTTTCTCATTAGATTAAAGAATTATAAAGAAAATGTATCTATACCAAATTACAAGGCAAATTCAAAATTATTAGCACCAACATTTCTAGCTACAGCATCAAAAAAAATTATTTAGATATGCACAATAAACACAGTATTTTTCTCTTTCCAAATTCATTTTTAAATTAAGGAAACCAAATTACCTGTACGCAATATTTTCTTTGAATTTGCCTTACTCAAGAATTAAGGTCGGTATTTAACAATGTAAACTTATTACAAACGCACGCGTAAAGTTACGCCACAAGACCAACCAGACAGTCTTTATTATGGAAATTTCAGTAAACATAATTTTACAAGCAAACAAGCCACCAAACAAACAAATAAAACCTGCAACTTATTGTTTTGGTATACTAAAATCACTGTTTTGGTTGCTCCAGCCTAATAACACTGGGAAATTATTTTATCGTAAATAGCCTAAGTGTATGGATACAATCTTAGTACAGATTTATAGAGGCGAGATAAAGAGGACCCGAGTAATAACGTCTTAGGGTTTATGACTTCAGAAACTTATACAACCTATTTAGTGTTGTTCACGTCTCAGTTGTCTAGAACTTTGTCTGAAGACGAACATTTGGTATAGTTTAAGGACGTTTGAAGTATCATTAATAGCTGTTATTGCCAAAGTTTATGTGGGGGCTGTATGCTAGTTTGTTTTTATTTCGACCTAGTATTAAAAGACGGTCCAGTGAGAATAGATCTCGTTATAAAGGTAAATTTATTAGTAGCCTGGTTCTATATTAATTGGGAGCTTAATGCGAGCAAGTAATGTTGCACTTTATGCCTTTCTTTTTTCAGAGGGCACGTAAAACGTCGGTCCCGATTGTTGTCAAGCTGACAGCAGTCATTAAGCCATGTCAGAGGCCTACGGGCGACTTGAAGAACTCTTGACAACAGGTTGACCACTAACCACACGAAAAGAAAAAGAAGAAGATGCCTTTTTTTTAGTCACAAGGCAAAATTGTGTTCTGTTTGAAGGAAGGTTTTCTCCGTTCTTCTTTGGTAAGCAGCGGCTTGGTTATTTCCTTGCCGTGCCAATAAAATGGCTACGTGTATTGGTTACTGCTTACTTTTAGGTAAGTTGTAGGCTGTTACCTTAGGTATAATATTACTATATTTATTAGTACCACTTTATCTCGTTGGTGCTAATTATAAAATTTCGGGAAGACTATTGGGATTTTCTAACAATATTATATCTAAAAAGACTTATATATATTACATGCGTGCAAAAATAAGATTTAAAGTTAACCCAAACATCTTCAAGCGAAAAAATATTTTTACCGCTGTTGCGAAAAGGACATTAAGTGCACGCATCCGCGCTATTATATTCTATCTGAACGATGAATTAAAATGACAATTTTAATCTCGTATTTTTTTCTTCTGCTTTCTTACAACATAGGTACTCCATCAGTAAAACATGCCGATTTATGAAAGAAATGTTGTGTGCCATTTTACATAGACGTAACAGATCTATAGTTTATACATATTTAATATACAAGTTAGTACTAGCCCGAGTCTTGAAATGTGACCTTTAAGACGCACTAAACTCACGAAGTGCTTTTCTTTATACTTTTGCATTTTCGCACCACCGAAGCAATATAGTTTTGAACACCTTCCTAATTAGCGTAACTTAGTTATAGGTAATACCTAGGTAATACTTAGGTATTACCTAAAACTAAGCCTATTGTATGTAACATTACTAAACAGGCTTTTCAAATAGCAAAGTAATTTATTTAACGCGACACCGAGTGGTGGATTATAATTTATTGCAGTACTTAATGTAACTATTAATGGAACACAGGTGTTTGTGGTTTTCAGCAGATTATACAGAATATCACAGAAATAATTATGTGGCTGTATTCAAAGGCCGGAATATTAAAATTATTAATGTGTTAATAGATAAATAGCCTCATTAGCATAAACACGTCTCTACTTAAATTAGCTCTTAAATAAACTTTATGCCTATTTTAAAAGAACTTAATCAAAAATTCAAATAAATATTCGACCTTTGTAACAATAAAGTTATATCAGCCGTTATTTATCGACACAACTTAATGGATGAAATTATGGAGACCTCTTAGATATGGTTGCCTAACGATGTTTGCCTTCACCGTTAAAGCAAGCGATAATAAACTATTTAACACATATATCTTCAAAGTTTTAAACAGTGGACAAATATTTTCAATATCGTCTGTCTCTTTCACGACGCAATTTTTTCTCGAACTCGATGTAAAAGACAGACGTTGACAATTCGTGCAGAATTGCATCTAAATTTTAAAAAACATGAATTGCAAACATCTCCGAAACCTTGCGCCAATATAAGAGATGTACATATACGACAGAGCGCTGATTTATGTTTCTAACTTTATATTGCCAATAGCAAGCCAACCGCGCAGACATACGGGAAACCGATCTAGTCAATCTCGACTCCGTTGTGCTACAAATATTATGTAGCTGCACTGTATTGTTTATGTTGAAAATCGACCTGGGACTTTGTGAATACAAATTGTTAGTGTCTGAAACACTAAAGGCCGTGCCAACGAGAACGTGTCTAACAAATATTTCATCCATGTGACCCTCGAGTATTAAGTGCACGTTTTGAGATAAGCGTTTATAGCAGTGCAACATCCTTGCAGTCACAATTAAGTAAATCAGAAACCTTTTAAAAAAAAATCGCTATCTAATTGTTAGCTGCCTCTCAAGTGAATAGTGCTCAAGTGCTTGATCAATGATTAACCTTTGATCAACGGTACGCCGCTGTTGCCTAATTATTATTCAACTTACTTCTAATTAATAATTTGTCGGTAGTTACATCTTCTAGTCAAAACAAAATAATGTTATTAACATTATGTTTATAACATTTTGTTTAAATTAAAGGCTTTTGGTGTTGGGGCGGTGTTACAATAGCTAGAACAATATGTTTTTAATTAAATACCATTACCTTTTTATTTCCACATTTAAAAATAAACAAACTTTCATTATTTTAAAGAAAAATAAGATTATGACAAAAATACACTTAAGCATAAAAGAGTAAAAAAAATTTCTAACCCAATAGTAAGTACCTTTATACAGCTTTCGCAATACCGAGTATGTCTTTCCCTTTTCTGCACACATTCTTGAAGACTAGAGGGCATGATTTCAATCAAGTGGCGAACAGTTTCTTGCGGTATTTGTTCCCAGCTCGCTTTCAGCACGTTTAGGAGCTGTCTTTTATTGTGGATGGGTTGGTTTGTATCTTGGAGGCTTCTTTTCAATAGCTTCCACATGTGTTCAATGGGATTCAGATCCGAACTGTTCGCAGGCCACGGCAGAACTTCTATACGGGCTTCCTCCAGAGCCTCTCTAGTGGCTCTAACAGTGTTTGCACGAGCATTGTCATGCATTAACTTGAATCCTGTACCCATTCGCTGTGCAAATGTTACCATATGGGGTCTAATGACTTCCCCGATGTATCGTTGAGCTGTTATTGTGCCTTCATTTAGGATTGCTAGCCCGGTTCTACCCGTTAGACTTATGCCACCCCCTCATTGGGCCCCTCAAATCGGCTTCTTCCGTGAACGCATGCTTTAAAAAATCGTTCTCCTTAATTTGATGCGACGATCATCACTAAAAAACTTCACTTCACACTCATCTGTAAACAGTAACAAACTCCAATCATTTATGTCCCAATCCTAATGTTGCCTTGCAAATGTTTACCGATTTGCGCGATGAGCACTTGTTAATGGAATCCGCACTGCTCGTGTTCTGGAGAATTGCTAGTCTCTATGAAGTCGGTTTCTGATGGTTTGGTCACTGACGCATGTCCTTGTTATCTGGCGCAGGTGGGTTTGCAATGTGCGGGCAGCAACAGTACGTCCTCTACGTGCATTTAAGCATATGTATCCGTTTTTCGGTGCTGAAGTTCCTCACACCCTGATCCCTATCTTCTAGTGCTTCTCCCAGTGCCTTGAAACCGATTTTAAGCATTCGAGATGGCTCTTCGCGAAAAACACAGCTGCAAAGCAACTGAACGCTGTGAATGGCCTTCTTGAGTTAATGTTATGGCCCTAGTCGTAGTAACCACATGCATATGTCATCGAACATTCGTCATTGTTGTTTTAGAATTGCTAATGCATACTGTAATTACTAATCATAAACTGTTTGCTGCAGAACGCAAATGTTAAATGACTTTAAAGTTTATGTTAAAATAGAGTAAAATCAAGTGGTTACAAAAAAAAGGAATAACTACCCACATACCCACTAATGCAGGCAAATATGAACAAAAATTGTTAACAAACCCTTAAACTAACATATCACTACAGATTTCACCCCTTGCGTAAAGTAAATTATCAATAAATTTGTCCCGATTTAAAAATATGCAAGTGGCTCTTATTTTCTTTTGACTAGTATACATTTGTTTGGTGTATATAGGTTTGTCAACTTCAGTTTATAAAATAAATTACATCATGATTTGGTTGATATTCTTTATATCTAATTAACGGTTTGTTGTCACAATTACAGATTCAATTAATACATAACATAAGTCTTTTGTTCTCGTGTGTTGGATTAGTTGTGCGAAGTAAGATACACATATCCTTCCTCCGCAGTCTTGTAGACCTCACGTCGCCCATACAGGTCTATATTCTCAGATTAAACTCATTATAAACGGCAACATGATTGCCCTTTTATCGTATACCGAATAGGATGGCTGATGAATTAGCCAGATAGGACTCGGAGCAACTTTGTGGCAAGTTTGTGGGTCCCGAGCCATTCGTGGGACTCTCTGAGAGCACCGTCAAGGCAGCTTTGAATGCACATGACAAAGCTAAACACAGGCTAGAGTGGATGGCCTTCAGGAACACTCCAAAAAATTCATTGCTAACAGAGCCACGGGCTTCACCCGGAAGTTCTGCGGGTATAACAAGAGCCAAATATGCCTGCTCACAGCGTTCACTGGCCAAATTAGCACCAACGACTTCCTGTGCAGATTGAGATTGGCACACAATTCGATCTGCAGAGCCTGTGGCGAACAGGACGAGTTAATATCGCAACTACTGTGTGAATGTGACGCGTCGGCTGGATTGAGGATGGTTCTGACGGGATTGGCATATCCAAACTCTGAAGACTTCAGGCTCTGAAGTGTACGCTGCGGCTGATGCAGTACATTCATAAGGAGATAGCTAAGGGATAAATCTTGAGGCCGACACAAAAGATCCCACTGGGTCGAAGTGTCTCCGGTCTGTACTGACTGGCCCCCACACAAGATAAGATACAGAATAAGAAATAGGCTTCCTTTCATCCATAAAAAAATACTGTTACTAATCTAACCTAATCTACATTTACGCGAGCAAAGCCGCAGGGAAAATCTTGTACTGAATTACATGTTGCTTGATACGTGTATCCAACCAAACATTTTATCGATCGCCTAGTAAGATTAAGTTGATACTGTTCACGTAACTGCAACTTTACCAGCGAGATATATACCTATAGCACACAGAAAACGTTCCCATTTTGTTTTAATCCACCAGAAAAATATCAAACAAAATTCTCAGTAAAGTTGAAAGCAATTACCAAACGGAGATTTCTTACACCAGCGCTCTGAGCACAAAATAGTAAAATTGAAGGCAGGCGGCTCCGCGGTCGGCGTGCGGCGCCCGGGTGAATGAGAAAAGTAAAAAATCCCCAGAGTAATAATCGCCTTGTTAGCGATCATTGTTGCAAGGACCTTAGTCCGACCATTTAAACTGGGAATTGCGAGCCCCGCCATCATTATACCTATATTTAAGAACCGAAGGCAGTTTCTTTTTCTTTTTGGAGAGGGAATATTATGTATATTTGGTAAGTTGATTCTTAGAAACGGTGTGATTGGCATCGGGTTTATTTAAAGAACTCAATTTGTAATTGACTTGCGTAATTTACATATATGCTTAACTTAAGATACAATTTTATTTCACTTTGTTTTATACTAGATACTGCTGCGTGAATGTTAAAGAAACGCCAAGATAAACGTATCCTATTTGTTAATTCAAATCCGTTCTAAGACTTATATATTACTAGCTGCGCCCCGTAGTTTTACCCGCGTAAGTCCCGATGCCGTGGGAATATCGGGATAAAAAGTAGCCTATGTGTTATTCCTGCTATCTACATACCAAGTTTCATAGCAATCGGTTCAATAGTTTTTTTGCGTGAAATAGTAACAAACATCCATCCATCCTCACAAACTTTCACATCTATGCTAATATTATAAAGCTGAAGAGTTTGTTTGTTTGGTTGAACGCATTAATCTTAGGAACTACTGGTTTGAATTGAAAAATTATATTAGTGTTGGATACCCCATTTATCGAGGATGGCTATAGACTATATAACATCACGCTACAACCAATACGAACGGAGTATCAATGTAAAATGTTGCAATGAAAATGACTTATGTGAAGCAGACAAAGTTGCGCGGATCAGTAATTATAATATCAGTAAGATGAGTATCAAATACCCAAATATCGTCACAAGCTTACATTTATAATAGTAATAGACAAGAATATTAAATGTTAGAAGAGTAGTTGGGTTGCCCATTATAATTTAAACCAGTGTAGTGATTAACTTATAGTAGTTTTATTGTAGACGGCAATAGACACATACACATCATACTTTGAAAGTTGAGCCTGCATAGATTGCATATTAGGTACTTTAAGTGTCCGCCTCATCACTGCCAATGCGCCGGATGTCGTTGATTCGATCCCCACATGGGACTAAAAGTCTGGGTTTTTGCTTCTGTTGATTGAATGTTTTTTTGACTGCCGCTATACGATATTTATACTAAACTAGATGTGCCTGCGGTTTCACCCGTGTTTACCGTTATTGCGCCGGCCCCGTGGGTTGTAGAGTGATATTATATACCCTATAGCCTCCCTTGATAAATAGACTATCCAACACTAAAATAATTTTTAATTTCAGACTAGTAGTTTCTGAGATTAGCGCGTTCAACCATATAAACAACCAAACTCTTCAGCTTTATAACATTAGTATAGATTGTATAAATATCGTATAGCCCAAAAATTGTATCCCATCATGGATCGATCGATTTGACGTAGTAATTGGAATTGACGAATAGGCGTGGTCATAGTTGATTGATGGTTAAAATGCCCGGGCACGCCACGATCGTGGCGGTAAGTCCCGTGTTTGAGGAGTGGCTGGAGAGGCGGCATGGCGCCCTCACCTTCCGGCTGACACAGGTACTGACTGGCCACGGTTGTTTTGGCCGGTTCCTGTGTCGTATACGCCGGCAAGAGACGCCCGGTTGTCACCACTGCGGCGACTGCCGTGACGTTGTAGAGGACACGGCGCTGCACACTTTGGCGGTTTGCCCCGCCTGGGCATCGCAGCGCCGTGATTTGATCGCGGCAGTCGGATCGGTTGCCCTCTCGCTCCCGGCCGTAGTTCAGTCTATGGTCCGGAGTGAGAGGTCGTGGAACGCCGTCGCCTCCTTTTACGAGGAAGTGATTTCCATCAAGGAGGCGGCGGAGCGGGAGAGAGAGCGTTTAAACCCTCTCCCCAACCGCACAGCCGGGCGCCGGAGGGCGCGCGATGACCTCCAGCCACCCTGAGGTTTGACCTGGGGGTGGCGGGCTTTGTGGGCCTGCCCGCCATCCGTTCAGCACCAGGTCCGAGAGGCGGCGTGCGTGTTCCCACGCGCGCCTCTGTGTCGAGTCCGTCTCGTCCCTCTAGGGGGGAGACAGTAGGGAACTTTTGAGGGAGTCCTTTGGGTAGGTCTCTTTGTGTAGTGGCCTGCCGTTTCATACGGCGGGCCGAAACCTCGGCGGGGTCGCGACCACATGCGAAAGCGATTCGCGCGGCCCCGCCGATAGTGGTTTTGTCGAGGAACACCGTGGTAGGTTTAGTCGGTATTCCGGGAGGTACATTATTTCTTTTCCATCTTTCTTTTACCCCGGCGAGTCCGACATAATCCCTCCGCCCGCCCCCGCGGAGGGATCTGGGTCATTGCATTCCCCCAAGTAAAAAAAAAAAAAAAAAAAAATGGTTAAAAGGCCATCTCTGTGTTCATAACTTTTAATTTAATTAACAGCAGCTGCACACTTGATGCTATTGGAAATGTAGGCACATACTAACTATGTCACCTCAATATTTTAGATGTACTTACAACCTCAATAGTATATCTCAATTGTGTTGAATTATTATTTAATATTTAATATTTTTATTATTTATATTTCTCTTTACATGTGTGTATATGTGTATGCTCACAGATTATTGGTATTATAATATAAATAAAATAAAAATAAATTAAATTTATTAGGCTAAAAAAAAGTACAATGATGAACTTAAATCAACTTTAATTAAATCTTAACATCTAACAATGACTTAATGCCTAAGAAATTAGTTTTCAACCAAAATAATAGTCATAGTTATAGCAAGAAAGGATACTTTAACACCTTTTCATTATTATAAGCTACTTGCTTGAACTAGGATAGACCTGTGTTTCAGTCGATCACTTGACTATCTATTTTAAAAGTGGACATTTATTTAACATTAATTTTAATCTCTTTTAATATAATTTTTTTTTTTACATAAACAAAGCAACAATTATAATTTACAACTTAACTAATATTAACAAACCTAACCACTTATAAATAAAACATGAAAGTAACAAAATATGGGTCTATAAATTTAATATAAAGAAAGGAAATGGCTGGTTCAGACAGCGTCGTAAAATTCCTCAGAATCGCTGTCGACCGGGAAAGTGCCCAGGAGACTGGCAGCATTGCCACGTTGAATGGCAATGCTGATTCTTTGAGCCAAGAAAAGTCCAGCCTTCTGGTCACGCGAAGCGTCGATTAGCCGCTTAGATATATCTCTAAAAAGCTCACGAGCGCCCGGACCCCATGAACCTAGCGTCTCCACCCCAAACGGCTCAAAAACGTAATTACCAATTAAATTACTGTATTTGCGCCGTTTGAGGTTTTCCGCCGCTACAGCAGCAGCACTGGCGCAGCTCACCGTGTTCGGAAGATGTGATGGCGCAAGGGTGTCGGCGCATGTGGCGTCCCACACCAAAGGCCTACCCATTTTCCAAGGTAACAAAGACATACCATCGGATCTCTTCCCATCGTCACGTACCAAGCCTATGGGTTCTAATACTGCTGGTACGCCGGCGGTGATAAGAGCACGACGGATAATGTCATTAAGGTGAGCGTGTCGTGAAATACGACCAGCGCTTCTGCTGCAGGACAGCCCATGGTGTCCGAGGCTGTCGACGGCTTCTCCGCAATGACAACGATGCGGAGAAACACACGGGGCACCTAAACGAAGACAGGTGGCGAGGCGGAATGTTGTATCGTCCAACATTGTACCTGTGTTGGACGATGGAAGTGCCTGAAGCCCGATTCCCATTCTCGCACAGCCAGCAAACGTGCGCGCTCAGCAACACTTACAGATGTAGTAAAAAGATTTTCTCTTACCGTGTTGCATAGCGGCCCATCCCACTGCCTTTGGGAAAACGGGTTGGTAGGCAGATCAGTATTTGGACAAGCCATTTTCCAGGCGTTCACGGCGTCGGTCTTACACAACACTTCTGAACTAACCAGTGTGGGTGCCAGAATGAACCTGGTTAATTCTTCCGTACTGTAGACCGAGGCCAGGAACGCCGGTAAACTGACATCTGAAATTTTGCGAACGCCGAGCCTGCCTAAATGAACAGGTAGAGAAGCTTGAAGCCAAGCTCGGTCGTTCAAGTCCACATTTAATATTTGCCTTAATGTATTCTGTATGATTTTGTCAATTTTAACTAAAGGTGTTAAATGTTTCCAAAACTGAGATGACCTTAAAGCATGAGTAAAGGGGCGATAAGGCAGTAACGCATTATAGTAAAAGCTGAATGTATATTAATTTTTAAAAGGCGGTCTGAAATTTCACAAAGATTTTGGACTTTCTCTTCTAAGAAAGAATCAAAAGCTTCTTCAAAAACAGGGGACCCAAGCAGGCGAAGAGAATGTTTTTCAACAATTTTGATATCTGGAGCCAATGAGTTGAATTTAGTTAGTATCAAATGTTTGTCTACGTTATTAATATTGTTTACAAATATTTCACATTTATTGGTATTTAAATCTAAGCCAATTGATGCAAATTTATTTTTCAGTAGTGCCAAATCTTGTAGTACTGTTTCTACATCGCCTCCAAGCGTCCCATCATCTAAATACCAGATGTTAAATTTAGAATTTATCTGCTGAATAATGGGGTGTATAGCTAAACTGAAAATGACTGGTCCAAGAGGGTCACCTTGTTGACATCCAACTGAAGATTCTAAAAGGTTGTGTTTATAAAGTAATTTACTTGGAAATCTGTAACATGTCCGCTAGGTTCATGGGGTCCGGCCGCTCGTGCGCTTTTTAGAGATATATCTAAGCGGCTAATCGACGCTTCGCGTGACCAGAAGGCTGGACTTTTCTTGGCTCAAAGAATCAGCATTGCCATTCAACGTGGCAATGCTGCCAGTCTCATGGGCACTTTCCCGGTCGACAGCGATTCTGAGGAATTTTACGACGCTGCCTGAACCAGCCATTTCCATTCTTTATTTTAAATTTACAGACTTTACATATCTTTGAGAACATTATGGAGAACTCTCAGACATGCAAGTTTCCTCATGATGTTTTCCTTCGCCGTTAAAGTAAGCGATAATTAACTATTTAATACGCATATAACTTCGAAAAGTCAGAGATAGGCGCCTAAGGATCGAACTCGAGACCTCTGCGTGGCAGTCCATCGGTTTACCATTGGGCTAAGAGCCGTTATCTAGTATTATATTAAGTATGAGTATAAATGGCGGATTCTTAAAACGTTTAATAATAATATGTTTTTATGTAACGATCAATGGATAGAAGTTGCGTGATTGTTTTAGTTTGTATTCGATTATAACGTTTTGTCTTCAAGTTTTTTTGCGAGAAGGGCTTAAGCTTGTAAGGTCTGATTGTTAGTTAGTCTGAATTGTGGTTTGAATAGTCCTGTCTTATATAATGACGTTTGACAAAGTACATTAGCAGATGGGCCAAACCATTTACTGCAATATCCTAATTAATATTATAAATGGAAATGTGAGTTTGTTGATATTTTTGTAACGTTGTCACGCCTTAACTACTCGATAACTCATCATGAAATTTTGCATACATGTTGTCAGAGGATCAGAAAGTACATAGGGTATTTTTCATTCAGGCAAAGTACTGTTACTAAACTAACCTAACCTACATTCACGCGAGCGAAGCCACGGGCAAAAGCTAGTGTGTCACATACATAAATAACGAACTCATAATTGAATGCCGATAGCCAAAAATATTTTAGCCGTAATTTCTTTTGCAATTCTTAAATTATTCTTTGAGAGGTCCTTTAGTAAATAACCTTGGTTTGTACTTATTTCACTCTATGAAGCACAAAGGAATGCTAGTCTCGCTTTGAAAGCTGCGTCAGGTTGAAATATTTTCATAAAGAAACGACTGTAATAGTTTCCAAATTTTTATTTTAATGACTGCAATTTAACAAGTAAATACATAAAACATTCACGATGATTGTAACTTGAAAAGAGTGTTTAACCTTTGTCGCATAAGACGAAAAGAAAAATAAATTATGCGCTGAAATCAGACGAAGGTCCATAAACTATATTTATTTTAAATTTAGTAGACGTTCCCGTAACTTTGACACAAGATTGCGCCAACGCTATTTCGGGGACTCCAATACGTAAATAGGTACGTCGAGCAAAGTGTTATTTATTTTTCTTTCATGGATTTATCAGTAGCAGCACGTGTCTGATAGACATTAATAAATAGATAATTACTGACATCTATTCTTATTATGCGGATCCTTGGGTTAGCTGGCGAGGTGCGGGTGAAATAAGTGTATTGGCCTACCTTTTTGGGGATACACACGTGTCAGTTTACATATAATAATATAATATAATATTCTATCACATCACACAACACCACCTAGCCCAAACTAAGCAAAGTTTGTACTCGTACTTTGGATACTATACAAAGGATAAACATACATATAATATTATACTATTATATTTTTATAAATATATAAGCATTTAGTTATCATATAATGGAAGTCTTTAGTAGCCGATGAATGGTAAAAGTCGATCAAGTAACAGTTTTTGAATAAGATTATTACAAAGTCTTATGTGCTTGTTCTTTGGTTTTGATTCCCGGATCGGGATGAAATTCTCCGTAGCAGTATGTAGTATAGAATTCTGTCCCGTAAGAGCAATGGGCTTGACCCCCATTACGTATTACCTAATTATATATTTGGCAAAATGTGGGTGTAATATGAAGAATATTACACCCAAATTTCGCCTACCTCTTAGGAGATGCAGTGATGAGACTGCATTTGTATGTATGTATTGTCGGTGCAATTACGCCGCTAATGATTTCCACGGCGACCGCAGAGGGCGGGGAGGACGCTTTTCGGTTCTACGACCTACCTCTCCTACCGCGCCTTCTTACTCTCCAATAGACCAACATTGTATTTTATATCAATTTATCTATAGTCACCTATTTATTTTATCTTTTACATCGAACATGTATTTGATTGAAATTTATTTTCACAATAATCACAGTAGTGATGAAAAAACTTATATTTAACTATTTCATAATCACTTTTAATATAATAATGCCCATTAGTAATAGATCCATAATCGTTCCTAACTGATCAGAGTGGGCTGTTCAATAGATCCATTGTTGACGATAATGTATTGTATTACTATAATTGCCTGTGCTTCGTGAACGCTATTAACTAACAATTGCAACTGCATTGTTACCTGTAACTATTCAAGCTGCATAATGATGTACAATCCTACTTGTGATATTTAATACAAATAGAAAATGACGGGATCGTCGCCTGCTTTTACTCAAGCGAAGCCCGGCTTTCAGTATCACATAAATCGCAGTGAAGAAGTGATGTGTGGATGCAGTATGGTTTTCAGGCTTCTTGACAATGCAATGGATTTGCTACAGGAGACTTGAACCGATTGCTCTTTGCGCTGCCAAAGCACTTTCTTCTAGCGAGACAGGTCCATGTTGGATATACCACATTTACACACGAAGCGCGTTGCTTCCACTTTTATAATGCGTACTGCAAAGGAGTGGAACTTGCTACCTTAGTCTGTGTTTCCCGATGATTGCAATCTGGGTGTCTTCCAGTTGCAAGTGAATAGGTATCTTCTGGGTAAGCGTGCTCCATCGTCGACTGCATCGTCACTTTACAACATGTGAGATCGCGGACAAACGCAGGCCTATTAAGAAAATAAAATATTTTATTTTAGCAATGTGTGAACGGCTCTCTCGAACTTTGCTGTATACGCTCTGTAGTATTTAATGCTAGCATGCAACGGCTATAACAACCGCCATCAGGCGTAACATATGATTGCATTCCAAGTCAACATGGAATCCGAAATATAATCATCGCCGCGTTTGTTGTACAATACACAGGGCACTCAATAAGATATTGCCAAAACATTTATGATAAGTATGTGATATTAGCGAGGTTGTAATCGTCGGAATTCGTGTGTGAACTAGTAATGGACTAATATTAGGTATCACAAAATTGTTAAACAATACTTTTATGAGACTTGCTAGATTTTACTCGAGGCTTTTCGTGCTAATCTATATTTTCTAAAAAAAATTTACCCCATGTGAATTTTAAATTTTTCTGGAAGTAAGGATGAATCTGTTAGTATGTTTGCAAAATTACATAATGATCGATAGAATAGTTAAGGCGTGAATGCGTAACAAACAAACAAATAAACTCATATACGCA
Organism: Catocala nupta; assembly: GCA_963675205.1. Taxonomy (NCBI): domain Eukaryota; kingdom Metazoa; phylum Arthropoda; class Insecta; order Lepidoptera; family Erebidae; genus Catocala; species Catocala nupta. The sequence continues at coordinate 23,423,824 of OY776085.1, read as the reverse complement.
TTCATAATAATAATAAAGAATCTTGGTCAAAATTGTTTAATAAAATTTAGTTTGTATTATTTTATTACAAGTCCAGCTTCCTTCTTACTAGAATTTTATTGTGATAAAGAAACGCCTACATAACAACCCACCACTCTGAAATGAATACAACATTCCTGAAGTAAAAATAAACAGGTTCCCTCGGGTAATAAATTGGCACTTTAATAAAGGCTCACCGCAACCCGTTAGTAGTGCTAACTTTATCACAGGACGGAGTGTTGTTTAGAAAATACAAACACGGCTTCAACCAAAGAGTAACAAGCTAGAAGCTCTCACAGGGCGTGTACAAGTAAGTATCTGTTAAAGTTTTGCTGTTGAGCCACCTCTGCGAAATGTTGATAACTAGGAGAGAAGAGGAATAAAAATGTGAAATTTATGTGTTGGGTAATGATGTATGTTCTTATAGATTTGAAATTAATATTATAAATACGCATGTAGCTAACTGTTTAGGATGGTGGTGAGATTCACCGTTTAAGTACCTGTATGGGTCTTTTTCCTATACACAGTGTGGCTCAAAGTATGATCAGAAATCCTGATGACAAGTACATCTAAGAAAGCTAATGAATTATTTGCCTCTAATTCCATAGTAAATTGGATGTTATTATTAATGAAATTAAGATATTTTAGGAATGCATTTACACTATCTGTTGGTAATATTGTGAAAGTATCGTCTACATACCTCTTATAAATCCTGGGTGTGATGGTGGTAGTCTGCAAAGCATACATCTAAGACATCCTTTTCTGCATCCCTGACAATTTTTATGGTTAAAAGTACCCTACCTTTTATCAAAAAGAAAGAGTACTGCTCCCGAGGAATATAAATTTTTTGACATTTATATTACACCTGTACTACTCGACCGATCATCATGTTTCGTCAAGTTGTTAGTGGTGTAGATCAGGAATGTTGTGGATGCAGATTTTTTTACATCCGCGGATGCGAATGCGGATACGGATATTTAAAGGTTCACATCCGCAAATGCGGATGCAAATGCGGATATCCAAATCGATGCGGAAGCTCCGCAATTGCGGATGCAGATGTTGATGAAAATTGTGCATCTTATTTAATAAAAAGTATCTAATATCACCTGCAACCCTGACAATTTTTATGGTTAAAAGTACCCTACCTTTTATCAAAAATCTAGTTTAAAATAAATTAAAATGGTCGTATCCTACAGACGCTTGTATAAGATACTAAATGTGCCCGCGGTTTCACTCACGTTTATGGTTACTGCGCGGCGCTCGTGGGTCGTAGCGTGATGTTATATAGCCTATAGCCTTCCTCGATAAATAGGCTATCCAACACTAAAATAATTTTTCAATTTGAGCTGAGATTGAGATTGGCGCGTTCAACCAAACAAACAAACCCTTCAGGTTTAAAATATTATTATTATAGATATAAGAAGTAATATTGGCGCGTTCCCGATTCTTTAAAATGTCAATGCAATAAAGATTTACAATTTTCGACTGGTTTGAAATCTGGTATGATTCGAATTCTTAATCCTAAAACCATTTACCCGATTTGGAAATAGAACCTAACTCCTGCTATACCACCGATGCCATAGAGCCATTTTTACGTTTTATAATATTAGAACGAATAGCTTATTACCGATAATTAGTACCCAAAACGTCGTTCTACAGACAGCACGTTGTAAATAAAACACTATAAAAATCTGTAATCTTGTTCCTACGGGTACCGTAAAGCAATATTTTTCTTTTAGGAAAGCCTCTTTAAATGGTGTGCGGATAATTAATTACAAAACGTCTTACGGCGATCCGTTTCATTGTCTTTGAGAACTCTAATTAAGGGTAACATCAATGCACAGCTTGAAAGCATTTACTTAAAGGAGAATCGTACCTTTCGAATCAGAGCAGCCCTTTTAGTTTTGGCTATTTAATGGATTGTAAGGGGTACGTTAAGATTGAGGTCCTAGAAGCGATAAAAAGAAATTGGGAGTATTGTTTTAAACAAAGACAGTTGTAATATTGCGATAGATTACAAAAAGTATAAGAAGAATTTAGATACTATAGAATTTGGTCATACATCAAACTTTCCAAAAATGTACTTTAAAACCATTACATAAATACCAGAATCGCGTGAATCCTATCCTACAAGTACATATATTATATTATATAAGCAAAGCGAACACATAAAACTATTAGGTATTATAGTGTAAAATCTGTCAGTTACGTGTATCACTTAAATTAATATTTAAGCAGTTTTAAGCAATATAATTACATCATTGTTACAGGAACCATGAGTTTTACCAGATGGACTTATATCTAGCTCTCCAGTTTATTAACTATCTCTGTACAAAAATTATGTTTTTATGAAGGAGGGATAAACTAACAAACACACTTTCATATTTATCATATTAGTAAGGGTAGACGGCATATTAAATCCAATTTATAACGAGCCAACGGCCAATCAAACTCCGAAATATATTATGATGCATAACTTTATCTTGATAGAAATATTACGATATTTATAGAAAATTTCTGGACTTTAGGACTTTGCTATATAGTATCATATTTCAAGATACTGTTTTAAAATACGCAGTCATCCCTCCTACGTATTAACTTTATATTCAAAAGTACTTGAATAATACTAAATTGTGATCTGGTAAAGTATATATTTTTTCCAGCTATTAAGTTCATCATTTTATTGCATTTAACTAGTGAAAAATTAACATACAGACTGAGTAAGAAATCAAAGACTCAATTTTTCTAAATCTATGAACTTATTTTTGACATATATTTGTTTGTATATTAAGCATTAGCGTAATATGTTTTAAAAGAATTGACTGGCTTATTGAGGTCATATTTACACCATATATCGGTTTCCTTGACACGATAAGTACCTAATTACTGTGCTATACTAGAATTCTGAAGTCAAGTTATTAACGACTAGATTTTTGACCACAGCTTCGCTTGCGTTATCGCGTATGTAAATTTGTTTTTGACAATATATTTCTATCCCAACGGGAACAGTACCTTTTTCTAAATTAAAGGTATATATCGGTTTCTAAATCCCTGACAAAGCGTATGCAAAATTTTGGGTGTGTTCCAGTAGTTAAGACATAAAAGCGGTACAAACAAATAAACTTACATTCGTACTTATAATAACAATTAGGATGTGCTTATAAAAACGCGAATGAAGTTGTGGATAGCGTTTCTGTATACATTTAAAATAATCAATGCGACCTTCGGGACGATAAATAAAACTATCGTTGTGCATAACGAACGACAGTTACAGGACCCCCGGACCGCTGTAGGATCATTGGATTTAGTGAAATCTATCGTCCTCATTTTACCTCTCTCGTTCTAGTGTCCATTAATTTAGTGCGGCTTAACCCGCGCTGCGGGTTTCTGTTTTGAATTCCTTGAGCAATCTCTGCCAATTACTTTCATTTTATTTATTTATAGCTTCATTAAAGTTCTTTTTAAGAACTGGTTATTAGTATGGGTGGGCAATTTTGAGATTAGGTTTCGTCTACGTAAGTGTTACAAATTGTAATTAGTTATTATATGTTTTATGGTACTTTATTTTATAATGATAATTTTATTAATGTTGATTTTTAGGACTCTTATGAATCACGTCGAGAGTGATAACTATTTTATGTCAAAATATAGTATTGTTGTCACATTTACGTAGAATACGATCCAAGTACCTTAAGCCTATCTGTGTTAAAATTCTTTGGAAGTAAATGGAATATTGCACATATTTACTTGTTTTTTTAAATTATGGTACGTATGTCTAGCCTTTCTCACATTTTTTGTTACCTATAGTTTACGCTTACGCTTAAGCTGTGGTGCCAACCAGTCAAATTATTAATATCGCAAAAGGCTCTCGCTTATTGAACCTATTGTATTATAAAATATTTGATGAACTGGCCTGATACCTACATATAGGTCTTTGTAACTGAACCCTTTATTAATTTTAAAAGAGAATACTTCGCAACAGCTGGCCATTGTGTTCGAATGTTGAAAGTAATGACGGCAACAATAACGATGTTAATGGCGATCGCTTGTAGGGTTGCCAACAATGAAATTTATTTGCTGTAAAGAGTTTTAATTTGTTTATGTATTGTTTATTGTTTTAGGATAAAAGGAACAACGTATGAAATGGTTTGTATAATATAATTTGTTTGAAAATAGAGAGAGATTATATTTATTATCATGTAGGTACTTTGCTTGTATTAATCAAATATATGTTTGTTCTCAGGCAAACCGACCATTACCTCAAAACAAAAACAGAGCAAAAAATCTTGTATTCTTCGAATGGTTCGTGTTTATTCTTTGAAAGTTTCTAAAATCCTCTGAGATACAGAAATTACGTTTAAAAAAGGTCGTACAAAGGCCTGATCCTAATTATAATGTAAAAACCAACCCTAATCATTCTGTAATACAGACCTCAATACCTTTAGAAACAATATTATATCAAAAACATATTATCTAACACCTTATTTTAATAATTATAATCTCGTCTAAAACGATCAATTAACCCGCCATAGTACAAACCAACCCTGTCTAAGGAAATGGGGTAAGATTCCCAACCACAATGAAAGACGCAGCTCATCAGATTGATAGCGGGTCTTAATTAACGAACCATGTTCCGCAACGCAAAGGAACAATAGACTTGTTGTTTTACTCAGAAGGCGGAATAAAACTCTATTATTTGTAAAACTAATCATAGCGCAGTATTGTGCATGAGATGACTGTGCAGTTTATATACGTAAAGTTATTTTAATAACTATGAGAAGATTTATATTTTTTACTATTACGACAGACCCGCCCCGGCTTCGCAAGGGTAGTAAAAAAACCTTAACAAATTATACACGTAAACTTTTCTCATAAATCACTCTGTCTATCGGTGAAAACCGCATGGAAATCCGTTCAGTACTTCTGGAGTATTATCGCGAGCAGACAGACAGACGCGGCGGGGTACTTTTTTGTAATATGTACCTAGTGACTAAGTACTAAGGAACAGTACTTTTACTTTTCTAGATAAACGGTACTCTATATCCATTCTGTACCCCTGACAACGTGTATGCGAAATTTCACGATGATTGGTCCAGTAGTTAAGTCGTTAAAGCGTAACAAACAAACAAATTCACATTCGCATTGATAATATTAATAAGGACTAGTTAGTATTAACTTAACTTATCTTGTATGGGGCCCAGTCAGTACAGACCGGCGACACTTCGACCCAGTGGGATCTTTTGTGTCGACTTCTCCAATAACGACTGCCATATGTAGATGTTCATGGCAGCCGGGACCGACGGCTTAACGTGCTCTCCAAGGCACGGAGCAGGCGATAATTGTCAATCAATACGCACATAATTTCGAAAAGTCATATAACTTTCGAAAGTCAGCGGTGCGCGACGTGGGTTCGAACCCGAGACCCTCTGCATTGCAGTATGTTGATCTCCCCACTTGAGCTATCGCTGCTCTAGGATTAACTAACCACTGAACAAATAATTCAAAATAAGAATATTATTCGGGCCAGCAAACTTGTATTATATCCACATCCTGACAGCTGTTTTTAGTTATTATGAAATAGGGCTGAGCCTATTGTGGGCTGTGGTACACAAGATAGAGTGCAGCTGCTACTACTAATTGAGAATTTTGTGATAGAAAATCTTATAAAACTATCTGAAACGACTCGGGAATCGGCCCGTGGACCACACGCTTGTTCGTAAATTATGGAAATACATCCAACGGTATATGATTTGATTGAGTAACAATCATTCGAATATCTTAACAAACATTAACATGTATGAAATTAATAGGATTTTTACATTAATTTAGATTAGATTGTCACTCAGTTTTTAATCGAAAAGGTCATATAGTGAAATGTTGTGATTTAATATATTTTCTTGACTGCCTTAGTAGCAAAACGGTATCTAGTGCATGCGACTGAGCATGAGGCTGATTTTTGGACGTTCGGTTCCCGGATCGTACAAATTGTTTGGGTTTTATTATCAATAAAAGTCAATCAAACTGTTAGTTTGTTTGGTTTTACTGTCAATATATTTACAATAGCAACATGTTCTTTAAAATGTACCCGGTTGACGGCTACAGATTTGCCCTTATTACGTGAAACATAAAGCCATAACTGATGAAATGTATCAGGCACCTAAGCCTACCCTATTTCAGACTATATACGATATAAATTATGACGTAGACAAACAGAGAATGTACGCAGAACTACGTTATGCTAACAATTTATCTCGGCACGCGGGCACACAAGAGTTTCTCTGAGGCAAATATGTGCTAATTTGTACAAACATCGGCGCGTTGATTAGCTACACAATACAATCGCTAGCTACTGTGAATCACTGAAATAATACCTTAGTTTGAGATAAGCTCATTGCTAGCTTAAATATTCACTGGCATATACTAGCTGTGTTCTGTGATTTCACTCGCGTTTGTGTTAAATGGCTCTAATGAACGACGAGCTAACAACGGGATACAAAGTGTTGTATCAGGATATGGTGCCAAGTGTCATCAAAATCTGACTATAGATTGCCACGTGATAGAATTATAAAATATCCATAGATGATTGAAGAAATTCTGATTCGTCATGAATTTCACAACTTGACATAATGTACCTATATCATAAAATTTCGTATACACTTTGCCGGAGGAACAATATCATCCGGGAAGAAATTTGTTACTAATCTAAACCAACCTTCATTTTCGCGAACGAAGCCGCGGTCAAAATCTAATATAATATACAACTATACTAATACTATAAAGCTGAAGAGTTTGTTTGTTTGTTTGAACGCGCTAATCTGTGTTGGATAGCCTATTTATTGAGGAAAGCTATAGGCTATATAACATCACGTCCCACCCAGGGTGGCGGCGCAGTAACGATAAACGCGGGTGAAACCGCAGGCACATCTAGTATAATATATAATAATAGTGAAGTAATAATAATATATGACACTAGATTTAGCGCGTGCCTTCGCTCGCGTAAATGTAGGTTATTTTAAGGTTATTTAAATTTTCTATCCCTAGGTAACAGGACTTTTACTGCACGAAAGGTACACTATGTCCGTATGTTTTCTGTACCTCTGACAACGAATAATGTGCAAAATTTTATGATGATTCGTAAAGTAGTTTAAGCGTGAAAGCGTAACAAACAAACTTACATTCGCCTTTAAAATATTAGTTAGGATTAGGATTATAACGTCGCGACCGTATATATTCAAATGATTAAGTATAAGTACATACATATAGGTAAATAATGCAAAGTGATAGAAGTGTTTACATCAGTGATGTGCAATGCCATCTTACTGCCTATTTTAGATTTATATTATAACATATACCTTAGCCCAAATTATTTAATCTCTATAATATTATTAAGTTATTACTGTTTTTATCTTTAGTTTTTTTATAGTCTGTAGTATATGGCATAATGGCTGCAACACCTTGTTAATCTGAGTTGTAAAATACTGAAATAAAATACTTAAAAGAGTGGCCGTGAGTTTCTTGCAGATTTCTTCTCATAGGCTCAACCCTTTGCCTGAACCTAGCAACTAACCTAAATGTAGCTTCAGTAACTTAGTAAACTCACTAACCCATATATTTTGACGTCCATAAGTGTTACTTTGTGACCTAAATGAATAAATGATTTTTTACTTTGACTTTGACATTACCGATTACACGTTCGAATTATTCCAATGTTCATGTCATTGAAATGTACTCGAATACATTAATATTTTATTGATAATAATGTATTAAGAATACGTAACCATTGTAACAGTCGAATATCGACTCGAATTAAAAATCAGTGTTTATCAAATCATAATCCGAAATTAACTCAACTAGCGATTTGAAGTAGCATTCACTAGATTGGTTACACTAGCTCGGTGGTCGACAACATTGTTGTCCAAAAGAGCCAAATATAGATAATCCACAAGTAAAATCTATTCAAAGAGCATTTTTTTAAATTTAATCTTTGGTTTAGCTGGGGACATTACGAGCAAAAAGGATTTAGTACATTCTCAAGCTTCCCTTTGCCAAATAAGTCTTAGTTTAACTAATAGTAAATTAAATAAAACTTGATATTACAGTTATAAGACAAGATAATAAGTAATGTCCAGTGCCTACACTAAACAATTCGTGGAAGAGCCGCCGCCGAGGAGTCAAAGAGGCGCATGCGGCTCGCGAGCCCCGGGTTGCCGCCCACTGCACTTAATATTTAGTGTGACCTTCAATGTTCTTAATACAGCTCAAGAGACGTCTTCGCGTGGAGGTCACAATATAAGCACATATATCTGTGCCGCGTAAACTTTATCAGGACACCGCTCATCGCCTCTCGCGCATTCCATATTTGCAATGCCCAAACATTGACCAACGAAGTATTGAAATGGTTCGCAAAGTGTCTCGTCGGTATGAAACCATTTGATTCATAAGCATTCACCATTAATCTTCATTGAGTTTGGTTAATAAGAAGCGGTCATCCACTTCACGCTCGACTTTTTAAGCTATCTTTTTCTTCAAATCGTTTTACCCAACAACTCGCAGTATACCTCTGAAATAAAATTAATAATATTATGACATCATCGTAGATAATAATTCCTTAACAAATAAATAATAAATCACCATACCGTAACATAATATTTAAAAAATAACTTACACTTAGTCCAGTTTCGTCGGCAATTTGAGATATATTAAGGCCATAATTATAATGCGATAATGCATTTGAAATGAAGCCTTTCAAACAGAATAAAAAAAAACTGACTGAATGACACAAACACTCGTAACAAAGATCACCAACCAACAACATCACATAATTCAATTCAAGTGACAAATTAATATTTTTTAAATCCACCCTCATCTTTTAAATAACTACGGTTTAAAAAGACTTAAAGTAAAAAACAAATCATCGATATTTCTAACATTAGAAAAAAAATACATAAAGATTATCACTTCTGCTGGGGATCGAACCAACAAGCGTTCAGATTTAGATCGCACTATTCCAATAGTAGCTATAACATCACTTGCGTATTAACTTGAAATTAATAGTCATAATCATAATAAAAACAGGCGATAGAATAAGTGAGTCGGGTATATGTGTATGTGCGCGATGATTTTATTGAAAAAGGTCGTAAGTACAACTTGTTGTGATTCTATCGCTTTGTAAAATTGCTACTTAACTTTTGCACCTGACCTTACATACAGACAAAAATAAAATACTATTGTTTTGTGTGAAGATGCCGTTATTATATAGTCACCCTTAAGACAGCGCCGAGTGAAATCTGCCAAAACAGGCGGTCACAGTTAAGTTGATAAAATCAACACTTTTTATTTAATACAAATATAAAATATACATTTACTATAACAATTAATGTGTTTACAATTACTCCGTGTAAAAAACTTAAAATAATTAATATTTTCGTCTACAAAATCACGTCAATTTGCACGAAAAATGCAAAAACGTTAGCTCGTGTTACGTGATTTTTAGATTATAACAGTAGAAATCTATCCTATTTTACAACTTAAACGAAACACAAATAGTTATATTACAATTTGTCCGTCCCAAATATTTAAGTTATTGGTTGACAATAAAGATACAAATTTATCAAAAAAGCACTTCAAATCCTGCATACAATTTTACTATGGCGGCCGCGCGGCGATTTGAATATCGAGCTCTGTCATTTAATCCAACCGCGTCTTACGCTCGGCGTAGTCTTAATTAGTTTTATCCTAGTAACAGTTTTATAATAGCCTCGTGATCTCGTGATGGCACTCGCTCCGCTCCAAAGAGTCGTAGCGTGATTTAAGTCTATAACCTTCCTCAATAAATAGACTACAACATTTTTTGCAATACGAATTTCAGATTTGGTTGGTACTTCCAACTTCAATCGTCAAACCACAGCCCGCCAAGCAATAACACTCACATCATACAAATATTTGCCGCAAGCAGAATCAATATCGCAATAATGTGTGTGTTTATATATGAAGGTCGTTTATCCATTGTAACATGCATTTAGTATCGGTCACCTAAATACATATAGTTCTATATATACATATTCAGCCTCTAAGCTATAATCGTTAACGTATAGTTATTTGCTTCCATTAACCAAACCGGACAATCGGACTGCGTAACTAATACAATACGAATTGATAGGCAGCTGTCGTTATCCTCTATAAACAATATGCTGGTATCAGAGCCTCTCGAGTCATTAAATACCATAATTTATCATGAAGGTATTTATGTAATCTACGGACAGTGATCGTTAAAGGTTGTAGTTAGATTTTAACCTAATACATTTTTCATTGTATTCAAAATTTAACCGTTTCAAGTCGCTTTTTTGGTTTATTTGTATTGTTGAGCATTACGGATACCCATTCGTAATACTCAAAAGCACAAAAAATAAATAATAAACGATAATAGTCAGAAAATGTATTCACATAAAATTGGCATTTAGCTAACTTTATTTTAATGGCAAATTGAGTCCAAGTCATATGCGAGTTCTGCTCTCATAAGCGCACTATTGCCAATTATTTAGTGCTGGTACAAATGAGCCGGCCTGCCCAAAGAAGCGATACTGTCTTACAAAAAATCTGCTAAAGAATGGTAACTTGTTACTGCGTTTCGTTCGGTTAGCAATAGTTTCAGATGCTAACCCACCACACCTAATTATTCTCCTTTTACCTTTAATACCATTCGTCTAGGGATCGGAATTGCAAGTGGCACAGGAACAGCTGGCATCGCAAGTAATCATAGGATGCAGTAACTGCTTACACCAGGCGGGCCGTTACTTTTAGCTTTCTATAACCTATTGAGTCGCAGCGGCACACTGTCGGCCACATAATAGGTTTTTAATTATGTCTGGCATTTTAACAATTGAGAGGTTAAATAAAAAATAAATCATTGTAATGTAAGCGATTTGGTAGATATAAATTTTACAAAAACGAAATATCTTTACTTCTCTGAGCTCGTCGAGTACACGTGAAATATTTACATATGCGTATATAATACGAATATTGGCAAGGATTCAATTAGACCATAGCCATATTAAATCCATAAAGAGATTCTTCGTGTAAAATTACATTTTAGAGTATCGCCACACCTCGCGTCTATTCAAATTTAATATCTCGCGTTTTAGCATTCGTTACATGGCTCGTTGGATCTTAGAACGAAAATAATAGGCAGTAAAATTTTACAGCACATGTTAGGGCGGAGTTATAGTAAGTCGAAGATGAGCGGAGCGGCATTTTAAGAACCTATCTTTGAATACTTAGGTACACTTATGTATAAGTCTGCAAAGGTAAGCTGTTAAAATGGCGCTTCTCGGAGTGTTAATGACTAAATAACTGGGGTTTATCCATACTAATAATCTGAATACGCAGATAACCCTGTATGTAACGTTTTAACTACCATATCACTGAGCTAGTTTTGATGAAATTTGGTATTGAAAAGCCTTAAGAGCATTTACGCCTTGTGGCACATATATAGGTATTTATAATTTCAGATTTATTCAGATCAGAATAGCTAAAATTTCAGATCTATTATTGACATAGTACAAGGACTCCAAATATAATTATATTCATCTATGATATACTTTAGCCTTTATATTATATACATCTTTAAAATAAAGTATAAATAAAATTATTACTTTTAAAAACCTCAATATATGACACCTATTTGCTCGTTGCCACTTGGAACATGACACAGTGCGTGAATGCTCTAAAAAGCTGGGGCGGAAAATAACATTAATTTCGACATATGTATAATTAGGCAAAGATGTTTACTTTGTGAGACTTAACAGTTAACACCCACATCTTACATAATGTAAAACCTCATCACTAGTAATCGCAGCTACCGTACCATACTTGAAGAATGGTTTTATGTTTGATATGAAATACAGCAGATGGGATGGGGTACGAATGAGATTTTACGATACTTTTACGGCTTTACGGCGTGGCGTGTTAGTTAAGTAGCGAAAACAAAGCTATGAAGAGGAAATAGGATGGAAAGTAAAACAATATCATCTATAAAAGAGACACAAAAGCAAGAATACTCTCGGGTACGTATCTCAGGTCGAGCAAAGCGTTATTGGTTCTCTGTTAAGAAATTATTTCTAGCAGCACGTAGTCTGGAATTGTTACCGGCAAACGGCAATAGATTCGCCTCCTAAAAAGTGGAACCTAAAAATTCATGCTAGATAAATGTAGGATAATATCCCTCTGCCTACGCATTTAGAGATTAAGACATGAGAGCCTTTGTATGCATGTAATGCGAGCTTGCACGGGATTTCGGTTTGTTTTAGTTAAAGTTTTTTAATAATAAAAGTTAATTTATTTCAGATAAAATCCATACTGAAGTCATTTATAAAACACAAAAATAGTGAAAACGAGTCAGTAGTCAAATATCGAAACGATACAATAAAATTAACATAAAAATACAGTTATTAAATACAAATAAAATGTAATTTAAAACTTACGCAGTCAATGTTTACAAGTCAAATAAATACATAATTACTTATTAGTTTAATACATATGTCATTCAGTTATTATCCAATGTTAAATTTAGTTAAAGCTTTTACTTCATAAGTCAACTTCGTAAATGATTTTAAACACTAAAATCTATGTGGGTAGTTTAAAATGATGAAAGGATTTATTGGTAGAACAATCAGTCTGCTTATAGCAACTTATGGTTGGATAAAAAACTTATCCAAATTGCGCTATAAAAGCTTGGGGATCAAAATTAAATAAAGTGTTTCAAAGATGATTTAAGTGTTAAAGAATTTAGATAATATGTTTGATTATAATCACTTTCTCCACATATATTAGTGTGACTTTCATCTTGTGGACCCATAATTTGTGCAATTATCATAGGACTGCGTCAGTAACCTCTTAAACATCGTATTTATGAACATGATCTACTGATCAGTAGTATTGTTTAACAAAATATACATAATGTTACAGAAAATACCAACAAGTATATTTTCCAGCCGCAGTAAGAACAGTGCTCAGTCAAGAGTAAAGGTTTTTCTCGTTAATCTGGCGACAAAAACATTCTTCTATTTCTTATAAACTAAAATAAAAGGAGCAAGTTTTTATTCAAACAGTGCACTTTTATAACTACGTCTTCTTTCAAATCGATGGTACAACTCAAATCATTCCTAAGAGAGTATACTTGCGTCCTAAGTGACATCCATATGCTTATTCTCAATATATAGGTATATGTAATAAAGTAATATTTCATTAAAATATATATCAGTAATTGTTAAAAATTATTTAAAAACCAAGCAGTAGGACAATATGCACATTGTTTTTTAAATAATTTACATTGCTTCTGCCAATAGTTCTATGGATATCAGTCATAAAAGCAAATATAAAATGATTGTGCCAATGCTCGGGATTTAAAATTGTAAAGCTGCTCGGGATTAGGTATAAACCAATAATAATTACCATAGGCACACCACCATAACGAAAATATAATGTGCTTTAAAATTTGAACTGTAAAACCCACAATAATTATCGTATTGTAAAAAAAAATAATAATAAATAACAAATTGGTCAATGTTAAGTCAGTCCAGAAAGTAAAAACGTTCTAGATAACAATCCAAAAGTAAAGTAATTTTAGCTCAGTTTTGAAACTTACTCTAAGAGCACGACAAGCAAATAGTTGATAGGCAATAGTTTAGTACCGCCAATAGTTTAGTGGCCAAGTACGAGTTGACTCTTCACACCTATAACACACGACGTCGAAAAACTCTCATAGTTTCTCTGTCAGAGATTAGTGTTGATATTTGGCTGGTGTTGTATTATGGATCGTAAAAAGCAGTTGAATAGAACACAATTTACATAAGAACTCCTTCTCACATACGTAAGCAGCTTACATACAGCCACACTCCTAGGCCATGTTTTTATGTAGTAGTATTTGTCCGATACTATTCAAAGCCTGCGTCGGTTTAGAAATGTACTCGAGAAAAAGAAAATAAGCGTGTATTTCGATTTAAGGAATAATGTTGTCCTATTAATATTAAATATACGAGAGCTTGTGAAGATATTTGGAGATTTGTGTTTTGATGTTTATCAATCACACGTGAGTCGTTGAATAGATTTGAATAAAACTTGGCACACAGATGGATGTCCTAGAGAAAAAATAGAAAGCTTTAATCCCAGGCATCACGCGAGGGAAGCCACAGTTTATAAGTAAATATATGAATTCACGAACTATATCTTTTTAGGTTCCAATTAATGGTGAGTAGCTATTACTGTTTGTCTATATATATTTTCAGTCTTTACCATCAATTTTCTAAGAGTAGCATCTATAAATACTGCCTTATCTGGATATACCAGATTAGGTTATATAACAAATGGCCATAAGAGTAAGCGTAAGCTTCAGTCACGGAACATTACATGAAATATCAAGTTTTAATGACATGGATACAACTTCAAGGATTCATCGGTACGACTGCATAAATGACTACATAACTAGTATCACTTCAAAGGATCTAGTTTGCTAAATCCCACGAAGTGATAAACATGGTGAATACATTTTATAATTAATATCCTGTATATAATATTATACCTATTGCTACCTACGCGTAGCATAATCATGTCAAGCGTAGCACTACCAATATGTATTCTGTAGCGTAGCTCTACAACACAAACTGCTACGGTGCTACTACGAATTTCTTAGAATAACAACCCAAAAAGGTATTACTCGGAATCCACTCGTGTTTGCGCGACTAAACCAATAAGGCAGTATTTTGCCTGGCCTCTAGCAAATATTAAATAACTTTTAGTTACGGTAAGCAAAACTAAATTTTCGCACGCCTCACATGAAAAAGTCCTTCGGCAGTTTTCAGTCCCCGAGTTCGGTGTTTATCCCTTGACTAGGGGTGGCAACAGGAAATTTGGCAAGTTTCTCATTTATAATTTATGTATTCAGTGCGATAGGGTCTTTATGTAAATCTTATTACCATCTGTATTCCACGTTTAACTCATAGCTAAATGTGTGGTAGATTAAAAAAATGCGTACTATTTGTATAATCTTTTGCTAGACTTCATTTTAAGCTTATTCTTCATGAATAGAAACTCAATCAACTCATAGCTAAATGTGTGGCGGAATAAAAAATACGTACGATATATAACCTTATATTTTGCCTAACTTCATTCTAAGCTTTATGAATAGAAAGTCAATCGAGTTAAATTGGATCATGACTGCTTACAATCAAAGTAATTGAGAATAATTCCTATGTTGCGATTGTCTTTATAAACATTCAAACAACGAACAAATAGACCATCCAGACTTGGAACTGTACTTGGAGCAAACATTTGTGGGTCATACATTTTTCCCGTGTGGGGTTAAGGCGACCACATAATTACTATGCTATCTGTAAAGCATTCATACTATAGTATGCGATAAACTATGAATCTCGTAAATGACGTCATAGGCGAACTGTAGTCTACGTAGACGGAGTTGCGGGCAAAGGCTATATCACTTAACTCTTATGTTATATAATTGTAGGCGTGTTGATCGGTAGCTAAAACAAATACAGTTAATTGGTTATCTGTGTAGAGAAATCTGTTTGGTTAGCTGCGTCGCTAAAAGGACCGCAAACATACACGGGCCCTGTTTGTGCGATATCGATGATAAACATAGAACACTCTCGCAATTAATACAAAATGGCTGATGTCGTAATCACGTTTTAATTAAAATCGAGTAGCAAAAGCTTGAAGTGTTTCATGTAACATAAAAAATTCTAGAAATTCACATACAACATAATCTCGCGCCTATATCAAAATCAATCAAAATCCAATTTACTTTTATGCTAAATTAAGATAAAAAGGTTGTTATAGTATGTACATACAAAAATTCACAGTTCACTTTGCTCGGCCATATAGACATGCAAACACAATTAATTTATAGAATATTATAAATTCGAATGTAAGTTGTAACGTTTCCTTTTTTTTTACCTGGGGTAATGATTTTTGACTTTGACTTTGACTTTGACGCATGCCTCTCCACGGGGCGACGGAGAGGTTGTCGGGCTCACCAAGGAGAAGATACCCCGATAATACCGACTAAACCTACCACGGTGCTCCTCGACATAACCATAGACGGCGAGGCCGCACGAATCGCTTTCACATGCAATTGCGACCCCGGCGAGGTTTCGGCCTCTACTACTTCTACTTCTTTACTACTACTTCCACTACGTAAAAATACTTCCTCTACTGTCCCCTTGTGGGGGGACGAAGACACGATACAGAGGCGCACGTGGATACACGCACGCTACCTCTCGGAACTCGTGCTGATCGGGTGGCGAGCTGGCCTACGCACCCACCACCCCCAGATCAAACCTTAGGGAGGCTGGAGATCATCTTGCGTCCTCCGGCGCTCGGTTCTGCGGTTGGGGAGAGAGTTTAAGCGCTCCCGCTCCCGCTCCGCCACCTCCTTGATGAAAATTACTTCCTCAAAGAAAAAGGTGACGGCGTTCAACGATCTCTCACTCCGGACCATAGACTCAAACACGGCTGGGAGTGAGAGGGCAACCAATCCGATTGCCGTGATCAACTCACAGTGCTGCGATGCCCAAGTGGGGCAATCCGCTAAAGTGTGCAGCGCCGTGTCCACCACACGCTTGCATGCCTAAACTACTCGACCGATTGACATGAAATTTCGCATTCACGTTGTTGAGGAAATAGATAAAGACATAGGATACTTTGCATCTAAAAAAAAACACTGTAACGTAACCGACATTTACAGCGCAGCCGAAGGCAAAATCTAGTTAATTGTAAGAGACCTAATACTTCAACAAGACATTACAACGTAGAATATGAGGTCTTAAGCCCCACGTTATGCGGTACTAGCCTATTGACGGCTACTGGTCACAATTGCAGATTCCGTGCTGCTATGAGGCGTTTTTTGATAGCAAAATCCAATAACATTTTGCTCGATCCAGGTGGTCCTCCATGCATAACAGACGTATTCGCTACTATTGCGCCACAGAGGTGGCCCTTATAATACAACTGTAGAATTATACAACGAAACAACAACACGTATCCTGAGATTTTCACTCCAAAGTAGGCACATATGTACATAGACCCAGGTACCTATGCATAATGCCTATTGGCATACATAATCAAAATTGCCAAACTCAGCGCTGCTATTAAAAAATTTATTACAGAAAAATACAATTCTATTTAATTTAAACATTGTTTGAGCTCATCAGGATCAGTTCCTAATATAAGTGTACACTTATGTTACGGGTTTTAACATAACTTTCAACGATTAAATATTACGTGCTAAATAAGGACTGCATATAAATACGGATAGCAAACCCAGGACCTCACAATCAACAACTAGAGGAAATGTAAACGTATGCCACGACACTAATTAGATAGTTAACATTGCAGGTCCCGATTGATAGTTCAAACGTACCAAAATCGACTTCTATTTATGCAATACCGCTCAAAGTTTAATTAATTCCTATCTATTGTACAGAAAATCTAAAACGTCACCAAAATTCACAATTACATTTCTCAGAAATATAAAATGTTGCCATTCCGTCGCAATATCAGTGACATTTAACGTATCTCTCTTAAAAGGCTTTTATTGTTCGCTTTCTTGAACCTCAATAACGACTGAAATTAAAGACTCCGGGTCAACGAGTCCTAATACAGAATACAATAGAAATATATAATATTATTGATAAAGAACTGAAAGAATTCTGTGAATGATGAAAGATTTTAAAATTATTGCGGATATTAATTTCGTCGTCAGAATCTTACGTCATCGTTCGTGGCTTAATATAAATGTTACATTTGTCTCAAAATTAAATCTATATATATAAATAACATATTACGGGTTAACCAATGATATTAACTGCTTTGGTAGCATAGCGTTAGTGCATACTAATGTTGTGCGTGATTTTCGATGCCCAGGTTGGGCAAAAAATTTAGAGGCTTTACTTTTAAAATAATCTTACTTACAGCAAGCATAGCTAGCGATAAGTGGTCGTGAGTAATAATATTTACAATCACTAAACTAGAAAGAAACTCAAGTACCTAGGTAGATGACATTAAAATACTGTAAGCGGGCAGACTCATACATAGGTAAGTATTTAATAAGGTATAACGCTATGAGACCGATGACGACATATGCTTTAATTTGCTTGTCTATTCTCGATTATAATAT
Organism: Catocala nupta; assembly: GCA_963675205.1. Classification (NCBI taxonomy): domain Eukaryota; kingdom Metazoa; phylum Arthropoda; class Insecta; order Lepidoptera; family Erebidae; genus Catocala; species Catocala nupta. The sequence continues at coordinate 23,405,619 of OY776085.1, read as the reverse complement.
ACAGTAATGTTAACAATGATTGCGTTCGTATTGAATGTAGGATAGCAAGTGAATTATATAAAAAACTAGGTGGAAATTTTTCTTTAGTAAAATAATTATTTATTTCTAAGTACCGCCATAGCGGCATCGCCTACATAAACAGATGTAGCAATAACGCTAGGTCACAACTGTTGGGCGTTAACATCATCCCCCCGGTTAAAAGTATCCGACTTTTAACCTTCTATTAGATGCTCCGTGGCTGGTAGAGAGCAGAGTCGTGTAAAAGACCTTCGGTAGGTTCCATGGGTGGTTTGGACGTCTGCGACCTGGCACACTCCATCAGGACCAGGAAAGAGTTTCGTGATTCGACCCGTGCGCCAGCATAATGGTGGCAGGTTCTCCTCCTACAGCAAAACTAAGTCACCAACTTTCAATGGAGTATCACTGGTGCGCCATTATAAAGCTTTATTTTGAGTTCGTTGAATTTCATTAGCTTTATAAAGCTTACTTAGTTGTAAGCATAATGACTAATATAAATATGAAATATAATACACAGAAATGCATAATGCATATGAGTTGTATCAAGATTCAAGAATATAGACGACGCTTTAGATGGTTACTTGCATGATACATAAATATTAACAATAATAATTTTTATCCTGGAATGGCATAAGATTTCACATTTTACCACGCACACAGTTAAAAGAACATTAAAAATTCACTAGAGTATTAACTTCCAAGTCTGAATTATCTTCGTATCTATTATTTTTATGATTTAAAGACTTTTACAACACAGATATTATCCATAAAGATTAACATTTACAATAAATAAACTATATAAACACCTCTAGATTAAGAAACTATGAATAGTAACTTTTTTAACTATGTAAAACGTCAATCGTCATACAAAACGGATATTCATGCTCCGATCTAACACCCCATTATCATCCCCAACTGTCAAGGACAAGAATAATTTGCTTGTCCAAGAATCCCTTTCAATAAACCATTCTACGCAATATTTTTCCGATAGATACAATTTTCTTCTATTTGTTCGGCCGTTGATTAATATATTAACACTGCTATTATTTATAAGTGACCCTTAGCTCATGACCTTGGGGTCAACCAGATAACCGCTGTAACAAGCTTTTGACTCTACGTTGACCCTGCGCCTTGGATTCACTCCAATAGTGAATTTCCCCGGGGAACCTTGTAATTTATCGTACCAGATTTCTGTTAGTCGTGTTAATCTTTTCCCTTGAACCGATTTGGGTATCTATACATCTATTATTCACGTATATATGTTTCTTACTGTCATTATTATCCGTATATATGTCGATATCTTTCTTAATTCGACACTATACGTCAGAATATTATTAGCTACAAAATTTTGGCCGTGACTCCGATTGCATAAATGTAGGTTATGTTTATTTTCTATCCCTTGAGAGGAACACGTTTTTCTGTACAAAACTTACTCTATGTCCATAACTGTACTCCTAACAATGTATATGAAAATTTCATGATGTTTGGTTGAGTAGTTAAGGCGTTAAAACGTAAAAAATAAACTCACATTCGCATTTATTCAAAATGTATACTATAGCGGCAAGCATATTATACGATGCGATTTTAGCTGAGTTGTAATACCTATCACTACCATGTTGTTATGGTTTGTTATTCTTTATTGTATTATTATAAACACTGGCAACCTTCAAAGATTACAGAATCCGCTCGGTTATAATGTTGGTTATCACTTAAAGCGATCAAAGCATATACGCATTGCGTCACGTTGCAAATGTAGGCGGGTGTATCAGAACACCACCAGCTCTTGTGTATGGCACTGTAAGTGTAAGTTGAGGCATTTGCGTGTTTTTTGTCTATTGCAAATGTAGCCCATGTGTTTAATAAGCGCATATATTTTTTGCGAGTAGCTTACGCATGTAGTGTACATCAGCTACTTGCATTTGCTGTTGCTCTATTCGCAAAGAGGTACACTTTACCAAATAAATTTTACAAGATACTGTCTATATTGAATCTAAGTAGGAGTTACTTGGCGGAAGTCCATTGAATAAAATTATTGGGAGGGGAGGAACCAACCACGCACCCTCGGATTGCCCATCCTAACTTTTACAACAGAAAAAGGTTGACAATACCGAACTTCTCTGAATGGGGACAGCCACGACGTGGGACCCAGGCGTACTCTAACTTGCAGTATTCCGCTTTGAGGACAAAATATTCGTCCAAATTTTGAGCTCAAAGCGGAATACTTCACGTTGGAATGGACAACCCGAGGGTACGTGGCAGGTTCCTCTCTTTCCAATAATTTTATTGAGATACTGTCTGACTGCGTCGTTATATAAAAAAAAGTAGTTACCTAACTTACCTTGCGCCAAGCGTTGCAGCCACACCCAGGAATAAGTCCACAATTGTACAAAGACTGAGTGTTCTTTGTCTATTGAATATTTAAATAGTCCGTCGCGATACAGTCCAAGTTTATCCTAAGAACAGGAATAACCCTTAATAAAAAGAAGGATTCTAAGACCAATCTTCTGCTCCTTTGGTACAACTGCCGCCAGCGATCTCTCTTACTAGGATGGCAAAACTGTTAGAAGAACTATTCCCGAGCATAGCCGCGAGAAAATCCTAGTTAAAATAACTATGAAGCGACATGATAACTCATTTCAAATGAATTATTACATGATTTATTAGAGATAATATTTTATCAAATATCAGTGAATTCTCGATCATTTTTACGATCATAAATTACTCGAAAGCCCGTCGAACTTATTTTATGAATACTTCATTTTGTGATTGATTTATCGACTTCGGTTTGCAGAGTTGTTTATGTTTTTATAAATTTGCAATAATTGCTCAAACAAAATATAATCTGCCTATATGCAATATATTTTGTAATTTACATAGAATTTTTTATTAGTATCGACATTTATATATTATCTGCATAATCCACTATTTATTGCACATCAAATAAACAAATAATTAACATAATATATACACAAATTATTTACAAGAAATATTAACTAAATAGAAAATAAAACAACAAAATTAAAAAGCGTTATAATATTCCTCTGCATCGTCGTCAATTGGCAACGTGCCTAAAAGACAGCATTAGTGGCAGCACTGCCACGTTGAATGGCAATACTTATTCTTTGTGCAAAGAAAATACCAGTCCTCTGGTCACGTGAAGCATCGATCAGACGCTTGGCTAGATCTCTATAAACAGACCTAGCTCTTGGACCCCATGGCCCCAGCGTTTCGACACCAAACGGGTCAAATATGTACTCACCAATAAGGTTTCGATATTTGCGCCGTTTGAGAATCTCCGCTGATGCAGCAGCAGCACCAGCACAACGCGCTGTGCTAGAAAGATGTGATAGCACAAGGGTGTCGACACAAGTTGCGTCCCACACCAAAGGCTTACCTATTTTCTATGGAAGTAATGACATACCATCTGGTCTCTTGCCATTGTCGCGTACCAAGCCGTGTGGTTCAAGCTGAGCCGGAACTCCAGCGGTGACAAGAGCCCGACGGAGTATGTTATTCAGGTTGGCGTGTCGTGATATACGACCAGCACTCCTTCTGCATGACAGGCCATGGTGACCAACTGTCGACGATTTCTCCACAAAGACACCGATGCAGAGAAACACAAGGAGTACCTAAGCGCAAACAGTAAGCAATACGGCAGGTCTTATCGTCCAACATGGTACCTATGTTGGGCGACGGGTGTGCCTGAAGCCAAAGGCTCGACTCTCACTCCGTACAGCCAGCAAGCGGGCACGTTCAGCAGCACAGGACGATGTATTAATGAGATTTTGTCCAACTATGCTGCATAAGGGACCATCCCACTATCTCTGACAGAGTCGGTTTTTGGGTAAATCAGTGCTTGAGCAAGCGAGTTTCCAAGCATTCACGGCGTCGGTCATGCACAGCTCTTCAGAATTTACCAGTGTAAGTGCCAAGATTTTCCTGGTCAATTCCTTCGTGCTATAGACCGAAGACGGGAATGCTGGTAGACTTACGCCCAAGCGTACTAATAAGCTCGCTTGTAGCCACGCCCGGTCGTTGATGGCCACATTTAAAACTTTAGTAAGGGTGTGTTCTGTATTATTTTATCAATTTTTCCTAAGTGTCCAATGTTTCCAAAAGTGTGAAGATCGAGTCATGCGTAAATTTAGGGACGAAAAGACAGTGCCACATAATTGTATAAGCCGAATGTATATTAATTTTGAATAACCTGTCTGACGAGACACAAATTTAAAATTTTCACTTCTGTAAAATTATCAAAACCTTCATCTAAAATTGGGGATCCAAGGAGGCGAAGAGAGGTTTTATTTAAAAGTTTAATTACATTTCATTCATCCGTATAGTGGACGACTAATATATGTTATTTGTCCGTTTAGTGGACGACTAGACACTTTGTTTAATATTAGGTACCAAAGAATTAAATTTAGATAATATCGATAGTTTTTTGATGTTATTGCCGACAAAAATTTCACATTTGCTTAGATTAAGTTCCAAACCTATTGATAGGAATTTTTATTTTAAAAGTGCTAAGTCTTGTAATACTATATCTACATCTCCTCCTAGGGTGCCATCGTCTAGGTACCAGATATTAAATTTTGAATTTTACTGCTTAATGATGGGGTGAATAGCTAAACTAAAAATTACTGGCCCAAGAGGGTCACCTTGTTGACAACCAACGACTGATTCCAAAAGATTTTCCTTGTAGATAAATTTTGATGGATACCTGTAACACTGCCAAATAAACTTATAAATTTTGGAAGTTTCTAATTTTACTTGGGTCAACAAAGTGTCCCTATTCACTGAGTCAAAGGCATTCTTTAAGTCAACCTTAAAGATAACGTCATCGCCGCCACAGCCAAAGTATGTTGACAAGGCGTGTATGGCAGCCTCACAGCCCCCTTTAGATCCAAAGCCAAGTTGTATGGGCTGGACTTTTTTTGCTAGGCTTGTGCTGTAGCATTTATAGCATATTTTGGCTGCCATCTGTAAGTAAATGTTACGACAATAACCTTTTTGCGAAAGGCACATAAGTTTGTATATAAAAACGATGATGGCATCGTCCACATTGTCGGAAAGCATCACATTCATTAAAGCCGTGAGCTCCCTCAACACAACAACAACGCTTGAACACACAATATCTTTCAGGTGTTGTGGTGTCAAACCGTCATGGTCACCAGCAGACCCACTCCGAAAAGAGCAAACGGCTAAAGGAACATCCTTGGCTGTAATACTGAGATAATCAGTATCTGAACTAAGAGGGTCAGGGTAGGTGAGGTTATCAGCTGGCGTTAGATGCATGCTCTGCAGACTAGCGAATGTATCTGGAGAGCAAGGCGCCACCAGATCAATACTAAATAATAGCCAGAACGCGCGTCTTATATCACCTTCCCTTAATTTCGATTCTACCAAATTGTATATTGTGCTATTACGGTGGTTACTGGGCAATTTTGCACTAATAGTGCAGGTCGAAACATGAAAATTTTCTTTAATTTTGACTATTAAAGATTTTTGTGAGGTCAGGTCTACATAATTAAGTTTATAGTATTTAGCTTTCTAAATGCCCTAATAAATACCCTAGTATTAAAAGTCAATTCTGCTTTCATATCAGAAGCAAATACTAAATATCATATTTATATCATAACTCTGCCTCTCATCAAAACATATTAAAAACAGCAATCCTTCGTAATCAAGAAGCTCGGAACCTAATTAAACTATAATGTTACAACATACGTCGCACCTTACACATACTCAAAAATCGAAAATCTAAATCAAATAATCTTTTATCATGAATTTCTTGTTACCAGATTTCTTGTCCCAAATTCAAAATGCAAGAGTACCTATTATTATATTCTGTGCCAATAATATTAGATTTCATTTTGTTAGTAGTTGCAGTTATCACTTCACATTTTGTTCCAGCTATAGTTTTTAAGCGCATCAAATATTGCAAATTACATTTTCCAATCTACACTTAATACTTTGTATGATAAAGGTGCAACTTAATGTTGATTACTTCCCACTGTCGTGTTGATACAGCTTCACCTTGGACGATAACGATAGTTTAATGTTCTTAGAAGATGATCTACTTTTATACTTCCTTCTTCCATATAACTAGGTCATTAAGAGCTTGGCGAAGATAAAACTGATATGAAGGTATTTCCGTGTGATATACGTGGGGTTAATGCAGGGGTGGATGGTGGTCCCCCTGCATTAATATAATATGCATATGGATGTATGCATATTATATTAATATTTCATTTAGCATTATTTTCAATAGCATTACCCCGAGTAGCATAAAAAAAATGAAAGGGTTGGATGATGGTGCTAGATGGTGTAGTGGATTAAATGGTTATTTCGACACTGTCGAATCTTGTACGTTTGGTTTCAACTCACTTCTGTAATTTTTTTTTGTTGAGACGGTTCTCTCTCTTCGACACGACGCTGATAACATGCACAATTTAGGTATTGCCACAGTTTATATTGACAAGTAAACGACTGGTGCCAGCTACCCACGCATATAAGCCGTATGTCCAAACGAATTAGCCGCGCCAATAACTTGCTTATTTCTGTTCCTGTTGTATGAAAATGATCGTTGCACATGGAAGTGTCTGTGTTTTCTTTATATCACAGAAGGCATTTCAAGGGAATGCAACAATGTTGTTGGCTGCTGTTAACCACATAGATCGCAAAAAAGTAGACGTTCTGCCAGATAAGTCATACTATACCTACGGGGAAACGTAGAATAAGAAGGGTACAGCGGTAAAAGATCAAAGGAAAAATAGCTTATGTAATCCGTGTTACTACTTGAGTTGCACAAAGGCATCATTAGTAAAGTTGACGATCGCTGAGGTGCAGATTTTTCGAGTATAGTTTAGCGCAATAGTTTATTTGCTAACCGCACTACCATGCTGCGCCGAGTCGAGAGGAGATAAACATTGTGAGATCCACAAAAGATTTTAGCTGCAAGCTAGGTGTAATTTGTATCCGTTGTTCGTCTGAACAACGGATACAAATTACACCTAGCTTTATAAAGTCTAAATTTATAAAGTCTATCATAAATGTCTTAGATTTCCATATTTGTGTAACCGGAATAATATAATATATTTTTATATTCTAGAACAAAGAAGATCATCGAGGTAGCAACATGTGTCTATGAACATACTATTTTTATTAGAGTTTAAAATTTTATGTTGACTATCGATCAAACAGATTACCCGAATAACTGCACGGATAGTGGAGTGGCCGTGTTGTGGGTTGAAATACCACACAGGACTAAAACTTGTGAGATTCATAAATGTTTGTTCCGAGTCTGGCTGTTGTTTGCGTCCGTTGTTTCAATGTTCGTAAGTTCTTCGCGATAAAGGAAAAAAGTACAAAAGTGGTATATTTTTAAAGAAAACAAAATTAAAATTATCATACAAACATTTCAACAAATAAAGTAAAATTTTAAAGAACGACTGAGATTAAGGATAAATAACGATATCAATAAAAAATGTAAATAACTATATATCACTGGCCCGAAAATATCCCGCCGGAATGTTACAAAGAATAAAGCAAAGACATAAATCAAGAAATATCCGATGTTAAAGCGAATATTAAACATTTAAAATGCACACTTTTCGTGGATTACGCCTCGGTCTGTTTACATTACACGTCGGGCACTTTTGAGCCCGAGGGAAAAATAAAAGTCCTATATAAAAAGTTAAGTAGGTAAACAGCAAAACAACTCATAAAGTAGTTTAAGTGTCAGTTGTAAAAAATATTTTATTAATCTGGATATTAAAAATTCGGTTGAAGTAGTAAAATCGTTAAAAGCGGAGCTAAATTGTTGGGATGTTTGAGGTGACCAAGTGTTATAGAAGCATTTTATTAGTGATCGTGTGTTTGTTATCTTAGGACTTAGTGTAACGTGATAATAATTTGAGTGATGAGAACAGAACAAAAGGCTTTATAACTTTAGATACGGTTTACTGTATAAAACATACTTTGTTCGCCATGCCATGAATTAAAAGGTGCGGTTGTATTTGGATATAAAATATGAATTATCACATGTTTTCATATTATTATGTTTGTGTAGATAAGCGAAGAACAAATGTTTTTATTAAGTCTTTGGAATAATTTCGCGTCAAAGTTGGCTACATCGAGGTAGTTTCCTTTAATACGTTCAATATAAAATCAATAGTAGGTTATATTAGGGAACAATGATAAAGTTAATTTGATTCTCAGGATTTGAATATGATTTTATAATATTGTGATACACGTTTTGCGGGGAGATCAATGTATCTTTATGTTGTTACAAATCTACTGAGCTGTAGACTACAAATTGAAATCAGCGACATCTATAACAAAGTTTTATAGTTCAGTAAGGATTTAAGAACTTGGCCATACATCTGTCTTGCTTTAATATAATACGACTTTCAAAACATTGTTATTTCATTATTATGCTCTGAATGAAATTGTATCCAGCTATTTTGAACTAGGTACCTACTACTCAAAATATAACAGAAGCCCCGAGTTTCCTTTTTTGGAATGAACAAACATTGCTTTAGTAAAATTCACAATTATACACACAATGTACAGTATTTTACTGTACTTCTACTTTTTAGTTTCACAGAAAATGGAGTATATTTAGAAATGTTGTGGTGATATATTTAGCTTTTCTATATAATTACAATGCTGTCAAATAATTGTACACAACAGTCATATCATATAGGTACAAGGCATGATATGGCACATTTGATAATTGCTTATAATTTTATTTTAGGACCAAATATTACAAATAATTTTGTTTCCAATAAACAATATTTACATAATAATATTAATTATCAGAGGATTCTCGGGTTCGAACCCACGTCGCGCACCTCTGACTTTCGGAAGTTTTATGACTTTTCGAAATCATGTGGGTATTGATTGACAATTATCGCCTGCTCCGTGCCTCGGAGAGCACGTTAAGCCGTCGATCCCGGCTACCATGAACACATATGGCAGTCGTTATTGGGAAGTCAATGCCTATAATATCCTGACACTGGTCTAGCCTTCAGGTATCGTTAGCCTTCGGGTTGCGGAGGTCAGGTGGCAGCCGCTCCGTGTAAAAACTGATATCTAGTCAAATCCGGTTAAACTAGAAAAGCCGACCCCAAGTGACTTGGGAATAATAAAGGCTAGGGAGAAGAAGAATTTTATTTATTGGGATATAAAACAATTAAACACAGTAATTAAAGTACAAAAGCTTTTCTCATTACCAATTAAATAAAAAATATGTTTGACTGCACTGCTAGCGTTGTGGTTTATGAGTGTGTTTAAGAATACACACTTAGAAAATGTAAAATTGCAGAAACAAAGGATTTTCCTTAAAGAAAGCTCCAGTGATTTTAAACTCAGTGTCTGAAACTTTTATTTCAGTTTCAGTAAATTGTCCCTGACATCCAGTTTATTTATAATATCAAATGCGTAAATAAACCAGTATAATTGGTATGTTCATGAATTTCGTAATATTGGTTGCCAACGGCTATACTACGTTGAATATACCGGTTCTCGTCCGATCACCGAAGTTAAGCAACATCGGGCGCGGTTAGTATTTGGATAGGTGACCGCCACGTGCTGTTGTCTTTTTTGTCTAAAATTCTAAACCTAACTGAAATTATAAATGCGAATGTGACTTTGCTTGTCTGTTTGTTACGCTTTCACACCTTAACTACTTGACCAATCATCATGAAATGACAGGATACCTTTCGTTCAAGAAAAAGTAATATTACTAACCTGTTTTTTTTTTTCCTAGCATTTCATGCTTTTCTTCCTAGCATGAAATGCTGGTATACCCACTAAAAAACCTGGGGTGTTCCCTCTCTCACCGAATGGGGGGGCCCAGTTGGGAGCTCTTAAAAGATTTATCCATAGCAGGCCTCCCCGTGTGGCTGCGGGCCGGGTCAAACGGACCCAGCCACCTCTCGTCCCCAGGGGACAGCCTCACCGCTTTCCCCTTTCGACGTTAGAAGGCGCGCGGGAACACCGCGCGCGCCCTCTCGAGGCTGTTAATTTAGGGCCTCAGGGGACCTTGCCACCCGGAGCCCCTAGGAGGGTGGGGGGGGGGGCAGGAGAGCGCCATAAGCGCGTCTCCTGCGCCCCGTCCTCCGGCGGCGGACATCCAGGGCGTAAGGATCTTCCTCATGCCCCCGTTCCGCCATTTCTCATTGCGCCCCAGCATCTGCCGTCGCCGACCATCTTGGATACGACGGTCAGCAACGAGAGGTCGGGGCCGGTCACAGCGACCAGGGCACAGCGCTCCGCGGCCCACGCCGAGCTCTCCTCCAGCGTGTGCTGCGCCGTGGTGTCCCGGTCACACCCCTCGCAATGGTGACACCTGATTGTCGGCTCCCTACCGGCTATCTTGCAGAGGTACTCTCCGAAACAGCCGTGTCCGGAGAGCACCTGAGTGACCCGGTAGGTGAGCGGTCCGCGCCGTCTGTCCGTCCACTGCCTTAGCACCGGACGAACAGCCTCGACGGTCCTCATCCCGTAGCGGGCCGGGCTGGGCCAGTCTCTCTTCCCACTTCGCCTCAAGGACCAGTCGAGCCTGGGACCTTCGCATCTCCACCGCCCCATGCGAGGGTTCCTCGCCATGAAGCTGGAGGTCTAATCTAACCTACATTTACGTAAGCGAATCCGTGGGTAACATCTAGTGTCTAATAAATGCATTGTAAAATAAGTTTATTCATAAATTTATATTCAATCATCTAATCGTATACCTTCTATTCCGTACATACCTATGCAAGTTGTATATAGCTATGAAAGTTGATATCAAGTATAATCTATCGCCTGTCCGCAGACCAAGATCGATGCTTTAATAAATGTTACATTAGACGCCACGTGTTAATAGTATACGAAGATTTGTAATCAATATAAGTTAACCTTCTGTCTATCAATACGTATAAAGTTCTATGTCCTGATTAATTCACTATCGCCGAATCAAAATTGCTGAAGATGTATGTTATCTTTATGAATTAGACGTACGGTACAAATAATGATTTAAAGGTTTGTATGGCAAATATATTTTTCATTAGATTTGCTTAAAACTCGGTACACACAATTCTCGATGCAAATAATCTACAAATTATAAAAAAGTCCCCCGTCGCGTCTGTCTATATACTGGCCGGATTTTCTTGCGGTTTCACAAAGTGATTCATGAGTAAGGTTTAGGTGTATAATTTATTAAGATATTGTACTACCCCTGCGAAACCGGTAGTATAATATAAATACTCAAAGTAACAATATCATCCCTAGGAAGGTGCAAGTAGTGAAGTTTTTATGGTGAATATTCATACCTGAAACTCGAAATAAATATTCACTAGACCTAATTGAATAAATAGTTATCCAGTTACTAAATTGCAACATTGAAAACACAAATGGGTAAATGGGTGACGGTCCAGGTATAATTAGACTGGCAGACGTCATGTGTAAAAATACGTTTCAATTCAATACACTTAGGTCATTGTTATTATTAAATCAAATATGGATCTGTAAGGCTTTAAAATGGTTAAATCTAAATTCACGTGAGTGAAACATCAGGCACAGCCAATAAGCCATAACATATCTATTTATAACGTCACGTCCAAAACCAATATAATTGGTATGTTCATGTATTTCTGCTGATCAGTCGCCGACGGCTATACTACGCTGAACACACCGGTTCTCGTCCGATCACCGGAGTTAAGCAACATCGGGCGTGGCTAGTACTTGGATGGGTGACCGCCTGGGAATACCACGTGCTGTTGGCGAATTTGTTTTTTACATGACGTGATTGAATAAAAAAATGTCTTATATAACATAACAATGTAAAATTGCAAAATTTTATGTGAAATATTAATTAATTGATTACAAATAAAATTAATATTTATTATTGTAGGCATGATCAGTATCTATTTATTATTTCATTTGTTTTTCTTGTCATTTAATTATCTGCCTGCATGTTGTATTTCTTGCGGTGTTTTTTTTTCTGTTAGGAGACACCAAAATATTATAAAGTACTAATTATGTTTATGTTATAAATGCACTGTTATTATATTGACTAAATCACAATCACACAAATCAAAAATTATGTTAAATAAAAAGCCAACAACACGTGGTATTCCCAGGCGGTCACCCATCCAAGTACTAACCACGCCCAATGTTGCTTAACTTCGATGATCGGACGAGAACCGGTGTATTCAACGTAGTGTGGCGGTTGGCATCTGGAGGGCAGAAATACACGAACATACCAATTTATATTGATGTACTTAAGTAGTATGTGACCTCATAAATAGATAATAATAAAATTACCGTCACTGGAAAGCCAATTATTAAAACGCTAAAAGGATTACAGGAGAGCGATTTTAAGATTTTTGGTACGAAATTGGTCATAACTTTGTTTCCAATTCATTAATTTAAATACAGTAAAGACAAACATATATTGTGACTCTATTATCTATGTACTGAAATCGAGATCATCTGCATATTTCCTGTAATTCAGGAGATAGCTGTCGCTTTAGTACATATGCTATGAAAACTTCGTAAAGAGAAATGACTAATCTACACTATATGTTTTAGATGCAATGATAGAAAAATACTGACAACTCAGATTCTTTTAAACGTGGGATCCTACTGGACGGAGCCGAAAAAGTACTAACACCCATTACGGGTTAAAAACATCTCAAGTTTTAATACTTATAATCTATTATGTTGCAAAGAGCGTACAGGGAAGCGATGCATAGTATTATATGTTGATATTCGTGTTAAACCAAAGAGACATACATATGCATAAAATTTATTATGAAATTATAAAAAAAATTTACTTATAAGGCAACAACAACAATAAGTAAAGGCTGACAATGTTCTAGTTGCAAACAAAACAAATATTTTAAAAATATTATATGCCATGTCAATAATGTGAAATAGCACCTATCTGTAATAAAACTCAAGGCCTTACAATCAACAGCTTTGCATACGACCCTACTAATGATTCACTCAATACCACTTCACCTGATCAATCGAACGATTACTTCACTAAGAAGGCTCTAACAACATTTCCAGCAATCGAATACCGTTATTTATATACCTTCCCTTTTGTACGTATTATTCCGTTAATTAAACAAAAATAACAACATCCCTTTATACCTGGAAATACGCTTGGGAATCAGTCGATATTTACAGATTCGTTATTATTAACATTGTTATAAAAGTAGCGTCGATCTTAGATGTCGACTTACCGCCATTAATATAGTTGTAATTTTTTTTTTACGTAGCAACATCTTCTAATGATACTGTTTCGTAGAAGTAAAGGAATTGTCACTGATTTTTTGTTGTGTGGAAGATTGTCGGGTAAGTCTTTTTTCGTCGCAGATTTTTAGCATGTGTAAGCTATATTTTGTATGCGTGCCGTATATTGCGGTGGTTTAAGTGATATCTCAGTAATTGCTAATGAACCATGTGCTGCGGGCTGGAGCTAGGCATCGTGGTCCACATAAAGACTAGGTTTCATATAACATTTCTCAATATAATGTGCTATCTAATGTAAAAATATACTGATACTATTATTGGGTAAAGTAAAAATATTAAATAAAAGTAAAGTATTATTGGGTTTTCTGTCAAGAAATTATCAGTACGGAGTCCAGAACTACATATGTCCAGTAGATGTGTCAATATGCTCGCTCCCTATTACGTGGAACCTAACAGAATATTAGTGTGTAATACAACTCTGCCCACCTCTTCGACTATATGGGGATATGTATATACTATTCAGGTTTGTCCCACTCTACTTTGCAGCGTCAAAACGTCGCGCTCATGATTACAAACCCCGATTGGGCTCGAACCATGCCAGACAAAACCGAGACTCGTGAGTTAAACCGTTTCATAGATTGCATTGTTCGTCAATTTGACCGTTTGCATGCAAAGGTCGTGACCAACCTGTATGTAGGGTGATGACGTCATTAATATTTAGAGCTTAGGTGATCCATACGTTGGAGTGCTCAGGACGATTGCCAGCTATTAATATTGTGTATCTACCAATCTGTTAGAATAGTGTGCTCAAGGGTTGATTATAATGTAGCTTTTGTTCTTTTGTCTCGTATGAGGGCATTATATTTCTTAACCGTCTGTATTTTTAATATATTATTTGAACAGTAACAATTTGTGAAAAAGGTAAGACAGGCTAAAAAGTATGTGTTATCCAAGAAACTTTTTTCAAAAGTAGGTGATTTTTGTCTCTGTTTAATTGTCCTCAAGACATTGTATACGAGAGTTTGTTTTATCAATAAAATATTTAAGTACAAAACTGTAGTAAGCAACTCCATCAGTTCTGCAACCTAAGTATTTATCTGTTTTTCCATTGAATTGCTTAAATTTCTTACAATACGACCCAATTATATCGGTTTACTTGTTTGAATCAGCTAGTAAGAGATTATTTTAATCCATGTTTAAGGCAGGTGCAAGTACACAATGTTTTTATAGAATTCGGTTAATTAGAATCTCTTTACCATTGTCACTGTTTTCCAGTTGTATAATACATTATATTATTATACAATATAAATTTTGGTATGCTTTAATATTATATATAAATTATATAAAAGAAAGCACGTTACACTCTTGAATTAAAAAAGAGTAAGATTAAAAATAATCTTTAAGTTTATAAGTGCTATTAACAATATTTAATGAGACCGAGAACGTAGTAAATTGTACTTTGTGGATCTTTTATCAGCAGACGTTCCACGAGTCACTCTACACACACTAGTTTTAGTTCCATTTTAATTGTAAGCGAAAGTTCCAAATAGTCTTATTCGCAACATAAAAATAAATAAACTAAACCTAACCAACCCTACAATTTTATTCACCGAAAACCCAACGCTATTCTCATCCTTCTCTTAAATAAAGTGCGCCTCGAAAAATAGCAGATTAATTATAAATTTCTTTAAAGAAAACTGAAGAGATTTCATTTATATCGGCGCTAATGTATCGGAAAATGAATTCCTTTCTACTGAAACAGTGGGAGATCGCTATCCATCAAAATAATTGGTTATTTAATATTCATCGTCCATAAATTATTAGATGTCCTTGATTCGTGTGAACCACTGTTGATTGTTTACGGTTTTCTTTCGCAGGTAACAAAAGCAATAGAGTGCCTTTGCACCGTTAATAATGTAAAATTTTTGATACATTAAGGTTTTATTCCTTGTGAAACAATAAATCCGAGTCCGTCGTTGGACTAATTGCTTAAGGACATGCGTAATATAATATTGTCTTATGTTTACGCGAATGTTATACATTATCACGGGGATGTCTCCCCGTGAACATGGCTGCTGTAAAGCAACCGAAACGTCGGGGCAAAGTGTAAACTTAAAAATAAATAGTTTTAATTAGAAAATATATAGCTTAAATAGTAGTAAAATTCAATAATAGTAGTGTTAGAGTTTTCAAAATTATGTAATAATAGTGTTTAAAGTAAAATAAACAACGCGATAAAATCCGTATAAAGTGTTTAATTTCAAAGACATGCGTAATAGTCAATCGTAAGTACCCGAATTCGATTTCAGAACCATAAACACCTCACATTCATTGTGTACGGAAATAGAAGTAACAGTTATCCCGTCTCTACAGATACATAAAGTCATCATTCATGAGAGTCAAAATTCTTTAGGCGTTTTATCATCACATTTCATCATGTAGGTAGGTCAATAAATTATAATGAATTAGGTAACTCCAAATTTCCTATAATACTTTTGACGAAAATAACCTTGAACTGTGATTTAAGACCAAAGATATTAATTAAAAGTAGTACACATAAATATCTTTGACTAAGACCTGCAAAGTAAAATAAATGGTGGCGTGAAGCAAAAATATAAATAGAGAAATGCTCGCATGACATATCAACCTCCATGTGTATGAAAAGCTAGTAAGAGCAAGTGCAAAGGACAAAGTGGTACTTATCAGGTTTTCCATCAAGATTCATTGTACTGCAATAAGTGTATCCAATAGACGACAATAGACTCGCCCTCTTATATGGAATCCAAAAAATATACATAGTTTGCGAAATGTGAGAGTAATACATTTCTGCCTATCCTTTCGTGGGTTTAGGTGTGAGACGCTGTATGTCGGTATAAGCATATTAAAAGAAAATACTCTAAGAAATAAAATCGTACTATATTTATCCATGAGCTCTAGTTCAAGCCTAAAATCACTCAGTTACTTTATCTTTCCTCTCCAATAGCTAATTGAAACTGCCTAGCGCAGATAAACCAGGGAATGCTCGTACGTGTACCACATGCATGAGCGAACAGTGCTCCGTTGTACGATCCTGTACGACCTAATATATTCCGCCTGCTGATAATTCCCAACATCCGAGAAGGAATGTCGAAGTGAGCTCTCTTGTAAGATGAAAGCATAAGGAGGTAGTTCTTTTGTTTTGAAAAAGTTTTCTGTGAACGATGACATCTTTATTCTTTAACAAGGATAATTTTAGTAATGATAGACTGTCGTGCAGATAATTTTCATCATCACACCCGTGAATATTAATCTAGGTTCGCAATCTCTCATCAATAGAGTTATAAATGAATACCATTATTTCGTGATTTCGATGTTTCACTATAGTATCAATAGTTTTAAAAACAAAGTCATACGCCTGATTGGAAGCTTGTCTTAGTAGTATTAATTTATAAATTACGTTTCTTATTAGGTATTTCGGTTTTATTTTAACCCTATTTTAATTACTTCCTAACAACTCAGCTAATATATTATAGAGCTATGTACGTTGTAAGTACCATTTTTTTGACTGCTTCAGTGGCGCAGCGGTAGTAAATGCGACTGCTGTACATGAAGTCTCGGGTGCAAATCCCGGGTCGTGCCAATAAAAAGTTATTGGGTTTTTCTGTTAAGAAATCTCAATACGAGCTCGGTGTTGGAAGTTGTCGGGGTTAGACACCCCCGTGCCTCGGAAATCAAGTAAAGCCGTTGGTACTGGGGCTGATCTCTCTCCGGTCACGTCGGTTTATCCATACCATCGGATCATGAGGGTTAGGGAACAGAGAGTGCACTGTTGTTTGCGCACATATTTGTGCACTATAATATCTCCTGCGCAGATGGCCAGACTCTGTTATCATAGACCAAATACTATTTACATTAGTGTAGCGATAAATTCGAACGAATGTGATTTGGCTGTACTCGAATAAACAAATAAGTAGATCGGGTAAAAATGATACCCGTGGTTGTTATGTAGCACCAGTGCTCATGGTTGGTAGTTTACTTTAAATTAGTTAAATTCTCCAAATTACTTAATAAATGCTATTGCGAACTAAAATACTGTATTGACGTAACTTAGTTGGAATCTTAATTTATTGTAAAAATGCTTCAAAATAATATTTTATTATTCTATTTCATTTTAAGAATATTATGTATGTGCTTAACATGCACAAACATTAGCGCAGGTGCGTGGATTGTGTTACTTGAGCACTTCTCAAGCTTATTTCGTCATTCACCTATAGTTATGAAAGGAGTAGATTGACATTTTAGGCAATTTAAAATTTAGAAATATACAAATTAGCCATCACCTTTTTAAACCACTTCAATTCTTTGGGCCCTTTACCGCTCCCAATAGGCCTTTACTGCCACATGGGAGCGTTATCGCCCACTTTGAGCTAGAGTGGACAACCCTGACCATCTATTAAACTAAGAAATACGTCATGTACGGAAGTATGTATTTATGAAGAAAATGTATCACACACACATATATATATACATTCTTATAAAGTAAGAACCTCGTTAGATGTAAAATAAAATTCTCAGAAATATAAGAAACACATTTTTACCTTCAGAGAAAAAATGCCACTTCTGCAATACAACATTCATGATCCCTGTCAACTTAAATTATTTCTCAGGGCGCTTATTTTAACCAAAGTTTTCGGAAAATGTTACTCTAATTTGTTACAACTTTGGATATATACACGTGTTTTAACTCTGTATATTACGTAAAGTACGTTTATACTTATATAAAAATACCCTGGCTACCCAAAATATACTGATATTTTGGGAAATTCAGTACATTTTAGACCCAGAGGGAGCCCTTGTCTTCTAAAGTGTCGTCTGCCGTTTTATTCGCTGAATAATTTATACATATCCTGTTCCCAATTATACTAGTCAGGTAAAAAGGTAGCGCGGGAAACGGAATGTGTTAAAGATTTTTGAAGACAGTAGATTGTATTAACACTACGAGAATAGCACTTTTATTCGGACATTTGCACTTCAACGCCCGTTTAAGAAGAAAATACTGGCCTTATAAAACAAAATTGGTTGTAAAACCGAACTTAAGTAAATCACACCGTATTTATTGAACGAGATTGCACGTATCTGCGGTGAAGCATAAGTTGCCTTCAGTAAAATTCATTGGCCCTTGAAAAGTTGAGATGACGCAAATTGGATAAAAAACAAATTTCATGTAATATATGAAAACTTGTGTTGAGACAGTAAATGTATATTATACAAGTTTGTCGTAGATCTGCTTATATTAGAATATCTAACAGGACATAGCTTTGAGAGAATTATAGGCTTTACACATTGTCCATTGCCTCTATGGCGTAGTGGTTAGTGTAACCGACTGCCACGCCTGAGGTCGCGGGTTCGATTCCCGCACAAGTCAAACATTTGTGTGCATGAACATGGATGTTTGTCTTGGTCTGGGTGTTTCTATGTATAATAAGTGTGTATTTACAAAAAAGAAAAGAAAAACGTATATAAGTATGTTTATCCATTGTCTAGTACCCATAGTACAAGCTCTGCTTAGTTTGGGCTAGATGATGTTGTGTGTATGTGGTAGAATATTATTATTAGCATATTATTATATCGTATACAGTTGAGCACGTGAGCAAATTAATTTACCAAATAATAATATAAATAATATAATATATTTTGATAATTTAAATGGTGGCGATGGTTTCCGCAAGAGAATTGAAGAATGCATTAATTGATGTATTCTAATACAGGCAGATCAAGAAGTGATACCATCTCAAAAATGTTGAGACATTAGATGAGAGAGCAAAAAGGCTAGCAACGCGTAGGAAAGATTTATCTAGTGCAATACAGAACAAATTAAATGTAGTCAAACACTGTTCACGGGTACAATCTACTATTCTATACAACAAGCTGCCGACAGAATTTAAAACAATAATTTGTCATTTTAGCTTTAAAATTAAATTAAAATCTTTGTTATTGCAAAAATGTTACTACAGTGTTGATGGATACCTCAAAGATATATTATGATTGTAATACATTGTTTTTATATTATTTCATTTCATTATTGTTTGTTTTTTAATTTCAATTTATCTTTATTTTCGTATTAATAATTTAAGTTGACATTTTTCTATTTATATAAATTATTGAATTTTATTTGACATAAATTTAGTATTAAAAATGACATGATTTTTTTAAAAATAATATATATTTCTTGATAGATTTAATAGATTGAGAATCCACAAATTTATATTAATTTAGTACCTAATTAATTGCAATTGATGTTAAAAATTAATAATTTAAACTAATATGTTCAACACAATAAATGAATAAAAATATAAAAATCTGACAACAAGAGCCTATGTCCTTAACATACGACACAATGGCTTTTCAATGAAGTCTGGCATGCCAAAAATTTACAGGTTAACAATGTGAGTCTGTTTCAAAGACTCAAATTTTAAACGGCCGTCGTAACTCGTACTCTATTATATTTAAAAGTATTATAGAAAAAGCTCATAGCAGATTCATTTCTTATTTGGAAACATAAATTAATAAGCATACTCGACAGCTGAGCCGAGTATTAAATTTAGTTCAGGTGCCTTATTAAGCACAAGTACAGGTCGTAACAAGAATTCACGGTAAAAACTTTGCCAGCGTAATTAATTCGTGATCGCCTTAAATATAGCTGCCTTGGAAAATTTAACAGAACTTTTTTTATGAATACCGGAGCACCTAGAACGGAAAGTTTTAAAACTTCGGTGAGTTCGTGGCCACGGGAAGGCTTATGGGTGCTAGCGGCTGCATACTTTAGTGCGCTAGTGAATCGTCACATGGATAAAAATATTTATAAACGTTTTTAAATGCTTGTTAACTGTAAAGAGCTGGTGGAAAATTTTATTACTAATTAGGAATGCATTTCTTATTTACGGATACTCGATGTTCGAGTTTTTTATATTTGTTTATTCTATAGTAAGACAGAGGTTAATTATGTCAAAATGCCTAAAACGCCTGTGTATTCTAGAAAAAATAGCTAGAAGTGTGGTATACCGACTATTCGTTGACAACAATGTTTTAGTTACATGTGCTACTAAGTATTTGCTACAGGGATGACGTAGCGGGGAAGTGATCGCATCGCGTTTGCCGCCGCACCGAGTGATGTAAGTTGTGATCCTACACGGGACAACTAGCATTTGTGTCATCCATAAATATATTTGTTCTAAGCCTGGGTGTTCTTTGTGTCGGTCAAATATATATTTGTCTACAACACAGTTTTTAGCACTTGTGAATTTGTTTCTGGCTAAAAGCTTGTACCGACTACATTATTACACGTATTCCGATAGAGCACATCTTAAGATAAGTTAAAATGCACACGCATGCAAATGTATACACGCGCCACACTAGTATATAAGCTTTACTTTTACTGAAATTAAACAGACTATAACACCATCTGAGTCTCGTTATACCTATTGCCAAAATGTAGGCAAACAGACGAATATTACATCCACATATTAATATCATGTTTTTTGTACGAGTCTAATGTCGACTATCGGACACATTTCATTACTCTGCAACTGAAAATATGCTTGCAGGAAAACCTGGTAACATATTGCGCGACCGGAAAATTAAACCATCACACGCAAATATATGTATATAAACTTGTGCAATGTAATGAACGAATGAAGCAGTTTAAACTATTGTTTTCTTTTTTGCTTATTAAGCATCCCTCGGACGTCGGCGTTCAGACACAATGCTTTTATTATTATATCTCGGTATAGTTAAGCTGACAAATAAAGAAAATTTTAACAACCGTAAAAGTAACAAAGATTTATATTCTCTGATATAAACATTGTCAGTGAATACTCATATGAACACATTGAATGGAGATTTCATATTATAGAACAGTCTACGTCAAATGCAATATTCTCCATCGTATCTGTGAAATGTTGAAGTTAGAAATATTACAAGCAATCTCAGATTTATGTATGTATATCTTCAATTATTTTATTAACTATTATGATTAATATAATATTTAGATTTAGATTATTATTATAACTATTCATTATTGTATGAATTAAATATAGTGTATTCTTATGTAAATAAATAATTTATTACCAGCAATAGCAGACTATTCGACTGGCACGCAGAGGTCTCGAGTTCGTTTCAAATATTCCATCCTATAACTTTTCAAAGTTATGAGTGTATTAAATTGTAAATTGTCGTTTGTTTTAACGCTGAAACATCATGAAGTAACTTGCATGTCTAAGACTTTTCCATAATGTCTTCAAAGATATGTGAAGAGAAGAGGCCCGTGCCCAGCATTGGAATAGTTTCTATACAATACATTATTAGCATTATGTAAAATTGAAAAGAATATATTTTTTGAAAATATGTAATATTTCCATACCGAAATTAAAGGTAGAGTAAGAACTCATTACTTTACTAAAATTCTGTATATTATTCGAGTAAATAAATATTTTTATTATTATCCGTTCTATGTTATGAGAGATTTTCTCTTATTCTTATTGACATGACAAAGCGTTACTATAAATGGTGGGCTAAAGATAGGAAAAAAACAAAATATTACAAGGTAGTATAGTATTGTTAAGATATTCTTTCTTCTAAAATGCTTACTGTTTTAGATTATTGTATGTAATGAAATTACGATAAATAAATTTTAAAAAAAAGTTAGCCTTATCCTAATTGACGTGTAAATCAATTTGGAATAGTTCAAAAGTCAAAACGCCTTTAATACGTCTCGCTATATAGAGAAATACCCGTTGTAATATTTTAGCTCTATCAAGTCTATCTGCTTATGTCCTTATGCTTACTAATATTATAAATTCTAAAGTAACTCTGTCTGTCTATTACCTTTTCATGGCTAAACTACTCAACCGATTTAGATGAAATTTGGTACAGATATAATTTTGATTGATGTAGATAGGTACGCGGGCGAAGCCGCGCGCAAAAGCTTAGTACTATAAGTAACATATAATATATAATACTAAATTGACAACATTTTTAAGAGAAACCTTTTCTTAAATTTTCTAAGACCTATTTCGAAAAACAAATAATAAAATCATTAGGCCGGCTCGGTACTTAACAACTGTTTTTTTTATTTTCCTTGTCGGTATTCATAGAAAATTGTATCTTTGATACAAAAACTCGAAAGGTAGTAAAATATTGACAAGACATTCTTTCTTCCCAAATGTTTACTATTTTAGATTATTATATGTAATAAAAATATGGTAATTATATTCAATATTTATTAAATCACACCATGAAAAACAAAACGCCAACAGCACGTGGTATTCCCAGGCGGTCACCCATCCAAGTACTATCCACGCCCGATGTTGCTTAACTTCGGTGATCGGACGAGAACCGGTGTATTCAACGTAGTATGGCCGTTGGCAATCGACAAAATGAAATCCATGAACCTACTAATTAGGTATATTGTTTATGTAGTTTTGTGAAGTCATAAACAGAAAATAATATAATATTATAATATTCTACTACATACACACAACACCATCTAGCCCAAACTAAGCAGAGCTTGTACTATGGGTAGGTACTAGACAATGGATAGACATACATATATACTTTTTTTTTTATAAATACATACATATTATACATAGAAACACCCAGACCAAGACAAACAGCCATATTCATGCACACAAATGTTTGACTAGTGCGGGAATCGAACCCGCGACCTCAGGCGTGTCAGTCGGTTACACTAACCACTGCGCCATCCAGGCCGACCGATAAATAGATATATGGATAACAAGATATTCCCCATGATGCCGCTTACGAGAGTTTTGATATTTTAATGATTATATAGGCTTAAAAAGCAAGCTAATTATAAGACTTAATAATAACAATCACTTAAGTCCATTGACTCAAAATGTATTTTTATGTATGACCTGTGCGCTACGAGAGTTTAGATTTAATTATTATAAAGGCTTAAAGTGCAGACTAATAGTTTGACTTAATAATAACAATCACTTAAGTCCATTGACTCAAAATGTATTTTTATGTATGACCTGTGCGCTATGAGAGTTTAGATTTAATTATTATAAAGGCTTAAAGTGCAGACTAATAGTTTGACTTAATAATAACAATCACTTAAGTACATTGACTTTAAATGTATTTTTACGTCTCACATTCTCCCATTTGTATTTTCAATGTTATCACTAAGTAACGGGATAACTATTATTTTAATTAGTTTAAGGGCTTGTACTACCAACTCTGGATAGAATGTATCTATAAGAAAAAAGTCTCGCCATCTCTCCTTAACCTAACAAGGGTAAGACAGCATGCGATTTATCTATCGGATAACTTTTACTTGTTAGTGGTGAGTGGCCGTTAGTGTATATTTATAAATACCTTCAAATAAATTTTTGTGTTATATTTGTTTCTAACAAAAACTTCACTCCCTTGCACTCGCCTAAAGATGATATTGGCACGTAGTGTATTTTTGTTTTAATATTTGCTCGGTGGAGTATGTCTACCAAGTTTAAAGCAAATATTATGATAAAATATTTTTCCATACAAGCGTTTAAACCATTTGTTCCAACATACGTTATCAAAATTGTCGTTTTCTTGTTTTAGCGGTTTAGTTTGGTTAGCTTATATTAGATTTTATACTCGTATGTAAATCCCGTTAAGACTTAAATTATCAAGAACTCTAAATCACATCATATTTTGTGTTTACAAATAAAAGTTTAATACTGTCTCTCATATATGTAACTTCAAAATATACAGATTTCCTATACAGACATACATCCTCTATTTTAACCCCTTATGGTCAAAGACAAAGAACTCTATATATACAGACACAATATTAACTTTATATTGATTATAAATCTTCGTATACTACGACTATTAACGCTGGGATACATCTGATGTAACATTTATAGATCGATCGATCTTGTTCTGCCGACAGGCGATAGATTATAATATATTTCATAACTATATAAGAACTTGGATAGCGGTTGGTATGTTTAGAATAGAAGACTATATCTTCTAAAAAAATTAGATCATTAGAAATATATACTGTTTCTTACAGTAGTTGACCTAATAAGTAGCTAAAGGCAAATAATTATTTGTTTTGAAATATATTCTTAACTAGCTAACACGTCAGACGTTATTCTGTATTAGACGAAGGTTAAAATAGTAGTTAAGTTTCCTAAATGGTTCAATTTTATGCGGAATTTTCTTAACTTTTCTTTCCATAAGAACCTTCTACAAAGTATAACAAAATTTAAAAAATGGATGAAATTGGTTAAGATGTTCTCAAGTTATGGCGTGACCAAGGGAAACAGGGATTCAATTTTCAAAACTTGGTCTTCAATTTACAGTTATAATTAACATTATTGCTAAATTGGTTATAAGACCTTTGTATCTAAAAATATATATACTCGTATAAATATATTTATATGTACAAGAGACGATATTATATATAACATGTGACTTGCGATCATGTTTTATCGGTAATACCTTTTTGTGATGACGTATATGTAAATGAAATGCTACAATTGTTATTTTACTGTATAGCAATGTGTATTTCGAGCATTTTGAGTATGACACTATTCCAAATGCATTTATACGACAATAATAATTTAGGCTTGTCTTAAGTTATTATGTCACACTAGGCAAATTAAGATTAACGCGTTGATAAGTCAACAAAATCGCGAAGAAAATCTAGAAAAAACACATGCAATAAGAGATAATTATAAAAATTATTAGAGATTTATTTACTCGAATAAGGTACAGTTTTCTTTGTCAAAAGTAATGAGCTTGGTTTCGGCCATTAATTTCGGCGTGCAAATATTACATATTTTACTTAACACATTTTCGATTTTACATTATTTTAATAATACCAGTCCCATATAAAAACTGTTCGGCTTTCAATATTAATAATGTCTTAATTCCAGGGGAAGCGTAATGGTAAAAAGTAGTCGCCTCGCCACTGCTACTGCGCCATGTGTGTTATAATTTTCATTGTCAGTTTTTTAAATTGCTTGGTATAAGAGTTTTTTCAAAGAAAATGACAGCGATTTAAAACTGTGAATAATAATAATATTCTACCACATACACACAACATCATCTAGCCCAAATTAAGCAGAGCTTGTACTATGGGTACTAGACAATGGATAAACATACATACCTATATATGTATATATATATATATATTATACATAGAAACACCCAGACCAAGACCACCAACACCCAACCAAACATCCATGTTCATGCACACAAATGTTTGACTTGTGCGGGAATCGAACCCGCGACCTCAGGCGTGGCAGTCGGTTACACTAACCACTACGCCATCGAGGCCGTCAAATATAATAACGGTCTGATTGTACTATTTTAGTATTCGGTACGTTACCCCTTACATCCGAGACACGTTGTCACGTGGCTACATAAACCAATATAATTGGTATCTTCGTGTATTTTACAATACTGAATGCCAACGGCCATACTACGTTGAATACACCGGTTCTCGTCCGATCACCGAAGTTAAGCAACATCGGGCGTGGTTAGTACTTGGATGGGTGACCGCCTGGGAATACCACGTGCTGTTGGCTTTTTATTAAACATGATTTGATTTCATTATAAAATTTACTTAACATATTTTACTACATACCGTAGATAACCCAAAATAGTAAAATATTGTAGAAAATGTCGTGTCAATACTTTAGTTCTTCGTAATATTACGGGATTTTGTAACAAAAAATACGCCAGCATCATACAATGTTGTATGATGCTGGCGAAATATTGTATGATAAAAATGACATGGAAAACTAATTAAAATAATAATTAGGTACCGAACCTGCCTAATTATTGTATTAATTAAAGAAAATGTTTTTTTTACTCCAACTAGCTTTTACTCTGTCTTCCAGTAGGCTATCGCTGCAATATGTATTATATTACTTATTTATATTAAAATAGATAATATGTAATACACACATTTACCAATAAATATGATCATTTAACAATAGTTAAATATAATAATAATAACAAATAAAAGAAAGAAATACATATATACATAAATCTGAGTTTATATTTTGTACTATCTAATATAACTTCAACTATATAATATAACTTCAACATTTCACAGATACGATATTGGAGGATATTGCATTTGGCATAGTCTGTTCCATGATATGAAATATTATTCAATGTGTTCATATTGAGTATTCACTGACAATGTTTATTTTATCAGAGATAATTTAATAA
Organism: Catocala nupta; assembly: GCA_963675205.1. NCBI lineage: Eukaryota > Metazoa > Arthropoda > Insecta > Lepidoptera > Erebidae > Catocala > Catocala nupta. The sequence continues at coordinate 23,379,126 of OY776085.1, read as the reverse complement.
TTCTTTGTTCCTTGTACGACTGTTAAATATATTTTTAACTTAGCTTAAGTATATCGAGATATAATAATAAAATCTTGTGTCTGAACGCCGACGTCCGAGCGATGCTTAATGAGTAAAAATAAAAACAATAGTTTAGACTGCTTCATTCGTTGGTTATATTGCATACGGTTATATTTGTGTTTGCGTTTAAAAGTAGCCGCGGGTTTAATTCTCTAGTCGCATAAAAGGTTACCGTAATAAATGCGTCAGTCAATCAATCAATTTAATTTGGAGTAGTTCAAAACTCAAAATACTTGAAATACGCCTTACTATACAGAAAAATAATCATTGTAGCATTTTAGCATATTTATTAACAAATTTTAGCATATTTTATATCATGCTAGTGACCCGCCCCGGATTTGCACGGATAGCAGAGCATCAGTGTCGCACCAGCTTGTTGCATCAAGCGAGTCCCGTCATCGGTGTGAGAACTGCACTTGAATTTAATTTCACGCGCGTTTCTTTTTATTTTGCTTTATCTTCTAAGATATTCATGTAAATTGTATAGTGTAAAGGGCTGTATGTATATACATGAAATGCTTAGATAACTAACGTATTTAAGTTGATAGGAATTAATACTGTATCCATCTAAATAGATTTTCAATTACCGCAATATATGTACAAGATCGTTTCTTTAGAAGTTAGAATGGGTAAAAGCTGGTAAGCGATCATTAACATAATAATATGTACATGCAATCGCAAACTTTTTTGTAGATCTTTAAAAGAGAAACAATCCCCCCATACATTGTTGTGTTATAGGTATGTATCTCAATGGTTTTCGATTGAAGCTCCTAACTTCCTCCTAACCTTTTAACATTTTGAAAAGCAAATAAAATAATAATGATTGTAGGCACGGCCAGTATTTATTAATTATTTACTTTTTCTTTATATTTTATAAACCGCCTACATATTTATAATTTTGCAGCCTTATACAGTATTTTGTGTTTCTCAAACTGGCAATATACCAAGCATTAATTAAGAATACTTATTTATTCCAAAATGTTAAGGATTTTAGATGATGTAATGAAAAATATATGCTAAATTAACATTATATTCATTTAATCACACTCGACAAAACAAAAAGCCAACAGCACGTGGTATTCCCAGGCGGTCACCCATCCAAGTACTAACCACGCCCGATGTTGCTTAACTTCGGTGATCGGACGAGAACCGGTGTATTCAACGTAGTATGGCCGTTGGCCACTGTCTTGCTGAAGTAGACGAACATATCAATTATAATGGTATATTTAGCCACGTGTTGTCATTAACAGATAATATAATGTACATGTAAATCCAAGATACAATATTATATACGACATAAATATGTTCTGAGCTTGCGATGTCGTTTTATTGATAAAAGCTTTTTGTGGCGTCACCAAAATAAGTTTATATGTAATATGATTTGTTAAGCTTAGTGTAAAATGGTACAATATGTATGTTTTTAGTATAAATAGCAAGACGTATTCCAAGCATTTTGAGTTTGGAATTATTCCAAATTCTTTTACACGACAATTTAGGCTATCCTTAGTCTATTATGTCACGTTATCCAAACATTTCAAGTAATGAGCCTTGTCACCAAAATCGTAGAGAAAATCTGGGTAACATAACATACAACAAAGGATAATAATAAAAAGATATTTATTTACTTCTATAGGGTACAGGCAATTTACAACAAACATAAGAAGCTTTTCTTCAGCGTGCAAATATTAAATATATTACTAAAATCATGTCCATTTTTAATTTTACATAAAAATTACAATTCCAGTCCTTGTGTAAACAGTACCACTGCTGGGCACGGGCACTTCTCAGTATAAAAAGAAATCACTGTTCTGTACAAAATTGTTATATGGGAATCACACAAGTCATTTTTCCCTGTTAGATATGAACTTACAGCACTGGATGCGGTGGCAGCAGTAACGGCAAAGCGGCCGCTTGCTCGCTATACCATCCATCCGTGTAGTCAATACTCAATACCTACGTTAAAAGATGTCGGTATACTAATATCTCTGTCTATTCTTTCACATGTTTTATATAGTATATAAGAGTTTAACTATGCTTAAATATATTTTTCAATAAGCTCTTGAATGTCGAATGACGGCACAAACATAAAATACTCGAGCATCGAGTGTCGGCTACACACCCGTAAACAAGAAAGATGCTCCTAATTGACCGTGCAAATTTTTACAAGCGCTCAACGGGCATTTATAAACGTTCATAAATATTTTCATCTATGTGACTCTTCACTAGCGCACTAAATTATGCAGCCGCTAGCACCCACAAGCCTTCCCGTGGCCACGAATTCACCGAAGTATTAAAACTCTTCATTCTAGGTACTCTGGTATTCATAAAAAATTTCTGTTAATTTTTTTTTTAATATTTAAGGCGATCGTAAATTAATTACGCTGGCAAAGTTTGTACCGTCAATTCTTATAACGACATGTACTTGTGCTTAATAAGGCACCTGGACTAAATTTAATACTCGGCTGAGCTGTCGAGTGTACTTCATAAGTTATATTTCGACAGAAGAAATTAATCATCAATGAATATTTTTTAATTTCGACTCTATTGAATTTTATTAAGTACATCAGTTTTGATGACCGTTTAAAATTCTGCTTGTAACAGACACATAATGTTAGGGACTTAGACGCTCTTATTATCAGATTATACATTAGGTAATATACATAAGTTTTAGCATTCGTCAAATCTGCGGCAACCATCGCTATATTTGACATATTTTTATTACTCACTGCTACAAAAATTTGCTCAACTGTATACATAATACAGTTGGGTAATGTGTTAAGTCCATAATTTTCTGAAAGCATGTCATGTTAGATATTCTAACATAGGAAAATACATTTCCTGTCTCAACACAAGTTTTTCATGTATAATCTTAAATTTGTTTTTATCCAATTTGCGTCATCCCAACTTCTCAAGGACCAGTGCATTTTACTGAAGGTAACTTATGCTTAACTGAAGATACGTGCAATCTCGTTCAATCAATATAGTGTGATATACTTAAGTTTGGTTTTACATCCAATTTAGGTCTATCTGGCCAGTATTTTCTTCTTAAACGGGCGTTGAAGTGCAAATGTCCGAATAAAATGTTATTTTGGCACTAAACCGAATCTATTTGCTATTCTGGCAGTGTTAATACAATATACTGTCTCCAAAAATCTTTAACACATTCCGTTGCCCGCGCTACCTTTTTACCTGATTAGCATAATTGGCAACAGGATATGTATAAATAATTATTCAGCGAATAAAACGGCAGATGATACTTTAGAAGACAAGGGCTCTCTCTGGGTCTAAAATGTACTGAGTTTTCCAAAATATAAGTATATTTTGGGTAACCGGAGTATTTTCATATACTTATAAATATACTTTAGATAAATATACTGGGTTAACACACGTGTAAATTCTGTATATTTATCCAAAGTTGTAACAAATTAGAGATACAATTTTACGAAATCTTTGCGCAAAAATAAGCGTCCTCAGAAATAATTTATATATTGATTATAAATCTTCGTATACTACGACTATTAACGCTGGGATACATCTGATGTAACATTTATAGATCGATCGATCTTGTTCTGCCGACAGGCGATAGATTATAATATATTTCATAACTATATAAGAACTTGGATAGCGGTTGGTATGTTTAGAATAGAAGATATAGGTAAAATTAGATCATTAGAAATATATACTGTTTCTTACAGTAGTTGACCTAATAAGTAGCTAAAGGCAAATAATTATTTGTTTTGAAATATATTCTTAACTAGCTAACACGTCAGACGTTATTCTGTATTAGACGAAGGTTAAAATAGTAGTTAAGTTTCCTAAATGGTTCAATTTTATGCGGAATTTTCTTAACTTTTCTTTCCATAAGAACCTTCTACAAAGTATAACAAAATTTAAAAAATGGATGAAATTGGTTAAGTTGTTCTCAAGTTATGGCGTGACCAAGGGAAACAGGGATTCAATTTTCAAAACTTGGTCTTCAATTTACAGTTATAATTAACATTATTGCTAAATTGGTTATAAGACCTTTGTATCTAAAAATATATATACTCGTATAAATATATTTATATGTACAAGAGACGATATTATATATAACATGTGACTTGCGATCATGTTTTATCGGTAATACCTTTTTGTGATGACGTATATGTAAATGAAATGCTACAATTGTTATTTTACTGTATAGCAATGTGTATTTCGAGCATTTTGAGTATGACACTATTCCAAATGCATTTATACGACAATAATAATTTAGGCTTGTCTTAAGTTATTATGTCACACTAGGCAAATTAAGATTAACGCGTTGATAAGTCAACAAAATCGCGAAGAAAATCTAGAAAAAACACATGCAATAAGAGATAATTATAAAAATTATTAGAGATTTATTTACTCGAATAAGGTACAGTTTTCTTTGTCAAAAGTAATGAGCTTGGTTTCGGCCATTAATTTCGGCGTGCAAATATTACATATTTTACTTAACACATTTTCGATTTTACATTATTTTAATAATACCAGTCCCATATAAAAACTGTTCGGCTTTCAATATTAATAATGTCTTAATTCCAGGGGAAGCGTAATGGTAAAAAGTAGTCGCCTCGCCACTGCTACTGCGCCATGTGTGTTATAATTTTCATTGTCAGTTTTTTAAATTGCTTGGTATAAGAGAATTTTTCAAAGAAAATGACAGCGATTTAAAACTGTGAATAATAATAATATTCTACCACATACACACAACATCATCTAGCCCAAATTAAGCAGAGCTTGTACTATGGGTACTAGACAATGGATAAACATACATACCTATATATGTATATATATATATATATTATACATAGAAACACCCAGACCAAGACCACCAACACCCAACCAAACATCCATGTTCATGCACACAAATGTTTGACTTGTGCGGGAATCGAACCCGCGACCTCAGGCGTGGCAGTCGGTTACACTAACCACTACGCCATCGAGGCCGTCAAATATAATAACGGTCTGATTGTACTATTTTAGTATTCGGTACGTTACCCCTTACATCCGAGACACGTTGTCACGTGGCTACATAAACCAATATAATTGGTATCTTCGTGTATTTTACAATACTGAATGCCAACGGCCATACTACGTTGAATACACCGGTTCTCGTCCGATCACCGAAGTTAAGCAACATCGGGCGTGGTTAGTACTTGGATGGGTGACCGCCTGGGAATACCACGTGCTGTTGGCTTTTTATTAAACATGATTTGATTTCATTATAAAATTTACTTAACATATTTTACTACATACCGTAGATAACCCAAAATAGTAAAATATTGTAGAAAATGTCGTGTCAATACTTTAGTTCTTCGTAATATTACGGGATTTTGTAACAAAAAATACGCCAGCATCATACAATGTTGTATGATGCTGGCGAAATATTGTATGATAAAAATGACATGGAAAACTAATTAAAATAATAATTAGGTACCGAACCTGCCTAATTATTGTATTAATTAAAGAAAATGTTTTTTTTACTCCAACTAGCTTTTACTCTGTCTTCCAGTAGGCTATCGCTGCAATATGTATTATATTACTTATTTATATTAAAATAGATAATATGTAATACACACATTTACCAATAAATATGATCATTTAACAATAGTTAAATATAATAATAATAACTAGATAGGCCCAGTTAAATAAAAGAGTGGACTGTATGAAAATGTGGTATAATCCAGGTTCTACAATAGGTTTGCAAAAATAATATTAAACTGCGTGTGATCGCTTTGGTGTCGTCGTCGAACTGTCCGCGCGCGAGTCCTTGAGCCCGTCGTTGTGCCTCGCGCCGATGTGTGTGTAATGTAATTTGAAGTGTTAACGCTGTGTGCGTTAACATATTCCCGGGCCACCATGGAAAGGCCAGCCCGTCTGCAACATCATGAGGCTGCTGGTTGAGGAGTGCTTTGTGTTCAATCCGATGGTCCATCTATCAATGGGCATATTTTATGAAAAGCTCTTCTGATTGTTCCGGTCATTGTTTTTATATCCGCTACTCGAGTTTCTCCATCAGGTCCAGGATACAGCTTTACTATACGTCCCAGCGGCCACTGCGCCACTGGTAGCGCCTCGTCCTTCACGATGACCAGCGAGCCCTCTGTGAGCGCGCCGTGTGAACGATGCCAGCGCGTCCTTTGGTGCAACTGGGAAATATATTCCTTATTAAAGCGTCTCCAAAAATGCTGGCGCAGAAGTTCGACTCGTTGATGACGCGGCAGCCGTGCCGGGTCGCAGTCGGACATCTGTGGATGAGGTAACACAGTTAGAGTACGACCAATTAAAAAATGAAAAGGAGTGAGAGCTGAAAGATCAGATGGGTCGGATGAAAGTGGTGTGAGAGGCCTTGAGTTAAGAATGCCTTCTATTTGGACTAGTAATGTATACATTTCCTCATATGTGAGATGTGCCATGCCTAGCACTCTTTTGAGATGATGTTTCACTGACTTAACAGTGCTCTCCCATAGACCCCCAAAGTGGGGGGAATATGGTGGAATGAAATGGAAACTTACACCTTGCTCTGCAGCGCAACTGTAAATTGACTCACTGTGATTTTTGAGAAAGTTGGTGATCACCCGAGCAGCACCCACCAGATTCTTCCCATTGTCTGAGTAAATATTATTAGGTTTACCTCTGCGAGAAATGAACCTGTTAATTGCTGCTATGTAAGACTCTGTCGCCAGATCTGTAACCAACTCCAAATGCACAGCTTTTACTACAAAACAAACGAAAATACAAATGTAAGATTTGATAAGGACACTTCCACGCCCCTTACGGTTGTTGATCATAATCGGCCCAGCGTAGTCGACACCTACGTCACTGAATACAAAGTTTGCGTGCAGTCTCTGGTCAGGTAACTGCCCCATGATAGGTTTAACAGTTTTTCCTTTAAACCGTTTGCATGTTACACATGATTGTGTTGTTTTTCTAGCGAGGTTGCGACCAGAAATCGGCCAGAAAACTTGACGTATGTGAGACAACAAAAGTTGTGGGCCAGCGTGTAGAAGTGTGATGTGATATGTTGAGAATATGATTTTAGTAATGTGGTGGTTTGGATGCAAAAGAATAGGAAATTTTCTATCGTAGTTGTATGGCGATTGTGCTAACCTTCCGCCCACACGAATGAGTTGATTATCTCCTAGAAAGGGGTTGAGTGAATTAAATTTATGTGCAGCAGGTAACTGTTTGTTATGTAATAACAGCTGATACTCCTCAGAAAAGCAATCTAATTGTACTATCTTTGCTAACTGATACCTAGCTAAATTAAGTTCAACAGTTGATAACGGCATGACGTCACGTATACATACCTGTTGTTGTTTGTTTGTATTTAAAATGTTTTTTGAAAGTTTATGTTTGCAATGATGTATGAACCGAAGTATGTAAGCTACGATGCGTGTAAGTTTGTTAAAATTGGAATACTTGTAAACAAATGAATTATTATTAAGTGTATCTGTGTGTGTGAGATGTGTTTGGGACCGGACTTCTGGAAGGTCAGACACGCTGAGATGCCCTGGTTGTTCAGGCCAGCTGTGACTATCATCATTCCTTAAAAAGTCAGGTCCTGAAAACCATAAAGGTGTTTGAAGTAATTGTTGTGCATTGCTGCACTTCGTAATAATGTCTGCTGGATTTTGTTTGGTTGGTACATAGTACCATGACTGTGGATCAGTATGTTTGAGAATGTCTGTGACTTTATGTTTGACGAATGTTTGTAGTTTGTGTGTAGGTGAATTTATCCAAGACAAAACAATTATTGAATCACTCCAATAATAACACTTACAGTTGCTTTTATTGCGAAGTGAATTTAAAACTTTTTTACTTAAATTAACACCGGTATAAGCGGCACATAATTCAAGTCGCGGTATAGAAAGTGTTTTTAAAGGAGCTACCCGTCCCTTGGCAACTAACAATTGAACGCTGATATTACTGTCTGATGTGTAGGTACGTATGTATACGCACGCGCCGTATGCCTGTTGTGAAGCGTCGCAAAAAATGTGTAGTTCAATGTTATCGCGCGATGAATCATAGAATGCACGCCGAGGAATAGATAACTGATTTATTAAAGATAACGATTCTACAAACTTCGTCCACTGTTGTTGTATTGAGACAGGTATTTCACTGTCCCAACTGATATTGTTTATCCACAACTGTTGCATTAGTAGTTTAGCCTCGAGTATGCATGGACTAATGAGCCCTAATGGGTCGAAAATATGACCTATAGTGGATAAAATTGTACGTTTTGTGATTGTTTTTTGTGATAGAAATTCTGAATGTACTGTGTATGAAATTGTATCTTTATGAATGTTCCAAAAAATGCCTAGTGTTTTTGATGGATCGTTAGAACTAAGATTGACTGTTGTTATGTCTGAATAATTGAAACCTAGTTTTTTTAAAACAGCGGGACGGTTAGACAGCCATTTTCTAAGTGGAAATTGATATTTTTTTAATTCGGAATAAACTCCTTTGGCAATTTCCAATAGTACTGACTCGTCATCAGTCCCGGTCAAAAGGTCATCACAATAAAAATCATGCAAGATGATCTCGGAGACCAGTTTGTGATCATAGCTGTCTGAATAATTTTGTGCGTTTTGACAATCTAGGCCTATTTGTTTAATACAACGTGTTGCTAGGAACGGCGCTGATGCCGTGCCATATGTGACAGTGTTGAGCATGTATGTTTGCAATGGTTCCGTAGGATTGAATCGCCATATGATTTGTTGCAGTGGTCGCTGATGTTCCACCACTGATATTTGGCGAAACATTTTTTCTATATCAGCTGATATTATGTACTTATGTTGACGGAAGCGTATGAGTATAGAAATAAGATCGTCTTGGACGACAGGTCCTACCAACTGTATGTCGTTGAGTGATAGTTTTGTGGATGTTTTTGCGGAACCATCGAACACTGATCTGAATTTTGTGGTGGTGCTTGACTCACGTGTAATACCGTGATGTGGTAGGTAGTACACGGGTGAGTGCTGTATGTTTGTGTGTGTGTTGTTTGCGCTTGATTTAATGATTGATTTGTTATGTTGTGAATGAATGGATGTATTTTTATATGAATGTTTATTTAAAGTCATGTGACCTAGTTGTATGTACTCTGATATGAAGTTTGAGTACTGTTGTTTGTATGTGTGATCTGAATTCATGCGGTTTTCTATGGAATAAAACCGTTTTTTTGCTTGATAATATGAATCACCTAAGCACTCGGGTGACTTTTTAAATGGAATAGTGACAACAAATCTGCCATCACTTTGTCTTGTGGTTGTTTGAGTAAAAATGATCTCGCACGCATCTGAATCGCAGGGATCATTGATTTGTGAATTAGATAAGCTATCAAGCTCCCAAAAGCGTGATAACTGATCAGGATTGTTGTTATTGAAAAAACAACTGTTTGTGTGTTTGTTGGTGTCTGTTGTGCACCCTGAAATTAGCCATCCTAATTCAGTTTCGTGTAGTGTAGGTTGTTGTTTACCTAACTGAATCTGACCACCGCCAATTATTTGCCAGAATATGTCAGCACCTAGCAGCAGATCTATTGGGGCGGGTTCATAGAACTGAGGGTCGGCTAGTTTTAAATGTTTAGGTAGATTAAAACTTTCTGTATTGATGCGCATGGTTGGTAATGAATGTGCTATTGTATCAAGTACCAAACATGACAAATTTGCTGTGAATGAACTATGTAATGATTTTAATAGAACATTTGTGCGATGAAAGATGTTTGTATGTTGTTGATTTATGCCTGAAACTGTGCCTCGAATTGGTTCGAGTGTGAGATTGAGCTTTTTACTCAGATTCTCTGTGATGTAACAGGAGGTACTCCCATTGTCCAGTAATACTCTCGCCAAGTGTGGTGTTCCATCACTGGCGATAACATGCACTAGGGCAGTGGAAAGTAAAACTAATGTGTGTTGTGAACTACTGTTACTAGCGAGTGTGGTGTGTGCAGGGTCCTTGGACGGTTCCTTATGTATATGTAGCATTGTGTTATGTTTCTGTTGACAATATTTACATGCTCCGCCACGACAAGATTTTGTTTCGTGACCGTTATGCAAGCAGTTAGCACAGAAGTTAGAGAACTTGGAAACCTTCTCTATTCTCTTTTCCACTGTCATTTGTTTGAACTGTGGACAAGCGAATAGATAATGGTGACCTTTACATAAGGGACAAGGAATGCGAGATTGTTTTTCTTTATTGTCTGTTTTGGATGAATGTGGTTTTGATTCTGATTTATTTATGTTTTTAGTGTCTTCAAGATTTTGTAAAAGAACTGAACGGTCACTCAGACATGTTTTTAAATCTTGAAATGTAGGCATTACTGATTTGTTATTTTTGTTTGTTTCTTTCCAATATCTAAGTGTTGTGAAATCTAATTTGGAGGTAATAAGATAAATTAACATTGTGTCTACAGTAGGTTCACCTAAATTATTAAGTGCTCTGAGATTTTTGTTTACTGTATCTAATAATTGTCTGAGTGATGTTGCTGATTCTTTTTCAATGTTTTGTATGCTGAATAATGCGTGAAGGTGATTATCTATGAGTTGTTGTGTGTTATTGTACCTGTCTGTGATGAGTTCCCAAGCTACCCGGTAATTGTCTGATGACATTTCTAATGATTTGATAATTTCTGAAGCTTCACCTTGCAGAGAAGCACGCAAATAGTGAAACTTTTGAATGTTATCTATTGAATTGCTCTTGTGTATGAGTGATTCAAAAGTGTCTCTGTATTCGAGCCAATTCTGATATTCACCTGAGAAGTGTGGAAGGTCAATGGTGGGTAATTTAATAAAAGCTTTAGCTGCCAATTCACCTGCATTTGGATGTGGTACAGAACCGCTGACACATGCAGTTTCATTGTCTCGCAGGAGCTGAATGCCGAGCGCAAGTTGATACTGGTAGTCTGTTTCAAATTGCTCCCGTTCCTTCAACTGCTCATCTGAAACCCCAATAATGTCGTCGATGAGGGTCTGATTTTTATCAAATTCAATTGCTAGGGACTTGAAGGCTTCTAAGCGATTATTTAATTGTATGATATCTAAACTGGATAACGGTTTTTTGGATTTTAATAATGATTCAATAAAATTTTTGAAAACCGTGACCTTTCCTTTATGACTAGCTCTTCTTTTTTATATGAATTGAGTTGAAGAGACTCATTGTCATCGGACTTATTTGATGTTTGGGCTAGTTTACAATCAGTCATAATTGAATTTTAATGAAAGTAATATATGTAGGTAGATAAATACTTAATTGCAACGATACTTAAATTGGATAGCAAATGTAGCAGGCACAGTGTGATGCTCACGCAACTTTCCCAAATACCTACACTCGGTGTGAAGAGTGAAGCCAACTCGAAAGGCCGAGAGTAAAGCGATGAAAGCTGTTTAGGAAAGAAGAACGTATAAGAAAGCGATAAAACAACGAAATAAATGATTGGTGATTGGAATTAATTGAAATTCTAGAAAGAATGGCAAGATTTTTTTTTTTTTTGAAAAAAAAATGTAGGTAGGTGATTAGCAAAAATCTGATGCAATAATTGCTTGTGCACGAACGTATGGATGAATTTATGTTTGAAAATGGAAATGGCTGGCAATTTAAGCAAGTTCACTTAGAAAAAATTTAAAGGCACTGTATGTAGACTTTAAAAAAAAGAATGAATTGGTCGAACTCACGAAACTGCTGCTACCAAACCCTTTTTTCGTCCTTAGCGACTGATGTGGCCAACGCTGCTTGTGTGGCTGTTTCCAGATGCTAGTAGGCTGCGCTCGCTGTTGCGATTTGTTGACCGCTGTCTGACCTCCAGCTGAATTCCGGACGCGCTGTGTTTCGGCGTGGCTTGCGATCGCGACGCGATATAATACTTTTTACTTCGCTTATTAGACGGACGCGAAGGACCATAGATAGGCCCAGTTAAATAAAAGAGTGGACTGTATGAAAATGTGGTATAATCCAGGTTCTACAATAGGTTTGCAAAAATAATATTAAACTGCGTGTGATCGCTTTGGTGTCGTCGTCGAACTGTCCGCGCGCGAGTCCTTGAGCCCGTCGTTGTGCCTCGCGCCGATGTGTGTGTAATGTAATTTGAAGTGTTAACGCTGTGTGCGTTAACAATAACAAATAAAAGAAAGAAATACATATATACATAAATCTGAGTTTATATTTTGTACTATCTAATATAACTTCAACTATATAATATAACTTCAACATTTCACAGATACGATATTGGAGGATATTGCATTTGGCATAGTCTGTTCCATGATATGAAATATTATTCAATGTGTTCATATTGAGTATTCACTGACAATGTTTATTTTATCAGAGATAATTTAATAATTCTTTGTTCCTTGTACGACTGTTAAATATATTTTTAACTTAGCTTAACTATATCGAGATATAATAATAAAATCTTGTGTCTGAACGCCGACGTCCGAGCGATGCTTAATGAGTAAAAATAAAAACAATAGTTTAGACTGCTTCATTCGTTGGTTATATTGCATACGGTTATATTTGTGTTTGCGTTTAAAAGTAGCCGCGGGTTTAATTCTCTAGTCGCATAAAAGGTTACCGTAATAAATGCGTCAGTCAATCAATCAATTTAATTTGGAGTAGTTCAAAACTCAAAATACTTGAAATACGCCTTACTATACAGAAAAATAATCATTGTAGCATTTTAGCATATTTATTAACAAATTTTAGCATATTTTATATCATGCTAGTGACCCGCCCCGGATTTGCACGGATAGCAGAGCATCAGTGTCGCACCAGCTTGTTGCATCAAGCGAGTCCCGTCATCGGTGTGAGAACTGCACTTGAATTTAATTTCACGCGCGTTTCTTTTTATTTTGCTTTATCTTCTAAGATATTCATGTAAATTGTATAGTGTAAAGGGCTGTATGTATATACATGAAATGCTTAGATAACTAACGTATTTAAGTTGATAGGAATTAATACTGTATCCATCTAAATAGATTTTCAATTACCGCAATATATGTACAAGATCGTTTCTTTAGAAGTTAGAATGGGTAAAAGCTGGTAAGCGATCATTAACATAATAATATGTACATGCAATCGCAAACTTTTTTGTAGATCTTTAAAAGAGAAACAATCCCCCCATACATTGTTGTGTTATAGGTATGTATCTCAATGGTTTTCGATTGAAGCTCCTAACTTCCTCCTAACCTTTTAACATTTTGAAAAGCAAATAAAATAATAATGATTGTAGGCACGGCCAGTATTTATTAATTATTTACTTTTTCTTTATATTTTATAAACCGCCTACATATTTATAATTTTGCAGCCTTATACAGTATTTTGTGTTTCTCAAACTGGCAATATACCAAGCATTAATTAAGAATACTTATTTATTCCAAAATGTTAAGGATTTTAGATGATGTAATGAAAAATATATGCTAAATTAACATTATATTCATTTAATCACACTCGACAAAACAAAAAGCCAACAGCACGTGGTATTCCCAGGCGGTCACCCATCCAAGTACTAACCACGCCCGATGTTGCTTAACTTCGGTGATCGGACGAGAACCGGTGTATTCAACGTAGTATGGCCGTTGGCCACTGTCTTGCTGAAGTAGACGAACATATCAATTATAATGGTATATTTAGCCACGTGTTGTCATTAACAGATAATATAATGTACATGTAAATCCAAGATACAATATTATATACGACATAAATATGTTCTGAGCTTGCGATGTCGTTTTATTGATAAAAGCTTTTTGTGGCGTCACCAAAATAAGTTTATATGTAATATGATTTGTTAAGCTTAGTGTAAAATGGTACAATATGTATGTTTTTAGTATAAATAGCAAGACGTATTCCAAGCATTTTGAGTTTGGAATTATTCCAAATTCTTTTACACGACAATTTAGGCTATCCTTAGTCTATTATGTCACGTTATCCAAACATTTCAAGTAATGAGCCTTGTCACCAAAATCGTAGAGAAAATCTGGGTAACATAACATACAACAAAGGATAATAATAAAAAGATATTTATTTACTTCTATAGGGTACAGGCAATTTACAACAAACATAAGAAGCTTTTCTTCAGCGTGAAAATATTAAATATATTACTAAAATCATGTCCATTTTTAATTTTACATAAAAATTACAATTCCAGTCCTTGTGTAAACAGTACCACTGCTGGGCACGGGCACTTCTCAGTATAAAAAGAAATCACTGTTCTGTACAAAATTGTTATATGGGAATCACACAAGTCATTTTTCCCTGTTAGATATGAACTTACAGCACTGGATGCGGTGGCAGCAGTAACGGCAAAGCGGCCGCTTGCTCGCTATACCATCCATCCGTGTAGTCAATACTCAATACCTACGTTAAAAGATGTCGGTATACTAATATCTCTGTCTATTCTTTCACATGTTTTATATAGTATATAAGAGTTTAACTATGCTTAAATATATTTTTCAATAAGCTCTTGAATGTCGAATGACGGCACAAACATAAAATACTCGAGCATCGAGTGTCGGCTACACACCCGTAAACAAGAAAGATGCTCCTAATTGACCGTGCAAATTTTTACAAGCGCTCAACGGGCATTTATAAACGTTCATAAATATTTTCATCTATGTGACTCTTCACTAGCGCACTAAATTATGCAGCCGCTAGCACCCACAAGCCTTCCCGTGGCCACGAATTCACCGAAGTATTAAAACTCTTCATTCTAGGTACTCTGGTATTCATAAAAAATTTCTGTTAATTTTTTTTTTAATATTTAAGGCGATCGTAAATTAATTACGCTGGCAAAGTTTGTACCGTCAATTCTTATAACGACATGTACTTGTGCTTAATAAGGCACCTGGACTAAATTTAATACTCGGCTGAGCTGTCGAGTGTACTTCATAAGTTATATTTCGACAGAAGAAATTAATCATCAATGAATATTTTTTAATTTCGACTCTATTGAATTTTATTAAGTACATCAGTTTTGATGACCGTTTAAAATTCTGCTTGTAACAGACACATAATGTTAGGGACTTAGACGCTCTTATTATCAGATTATACATTAGGTAATATACATAAGTTTTAGCATTCGTCAAATCTGCGGCAACCATCGCTATATTTGACATATTTTTATTACTCACTGCTACAAAAATTTGCTCAACTGTATACATAATACAGTTGGGTAATGTGTTAAGTCCATAATTTTCTGAAAGCATGTCATGTTAGATATTCTAACATAGGAAAATACATTTCCTGTCTCAACACAAGTTTTTCATGTATAATCTTAAATTTGTTTTTATCCAATTTGCGTCATCCCAACTTCTCAAGGACCAGTGCATTTTACTGAAGGTAACTTATGCTTAACTGAAGATACGTGCAATCTCGTTCAATCAATATAGTGTGATATACTTAAGTTTGGTTTTACATCCAATTTAGGTCTATCTGGCCAGTATTTTCTTCTTAAACGGGCGTTGAAGTGCAAATGTCCGAATAAAATGTTATTTTGGCACTAAACCGAATCTATTTGCTATTCTGGCAGTGTTAATACAATATACTGTCTCCAAAAATCTTTAACACATTCCGTTGCCCGCGCTACCTTTTTACCTGATTAGCATAATTGGCAACAGGATATGTATAAATAATTATTCAGCGAATAAAACGGCAGATGATACTTTAGAAGACAAGGGCTCTCTCTGGGTCTAAAATGTACTGAGTTTTCCAAAATATAAGTATATTTTGGGTAACCGGAGTATTTTCATATACTTATAAATATACTTTAGATAAATATACTGGGTTAACACACGTGTAAATTCTGTATATTTATCCAAAGTTGTAACAAATTAGAGATACAATTTTACGAAATCTTTGCGCAAAAATAAGCGTCCTCAGAAATAATTTAAGTTGACAAGGATCACGAATGTTGTATTGCAGAAATGACGTTTTTCCTCAGAAGGTTAAAATGTGTTTCTTATATTACTGAGACTTTTTCATTTTACATCTAACGAGGTTCTTACTTTATAAGAATGTATATTTATTTTTATACAACCAGTGACAAAAGTCCGTAAATAGAATCGTCAGCCAAAATTAAACGATGTATTTATACATGTGTAATAAACTATTATTTTCAAACCCTTAGCGCAATAAATTTAGATTTTAACTAAATAAGGCATTATCGTTATCGATAGTAGACATGAAGTAATTTAGGGAACCAAACTAAAATAAAAGTATCCCAATATGCCTGCCGTAAACGCTGGCACTATATACTAACCTCGAGTATAATTTTGTACCCGACCTGCAAGATAGTCTGTAATTGCTAAAATATAATAATAGCGAGACCTGATAACATCAACCCAGAGAAAACTCGAAACAAAAGAACTACCTCCTTATGCTTTTATCTTACAAGAGAGCACACTTCAACATTCCTTCTTAGATATTTGGAATTACCGACAGGCAGAATATATTAGGTCGTACAGGATCTTACAACGGAGCACTGTTCGCTCATGCATGTGGTACACGTACGAGCATTCCTTGAAATGTCTGCGCTAGGCAGTTTCAATTAGCTATTGGAGAGGAGAGATAAAGTAACTTAGCGATTTTAGACTTGAACTAGAGCTCATGGATAAATATGGTTTGGTTTTATTTCTAAGGATATTTTCTTTTTTTATGCTTATACAAATTATAGAGTCTCACGCGTATATCTATGAAAGGATAGGTGAAAGTATACTGCTATCACATTTCGCCTGCCATAGTTTTAGATCTCATATAATGGAGGGGCGCTTTTATTCTCATCTACATCTACCGGGCAACTCCACGACAGACTTCATTTTGGGCAACTTTACTCTTTGCATTTACTAGACTTAACTAAACTAACTGTTCATACATCAGTCTATATGTCGTGTCAATATTTCGTAATTTATATTGTTGCCTGCCTTTTATTTTATTTTGAAGGTTAAGTGTATCTACTACTTTTAATTAAACGAAACGTCCTAGGGCAAATTTAGTGATGGTAAAGGCCTTATGACTTATTGACTGCCATATCTGTGATATTGAAGTGCCTTAAGAATTTTGGCTTTCATAAAAAGTTCAAAGGCTTTATGGTAATTTTCAGAGACGAGATTACTGTTACGCCTTTTTCAAGGCATATGTTTGCTTTTTGTTAATCCAGAAATTGACTACGTGTACTTACAATCAACAATTACGTGTGCTTTTATGCAATTGGTCCAACGAGACCGTTAATGTTCTTGAACTAATACGACTTAAATACTTTATAAACTTCACAAAAACATTACATATTTGCCAGTGCAAAGAAACACTATTATTTGTTACCCGCGATAGAAATCAACTGTAAACAATTATACACGAATCTGTAACACGAAACAAATTATGGACGATGAATATTGAATAACTAATTATCTTGATGGATAGCAATCTCCCACTGTTTCAGTAGAAAGGAATTCATTTTCCGATACATTAGCACCGCTATAAATGAAATCTTTCCGTTTTCTTTGAAGAAATTTATAATTAATCTGCTCTTTCTCGAGGCGCATTTTATTTAGGTGAAGGATGAGAATAGCGTTGGGTTTTCGGTGAACGAATTTGCAGGGTTGGTTAGATTTACTTCATTTATTTTTGTGGCGGTTGAAAAGGCTATCTGGTACTTTCGTTTACAATTAAAAAGGCACTAAAACTAGACTATGTCGTCAGTCTGGTGAAAATCTTTGCTGATAAAAGGTCTAAAAGTACTACGTTATCGATCATCAGTCATAGACCTGAATATTACTTCCAATCAAATCCTTATTTATGATAGAAAACGAAATTTATACAATATATCATAGCTTTATAAAACTGGAATGTTTTCACATCATTTATAATGTTACTATAGACGACGACATTTTTAAAATATAATATTACGAGTACTTTAAATATGTTAATTAACCGAATTCTGCAAAACACTGTTTATAACCTACTTTCAACATTGATTCAAATAATTTCTTTGAAATACTTAATTACCTTCTAACTAATTCAAACAAGATATTAAACCGCTACAATTTTGTCATGTTGTACACAATTCAAACACGTCATTAAAAACTCAGCATATAATTACAAGTTTAACATTTAGGTTGTAGACCTGATAGAGTTGTTTGCAGCTTATTACGTTGTTAACGTAGATATCTTATTTAATTAATAAAACATGAACTCATACACAGTGCTTGTATCTATAAGGAGTATGAAACCACAAGCACTTACTTTTTTGGCCCGTACGACCTTTTTCGCGTACATACATTACATATTAAACAAACAGACTGTTTAGAAATATCATTCTCTCATACGAGACAAAACAACAAAGCCTACGAAATTATAATTAACCCTTGAGCACCGTATTCTAACCGATTGGTAAATACACAATAACAATTGCTGGCAATCGTCCCGAGCACTCCAATGTATGGATCACCTAGGCTCTAAATATTAATGACGTCACCACCCTACATTCAAGTTGGTCACGACCTTTGCATGCAAACGGTGAAGGTAACTAACAATGCAATCTATGAAACGGTTTAACTCACGAGTCTCGGTTTTGTCTGACATTTTTCGAGCCCTAAACATGACTACGACGTCCTGGTACTACGAAGTGGGACAAACCTAATAAATACATAGTTTTACGCCCATGTCCTCAAAGAGGTAGGCAGAGTTTACACACTCAAATTTAATAAGGTCTCGTATAATAGGGGACATACATATTAACACATCTATTGGGCACAATACCGGACTCCGTACTGCCATTAAGATGTGCTTGACAAAAACCCAGCAATACTTTATCTGATCCTCTGATACCAGTCAGATTTGCAAAATAAAATTTTTGCATTTTATCGCTTTTTATTGCTGAAGTTCATAAAACGATCGTACATCATGCTACCTGCCTTAAGAGCAATACAGATAGACTGCGGATAGCTAGTAACATTATAAGCTTAAGAACTTGTTTTTTGAACGTGCTATATACTCAGGAACTACCAGCTTGATTTTAAGATATTTTTACATCAGATAACACATTAATTGAGAAATGTGAATATTAGTCTTAGACTTTAAATGGACCACTATGTCTCGATTCATTATGCAGCACACGGTACATTAGCAACTTACTGAGATGTCACTTAAAGTACCACAATATAATAAATAATATACGGCACGCACACAAATAGCTAACACATACCAAAAACTCCGACAAAAATAGATTTACCCAAAAATCTTCCAAGCAACAAAAAATCTAAAGCAATTCCTTTATTTCTACGAAACAGTATCATTAGCCGCTACGTCTAAAATTACAATTATATTAATGGCGGTAAGTTAACGACTTCAACATCGACGAAAATTTTTTAACAATGTTAATAATAGCGAATCTGTAAATATCGGCTGATTCCCAAGCGTATTTCCAGGTACAAAGGGCTGTTGTTATTTTTGTTTAATTAATGGAATAATACGTACAAAAGGGAAGGTATATAAATAACGGTATTCGATTGCTGGAAATGATTTTCGAGCACCTTCTCAATGAAGTAAGCGTACGATTGATCAGGTGAAGTGGTATTGAATGAATCATTAGTAGGGTCGTATGCAAAGCTGTTGATTGTAAGGCCATGAGTTTGATTACAGGTAGGTTATTTTTCCAATATACAAACTTAATATTGTCTTCTGTTTACGCGAATGTTATTCATTGAAATTAAACTACTATAAAATCCGTATATAGTAGTTTAATTTCAAAGTATACAAACTATTAACATGGCATATTAAAAAAAATATTATCAGTAGGGCTATAAGGAGCCTGCGTTTCCTATTTTGCAATACGACATTAATAATAATAATAATAATAATAATAATAATAATAATAATATTCTACACATATACACAACACCATCTAGCCCAAACTAAGCAGAGCTTGTGCTATGGGTTCTAGACAATGGATAAACATACATATATACTATTTTTTTTTGTAAATACATACATATTATACATAGAAACACCCAGACCAAGTCAAACATCCATGTTCATGCACACAAATGTTTGACTTGTGCGGGAATCGAACCCGCGACCTCAGTCGTAACAGTCAGTTACACTAACCACTACGCCATCGAGGCCATGAATTTAATACTTCGATCGCTGGTTGGTCCCGCGGCATAAGGTTGCGCATTAGCTTATTAGTTATAGCGGTCGTTCGGAATAATCTGAATTCGATTCCCTGACCAAGCAAAGTGTTATTGGATTTTACTGTAAGACAATTTTCAATAGCAACACAGAGTTCAGAAATGTGCTTGGCAGATGGCAACAGGCAATCCTTTATCACGTGGGACCCAAAGTTTTATTTAGGTAGTGAAATGTGGGTAGTTATACAGATGTAGGCATATTATATGTTCATGCTTTGAACAATTTAATTGTTCTGTGTGATCTGCCTTTAAGAAATCTGGTGTAAAAGATTTATCGGATTTAATTGAAAGGCGACACTGTTATTCATTCTGAACTAAATTAGAGAATGTTCTTTGTTTGTCATCGATATCGCACAAACAGGGGCCCCGCGTATGTTTGCGGTCCTTTTAGCGACGCAGCTAACCAAACAGTTCTGTCTACACAGATAACCAATTAAACGTATTTGTTTTACCTACCGATCAACGCGTACCATTATACATATACTACACTAGTTTCTGGTGAATTCAAAGAGGGCAAAGAAAGAATATCGGGATAACAGTATGCTAATCTACGAGATGGTTTTCGATTCGATATGTGTGTCATTTTTAATATAATTCCGTTTTTCAGTTTACGAGTGCTTTGGCAAATCACTTTGCACTAAACACCAATGTGTGATCCGCAAATTATTGTTCTGAGTGTAGATACATTTTGCGTCCGTTAAGTGTATGTTTGAAAAGTTTTAAAACATACACTTAATCATAAACTAACATACAGCCACATATGGCTTGACACTAGCACGAGAAAAGCTGTTAAAAAATATTATTTTACTAGCCACTCGCCCCAGCTTCGCATGGGTAGTACAAATCTTAACAAACCATACACTTAAACCTTCCTCATGAATCACTCTTTCAATTGGTGCAAACCGTTTGAAAATCCGTTCAGTAGTTTTTGAGTATATCGCTAACAGACAAACACGACGCGGGTCTTTGTTTTATAATATAAAGTGATAGCAATATGAGGTTTATAGAACAGTTTTTACCTGCAACTACAAACATAACATAGAAATATGGCTCTAATACAACTCTAAATACCCATTCAAATACAGACGTGAGTCTACGTAAGCATTAACAAACCCCAAACGATCCATAATACTGTCTGTGTAGAATTTATCGTTTAAACCGTACCGGCGTCAGGCCCGGCCCAAACAAAACATCTGTTTCCAAACATCAAGATATGATGTTGACGTGGCCTGTCCCACGATTTGAATGGTAAGTCAATCCCATCTCGTTTTATGACCCATTTCGTATCGTGAACGATGGTCGAGTATACCCTGTTGAAATGTACCTACATCTTTTTATAGGCTTATGTTTTGTTTATACGATTTATATTTATTGATCTTATTGTGTATGATAGCAGAATCATTAAGTGTGCCTTTGTGTCACTGCAATAGCGAATGATATGATTTAGGTCCAGTTCTTATATCAAGAAACGAGTCTTTTTAGCTACAGAAAGTTAAATTTAACTGCACGGTTAGTGTAGTTGCTTAAGTTGTGGCCTCTACACTGGCACTGCGCCGAGTGTTGTGGGTTCGAACCCACACGGAATACAAATTTGTGTGATCCACAAATGCTTGTTCCGAGTCTGGACGTCCTTTGTGTCCGTTAATGTTTGTAAAGTCCCCTGCGATATAAGGAAAAAGAAAAATCTATGAAAAATTTTTCTTAATAGTTAACCACCTGCAGTTTACTCGTTTGATTTATGTAGGACCTGGATCTTAATCGTATTTAATTGTGCCCGGCAGATGGTAATAGTATTCGTAGGAGTAGAGTATCAGTGTAATACACATCGATCTTTTCCTTCGGAGGTATAAGTTTATTTGGTATTATGTATTTATTTACTAGATGATTTTTTTTATGATAACTCTCTAGATACTATGATGATACTAAATGCTCGTTTGTCTTACTAAATATCAAGAAGCGTGATCATGTATATTGTATATCTTTAGGCTCTTGACGTTTGACCAGTTTGCAACGGCCATGGTGGCTTTCTAGACCAATTCCGATGCGACAAGTGCGTCCAAGTTCTCCCATGTGTATATTGTAGGTGAACTAATATCCTATTGAACTCTTCGGGTAATTTAGATTGTACAGAATATGACTGGACTGCTTTGATGACGTAGCGGTACTCAACGCGACTGCGGTGCATGTGATTTGAGGTTCAATTCCTGGTTCAGGCAAAAGCAGCAAAAGCAGTTTCTTGTGGTTTATTTGTCAAGATATTCTTAGGAGCATCACGGCATGTGAATCTGTACCCGGTAGATAATAGGTGATAAAGACACTTCAGCATTGCAAACGACATTTCTTTATTTGAAAACATAAAAATAAGTTCACAAGACAATTTCATGTAAATATTATTCATATAACCCACAAACGCAATACCCAATCGAATAAGTACACCTTAGATGTTTGCAGAAATTGAAACGTATAGTAACTATGTGGTATCCAATGCGACGTCTAATACATACGTAAGTCAATAAAATATCCATGAGCCAATAGGCTTGCCGCGCCGAGCCGCAAGACATATCAATATTTATTGGGACTGCCACTAGGAAGATGGTTAACAGTAATCTAGTTTACACAGAGAGCTATTCACCGCCACTAGTATTGGAATCTTACGATCGATTATTGCAATGTATTAGGAATACTGTGAAGCAGAGATACAGTAAAATTAGAAACAATTTATAAGTCGGCCTCGATGGCGTACACTAACCACTGTAACCGACTGCCACGCCTGAGGTCGCGGGTTCGATTCCTGCCAAGTCAAATATTTGTGTGCATGAACATGGATGTTTGTCTTGGTCTGGGTGTTTCTATGTATAATATGTATGGATTTACCAAAAGAAAAGTATATATGTATGTTTATCCATTGTCTAGTACACATAGTACAAGCTCTGCTTAGTTTGGGCTAGATGGTGTAGTGTGTATGTGATAGAATATTAATATTATATGTATAATATTATAAATATTATAATGAAAGTATCTTTTTACACGTGAGAAAGAAAGACAATATTTTATTACTGTCTCATTGACATACTGTTGCAGATACAACATATTAAAGTAAAATAAAATACTACACTGGGATGTATTGCATAAAAGATTAGTTGAAGAGAGGTTCACGGACTTGCTAAGTCAAAAACGGATGCACAGACTGAAGTATTTAGTTTTGTATCGTATCATATTTTTATTTGTTGATATTTAATGAATTAACCCGTTTGTTTTCGGTCCCAAAATACATTTAGTCTTTAGGAGACTAGTAAAGTCACTTTATGTATAAGTTGCAAGAAATCAGATTCATTCTTATGAAAACTGCCTACGATATCATGTAATCGTGATGTGTCATATATACCTGATTATTATATCTGCTTATTATTAATCACTGATTAAATACTCAATATAAAATTAGTAATAACTAGCTGTCCTATATATTACTTCAGGATAAAGTATCTTTCTAATGGACTAAATAATTATCGCTGGGACCATGGGATCCAAGTACTAGGTCTGTTTATAGAGACCTAGCTAAGCGGCTCATCGACGCTTCGCGTGACCAGAGGGCTGGTATTTTCTTTGTACAAAGAATAAGTATTGCCATTCAACGTGGCAATACTACCAGTCTTCTGGGCACGTTGCCAATTGACGACGATGCGGTGAAATATTATGACGCTTTTAATTTTGAAGTTTTATTTTTCTCTTTAGTTTATATTTCTGGTAAATAATTTGTGTATATGTTATGTTAATTATTTAATAATGTCACTAAAATAAATTAAGTCCTTATTATCACTACTAAAAAATAAAAACTTTCAAATATTTATGCTTTATAATACCTATAGATATCAAACCGAATCACCTGTATCACGTTGGTATCTAATAACAGAAATATTATTGAAATAACGGGTGGTCCAATCATAACGCACGATCTTAATTGTAAATAAACAAAAAGTTTTCAGAGAATTGTCTTAATTATTTTTATTATGATTGAAAGATTTCGATTTCGAAGAAGTACGGCCTGATGACGCCACCAGTCCATAAACCGCAATAAACAGTCACTCTTTGTGGATACATCGGCTTTTCAACAATCACTCGTGAATTCTCATTTGTCCAAATGCGGCAATTCTAGAGCTAAAGGATGAGATAATTCGGCGTATTAACGACATTGAACCTCAATTATGCCTCAGCGTCATTGAAAATTTGGACCATCGGATAGAGGTATGCCACCGAAGCCGTAGCGAGCATTTAGCCGATATTTTGTTACACTCATAATTGTCAGAGATCTTTCTATCATAATAAAAAATAATTAAGATAATAATTCTCTGAAAACTTTTTGTTTTATTTACAATTAACATCGTGCGTTATGGTTAGACCACTCTTTAGTTCATGACCTTTATAAGTAAATTCAGAACAAACAAACAAAACTTTCCTTTTACATAATGATTATGAAATCCAAATTCCTCACATTCAACTATGTTTATGCACAGTTCTAGACTCGGTTCGTACTGTTTTAACGAATACCTACGCCTACGAACCGTAGCCATGATCTC
The DNA here is from genome assembly GCA_963675205.1 of Catocala nupta. Classification (NCBI taxonomy): domain Eukaryota; kingdom Metazoa; phylum Arthropoda; class Insecta; order Lepidoptera; family Erebidae; genus Catocala; species Catocala nupta. The sequence continues at coordinate 23,354,300 of OY776085.1, read as the reverse complement.
ATTATCCAAAGGCCACTGTCGATGATATAACACTATAATTATTTTACACTAAACCTGATTATAGTTAAATTTGAATTATAGAGATGATAATAATATTCATTAATACTGATACTAATTTCACTTTTACTGTCTTATCGACGCGCAGCGGTGAAAGTGATTGCTGATTGCGAGGACACTTGTCCAAGTAACAAAGTGGTTTACGGTAAACAATCTCGTATTAAACGCCAAAAAAGCTAAGTGTGTTTAATTCACTCTGCCTAATGTAAGATAACTTCGTAAAAAAATTTATAATGCTGTGAATGATGGCTCTTGTATTTAATAATACGATACTTGATTATTATAAAAATAAATACTTTTTGCTCTTGTGCTAGTTCTAAGCTGCTAGTTCAATTTAATATAGTATTTGATTCTATCGAGATCATCGAATTTACAAAAGGTATCATTTAGTAAATAAGAATTTGCATTGTTATTCTACTCAGTCATAGTAAAATTTAATAAAAATATACAATGTCAAATAAGAACAATTCGTGATTATTTGTACCATTAGTTATGTTTTGCTTTTCGCGTCTAGGTACACATCCCAAGCATCGTCATACTCACTCAAATGTCATTACTTGTGGTGGCAACATGGACCGGGTCATCCCCTTCCCTTCAATATGGTGAAAGGAACGATGGCTCGCCCATACATCCATATTCATAAAAATATTTGCTTAAGCGGATAAAAAGAACGCCATGACTAACTACATATTCGTAAATATATATTATAAATTGATAACATTTATCTCTTATCACACTGACTGGGATGGGGGCTATCAAAACAAACTAATTTACAAATGAATAAATTTACATTTTTACCTATTGGACTCCACTCGATTGAATTTGCTCTTTACATTCTAGAGTATTTATATACATATGTATGTACATATATCTTACGATAGATTTTATTACATTTATGAAACAAACTACGTATTAAGCTGAGGTGGTGTTGTCTTTATCATATCATTACTTTGAATTTTTTGTACGTGGAAGAGGCTCCTCTGACAAGAACAAGAAATTAATTGATTAATGTTAATATTAAGTTATTAATGTCAATTTAAACAAGAACTACTGACTTCCATTTTATTGCGTACAAACACATCGTATATGTTGCCAATGGTATTCATATAAATGCTTAGAATCAAAATCTGGAGTCATAACTCATAGTGCCATATAAATAAGATAAATAAATAACAGTATTCTAACCTTGGTGCTCTATGGTCCGTTAACTATGATCGATAGGACAGTAAATTTGACTGAGCCATAAATTAGCTCTGTGTATCTGCCTTATCTTACTGGAAATCTTAATCTATGGTACAGATTCTGTCGCTGCAAATCCCAGCACATACGCGATTATCCCGATCTTCTCATGTTACCATGTACTGCATTTGAAAAAGATTTAAAACCGTATGTAGCACCTAAATTGTCAGGTTATCGATTAAATATTCAAGGTATCCGAATGTATTGATTAAATATTAGCAATACGAATGTATGTATAGATAGTAAAATCGAAACCCTAAAAGAAGTTTTAAGCATGAGAGTAGCATGTAAGAAGATAAATTTACTAGTGTGAACGCTAATAATTAAGAATAAAGCGTGTATCGCGATCGATCACAATACTATGGAACAAATATTTCATGAACAACCAACATTCGAGCGTAGATTTTATTCGATTTTCGAATCATTTAAATATTCTTTGATAATAATTACATTGCCTAAAATTATTTCTTCTTAATTTAGTAATTAATACAAAAACGACTAGAGCCTTAATATATGTTGAAGTTAAATCAGACTGTGGTTTCCATTGCTTAATCTCGCTTCTAGCTACACCCGCGCTTTGACCGATCGTACTTCTGACAATAGTTATGCCAAAGCCAAATTGCTATGCGGTGGTGGAATGGGCAATAAGCTATTTGCATTCGTATATACTTATTTTCGTTTTGGAAAACTGGATAAAGGCTTATACTATTTAATATTTATTTAAAGATCCTATCTGATACCTAGAAACGCCTAAAATTATCATATCATTAAATTTTAATTAGTTACAATATCACATCCTTTAGATAACCAAAGTGTATCGAATAAAATGCCTTTTATCCTAACCAAGATCGACTGCATATTAGGTTATATACATCTAATACGAACTATCCTTTGCAATACAAACTGATAAGAAAGATAGAAGAAATAATATACATGTATTTGAGACATGTATGACGCATATAAAAAATAAAACAAAAGGTAATACAGAACAAAAAATATTAACATGTAAATCGTGATAGTGACGCTAACGTCACTATCACGATTTACTTAAGCGTGTATATTGCGAAATACGTAATTCTCTAATATTCCAATATTATACCATAAACTTAGAATAAATTTACTAAACTATAATATAATTTTAATAACTACAAACCAATTCGTATCAAACAATAAAAATAATAATAATAAACAGACACACGCAAACCTCTTTAGACGCGCCGCTACACTGTAAGAAAATCGCAATCTAGCGGGATTTAATTCCTGATGATACGGCACCCATTAATTTGATTGAAATAAGTTATAATAAGAGTTCTTATAGTTTTATAAAACCATTTCCGTTTCCATAATTTAAAAAATGAAAATACAGATAATAGATATATTACTCGTTTGCAGGGAAAGCATTGACAAAACTTCTGGCTCCAATTTACTTTGACTTTTTCGTGGTATGCTCCTTAAACCTGTTAAATAGGGGTCAGATGAGATTAATAGTCTATTTAGGAGATCTGTATTTGTATCTACCCACGAAGATTTTCTTGTGAAGAAGAATTGTCTTTATTTCTTGCATCTTGAGGTTCTTCCGATAACTGGCCAATTGGTACTATACATGATGATATCACAATATATTTACCATGAAAAAGAACTTTGTGAATACTAATAGGCATATTGTACCAAAAATATTTCTTAAGATAAAATTCCCTGGTATCTTTTACAAACATATCAAAGGCAAACCAATTTAAATCAATCAAAAACCCGCATTCGAGTGTTTCCAAAATTATATGAAATCGATGAATCAGTACTGAATTCACGCAAGTTATCTCAGCTGTTTCTGAGAAATCTTTGAAGCGTCTGGCAGTGTTGCCCTCATTTGTATTTCCAGACTGCTGATAAAGCATATCTACCAATAAACCCATTTCATTTCTGAATCTTCTCTGAATCTGCTCATTCTTGCTCTTAACAAAAATTTTATTTTGATCTCCTCTATCTTGCCAGACTTTTATGTCGAGTCTATATGCAATGTGCAGTATGCACTCCATGAATCTTACCCAAGAATGTAATGGAGAAAGCCCAAAAGTCAGTGCAGCTGCACCGAGTAGTTTATTTAAAATAACATCAGGCTTATTCATTTCGGATGACTTTGCTCCACATATGTATATATACAGCTAGTTTATGACGAACACGACAGTGTCGATAAAGCAGTGCAAATATTGCCATCAATCATGGTAAGCATGAATTAAAATTTTGAAAACCACCATACTCTTATTTTCGGTATTCAAAGTCATTCAAATAGGCACCATCATATGCTGAAGAGATGATTGTCACACTGATTTTCAGATGTAAACTTCTGTTTATATCTCTGTTGTTGAGCTCCATCATAACCCCACTTAATCAGGCAGGTTACTTCCTCTTTCCTTTACTCCAACTTTTAGAATTTCAATAGAATTTAACACATCTCTTTGGGTTAAATATATACGATATGATAGTATGATCCACTAAGGATTGAAGATTGCATTCTGCAAATGTTTTTGTGACAGTTTTCTCTAATGGATAACACTGTTTTTTTACTTCCAGTATTTGGTCATAAGAAGGTAATAAGATTTTAGCAAGTTTATTCAAATTTTCACGAATTATATTGTATTGATGAGTAGTTAATTTAGCATCTATCATCATGCTCAGAGCTTCATCTGCAGATAGAGATACAGGATTACTGATTAGACCTTTACGGGCCTGTTTGATTGTTATCCCACTATTACAGGACTCAGACGATAATTCTTTTACTGTGGCTGCAGAATCTCGTTTATCAGCTTTGTGTAAGCATTCATTAGCCACAGCAATTTTTTCAGGACTGGTCGCCTATTAAAGCGTTTGTTTTTTTTAGTTCTATCACAACAGTCTCGAAAACCTTTTGTTGGTCTTCCTGGAGTAATTGAGCTAGATGAAGGATTTTTTTGTAAAACACTTAAATTTTAGGCAAAGTAATATTAGTTCTTAACCAATTCATATTATTTTCTAAAAAAGGATTGCGATGACGATGACATTTAGTCCATTTTACTTCAATTTGTTGGCATAGAGCTCTCAACAAACCCTTGATTTTATTTTTAGAACGTTTAGAAAACGTTACACGATAATAATTATTTAGAAAAATTAAAAATCTTGATCAAAACGATCCAGACCAAATTTCGAGAAATTGCAATTTCGTTATTTCGACCGCCATGGCGAAAATAAAAAAGAAATGTACGGGTGCCGCAAAAATGCGCACAGTTTGTGGGTTTGTATCTGTTAGTTAAGACTATCAGCCTTATTATGATGGTATGTACTTTACTATGTACCTAATGCTAATAATTTGTTTACGGATCTAATGAATTTAAAACATAAAAAATTTTTAGTAAATTTCGTGTCATAATATAAATGGTTGACTTTAACAGATATTACCTATTATATACCTATCGGACAAAATGTATATGTACTTACTTATTAAACACAAACACTATAATAAATAAAGTAAATAACACTGTTGACTTTATAATCACTTCGTAATCGTAATTCGCACAAATGAACTCTGCAAAATGCGTAATTAGTGTGACTCAGATTTGCTGCCGTACCTTCCACTTGTATGTCGACCGCAAGCGCATCATTCATTTTTCGCTAGACAGCCGCAGTCGCCCTCAAATCGTGATCGAGGCACGACACGTACTCGCAGCATTAGCGCACCGTACCTAAACCCTCGTATTGGTCATAATTATTTTCTATAGTTCTTAACTCTTCACGTAATTAGATTTTATTCTGTGTTTTTACATTTGGTTACCCAACTAAGTGCCTTCTTTGTTCCCGTATTGGGGAATTCTATGCGGCTGAAGACGTATGCTACTAGCCGGCTCATCGCTGTCACCGCTCATAGCTCTGCCACGGCGAGGGACACCAACCATCACCGAAAGCCACCAAGAAGGGGAGTGCGGTTTTGATCAGCCTACTACGGGGTCCGATCTTTAACCGGCCTTACTCATAGCCCTCTTATTGTTGTTAAATGGTCTTGTATATTGTATTTTAATTACAAGTTACTTTAAAACTATTTGTGATCGTTTTGTTTCATAAAACTTAAAATAAAACGTGACACCTGCGCAAAAAGCTATCGTTCATCCTACTGCTACATTATTGTAGCATCACAGGCACAATATTATTGTTCTAAAGCTAGACACCATGTAAAATAAATGAGGTTGCTGTCGCTCGATATAATCTATCATGACAGCTGAGACCAGTCCCAAATTCCGTCACTACCATAGCAGTGGCAACATTGGTTAAGACCGCATATCAAAAGAAAATAGAGTACTTACTAAATTTCGTTCATCTTCACAAGCACATCTTGAATTTGCAGAATAAAATTATGATGTTTCGTAAGCACAAAGCTTACATGAAATAAAACAATACCGGCCGCAACTGCGACACAAGCCCCTCAATAAAAAAAAACATTCCATTAAAAAGACTAAAACATCCCAAGTTTAAAACTAGTAATAGCATTAAAACTTAATCCTTTCTAGTTAGCTAGAACAACAACAATGAGCATTAAAGCAGACGGTCCGGAAAATGTGCCAGTCGCCTAGTCGTTTAAACTAACTTGAAATTCTGGACGCTCAATGTCCTAATTATAAGTCTTAATTAGTTATTTTATTTGACTAAAACATGTAGATTAAACGCTTAGTTGGATAAAATTTGAAAGTATTATCACCAACTAGGATTATCTAGCTTTGTGAAGACAAAGTAAATTAGTTTTTTTATGCTACCAATTTGGCAAAGAAGCATATGAGCCGCTCAATGGTCAGCAGTTATCGTTGTATTCAGCCTTTGCAACATCATAAACATTACCTACTCGCTTGTTGCTGATATTAAGCAATAGGAAGGGAGAGATAGGTCTCCAATTAAAAACCACTAGATCTAACATGACACTTAAATACCGATGTTTCGGGCGTATTCTTGGTACTTTCAGAACCATGAAATACACGATGTAAAGATTTGATAATTAGAATAGCCTTTGAATAATATGCAAAAGAGTTTAACTTGTCCACACAGCGATTCATTTTATAGTGCTTGTTGAATTAAATAAATATTTATAAGCGCAATCATTTTAAACATTGCTTTATTGTTTGAAAATTCAAGTTCTGATTTCACAGCTTCATTTTTAACGAGAACATAACTTTATAATGTATGATTCCGAGTGCATAAATATGCCTTTTCGAGTATCTTGTTCAATCCTGATACAGCACTGTATATAAAAAAGACCTTGTACTATATTCGGTACAAAATATTTTGGTAAAATTTTGCAGCGTGGATAAAATCTGCAAAAAAATTTTTACAGATAAAAGATTTTCACTGTTATGTGAATGGACGAGCAGTTCCATCTTTTTAATCGACCATGTTTGGAATATATTGTGACCCCTTACACTAACTACTCAGAAATTTAAGGAGATGAGCAGTTGAAGTAAACTATTTCCAGGGAAAAAATTATGTTCGTGATTACATGATTTGAATTAACATATTTTAATAATGTATCGTATAAAGTCTGTTCACGAAATATAAATATTTTTTTTAAATAACCATTTCGTTTCGTACAGAAGCCTCTAAAATTAGATGTAGGACATAAACGGAAATTTCACAGTTCAGGACTTAAGTCCTTAACTATGACTACTACTACTACTGTCACCATAATTATATTAGTATAATAATTATGGTGACAAAAGTTTAAACTTTCTTCAATGCTCAACTGTAATCGGTATTATGAACATAATAGTACCTGTCTTCCGAATCTTATAGAAGCTATGTGAAGTTCACTAATCACCAAAGTAACTCAGGCCAACAGGAGGGTAGTTTATAGGCAACGTTGATAATTATTTACTGACTATTGTAATAATATTTTGTTCTAATATATATTTGCAATGACGTTAAATCTATCTCTGAACTGTGACGTGCGAATACCTACAGGGATTTTGCATCGACATGTTTGGTTAGATAGCCGTGAAATATTTCATCGGGGTATGGCTTTATTCGTTAGTTTTATATATAAATTCAATAGTTTTATTTGTAGGACAGTCGATGGTTAGTTACAGTTAGTTGGTTTACAAAGTTTAGATTTTATTGGACTGAAAACATCGTTTCAGTAACTTTTGATTGTAACGTTCCACGGAATATGATATCATTGTTGTATTGCCTGTACTTTAACCACAAATTACAATAATACAGACGGCCTGTCTAATACAGCGCATTTTATCTCTAATAATAGCACGAAGTTAAGTATGCTATTGCATATGCTATAAGCGATCCGCTGCATGACTATTTATTGAAAATCGAAAATAATTACCGTAATCACTCTTTTTAAACAAGACATTTCACATAAAAACACTTACTTTTAATGTTCATGTGCACACGACGTGGTATAAATGAGTTTCAATATCAAACATTCAAGTTAACTCTGTAAATTAATATCGGTTTTCTAAAGTTGTAACAAGCCTCATTAGGTATATAAATTTACGCGTTTAGGGCAAGTTAGTCATAATAATTAAACATGTAATACAGTAATGTAGAGCATACAATAATATTAACTTACGACAGAACACTCAGCAATAAAAACGACATTTATATTTCATAACATGATTCATAATTTGCGCAAGCGCCACTACACAATTTCGTCGGCAAACCCTTTTAAACGACGCGACGCTCGTACTACACAAAGGGGTAATTACCTCTTCAAGTTATTCCAACTTTCAGCTTTAAAACCTTTGTAAAATTAACCGTGTGTAAACTTTCTATGATCTCATTACTCTCCTTGTTAGAATAAAATTTGAATAATCTTTGCTACGCCATCTTTTTAATATGTAATGGGATTTAACTTCCAAAGTTAGCTTTTTTAAAAACGTTGGTTATTGTTTTAATTTTATAAATGGTAAATTGAGATTCTTTTACTTTCGTATGATTCTAATGTATGCCGCTATTGTGCTTGAATACTTTTATATTACGCTTAATACGTTATACATTCTTTCTGCACTCAGAAAGGATTTCTATTGGAATAATTATGACCTTTTTTTTTGGAAAGAACGTATTAATTGAGATAGAGTATAAAAATAGCGCGCCGTGCATCACAAGTGCTGCTAACTGAGTATAATCTAATTTCCTGTTCTTTGAGGTGTTTTTAAAATATATAAAACTTCAATTTGTATATGAAATATGTTGAATCTGTATTATGTATAACAATGTTTTTTAAACAACCTTGGTGCCCATAAAGTAAACTTTATTTATATTACGACCTTGCAAAATAAACTAAAATATATAAAAAAATTGTTTACTTATTTATTAATTTCTTCTCAACTTATTGAGTCGCAGTAACACACCGATGGCCAAAAACCATCGATTTTTAATTACGTCGTGTATTTTTAGACTTAATAGACTACAAATTATACTTAAGTAATTGTTATAATAATTTTGTTTTAAATTATACCATCATCTCAGCCGAAAGACGTCCACTGCTAGACATAGGCCTCCTCCAAGTTCTTCCATACAGACCGATCTCTAAATTATGTATTTTGCGTTGTGAAATTATCCTAAGATTAACAAGTATCATTATTTTAACTTGTAGGTACTATAAAATACTGCAATACATCGTTAATATGTATAAACTTGTGTCGCCATCAATTTACACAAATAATTATAATCCACTAAACGTAACAACACCTCATTGCTGCACATTGTTTTGGAACTTTTCACGCCAATTGTAGTCACTACGCTAGTTGTTAAATTTTTACTTTCTGCATATACTAAAAGCTGCTTTTGCCGAGTGCATAATAAAACAACAACTAACATACTTATAAAAACTGAACACTAATTAGCCAGACGTATGGCAGAGAGTGAGAGCACTTCTAGAGTAGTTCACCATACGACCACAACATGAGGGTAAAATAACTATACTCCCACTTAGTAAGCAACTAAAAGTTACGGGGTAGCAATATTATAACACTCTGTCGTTCGTATTCAGAAAAGTTGTGTGGCATTTTATGCTGCACAAAATGATACTTGTTTACGTATTGAAGTTATTATTTTTCCACTTCGACAGTACTTAATGTTTACACGAGGATATTATACGTTTGTAATGTTTTGAGGGTAACCTTACGATGATTATGTGTAATGCAATATTTATTATATATTACTAGTTTTGCCCCCATATACTAGGTGTAATAACAGGTCACTGCTCGCATCGTATCAACGAAGAACTCTATGTTCATATACCTATGCATATAATATAATCTTATAGCTAAATATCTAAAGGAGCATGTAGAAGTTGTACCTTTGTAGTATTTACACCCACAATTTTATTATTTTCATATAATAACGTTATAACCGGTCACAGTTCTAGACTCTGAGAATTTATAAACACCTCTTCACACGTGTTTTACCAACAGCTCCTTATACTAAAGCTGCATAAAGATCATAGTTACATCAATTCATGTTTTCTTACATTGCAGAAAGTGAGGCATCAACGAGCAAGGTCTAAGAACAATACAGAAACGATAAAGGAACATCACAAGCACACACCGTCTACAGCTGTCATTCTGAACATAGCTAAGGTGGTATGAATAAGTGACTGTTCTCACGTCGGTTATTTCTGAACAATGACCCAATTGCGAGGCAAAGTTCGGCAAACACGCGCCCAACTAACTAACTACCTACTAGTTATGCCTGCGGCTCCACTCACGTGGATTGTGTACTTATTGCCACAGCGCGATTGTACCATGCTAGACATTTTCTTCAGACAGACCAGTCGTAACCGAATGTATACTAAAACTACGACGGATAACGTTTTTATACTAAAGAAGGAATTATGTAAATCAGACCAGTATCTTTCGAGTGATAAGCGCACAAATAAATATATAGACTGAAAGACGTACTGTTTTATAATATATTAATATAAAATGTATTTTCACTGATATTTCGGGCATGGATATTAATATTGGTAATATATTATTTTTCACTATTATATTTGTTCATTAAAACAAACATTAGAGAAACATTACAGAGATCTTTTCGAACCGGCGTTTCCTCCTGAGACTGTCCCCGCGTTATGTCATCTCACTTCAGAAATAATAACCCAAATTGTAACCACTATTTGTTGATTAAATAAGAGCAAATTACAAACATCAGTTTTGCCTATAAGTGCATAACACATATATAAATACTACACCGTAATTAAAATTTGCTGCTTCACATACATTTTCACGTACGTATTGAAACAACTGAACATTGTAAAAGCCTAAAAGCATTACGAAATTAAAATAAAGAGTAGCAAAGTACATACCCACGTTATGAGAGACACAGCATTTTAAACCCAGCCCAAAAAGGTCACAAAATACAATGTATTTGCATGTACTTAAGCTTGTTCAAAACGTACAGGGTTTCCAAGAACTGGTGTCATTCGAAATAAGATTGCTAACAAATATAAAGAAGGTAATTTCATTTTATGTTAGTTGGTCGCAGCATACGTTTACGTTTATGTCAATAACCAATCTTGAGATCTCAAGGTTCGTATCAAGGTCGGCAAAGTGTTATTGGATTTGTCTGTTATAAAATTCTTATGACTATTGACGATTTGACGACGATGATTGCCTCGTTGATATCTGGTATAAGTTTACAGTTATGATTGCGAGCAATCGTGCGGGTTATTGGATTTTTCCGTTAGAATATTTTTAGTAGCAGCACAGCGTGTTATAAGCTGCTTGGTAGACGGAAACTGCTTGCTCCCTATTATATGGAGCTACTATTCGAGATATAGCAGTATAATGCTATTTGGCTTAACCTCACTAATATTATACATACGAATTAGAGTTTATTTGTTACGCGAGCACGCCTTAATTACTCGACTCATCATCATGATCTTTCGCATACACGTTGTCAAGGGAACAAAAAACGACATATGGTACCTTTAATTCAAAAAAGCGTAGTATTACTAACCTAACCTATTTATGCAAGCGAAACCGAGTGTGATATCTGGTAAACAATGTTTGTAAAGAAGATATAATCTAGCCTTTGCACGCAACTTTGTCTGCATGCACTTTAACTAACACTTAAGAAACTAAGGTTGTACAATAAATAAAATGCAGCAAAGCTCCGCACTATTTATTGTTTTTGTAGGTAGATGAGCTAGCAACCTACCAGATGGTAAGCGGTAACCGCTCCTTATAAACATGCCTGTATTTTTGGCATCATGAAAGCAAGGCAACATAAATTAGCCTTGGCCTCAGAAAAATCACATAGTGTTAATACTAGTTAACTTCTTCAGCTAAGCTAGAATGCTAGTATTAGGAGTGGGTTCGATAGTGCAAACATGGGCGGGATTCAAACCCGCGACCTCTGAATTGCAACTCCATTGTGCTACCGCCGCTTACAGCAACAGTTGATAAGCCAAGCTCTGCCTGATGGTTAGCATCTACCGTAGAATCAAGAGGAGTTCAGCTCAAGGGGAGTTGGAGAAGGAAGGTTCCTAAACCTATCGTGTAAAAGACTGCACCCAAATAATTTTTAGTAGCCAAGTTGTGTTTTGTGTTTTTAAAGTGAATAGAATACTAGAAATTCCTTGGCAGTGGTATGGAGGATTGGTCTATTAGTTTGGTTAAAAGTTTTCAGACGATATAAACGATTAATAATAAAGTTTAGAATCATTAGACCCAAAATCAAACTTGCACAAACATTTGAACAGTAAAATCCGTCTAAGCATCAGTCACATTGAAACCTCGACTGAACTGTGAGCGTGGGAAACTAATGACTACTTACACTAGTCACTAAGTGTTCCTTATCATGAGACGTGCCTCTAATTAAGTCTATTAGCTTTCAGCCGTCGCACCTAATGGTTGTGGATTGAATGTGATAGTGTATTCTTATTAACAGTATAGGTGAAAACAAAAAACAGATTTGTTAATGTTTTTATTAAAGAAGACAACTCCTGCACTTGATTTAATATCCTCAGCCAACATTTACAGAAGCAACGTTGTATGGTTCACACAAAGTTTTTCCCCGCGAGGGAATCAAACTCACAATGTACAGGCAAAGTGTCGAGGCAACCACTTAGCTACACCATCTAGGCAGTCAAATATTGGATGTTTTTCTTTGACGCAGCAACGGAGCAATTCCGGTGTGGTATTTCGCAATATGTTAACGCGAATAATCACACCGAAATTTCGCCGCAATTTATAGGCATGGGAGACACAGGCTTTTTATATCGAAAGAGACTCATTTATCGTGAGCGAAACTGCACGTCACAGCTACTACCTACACTTTAAGTGAGTTTTACGGAAAAATAATTGCAATGACTCATCGTGTTCAGTAACAGTCCTGAAGGAGAACATTAGTACGACAGCTATGTGCACCAACAGAAACAATATTATTACTACAAGATATTTGGATTCCAGGTTATCGTAATTAGGACTTCCAACTAATAAGGAGTCGATTCATTAACGGTGCAATTTTCATCAACTACGGAACCACCGTTCGAAATTAAATTTAAGACATTTATACAAGGTTAATTGAAAATTATAATATCTTTTACCTACGTCTTATTTATATTTTACTTTTGTTTTATCATTATTTGATTCTTAAAATATTAATAAACGGGGAAACCAACAAGCACCAATGGGCAGGAGGCATGCAATTTTTAACCTGCTAAAATACATATATTTTTTTGGAAAAGTATTGAGTTTTGTAAAAAGTATAAGAACAAAAGTTTTTAAGTATGATGTTAAAAAGATACGGGCTACAGGTTATTGTTATTTTTCATTTAACCTTGTATAACCACCATACATATATACTTAATATACTACTTACTTAATGTCTTTATACATGTAGTACATCATCGAATAGTTATATTTCTGATGATATTACTATAATATATAAAATAGCACACCGACCGTGATTTTAGATTTCCATTTATTTATTCAAGGAAAATCTAAAGCATCTACCCGTAATAGGTCGTATGATATCGACGTTTGTGACGGAGCGGAAAATCAAGAGAGCCTTAAATTGATCATGTCATGCAGCAGTACAAGCCTTAGTTACGTGCCTTGACCCAGATAGATTCGGAACAAATCTTGGCCGGCTGAAAAAATGTTGAATTATGTGAGTTCAAGTAGAATCGATTAGGCCGGACGTATCTTTTACCTTTTTCTTTTAAGAATTTTGGACAGCCCTTTGATTGTTTAAAGAAACAAATACCTTAAAATGTTAAAGAAGAAATAATGTGATGAAAAATAAACTATTATTTTTGTGTATGATTCTGTATGTTTGCATTTGTGTAGTCTCTTTATTGTCTGTCAGTGAAAAGCCTTAGTTCTTAACGAATTTCAAAAGCGGCTTAATTTAATAAACTTAATATATAATAAAGCCTTTATTCGTCTATTATAATCAATATTTGTTTTTATGTCTTAGGTTGTGTAACATTACACGTTATATATGCACAGTCACCTTCTAGTACATATAGACTGTAATATTGATTTATGTATATTTCGTCCTCCGTCGTCATCCTCGTGTAGAGATCGTACCCGACAAATTCAGCGCATTGGCAATGATGATGAGGTGACAATATAAATCACTGATCTATCTCTGCAGCATTACACGCACTTCTTGTCAACTGTATTTTCAAGACCCTCACATCTGGTCGTTATATCAGCAGGTATCCAGCACAGAATATTGACATGTTACTCGAAGATCTATCATTGATACACAGTTGAGTACACGGGGCGAATATCCATATAACTGACAATTGCAAGTTAAATATCGCAGTTGGGCTGAGCAGTTTTATTTCAGTAAAAGCCCTAAAGTGGAGTGTATAATTCCATGCAAGTTCTTCTTGCGTTGGACCATAACATAGTTGGAGCAATCTTATTAGTTATCTTATTACCCTTGAAATTGTTCTAATGCCAGACGTAATTGAATTCTTATTGGGTCTGGCCGCCACCGGTGTGCCGCTGCTACTTAAAGGTTGAAGAATATAGTTTATCAGAGTAATTTATGCATATATATATGTTTATGTATAATGCAATCTCCAGAATCGTAAGTCTGTGTTGACTTTGGATTTCTACTTACTGCGAATCTGATATATCCGTTGCTTCATTCACTCTCATTGATGAATTTACTATTATTCTGAATATGAATACAATTCCTATATTAGAGTAAGCAATACAAAGCAGTTTAATAAGCTTACGTTATGTTGTGTATATACATATTATAATATAATAACTAATTAATAACTGTATATAGAAGATAATTGGGCAAAGTAGTGTGAGTGGTCTGTAAAAGAGTTATAGAAAACAAAACAATTTTTAGATTTTTTGTTGTCTGTCTGTGTGATTAAACGAGCATCATGGGAAAATTACTGCACGAAATTGAATTTGGTTTCCTCAATTGTATTTCTAGAGGTCTAACTTAAAGCCTGGTGCATGTTGCATCTTAATAAGCCGCCTGAAAGCCGTTAGGACAAGCTATACAATAAATATTTATCCAATGAAAAGGTACCATTACATAACTCAACCGCTACCGCTGTGTAATTTACAGTCGTAGTTCTATGCTATGCACCAAAAACTTCGTTAGTACTACGTCAACGTGCCCGCTCAAAGTTGCTACCAAATAAGACTATTTAACACAAAAACTGTGACATAATTAGCGGTTTACCGAGAGCTGTGTTCAACTTTCTTTACTTTAACGACGACCGCGGATTAACATTTGGTAACTTTCGGATAAAAGCTTAAACTAGTATAGTGGATTACCGCCACCTCAAGGATATGGAATATTAGATTTTAAACTTACTGCAGAAAGATTTTATGACTATTTTATTATCCATTTTAAAGTTATCGGTTTCTTTAATGTTTATAACAAATTTCATGGCAAGAACCTAAGCTTATTTGTGGCTGATTTATATTTTCTACTAATTAACTGTTGGTAGCAACGTGACTTTTAATTTTGCCTCGATGTCTGCTATCAGGAGTCGCCTTCGGCTACCCACAACTACGTCGGAAAAGTTGTAAGAAAAATATCTTCAAAAGTATAGGCAGAAGTATATTACACCCACATTACTTCTTCTATTATAATTTCAGTTTTCAGGCATTATGTGTCGTCTATCGAGTATAGTTTTAGACTCCGTCTACTAAATATTTCTTGCCCAACAACATTTTGTCTGATCGTATAAAAAAACATCGCTGTACTTGGTAGACGAAATACTGACATTATTTTGATACAGCACAATAGATCGGACATCGAATGCAAAACCTCATACACATCAAACGCATTTGTCACCGCTTCGCCATCAATGCAAACAGAGCAAAAACACGTACAGTCATCTAAAAACAAGTTTTCGGATATATCCAAACATGATACCACAAGCAAAACAAACCCCTAAATTGCCAATATCATAACATATTCGCCAACTTCAAACATTATATAACTGATATCACCTTACTCACTGTCACTGAAGGGATCGGGATAATTATACATACGCAGTACCCGTGTAACCAATAAATGGACACGCACCAATGTGCGGGCAAATTATAAACAACAACGTTATCGAGAACTTTGCAAAAATGCGATATTGGACTTCGCGTACGATATAAACGTAATGTATGAACGACATGAAACTCTGAATTAATTTCTCATTTAGAATCACGATATAATATAAATAAATTCAGTAATTTTAGTACACTTATTAACCTATAACCTTTGATAATAATAATAATAATAATAATAATATAATAATATTCTACCACATACACACTACACCATCTAGCCCAAACTAAGCAGAGCTTGTACTATGGGTACTAGACAATAGATAAACATACTTATATACGTTTTTTTTTGTAAATACATACTTATTATACATAGAAACACCCAGACCAAGACAAACATCCATGTTCATGCACACAAATGTTTGACTTGTGCGGGAATCGAACCCGCGACCTCAGGCGTGGCAGTCGTTTACACTAACCACTACGCCATAGAGGCCGACAAAGATGTCATAAGTATTTTTGATGTTTTGATGTTCATAAGTATTAGTTTGTGACCTGCGTGGATAAATGGTTAACTTGCAATTATTAACATCTTTAAATACACTCAAGAGAAAAAAAGTGACTCTTAATAAAACTCTCGTTTTAACGTACGTGTTTAGTTTTAGCCAGTCGACGACAAACAGCACTCAAATTTCCTAATATCAATATTTTCACTGTAACTCTTTAAACCACTACACATTGTATAAAGGTGTAACCCTCCTAGCCATTCTTATCAACGCTTACAAACCACTCTCAAGCTACGAGAACCGTAATGACGTCATGAGATTAGGTGTAGCTGTGCTACGACTTACGGCGTAGCAATCGTAGCACTGCTATGCCGTAACCGTAACTATTTGATTTTATTGCTAGACTTGGACTTGAACTAATACTGATACTCCTATTATATCTCGCTTAATAGTATAATCTAACGACACAGTGCAAATTTCAAGCAAGAGACGGAACCTGTCTTTCCCTTTAGGCTAAATTATTTAGGAAAGCTGAAGCGGATGTTTATGAAATTTGAAATGATATATAATTTGCTGAGTGAAATATGAGCCCAGTTTATGAATTATCCTACTGTTAGCACCTTTCTTCTTCTTAATATGAAAATGATTAGGCCATGCTACGTCACGCTCACCAGTGCAAACCTCATACATTTTGGTTGGTAAAGAGCCATAAAATATATGTATACATACTTATCTAATTATCATTTACAAAAAATAAATCTATTGTTTAAACGCTTTGAAAGATTATTACGTCAAGATGACGAGTATATAAGATCTTGATCTAAATAATACAGCTGTAAGTTGTGTCGAGCGAGGTCTGACATGACAACTTAAGCCGTCTTAATTATTCTTTATCCAAATGACTAATTCTATATTTGAATTGAAAAATGTTACATCAAAGAAGATAATAATAAGTACTTTTACTAACCGCTAGATGTTACCGATGAATAAAATCTGTCAATTTTCTAAAACTTAAATGTCAATCCACCAATAAAAACTTTCGGTTGCTGCAAAAAACTTTTTACATGGCATATTCAGAAAGTTTAATAGTAAAATTTTAAAGAATTGCGTAGCAGTCGTTCTACTTTAGCAAAGTCACTTCAACAAAATTCATAGCAGTTATCGGTTTCGTATAATTAGCGAATAAGACTGCCGTGCATGTGGTCTTGGTTTGGACTCTCAGGTCGCGCAAAATATTATTGGGATTTCTTTGTAAAAAAATCTAAGTAGTAGTGTATGGAGGTAGCACTGTAGGTGGGACTCGAAAACATTGTTGGCAAAATATAGGTATAATACACCTTCCTATCAGACAAAGATAAAGAAACATTTATTTGTCACAACATATGTACCAGGTGTTACAAATATAACGTTTCGACATACTTAATATTATAATACTAGATAATGAATCTTATTCGCGATTAAGTATTTAGAGATAATAACTGGTAAATACCTAGTGATTGCCCAACGTTCGAGAGTAAGACCCGTTATCAAGTATTATATTAAGTATGTGTACAAATCGCAAAATTCTAAAAACGTTTCAATATGTTCTTTCCAGAACCAGTTCATATCTATTTGGCCCGTCGATATGAGGACAAGACCTGTCCATAATTGATCCTTAAAGTGTCTTCAAGCATTATAAGGTATAGCAACAAATACTATATATCCTAAGGGGAAACTGGGGATGCTATATCATAAACAAAGTAAATTTATTATTGAGGGTCGTATGCCTTATCTCTCTTAACCTTTGCTAAAAAAATAAAGTCAACACAGAGGTCTATTCTGATATATTACTCTGGACGAATAACACTTGCGCACGCAATAAGAGACAGATTTTATTGACGTCTACGGGGCACTCAAAAGTGAAATGAAAATGAATCCCAAGCGACCATATTTTCGAAAAATAAAGTAGATTGTCCGCAATAAAATGATCTCATTTGTATCTGTGTCAGGACAAAAACGAATTTAAGAAACCCGTTATGCTCTGAGGATGAACGTAAATCTCGATTCTGTCATAAAACAATTTTATCCCGAAATTACTTTGCGCAATTTTCGTCTTGTAATAAAAAAGTTGCAAGTCAGAGATGTACGTATTTATTTATGTTGGTTGAACGTTAATTTGGATCTCAGCGGGAGCTGCTCAATCATCGTCCTCATAAAATCTGCACGTATTTTTCTAACATAAAAAACGGATTAACTACTTTAGAACTATATCTAGAGCGAAGACAAAATGTCTTGTTGAAGATAAATGGTTGTGTTAAAACTACACGACTCATGTGACTACACGTAAGAGTAAGACCAATCCATAGAGTAGTAAATATAAATGGCATTAAATACATCGTATATATCTAAGTGCCTTGCCTTTAAATTTGTGTGGTATTTATAATTATTTCCTTGGCGGTCTACTGCTAGACGTTCTTCCAAAGCATGCCACTAAACCCAAAATTAAGTTCCACCTACTGTAAAACATTTCACGAAACAATGATATTCAATCAATATTAATATTGTCGCAGATGATGCTGTTATTGAAAATTGTACTCTAATTCTCTTATAAAATATGTATGTGTATATATTCTAAATTATATTACTAATATGACCTAAGTGAGAGACATATACAGCCTACCTGCTGGTTTTAGTTGCGTTAACTCTACCCAACAGTTTAATTTCACTGTAGCTGTGCTACTTTATACACCAAACAGTCGTTTCTGTTTTCGTTAGCCATATTGTATCTGTGTAACTATACTGCAGTCGAAACGATGTTTAAACTGTGTTTGTATATCTCAAATGCCGGACAATATTAATTCCAGCGCGTGCAATTTTCTGTCACATTGTCTGTTAAACTAAAGGCGACGGTACACACATATCATATTGTAAAACATAGTATTGCAGTTAAAATAAGATTATTGCAGTTGATAATACGAAAATATGATCAGCATACTAATATTAGAAATGAGAAAATTTGTGACAATGCTGATGAAACTTGGTACAGATATAAACCATGTTCTCAAATTATTAAGATTTATGATATTTTTATCCTGGTATGCATTCCCTTGGTAATCACGCGGGTGAAGCCATGGCCAAAAATTTGTATTAAATAATCGTGACTATCTGGTTGGTCCAACGGTATAGGTATCTGTTTATTTCTTATATTTTTTATTCCGTCTTTTATTTCAGATTCGAAACAACTTTTTGTGGATCACATAACTTTTATCCTATGTGGGGATCGACCCCACACAGGATAAAAAGACCCACAACGCTCGGCTTAGTGACAATAATGGCGACGCGACTACCTAAATGACTGCGCCACTTTTGCAATAAATCATACATCCGGATTGGCCTATCCATGAACACTTGGAAAATTCACCTTCTATAACGGCTGATATTTTGATTAACTATACCTACAGAGATATTAAAAGATTATATATAATGCTAGTTTATAAACCTTCTCAGCATTAAACGTTTTTCGATTTCACGATTTATACACATATGTATGTACATAATATAATATATGTAAAAACGTCGGTCAATAAAAATATTCATTACCTTTAAATAATTAATTAATCGCGACTTGGAGCATTATTTGTTTATAGAAAATCGCCACCACATAAATATATATAAACCTTTATTGAGATCTAAAGTCTGAAACAGTGTAACTTGTAACCGAAGTTCTACCGCAAATTGATCTATTTTGGTCTGGCCAAAATGTTTATTTGTTTCGTAAAGCAATTTCGATGATGCTGAATTGTTTTTGGGTCAGATAAGGGTCGTCTACAAATAGTCTAGTCTGGCTGGCTTAGTTAGAGAGTTGTTCTAGTTACATGCCTTAAAATATTCGTCTTGCCTATTTTCGTGTTGTAACTTAGGTCGTTGGAGTTCTCAAACTGTCCGAAAGTGTGATACCGAGCCGTTTTATAAGTTCACGGTTATATTTGTGTCTTAACCCGAGGTGTCGTGTTAGGCTGTTACTCGATTTAGTGTTTATGGAGGTGTAGGCAATTCTTAATAGCAGTAAGGTCAGGACATTTGTCGAGCAGAGGGATCTGTGACAAGAAACATCTGAACGCCGAGCTTTAACATGTTAAGCAAGTACTGCAAGACAACAAGCTCCAACAACCGCGCCGCTGACACAGATCCCAAGAAAATTCAACCACAGTCGAGTGCCAGCCTTCCATACTGCCATATGCAAGAGGTGTCACTGACAAAATTGGCTACATCTTGAAGAGAGCTTTAATCAACACATACTTCAAGCCGCCAATGAAGATAAGTAAATGTTTACCATCCGTCAATAGCCAACTACTTTTACAAGATGCAGTTGTCTATAATATAGATTGTGACTGTGGACTCTCATACATTGGTCAAACCAAGAGAAGCATAGCGACAAGGAAAACACCAACGCTCGATGAAGTCTACTGTTTGTGAACATGTGCAACAAGGGACCAACCACTACCTGAGATTTGACTAAACAAATATATTTGTTTTTTTTTTTGCTGCTCGTCAAAATGACCACACTCCGCCTGATGGTAAGCAGTCGTGTGGTCTAAGAACAGTGGCCTCCACATCGTCCATCGTCCTCATAGCAGCCGAGGCGATGTTGAGGTCTCTACTTTGACGGCCTGAGAAGGTGCTTTTTCTCGCCCCACTTAAAGGACCCAGGATGCATCGCGAGGCTATTGAAATCGAAGATGTATGGAATGTACTACCAGCTTGGGATCCAGTCCAATACAAATAGTCAAACCCAAGAAAAAGCACAATACAGCTCGACTTCATGATACTTTAAGCTAGCACCAATAATTAAATTATTAAATTATGTTCGGGTACTTTAAAATTACATTTCAGAACATTGAGAAAACTACCATCTTAGTCTCCTCGTGAACATGGCTGCTGAAAAGCAACCGAAACGTCAGGCAAGGTGTAAACTTAAATATAGTATATACATATATAAAATAGTTCAATAGTAGTAGTGTAAAAGTCTTCAAAATTATGTAATAAAATGTCAAATAAACAACGCAATAAAATCCGTATAAAGTATTTTAATTTCAATGAATAATTAAAACATTAATTAATAATCTTAAAATTTCACGTCAGACCTTGCTCGAAAATTGACAGAATAAGCTGAATTATTTAGATTAAGACCTTTTATACTCGCCACCTGTATGTCATAATCTATCAGAGTCATTTATCTTCTGTTTTTTTTTTAATTATTTGTTAATAATAATGAAATAAATATTTTACTACTCTTTGGTCACGAAAATGTGTGAGTCTACCAATAAGCATTGGTCTAGCGTGATGTAGTATGGCCTTATCTTATTCATACTGAGAAGAGGAACGTGGCCAATACTAGGATAGTTTATGAACTATCCTAGTGTTCATAAAATGGGCTCATATAAACTATGTCTACAACTCTGCTTTAAAGTTTTCATAAGTATTTATCAAGAACTTTTCTAAAATATTTTGCATAAATGTTACTAAAAGGAATTACTATACCGTACCTCATTGGCTTCGCTTGAAATTTGCACTATATCGTTAGGTCATACTATTAAGCGAGATATAATAGTAGTATTAGTATTAGTTCAAGTCCAAGTCAAGCAATAATACTACATTGTTACGGTTACGGCGTAGCAGTGCTACGGCTGCTACGAGAGCCGTAGCACAGCTACACCTAATCTTATGACGTCATTACGGCTCTCGTAGTGTGGGACTGGTTTGTATGCGTTGATAAGAATTGGATAGATACGAGGGCTATACCATATATATATATATATATATGTATATATGTATAATGTGTAGTGGTTTAAGGAGTCACAGTTAAAACATTGATATTAAGATATTTGCTAGATATTTGATTTTTGTTTGACACTGCAATACATACATATCAACGATACAAACAAGTTATTTAAAAAGAGACAATATGTGTTCGCATGCCCGAATGAAAATACTTACGTTTACTATTGTCACTTATATCGGTATGTATTATTGTATTTATAACATTTCTTAGAAATGGTTATACACTTTATTGCATTCATAGTTCTTATATCGAAACCTTAAAAAGCAACTGATATTTTGTGTGCTATTTCTCTATTTTATTTTTGTATATTTATTACAAATTACTATAAGCCTGGTCATTTAACTCTACAACTCACAAGCAGCCTAAAGCATAAGCGCAAATCTATGCTACATACAGTACGTATGGTGGTATTATATGGGGCATAAGTTTGCTATGTCATAAAAATATAATTTCATATAAAAACATCGTATTTCATATAAAATTTTGGTCGAGTTTTATAACACATACTTTTTAAACAAGCAAGGTGGCTGCCGAAATGTGGTCTTCAATAATTAAACCAATCCATTACTGTCATACCACAGAGCTTGTTGGATCCGTCCACCTCGGTGGCCAAGTGTGGGATGACAATGTGTCATGTAACACTTATCTTTAATTAATGAAACCTAGAGTTGATAAATTTAATCTGTCTAGCGAAGACATGTTTATGGGCTCAGCTGTCTATTCTGAACGTTTAATTGACGGGCTCAGGCTTTCATGCGCTTGTGCTATTATGGATCAAATTGTATTTAGTAGTAATTAGTATGGAGTTTACTAGTTAGCTGTGACGGCTTTCGTTGTAGGGGAAGCGCAAATTGAAGGGAATGTGCCGTATAAAGCTGTGGTGTAATGCTTAGGTCTACGGTTTATTAAATAAAAATGTTTCGTTGACAGCGCTCGCGTTTACATTTATGTGCGATCATGAGCTAAATAAATGACAAGATTTTTTTAGAAGGCAGGTTACTTATATAATGATATGCCATTAATAATAATAATAATAAACCCCTCTGGGACAGTCGTTATCTTATCATGAGACTAACGCGATATCGGAGGGCACAGTACACTAGCTTTTAAACTATCACCTTCGCCTTGTGATATAAACAAAAATGTATCACTAGGTTAAATAAAATCATAGTCATCAAACCGTAGGGCAGCTTGTGGCGAGCTAAATTTGAGTGGCGACACTGCGGTCCTGAATGCCTCAGAGAGTCGGTTAGGATCTCGTCCCCGGCTTGCCATTACTGGTTGGCTAGGGTGAAACTTCAAGAGCGCCCATAGGACTCTCAACTCTGGCTTGCCTTGGTCGGCCAGCCAGAGGGAGGCCGCTAGAGCTATATGCTTGGAGGTGGAAGTGTCATTTTGCAGGGCATAACTACGGGGAAACCCGCTCCGGGCCTCCGTTATCACGAGACCGTGATGGTGAAACCGGCGCCCGCACCGCTCGACACCCCTAGCCACTCGCACCGGTGTTGCCCTCTGCTGTTGGTTTGTATGCCTATAGTGGCAATTCAGGGGGCCCATCTAGTGAGTTGGCGAGTCACCGTCTGCCCATTGTAATGATGCTATTAGAGTATTCAGGGCAGACGCCGTTTTTCATTCATAGTTAGCAATATATACGGGTTCATCAAACACCCATACCCATAGCCCATATATTAGAATCCATAATAAGCAATAGTCTTACGCCTGCTGCGGCTAGTGCCGCTGTTGGTGTTCCATCCCACCTTTGATTAAAACTCTCGAAGGACCTCTTCACGTTGGACCCATGTCTCCGTGTAAGTCTCCCAAAGGGCCAGGTATTTTCTAATATAATATGTTAGAAAGTACCTGTGATAAGAGAAACATAATAATAATATTCTACCACATACACACAACACCATCTAGCCCAAACTAAGCAGAGCTTATACTATGGGTACTAGACAATGGATAAACATACATATATATTTTTTTTGTAAATACGTATATATTATACATAGTAACACCCAGACCAAGACAAACATCCATATTCATGCACACAAATGTTTGACTTGTGCGGGAATCGAACCCGAATTAATAACAGTGAAGTAGGTGCAAAGCACCTTTTTGAACTGTAAAATTTGTTTAAGAGACTGTGTAATCAAGTTGCCGGTAACATTACTTTTAAGACTGAACAAAGTGTTATTGAGTTTTTCTGTTATGATTTCTGAATGGCAGCATAGGGTCTAGAACTATGTACGGTAGATACCAATGAGGTAAAACGAGCGTAAGTCGGTGACAGTATGGTTGCCCTTTATAACGAGAAATATACAAATAGCTTGCAAAATATGTACGCTCCAGGGTAATCCTCTGGGCATATATTTACGGAATATTAATTTACTTTACATATATATATGTATAGTCATGTCATCTGGAAATTATTCTCAAATGGAATATATCGTCCCCAAAATAATCATAACTGTAGATTAATATCTGAACCCACGGGATTGCTTATTCAATAGTGAAAAATATCGAGACAGGGGAGAAGCGAATATTTTGATCCGTTATTTTATACAATAAGGATGGCACACAAGCGTACCGTTTACCTGATGGTAAGAAGTTTCAATGTTGTCACCTGATGGTTTATAATCGCTTGCAATACCAAGGATGTCACTCACGCGTTAACAACCCGAGAGAAATAGAATTACCAGGATAGGATATAACGAAAGGGATGGGAGAATAAGATATATGAGCCTAGAAAAGCCATATTTTCCGAGCGCAACGTAGTAACAATGTTATTTCGCTAGCCAGTTTCCCTTATAGTGAGGGGGAAAGGGGGGTTAGCCGACTTATTCATACAATCATCAAATACAATCAAACATCAACTTCCATTTCACGCCTTCTTAGTTAAGCGATAGCTTGCTCAAACCTTTCAATTAAATTCATCATGTGCTCGTATATTCGTCAGTCAATTAAATTATTCAAAACTGATATTGAAAACTGATCTCAAAATATTAACAGACTTAATTATAAAAATATATAAACTATTACTTATTTAACATTCAACTGAATAGCTCTCAAGTACTTGATCAATGATTAAACTTTGATCAACGGCCTGTTAAAGTAATTCATTACAACATAGAATTTTTTTTCCGATTTGTCTCTAGTTAATACTTAGCTACCTCCTAAATATTTGAGATCAGCCTATATTTCTTCGTAGACTTATAGCCTGATAAACCAATCAGGCTATGAGTCTACGAAGAAATATTTTTATAGCGTAATCTTGAATTCACCCCTCTCGTCTCGGCTTCCGCATCACTTAAATCGGATTCACACATAAATTCGACAACTACTTCGAGACTCGACGTTTCCTGTTTAGATACGTTCGCTTCGATATGAAGTACGTAAGTAATTGCTGCCTGTTACGCCGAACGTTTCACGGTGGATTTACTGCTTAGAGCGAATTTTTATTTTAGCTCTTTGTTCTTGGAGAACGTTGGCAAGGCGCTGTCATGTGAAGTGATGTGAAGTTACTTTCAAAAATCACACGTGTATTTATTTGGTAGACTAAAAATCAAAATTTGTAGCCTAACTTACAATTATTTGAGCTATTAAAGATATCTATCTCTTGTTGCTAAAACATTTGAGTGTTTAGCTATTGATTTGGGTCTTCAATATATAAATCGTATAATAGTTATGGTACACCATAGTAATATATATACTTATTTATAAATATCTATATATTAATACGTGAAGCAAAATCTTTGTACCCCTTTTTACGAAAATTGCGTGAACGGAGGAGTATGAAATTTGACACAGTTTAAGTTTATATAGAGAAGGAGGGGTGAATCCTAATATTTTTATAAAATATGTATTAGAAATACATTAAATTAATGAAAAAAACACTACACGCACACAACCATGCATTTGACACTCGCAGTCGAATCGCGTTCGTAGTATTTCGACATTGTTCGTCTGACGTCGTACAATTCTTTGTAACTATGGTAATCTATACCTTACTTATGTGTAATAGAGAAAAACAGAACACAAAGTAGAAAGCTTAGGAATTTTGGTCGAATTTTAAGCGACCGTTAGTATATTTGAAAAATGTTAGGTTAAAAAGCATATCACGCGACCGCCCTTATGCAAGTATAGTATGGTTTGGCAACGCATATTTAGTGTAAAAAATGTTCAGTAACAACACGGAGTTTGAAACTGTAGCCAACAAACGGCAATAGGTCACCCTATTACGAGGTCCTATAACCATAGTATAAGAAATATGGCTGTCATTGATTACAGTCACAGTTTACTGACTATGGTTTTACTACTATGTTTTTTTATCATGTTAGATTAGTTAGTCACTCATATATACGGCTTATAGATATTGATCACTACCTAATACCTAATGTACGCGCGTAATATGCGCAATATGAGGCACTAGTGCGGGTTGTGTTATTGTGTCTTGTCATCTTGAAAAGGATCGATACATGGCACGCAAGAAATTCGCATGCATATATCGGGCATGTGATCTGTGTGACTACCTTTGACTTTAGCCTGTGATTACCTTTAAGCACCGCTGTCTTAATTGGAGGATTATCATTATTTTGCATTATTGAAACTTGAGATTAAAATAAAGATAAAGAGAGATAATTAAGCTTTAAGAAACTCGGAGCATTAGTAATTAAATTGCTGTCCATTAGCCTCATTTCTCAATGGTATGTAGGCGTATACCTCACAAATCACGATGAAACATAAGCTGTGTTTTATAAATAACTTTGATCATTAGATACATATTTTTAACGTTATTGTCCTATAACAACATTTTTATTCTGCATTATCTATGAAACCATGACTTTTGGACTGAAATAACATTATAAGACTATTCTTTAAACTTAAATTTAAAAGATTAAAAATATACATATATATTTATATGCGTCAGATGACAACCTAACGCCTCAAATGTTACCATATGTACATAGTATTTAATCATAGTAGGGCGCATCTATGCTTTTAATCTTTGTCATCGAAGAATTCCCACTTCAAGTGACTGACTGCAACATTCTATCATCTAAAAGTCGTGGGTATCGAAATATCTTAGAAAGCACCTCACGCTTTTGACATAACAATTATAAAATTATTTTCTACTTTTTAGTTTTCTTTTTAAACAAAAGCGTGTTTTTTATTATTTTAACTATTTTTCAATGTATTTTCTAAATTATTATATTATCATCGGTCCTTGATAAGTATGCCATTTCGAGTTCATCCGACGTTTTAAAGGGGGTCAAAATCATGTTCAAAGTTTCCGTTACATATGTACATACTAACATACGTATGAAGCTAATAAAAGCGTGTTAAAAATGTGCCATCACCAGGCCCAAAGAATGTGCATTTTAACGCACTCACTTGGTAAGAATTGCCTTGAAATTCAAATATGACCATTACAAGGCATGGAAAACCTTGCAATGTTGAAAAAATATCAAAGACTGGCTATAACGTTTTAAAATAATAATGTAAACTGATTTACGATTTATTTCCAATACTATCACTACAAGCTTCAAACAATTTTCTCATACATTTTTTTTACTTAAAGTATCGTCAACTTCAACTAAAAGATTAAAATACTTCGACGGTAAAAAGTATTCTTAGAAAGTGGAAGCGAGAAACGGAGGCTAACTTTGTAACCTATTCCGGTTTTAGTTGCGCGGCCCGTTCCGACAGAAAAGCGCCGGATCCATGTCCCTACAAATTTCAGTGCTATTGTCTATTTTAGGTATGGCTCTGACACGTTTTGTGATGCCAGAGATTTATAATGAGTCGACGAATATTACCTATAATTCTTTTGTGAGAAGTCTTTTGTGTACATTTTGTAATAGCTGAAAAATGTGGTATATGTTACTGATGAGCTTCTAAACGAGAATTAATTTTACAGCAAAGTGTGGCTGCAATTTACTGGTCGGAAATAACAGCAATATAGCTATCCAAAGACTTATGTTATGGGACATGTGATGAAGTCAAAAGAATTTGAGATGGCCGGACTATAATTGTATTGCCCGTTCAACTATTAAACTCTGATTATAGGTTCCAAACCTTATATATATTGACTTATACTCATATATACTTCAATATTCCCGAAGACGTTGATAGAATTGTATTATACCCATATTTTGCAAGTTACGTTTATGTACCCAAGTAGGAGAGTGCATATAGTCGTCTAACGGGCACTTTTATTTTATTTTGCCAGGCTTCGTGTTGCTTCTGAGAATTACTTAACGTAAAATAGGTACCAAAATCTAATCCAGCCTAACCTCAGAACAGAACTTAGATCCTCATGTTCACCCACATATATGTATATATAAGTATAAGCGCTAACTTATAATACGTACTCATAATTCACAGTTATACGAAGTAACAATTTAAAGAACGAGAGTCTTAAAATATTTTAAATTATATTCGCCTACTCAGTATAGTTACAGGTACGCATGGCACATAAATATATATCACCTACAAGCACCTCGAGTTCTCGTGTTGTTTATGTTCGCTATTTCAAAGCCGCCGGCGATACAAGGACAATGCCGTGTGCAGCGGCATTGCGACACAGAATAGATAGATGCTGTTATCACAATACACTGATCGCAGTCTATTGTGATAACAGCTTTTGCTTATTCCGATGTTTCACAAATATTTTTATACAAGTTAGGTGGCACACATATCATATGGGTAACTATGAGTATAAAGTTGCGGTTATTGCAGCAATTAACGTAGCGGTTACGGTCGCAGTGACCGTAGCGCTTGCCGTAGCTCTTATCGTAGCGCTTGCCGTAGCGTCGAATGTGGTTGATACCGTAAATGCTATGATTAGTATTCCACAAAGTATTCCATCGACACTCGTTACTGGTACGTTACTGATTTTGCAAAATTGTTTAAATTTTTGTCCCCTGGGAGAACGCAATACCATAAAATGATACACATAGATATTTGTTGCTTAAAAAAATAAAACTTGTGAAAATCACTTGATTTTCACATGACAGATTTTTTGTAGTTATTAAAAGCCTAAAACCAATTTTCTGAGTACACAATATCTTCTACATTATCGCTGTATATATATGTCAGAGCAGCCAATACCGATAGTTTAACGTGGTATCCAAGCCATTTAGAAGTGTGACTTACCATATATATATAGTATGTATACACATCTGCCCACTGCCTCCGTGGCGCAGCGATAGTGCATGCGACTGCTGTGCATGAGACCTCAGGTTCGAATCCCGGGTCGGGCCAACAAAAGGTTATGTAGGTGTTAATAGCAGCCCGGAGTTAGGAAGTTGGCGGTGTTAGACACCTTCGTGCCTCGGAAAGCACATAAAGCCGTTAATCCAGCGCCTGATCTCTCTCCGGTCGTGTCGGATTACCGTCCCATCAGATCACGAGAATGAGGGAATAGAGAGTGCACTTGTGTGTGAGCGTGTACGCTATGCACTATAATATCTCCTGCGCAGTCTTGCCAGATTGGCCGCCATGACCGAAATTCGGTCTGGAGGACATTATACACATCGTTGATAGTAAAGCCGACGTAATGGCAACTAGAACTATAAAACGCGGTGGTTCGTGTTTATTTCGAGTGCATAGTCTTAGCACGTTGGCAGGTCTGAAATAAAACAGTCGGCTCGTAAAATATTAGAGTAGGCAATGTGCTCGCCGTGACGAACGTACAAATGATCGGTGACCGTGTAGCGTATGAATGATATAGTGTGTAGCTAAAATTTGTGGTAATAATAGACCCGATATTTAACATAATGACAAGTTTTACTAAGCGTTTGTTGCATTTAGGCTGACATCTGTCGTAAATGTTATAAGGTGACTACATAAAACGAGTATACTATACCTGCTGTAAACTAAATATCTATACTAATATAAATTTCACACAGCAGCTCGTATAAGGAAAATAATATAAAATTGAATTGTATTGTTAACGAGATGGGTGTAAAAACCCAGGATTCAACCTCTTCGTCTTAAATGTAGAAGCAATGAAAAGAAATGACCGCTATATCTCGGGGGTCTTTTGACCCACAAGGCCCATATTCAAACTCGACCGAGGTATGACCCCAAGGTGTCTGCACACCAAGTTACAAGTCAATCGGTCCAGTGGTTCCGGAGCTATGCCTGTCACTAACAAATTATCACTAACAGACAGACACACAGACCCACATAGTGTTTGCATTAACCTCTTCGAAGAAGACTCAGAGGTTAATAAACATTTGGCAATTGAAAAGAGTGGCCACATCTATTTTTTTTAAATTTATTTCTATTAAACTATCTATATATTAATACGTAAAGCAAAAACTTTGTACCCCTTTTTACGAAAATTGCGCGGATGGAGGAGTATGAAATTTAGCACAGTTAAAGTTTATATGGAGAAGGAGTGGCGATTCCTAATATTTGTATAAAATATGCATTAGAAATACATTAAATTCATTAAAATACACTACACGTACACAACCATGCATTTGACGTTCGTCTGACGTCGTACAATTCTTCGTAACTATGGTTACACATACCTTTTTTATATCTAATAAAGAAAAAAAGGAATCAAAGTAGCAAGCTTAGGAATGTCAATGAAAGAGAATCGTCAATGAAAGAGTATATTATATAGTTAAGTAAATAATAATTATAATTTGTTTGAAAAAGATAGGTAAATTAACTTGTGATTATAAGAGTAAAGTTATAGACAATAAAACCTTAATAACGATCAAACTTAAAATTTAAATCAATTATGGTCGAATTTTGACCACTAGCCGACCGCTAGTTTTAATTAATATATCAGTTATTTGATGTGTCCAGGAATTGTTTATAATTTTTTATGGTAATAAAGACTTTTGACTTTAATAAAGCCAAAAAGCTATGTTTACTTTTTTGTTGTGCTATTTTCGAGAACTACCAGTCGAATATAAAAATATATGATTGCATTTGATTCTTGAACTCGCTACAAGCTACGGAAACGAGCAACCAATGGTGATAGCTAGTAACATATAATTTTGTTTATTTCATTATAAACAGCACGACTAATTAAATGAGAGACGTATTTTAAGTATACGATAAATCTTATCTCAAGTAAAATATTTCATTTAAAAATACTCATAAATCACAAAGAAATTTTTCACGTAAATATTGCAATAAGATAAGTAAAATTTGGATTCCGTGTCTCACTGAGCACGACACTTGAATAACAGGACGAATGACCTTTGATAAGACAAGGAGATTAGGATGAAAACGGTTTTCCATTTATACTTCATTCAATAAATGTATTTTTTTGGATAATTAATTTAAATATTAAAGTCTTGTACATATTATAAAATTTGGAACGAGATTCGATTACTCAAGACCTTCCTACAATATATCCCTTATTTATATTGTATATTTCTGATAATTTTGCTGATACGATAAAACGTATGATTTTTGATCACGCCTATTACATACAACCACGCATGAATATTTACAATAGCAGAGGTGGAGGTGGATCACAACCACATTGTGGTGTAAGCATATATGTATGCTGTTTTGGCTTAGGTCAACGTCAAATAAATCAAATTATGTTTCTATGTAATTTTATCTTACTAATAGAAAGAGGTAAAATGATTTGTTTGTAAAGTAATTGTAACCTTAAGGACTACTTAGCCCATTGTTATAATTCTTATGTGTCTCTTATCACATGTGTTTTCTAACATATTATATTTGAAAAATACCTGGCTCTTTGGGAATCTTACACGGAGACATGGGTCCAACGTGAAGAGGCCCTTCGAGATTTTTAATTAAAGGTAATGGACCACCTACAGCGGCACTAGCCGCAGCAGGCGTAGGACTATTGCTTCGTATGGATTCTAATATATGGGCTATGGGTATGGATGTTTGGTGGGCCGGTATATTAGTAACTATAGATGAGAAACGGCGTCTGCCCTGTAGTTCTTATTATTATTAATATTATTATTAATAGAAAGCAACACTATACCCGAGAAGACTAGTTTTTAAATAATGTTCACAAGTAAAGCCAGAGCCGGAAGCTAGTACAGAATAAATTTATTATATAATAGCGATTTAGGCCGACCCAAATCTTTACAACAACTTTTTCTGCTAAAAATCTTTACGAATATTTCGTTCCATGTTTATACGAAGCCTCCGAGTTAGAAATGGCTTGGATAAACTTACGTAATAACACTGTTGATGTTCCGAACTAAAGTTAGTAGTTGGGGCATCGTCAATCTGTGTCAATCTGATCCCAGACGGCCACTGGGACTAGTTTTTGAGTCAACGCGAGTGAAAAATTGCTTTCTTTAGTTGTGAAATAGCAAGTTTTGACATAACATCGTACTTCGCCGTGCTGGAGGAATGATAAACGATGACGTCATCTATCAATGGATTTGATAAAATGTTATTTCTCCCCTCCACCTCGTTAAAACAAGGTGCACCCAGTTCCGTCATTTGTGGGTTTGTGTTAACCACTAGAGAAAATTATTGGGTCATAAAATGCCGTAATCATCAGGCGTTTACAGTTTTACACAAATCATAAGCGTCTGTGATTCATTTTATTCTGTTCATATTTGAATAGAGACTACTTAATCCTGCGAGTCCCCTCAAGCTATTAGGCCTTTACCTATGAAATCGTCAATAGTATAAAAAAATGAATGACCTTATATTTTACGTACAAATTATTTCATCAATATTGTTTTAATGGTTAATTCGCATTCTTTGGTAAATTTCAATTGTAATTGTTTATCTTTAGGTCAAACCGACCCAATATTAAACACAAATTGTAAAAATAATAATGATGTAGATAATTTAATTAATAATATTTTATTTTATATTAATAATACATATAAATAGTCCTAATAATATCTGCAATTTCATAGGTATAACCTTATTAAAAAGGAAGGCTGTGAAAACACTTACCCTACAAAAAAAAATTCAAACATGGTTCCTGCGATGAATAAGGCTTAGACTCCTTAATGAAGCTTTTTGCTATCAATATGAAACCCGTAATCTATGCCAAGTTACGCTGACATCAGAGTGAATACTTTCTTAAAGGTTTATCGCGTTACTCATGACTAGGTAACCCCGTACCATCAGGCAGGTCGTTAGCACATATGCCATCTTAGTTGTATAACAGTAATATCGCAGCGATGGTGCACCCCATGGGTGCATCGGTAATGAGCACATAATCTCGTGTTGGGTCAATAAAAACTTATTGTGATTTTCTGATAAAATATTTTTAATACTAGATTAAGGCTCTTGGCGGTGTAACACACCTCTGTGTCTTGATAATCACGTAAAACAACGGTTTTACGACAGTTCCACAGACAGATCAGACGCAAGACCCGTTGACCTTGCGCCTGATCTCTCTGTGGAACTGTCAGATTGACATCCTATCGTATTATAAGAGTTAGGGATTAGAGAGCGCACTTGTTTCCGTACACACTTGAGTAATCTCTGTTCAGATTGAACGAAATTTAGTTTGGAGGATATTTATTATTATGAATAAATATATGAATAATAGTGCTGATTACTTTGACAAGTCAGCTTCATTAACATAATTGTTATCTAAATCTTAAATTATTATCAAATAAGTCATTTACATAATAAAATAATATGTAATCTTATTACAATGTCTTCTGCAACAGTAGGATTGGGCAAATTCGGCTCTATGAATATTAATGTGGTTCATTACTATTGCTCGAGCTAGTTTCAAACTGCATACTAATGAGATATGTACTGGCAAAATTTGGTTCACCGACAGATCAACTATAAATAGCGAGCAATAAACCTTTAGGGAACATCGTACTTATTTAAAGTAATAGTTACTTGTAATGTAGTCATTTTTATCTGCGAAGAGACGGAAGGTTGTTTTGCTCTTGTTGATGCCTATTTTTCGCCAAAAGACTAGGTATAGTATATGCGACTACCTAGGTAGTCGCATATACTATACCTTACTTAGCACAGGTCTGTTATGGTCCTCTAAGCGGGTGGATTGTCAATTTCACCCTAATCCCGCTGCTAAATCTTCGGAAGTTGATGATGATAATTGAATATCTCTAGAAACACAACGTTTTGTTAAATTGTTGAACAATCAGCCCGAAAACAAAATAGCATCTTTTTTCATTCGTCACTGAAACAAGTTTTCGAATATATCCAAAAAAAGATGGGCGTGAAAAAGCACCTTCTCAGGCCGTCAAAGTAGAGACCTCAACATTGCCTCAGCTGCTATGAGGACGATGTGGAGGCCACTGCTCTTAGACCACACGACTGCTTACCATCAGGCAGAGTGTGGTCATTTTGACCAGCAAAATAAAAAATAAATAAATAAATATTTTTGTCGTTTGATATTTGGTAGTGATAAAAATACTGTAATCGAGGTTCGCCTGGGAATTGCTATTAAATATCAATTTGACATAGAATACACGACAAAAATTGGATCCAATAGCAATATCAATTTTGTCTTATAAAGCCTGCTCAATAAGATTTCGCGTGGCTTATATGGGACTGATTTCATAAATTCCACTTCATTGGACCGTTGTCTCTATGTGGACCCTTTATATTAGACGCGAGCGTCACGTGACATGGATGTCAAATCAAAATCAATCAAGCTGTTTTAGTCCGCAATGGATATATCCATCAACTATATCTAAGGCAACCCTAATTTTAATCTTTTTCATAATGATGAAGATTTCATTTATGTATGAACATACATAATGTTCATACGAAGTCAGCCTAGAAAAAAGATAAGTTAAGAGTAACTTAAATCGTTAAATATGTATGAAGAATATTATAAAAGTTAACGTAGCAATTAATGTCAATTAAAAAAGCAAAATTTGCATGTCTGCCTACCCCTCCGAGAAATAACTATAAGTCTATGATCTATGCATAATTATATACATTGTCTCTCGAAATGTAAACAGAAGTACATACATAAATACATACAAAGATTCACACCTGTTTCCCAGAGGGGTAGGCAGAGACTACGGATTTCCACTTGCTGCGATCCTAACACACTTCTCTGGCTTCATTCACTTTCATAACATTCCTCATGCACGCTTGCTGGTGCTCTTAACCTGGCCCTTATCCAGAACGTCTCCGATCTGATCAAGAAACGTTCACCTAGGTCTTCCCCTTGCGACTGTTCAATTCACACTAGCCTTAAAGACAGAAGTAGGTACCTGTATAAAACCGACATTACGGCAGCTAAAATTATAGCAAGCGAGCCTATTGCCATTCATCGGGCACAGTTCCAAACTCCGTGCAATTAAAATTTTCTTAACAAAAAAGCCAATAACACTATGCCCGAAATCAATCCAGAGAGCTCATGCATAGCAATCGCACATACTCACGCTGAGCTCAGGCAGCCACAACCAATACATACTCATAAAATTGACGTTTATTTATTTAATTTCAAGATGCAAACCTTTAATTGGACACCGATTGTAGTAGAAGGTAATAAATGTACTGTAAACCATTTTGTGTCAATACATCGCAGTCACAAATTGACTTCACTTTGATGAAAGAGCTCTGTGAACGAGGTTTAATCGAAACGGATTTACACCTACCAATTTTGTTCTTGTTCAATGTTCCTAATTTATCATTGAAAAGGCCAACTAACCCAAATCTTCTGTCAAATGTCATTAATATTGCTCTACAAAAGTTCAATATTAATTGTATGTCACATATAAATGAACTAATTATGTTAGTATGAGGATTTAGTGAACCTTCGTAATCTATTAAGTAGCAGTGGCACATTGGTTGTAGTGGACAGAAAAATAGATTTTGAATAATTTTATCATCAAAAGATTGATATATAAAAATTTTGCTGCCATATGTTTGTGCCCGAATATCTCGAAAAATGGTCGGATAGACTTCAAACTTTTTACAACGTTACATTTCTAAATAGGAGGAATGTTAAATAGAAATGCAACGTTACTTTATATCCCGAGTTCCCCAAGGAAACGCGAATTACTTTCCAAATAATTAACTAATAGACTGAGCCATAGCAAAGCTTTGAATAATTTTTATTACAAATGTATTTTAGTAGCTTTTATCACAATTACGTTTGCTTTAAATTTAAATAAGGTTAATTAATTAACAAAACAATGAAGAACATACACATAAGTGTTATAGTTACATATTATATTTTATAAAATAAAGTGTACATAGGTATAAATGTTTTACGAAAGGTGTAAAAAATTCTCCATCGTGTTTTAAAGGTAATTATACTGCACTTTTTTTTTTTTTTTTTTTTACGTGGGGGAATGCTATGACGCATATCCCTCCGCGGGGGCGGGCGGAGGGATTATGTCGGACTCGCCGGGGTAAAATAAGATGTTAAAAAGATAATGTACCTCCCGGAATACCGACTAAACCTACCACGGTGTTCCTCGACAAAACCACTATCGACGGGGCCGCGCGAATCACTTTCGCATACGGTCGCGACCCCGCCGAGGTTCCGGCCCGCCGTATGAAACGGCAGGCCCCTACACAGTAAGATCTACCCAATATAGAACTCATTTAAAAGCCCTACTGTCTCCTTCCTAAAGGGGAGACGGACACGAAACAGAGGCGCGCGTAGGAACACGCACGCCGCCTCTCGGACCTGGTGCTGAACGGATGGCGGGCAGGCCCACAAAGCCCGCCACCCCCAGGTCAAACCTCAGGGTGGCTGGAGGTCATCTCGCGCCCTCCGGCGCCCGGCTCTGCGGTTGGGGAGAGGGTTTAAACGCTCCCTCTCCCGCTCCGCCGCCTCCTTGATGGAAATCACTTCCTCGCAAAAGGAGGCGACGGCGTTCCACGACCTCTCACTCCGGACCATAGACTGAACTACGGCCGGGAGCGAGAGGGCAACCGATCCGACTGCCGCGATCAAATCACGGCGCTGCGATGCCCAGGCGGGGCAAACCGCTAAAGTGTGCAGCGCCGTGTCCTCAATAACGTCGCGGCAGTCGCCGCAGTGGTGACAACCGGGCGTCTCTTGCCGGCGTATACGACACAGGAACCGGCCAAAACATCCGTGGCCAGTCAGAACCTGTGTCAGCCGGAAGGTGAGGGCGCCATGCCGCCTCTCCAGCCACTCCTCAAACACGGGACTTACCGCCACGATCGTGGCGTGCCCGGAATTATACTGCACTTGTAATAACTACTAATATTATTAGATAATATTGTCTTCTGTTTACGCGAATGTTATTCATTGAAATTAAACTACTATATACGGATTTTATCGCGTTGTTTATTTATCACTGTATTACAAAATTTTGAAAATATTACGGAGAGTCTCCCCGTGACCATGGCTGCTGAAAAGCACCCGAAACGTCGGGGAAAGTGTAAACCAAAAATAAATAGATTTAATAGTTTAAATAATTTTATTAGCTTATAAATTAGTCAAATAAAATCAATAGTAGTAGTAGAGTAATATTTTCAAAATTTTGTAATACAGTGATAAATAAACAACGCGATAAAATCCGTATATAGTAGTTTAATTTCAATGAATATTATTAGAATTAATTAGTTTAATACCTATTTTATACTTTCTCGACATCATTTCAAAATAGGAATAGTTATTTGTTCTATCTAGAAAGATAGTTTAAACATGACACTGAAATGAAGTTCCCAATATATAAAAAGAACAGATGTGCGAAACTCATACAAACACTTTAAAAAATAAAGTTCATATAAATATTTTACGACATATGTAAATATTTTCCTGGCGGGTTGTATAAATAATTTTATCACTTGCATTATCAGACTCGCCCACCAAAGTCCTTACACTTTAATCTTCAACGATACAAACATGTACCTACCTGGAAAAATAAAAGTAATTAATTTAATTTAATAGCTATATAAATTTTAGATTCCGGGCCCAGACACAGTGCATATTTCATTTAAAAAAGATAATACAAACTTCATGTTGAAATAGCTATAGCAATGTTTAAAATCAACGCAGCAGTAAATATTGCACGAATGCCACATTAATCCAGTCGTTAGTAAATTGGCGCGTAAATAAATAAATGACCTCATCAAACGGATCGAATGTTGCTCCTAATTTCCAGAATTCTCCTAATGACTAGTCAGTGCGACACGGATAATACATCAAACAACCAAGGCTTAATGCTAAGGCCAAGACCTGTGAAATTTCTGAATACTGTAGTTTCGAACTCCTTAATTGGTTAAGCTTAGTTTGCAATAGTATTGACAACGCTATATAAGTTATAGTGTATGCTACTACTATGCATGAGGTTTCGTGATAGATCCCCGGGCAGAGCAAAGTATTGTTGTTTTTCTATAAAGAAATCCTCAGTAGTAACATGGACTCTGAAATTATGCCCAGTAACCAGCAATAGGTTCACCCGCTATATACGTCGCACCTAAAAATATCTTTGGAGATATAGACCTGTCATTATGTATGTATGTACCTATAGATATAATTGCGTGCACTCTGGTAAATATTTTGCACTAAAAGATTTCGGCCTAAATAACAGAAACAAATAAATACTTTGTAGATTTTTGTCCTTTGTGTGGATCAAGCGCACAATACCAGACAGCGCTGCACGGACTAGTCCAGCCAATACGTGCAGTCAATTATCTACTAATCTGATCAACGAAGTCAGTTTGTCATCAACTCGTATCGTTCGGCGTGAAAACGTTAATTAAACGCGATGTTACGTGGCATATTATGGCTCTAATGTGTCGTTTTGTTCTGTTCAGCAGTGTAAGCCGGATCGCGGCAGCGAGACAGACGCGACAGGCCTACGTGACATGCCGTCGCGTCAGCTAAACAATAAGCAAGTATGTGTGGATGTTCAATGGGAATGCCTATTTATTTACTTCTATTGTTGTAGTTTTGCTTGAGGGACTAATTCAACAGATATATTATGGACATGTATGATAACAAAGAGTAATGAAATTGCGTAAATCATACGTAAGAGGCATTATTCCATCTCCAAAAACAATGGTATCAAAACCAAAGCTAAAGCCGAAAATCATTTATTCATTAATTATTAATTTATTCATAGGTATTAAAGTAACACTTATGATCGTCAGTATATATATATATATATATATATATATAAATGTTAGTGACTGTACTAAGTTACAGAAGCTACATTCAAAATAAGCAGTCAAACACGGTGCGCCCAAATTAACGCACGGTACGATACTACAGTATGCTCTTCACACCACTGCACCGCACGCTCCACAGGCCATCATATTATTTTCGGTACCGCACCGAGTTCAGTGTATGAGCAATCAAACCAGCGTACCATTAATAATAATAATGTTCAGCACACTTTGCACCACACGATCGAATATGATCAGAGCATGTTCGTAGTTTGGCCACACCATGTTCGATCGTCTATTTGTACTTTTAGATAAGTTACTAGGTTAAGCTGTCAGGTTAAATTGATGTGATTTGATATTTCGCAGTTACTGTACCGGTAATTACATAATTTCTTAACATGATGTATTTTTGCCAGTACTATGAAATAAGTATAATATTGTCTTCTGTTTACGCGAATGTTATTAATTGAAATTAAACTACTATATACGGATGTTATTGCGTTGTTTATTTAACACTGTACCTATAACATAATTTTGAAAACTATTAAAGCTATTTATATTTAGGTTTACACTTTCCCCAACGTTTCGGTTGCTTTTCAGCAGCCGTGGTTCCCGTGACCATGGCTGCTGAAAAGCAACAAAAAAATGTAATCGATACAGTGTTTAACAAACAACGCGATAAAATCCGTATATAGTAGTTTAATTTCAATGAAATAAGTAATTTGGAACAATACCAAAAGAAAATTGGTGGATTATAAAAGTAAAAAATAACCGATAGTTACGTTTTCACGCGTAGCTTAACCTATTTCGAGAAGACTTCTATATGTATAAGGTTTTATAGAGTTGCGTTTGGTAAAGTTTGACTGTAAGTAATAAAACGTATAGAAGTTGATGGATATGTAATATAATTGAATTCAATAGTATTGCAAACATCTTAGAATTTGTATATACTACTACTTATTTTCCATACTGATATTCCTAGGAGTATCAAGAGTATTCATCCATCAAGGTTACCATGAAGCATAGAATACCATGATAACCCGCACGTCTACTACAGTCATAGGAACAATAATATTCGTGCCCAGTGACGGCCGGAATCGATCGCAGACAGCACTGTAAATTCCTAATAGTACCTACCTATCAAATTGTTGACATTGACACCCTCGGCTTGCATAGCACATGACAAATGGGGCGTCTTTAGAAAGTTAGCGTGCTTTGCCTTTACATATTAAATTAGAACACATTGGTATTGCTTCCCATTATGTTGTAACACAGTATAGTAATTTGGTATATAATTACCGCAGATAACGATATATTTCGGAGTAATACTGCAATCGCCGATTAATCATTGGATAGCGAACGTTTTATAGTAAGCAGAAGCCGACTAAAGTTAGGCGAACTAAATACATTTAGATATCTCAACTTATTGCTGAGTCACCAAACTTAAGTTAGGTACATCAGAATTACAAATGTGAAAGTTCGGGAATATGTTTGGATGTTTGTAAGCCAATTATGCATACACAATTAAACCGATTTATATTAAACTAGATATACTCGCGGTTACACTCGCGTTTATGGTTACTGCGCGGCCCCGTAGGTCGTAGCGTGATGTTTTATAGCCTATAGCCTTCCTCGATAAATAGGCTATCCAACACTAAAATAATTTTTCAATTCGAACCAGTAATTCCTGAGATTAGTGCGTTCAACCAAACAAAGAAACTCTTCAGCTTTATAATATGTATTAGTATATGTAGATTTAACAGATAGTTCCTTTTTTGTGGGGATTGTATACCATGTACGATTCTCTCTCGTAGGCAAAAGTGAACGGATAGAGTATATCGCACTCACCCGGGCAAAGGTGAAAAGTCCCGGGTGTACTGACTAAACCCACCACGGTGTGTCTGTCTAGCTGCCTTGAATTGTGGATGGGTCGCTAGAGCTGAAACTGCATCAGTGACCCACCCAACAGTACCCAATGGAGACTTTTTGTGTCTGCTAGCGATGACTCCTGGGAGTATTGTGTGTATTATCAAACAGGATACTTTTTCAGACACTAATGCCCCCTAATAAGCGTAAAGCTAGACTCTATGCTGCTACAGAAAAAAAACCACTATACTCGAACCGGGAAAAGAACCCTACACCTCATGATAGTAAAGTACCTATTGCTTACCATTCTGCTAGTGCAAAAATTTATACCATTAGACCAAAGAAGTCGTCAATCTTACTCATAACAGTTGTGAAAAATATTCTCTTTAGTAAAAGATTCAGCGTAAACATTAAAACTTACTTTCACATAAAAATACTCGGTTCGGTCGTCGCTTTTGCAGTTTTAATTTCCGACTGCATTTACAATTCTACTGGCGGGGTGCGACTACTAAGTGTGACGTCATTTGAACGTATTTCGATGACGTTCGCCTATTGCAAACGTGAAAAATATTGATGTGACATTTGTAAATAAGTTTTTATTTTGACAGCTACCGTCGTTTTGACGAAATGTCATGGAAATCGGCAATAGTCAAATTGATTACTAGTCAATTGAACTATTACTTCGTGGTGGATTGATCTCATAGCGTTGATTTGGGATTTTTAAATTGGATCTGTGTTATTTTGAAGTTATTCCCAATTTGGGTAACAAATTACGAATATTCTTGTTATCCTCTCCGGTTAAACTAATATGCTTGTGTTAGGAGTGGGTTCATATCTGTAATGCATTGGGTGGGATTCGAACCCACGTTCTCTGGACCGCAAGTTCAATGCCTTATCCATTAGGCTACCTCACATCCTCAGTAATTATTTATTCTCTTTCTGCATGTAAAGTATAACTATGCCAAATATAACTTCTCATGTGCGCAATATGCTCAATAGGGTACAATGATTTTATCTTCCCGTATTAATATATTATTAATCACAATGTCAACCATTTAAATTCGCAATAGGTTTCTGAATAATACACATATTAAAGCACTAAACTATCTGTTACTCTCGTAGACTCGACACACAATTACACGAGATATCATAAACATAGCTATTATGCCTTAATATACGTGCACGACCTCATTGCTGGCCGTCCTAATGATACCCGAGATAAGTTTTTATACACGAGGCTATACCAACTATAAACCTTCGTAAGTTAATATGCACATAACATAACACTTCGTATTATTAAATGAAATCCTGTTTCATATTGTGGCGCTTTTACTTTGTGACTTAATTACGTTTTATTAAGACTTGTATAGACTTCATATGAAGATTATTAGTCAACAATAATTACAGAATAATGTTGAGGTGGCGTAGGTAGGATTGCAGTGTGATATTATTAGTGAAATTAAAGAGGCTGTCAGCTCGGCGATCTAGACGCCCGCGCAATAGAAAGCCGATGATTGCCGAGGAAAGCCAATCGTAGGTATTAAGAGATCGTAGGCCTAAGCAGGTCAACAAACTCTTTAAATCTAGCACATGAAGTAAGTATTGTAAAAGATACGAATATTACTTCGCAGCCTATATCATTGGTGAATATTGCTAAGCGCTATACAGTGATATTCTCCGTCGATGTCTAGTTATATAAGATGTAAAACGCTTGTAATAATAAATACTAGCGGTCGCACAGTGGTCGAAATTCGACAATAATTGTCAAACAAATTATTAAATTGATATAGGTATATAACTATAGTTACGAAAAATACTACTCTTTCATTGACGATTCTCTTTCATTGACATTCCTAAGCTTGCTACTTTAATTCCTTTTTTTCTTTATTAGATATAAAAAAGGTATAAGTAACCATAGTAACGAAGAATTGTACGACGTCAGACGAACGTCAAATGCATGGTTGTGTGCGTGTAGTGTTTTTCCATTAATTTAATGTATTTCTAATGCATATTTTATATAAATATTAGGATTCGCCCCTTCTTCTCCATATAAACTTTAACTGTACCAAATTTCATACTCCTCCTTCCGCGCAATTTTCGTAAAAAGGGGTACAATGTTTTTGCTTCACGTATTAATATATAGATAATTGGGATAAAACCTGTTTAGTTCATTATTATTTTGACATTTTATTAATAAGCTAATAAGCTCCAATGAATCTTGATAACAAGAGTCAAGATATTTTAAGTCAAGTGTTGTAATAACATATGTATCTATATATATAAAAATAAATCCTTGTTTCTCTTAGACACGCCATAACTTGTAACCACAATATCTTACTAACCGTTCTCGACATAGAGCACAAAGAATGTACAACGGTCATCCGTGTATAATATGATAGAACTTGGTCAAAAAAAAGGAACTTGAAAATCATTACCATGCAAAATACATAAAATTTTAAGTGTAAATGACATATCTATACTAATATTATAAAGCTAAAGAGTTTGTTTGTTTGTTTTGAACAATTATTTTAGTGTTGGATAGCCTATTTATCGAGGAAGGCTATAACATCATGCTACGACCCACGGGGGCGGCGCAGTTACGATAAACGCGGGTGAAACCGCGGGAATATATAGTATTTAATACATTCAGACTATTATATTTTATACACATACAATAACTTATTAAACAAACCTATATAATATATTTTGACGTTCATAAGTGTAACTTTGTGACCTAAATTAATAAATTATTTTTGACTTTTACTATAAGAATATTAACCAAAATAACTGCCATAATCGTTTACTACTTTAAATACCAAAGGTCTAAGCAAAAAAATATCAATTTATTTTTTTAAATGTTGTGTCGGTACTCTCTGTCATATCTATATCCATTCAATGGACTACACAAAGTCATTTGTAGTAGGATCAAATATACTAATCTTATTATTACTATCGTCATTCGTGTAAAATTATAAAAGTTGTTTTATGAAAATATTGAATTCATAATGCAATACACGTCAGGTCAAATATCCATGTTTAGGGATTTTTTTACTAATATTGACGCAAATGAAGGTTAATCTTTAGTTTGAGAAACGACCTACTTTCGTTCTGGGACCTCAGAATTGCGTATTCGATATTACTGCCGTCCTTTAACTAAAATGCCGTTAACTGACAAATTGACATTTTCACTTTTCTGAGGCAATTTTTATCAGAAAAAAAAGTTCTATAGATCTGTCTGACTACAGTTTCTGTAAGTTTTATGGTTTTGGAGATACGAAAAAAAGAAATGCCGTTAAAAGCACAAATCACATAACATACCTACGCTAAAACGCAGTTATGTGACATTGCAAAGCTAAAATGCGGCTTACGCTACATAACCACAGATTTTAATAATAATTTGCGATTTGTTGCTTAGCTAAATTGTCGTTAAATCATTTTACAATCCTATAGTGCGATTAAAGTAATTTAACGGCTTTTTAACGTAGCTTTTCTCATAATTGATGTATACAAATTCATAACTTTAAAGCCACAGTATTAGAATCCTATGCATAAATGCCGCAAAAAGCCCTTAGCCGCATTTAAGAATTTTATATATAAATATTAATTTGACAGTATACAAATGGTATTCGTATAAAACGGCAGTTATTTAATAATCTAGCAAATATTTTAAGTATTGTTCAAGACTATATTGCGGCTATCCAACATAACTAATCTAAAATGCCGCTAAGTATACTCGCGCGCGTACAAGTTCAGCTGATTCTGCTCACGCGGCGGCGGGGCGCGGTGCGGGTGATTAGTGCGG
The DNA here is from genome assembly GCA_963675205.1 of Catocala nupta. Classification (NCBI taxonomy): domain Eukaryota; kingdom Metazoa; phylum Arthropoda; class Insecta; order Lepidoptera; family Erebidae; genus Catocala; species Catocala nupta. Next base: position 23,309,420 of record OY776085.1, on the reverse strand, counting down.
CGCAAGTGTTTGAATAGGACGGACGCGCGACGCACCGCACTCGCGGATTCCCGCCAATTTCGTTACCATGGCTGACAACATTTCCAGGTTTGTACCAACTTTTATCAAAAGCGCGCTTTTTGTTTTGATTTAGCAAAGTGTGATATTTAAGTCTACTGAGACAAGTAGGCACTTATGTGAGTATGTTCGCTTGGCTTCTCGGTCGATTATTCACTGCAAAAAAATAATGTAACTAAAGCATTACTCTTAGGATTATATTACTAACTACTACTGTGCTTAATATTGTCTTCTGTTTATACGAATGTTTTTCATTAAAATTAAACTACTATATACGGATTTTATCACGTTGTTTATTTAACGGTCACGGGGAGAGACCATGGCTGCAGAAAAGCAACCGAAACGTCGGGGAAAGTGTAAACTTAAATATAAATAGTTTTACCAATTTAATTAGCTTAAAATTAGTAAACTTTAATAGTAGTATAGTAGTGTAAAAGTTTCTAAATTATGTAATAAAGTGTTAAATAAACAACGCGATAAAATCCGTATATAATAGTTTAATTTCAATACTACTGTATGTATATCCTATTTTGTACGTGTTCGCTTCTATGTATGTTCAAAACATAGTCATGACACTTACCACTTGATTACCTTGTTACAGACGGTCCGCTTTTACACAAAGAACTAAAAACATTCTTAATATGGTCACAGAAACAGAAACTAGTATGAAAAAAGTACAAAATACTTCACACAAGAATACAAAACAAAAGGTACTTGACCACGGTAATCCCAGTTATTTTGACAGTATCTATACTAGGCCGTATTCTATGACATCCAGCGTTTTTGAAACATTTTGTGAGACGCAAACATCAAACAATTCACACTACTTGTCTGATTTAACTAAATGCAAAAGTTTGAATGAAAGACTTTTCATAAAAAAATATGACGCTAAAATACATACACAGGAATTAGAAACCAACTCAAACTTATATGATTTGTCAATCGACCTAACTTGCAAAGAAGTTATGCCTTTTGAAGAATCACCAGAATCTACAAATGGCGATTGTAACAATAAAATCGAAAAACTATCAAATTATACAACTGGACAAGATCTAAATACATGCGATTATGATTCGGATGACTCAGTCCGTGACAAAGATTATAACCCATCTGAGTCTGATACGTCAAGTGACGATTCTATTGATGAGGTCAGACAAAAAAAGTCCCGAGAATTACAAAGAAATAAAAAGACTGATTTGGCTCTGGCAAGTTTTGCTTCTATTTGTAATAACACGGATTCCAATATTGCAAATGGGAAAATTTTAGATAAATCGCGAAGGAGTTCATTTGATATTAGGTTAACTGTGCAACCTGTGCAAAAACTTGCTCGTAAACGTAGGAACACAATTGATGTTGGAGTTTTTCAAATATTATCCACAGATTATACCTCACACAGCTTGGAACAAGAACCATCTTCGCAAAGAAAACGTAAAAAATATAACACATCTGCACTTCAAAGAAAAATAGAAGCAAAAAACAAAAAAAGATTAGAACACTTAGTCCAACCGGGGTGTAAAGAAAATTGTTTAAAAAAATGTACAACTCAAGTATCACAGGAAGATCGAGAAAAAATCAACAATTACTACTGGAAAATGAATTTACAAGATCAACATTTGTTTGTCAATGCACACACTGCAGTAGTACTCCCTAAAAGAAAAATCACAACCGAACCAAAGAGAAAGCCAAGAAGATCATTCTTTTTAAAAAAATTAGATGGCACGGTGTCGGAAGTGTGTAAAATTTTTTTCTTGACCACTTTAGGCTACGTTAAAACAAATGACCGGATTCTTCAAGATATCCGGGTAGATACCACATGCGACAAAAGAGGGAAACATCAAAAAACTCCTGCATTTGATCGAGATATGTTAAACCAACATGTAGAATCATTTAATCCAATGGAACCTCACTACAGGCGAGAACATGCTCCACTGCGACGCTACCTGCCAAGCGATTTGAATGTGGTTCACATGCACAAAGATTTTCTTCAAAAACATCCAGATCAAAAAGTCAGCTACGAATTATACAGAAATCATATAAAAAGTATGAATATATCTTTTGCCCGCCTCGGCAATGAAGAATGTGAAGTGTGCGAGGCCTACAATTTACATAAAAAAGGAACTTCTCACGATCAGACTGATGGTTGCGCTATTTGTGTGGACTGGACCAAGCATCACGAGAAATACTTGAAAGCAAGGCAGCTCTATGAAAATCACAAAAAAATGCCTCAAGATAATACTACAATTTTTTTCAGCGCTGATTTAGAGAAAGTGATTATGTTGCCTAGGTTAGACTCTTTCAAAGCTGCTATATTTTGCCAGCGTCTTGTAGCTTATAACCAAACCTTCGCACCTCTGGGTAAAATAACATCGGAATCTAAGCCGCTAACTGTCTTATGGCATGATGCTCAAGCGGGAAGAAAACAAGAAGATATTATGACCGCGTTTTATTATTTCCTTCTTCGAAACAGAGATATAACAAACATACATATTTGGCTGGACAACTGCACCGCGCAGAATAAAAATTGGCTTCTATATTCATTGCTGGTGCACATGGTAAATGGCAGTGACATTAGTGCAGAACAAATTATTCTGCACTATTTAGAGCCTGGCCATACGTTTATGAGCGCCGACCAAGTGCACCGCCAAGTGGAGCTCGCCATGAAAAAGAAAGGAAAACTCTACGACTTTACCGATTTTGAAGAAGCAGTGGCGTCGATAAATAATTCAAAAGTTAACGTCAAATCTTTGGTGGCAGAAAACTTTTTGAATGTACCGAATTATGTATCAGATAGAAGAATACAAAATTCTAATCCGAGAGCTTATTTAAAAAACATGACTCAGGTGTGTTTTAGTCGGAATAATTGTGATCTCATGTACAAAAACAATTTTGACGACGAATACACACTATTGAGATTCATGAATGACAAATATATTAAAAATCCAAAAGTAATGAAACTAGAATTTCGTACTAATCCAAAAGGTATAGATGTACAGAGAAAAGCTGGCATTCTCGAAAAATTATCCAGCATAATACCACCACACAAATTGGTATTTTGGAACAGTTTGCCAACCACTCAATGTAATGTTGAGGCAAGCACAAGTGGTGCTAAGAATTATAAAAGAGTCAATTAAAAAGTACTGAGTAAATTTAGGTAACTAAAGACTGCATAATATATGTTAATTTATACCTTAACAATAAGTAAAAGTTCCTCATAAAAACGTTCCCTAAATATATAATAAGTGTAATTTGATAAGATTTTTTTGATATAATGATTGATCTCATTTTGATTTAAGAAATAAACGAAGATTTTAATTGAAATGCTTGTTTTCGTTTTTGTATTTGTATTAAATTTATTTGATTCTCTAATAATTATGAAACGTAACACATAGCTGAAATGCCGTTATCATTAAAGGTTTTGTACTTAGCCGCATTAAAGCAATGTAATAAATAAAACAATGGCTATGGCAAAAAATAAATTGAGTTATTATTGAAATTTACTTGTCTTGATTGCCGTTAAGTGACTTAGCGGCAATAGAGCATAGTTCCAATGTACTGGATTAAGCAATTATGCTAACCTATACTAGCTTTAGCGCCTTTAACGGTTTTTAAGGTTTGTATTATTACAACATTTTTAAGTGTGGTATATAACTGCAATATTAGGTCAAAACCATTAGCAAAAATGCCGTTAAGGTATGCATTACGGCATTATAGTCATAATTTTAGGACTAGATATTTTAAAGATTACTTTCAAAAAATTATAAATATTTATTTTCTTTAATTTACGTAAACATTTTTGACTGGTAGCTGCACTGAATGAAAGAGCTGTTCAAGATATATTTTTAGATATTTAAAAGTTTCGGAAGTGACTTCTAGTTAGGAAGTAGCATCAGTTTTTAATTAGTTGACCGTTTTTCGCGCGTATCTCAAAATGTGGTTTTGGTACTTAACGGCACTATAGCTAAAGGACGGCAGATTACACGAGCTGCTGTAGTCACGCCTACTGTTTTATTTTAACCTTACCATTACGTAGATAATAACTACTCTGACTCAAAATATTACGACCAGTATACCGATACAATCACTACAACCCATTCACTATTATTTTATGGGTAATATATAAGAAATCAGTCTAAATAACAAAATATATATTAAAGGAAGGGACTGAGATTAAACCATGCTTCAACCAAAAATAATCCTTCTTTAGAAGCATCAGATTGGAATAGGAATCGTGCCAGAATTCTGTTTGGTAGGCACAGATAACAATTTGTTATACGTATCAAATTCAAATATGATTGAAATATGAGTCACTAAGTTAGGGGAATATAATTTGGCTGTGGTTGCAAGGATCATTTATAAAAAATATTGTTGGCATTTGGCGAACGAGAATAAAATGTTTGGGAAATATATCGAAATTGTGTTATAAACTTTATGAATATGTTTACTTTGCAAACTTGGTTGATTTGACTGGATGGATTGCGTAGAAGTTTAAGTGTTCGCCTCGCCACTACGACTGCGGCTAGTACTGTGGGTTCCATTCCCAAATGGGACATACATTTGTATAGACTACAAATGTTGCATTAAGTCCGTTTTTTGTTAGGACCTCCTAGCGTCAAAGGATTTTATAAAACCTAGAGTCTATAACATGATTGTATGTGTGAAATATATCAATATAAGCATAACCACAAGCAGCTGATTCAAAATATTTAAACACAATTCATTCGCATAATATGACCTACAATGAATTATCTTGTCTTTTGAAAAATATGCATTATTATTGTAAATATATATAAATTGGACTGGATTTGGAACAGATACGAATCAAGCAACCTTACAAAATGGTATGTAATTGAATGCAAAATATTGCTGCCTATCTGCCATTATTCCCAATTTCATCGGCTTTCAAGAAATAGGAGATTGACTCAAACAGACATTGTCAGAATAAGTACTGGATGCCAATACCTTATGATTTATTTGCTTTATTAGTCCAGCGGCAAATTACCAGTGCTAATAAAAACAAAGTACGCGCAATCTATGCATATACCTAAATGATTATGAAACGTGTTATTCATCCTAACTAATATTATATATGCTAATTTCAGTTCTTTGTTTGTTACGCGACCGATCATCTTGAAAATTAGCATGCACGTTGGCAGGGGTACAGAAAGAGACATAAAGTACTTTTATCCAGACGAAGTGAGGGCGAAGCCGCGTGCTAAAGCTAGTATAATATAATAATAAGCTTCATATTTGGCTAAGCGTTAAAAGATTAAATGCATATTTATAGGTTTAAGTTAAACATCATCAAAATCTACAGCCTGACTTTCGTAGGTATAATTTCCTTTAATCTACATATATTACTTACCGAATAAAATATGAAACATACTTTTTTGAGAGTTTTTTAAATCTGAAAACAACGAATAATCTGTTACTTTCTTACACGTTTCCGAGACAGCAGTAAGCTCTTTTTAACCTAAGTTGGCAGTATTCAGCGTCTTCATTGTATAGCTCCCCAGGCACCCACTGTGACTATAACTTCAATACATTCTTCCCGTATGAGTTCGTGAAAGAATTCCGTGTTAAAGCGTGAACGATTGTAGAAGAATTATGTAATTAAACATTTTAAGCGGCACTAAACACCTTTTGCCTTGCTGGTACTCTATTAAATAATTTAACCGTGTTACATGGAACTAACGAAAGTATCACCAAGTAGTGATAGGTACTCTTGTCTATAGGTCTCTGTTGCACTGCTGGAGGTATTGAGATCAAAAACTTTGTCTCTTGGAAGTTATATGCGTATTAGTTAATTATCACTTGGTTTAACGACGTAGGAAAACATGGTTAGAGAGAACTTATGTATAATTAAAAGTTATCCATAATTTTCTCGAAAATCGGTGGAATCTGCCAACTCCAACTGTCCTACCATAATGAACTATGATCTAAGTCGTCTTTTATTGAAAATAATACCTTATCCAGTTTAAAAATAGGTCTGATATTATTATATTCTGACAAATTTCATTATGGACATAAAATCAAAATAGTTTTGGCGAAACCCAATATATCTTTGATGTCACTTTACCCTAGAACTTGTCGGCACTTAATTTAATATTCTCCATCCTACGTTTCATTATATATACGTCAAAGTATATTAAATTGCATCACGTAACTTTGTCACTTATATGGAACACTGTAATTTAATTATGTCTAAATTAAATAAGCGGTTTTGAATGTTATATCCTTTGACTCAATGTAAGGGCATATGATCATTTTTGCCAGAATAATAGTTAGAAGAGGAAATATTTATCTTTCTAAACTAATGATATAAAGAAGAAAATTAGATTTCTGTTTGTTTGTAAGGTTATTATCAATTAAAAACATTTTTTTAAATAAACACCTAACTAACATAACCGAAATTACTTTTACGCGCGAAGCCGCGGTCAAAAGCTAGTACTTTATAAATGTAGTAGACTGCTTCATTAGTCCCGCGACTGAAGTTCACGACCAATTAAAAGGCTTATTCCTTGTAGCATGGATTTTGGAAAAGTACCTGAGAGACTATTAATATAGAATACCATAGGTTATAAATGGGTAAAATACTTCTAAAACCCTTTCAGGGAAATCAGTCGTGAGTATGCATATATTAATATGTTTATATATAACACATTAGACTACGTGGTAATAAGAGGTCTACGTACATCATAATTGTCGTACCTACTGCAGAAATAAAAATCTAATACTAACACATGGTTTGGGAAAAAGTAAGTTCAACACAAAAAAAAACACACTGATATAACAGCAGACAATAAAATAATCAAATAATCAACAACTTGACAAAATCCTTAGTTCTCCAGAAACCGGTAATAACTAACTGAATATAATACGAGACTTTATTATAATTAGTTCAATCTATATTTATATTGAACGATTGAACTAATTATAATAACATCTCATATTGTTCACTTATGCCTAAAATACGTAATGTTATATTCGGTTATTATAAAACATAAAAAGAAAATATCAAGTTTAAGATCAGAAAGACAGTCTCGACGTAAATATTTGAATACATTCCAGTGTATTGTATATAAGTTTTAACAACAGCACTCCCGTTCACGACTATTCGATATTGGAAAATGTTGAAAGAATGTTCAAATATTTTATCGAATTGAGCTGTCGCAATATCTTTCGACAGCAGTAGGTATGTACTTAGATATATATTTATATAATATTAGGTATGTATATACGATAGCTCAGTGGGGAGACCAACAGACTGCAATGCAGAGGGTCTCGGGTTCGAACCCACGTCGCGCACCTCTGAGTTTCGGTAGTTATATGACTTTTCGAAATTATGTGCGTATTGATTGACAATTATCGCCTGCTCCGTGCCTCGGAGAGCACGTTAAGCCGTCGGTCCCGGCTGCCATGAACAACTATGGCAGTCGTTATTGGGGAAAGTCGACACAAAAGATCCCACTGGGTCGAAGTGTCGCCGGTCTGAACTGACTGGCCCCCACACAAGATAAGATAAGATAAACCTATGTTAATAACTAATACTTAAAAATGCTACACAACACATAAAAGACAAACGCAATAAACGAAAAATATACTTTATAACACGGAATATTTTATTCCATGAATGCTAATATTATATTTAAGGAAAACAAGCTTAATGGTATCCTGTCAATTATTAAGTAAACATAATAAAAATGTGTCAGCGACAATGGTTATATCTCCTTAATGTAATTCCGATGTCTGTTATTTAAGAATAATTGTATTTGCACTTAGGTTTGGATTACAATAGATTTACATTTTATATTTGGTAATAATATCTGTGTTGTATTATGTGTATGTGCGGTATATATGCAGATCCATATGAAGCCTATTGCGATACACGGTTCCCCATTTTAATGTGAGAAGTTTTTATCTTTATAATTAAATACATAGTCAGCGATATACGTAGTTGAACATTAAACAAAATTGTAACAGTATTTTATGAATTAATATAACTATACTAATTAGATTGTTCTATAATAATAAATTGTGATTAAAATAACTAGCCTTAAACTGTTATTGCAGTAAAAGATAAGGAATTACAATTATTGTGTATGATAAAGCAATTGAAAATCTCAGAGATTTTTATTGACTTATGTCGTTGACTGTGCTGCCAGAACGTCTATTTTACACGCGCGGGGCCTCTCGGACTCTTGGGGTTAGCATTAACTAGGCCAGCTTTACAAATATTCCAGAACTGTTAGAATCACATCTATTTTTTGAAATTAAACTACTATATACGGATTTTATCGCGTTGTTTATTTATCATATATGTCGCATCCGGTCAACTATCGATGAATGGAAGGCACAAAATGACTATGTGACTTCCGATCAACTGTCAACGAATGGAAAGGCGCCAAACGACTACGTGACTTCCGGCGTGCCTTGACGGAGTCGTGCGTGGCACGATCGAGCTCACTTGTGATTAGACGCTCGACGGAGCAACACACGGATCTGTCATTCCGCTTCGTGATAGATTCAATTAGAATAATAAAGTGCAGTGATTATTGTGCCTCAGTAACGGAATAAAAGTGTTCGTATAATTACCACACCGCGTTTTGTTTGAACGATACCTTTTTTTTTTTTTTTTTTTTTTTTTTTTTTCAGCAAGCCCACATAATGTCCGAAAATAACGGCCAACTCAAAACGATTCCGACATATATATGAATTTTACTAATTTATAAGCTAATACAATTATTTAAACTATATATATTTTTTATATATATTTCACGGGGACAACTACCATCTTAGTCTCCCCGTGACCATGGCTGCTGAAAAGCAACCGAAACGTCGGGGAAAGGGTAAACTTAAATATATATATAGTTTTAATAGTTTAAAATATTTGCGCCTTGACTGGGTCGTACGAAAAGTTTTATTGTTAAATTTATTAGTATAAAAAAACCGTATTCGGATAAAAAGTTTAATTAAAAAGCTTTTGTTTGCAATTTCAGATTTTTTAAATTACTATGTACTAATCTCAATTAAAAATTCACAAATCTCACCGTCCGTTCATCACTGCAGCGCATTCGCGACTGGTTGTGTACCCAGTGTATACCAACCCCGAGGCGCGTAGGTATTACTCGCGTTCCGTTGTATGAAGATAGAATACTGTTAGATAATATTATCGTGATACGGTGCTGAATGCTGTGGGGATCCAAACTCAAACGGAACAATATTTTTTGTGAATCTCAAGCTATTTTCTGAGCCTGAGTATGTTTTATGTCCGTTAATCCACTACACAAAGACTTAATTCCCAGTGCGGAAATTGACTTTGTATGAAAAAACTTTGAAGCATTCTGCATTAAAAATTTAAGTCGAGTCAGTGGTAACATAACGAAACACAGGATTAGTTAGAATATAACAAGCATTTACGTTGTGACAATATTCACTAATCGCCAAACTTTGGCATGAAATATTTGCAAAACAATGTGTGTGAATCAGATAACACTAGTCATATATCACATTACCAAGCGTACCCCAACTTACCCCTACATGCATATGCAAAATATATAATGTTTATCTACGTTATATTTTATATGAAACCGTGATGTTTTAGAAGTAAATAAAAATATATAAAAAATAGTCATTATTTTTATACGACTTGTTAGTTTTGTTAAATTAAATTTGTTAATTTTGACTGCATAGATGGTGCATTGGGATAAGTGTTCGCCTCGTTACTGCTAGAGTGTCGATTAATATGGGTTCCATACGGGACAAACATTTTGTGACACTTACACAGTTGTTCCGATTCTGGATGTTCTTTGAGTCAGCTATTTGAACGTTCCTAAAGTCCCTTGTGAAACAGAATTTATTCTTAATCAGTTTTTAATATAATGTTAGACAACGGATCTTACTCGCGATAAAGTACTTCAAAGGTAATAAATACCTATTGAGGATGGATACCGTTTGTCTACATCTTAGAATCCAGTCATCAGCAAATGTAAACTTCGCCGTAGTGACTTAGGTAGCCAGTGTATAAACGTTGTTAGTGTTGTGTGTCGAAATACCAGTTTAAGTATGTGTACAAATCGCGATAATCTAAAACTCTTTATCAGTTTATTTCTAAAGTATACTTTTGTGTTATTTACTCAATAAAAAATGTCTCTTAAGTCACGGCAAATTAAAGTGATATGGGCTGATTGAACCGATCGTTGAGGCGTCGTATAGCGACCTATCAGCTCAAACAATGGCATTATATTTATGCCAGTGGATGCCAAGATGGCGTCGGCAATAGCGATCAAATGATCGTCAATGCAGACAGCATCATTTACGCAAATACATTGTAATATGTAGGTACATTTACAGGCGGCCTCGATGTCGTAGTAGTTAGTGTAATCGACTGCCACGCCTGTGGTCGCGGGTTTGGTTCCCGCACAAGTCAAATATTTTCTTTATTGTTGGTCTTAGTCTGGGTGTATCTATGTATAATGTGTATGTATTTACAAAAAATAGAACATATATACATATGTTCTTAAACATACGTTTATCCATTGTCTAGTACCCATAGTACATGCTCTGCTTAGTTTGGGCTAGATGGTGTTGTGTATATGTAATATGTGATAGAATATGATTAATATGTTATGATAAAAGCAACGCCATATAAATAAAAATAACACAACATATTGCTACGGAAAGTAGGTGTGAAATTATTTTCGTAAGCATTTTCGCGAGGTAGCAATTTGTTAATACCCTGAGACAACGAACACTTTGTGTCGGGACCGTCAGAGATTTATTTGTTACAAGATCGGCATTTTATCTAGCAGACATTATTATATTTATCATAATAAAACATACTTTCTTTTCATCCAAATATTGTGCACATTATATTTATATAAAATGTATTTTAGTACATCAAACTATTTTTTTTACTTAAGTTTATTTTTCTATCTTTATTGTGTTGCTTATAGTATATGTGCCATCAATTGCCTTTATGTTTATATATCATAGTTAATTCAGCCAACTCTTGCAAAAGTGCCATTTCAATAAATATCAAGTAGATTAAGATTTACGTAATTTTAGCACACGTGTTTTATAGTAAATGTGTAACGTAGATTAACTACATATGCATACTTATAAGTTTGAAATCAGTATCTATTTTTATTTTCTTTGTTGTTTTCAGACCTTACTGGTCGATTTATTGTTAAATATAACTTTAAAATAGGCAACCAAAAATATATTTAAAAAAATTAGGCTTAATAAATATAAAGAAAATACCAATAATTGCCTTACTTTAAAACTAGCGAGTATGGACACAATGTCCACTCATTACTTATACATATTACGCATTTTCTGAACAAAATTCAGCTTCTTCTTCTTCTTAGCGTTTCGGTGGCAATCATTGCTCAATACTATAGTTCCGGCCCAAAACGCAGCCACCCAGATTGCACCGTCTGAAGCAATTATCAAGTCCTCATGCATGCAGTTGTTGGGGCACTCAGACACAATATAAGGTGCGACATCTTTTGGGTTGCACCCCTCAAACAGCCCAGCTTGGGATCGTCTACGAATCCTCAGCTGAACATATTTTTTTGCACCGGCTGACCTGAGTTCGAAGTCTAAACGTACTTCCAGACCGGCTATGACAATTTGTGTCCAGAAGTGTAGAAGATTCTCACCCGGTGGTACGAATGGGACTGGCAGGAAAACTTCTTCCCTCATCAGGTTGCACTTCGCGACTGATGGTTCCAATGTCAAGGGTTCAACACACTTGACAAAACTTTTACGACTCTTTAGTCTATGGGAACCTGGGATATGTCCGTAAAGAGGGTGCTGTGAATTATTCTCCATCTTTGTTCTCTCTATAGAGCTCGCTACCACCCTTCGAATATTCGACGGTGCTAACACGATATAAATATAACGGCTCTGGGGTGTTGTACTATATTGCATGCAAACAATCATATTTATTAATCATAATATTAATATAATAATGATGTATTTATTTGTTAGAATATTGTTATTACATTGGTGTTACACAAATTTGTATGACCATAATATTCTGCCGTTCCCAGCGTACAAATTATTATTTTAGCAGACTATAATAATATGTCTTATATGAACTTGTTAATAAGAATATAAATCTTAGAATTCCAAAATAAATCATTGAATTGTTCAATATTTAGTTAGTAGTCCTAAATTAAATTCTAAATTTTATGTCAAATTTGTCATTCAAAAAGTCGTTGATAGTATAATAACATTTGTCTAATAGAAAGATAAATAATTCATTTTTAAATGTCACAAGATTAAGAGTTTTAAATACATCAGGTAATTTATTATAAATAGAAATCGCCATACAGAAGACATTATTGGAAAACAGTTGAATTCTCTGTTGCGGGACACATATCTTATGCATCTTTCTGCTTTTTCTTTGTACAACGTCATTATGCATTTCAAATAAATATAAATGTTTACGTACAAAGATACAAATTTCAAATACATACATATAAGGCTGGCAGAGGTAATATTTTAAACTTATACGGTTGGGCTTTATCTATTGAACGAACACATTTTATTTGGGCTCGGAAAACTTTATTGATGTCAAGAGAATTACCCCATATTATAAGGCCATAACGCAGAACGGAGAAGACATATCCATGATATGCATAAACGCGGCATCAATACCTGCCACGCGCGTAATTTTGCTTAAGACGAATCTATGTACCTTACCGCACAGTCCGTCAATGTGGGTTTTCCAGTTACAATATTTATCAATTGTGATACCTAAAAACTTTGCACTTTTACCTCATCAACTGTTTCATTTGCATATTTTATCTGTAACTGGGGACGTTTGCTATCGTAATATTGAAACTGCATCATTTTCGTTTTACTTATGTTTACATAATTATATAAAACTAGCTGACTCGTGCAACGTCGTCTGCTTCATATAAGAGAATTTTCCCCGTTTCTGTAACATTTTTCATTGCTGCTCCGCTCCTATTAGTCGTAGCGTAATGTTATATAGCCTATAGCCTTCCTCGATAAATAGGCTATCCAACATTAAACGATTTTTTTAATTCGAACCAGTTGTTCCTAAGATTTGCGCGTCCAACCAAATAAACAAACAAACTCTTCAGCTTTATAATATTAGTATAGATATAATTGTTTTTTAATTTAAGAAGACATCTCCCGCTTTATGCATAATTCCTGTGTCGCGGGGGACTTTACAAACAACGGACACAAAAGTTTTGTCCCGCGTGGGATTCGAACCCAAAACAGTCGGCATAATGGCAATGGTGACGCCATCCGTGCAGTCATAAGTATAAGTAGGTGTAATATGATCAAATATATGTACATTAGCAATGATTCTCAGAGCCCTACTTTATTTATAAGAAAACCACTTTGAATTACTACGTGTTTCTCTTCTATTACAGATTGATCGAATAGAGCAAAACTTCCTAACAACTTGGCAGGTTATTACGTTATGTTGTCTACTTGTCTAATCCTATAAGCGTAATATTATGACGTAAAAGCTATTCGATATTGGACTGTCACGCTGGTGACTCAATTTAATCACCATATAAATAGAACGTCAAAATAAACGATCGCGGCATATGATGTGTGACAGTGTCAGGTTACATAATAGGTTTGTTTTACTTTTTGCGAGTTGCGAACCGATCATCGGTAGCAAATAAAATAGAATTTTTGTTAAGTCTTTTAGCACGCAGCATTTCTCGTGTTGATATATAGAGAACGTATAACCGGTATAAAAAAAAACTGTTAGTATGGACATGGTTTATCTATGTGCCAAGTTTTACCCAAATCCCTTCAACGGTTTACGCGCGATTAAGTAACAAACATCAACCATCTTCACAAACTTCCATTTAAAATATTGGTACGATAGTATCATTATAGATAGATCATTTGGTGTTCTGCTGGCAACTGGTATTCAAGTGTAGTTGTGGGATTGCCGCCATGGCTATAATATGTTTGATAATTTTAGTTTATCTTTAACTTTGTTAACCTTTAAAATACCATGACTCTACACTACATATGTTTCTTACATAATGGCATTTCATTTATATACAGGGTGATTTTGAAATCGTGTAATTCCTTTTAACCACGCATTCTACTGGTGATATAGAATAACCCTGACCATATTTTTTCTTAATTAGAATAATGGTTTCGGCAAAATTAGAGTACAGATTTTTTTCATGAAATTATTTCAAATAGTCATATTTTAACTACCTGACACAATCTTAATATTTTACTAATTTAAAAATAATAACATAACAATAACTGATGTCGTAAATAATAAGGGGCAATAAAAAGGACCGCCCGTTATTATTTACGACATTAATTATTAATATGTTTTTTTATTTTAATAAGTAAAAAATTAAAATTGCCTCGGTTGGTTAACATATGACTATCTGACACCATTTCACGAAAAAAACGGAATAATAATTTTTCAAAAAAAAAAATCTATTTATATAAAAATATGGTCAGGGTTATTCTATATCACCAGTAGAATGCGTGGTTAAAAGGAATTACACGATTTCAAAATCACCCTGTATATCGCAGGCAATTTGTATAATTCCGCGTTTTACAAACGGCGTCGTCCGTTTAAAAACGCTTGCTGTTTTAAAATATGCCGAAGGCTAAATGTAAATTGCCTTGTCACTTAACGCCCTGAGTCCCGACTCTTAGCACTCCGACTTGGATAGGTTAGGTTAGAAGGCGGAGGCGGGCGCTGCTCCCGCCAAAGCCTTCGTGGTAATTTTTTTTTGTAACCACCCTGAAATAAGAGCCCCTACAATTGAACGAGTCACCAATTTGCCTTCGGCATATTTTATAACAGCGAGCGTTTTTAAACGGACGGCGCCGTTTATAAAACGCAGAACCATACAAATTGCCTGCGACTTATACAAATCATATTTCAATTATGGTTTGCTAACCTACAAGAATGATCTATTGCTTTTATTCTTCATACTATAACAATAATAATCCTTACTAATATTATAAACGAACGAATTTTAATTTGTTTGTAATGCTGTCACGCCTTAACTACTAAACTGATCTTTATGAAAAGCATACATATTATTAGGAGTACAGAAAAGAACATACTCTTCATTAAAAAAGTACGGTTTCTAAACGAGCAAAGCCGCGGAGAAAATGAAGCAAAATATATAAAAGTAATCCAACATTTTGAAAATGAAAATGATCATTTTCAGAATGGGTACCTGAGTGTTGTGAGAAGTGCGAGCTCACGTAATTTGTTACCGCAAATAACATAGTTTCAGACAATAGGTTCAATATATATCAGCAAGATATCAATCTCTGTATACAAGCGTTTACGTATGTGTGTACGTGTCTGTATATCATTGTATTGTGTCAGCTACGTATGCCAATGTGAGTTGTGGTGGTACAAAATAAAGCCACAATCTAAAGCGTATTCAGTTGGCCAACTTGTTGGTGAAAGTGTTGGTTTGAAATTGAAAACCATATTACCACTGGCTAAGTTGATGTTTTAATAAATTATATGTTTTTTCTACTTGGTATAATTATATATAAAACTAGCTATTACCCGCGAGTTCATCCGCGTGGAAATCTTTTCTTCGCGGAACCCTATTTTTCTCGAAAATAAACGTAGCCTGGGTTACTCCTTATAACAACAGCTATCTGCCAGTGAACCAGAAACCTGTCGAAATCGGTCCAGCCGTTTTAGAGATTAGCCGGAACAAACAGAGGCAGATAGACAAAATTGTAGAAATTAATTTTTTGATATAGGTACCGTATATATGTACTATCGACTTGAGCGACTGTTGACCACTCCTAAGGTTATAATCGCATAGCAGGCCAACACTCGGTAGGCCACCCGTGACACGCCCCTTTTTTTGTTTGAGTTCTTTTACACTTTACATTTGTTTACTGATTCTAAGGCGATACAAACTCAACTGGTCAACTACGACCTTTTTGTTTGAGTTTTTTTACAGTTTACATTTATTTTTTACATTATGGGTGGTGTCACTTAAAGTCAACATGTGTAAGCGAAATTTCTTCTGAAATGGTCAGCCGTCCTTCAAGTCTTGTACATACTTTTGTACCGAGCAAAATCCGCTACCGTAACCACTTCCGTTTTTATAAACTGAGGCCCAACTAAGAAATCACGCCACTCTACGTCATATATTATGGCGTGATGTTGTTGTGATCCGACCGTAGACGCCACCCCTTTCAACATGGCTACTGCTTTCCTGAGCCGTCGACGCGGGCGCAGCAAGATGTCCGCCCGATATTCTATTGTATTACGGTCGACGACCACATTGTGAGTAACAACCTCATTAGCAAAAAGTGTCAATCACGAACCATAATTATTATTAATAATGTTTACCTATAAATACCGTGTTTCGTATTTGTAATACACATGCTGTATTTGCTTCCACTTGCTCACAGCTACACTTGTAGGTATATTCTTGTATATTTATAAATAAATTAATTAGTGCCTTCTGCCTTAGTTTGCTTTTCCGCTCATAATAAAGTAGGTACCTAACCTATAGCGCATATCCAGGTTCGATTCCTGCGTCGTGAAAAATTATTTAGAAGCGCATTTTCAGCAGCCATGGTCACGGGGAGATGGCCATAGTCATAGCTGCTGAAAAGCAATCAAAACGTCGGGGAGAGTGTAAACTTAAATATAGTTTAATAATTTAATTAGCTTCACAATTAGTAAAGTTTAATAGTAGTAGTATGTAGTGTAATAGTTTCTAAATTGTCAAATTCTAAAGTGTCAAATAAACAACGCGATAAAATCCGTAGTTTGAGTAAATGCTCGTAAGAAATAAGATGAAATATTCATACGTATAATATGTAAGAAAACGTAACCGTTGTTCAATAATAGACAATAGTATATATTCCTAAGAATATAATAGTATGCATGTTAGTGTCTGCAGACACATAGATACTGCTGTTCAGAATAAATTATTTAATTATTTACTACATCCGGATTTTTATACCTTATTAGCAGCGGCTGCCGCACTAAGCTCGAGGCTTGTATCGCGGCAACCACACGTTATACATTGGTTGCTTAACCATAAGTAAGAACATGAGTGCATAGGTTAAGTTTTGGTGTCGGGCTAAATATTGTTTTGCTGTAAGGGATACGTGGCAAATATTTCTTACGAATATCATTAATTGTTTAGAGTATTATAATATACATACACACACTATATCTCTAGTGAATCAGGAAGGGGTACATTTCGCCAGCTTTTTTTTTTAAATGGAATTAAAGATTTTATATCGCAATTTATTAAAGTCTATTGTTTTCTACCGAACGCATGTCCTATTTAAACTTCGTACTGCTGTTAAGAATTGCTTAATTAATAAACCTGAGATCTCACAACTGGCAGCAATCATAAGTTTAAGTTATGCCACAAGACAAACGAGGAAGTCTTTAAGCCGCGGGTCGACAAGTTAATCTATGCCCAGTGCCAAAAAGTTTGTCTATGCTGTCCGCCAAAAAGTTAATCTATGCCTCTAGCCAACAAGTTAGCCTATAATATGTACCAAAAAGTTGGTCTATACTATGGGCTAATAAATTAATATATGCTCCAGGACAAGTTAGTTTATGTTCCGGGCTACTAAGTTGGTTCATGTCCCGAGCCGACAAGTTAGTCTATACTTCGGACCAACTATTCAATATATGTCCCTGGCCAACAACTTTATCTATGCTCTGAGCCAACAAGTTGGTCTATGCCCCGAGCCAACAATTCAATCTATGCCGCTAGCCAACAATTTTGTCTATGCTAGGGACCAATAATTCAATCTATGCCACTACCCAACGAATTACTCTACGCACCGTACCAACAACTTGGTCTATGCTCCGGGCCAATAAGTTAATCTACGCCACTGGCCAGCAAGTTGGTCAACGCTCGTGCCAACAAGTTGGTCTATGCCCCGGGTTAACAAGTTAGCCTATGCTCAGTGCCAACAAGTTGATCTATGCTCAGTGCAAACAACTTGGTCTATGCTCCGGGCGAATAATTTAATCTAAGCCACTGGCCAGTAAGTTGGCCAAGGCTTGTGACAACAAACTTGTCTATGGCCCGGATCACCAAGTTAGTCTATGTTCAGTGGCAACAAGTTGATCTATGCTCAGTGCAAACAACTTGGTCTTTACTCCGGGCGAATAATTTAATCTACGCCACTGGCCAGCAAGTTGGCCAACGTTCGTGACAACAAACTGGTCTAAGGCCCGGATCACCAAGTTAGTCTATGTTCAGTGGCAACAAATTGGTCTATGCTCAGTGCCAACATTTAGGTCATCGCTCGTGCCAACAAGATGGCCTATGCTCCGGGTCAACAAGTTAATCTATGCCACTGGCCAATAAGTTAATCTACACACCGTACTAACAACTTGGTGTATGATCCGGGCCAATAAGTTAGTCTACGCCCCTGACCAACAAGTTGGTCAGCTCTCGAGCCGACAAGTTGGTCTATCCCCTGGGTTAACAAGTTAGTCTGCGCAGCATAGCAACAACTTGGTGTTTGATCCGCGCCGAAAAGTTAGTCTAAGCAACTGACCAACAAATTGGTCAACGCTTGAGCCAACAAATTGGTCTATGCCCCAGTTCAACAAGTTGGTCTATGTGCCGAGCCAACAAATTAGTCTATGCTTCGGGTCTACAAGTTAATCTATGCCACTAGCCAACAAGTTGGTCAACGCTTGAGCCAACAAATTGGTATATGCTCCGGGCTAACAAATTTATTTATTCCACTAGCCGACAAGTTGATCAACGCCTGTGCCAACAAGTTAGCCTATGGCGCGCGCACACAAGTTAGTCAATGGCACAGACTTAATCTATGCGCTAAGCTAACAAATTAGTCTATTGCCTTGGCTAACATGTTAGTCTATGCTCCTTGCCAACAAATTAATTTTTGCCCCGAGAAAACAAGTTGCCATTTTTTTTTAATTTTCTTTTATATACTGTAAGTGGCTACTCTAGCATTTTCTAAGTTTGTTACAGCGTTATGTTATGCGATGTCTAGTACTTAAAATATGTAAATGAGGCTATTCATCCACAGAACACTACCTACTCTTATATGTTCTGTGATTCACCCCATAATGGCTCTTATTTGTAGCTATTAAGTCTTAAATAAGTACAGCGTTATGATAGCGTTAAGCATATCAGTCACTTTACATGTTATCAATGGTAAGGAGCGGGGTGGGGGACGTGCTACATATATTTGAGTTGCTTCACAGAAATAGATAATACAACTTGGCACTTCGTAGTTGATGATCGCTTATGCTTGTACTATGGACCAGCAAAGCAGTCCAGTGTAGAGACAGGTTAGACATCTTATCGTTTTGCTTCTATCTTTTTAAGTAAATGCTTTGTGTATTCTTCGAACATTGTTCATCTCTTGTGCTTTTGTATTGTTTCTAGATATATATTTATATAAATTGGTAGCGTATGCAGGGGCTTGCGCAGTTGTAGGAAACACATTCAAGGTTCGTGAAATAAATGATGTCCAAGTAATAGAAGCGAATAAATTAAAACATTTTTAATAAACCACTTTATTATCCATATTTTATTTTCTCCTTTTTATATAATAATTTGAAGAACACAATTTTATAATCTTCTGTTATTTCTTTTTTTTTCGTTTATGACATATTTTACTTAAATTACAACCACCATTATAATAATACATCGATTTACATCCAATACAACCTAACTATGAATAAAATTGTATATTATTATGAAATTGTAAACGGGACGACTTTATTTACGTTTTTTTTTTTATATTTTATTTCACACACAATGTTTAATTAACAAGTAGTTTTAATGGACACAAAAGATTTAATTTTAATTTCTACCACATTTATATAGATAGTTTCAAAAAGAAGTTTTTATATAAAACAACAAAAGACTACATATCTTACACGCAAATTAAACATTCGTAATTTTTTATTTAATTTATCTAATAAGAAGTCCCGCTAAACATAACAAAACTTAATTTCTAAATTGAGAGAATGAATATATAATTTACTAATTTGCTTTAGCATCTTTGCTTTATACAAATAAACAATTATTCTGCTTAATTTAAAAGTATTATAAACCAAATAACGTCCATAAATATACAGTTTAATATAATTCAGTTTAATTGTAACAAGTAGTGCATTTTTTCATATATTTAATTGTATAAATAAAAGGTTCTCTTAAAATGTTGGCTCTAATTTTAGAATCCAATACTTGTGACACAAATTACATTCTTATAGATGGCCAGCTTTATACAACGCATCACACAAGTGTGCGTTTATTAACGCACGCTTATATATACGTGAGCCTGGTCTCATTGGCATCAATTGGGTCAAGCTGATTAAGAGACTCCGTACATGAGACGTGGTAGAAATGTGTCGTCGCGTATTCCACACGCTATATCTTGTATAGCTTTAAGAGCACATACATATATATCTGAATATGTTTCCACACGACGCGACATCGTTGCAGAATCGTCTACTACGGCGCGTCGTGTAATGCTCTTGTACTGGGTGTGGAATACGGTACGTTTAAGTAACGTTCCTACTACGCTTCATTTGCGAAGTCCGCAAATCGGGTTACATTCGACCCGAATCGATCCGTAATCGATATACCCACGTTTCTATATGTGAATGCGTATCTTGGCTATTTGTAAAAAGAGACGAGTTCCAGTGACCAGATAAACCTTAAATAGGAAATAATTTTTACGTTTTCGTTACGAAAATTTATCAAATTTGTTCGTTAAAGAAGTCGGCCTGTGGTCAATTATCTGTATTTATGTCGTTTGTATCTAAGAATAATATATTTCAAAATATATTTTGAACTCGGACTCATTTTCTTATTACCCATTATAATGGGTAATAAGAAAATGAGTCCGTCTCCCTCTTTTTATTATCATGATGAATTTATTCTCAGGCGGACTTGCAGAGCCTGAGCTCAATCACTACCAAGTCAGCCTGTCAAATGACTTAGTCAAAAAAGGTAGACAATAATTGAATTCCACAATAATATTATTTTGGAATACAATCCTAGAGGTTCCTTTCATCATTTTTTTTTTGACTGTTTTTTTATATTTGGTATAAAGAAAAGTTAGAGGTGAGACGTTTAAGCGATAAATCGCCATAATTACTTTTCGAATATTTTATTTTGAGAGAACCTTATAACATTCAAAGCTTGCTCAATACAAAAATTGATTACCAAAACAATTAAAAGGGATATAAAAAGAAAACATAACTATAAAACAAGTTAACAAAAATTCAGTCTTTATAAATAGTTTTAGACACAGTTTTTGGAAACATCATTTTGACTACAGGTTTGATATAATACGTGATCTAGAAAGGACCCCATTGGCACAGCTTTAATTACTCTTCTTAACAGACTATATATTTTATTTTCATATTTATACCTATCTACTTGGTGTCTCATTTAACAGGTAATTTATTTATCTTTTATTATTCTCACAAAAATATACTCTTTATGTTTTTCTTTGAAGTTGTGTTCAGATCACTACAGTGTACGAGTGCCTGGAAAGTGCCGTTTTATATAATTTCACTACTATCTCGTTTATTTAGAATTGAGCTTTCTATATTGACTTACATTAAAGAGTAGAATTGAAATTACATAATGTACAATTCAAAACCTAGATAAAGTTTAATTTAAGAGTACATTACCACGGTTCACGATCTACAAAATATTTTAAAAATTATCTTTTGGTAATATGTACCCTTTACTATACATCGATAAAATCAGAGGATCACAACTACCGAGACACATATACCTCAAGGAGACTATGTACAATCGTATGACATTAATATATGAATGTATATTTACAGAAGAATCTTGAAACGGACGACGATAGCGGCCATATGTGGGATATGTCAGGCAAGATGTGTGTGGCGCGCGCGCTGGTCGCGTAGGGCGCCGACGTGCGGCGTGCGGGTCGCGCACGGTGAAGCGTGCGCGGAGGGCAGGGGCGCTCAAATCGCCGGTAGCAGCGGACTCGGCGAGCGCGGCACCCGCCGCACGCTGCCGCTCCACGCCTCCCCCATCATATCCTCGTCTCCCTGCACACGCGCACTCGACATACTCTCAGCGTCACACTCCTCAACTTCCCAACTCTGAGATCGAGAGTTTGATATCGTTTACTATGAGTAGGGCAGCTAGGATAGCTCTAGGACGCCACTACCACGGAAGAGGAAACTAACGATAGAAAGTTTCGAACTCATCCTCGTCATGCATCAGCTCACAGGCATTCTTACTCTACGACTCGCGAGGGTCTAAGGAGTACACGTGCGGGACTGTGCGAGTGATTAAACCACGTATTACGGTGTCAACACTTACATATAAGAAGTAATTACCATCATCGTGTGAGGCGCAGGGGGGGCGGGCGGCGCAGGTGCGGGGGGCGCGGGAGGTGCCATCGGTGGCGGTGGCGCGGGCGGCGGCTCGGGAGACACCGCCGCCGGGGAAAACGACGATGGCGCTAGTGGCGATTGCGCTGTGGATACGGTCCACTATTAGCCCATTGCTTCAATTCTCACCAATAAATTTCGTAACACCAAACTATTGTGTAAATTCACATTATATATTTTCTCACTATACAGCGCATTACAATAATGTGTGGTCATATTCTAAAATCGTACACCTAATGGAGTTTGTGACTATCGTAAAATAGTAAAAACTGTGATACTGAAAATATTTTAAACCCAGAATTATTGTCAACATATTTTTCTATAGGCTTATAATACAGACTTAAAAGTGTGAAACTGACTATGAATGGGTAACGATGAGTCGTTACTTACAGTTTATTCAATTCATGAAAAAATAAATTCGCGCAATAACTATTATTTTAATTCGTTTTAAGCTATTTATAACTAATACGACCATAAAATATGACTAATATTTCATGTTACACGCTGCATTCAAAACTATTCTCATAGCCGAGAATCAGATCAGAGGATCCATAATTATATTTCAGAGCTCTCGATGCATCTTTCATTAGCGCAATTTCTTTCACATCTTCATTCTTCGATGTTTCAGTTCAAATCGCTTTTAGAAAATATATACATAGGTAGATACTCTTCGTTTAAACATTTAAACTCATGTTACTAATACTTTCAAAGTCTAGTAATAACTCTCGACTCTGGGAGACAAACACATACACACACAGTACTCATATATATGCAACTGCAACTTCAAGAAATATAACAGCTTCCATGGATGTTATCGAATTACTTCCTTCAATCAAATATTACTTACAAACAATCAAATATGAATTCTAGTCAATCAAAATTATCAACACTGACGAACTTATTCACTTAATAATACAAACGCTTCAACCATTAAACCATTAGATCATGACACTCACCAGCGGCTGTTAGAGCCAGCACAAATTGACTCCAGTGCACGCAGCATCCGCAGCACAATTGCAGTGTTGCTCGCCGTAACGCACGGTGTAACGCCATGAACAAAAGTGGGTTCACCGCCGCGTGCACGTATGATATATGTAGAGTGATTTGGAAATACATCTACAAAGAAAACATTATTTAAGGTTTAAATTACATAGAAAAAGCGTAAGGCTACTACGCGGCGTGGCGCAGGTGTGGCGCAGGCATAGAACGGATAAAGCACAGATGCGAATAAAATTTTACAGAAAAGCCAGAATACGGCAAGGTGTGTTATACAGCCTGATTTTAGTATACAGCATAAGTATTAACCAGCGACGGCTTAGTGGTCTACGGTACATGGAGATGAAATTAGGCACTGCGTCGTCTACTATTGTTGCAGTATAGACTACAACGCTGGTGTTTTCGTAGGCCTACTCAACAATAATTTATACATACATACATACATACATAAATTCACGCCTGTTTCCCAAATAGGTAGGCAGAAACTACGGATTTCCATTTGCTACGATAATTAATTTATTATAAACCAATAGATACATAAGAAAATAAAACATACAAAAAATGAAATAAAAGTAACAAATATAACCTTATAACAATATATTTATATTATATTCATATATGTAATATATGTAGATAGATATATATATATGTAGATAGATATATATATATATATATATATAAAAAAACAATAGAGAATAACGAGAAAAATAAACACGAATGTCAAGAAAGCGTCTACCAGAGTCGGATACATAATAAAACATATATTACCCCTGCGTACGCGCAAATTAACAAAGTATACACTATATTAACACAATTACATATTACTAGATATATTTATACAATATGTTTCGTCATGATAGGTACCATACACGTAAGTAAAGTTGCTGTACTTGGCTGTTATAAAGGTACGTAAAATTATAACAATGATTTTTGTTTGTTTATTCAAAACAGCTTAAACTTATTACGTTATGTATGTAATATTTTCAGATTTCACATAGGCGGCGGAAGGTCATTCCAGCAATGGGTTGCGATGTATCTAAAACTACCCCTGAAACCGCAGAGGTCTCAAGTTATTTTTTTTATTAATGTCGCCTCACATTTTGTATTAAAAAGTTTAAAGGCATGGTGCCATGCCTCTAACGCGCCTTTGCCTTATGTTGGTTCTGTATAATTTACGCCTTAGATTTTTTATCATCAGAAGGCTTATACTACATAAAATCAAAGTCAATCATGCTGCCAACCAGCAAACATAGTATACATTGATAAATGAGTAAATACTTGTGCAATGTATATGCATATAATTTTAGAGTAACTTTACTTAGCTTAATCTAGCCAAACCTTAATAGACGGTTGTAAACGTAAATGTTACTAAAATGCTACTTAAAGTGATAAACGTGTATCACTTTTCAACTAAAAAAAATTGAAAACGATCTGGCATACTCACTTCATAAGCAATATGTGATGTTAGCGCCGGGTGATGTAGCAACGTGATGATGAAAAGCGGTCCCCAGAATAGCACGTAAGCCGCAGTGATGACCAGGAACATGCGGACTCGTCGAACGCCTTCCCTCTCCACTCGTGCCAAGTAGCCACGGAGACGGCGACCACCTCCAAGAGGCAGGTTGGCACTGCCTGATGGACGACACTGTCCATCAGATAGCGTTCCATCAACAGTCTGTAGGGTAAGAATCTTTGTAGTTACCGTAGGGCTCATAGACAGCCATAAATATGTATATAAAATCATCTCAAAAGCAGCCAATAAACAAAATATACCTTTTAATAATTTAGACCTAAATATAAATAATTGAAGATATTTTCAGTGCATTAGTTTCGTGTTAAAAAGCAGAAGAAACAATATACAGTTCATGAACAGGAACGTTTAATTATGTTGAAGTTGATTCAAGTATACAGTAAAACAACATTATATCGAAAGATTTTAGTAGGAGGTGTAGCGGCTGAAAACACTAGTGAGTACATAGTAACTACAAGATGAATACAACACAAGCATGCATTACAACCCTTACCCTGGGTCCGACGCTGTTGGGTAGTGAATCCATGCGCCTGTTGTCTCCAGCCATGCTGACAAGCGTGGTCACTAAACCAGCTACTCGAACTGCTTCTACGTTAGCCTGCATGCGATAAGATTTAAATTTATCGAACACTTAAATCTAAACCGCACTTTGGCAACGGCAAGCATTGAGTATGGTTTTGTTGTTTAGCAATACTGGCCATAGATTTTGCGACACTAAAATGCCAACTTCCATTTGGAGGTAGATGCCGAAAATTTAAATCTTATTTGCGGGAATACCGCAAGGAGTCTTGGCAAGGTACCAACAAAAATTTCCTAGACCGGCCAACGTAACGACTAGTGTTTATGCACAATATTGTACAGCGACTTGATATTATGCGGATGACTTCGTGAGTTTCAACGAGTTTCGGAGCGCGCTCTAGTTTTGCAACATCCGCAAACGTGATCGTTAGCATTACACTACAGTACTTGTTACATGTCATTCAAAACAA